>JASDDO010000014.1:464196182-466596182 GCA_030015575.1 Agapanthus africanus | reverse complement strand
GAAAAACCGTTTTCCCGATTAGATACTTACTCCAAGGGTATGTATTTACCAGGTTTCATTCTCATATCTGTATGGTTTTACTGATGATGAGTGAGAGTAAGTTATTGGGAATTAGGTGATCATCCTCATTATATCGGAATTCGTTGTAATTGGTGATATTTGAGGAAATCGCCGGGGTACAGTTTTCAACCTACGACGCACAGGTTTTGAGTTGCTTAAACTCAGCGGACTTATACAGAGTATTGTATGTTGTCCAGTGTCCATCAGGACAAAGGGGTAGGTCTTCGTACTATGTTCTGTTTACTTATAACTTCTCTAGTATTTAGACAAGTGTTTCGTAGAAATACAAGGTCTAAGTTTTGAGAAGTTGTGGGTATAAGAATAAAGTAGAGAACCAGGTGTCACAAGTATCGGGATTCTTCAAAGAGATCGAAGATGTAGATTCTTGTGATTGGTATTCAGATGATAGTGATGGTTTTGAGAAACGTGTTTCTCTTTCAGGTTACTTATAATTGGATGGATTTCTAAGTTGAGTAATGCTGATTAGCCTCTTTCCATTAAGATGATATGCACTGGAGACAGCTGTATGGTTTGAATATGGTTCCAATTAAATAAGTGCCAAAGTTTCTATATTGGATATAGAATAGTTCATACCTTAAAAGATATTAAGGTACGGGGGGTTGTCCAGCTTATGCTTAAAACCAGACTCTGGATAACTCAGGGCACGTTTCTGTAATGGCTGTTTGTGGGTTGACCCTGGCTATGACGATGGTTGATATTCTACCATTTGGAAGATCAATAGTGACATTGTTCTTGACTCGCCACAGTTTTAGTAAAATGGATCTTTTTCAGAAAACAGTAGTGGGAGTATGGTAGAACTGGAAGTGATTCCAGAACCGCGAACGATTACGGAAAATTTAATAGGACCTATATATATTCAATCAGGTTTGACATTCCAATAGCCACTCCGCAGATATGATGGGTAACCTCAGACACCCGAGAGGTACTCCGGTAGCCTCAAGGACGGTGACAGGGAGGTTATTATCTACCCAGACTTGACACTACTGTTGTTCCAGGATATGACACCCGGTAGGAGGGTTTTCGTAGTCAGTGGGAGCAGCGGAAGTTTAGTGGGCAAGTAGCTTATGTCTATTTATAGACCTGAGCAGTTATTGCGGAGATAGATCATCTAATTTTGATGTGACAGTCATGGGTTTGACTTCATCAGAATAGGGGATGGATCTGTTAAGAAGGTTGTAGGGTGTGATGTCATAGTATTAGGATGACATACACAGAGTAGGAAGTAAAATTCTTATACTTCGATCGGTTGTACTGTGGTCGTCACACAGTTATTTCTCCAGACAGGATATGGATATAATATTTGACATTCTGGTTTCTAGATCTATGGTTTTTTAGATCTTGATTTGGGCAGTTTCCCAATGTGGGTACTTTGACGGTATTCTAATGGTTTTTAGAATAGATGACTCCTAGCATGGTGGTGTACCTGCAGGTGATGGAGTCACCCTCTCTAAAGGTGTCTTACAGACTGAAGGGGAGAGGGATGTGCATGATTGGCTGATCACTTGCTTAGGCAATTGAGTCAATCATGAGATGTCAAGTACCACACCAAATGTTGTTTTTGCACTAGATGCAATAAGTTTGTATTAATCCAATCCTGGAGAAACATAAGGAAGCAGTTTTAGAACATAAGTACTTGTTCTACGGATTTGATGACGGAAGCCTCCTTCGGGAGACGATTATCATTCCAGGCTTCAAAGGTGACATGGTTGACAGAGTGATTGTCAGAGTTATAGTTTTTCCCTCTGACGAAGATGGACGGTATTATGGACAGGTGGTCTAAGAGAATACTGTGGGAGGCATGGTGCCGGATACTGATTAGGTTCAGTGATAGATACAGTCTAAGAAGTTTGGATTTGGAGTTCATTTATGAACTAGGTCCCATCAGATATCCAGACATATTCTAAGACAGGTATTAATCAATTCGGGAGATGGCTTTCTCCGCGAACTTGAGATTTAGAGAGATATAGAAAGAAACATCTTGGCGGATCCACTCACTGAGGCTATTTCTCGAACACAATAGTTTTACAAACGGGCTTTGTGAAACTGATTAGTAGAGGAGTTGGATGTTCGGTTTCACACGGGCTGTGAGTAGTCGACATCGCAATAATTAGCCTTAAGTGCAAGTGGGAGATTGTTGGAAATAGTGCCCTCAGAGTCAATTATTGGATCGCAGGTACGTGATTGCAATGATTGCGGAGGACCTATACCGGTAGGACAGTCTTACTCAAGATGATAGTATGCTATCTGGTTTGCCTTTATCAGTCGTGTACATGTTCAGATGACTGATTACATGTTACACTTTGATAGAGCCCTTAGGATATTGATTTACTACCAACAGTATGATGGCGATCATATACGTGAGTGTTGGGTAGTTTATATGCATATCCTTAAATGTGGTCCCTAGTCGTGGGAGTTTCGAGACAGGGTATCGATACTCCGGAGTAGACTAGTGTGTACAGTCGAGACCCCGACGAGGGGCGGTGGCCGGTCTCACAAGCCACTGGTGTCAGTTGGATCACCTAAGATGTATACAGGTGCTCATTGGGTTATGAGTACACCGGACAGGACTCGCCGGGAATCTGCTAGTTAGTACTATATCTATCGTCAGATAGCAGTTCCCTGGTGACATGTGTACAGGTTAGTTCATCGACCTGAGGTAGTCATTTGTCTCGTGTGAGTTCCCACTGTGCTTTGATTTCTACCCTACCACGGCTCAAAAGAGTCGTGCAAACAGGTAGCTGTTGGGTACAGTCCCGAGCCATATGGAGGCATGTGAGCGGATCGGCAGGGGATTCGTCTCTCCCGGTATTGGGGGCGAGATCGTGCTGTGTCTAGGAGAGCCATTACACAAAGCCCACGGCCGTGGCAGGAGATTTACTGGTAGGTACTCCAGTAGTATCTCAGGGTGTTATTGGGCTACACTCCGACACGACTTATACTGCTCTTGGGGGTCTGACGTTTCTAGCCCCCTAGGCAGATATGCGATACTCATAGACGAACGGACCGGACTGTATATACATTGTCACTGTTAGGCTCAGTAGGTTTTTCGGATGAGTTCGCTCATCGGCCTCCCTTGAGGTCAGTCCATAGGCAGCCGTTACGCATAGCTAGTGCCGCTGACGGTTTGTGGTTAAAACCACTGCCAGGGTACTGACGAGTCATTAGAGTCCCCCACAGACAGTTTCCCAAGTTCGGGCGAAACGTTGTAGAGGCCGTATGGTTTTATGGCAGGGTTCGGAAAATGCACGTGCGTTTACGCACGTGTTATTTTTCGGGCAGATGATACTGGTCGGCTTTGGTTTAAGCCGGATCCGAGTATTATATTGAGTAGGTATAATATCTTTGTCTCAGTTGCATTTGTATTCGGTCGTAATACAAATGCGGGTATATTTATACTGTTACGGGGTTATCCTGAAATTCGTTTCAGGATCACTTTTGGAAGTGGCCACTTTCCAGTTTTCTATCAGCCGTCTTTTAACATTCGGTTAAAGACGGATTTATCTTTTCTTGGATGAGGGTGAGTCATGCTTCTAGAAGGTTCTAGAAGGTGGTGACTAGGTTAAATGGTGTTGTGTTTTCATTGGTTGCATTAATGAATGGATGACTAGGTTTAGTGAGTCATTCATTTCATTAATGAGTTTTGTTTTGCTTAAGGATATTTGTTGTTGATATTTATCCTTATGGTCACCCTCTTCTCTCCTACACTCACCCTCCTCCTCCCTATATATGGCCGGCCCCTCCTCTCTCTCACACTCACTTGATTTTTCATTTGCAAAAGATTATGATAGTATTTGGGGTGCATGGAATTTCACAGCTCATTTCATTCCATCACCCGATTCGAGTGGCGACTTCAGTTACCGATCGTCCACAGACTTGGACGAAGTGAGAAAAAGTCATCTACTCATTCTTTACATCATTCTTGGTCGTCTCTTTTAGCAAACTTGACGACCGAGTTGCCTCGAGTCAGAGGCGGGAGCCCGTTTAAAGAATCAGTGACGTGGTGCCACCTGGACGAGCAGATCGGAGATCGACGAGATCGGAGCAGCCGCAACGGAGCGTGGGATGATGGTTAAAGAACGAAGGACTCGGATCGTTCGGTATAAACATTCTACACTCTTTACAGTTTGTTAGTTTAGCAATAATGGCAGATCCGGGTTAAAGTATACGATAGCTCCAGTTAAAAAGTTTTTGTTCCGCGTTTGGCATCTGTAGACGGCCGGGGCGCTAACGTAGACTTACAGTCTTTACCCTCAGTAAAGGGACGGTATGTTGGAAGAGTTCCAAGCTAGATACCGTGGCATACTAGACGATAAAGGCTGGATACATCGCTACTTAAGATGCTACCAAAGAGGCAGTCTGGATGTATATTTGTTCATGAGATGAACTTAGTTCCTCCCATTGTGTGACAATAGAGTTATGGCTTATGCCAAGGAACGTCCGTCCCATCTGTGATCCAGAAATATTCTAAGGCAGTATCACATGATCATGGAGATGGTTGATGTCCAGGGGATCGAGGTTAGGAGAGCAGACTCAGAGGACAACACGACGGATCCACTCACAAAGGCCTTTTCCCAGAGAGAGACTTTTATGGGATGGTTGAGTATGAGATACTGCAACCACTGCTACAGATGGCCCTCGTGCAAGTGAGAGATTGTTAGTTATATGTATGCCCTAGAGGCCATTACTGTACATAGGATGTATATTGTAGTGGATGCTTGGACATATATAGGGAGGACTTTCTTGCTCGACATGATAGTATGCTATCTGGTTACTCTTTACCTTAACGTGTATAATGATTGTCTCTCTGTTACATGTTGGTAAAGCCCTTAGGATGTGTACTTGACTACCTGGACTATGTGTTGGAGATAGTGCCCTCAGAGTCAATTATTGGATCACAGGCACTTGATTGCAATGATTGAGGGAGGACCTATCCCGGTAGAACAGTCTTACTCAAGATGATAGTATGCTATCTAGTTTACCTTTATCATCGTGTACTGCTTTAGGTGACCTTGCAGGTCACTATTGCACGTTGATAGAGCCCCTAGGATTCATGTTTGACAGCCAGCAGTATGAGGGCGATCATATACGTGGGAGCTGGTAGTCTAAGCACATCCTTAAAAGGTCCCTAGTCGTGGGAGTTTCGAGACAGGGCATCGATACTCCAGAGTAGACCAGTGTATATAGTTGAGACCCCGACGAGGGGCGGTGGCCGGTCTCACAAGCCACTGGTGTCAGTTGGTTCACCTAAGATGTATAAAGGTGCTCATTGGGTTATGAGTATACCGGACAGGACTCGCCGGGAACATGCTAGTTGGTCTTATACATGGCGTCAGATAGCAGTTCCCTAGTGACATGTGTACAGGTTAGTTCATCGACCTAGGGATCGTCATTTATCTCGTGTGAGTTCCCACTGTGCTTTGATTACTACCCTACCACGCTCAAAGGAGACGTGCAAACAGGTTTTAGTTGGGTACAGTCCCGAGCCACATGGACGCAGTGAGCGGATCTTCAAGGGTTCGTCTCTCCCGGTATTGGGGGTGACGTCGCGTTGTGTCTAGGAGAGCCATTACACGAAGTCCTTGGCCAAGGCAGGAGATTTACTCGTAGGTATTCCAGTAGTATCTCAGGGTGTTCTGGGCTTCACTCCGACACGACTTGTATCGCTTTTGGGGGTCTGACTTTTACCAACCCCCTAGGCCCGCCATGCGATGCTCATAGACGAACGGACCGGACTGTACTGATATTGTCACTGACAGGCTCAGTAGGGTGTCAGGATGAGTTCGCTCATCGACGTCCCTTTTGGTCAATAGCTGGTAGCCCGTCACGTATGGCTAATACCTCTGACGTGCTAGTGGTTAAATCCACGGCCATAGTATTGACGAGTCTTTAGAGTCCCCCACATTCAGTTACTCAAGTTTCGGGCGAAACGCTGTAGAGGCCATATAGAGATATGGCAGGGTTCGATCAGATACGTGCGGTATTGCACGGATCAGGATCGGACGGTTAGTACTAGAGGCCGTATGGATATATGGCAGGGTTCGATCAGATACGTGCGGTATTGCACGGATCAGGATCGGACGGATAATACTAGCCGGCTTTGGTTTAAGCCGGATCCTAGTATAGTACAGTGTATATTTTGTCTCATTGCATTTGTATTTCGGTTGGAATACAAATGCGGGTGTGTATACATAGTATCGGGGTTTTCCTGTAATTTATT
Source organism: Agapanthus africanus (assembly GCA_030015575.1). NCBI lineage: Eukaryota > Viridiplantae > Streptophyta > Magnoliopsida > Asparagales > Amaryllidaceae > Agapanthus > Agapanthus africanus. The sequence continues at coordinate 466,589,884 of JASDDO010000014.1, read as the reverse complement.
ACGGGACCAGTTTTCTGAAGTTGCCAGTTTGCTTTCCGTTTCGGCCATTTTCATTTGTATCTTTCATTGGCTGAAGATTGGTGGAGGAGGGATCATTTGCATTTGTGCAAATAAGAAATTTGGAAGGGGGTCTTTGCATATTGATGTGTCATGATGGTTGCACCATCATTTAACTTGTTCACTTCATCATTGCTTGACTTTGGATGTGATGATGGTTGTTTTGGAGTGAGGGTTTGCTTTGTGATCATTGTTTGTTATCATCACCCTTTCTCTCTCTTGCTTGATTGGTTGGCTCACTCTCTCACACATACACCCCCTCTCTCATTCTCACTCCCTTGACTTGGTAGTGGCCGGCCATTGCTTTTCGGGGGGCTAAAAATTTTGGGGGTGATTTTGAGCTCTCATTTTGGTTTCAAAATACTCTCTAGTTTATCACAAAATTTCTATATATCATTTCCTCCACCAAAAGGCAACTCCATAACCCCAAATGAGACATGGCCTTCTACACGTATTCTACAGCAAATCTTGGGCACGTCGACTCGCCAACTTCGTGCCCGAGTTTCCTCGGTATAGAGGTGGGAGCCCGTAAAAGAAGCAGGCGACGTGGTGCCCTTCCGGCAATGAAGTGGAGACCGGACATTCCGCGGGAGATCGGGACGACGGCGAGAAGACCGGAGGACATGGATCGCTCGGTATATCTCTCTTCCCCATCTTGTAGTTAGCTAGGACTAGTTTAATGGCATGATCCGGGTTTATAGTGCGCGGTGGTGCCGGTTTGAAAAATCAAAGTAAATCACCGCTTCCGCATTCCGGCGTCGGATTGACGGCCGGGGCGCCGCCGTGCACTTACAGTTGTATCAGAGCCTCGCCATTAACCTAGTCTAGCTTGGTCTAATGTGTTTACTCTTTCGATCGAACAAAATCCCGAAAACCCGATTTCAAGTTGCACAGTTTCTGTCGAAATTTTTTTGGAGTCTAAAAATTTTTCAGGTTGTTTCAGAATGATGTGCAAGGTGTTATAAGAGTTCTGGAAAAATTTGGCCTCGTGAACAGTCTATACCACCGCGGAACCGCGGCCAAACCCATGCTTGGGCCGCGGTTCCGCCGCACTTTTAACTGTTCAGTGCACCAAATTTTTACAGAGAGCTCCTGTGATGAAAATAAGGGTTTTGGAATATTAATTTTGGGCCCAGAATTTCTTGATGTGCTACAGTAGTACTTGGGGGCCCACTTGGTAAATTTGTTCGATCGGATATTTTAAACACATTTGTTCACAGTATTTACATTATATCTGCGACCGTGAATGTCACTTGATCGGTAAATCCTGTCTAACTTCTATATCTCGGTTAGACGGATTTGCGAACGTGACATTCACGTTGATGTTCTGTGTTATGCTGTGATGTTGCGGATTGGTCGTGGGGGATAGCCTGGATGCAATGCTAGTACAGTTTTTGTTGTATTATGTACATTTGATATTGCGAGGCGAGCGTCCGACATGTGGACTGCCGTCACTTCATGTTTTTATTATTCTTTTGGGGCACGACCAGGTTGCGGTCGATGTACCCGTTGTATGTATATTTTACTTTCTGTACTAGGATTACCCCGCGGAGGGGTGCATGGATAGCCGGGTTCTAGAGGGCAACGGGCCCGCATCTCATGGTATTGAGACGGAGGGGGCTTCACTCTAGGATTGGCTGGCTATTCGCCGCACTCGTAGGGGGTACAGGTTGACCCAGGAGGGTTGCCCAAGTTACCGGATTCCGTGAAGTGCTGGGTGGTCCATTCACGGTGCTGAAGGGGCTGCCTCGCTTCAGGTTTTGGCGGGTAACTTGCCGCGCCCGTAGGGGTCTAGGATTTCATTGCACAGGCTATCCACATGACAAGGGGAACGTCGGGTTTCAGTAGTGGCTCTATGAAACCCGGGGATCCTAGATATCTGTATTGTTCTGTGATGCTGTACATTTCTGTGATGTTGCATTTTTTTCACGCCTTGAACGAAATATAATATATTGGTATATATAAGTAGATGTTGTATATGTTTTGCATCCACGCTAGTCCAGTCCCCGCTCTATCGTTAGTTAGCTAACCTAACGGGTAATGACGGGACCCAGTGGCGAATGCGGATGGCATATACGTACGTCATATTATTTTCGTTCTTTGTGGTGTGATCAATTGATTGGACTGCGTTGATTCGGATCAATGCAAGTTAAAAACAAACCTATTCTGATGTTGTTGGAACACTTTTCAAAAAGCTGTTATTGCAAGGACGTTCTCTTTTTTTTGCATCGTGGTATTCAGTTGGAATATCCTGCTCCTCAGTCGATGAGGCAAGGGCCGAGATCCCTTCACCGGGAGTGACCCCTTGGACAAAAAGTTTGCGTCAGGGCAATAACTTCACTATAGCCGATAACTTTTGCTTTGCACCGTGGTATTCAGTTGGAATATCCTGCACCTCATTCTACGGGGAAAGTGCCGAGATCCCTTCACCGGGAGTGACCTCTTTAGCAAAGGTTTTCATCACTATATTTTCATAAAAGCTATCCGGTTCCTTCAACGATATCAAGTTCTTTACGTTAAAGGTTTTCGCCAGAAACTATTCGTAGCCCTCCGTCGTTTCAGACGGGTAGCACGTAGTATTCATGCTATGTTTGTTGACCTTCGTCAAGGCATAGTGAATGGTAGCTGCTTGTTACCTTTCTGCTGCATAGATAGATGCGTTGGTTTGGGACAGTCGTATAGCCTTGTTGACCTTCGTCAAGGGCTTGTACGGGTGGGTTCAAATTAACCTGGACAATGATGGGTAGAACTTGACATGTGACTTATGATTTGTTGGCCTTCGTCAATGTCATAAGAGCATGGGGCAAAAATCCACATCGGGAGTTTCTAAAGAAACTCAAACTTGCCAGATATGCGCATACCTTCTGGAGTGTGATGACTTGAGCGGATTCCATCACGTTATCATACGATGATAGTTGGATCCCGATTCCTACTGATGAGTTGGTTTACTCCTCGGGTGATCCCGACTAATTCTTCTTTCAGGTTTGGAGGAGAATTTGACGGTACAGTGGGAGGTTTCCAGATTAGATAAATTGGTAACCATTCTGATCTAGGTTAGAGTGCACGCTGAGTATTTCTTTTCTTTCTCTCTTTGGCAGCGACCATTGACCCGACCCTAAGACTATGACTCAGTGACCAAAATTAACCGAACCTTCTTAAACACTGGCTTTTGGATTGTCAGAGTTGCATACCTCATTGCCACTCCTACTTTTACCCTTTTCTCCAGGACACCTCGTATTACTACGAACGTCCACTTCCATTGGACAAAACCATCATATGGTTAGATACGAACTTGAAGGAATTTATTCGAGGATGGTTTCCGGTTCCAGAGAAAACAGATAGGACTATTCAGTTGTCTTTTCTTTTTACCTTCTTTCAGGTTGCGGGTACTCCTTGGTTTAGAAGATAGTACACCCATTACGCAAATTGGATAGTCTTCTTCCAAACCTTAGGCTGGTGCCGACCGGTAGGGAATGAAGAAAACCAATTAGCCTAACGATGGTGTACAGAAGGTATTAAGTAAAGACATATCAAGGGATGAGTAAGAGGGCAAAGTAAATTGCGATTGCTATTCACGACCAAACCAAGTATTTATTCGCCAATCATAAATCACCTTTGTATTTCTCCAGAACAGTCCGTATCACTACGAAGATCCACGGTTTATTGGATACTCCATCGTATGGTTATATACGAACTCGAAAGGAACTTGTTCCAGTTCGGGGATGGATTCTGGTTCAGGAGAAATAGGAATAAGGTTTAAGTAACTTCTTTTCCCTGTGGGCGTAGCCCCGCTAACACCTTTCTAGACACCTACTAGGTTTATAGCATTGATTGTTAAGTGAGAACTTTCCCGAGGAGTAGCATATACTCACAGTAGGATCGGGATCCAAATATCATCGCGTGATAAAACCGAAGGAATCCTACCAGAATTATCACACTCCAAATGGTATGCAGCGCTAGCAAGTTTCAGTACTTATGAAACTCCCGATGTGGATTTTGCCCCATCCTCTTATGACCTTGACTTTGGCCAAAATATCATAAGTCACATGTCATGTTCTACCCGTCATTCTCCTAGTTAATTTGGACCCACCGACTTTGGCTAAAATGGCAGCACGACTGTCCCAAACCAACGCATCTACCTATGCTGCATATGAATACCCAAATAGCTACCAATCACTATGCCTTGACTTTGGCCAAAATACATAGCTTGAATACTTTTTGACCATTCATGTGGAATGACGGAGGGCTACGAATGGTTTTGGCGAAACCGTGAACGTAGTGAACTTGATATAATCGATGGAACGAGATAGCTTTTAAAAGGAGTGGTTTAAGCTCCGCGTTTAAAAGTTTAGTTTTGAAAAGAACCGAGTGGTTTTCAAAGTGTTCCAATCGACTTTTACTTGGTTTATTTTCTTGCATTAGTTCTTTTAATGCGTCCCATCATTTAATCCCACCATTGCAGAAAACATCCAAAATATGACGTACGCTTATGCCATTCGCATTCTCCATGGGGCCCCGTCATCACCCGTCAGGTTACTTAACTAACGACAGAGCGGGGGCTGGGCTAGCGCGGCTGTAAAACATAAGCAACGCCTAAATAGTTATAGTATATAAATATATAGCAATGATAGACATTACAGATCACAGATGAATACATTGGATATACTAGGAATCCGCAATCCGTTCGAGCCTGCAACGAAAAGAGGATTACACGGTCGCGGTGAATAGCCAAATACCCCACCCAAGACCCCTACGGGTGCGGCAAACTACCCACCAAGTACCCGAAGCGAAGCAACCTCCCTCAACACCGTGAGTAGGCTACTCGGCACCTCGAGATACCCGGTAGTTTGTGCACCCCCTCCATGGGTCTATCCTACGAGCAAAAACAGTAAAAGAATTATACAATGACGGCTACAACCCCGACCCGGTTGTGCGGCCATACAAATAATATTACATCAATTTACATGTTACAAGAATTGAAAGAAAAGAAAACTCTCGTCTCACAAAACCCCCCGGCTATTCACCCGCGACAATCCAACGCATTCATATACACATACCAACATTAAACACAGATCACAGATATGTATAACCCCCACTAATCGACATATAGCGATTAGCCAACGTTCAATACATATAAACATCACAGATATAACCGATTAGTCAAAGTATAGTGAAGTTCGATCAAAAATACGGATTTATAGGCCCCCAAAAACAAGTTTCTTTTCTGGAAAACCTGGGGACAAATAAACCATCTTAAAAATCCCAAAACCACAACATAAGAACACTGCACCAAACTCGGTCATGAACCGAGTCAAAACGGCCGCGGTTCCACGGCAATAGGCATGCTTTTGCCGCGGAACTGCCGCGCTTTGAAGGGTTCACTCGACCGTTTTTAGTGGGCTTCTTCACAAAACCCTGAGCCGATTTTTGAAGTATGATTTTTTATTTTTTGAGCAGAAAATATTTCAACAGAAAGTTAGGGTTTTGTGATTTTAGTTTTGCGATTTTTACCGATCGAACTTCTATACACTTTACTAACTAGCTAGTTTATGTTTAGTTAGTCTCTGATACCACTGTAAGTCCACGTTGCCCATCCCGGTGCTTGCGGGGAGGCGGAAATGGTATAAAAATTGGATTTTTAGCACTCAAGGCAACATGGACTAACTAAAGGCGGGATCTTTTCTAAACAAAACTAGTTACCAAGCTAAAGAGAGTTAGCTACTCGGAAAAGAGGTTATACCTTGGGCTTTATGTCCTTCTCTCCTTTCTCCTTGAAGTGGTAGAAAGGGATCACCTTGTCGCCTTCTCTAGTCGAAGAAGGATCCACCCGAGAGCCTCAACCTTTGGCTTCAACTACAAGCTAGAAGTAATTAAGGTGCTAGAAGTGCTAATCCTAGAACCCTAGATGAGAGTAGAGATTACTATGGAGTGGTTTTTCTCAAGCTCAAGTGTTTCTCAACACATGAGAGGGGAGAGCTTGAGGAAGAGCAAGAGAGAGAAAGTATATGATAGAATGAAATGGTTTTTACAACCATAACAAAATATATATGATTTTTCAAATAATAATATTAATCAAAAATGAAAAGGTGATGGTTAGTTTGAAGAGACTATTATCATATCACAATAAATGATTTTGCAAAGATCAAAGAGCATCTAAAAAAGTAATGATGATGGTCAATATTTCAAACCTAGTCAACTAGTCAACCTTGGTCAACAAGTCAACAAGCCCAACCATGACATAATTTCACTTAATTAATATTATTAATTGATAAATCACAATATCATTAGGGTTTGGAAAATAGACGACTGTCAACTGTGCATACACACCCGTTCCAAAACCCTAATGAAAAACATCTTCCTCCGCCTCAATCAACTGTGCATACGCACTCGTATTCGTGATCCGAGGAACACGAATACAAAAAGATAAAACCAATCCCAAATCATATACTAGGATCTGGCTTAAACTAAAGCTCGCTAGTATAAGCTGTCCGGACAGCAAACGTGCAGAAGTGCGCGGATGTGAACGAACCCTGTCGCAAAACCATGCGACCTCTACTCATTTTGCCTAAAGGCGAATAACTCTCTGTGTGGGACTCTAAAGACTCGACACTACGCTGGCAGTGTGTTTAACCACAGACCGCAAGCGGCACTAGCTGTACGTAACGGTCCCCAGGTAGATGCTGATAAGAAGACTGACGAGGTGACCCCATCTGAACTCCTACTGAGCCTGTATGTGACAGTAACCGTACAGTCCGGTCTGTTCGTCTGATACATCGCATGGCGGGCCTAGGGGGCGGTAAACGTCAGTCCCCTAATAGCGGTACAAGTCGTGTCGGAGTGTAGCCCAGAACACCCTGAGATAATACTGGAAACCTACCAGTATATCTCGCTTGCCCTGGCCAGGGACTACTTATGTAATGGCTCTCCTGGACACAGCGCGATGTCAACCCCCAATATCGGGAGAGACGAATCCTGTCTAACCGTCACTGCCTCCAAGTGCTTCGGGACTGCACCCAAAAACTACCTGTTTGCACGACTCCTTTGAGCCGTGGTAGGGTAGTAATCAAAGTGCAGTGGGAACACACTCGAGGCGAAGTGACAGTGTCAAGTCAGCGGACTAAGCTATACTCATATCACCTGGGAACTGATAACTGACGATAGGTATAATACCAACCAACAGTTCCCGACGAGTCCTGTCCAGTGTACTCGTAACCTAAGGAGCACCCGCATACTATCTCAAGTACGACGTACTGACGGCTGTGGGACAGACCGTCTCCCACGCTGGGATGAGAAGCGCATACGCTAGTCTAGTCCGGAGTATCGATGCCCTGTCTCGATAGTCCAACGACTAGGGACCTGTATAAGGATGTGCTTATGGATTACCCATCCCCCACGAGTGTGAGCGCCATCACAACGCTAGTAATCAAGCAAAGATCCTAAGGGCTCTATTAATAAGTATATAAGCGATATGCTAAAAGAAACACATGCACATATTGAAGTAGTGACAAACCAAGTAGCATACTACCATTTTAAGCAAGATTGTACATACAACTTTGAATATCCCAAGCTTCCATCAAGTAATATACAAACTAGTATGATACAGTAATGGCTTCTAGGGAATATACAATAACAGTCCCGAAGCACTTGGAGGCAGTGACGGTTAGACAGGATTCGTCTCTCCAGGTATTGGGGGTTGACATCGTGCTGTGTCTAGGAGAGCCATTACACGAGTAGTCCCTGGCCAGGGCAAACGAGATATACTGGTAGGTTTCCAGTGTTATCTCAGGGTGTTCTGGGCTTCACTCCGACCCGACTTGTACCGCTATTAGGGGACTGACGTTTACCGCCCCCTAGGCCCGCCATGCGATGTATCAGACGAACAGACCGGACTGTATGGAGATTGTCACAGTCAGACTCAGTAGGAGTTCAGATGGGTTTCACCTCGTCAGTCTTCTTGCCGGCATCTACGTGGGGACCGTTACGCACAGCTAGTGCCGCTTGCGGTCTGTGGTTAAACCCACTTCCAGCGTAATGTCGAGTCTTTAGAGTCCCAAACAGAAAGCTATTCGCCTTTAGGCAAAAGAGTAGAGGTCGCATGGTTTTGCGACAGGTCGCATGGTTTTGCGACAGGGTTCGGTCACATCCGTGCACTTGTGCACGTTTAGTGTCCGGACAGTTAACACTAGCGGGCTTTGGTTTAAGCAAGATCCTAGTGTGCGCTTTGGGATTGGTTTTATCTAGTATGTATTCGTGTTCCTCGGAACGCGGATGCGGGTCTGTATGCACAGTTGACGGAGAGACAGAGGCAGAGGATTCTCATTAAACTTGTTGACTGTTGACTATTGACTTTTTGCTAAACCCTAATGAGAATATGATATATGATTAACATTAATATTAATTAAGTATTATAGTGACATGGTTGTTGAGGGGTTGACTTTGTTGACTTGTTAACTTTGTTGACCGGTTGACTAGGTTGGACTAGTTGACCATCATCATGACAATAGCTATCATTTCATGGCAAAGACTTTTGCTTGCTTGTTTAGCTTGTGCAAAATGAGTGCATGAAATGATATGGCTATTGTAGCTTAAACCATCACTAATACTTGATTGCTATTATTGGTTATGATGGCTTTGGATTATGAGAGCCAAGAGAGAAAAGTCTTGCTTATTCTATCATTTCCATTCTCTCTCTTGGCTTGAGCTCTCACCCTCTTCCTCTTGCTCTCCCTCTCTCTAGTCTATGGTTCACTTGTCTCATGTGTTGAGAAGCAAGAACCATAGAGAAAAATCCCAACACACTCTCCTCTACTCACTCTAGTTCATAAGGTTTAGCAAACCGAGTGAACTTGTTTCTTCAAAGCTCGAAGAAGAAGCCAAAGGTAGAAGCTTTCAGGTGGACCGATCTTCGGCGCAAGAAGACGACGGAGTGAAGCCGATACGTACACCATCGAGAGTCAAAGACGAAGGAGTTCAAGAAAGAAAGTTATAACCCCCTAACCGAGTAGTTAACAACTCATAGTTAGGTTGTTAGGTAGATAGTTTAACAAAGATCCGGTTCGAGTCCATGTTGCCGCCTCTAGAAAATTATTTTTCATCAAATTCCGCATGCCCGTAAGTACCGGGAGAGGCAGCATGGACTTACAATGTGTTCACCGGGGTATGGGACTAGGTGTTCACATACTGGATTTGCGGATGATACTTGGGATTGAGATGAGTCGATGAGATTTGAGTTGAGGCCGTGAGATCGGTGATATGGCAGGATTCGTACTTGAGATACGTCTTGATGTTATAGTGGATCTTTGGATGACAATGCCATGTGAATAGTGATATTAGTAGTGTACTAGACGTAGGTCAGTACCCCAGATGATGATCTTGATAAAGAGAATACCAGATGAACAGTGTGATGAGTATGATATTGACCCGTAACCAGATTTGGGGATGTCGTACGACGGATTTACGTACGAGCTATATATTGATGATTGAACCACACTCTAGACTTGGGATGTCTGATTATAGATATGGTATCGGATATGATATTATTGAGGCGGGATCACCGACTAATATATATACAGGTATGTATATGTATCGACTCAGATGTTAGGTGGTTTCCTTACCTGTAGTTCAGCTTATTAGTTCAGCCGTATAGTTTAGTGTAGTTGTTCGAATAGATTAGACTCCTACCTATTTCAAAACTAACGAATCATGGGTATTTTAAAAGACGGGTCAAGGGATTCTACGGATATTTCAAAAGACGTATGTTTTCTTAAAAACATCGTAGCCCTTATTTTCAAAACACCGCGATTCGTGTTATTTCAAAAGGCGCTATTGTAGGACTTATATTAGGGTAATGCAGATTAGTTATCGTTGTGTCTAGTATTCAGCTCCCGCATATTATTGTTGTTGCTCCGCATCGCATACTTATTGTAATTCATATTTCATTATTGATATCATGCTGTTAGGACACCATCACCATTACCGATGATGCGTATGTACCACGTACACTTACTTGCCGACTCACACACATCTTCATCGGTAATTGCCATGTCGCGTCCACTTAGAGAATACTATTACATTGACATAGCCTGTTAGCTAATAGTTTAGACATGATATTAGTGTACTTGCCTTATATGCTAGTTTAGACATTGTAGTTATTACCTGCTACTTCATGCATGTTATTATTCACTGTTATGCCGCATTCATGGATTCTCATGCATATATTCACTATCTTACGTGCTATTGAGGTTTTGGATTCGGATTTCCATGAAATATTATGGATTTGGGGGAAAACTGCAAAACTTATGCAAACTTCTTCTCTCTTTTTAATAAAAAGCGTGGTTTTCCCATGATGTATGAGTCGTCCACCATGAGTTTGCTGATGGATTTCGAGACCCGTGTTCGACGAGTGGAGGAACCGTTTCGGGTACATGGTGGACCCGGTGCGGTATCCCGGGGCAAGAGGATCGCAGATGATGGCGTTGAGCCTGGCAGGGGAGCACTACCGACCGGTGATTTTACCCGACGCGTCGGATATCCGGAGGATACCGTCGTAGTCTTGAGATGGATGGTAGGGGCCGGTCTGGACTGACGACGCCCTAGATATTGAGATTGAGACATTAAGATTTCGAGCTATTGAGGTACTGAGATTTGATGATACAGGCCAGTCCGGATAGCCGGAGCTTGAGATTTTGAGACATTGAGATTTATGTTTTGTGTCGATGCTAGACACTGTTTATGCTGATTTCATTTATGATACCTCTTTTAAAAAGATACAGAAATCTCACTAATTTATGAAAGCAGTTTTCTTCAGTACATGCATTCTGTTTCATGCATTCATACCTCATCCAAATGATATATTGCTACCTGAGGTACTGACACGAGCACTTGGTATTACCGTTGTTTAGAGGTATACCCAAGCCATTGTTGTAGGCTACTGGTTATATATTTGAGGATATATTATGATTGTATGACTTAGGATTGCGTTGTTCATGCGATTTCTGTTTGTAGATGTTTTCTACTCACGAGTTGGCAACTCACCCCCTTTGTGCCACAGTTTTTTGCAGGTTTTGCCGTACAGGTTTCATTACGGCTTTGCTGGCACTGTTTCTTTTCGGGTGACTTGCTAGTAGGTGGGTTTATTTGTATCGTACCCATCATTATACTTTGTATATTATTATTCAGTTGTATCTAGAAGTTCTATCAACCAAACATGTATTTATTTCAGAGATAGAGACCAGTGATGTTTATTCTTTCGACCTTAGAGTCGCGCGTTGTACTTCTATGGATTTCTTGCTGTTTTAAGATTCCTTTTGAGTTTTGATTCTCGCCCTTGGCGTTGTATATTATATTGCTTGTGTGGTTATGACCGTCGATTGACGAAGAGCTAGCTCCCGCTTGGGGATGCCTTTTTATTGATTTCATATACTATTCATGTTGTATCCCGTTTGGGGGCCAGTATTTACAAAGGAGACTCTGCCGAAATTTTCAGGAAATATTTGATGTTTTTAAAAACGCATAATTCGGCTTATGCTATTAAAACTACTTCCTTTTAGTTGGTTTTCCTTCACTCCACTACTTTTCTTGGTTTGGTTTTCTGGGTTTTCAGCTTACTTAGATTACGTACGCCTCGAGACGCTTCGTAGTTTAAGTGTCGGTCATATTCTGTACTTTCAGGACGTGATAGGAGAGCAATCTCATATCGCAAGATATGAGACCTCGAAGGAATTGCTTCAAGCGAGGTTGGCTGTCGGATCATATGTAGGGGACCACGTCCCTACAATGATTAGCTGTATTGAACAGTTTACGGACCTGGAGACCACGTTGGAGAACAAGTCGAGTGATGACTTGCTTCTACAGTCCCTACCTTCTACTTACGCCCAGGGGAAGAAAGTTATACTTCCAGTTGTGGGCAACCAGAAGAAAACCAGGGAGACACCCGCTCTGCTCATTAGGGAATCTTCCTCTTCTAGATCCGAGGTAAAAACCAAGGGTGAGAAGAAGAAGGCCTCCACAAAGACGATAGGCGGTGTTTGTAAAGTAGAAGAAAAGGGAAGGGCAAAAGTTTCAAGGCTAACGGTAGTAAAGGAGGGATGTTCCTATCGTCACGGGAAAGGGCATTGGCAGAAGAAATGCAGGGCTTGGAAAACCAGAATCCAGGATCCGAAGCATGTTTTGGCTTTGGCTTCGGCTTCGGGTGTGTTAGTGTTTGAAAACAGTCTGTCAATTAACTCTACTTCATGGGTACATGATACCAGATCAGGATCTCATTCTTCACAAACTTTGAGGAACCGTAGAGTTATCATGGCTGGTGATATGACTCTCTGAGGTACTAACGGAATGAGCAAGGATGTTGTATCCGTAGAGGAATATCATCTAGAATTGACATGTGAGTAGTTATTGATTCTACGTAACTATTTATATGTACCTAGTCAAGCTTGTAAATTTCATATCTGTATCTTTACATTATACAGAAGGATATGATTTGTTAGATATGTATGCCCTAGAGGCCATTATTGTATAGTACTAGTTTGTATAATACATTTTGGAGGCTTGGGATATATATATATATATATATATATATATATATTCCGTTTTACGACAGTATTGCTCGATATAGTAGTATGCTACTTCGTTTGTTTTTATCTTAATATGTGTATATGTTTCTTTTAACATATCGCTAATACATATTAATGGAGCCCTTAGGATTTTTTGCTTGACTACCAGCGTTGTGATGGCGATCACACTAGTGGGGGCTGGGTAGTCTATAAGCACATCCTTATTTTGGTCCCTAGTCGTAGGATTATCGAGACAGGGCATCGATACTCCAGAGTAGACTGGTGCATACGCTTCTCTTCCCAGCAGGGGAGATGGTCTGTCCAACAGCCATCAGTACGTCGTACTGGAGATAGTATGCAGGTGCTCATTAGGTTAAGAGTACATTGGACATGACTCGTCGGGAACTGTTGGTTGGTATTATACCTATCGTCATTTAACAGTTCCCAGGTGACATGAGTACAGCTTAGTCCGCTGACTTAACACTGTCACATCGCCTCGAGTGTGTTCCGACTGTTCTTAGATTACTACCCTACCACGGCTCTACTGAGTCGTGCAAACAGGTAGTAGTTGGGTGCAGTCCCGAAGCACTTGGAGGCAGTGACGGTTAGACAGGATTCGTCTCTCCCGGTATTGGGAGTTGATATTGCGCTGTGTCTGGGAGAGCCATTACACATTGTCGTCCCTGGCCAGGGCAAGCGAGAATTGCAGGTAGGTTTTCCAGTAGATTCTCAGGGTGTTCTGGGCTACACTCCGACACGACTTATACCACTATTAGGGGACTGACTTTTACCGCTCCCTAGGCCCGCCATGCGATATTCTCAGACGAACAGACCGGGCTATACGGAGACTGTCACATTCAGGCTCAGTAGGAGTTCGGATGGGTTCACCTCATCAGTCTTCTTATAGGCATCTACCTGGGGACCGTTAAGTATAGCTAGTACCGCTTGCGGCCTGTGGTTAAACCCACTGCCAGCGTAGTGTCGAGTCTTTAGAGTCCCACACAGAGAGCTATTCGCCTTTGGGCAAAACAAAGTAGAGGTCGCATGGTTTTGCGACAGGGTTCGTTCACATCCGTGCACTTGTGCACGTTTGATGTCCGGGCAGTTATTACTAGCGGGCTTTGGTTTAAGACAGATCCTAGTATACATTTTTGGATTGGTTTTATCTCATTTGTATTCGTGTTCCTCGGAACACGGATGCGGGTGTGTATGCACAGTTGACAGAGGCAGAGGCAGAGTATTCTCATTAGGGTTGTTGACTGTTGACCTTTTCTAAACCCTAATGAGAATAAGAGATATGATTAATAATAATATTAATTAAGTATTATTGTGCCATGGTTGAGTTGAAAGTTTGACTTTTGGATCAGTTGCCAAATCGAGGGGAAAAAATTTTGACTTGTTGACTTGTTGACTTTGTTGACCGGTTGACTATTTTGGACTCATTGGCCATCATCATTTCATGGCTATCATTTCATGGCTATGACTTTTGCTTGCTTATTGTTCTTTACAAAATGAATGCATGAAATAATAATGGCCATTGATATGAACCATCACAATACTTAATTATTAGTATTATCATGATTATTTTCTTTTTTGAGAGCATGGTTGTAAAAAGTCATTCTCATTCTATCATTCTCACACTCTCTCATCCAAGCTCTCCCTCTTCCTCTTGCTCATGGCTCTCTTGTCTCATGAGTTGAGAAACATGAGCCATTGAGATAAAACCTTAAAAACACTTCTCTACTCACTCTAGAATACAAGGTCTAGCAAGCCAAGTATTTTAGTTTCCTTTCGATTGTGGTAGGAGCTCAAGGTAGAAGCTTTCGGGTGGATCCATCTTCGGCACAAGGAGACAACGAGGTGAGGCCGACCCGACCACTCCAAGGAGAAGAAGAGAAGGAGTTCAAGACCTAGGTATAACCATTCTACATAGTAGCTAGAACTTGTAGTTTAATTGTTAGTTTTTGTTTAGCAAAGATCCTTCTTGCATGGTCCATGTTACCTAGTTAGGAAAATTTTGATTTTTACCTATTCCGCCTCCCCGAAACAAACGGGGTGGGTAACGTGGACCTAACAGTGGTATCAGAGCCTAGCTAAACACTATCTAGCATGTTAGCAAAGTATCTAGAATTTCGATCGGAGAAAAAATCACAAAACACGCCCGAGATTTAAACTTTCTGTCGATTTTTAAACTGCTCTAAAAATAATTTGACACATACCAAAAATCGACTCAGGGTTTTAAATGAACACAGAAGAAAAACGAGTCACTGACTCGGTCAACGCACCGCGGAACCGCGGCAAGAACATTCTTCTTGCCGCGGATCCGCGGCCGAGTTGACTCGGCCGTGGCTCATTTTTCCTGCAGTGTTCTTAGAAAGGTGTTTTGGAATTTTTAGAACATGTTGTTTCTGCCCAGATTTTCCAGAAAACAAATTTGTGTTTGGGGTGGTTACAAATCCGTCTGTTGATCGAACTTCTGTAGACTTTAGCTAATGGGTTATATCTGTGATGTGATATATGTATTGCACGTCTGATAATCACTATACATCGATTATTGGGGGTTATACATATCTGTGATCTGTAATGTTGATGGTTTGTGTATATGAATTCGTTGGATTGTCGCGGATGAATAGCCGGGGGGTTGTGAGATGAGAGTTTTCTTTAACTTTTCATTTGATGTAATATGTAATTAATGTAATATTATTTTTATGGCCGCACATCCGGGATGAGGTTGTAGCCACCAATGTATAATTTCTTTTACTGTTTTTGCTCATATGATAGACCCAAGGTGGGGTGTACAAACTACCGGGTACCTTGAAGTGCCGAGTGGCCTACTCACGTTGTTGAGGGAGGTTGCTTCGCTTCGGGTACTTGGCGGGTAGTTTGCTGCACCCGTAGGGGTCTAGGGTGGGGTCATAGCTATTCTTCACGACCGTGTAATCCTCTTTTCGTAGAAGGCTCGAACGAAATGCGGATTCCTAGTATATCCAATGTGTTCATCTGTGATCTGGAATGGCTATCATTGCATCTGACGAATGTATATATCTATATATGATATATATTTAGGCATTGCTTATGTTTTGCATCCACGCTAGTCCAGCCCCCGCTCTGTCGTTAGTTAAGTAACCTAACGGGTGATGACGGGGCCCCGTGGTGAATGCGGATGGCATAAGCGTACGTCATATTTTCATTGTTTTCTGCAATGGTAGGATTAATTGATGGGACACATTAAATTAATGAAAGAAAACAAACCTAATAAAACATTGTTGGAACAATTTTCAAAAAGCTGTTATTGCAAGGACGTTCACTTTTGTTTTGCAAAGAGGTATTCGGTTATGAATGCCCAGCACCTCACTCGACGAGGCAAGGGCCGAGATCCCCTCATCGGGAGTGACCCCTTGGACAAAAGTTTGCGTCAGGGTAATAACTTCACTATAGTCGATTATTCTTTCTTTGCATCGAGGTATTCAGCTTAGAATATCCTGCGCCTCATTCGACGAGGAAAGAGCCGAGATCCCTTCATAGGGAGTGACTTCTTTAGCAAGAGTTTTCGCCACTATATTTTCAAAAAGGTTATCAGGTTCCTTCAACGATATCAAGTTCATTACGTTAACGGGTTTTTCGCCAAAAACCCAGCCGTAGCCCTCCGTCGTTTCTTATAAGTTATACTTAGTATTCGTGCTGCGTTTGTTGACTGTGTTAAGGCGTAGTGAACGGTAGCTGAGTATTGCTTATCTGCTGGATACAATGTGATTGGTTAGGACATTCGTGTAACCTTGTTGACTGTGTCAAGGGTTATGCGGGTGGGTTTAATACAATCAAAATAATGATTGGTTGAACTTGACTAGGAATCTTTGATTTGTTGACTGTGTCAAGGTCACTTGGGTCCTAAGGGCAAAAATCCACATCGGGAGTTTCTAAAGAAACTGAAACTTGCAGACTTAGCATACCTTCTGGAGTGTGGTGACTAGAGTGGATTCCATCTAGTTCATCGCACAATGATAGTTGGATCCCGATCCCACTGATGAGTTGGATTACTCTCAGGAGATTATTTCACTTAACAATCAATGCTATAAACCAAGTAGGTGTCTAGAACGGTGTTAGCGGGGCTACACCTCCAGGGAAAAGAGGTTCTTTAATTAAGGAACTTCGCGAAAGCATTGGAAAACCTCCCTCGAAGTACCAACACTAGCCTGGCTGAAAGGTTAAGCAAGTATTGTGACGTGCGATTAATCCCGACTAGTTCTTCTTTGAATGGTTTGGAGAAGAATTTGAGGAAACAGTGGGAGTCATCCTGATTAGATAAACTAATAAACCAATCTAATCTTTCAAGAGCGCATGCTGAGTGTTTCTTTTCTCTCTCTCCAGGTAGCAACCATTTCACGCCCTAATCAAGATAATAAAATGTATCGCTTGACCGATCCGAATTCTTATTCGGGGCTGGAGAACGTTGGTTCGGCTCTAACTTGTGACAATAGTCATAAGTATGAGCAAAGGAAAGAGAATTGTATGGATTCCAAGGATACTGAGTTGAAGAAGAAGCATGGTTTTGCATCTACTTCAGGTGTTCTTGTAATTGAGAACTGCTTTACGGTCAGACCTGCCTCCTGGGTACTTGATACCGGATCAGGATCTCATATCTGTAATTTATTACAGGGACTGAGAAAACGTAGGAAAGTTACACCTGGTGATATGTCGCTCAGGGTAGCGAACGGAGCACAAGTTAATGTTGCAGCCGTCGGTGAATATCACCTAGTGTTGCCAAATGGCAATACTAAGATTTTGAATGATTGCTACTATGTACCTTCCATGGTTTGCAACATCATATCAGTTTCTTTACTCAATAAAGATGGATATAACTTTGTTCATGATAGAAATATCATGAACATTTACCTTCATAAGGTACTGGTTGCAGAAGGTACACTGTGTAATGGTATCTACGTTCTAAATCAGAATACAGTTCTCAATGTACAAAACACACGCAAGAGGAAGAATTCAGATACGAATGAATCCTACTTGTGGCATTGTAGACTTGGTCATATCGGAGATAAAAGACTAAGTAAGTTGCATAAAGATGGACTATTGAATACGTTCGAGTTTTCATCTTATGAAACTTGTCAGTCTTGTCTCAAAGGGAAGATGACCAAATCTCCGTTCACCGGACATGGAGAAAGAGCAACAGAGCTCTTGGGACTCATACACAGTGATGTGTGTGGTCCAATGTCTATACATGCAAGTGGTGGGTTCTCGTACTTCATCACATTCGCTGATGATCTCTCTAGGTTCGGATATGTGTATATGATGAAACACAAATCTGAAGATTTTGAGAAATTCAAGGAATTCAGAAACGAAGTAGAGAACCAGACTGGCAAAAGTATCAAGATCCTCCAGTCTGATAGAGGAGGGGAGTACTTAAGCACGGAATTCCTAGATTACTTAAAAGAGAATGGTATTATCTCTCAGCTTACTCATCCTTATACACTACAGCACAACAGTGTATCGAAACGGAGGAATCGTACCCTATTGGATATGGTTCACTCCATGATGAGTAGTGCTGAGTTGCCTAATTCATTCTGGGGACATGCGCTTTTAACAGCAGCACATCTATTGAATCAAGTTCCATCCAAATCCGTGTCTAAGACTCCGTATGAAATATGGAGTGGTAAGAGTTTTTATCTTAAACGTTTTAAGATTTGGGGTTGCCCAGCCTATGTCAAAAAGAAGAACCCAGACAAACTTGAGGCACGGGCAGTTTTATGTATGTTTGTGGGATACCCAAAAGATTCTAGTGGGTATCTATTATACCATGCAGAGGAACATAAGATAATTGTTTCCAGGAATGCCACATTTTTGGAAAAAGAATTTCTTGTTAAAAATATTGGTGGTAGCACGGTAGAACTGGATGAAATTCCAGAAACACAAACTTTAACTAAAGATTTGGAGGAACCACTAGATTCAGTTACACCCAACGAACCTCAGCCACTCCGCAGATCTGGTAGGATTTCTCATCCGCCCAAGAGATACTACGGTTTTCTCTTAGACAGGGATCGTGAGGATTGCATCTTGGAAGAAGATGACCCTACCAGTTTCAGGCAGGCTATTATCAGTAGGGACTCTGATAAGTGGCTGGAAGCAATGCAATCCGAAATGGAGTCCATGTACACCAATAAAGTGTGGACCTTGGATATTGCTCCACCTGGGGTAAAACCCGTCGGATGCAAATGGATCTACAAAAGGAAACTTGGTGTAGATGGGCAGGTGGAAACCTATAAGGCTAGACTCGTTGCAAAAGGTTTTCGTCAAAGACCTGGTGTGGACTATGACGAAGATTTTTCTCCAGTGGCTATGCTCAAATCCATTCGGATCCTACTTGCCATTGATGCCTTCCATGACTATGAAATCTGGAAGATGGACGTTAAAACGGCTTTTCTAAACGGCTGTTTAGAAGAGTGCGTTTACATGGATCAGCCAGAAGGTTTCGTAGACAGTGGGAGCAGCGGGAAGGTGTGCAAATTGCTTTAATCCATTTATGGATTAAAGCAGGCATCGCGGAGCTGTAACATCTGTTTTGATGAGGCAATCATGGAATTAGATTTTATCAAGAACGAAGATGAACCTTCTGTCTATAAGAAGATTGTAGGAAGAACTGTCGTGTTCCTAGTCTTGTACGTGGACGACATTCTTTTGATAGGAAATGACATTCCTATGATACAATCGGTCAAGCTGTTCTTGTCACAACGGTTCTCCATGAAGGACCTGGGTGATGCCTCGTACATTCTGGGGATCAAGATCTACAGAGATAGATCTAAGAGACTACTGGGACTTTCGCAGTCCAGGTACATAGAGACCGTACTAAAGAGATTTAGTATGGAAGATTCCAAGCGCGGTAATATACCCGCATTGAACGGAATCACCCTCTCCAAGAAGATGTCTCCTAAGACTGACGAGGAGAGGGTTCACATAAGCACTATACCCTACGCTTCGGCGGTAGGATCTATAATGTATGTGATGCAATGTACAAGACCACATGTAGCTTACGCGCTGAGCGTGGTGAGCCGGTATCAGTTAGACCCAGGTGAGGGCCACAGGATGGCAGTGAAGAACATTCTCAAGTACCTGAGAAGGACTAAGGAGATGTTCCTGGTTTACGGTAATGGAGACCTCAGGGTCGAGTCCTTCACCGATTCAAGCTTCCAGAGTGACAAAGATGACAGCAAATCTATCTTGGGTTTTGTGTTTACCCTCAACGGATGGGCGGTGTTTTGGAGGAGTTCCAAACAGGATACCGTCGTAAACTCGACGATGGAGGCTGAATACATTGCTGCAAGCGATGCCGCAAAAGAGGAGGTCTGGATGAAGAACTTCATTAGTGAACTTCTGGTGGTTCCGTCCATTGTTGACCCAATACCTTTGTATTGCGATAACAATGGGGCTATAGGTTTAGCGAAGGAACCAAGGTCCCATCAGAAATCCAGACACATCTTAAGGCGGTATCACCTGATCAGGGAGATCAATGATCGCCAGGAGATCCAGGTACGGAGAGTGGACACAAAAGACAACACGGCGGATCCATTCACAAAGGCCCTCCCTCAAATATAGTTCAAGCGACTTTTTGAGCTATTGGGTATGCGGTACGCCAGCAGCTGGCTTTAGTGCAAACGTTGGGTATGCGGTACACCAATTACTGGCCTTTAGTGCAAGTAGGAGATTGTTAGATATGTATGCCCTAGAGGCCATTATTGTATAGTACTAGTTTGTATAATACATTTTGGAGGCTTGGGATATATATATATATATATATATATATATATATACGGTTTTATGACAGTCTTGCTCGATATATTAGTATGCTACTTGGTTTTTTTCTATCTTAATATGTGTATATGTTTCTTTTAACATATCGCTAATACATATTGATGGAGCCCTTAGGATTTTTTTCTTGACTACCGGCGTTGTGATGGCGATCACACTAGTGGGGGCTGGGTAGTCTATAAGCACATCCTTATTTTGGTCCCTAGTCATAGGATTATCGAGACAGGGCATCGATACTCCAGAGTAGACTGGTGCATACGCTTCTCTTCCCAGCAGGGGAGATGGTCTTTCCTACATCTATCAGTACGTCGTACTAGAGATAGTATGCAGGTGCTCGTTAGGTTACGAGTACACTGGACAGGACTCGTCAGGAACTGTTGGTTGGTATTATACCTATCGTCAGTTAACAGTTCCTAGGTGACATGAGTACAGCTTAGTCCGCTGACTTGACACGGTCACTTCGCCTCGAGTGTGTTCCCAGTGTTCTTAGATTACTACCCTACCACGGCTCTACTGAGTCGTGCAAACAGGTAGTAGTTAGGTGCAGTCCCAAAGCACTTGGAGGCAGTGATGGTTAGACAGGATTCGTCTCTCCCGGTATTGGGAGTTGATATCGCGCTGTGTCTAGGAGAGCCATTACACATTGTCGTCCCTGGCCAGGGCAAGCGAGAATTGCCGGTAGGTTTTCCAGTAGATTCTCAGGGTGTTCTGGGCTACACTCCGACACGAGTTGTACCGCTATTAGGGTACTGACGTTTACTGCCCCCTAGGCCCGCCATGCGATATTCTCAGACGAACAGACCGGACTGTACGGAGACTGTCACATTCAGGCTCAGTAGGAGTTCGGATGGGTTCACCTCATCAGTCTTCTTATCGGCATCTACCTGGGGACCGTTACGTACTGCTGGTACCGCTTGCGGCCTATGGTTAAACCCACTGCCAGCGTAGTGTCGAGTCTTTAGAGTCCCACACAGAGAGCTATTCGCCTTTGGGCAAAACAGAGTAGAGGTCGCATGGTTTTGCGACAGGGTTCGTTCACATCCGTACACTTGTGCACGTTTGTTGTCCGGGCAGTTATTACTAGCGGGCTTTGGTTTAAGCCAGATCCTAGTATACGTTTTGGGATTGGTTTTATCTTGTTTGTATTCGTGTTCCCCGGAACACGGATGCGGGTGTGTATGCACAGTTGACAGAGGCAGAGGCAGAGTATTCTCATTAGGGCTGTTGACCTTTTCTAAACCCTAATAAGAATAATAGATATGATTAATAATAATATTAATTAAGTATTATTGTGCCATGGTTGAGTTGAAAGTTTGACTTTTGTTGACTTGTCGACTTTGTTGACCGGTTTACTATTTTGGACTCATTGACCATCATCATTTCATGGCTATCATTTCATGGCTACGACTTTTGCTTGCTTGTTGTTCTTTACAAATTGAATGCATGAAATGATAATGGCCATTGATATGAACCATCACAATACTTAATTATTATTATTATCACGATTATTTTCTTTTTTGAGAGCATGGTTGTAAAAAGTCATTATCATTCTATCATTCTCACTCTCTCTCATCCAAGCTCTCCCTCTTCCTCTTGCTCATGGCTCTCTTGTCTCATGAGTTGAGAAACATGAGACATTGAGATAAAACCCTAAAAACAATTCTCTGCTCACTCTAGAGTACAAGGTCTAGCAATCCAAGTATTTTAGTTTCCTCTCGATTGAGGTAGGAGCCCAAGGTAGAAGCTTTCGGGTGGATCCATCTTCGGCTCAAGGAGACAACGAGGTGAGGCCGATCCGACCACTCCAAGGAGAAGAAGGGAAGGAGTTCAAGACCTAAGTATAACAATTATACATAGTATCTAGAACTTGTAGATTAATTGTTAGTTTTTGTTTAGCAAAGATCCTTCTTGCATGGTCCATGTTACCCAGTTAGGAAAATTTTGATTTTTACCTATTCCGCCTCCCCGAAACAGCCGGGGTGGGTAAAGTGGACCTCACATGATTTACATATGTAAGTGATGTAATCCACATCCACCTAAATCAAAGTATTAATTGGGTCAGGTACATTAGATAACAGTATGTACGTATTAGATCAAGCTCATGTTTTCAAACGTCCACAACACACTTATAAGGAAGTCTCCAGAATCAAATAGGACTTTCGTATGGCATTATAGACAGGGTCACATCATTGAAACAAGGTTGACGTAGTTATATATAGAGAGATATTTGAATCCGTTCGAATATCAGTCTTATGTAACTAGTCAATCTTGTTTCATAGGACAGATGACAAAGACTCTGTTCACTGGACACGGAGTAAGGGCGAGCGAGCTCTTAGGACTCATACACAGCATTGTGTAGGTCCAATGTCTATATATGCACGAAGTGGTTATTCCTATTTTCATTACTTTTTCGGGTCATTTCTCTTGGTTAGGACATGTCTTCGTATTGAAGCATAAATCCGAGGCTTTTGAGAAATGCTGGAAATACAAGAATGAAGAGGAAAAACAAAAAGGCACAAGTATCAACTCACTGTGATCTGATCAAGGTAGTGATACTTAATTGACAAGTTCCTGGATTACCTATAAAGACAAAAGAAATCTCTCTCAGCTTACTCCTTCATACACATCTCAACTTTATGGTATATCGGAGAGACGGAACACAACCCTATTGGATATGGTTCGTTCCATAATAAGTAACACTGAGTTATCGTCATCCTTCTGAAGTTATGCACTAGGATTAGCTACATATCTTTTTGAAAAAGGTTCATACTAAGACTGTGCCTACCACACCATATCAGATATGGATTGGGAAGAAACCCTATCTTCAGTACTTAAAGATTCAGGGATGTCCAGCGTTTGTAAAAAGAAGTATATGGACAAGTTCGAGGCACACTCTGTACTGTTTAAGTTTATGGGATACCCAAAGGACTCCAGGGGGTATTTTTATATTTTCGCGGAGGAACAAAAGATTGTTGTTTCTCAGAATGCCCATTTTTTGGAAAATTAATCTTTTTAAAAGGAAATAGTGGGTGCGCAATAAAACTGGAAGAAATTCCAGAACCATAAACTATTACTGAAAGTAATGTGGAACCAGAAGATTCAGAAGAATCGGACATACTTACGCCACTCCGAGGAAGTAGTAGGCAGTCTCATCCGCCCGAGAGAAACTGAGGTTTTCTCATAGACGGGGATAGAGAGGATTGCATCATTGACAATAATGTGCCAACTAGCTTCCAGTATACCATTTAGAGCAGAGACTCGTTAAAATGGCTAGATGCAAAATGGACCAAAATGGAGTCCATATACACCAACAAAGTATAGAATTTGAACTTTGCTCCAGAAAGGGTAAGACCCATAGGCTGCAAATGGATCTTCAGAAAGAAGATTGGTGTAAATGGACAGATTAAAACCTATAAGGCTAGACTTGTTGTAAAGGGTTCTTTCCATCAAAGACCTGGTTTGGACTATGATGAAACCTTTTTCTTCAGTGACTATGCTCAAATCCATTCGGATCCTTCTTGACATTGTTGTCTTCCATGATTGTAAGTTTTGGAAAGTGAACGTATAGATGGTTTTTTCAGTATTTGGAAGAGTGCATCTATAGGGTTCAGCCAAAGGGTTTTTCAATCAGAATGGGTGCATCCGGTAAGTATGCAAGATGCTTAAAGTCTATGGACTAAAGCAGGCATCGTGGAGTTGGAACATCTATTTTGATGAAACGGTCAAAGAATTCGACTTTATCAAAAATCCGGATGTACCATACATCTATAATAAGATTGAAGGGAGAACTGAGGGATTCCTTATCAAGAACGAGGATGACATTCTCTTAATAGGATATGACATTCCTATACTACTATCAGTCAATGGATTCTTGCCACAGAAGTTCTCCATGATATACCTGTGTGATACCAACTACATTCTGGGGATCCAGATCTATCGTAATAGATCAAAGTGGACAGTAGGACTTTTTCAAAGTCAAGGTACACCAACGCCATACTAAAAATATTTTAGTATGAAAGATTCTAAAGCACGGTAGTCTACCGGCTTGTCACGGA
Source organism: Agapanthus africanus (assembly GCA_030015575.1). Taxonomy (NCBI): domain Eukaryota; kingdom Viridiplantae; phylum Streptophyta; class Magnoliopsida; order Asparagales; family Amaryllidaceae; genus Agapanthus; species Agapanthus africanus. The sequence continues at coordinate 466,565,409 of JASDDO010000014.1, read as the reverse complement.
ATTACCTTCTCCAAAGAGATGTCTACCAAAACTGATTTGGAAAGGGCTCGCATATCGATTATACCCTACGCTACTGCTGTAGGCTCTATAACATATGTGATGTTGTATACCAGACTAGATGTTGCTTACACAGCGAAAGCATGGTAACCCAGTATCAGTCAAACCCAGGGGAGAAGTGCCGGGAAGCAATATTGAACATTCTCATGTGCCTGAAAAGGACTAAGGAGATGTTCATGGTGTACAGCAGTTTGGACCTCCAGATCGAGGCCTTTGCTGACTCCAGCTTCCAGAGTGATAAGAAGGACTCCAAATCCATATCGAGTTATAGCTTTATCCTCAGTAGAGGGACGGTCTGTTGAAAGAGCTCCAAGCAGAACACCGTTGCTGACTTAACAATGGAAATCGAGTAGATCGCTGCTTGTGACACCACAAAAGAGACAGTCTGGATAAGGAAGGTCTTAATTGAACTTCAGGTGGTTCTTTCCATTGTCGCTCCTATACTTTTGTATTGCGACAACAATCGGCGCTATAGCTTTAGGGAAAGAATCCAAGTCCCATCAAGTGATCCAGACACATCTTAAGGCGGTAATACCTGATCAAGGAGATAGCTTTTCTCCCGGAGATCGAGGTAAGAAGAGTAGATACGAAGAACAACACTGAAGATCCACTCACCAGGATGATCTCTTAGACAGTGTTCGAGAGGCTATTCGAGACCTTCGGTCAGCAAAATGCCAGTATATGGCCTTAGTGCAAGTGGGAGATTGTTAGTGTATATTCCCTAGAGGCCATTACTGTATCATACTAGTTTGTATATGAATTAATGGAAGCTTGGGATATTCACAGTTGTATAGACAGTCTTGCTCAAAATAGTAGTATGCTACTTGGTTTGTTTCTACTTCAATATGTGCTTGTGTTTCTTTTAGCATATCTCTTATACACATTAGTAGATCCCTTAGTATCATTGCTTGATTACCGGCGTTGTGATGGCAGTCACAATAGTGGGGGCTGGGTAGTCTGTAAGAACATCCTTATACAGGTCCCTAGTCGTAGGATTATTGAGACAGGGCATCGATACTCCAGAATAGACTAGTGTGTACGCTTCTCATCCCAGCAGGGGAGATGGTCTGTCCCACAGCCATTAGTACGTCGTACTGGAGATAGTATGCAGGTGCTCATAGGTTATGAGTACACCGGACATGACTCGTTGGGAACTGCGGGTTGGTAATATACCTATCGTCAGGTAGCAGTTCTCAGGTGACATGAGTACAGCTTAGTCCGTCGACTTGACACTGCCACTTCACCTCGAGTGTGTTCCCACTGTACTTTGATTACTACCCTACCACGGCTCAAAGGAGTCATGCAAACAGGTAGTAGTTGGGTGCAGTCCCGAAGCACTTGGAGGCATTGGCGGTTAGATAGGATTCGTCTCTCCCGGTATTGGGGGTTGATATCACGCTGTGTTGGAGAGCCATTACACAAAGTCCCTCGCCAGGGAAAGCGAGATTTACTGGTAGGTACTCCGGTAGTTTCTCAAGGTGTGATGGGCTACACTCCAACACGACTTATACCGCTTTAGGGGTCTGACATCTACCGGCCCCCTAGGCCCGATATGCGATACTCTTAGACGAACAGACCGGACTGTATTAGAGATTGTCACGGATAGGCTCAGTTGGAGTTCGGATGAGTTATTCTCATCGGCCTTCTCATCGACATATACCTGGGGGTCATTACGTACAGCTAGTGCCGCTTGCGACCTGTGGTTAAACCCACTACCAGCGTAGTGTCGAGTCTTTAGAGTCCCACACAGAGGGTTTCCCTGCATCAGACTAAAGATGTATAGGTCGTATGGTTTTACGATAGGGTTCGATCACGTGCGTGTACTCGTGCGCGCATGATGATTCGGACGGACAATACTAGCAAGCTTTGGATTAAGCCGGATCCTAGTATTGTACTGATGGACTGTTTTCGTCTTTTATATCCGCAATTTTCGGGATACGGATATGGGTACGTATGTACGGACGAGGGGTATTTTTGTAAATTGGTCAAAGATGCTTCTAGAAGGTGACATGTCATATTGTTATTATTCATTTTAGTTTAAATGAAAAATTCATTATGACATAGGAGAATGAGGTGGAAATTGCATGAAAATGGACTTAGCTTCTTATGACACATGGTGAGTTTTTGGCCCATGAGTCATTTTTTGTTACTTGAACCATATATGTGATAATTCATATTGATTTATCAAGTGAATTATCAATATGGTTCAGTTGAGAAAATTTAGAGAGCTAACTCCATTCTTCATTCTCTTTCCTCACTAGCTTTTTCTCCAAGGTCACCTTCTTCCTCAAAGCTCTAGTGAACTCATGTGTTGAGTGATCTAGGGCAAGCATAGATATTACAATCCATCTACAAATCTCTACATCCTCTACGACATCATGGGTAGCGAACTTGATGCCCTAGTTGCCTCCGTTGAGGTAGGAGTTCGATGCACATCTCCTCGAGTGGATCATCTTGGAGTTGAGGAGTCCGATGAGGGAGCGGCGATCCGAATCGATCCATGGAGTGAACAACAAGAAGAAGGATAGTGAGGAATGAAGACCCGAAGGACCGGAATCGTGAGGTATAAACTTCTGTACATTTAGTTTACCTCACTTTTAGTTTACTAGTTAGGGTTTAGCACCAATCCTGGAGTCCAAGTCCGTGCCATGATCTTTTGAGAATCGTTTTTCACCTATTCCGCCTCCCCGCGATCCCGCGGGGTGCGCGACATGGACTTACACATACATCACTTTGTATCAGTCCCAAGAGTTCCGTAACTCTTTCTCCGTGTCCACTAAACGGAGTTTTGGTCATCTTACCTTTGAGACATGACTGGCAAGTATCATAAGATGAAAATTCGAATGGATTCAAATATCCATCCATATGCAACTTAGTTAGCCGTGTCGCATTGATATGACCTAGTCTACAATGCCACAAGAAGGATTCGTTCATTTCTGAACTCTTCCTCTTGTGTGTGTTTTGTACATTAAGTAATGTTGTTTGGTTGAGAACGTATATGCCATTATTTAACGATCCTGATCCAATCAACTTTTGATTCAGGAATATGTTCATAACATTATCCTGTACTATAAAATTATATCCTTCTTTGCTCAATAAATAAACTGATATAAGATTGCATATCAGGGTCGGAATGTAATAGCATTCGTTCAGAACCAATGTATTACCATTTGGAAACACAAGGTGATATTCGCCAACTGCTTTGGCTGCAACATTTTCACCATTCCCTACTCTTACGGAATGAACACCCTCTCCCAGTTCCCTACCTTTACGTAGCCCATGCAACATATTACTTATATGGGATCCTGATCCGGTATCTAATACCCAGGACGTAGAGTGAACTGAGAAACAGTTCTCGATAACTAACACACCCGAAGAAGTTGTATCAGCATGATTATTCGTCATTTGGGTGGCGTGAGAATCCAGATATTCTCCTATTCCCTGCTCAGACTTATAACAATTATAAGTGGGAGCGGGACCAACGTTCCCTTGCTCAATATAATAAGCGGGTTCAGTCAATACATCCATATTATTATCTTGATTAAGGCCTGATATGGTCGCTACCTGGAGAGAGAGAGAGAAGAAAACACTTTAGCGTATGCTCTTGCAAGATTAGATTGGTTATTATCTTATCTAATCAGGATGGCTCCCACTGCTTTTTATCAAATCTTCCTTAAAACTCTAAAAGGTTAGACTAGCCGGGATTAATTACACTTTACAAGTTCGCCAATATTTCAGCCAGGTCAGTGTTGGTATTTTGAGGGAGGTTCCCCGTGCTTTCGCACGGACCTAATTAGAATAAACCTCGTTTTCCCATAGGCATAACCCCGTTAAAACCTTTCTAGACACCTATTTGATCGGCTAATTGTCCTGTGTAAAACTCTCCCAGGAGTAACTCTTACTCGCAGTGAGCATCGGGATCCAACTATCTCATAAGAGGTATGCAATCTCATTGCAATTTTCAACGCTTGAAATTCCCGATAATGCTTTTGCCCCTAGCGATCTATGACCTTGACAAGGTCTACAAACCATAAATCGCAAGTCAAGTTCAACCCGTCATTTCCCGATTAAATTAATCCCACCCGCACGACCCTTGACAAGGTCAACAAGGTCGTACGACTACCCTAATCCAATCGCATCTCATGCTTTAGCAGATAAACACTAATTATCTATCGTACACTACGCCTTGACAAGGTCAACAAACGCAGCACGAATACTAAGTAGGACTTATCTGAAATGGCGGAGGGCTACTGATCAGTCGAAAATAATGTATTTTTAACACGTTAATTTCCCTATCATTTGCATTCATTTAAAGGTATTCAGGTTAAGTATAGCACATATTAGCAAAACACCCCTAAAAGACCAGATTACCTGTGTTGTATACTAAAACCGGAATTTTTAGGGAAATTGAGTGTTTATCATGGCATCGCATAATCTTTGTATAGCGCAACACTTGTCTCGAGAATCTGTGCAGGAAATTCAAGAAAAAGAGCCAAAAAAGTTAGAAGTGCTGAGAAAAATACGCCAAGTCCAAGACTTGAGATCTGGCAGTGATCAAGGAAGAATTATGAAATTACACACATCAGAAATTTTCTAAAAAGCCAATAACAAGCAGCACAGAAATTTTCATTCACAGAGGGCTCTAAAGCGCCGCGGATCCGCGGCCAAAGGCCCATTCCCACCGCGGATCCGCGACTCCTTAATGACGTCAACAACTCAGAATTCCTCCATGTGCTTCCCATAACGGCTTTAGCTTCCAAAAGACTCCAGAATTACACGTGGCTTCATCCAGAAGGCTCGGCCTAACAACCTAACCCTAGAATATACCTTATTCTAGAATATTCCCTTCAACAAACTTCTTCTAGAAGCCTCCTTATAACAAACTTCTTCTAGAAGCCTCCTTGTAACAACCTCATTCTAGAATATTCCCTCCAACAAACTTCTTTTAGAAGATTCTTTCTAACAACCTCATTTTGGAGGGAAAATTCAAATGAGGTAGTTCATTTTGGAGGGAAAATTCAAATGAGGTGGTTCATTTTGGAGGGAAAGGTAGTTCATTTTGGAGGGAAAATTCAAATGAGGTAGTTCATTTTGGAGGGAAAATTCAAATGAGGTGGTTCATTTTGGAGGGAAAGGTAGTTCATTTTGGAGGGAAAATTCAAATGAGGTAGTTCATTTTGGAGGGAAAATTTAAATGAGGTGCTTAATTTTGGAGGGAAAAGTGATTCATTTTGGAGGGAAATTTGAAATTTGAATTCTAGATCTAAGGTTGAGATGCTTATAAAAGGAAACTTAGATCTAGGGTTTTGGGTTGTTCTTCTCCAATCATTAATCTCTAATCTACACCATTTTCAATACAAGTTGAGTGACACGACTTGTAAATCCTAAATCCAAAGCCAAATTCAAGATCCCGAGTACCATTCAAGCGAGAAGCCTTCAACCTTTTAAGAGTGGAGCCGATCTTCAATCGAGCAAGTGATCCAAGCCGATCCGTGACTCAAGAAGACGAGCGAAGCGAAATCAACGATCGAGTTCTTCCTCTTATAGTTCTTGAGCGATTTGTAACGGAATTGTTGATAAATAAAAGGTGAAATTCTTTAATCTTGCTTTCTTTAAATTCTTGCATCATGATTCGATCTCAATTTGTGATTGTGGTTCTTGTTGTGATGTTTGAGTAAAACTCCGCTCGTAAAGGAGTCGAGACAATCAATAGAATGATGATGTAACAAATCTTAAAACGATTCTTAAGTCCTACGAGTTTTGTAAAACCTAGCAAATTGAAGAATCGATGACCTAGTTTCGTTGCGATGCTTTCTTGATTGTGATCGCTCGAAATTAGGGATCCACGATCGATTCTTGAATTTACTAGAGGCTAGAATGTGATTGAAATCGACGAAGGAACACGGGATAAATGATGAAATCCTAGTTTCACAAGAAATCCCTAATTCTCGTTGATCATCATCGATCTAGTATCAATTCATCGATGGATAAGAATACGTAATCGCTATATTTCATCACATCTATAGATCCGATCGATTCCTACGAGCCTCACTTCGATTCTTGATATTTGATTTGGAAATCATCAATTTACATTTCTTGATTTTAATGTTTTCTTGTTATTAGATCTAGATATTTCTAATTATTGAACTTCAATTTACAAATCATGAATTGTTTGTTTTCTTTTCTTTAAAGTTTCAACTCATCTTAATCGAAACACGAACGATTACACTTTCCCTGTGGACGATCCGCACTTACTAATGCGCTATATTCGACACCGTTATTGATTGCGGTCAAAATATTTTTGGTTGTGATTTCTATACATTTTTCCAACTACACAACGAGAAATTCGTATCAATCAGCTACGCAGGTTTTTCAGAAAACCATGAGCATAATGAACTTGATATCATTGTAGAAACAAGTGATTTTGAAAAGGAGTGTTTTTGAGGCTTTTCTAGTTTCGCTAAAGAGGTCACTCCCGGTGAAGGGATCTCGGCTCTTTCCTTACCGAATAAGGTGCAGGATATTTCATAAATACCGCTGTGCAAAGCAAGAACTTATAGAAGCAGTCAAAAACTAAATCGTGAGTTTGTAACATCTGCCAGTTTTTCTAAAGAGATCACTCCCGGTGAAGGGATCTCGGCTTTTTCCTCATCGAATAAGGTGCAGGGTATATCGAATATACCACTATGCAAAGCAAAAACTGTAGCTACCCTTTTTGAAAATTTGATTCTACAACATCTTTTAAGTTTCTTTTCTTTTATTAATCTCATTGATAAATCCCATCATTTATGCTTCCTAAGTATCACAGAAGAAACGAAAATACAACGTACACTTATGCCATCCGCATTCGCCTCAATGTTCCGTTATGCACCGTTAGGTTACTTAACTAACGGCATACCGGGATGGGACTAGCGCGGGTGTAAAACATAAGCAACGTCTACTATATATCTTATATATAATAATAAAGCATTCGTCTCACGCATATAATATGATCACATCACAGTATATTAGCAGCAGAAGAATCATATGAAATATTGGATATATTAGGAGGTCCGTATTTTATCTCGAGCCTGTATAAAACACGGATTTCACGGTCGCGATGTATAGCCAAACCCACATCCCTAGACCCTTACGAGAGCGGCAAGTAACACTGCCAATTCTAGGGTTAGGAGACCCGGTCTCGACTCCTCGAGATGGCCTCCCACTGGACCCTAGAACCCGGTTACTTATGCTCCCCGCCTTGGGTCTATCCTAATGCAGAAAAGTAAATAATATACAATGGTGACATCATCTTCAACCAGGAAGTGCCCCAATAAAAGAATATTACATACAATGAATTTTACATGAATGAAAATAAAAACCCTCATCTCACATAAAACCCCCGGCTATTCAGAACACGACGATCCAATATAACATCACAGCAACACATAATATCTCATATCATCAACGTAAGCAAGTATGTGTATCCCGATTGTCGTTGATGTATAGCAACGAAGCCAGCAATACCCCACATACTACGCTTACGGTCGCAGAAAAGAAAAGTGAAAAACTACAACATTTGGAATCCACAATCACCTTAGATATCGTAAACCCGAAATATCACATATTACGGATTTCATGCCTAACTATATGAATTCCACATATTGTATCACAATCACAGAATATCAAGACGATGTTTAACGTTTCGATCGAATCAACATACACTCACAAATTACCCCCGTGAGCTCAACACTTGAGCAAAGTCAAAACACTCAAAAACCGTGCCGCAGTGTCTATGGTCCAGCCGTAGAAGGAGTTAACCAACGCCTCACCTATGACACCACAGAACTACGGCAAGCCCTAAGGTTCCATCGCGGTTCCGTGGGCATAGAATCGAGTTAAGGTTACTATGTTCTTCTAAAGGGTCCATAGGAGTACTTGCACGATTTTACGAGTACAATCAACTTCGGAAAATTACAACTCTAGGAAATTTCAGCGGGGTACAAAATGTGGTTTGCGAGGTTCGATCGAACTGCTAAAAATAGTCAAGGTTAACAATACAGTGTTAAGTTATACGACTACGAAGCACTACGAATTAGCCCCAGGTCAAACAGATCATCACAAGAAAATTGGGCTAAATAAACAATACTAGGAAACCCAAATTGAACACAAAAGAGCATAGGAGGAATACGTGTAGCATAGGAGGCACCACGGCCGGCCAGGCTGGAAAAATAAGCTTGGGGCTCGGCCAAAATCCAAGCCCCCACCGTATTTCACCCATGTTCTTAGAATTGTCCAAATATCATTCTGCATTTTTTTGAAAAAAAATTTAATGGACTTTTTGGAAAATTTCCAGAGAGCAAAATAGGGGTTTCAAAATACTGTATTTCGGAGTGGATTTCGTTTTCGTAATTGTTATAACACCGTATCTAGAATTCTAGTTTGGATCTGATACCACTGTTGTTCTTCCCTTGCACCTAGTCTAGGGTTTGGTAGCAACACTCATGCCATATTAAAATTTAGAGAGGTGCAAAGCAAGCAAACCATGAATCATGCTAGAATTTATAGGGTGACAAAGTTTCTATCACATACATAGAAGTAAAGAGATAGGGATTACAACCTTTGCAGTCCGTTCCTTCGCTTCATAAGCTCCGTGTTGAGGTTCCTTCGCTGCGATCAACATGAACTCCGACTCTAGAGAGGCTCCAGGAGGTAAATGAGGCATCTTGCTTGTAGTCTTCATGATCTACCTTGAAGAATCTCTAACCCAAGCTTACACTTTACAAATGAAGTAATTAGAGAAGTGAACACCCTAATATAAGTGGCTAGAATAGATGAGGATGATGAAGTAGGAATTTAGCTCTCCTTTGTTTTCAATTTCTCACACTAATTCATCACACACAAAAAGCTAGCATGCTTTTTCAAGGAGGAAGAAGATGAAGAAAGATTTTGTGATGAATAATGAATTATTGTTGTGGTTACAATTGCAACCATGAGTTAAGAATGAGAGATTTAACACATGTAGAGAATAAACTAAGGTTAAGGGTTTGGGTTGGGTTAACAAATATCTACACAATATATCAAAGCTAAAGACAAAGTCAAAGCTTCATGAAGCATCCAAAAGATAACCCAAAAGCAAACCCTAATCCAAACCCTAACTTGGTTTAAATTCAACAACCATGTTGCATTTGTAACCCTAACGTGTTACAATATTATATATCACATATACAATATATTTTGTAACAAAAGAAAATAATACAATTAACATATATCGCATATACATCAATGTATTATCCAGTGAGGAAATGAATCAATAAAGCGAGCTTATATTAGTTAACATAATGTAATATATCACATATATAATTATACATTAAATTATCAAATCAACACTTGATCCGAAAATCTGGCTATATTGCATATAACCGACTAATATAACATGTACCATTTCATTGAATCAACACTTGATCCGATGACCCGGCTATATCACATATACCCGGCCGATATCTCATATCGCGAGAGTAGAATACGGTATCTCATATCGTATTATTCTCGGTCCCGCACATATCACATATGTGCTCCTACTCCGTTTTGCTTGAGCCAGGAAACCTCTGTGTAGGACTCTAAAGAATCGTTAATACGCCGGCAGTAGGTGATGATCATATCAAACACCCACAAGTTGCAAGCGGTCGGCTAAACATAACAGCTACCCAGGTATTGTGTAACGCCTTAGATTTCGGTTAGTGTTCGTTTAGACGTTAGTGCTGGTTTACTGTAAAAAGTTTACCAATTCGGGTTCCTCGCATTTTATAACATTTAATTAATAATTTATTATTATTTGTTATAAGCATGCACGCACGTGTGCACGTAAATGCGAGGATTTGTTTGTGCTAATTTTTGTTCTTAGGAACCATGACACTTAACCTAATCTATCCCTTTGCTTTAATCCTTGTTTAAATTCATCCTTAACCTAAGCCTTAGATCTTTTGAGTGAGAGAGAGATATATTTATCTTGGAGTAGTGAGGTGTGTGTGAAAACATTAATGATGCATTAATGATGTGGTTACACTCACCATCATTCATCACCTTACACTCACCTCCCTCTCTCTTCATCATTTCCTCTATTTCTTTTCTCTATCTCATTTGTTCCTTTTTCTTCTCTCTCATCAACTGAACACTCTCTAATTTCTACACAAAATTCATCACAATCCTTCACAAATATCCCAAAATCACATATTTTTCCATCACTTGCCTCTTGGATGCCTTGGAGTGTGCAAAGCTTGGATCTTTGAGTTCTTTTATGTAGGTATTGATCTCTTTCTTTTCTTTAGATGTTTTTTGTGTAGCTTAGCTTTAAAGTTTCAGTTTTTATCACGTATCTTATTGTTCGGGTAAATATCGTATTTTTAGTGTTGTTTTGGGTTCTCGGATGGTCTGCTGTTGAACCAGGTAATTGTTGCAAAAATTGACTTGACAGTAACCTAGTGTAGTGACCTAGAACCTACCTTCAAAATACGAACCAATTCCATCATAGTCGGGCCGCAGATTTATTGCTTCTGGCCGCAATTTGCGGCCAGACTGGGGTGTTGGGGTTTGGGTTTTCGGGTAAGGGTCTCTGGGGTTGTTTGTGATCTCATGGTCCCTGCAATTTTTACAAAATACTGGTACAGAAAAATCTGGGATCATTTGTGTGTTTCTCATGTTTCGTTTCACGCGATGCGTTATCCGATACGGTGCGTGTTCTGTGTTGCTGTTGTTCTGAGTTGGTTTCGTAGTGTCGCTATACGCGTTAGCTACAACACGAAACCTTTAGAGTACGTTTGTGTGGTCGTGTTGGTCCTTGTAGATTGTATGTATTTTGTGTCTATTATTAATATATACTTGTGTTATTGTTTTAATGCTGCAGGTTTGCAGGCGGGGACTTCGGGCACTGCTACCAGGGGAAAACAGGTGGTAGACTTCACCTAGCTTGGAGCGTTGGTGAGTAGATTTAACATCTACAGGGGAATCGCCCGCATGGCGTTATGCGTCTGGGCTAGAGATGTTATTTCTGTCGCATATTCTATGTCATATTTAGAATTGCGCTTTTACCCTATTACTTAGATATTGTTGTGCCTGGACAAGTATCCTTAGGACACTGCACATATTATTGACGATTCATGTTGCACGAGCACAGATTGCATGCTACACACACCGTCAATAATTCATATGTCACACACAAACTACTTATAGACATGATAGTGCTTGGTTAGGGACATTGAGACTTTGATTAATAGTTCTTATCGCATATGACATATAGCATACCTGTATATCCACATGCTTACACATATGCCTTCATTTACTTATATGTTAGATACCTGTATATCTATAGAGTATTGTACCATTAGTGATAGGTACATGCACACTTTATGACATAGCTACAAGTATACCTCGCACACATATTTCACTTATACCCAGGGGGTATACTACATCATTACTTATAGGTAGATACATATATCTTGCTATACCTTTATGTTTTCACATACATCTGATTATAGCCACATGTTTACCTTTACTTGATGTTATTTTAGAATTGGAGAAAATCAGGAACCACATGATATTTATATTAACTTGTTGCAGTTAATTAGAGGCTTTTCCTTTATATGCTTTCATTACAGTTTTATGTTGCAAATATTATATTCATGGATTTTCGCATTTTGATATCGATTTTTCATGATGTTTTCTGGATTTGGGGACCGTGGGAGTTCATGAAATTATGCATTATTTGAAAAACCCGGTTTCCCTTGATATGATATTTCAGCAGCCACCATGAGAATTATCGGTTCGTATATATATATACCCCACGCGAGGAATGGAGGGGTCCGTGTGCGGGTACATGGTGGGGTCCGGAGGTACCCCGAGGCAAGAATGAGGTCGTGGTGCTATACGATGAGTTGCAAGGAAACCATACCATCCGGTGACATTACCAATGACTCAGCGGTAATCATGGGGATACCGTTGGGAGTCATGTACGTATAGATACGTGGAAAGACGAGGGTCAGAGCTAGGCACTCATGCTTTTCGGATAGCGTGTGATACATACCTATCAGGGTGCCAGTCATGGGGACAACACCTGATAGATCAGCATTTCTGTGTCGATGCTTGACATATTGGTTTCATGATATTTCTTTTTACTCCTTTGTATATATAACAGGGGTTTAGGCCACTGTTATATATGCCCTTACACCAATATTAGTGGAATGGGACGCTAATATATGTGTATTGACATTAATTTATATACATCATCATACTTATTCATGCAAATATATTTAGGATGTTAGATCTTTACTTGATAATTTGATTTGGGATATAGGTGATTTATTTGAGATTGGATACAGGATATATATATGAGATTTGCTGATTTTGTACATTCTGGATAAATGAGATTTATTCGATATTGTACATTCAGGATTTGTGAGACTTTATGATATGATAGCCAATTTGGGGGCTGATTTGAGGAAATTGGGATTTGGATTGTCTTGATAGATTGTGATCCTACCACGATGTCAGGATTCCGTGGAAATGACATTTTTCATTCCGTACTCCACATTTATCGTTTATGCACTGCTTCATGTATTAGTAGTACCTGCTAGTGTACCTTTCATGAATGTTGCATTTACATACCATTATTTTATATGCATTACTTCATGTGTTAGTTGTACCTGCTAGAGGACCTTTCATGACTGATGCATACATACATTTTCATATCGTTATTGCATGCTTTTTGCATACTGATTGTCATATTACTATTGCTTCATGTATTAGTTGTACCTGTTAGTGTACCTTTCATGATTACTGCATTCATATGACCTGTTGCTGCTTTTAACCTACATATATTAGATTCGCGATGTACGTGCATACTTGCGATTACCTGCATATGTTATTTACTATTCACGAGTTGGCAACTCACCCCCGTTGTGCCACAGTTGTTTTGCAGGGTGTTCCCCAGAGTAGTCGAGGCAGGCTATTCATCTATCATCTTTTGCTACGGATACCGCATCGGCTCACAGTGTGCAGTTTTTGCTTAGGTGGGTTTTGGTGGTTATTCGTGCTGTATTGTATATTCGTTGTATCCTTGTACTCTCCATCTACTACTTTCATGTTTGACTTAGAGACATGTGTGAGGGCGATGTTGTATATTCTTTCGTGACTCGTTGTCTTTTATACAGTTTCCTTTCTATCGTCTTTTATTTCTTCGCTACGGCGTCGTATATTTGTTGTTGTTGGATATATGTATGCCCTAAAGGCCATTATATGATAGTGGATGTATCTGTACATGTATATATATATATATATTCAGTGTACATTCTTGCTCGACATGATAGTATGCTATCTGGTTCTACTTTATCTGACATGTTGATTTGATCATGCTTTTATTCATTCATACATGATGATAAAGCCCTGAGGATATCGGCTTGACTACAGTGATTATGATAGAGATCATACTAGTGGGACATATGTAGTTTATAAGTATATCCTGAAATGTCCCTAGTCGGAGGTATATGGAGACGGGGCATCGATATACCATAGTAGACTAGCGTATATGATACTAGACCCATGCGATGGGCGATGGATGTTCCCACATTCGTCGATGTTTGACATCAAGATCATATACGGGTGCTCAGTGGTGACTGGGTACACTGGACGGACTCACCGAGAACTCCTATATGGAATTATATCTATCGTCGGATAGCAGTTCTCAGGTGACACAGGTACAGGTTAGTCTGTAGACCCGAGATCGTCATAGATTCTTGTGTGCTCTCCCACTATACTTTGATTACCACCCTACCACGGCTCTACTGAGTCGTGCAAATAGGTGGTCGTTGGGTACAGTCCCGAGACACACGAAGGCGATGAGCGATAGGAGGGGTTTCGTCTCTCCCGGTATTGGGAGTTGATGTTGTGCTGTGCTCGACTGGTTATATCAGTAAGTCCCTGGCCATGGCTGCTGAGATTTACTGATAAGTGTTATCAGTAGTTTCTCGATCTGTTATAGACCATTCACTGGCACGACTTATTGAGTTATTGGGGTCGACGTTACCATCCCTAGACTCGATATGCAGCATATCTGACGAAGAGACCGGACTGTACGGTAGTGTTGCAGGTTGGCTCGACGGGAGTTGTAGCAGCTTCGCTTGTTTTCTTCTGATCGCTCAATACCCGGGTGGCCGTTACGTTTAGCTGACCGCTTACGGCTTGGTGGTGCTTGATATGATAATCACCCACTGCCGACGTATTGACGAGTCTTAGAGTCCCACAAAGGAGTTACCTAGTCCAGGCGAAACGTTGTGGTGCGCGTATGCGATATGCACATGGACCCGGTTAAAATGCGCGTATGAGATACCGTATATTAATTGGGCGGCTTGCTTTTGGTCTGGTCGTATGTGATATGACCGGGTTGATAAATCAAGTGTTGATTTATCATTTAACCATTAGCTTCTCACTACAAATCCTATCTTGTTTCTTTTGGATGTATGCATGCATGCATGCATGCATTCTTGTTCATGCACATATGGATGTGCATGCACACATGCATATATACATCATTCTATCATGGTTGTTTATACATAGAAAATGGTGGCAATATAAGACTCACACCTTGGTTATTTATATGGATTATTACTTATATTTGTTTTAAAATAAAATGAAAAAGGAAAGGATAATTCATGGTTTATTTCAAGTCTCTTCTTTGACCTAACCATGCTCACCTACCCTTAACCATGGATTAAACTTTCCTTTCATGTTTTAACTCAAATTAAATAATATCTTCATGATTTCACCATGGTTTGAGATGAGAAGAAATAAATATATATACATATATTTTCCTTTTCCTTTCATGAGTTTATCTTCTCTTCTTCTTAAAAATAGCCATAACTTCTTCAACTTTGATCTCTTGACTTTTCAAGTGAGCAAAATACTCAAAAAGATAGGATTTTGAAGTGAGAAAGAGAACCACAACACCATTCTACACAAGTCTAGCCCACTTGTTTAGAATGTTAGCTTCATTTCATCCTCTTGTTAAAGTGAAGTTGATAGCTTGGACAAAAGAGCTTCGGGTGGATCGTCGTAGACGTTAGAGGACTTCAAGCTAATCGTTTTCCAACTCTCAAGTGGCCAAGGAGTCTACTAAAGGGAGCTACAAAGGTTGTACTCTCAAAACCCTAGCCTTTGCAACATATGATGTTGGTTAAAGTTTATGAAACCCTAATTTTCTAGGATAGATCCTTTGTATGCTTACTTAGCACCATAAAAATTTGATCTTTGTGACATGTGATGCTTCCAAACCACTCATAGGGTGCTAGGTAAACCTAACATTGGTATCAGAGTCGACCTAGAACATTAGGCGGTTCTTCAGCGAAGTATAAACTCCGATCTAACCGAAATACGGAATTACGGGACACTCTCTAGACAATTTTTGAAAACTGATATTTTTCAGAATTAAAAATATGCAAAAAATTCAGCAGGTAAATATAAGAAACAGTGTAAAAAACGATGCAGTGAACAGTTAATCCCACCGCGGAAACGCGGCCAAAGCTTGCTTCGGCCGCGGTTCCGCGGCCGTACAGGTGAGTCAGTGCATGATTTTTTTACAGTAATGCTTATGTCAGCTTGTATATTTTTTTGGGGTATTTTTAATCTGAATTTAGTACTGTTAGTTCTGGAGATTGTTTTGAGTTCGTTGATTCGATCGGAATTTTAACTTCTTGTCTTTCCGGTAAATTAGAAAGTACTGAATCGTTCGAACGAGTGTTGTTTGCTCACTTTTCACGGGGTTTAAATCTTTCGGATACATGTGCAAGTTTTGTGGTGGACCCTGTAGAATACAACAAACCTTAACTCGATTATATGACCGTCTTGAACTGCCCTTTGAACCGCCCTTTGAAACTTAAGGTTTGGGGCAGTACGGCGTGCCACATGTGAGGCGTTGGCTTGACCCTTCTACGGCCGGACCGCTACTACTTTGTCATACTCCGGATTTTTGAACTCCGCTCAAGTGTTGAGCTTTAGGGAATTTTGGGTATTTGAACATTCGGTCGAAAACTTTAATACTGTCTATTTATCTGGAATGTGATACAATATGTGGAATTCATATAGTTTAGACATGAAATACGAAGTATGTGATATTTCGCATTTATGATGTCTAAAGAGAATATGGATTCCATATATTGTAGTTTTACACTTTCTTTTCTGTGACCGTAAGTGTAGTATGTTTGATATTACCGGTTTCGTTGCTATACATCAACGACAATTAGGGTACGCATACTTACTTACGTTGATGATATATGATATTATGTGTTGCTGAGATATGATGTGCAGGATTGTGCGATCGAATAGCCGTGTTTTTTTTATGTGAGATGAGAGTTTTATATTTTCATTCATGTAAATTCAAATGTAATGTAATATTTTTTTATTTGGGGAACTTCCGGGTTGAGTTTGTGTCACCAGTATTGTATATTATTTACTTTTCCGCATTAGGATAGACCCAAGGAGGGGAGCACAAGTGACCAGGTTCTGGGGTTCAGTGGGAGGCCATCTCGAGGAGTCGAGACCGGGTCTCCTAAACTCCAGGATTGGTAGGGTCGCTTGCCGCTCTCGTAGGGGTCTAGGGGTCAGGGCTTGGCTATTCATCGCGACTGTGGAATCCGTATTTTCTATTGTTGGCTAAATACTAAATACGGACGTCCTAGTATATCCCACATTATATATATGTTTCTGCTGCCTGTGTTCTGAGATATTTGAGACGAATGACATATTTTATATATGATATATAGTAGACGTTGCTTATGTTTTACACCCGCGCTAGTCCCGTCCCGGTATGCCGTTAGTTAAGTAACCTAACGGTGCATAACGGAACATTGCGACGAATGCGGATGGCATAAGCGTACGTGTTATGTTCGTTACTTTTCTGTGATTGGCTTAAGGACTTAAATGATGGGATTACATTAATATGATTAATGTAAAGAAAATAAACCAAAAAAGATGTTGTAGAATCAGATTTGAAAACCACTCGGCTCTGTATGAAAAAGCTATATTTCAAAACTGCGGAGCACAAGCCACTCCTTTTGAAAACCGTTTGATTCTACAACGATATCAAGTTCAGAGCGTTAAAGATTTTCTTAAAAATCATCCGCAACCCTCCGTCATTTTAGGAAGTAGAGTACTTAATATTCGTGCTACGTTTGTTGACTTTAGTTAAGGCGTAGTGTACGGTAGCTAAGTGATGTCTTCCTACACTGCATATGATGCAGAATAATTAGGACATTCATGCAACTTTGTTGACCAAAGTTAAGGGTCATATGGATGGGTCTAATTGATCAAGAAATGATGGGTAGAACTTGACTGGTACTTATGATTTTTTGACCATAGTTAAGGTCATATGTACTAGGGGTAAAAATCACATCGGGAATTTCAAGTGTTGAGATTTGCAATGAGATTGCATTCAATCCATATGATGGTTGGATCCCGATCCCACTGTGGGCAATAGTTGCTCCAAGGAGAGTTTTGCAGTTTACAATTAGCTAACTCATTAGGTGTCTAGAAAGGTGTTAACGGGGCTACGCCTCTGGGAAAACGAGGTTTACTTTAATTAGGTCCGTGCGAAAGCACGGGGAACCTCCCTCAAGTACCGACACTGGCCTGGCTGAACGGTTAGCGAAGTTATAGACTGTAATTAATCCTGGCTAGTTTTCTTTATAAGGTTTGAAAGAAAAACTTGATTAAAGCAGTGGGAGACATCGATTAGACAAGATAATAACCAATCTGATCTATGCAAGAGCTTTCGCTGAGTGTATTCTTTTTTCTCTCTTAATGGCAGATACCAATGACTGGACTCAAGCTTCTACTAGATAAAAACAAACTGAATGGGACCAATTATAAAGACTGGCTGAGGAATCTGAAAATAGCCATGACTTATGATAAAGTATCATATGTCCTCACGGCTTCAGCCCCGCCCACCCCTGGTCCAAAATCCTCAGTTGCGGACATTGAAGTCCGCAAGACATGGGACGCAGACTGTGCCATGGCCAAATGCCTCGCGTTTGCATCGATGGACAATACACATCAAAAGCATCACGAGAATATGGACATTCAAACCATATTCCTCCATACAAAGGAGTTATATGGAGAGCAATCCTGCGTATTACGATATGAAGCATCAAATAAATTGTTTCAGATGCGAATGGCCCCTGGCACACCGGTAGGAGACCATGTTCTGAAGATGATAGCTCTTATAGAAGAGCTTGAGGACCTAGGATGGACAATGGACAATGAACAATATACAGATATTATTCTGCAGTCCCTCCCCTCCACCTTTGCTCAGTTCATAGTTAACTTCAACATGCACGGCATGGAGAAGGAGCTACCTGAACTCTTTAATATGTTAAGGAGTGCAGAGAGCACTATGAAATCAATGAAAACTCCCGTTATGACTATTGGGCAATCTTCTTCTTCTCGCCCAAAAGCTAAGGCCAAAGGAAAGAAAAAGAAGAAGCCCACCAATCCTAAGGGTGGAGTTAAAAAGGTGAAGGGAAAGGAAAAGTCCAAAGCTGGAGACTCGGGGAAAGGTGAATATTTTCATTGCCACAAAGCAGGACATTGGAAGCGCAACTGTACAGAGTACTTGAACCTCAAGAAGAAGCATGGGGATGCTTCCGCTTTAGGTGTGTTTGTGAAAGAAAACTGTTTTTTAATAAACTCTGCTTCCTGGGTATTAGATACCGGTTCAGGTTCTCACATTTGCAATTCTATGCAGGGACTGAGAAATAGCAAAGTTTTGAAGACAGGTGACCATACTCTCCGCATTGGAAATGGTTCCAATGTACATACTGTCGCAGTGGGAGAGTATCACTTGGGGTTGCCATCTGGGTGTATATTGGTTTTGAACCCATGTTATTTTGTACCAAGTATGCTATGTAATATAATATCAGTTTCTTTGTTAGACAATGAAGGATATAACTTTATATTGCAGAACAATATTATGAACATTCACCTAAATCAAATGTTGGTTGGGTATTGTACACTTAATAACGGGATATACGTCCTAAATCAACACACAGTTTTCAGAATACAACACACTAAGAAAAGAAAACTTTCAGAATTAAATGAAGCTTTTCTTTGGCACTGTAGCTTGGTCATATTAACGAAACAAGACTAAACAAATTACACAAAGATGGATATTTAAATCCTTTTGAATATAAATCTTATGCGACTTGCCAGTCTTGTATCAAGGGTAAAATGACCAAAACTCCGTTTACCGGACACGGAGAAAGAGCTACTGAGCTCCTAGGCCTCATAGATAGTGATGTATGCGGGCCAATGTCTACACAGGCTAGAGGCGGTTTTTCTTACTTCATTACTTTCACTGACGATTTCTCAAGATTCAGTCATGTATTTTTATTAAAGCACAAGTCCGAAGCTGTAACACCTTAGAATGTGTTTTGTAGCTAATTATATTTTAAAATGTGGTTTTTAATAAAAAGTTTACCAAATTAAGTTTTAAATATTTTATCCTAATTATTGTGTATTTTATTAGAATTTTGTTAGGCACACACACACTTGTGCATGATAACTAGACTAGTTTTTGGGGTTAGACCATGTTTGGCAAGCATGATAAACTAACCCATTCTCTATAGGTTAGTTTCATGTTGTGTTTAAGTGTTTTGGTTTTAAGTGCATGGTTGTTTTCTTTAGTGAAAATGATTTTTTCTTTTTCTCTTTTCTTTTAAAGGGTTTTAGTGTTGTTTTGAATTTTTGGTGCTTGGTTGACTTTGAGGAAAGAGAGTGAGCATGGGCATCATGGCATGAGCCATGCCTCATTATGAGAGAGAGAGTGAGAAGGGGGCCTTGGTTGTGTTCTCATTTTCTCCATCTCACTTCTTTCTCTCATTCTCTCAAACTCACACACACACACTCACCTAGAGAGAGAGAGAGAGAGCAGCAGAAGCAGCAGCTGCCTCAGCAACAGCAACATCAGCATCATTAGCAGCAGCAGCAGCTTCAGAGGCAACAACAGCAGGAGCTCTCATCACTTGCAGGAGCTCGACAACAACAGCCACAGCAACATCAACTACAACATCATCACCATCATCATCATATGCAGAAGCAGCAGCAGCAGTTGCAGCAGCACCAGAGGCAGCAACAATTGCAACAGCAAGCAGCAGCAGGAAGAGTCCCAGCACTTGCCCGAGCTCTCATCTCCTCCATACCCCTCCTCACCAGCTTCTAGGATCCCATAGGGTATATTTTCTAAACCCTATTGCTTGGTTGTGTAGCTTGTGTGCTAATTGCTTCGATTAGTGCTAATTTAGCTAGTTTAGTGCTAGTTTTGGGGTTTTGTGAGATATTGTGGTAATTAGTTGAATTGGTTAGCTACCTTAGGATAGTTTAGTGTTAATAGGGATACTTCAATTGAGAAATCCCCAGATTACACTAAAATACCATAGGTTTCCCTTATTGTGCAAATTAGTGTTTTTAAGGTGATATTAGTGACTTTTGTGATCTGCTATAGACCCGATGCCTTCAGGTAAAAATTGGGAATACTGGGACATGATACCTAGGTCTAGATCACAACACCAGAACCCGACCCCCTAACTCCACCTTATGGCCGCCAATTCCTTCATTCTGGCCGCAATTTGCGGCCAGATGGGTAGGGTTTGGGTTAGGGTTTGGTCCTATAGGTGTCTACTGTGTTGTGTAGTGTGTTGGTATGTCTAGTTTTGTAATATCTTACCTGTAGGAAAATCTGGGACTATATGTCGCTTTTGTGTTTAGTTGTGTTTGCGCGATACGCGCGATACGTGAGTGGGTTCTGTGATCCAGCGTATCGCGGCATGTCGCGATGGTTTTAGACGCGTACGCACACGTTTCAGCGTATCGTGCCACCCGCGTTTAGTTCGCGACGCGAGTTTCTCGTTTCGTTTCGATATCGCGTTTCGCGAGGTATCTTGGCTTATATGTGATTTTCATGTTATGTTTACAGGTTTGCAGGCAGGAGCTACGAACACGGCTACCGGGGAGCAGGTGATAGGATTCACCCAGCGTGGAGTTTAGGTGAGTAGATATAACATCTACAGGGGAATCGCCCGCATGGCGTTATGCGTCTGGGCTAGGATTCAAATTCCTGTCGCACATTCTACGTCATTGTAGAATTGCGCATTTACTGCATTTCCTAGATATAGCTATATACTGTGACTAGCAGCCGTAGGACACTGCACACATTATTGACGGTTCATGTTGCACGAGCACGGATTGCATGCTACACACACACCGTCAATAATTGCCATGTCACACACTACCCCTTATAGCTACCATTGCTCACCACACTTGACATCTAGTTTATCGGTATACCTATAGTGTATCATACCTTTAGTGATAGGTATATTTTCACTTGCGATACAGCTACAGGTATACCTCCTACATATTTTACTTATACCGGGAGGGACTTCCTACATACGTTACCTATACCCAGGGGGGTATACGACATCAGTTCCTATAGGTAGATACCTATACTTTGCTACACCTGTATGTTAGATACATATTCAGTGGTAGTCGCATATTCACATTACTGATGTTACTTAGCTGTACCTTATCATGATATCGCATACATTATTCTTGTGTTTATGCATTGTTTATCTGGATTTTATATGATGTTTTCGGGATTTGGGAACCGCGGGAGTTCATGAAATTATGCATACATGTAACAACCCGGTTTCCTTGATATGATATTTCGAGTGTCCCCCATGAGTTTTATCGGTGCTGATTCTATGCTCCATATGATGTGTGGTTGCCGTATGAGAGTACATGGTGGGGCCCGGTATGGTTCCCCTCGGCAAGAAGATCGATGAGTTTGCCGATTGAGCCTGGAGGCGGGCGAGTACCTACCGGTGATTGTTTGGACCTGGCAGTTGTCTGGAGGCTACTGGCCAGAGTAGAGAGATGGATGCGGGATGACCTGTACTGTCGAGGCCGAGGGCCGACACTGCAGACGGACCCCGTGGGCTGATCCGGACTGACGGAGCCCCATATATGAGGATTTCTGTGTCGATGCTTGGCACACGGTTTCATGATATTTCTTTAAACCCCCTTTTTGTATATATAACAGGGGACTTAGCCGTTGTTATATATACCCTTACACCAATATTAGTGGAATGGGACGCTAATATATGTGTATTGCCCCCATCATATTTATTTCTGTACGTATATATATCTTTAGGATGTTAGATTCATATTGAGATTTGACTTGGGATACTAGGTGATTCATTGGGACTTGGGCATTGGATATACCTATGTGATTGGTGATTTGTACGTTCGGGATATAGGGGATTACTCGATACTGTACATTGAGGAGATGTGAGACTTATTTGATGTGAGTGCCCAATGTGGGGGCCTGGTTTGAGGATTTGGGATTGGAGTATCTTGATGGATTGTGATCCTACCACGACGTCAGGTTTCCGTGGAAAATGACATATTCCACCCTATACCTCACCATTACCTATCTTATGCACAGATTCATATATTGGTAGTACTTGTAGTGTACCCTTATGATAGTTGCATATTTGCTTCCTCATATCTCTACTGCATAGACATTGCATACTACTATCACGTCATCATTGCTTCACATAGTGATTGTACCTGCTAGGGTACTCTTCTTTATTCCAGCATTTGCATGACATATTATTACCACTGTAATCGCATATCTTAGATTCATGCTGTACGTGCATTCCTGCGATTACCTGCATATGTTTTATACTATTCACGAGTTGGCAACTCACCCCCGTTGTGCCACAGGTGTTTCAGGTTTTTCCCCAGAGTAGTCGAGGCAGGCTATTCCTCTATTCAGCTATCCAGCTATCACCTTTTGCTACAGATACCGCAGCAGCTCACAGTACCATTTTGCTTAGGTGGGTTAGATGGTTATCTGTATTTCTTATTGTATATTCGTTGTATTTTGTACTCTCCATCAGCTATTGTATTTGTGGACATAGAGACTTGGTGAGGACGTTAGCATGTATTATTGTGGATTTGAGGTCTTATGTATATACAGTTTCTATCTCTACTACTATTGTTTTCAGTTGTATTCATTGTGGCTGGTTTCTACAAATGGGTGTTGCTAAAATTTTAAAGAAAGAAAGTAAGACTTTTTAAAGAATTTGGGTTGCGATTTCAAATGTTTCAAAACTTATATTATCTTTTCCGTATTTTTATGGTTTAGATTTCTGGGTTTTGGCTTTCTTTTACTATGTTGCGCCTTTAGGCGTTGCGTAGTATTAGGGCCGTCACGGGCCATTCTTGGGTCGTGACAAAGTTGGTATCAGAGCGTTAGGTTTTACCTTTCGGAGTGTAGGATGACCTTAGTATGATGGAGTAGGTAGCTTAAGCAGAGTAACGTAGTGTGTGTATGTCTACAGCATACTCACAGCGCGGTACCTTGCATTAAGTGACCTAAGTACAAAATTGCTTGACATTCCTTCCTTGATGATTCATATCCTTGAGATCCGATTTCCTCATTCTTATCGAATCTCATCTTATATCTATTTATAGCCTTGCCGCCGATGACTATGGGGACTCAGAGCGATGCAGCGAGGGCCGAGGTCAGAGTTAGCTCGGGTGAGACGAGTGCTGACCCGGATGGCACTCTAGTTGCACAGGTGCAGACGGATCAGCCTACCATCTATACTATGGATAGACTTTTGGTAGAGATGCAGGAATTCCGCCAGATGATGAGTTCCTTGGTTGATGTCGTTCGGGAGCTACGACAGGAGGTTGTCACCCCTGTTACTCAGCTGTCCCTTACGATCAGCATGCAGCAGTCCGTCACCTACATAGCACCAGTGGTTGCAGCTCCAGTTGACGAGGCACATATTTCAGAGGCTCAGAGAGTTCCAGGACAGTGGAGGACTCGTACCAGCATACCGGCCTAGAGGCAGAGGTTTGGTCGTCGAGATAGATTTCGTGGCCGTCGCGGGAGTAGCAGAGGCTTAGGACGAGGACAGTCGTTCAGCTCTTATCCCCAGGATGGTCAGCAGTCAGCACGTGGATGTTTTCGATGCGGAAGCCTTCAGCACTTCGTCAGGGATTGTTCCTTAGCACCTCGTCATGATCATTTCCAGAGAGGTCGTGGACGTGGAAGATTTGCTCAGAGGGCTCAGGCTACCAGAGGAGTTCATCCAGCTGCGAGTAGAGGGCAGACATAGGAGTTTGCTTCTACTCATCTGGACGCGCAGACGTCCAGTGTGGAGTTTTCAGGTACCCTTGAGTTATATTTTATTTTCTCTTGGTGAATTTGTTTGTTTCTTGCTTGTACTGTGGTTGGGTAGATTAGTCGTAGTTGTGCTAACTTCTGTCAGCGATCCTTTTGTTGCGCGACACGTATTTCAGTTTCGTGCCAATCGGATAGGAGGTAGAGATTCGTCCGTCGTTTTGATCCTTCTAGAGATGTTGGATTTGACGTTCTCATGGGCACGGATTGGTTAACTACGTGTTAGGCATCTGTGGACTACCGTGTGGGAACAAGTTAGGTTTTGTTTTCCCCGGCAAGTCAGTTCTTGTTGTGCAGGTGGATAGTTGTACCGCCTCTCACAGCTTGAATTCAGCCTTTTTCGATAGTCGGCTACTGAGGAGATGGCGTGGATTCTTGGCCTTCATTCGTGATACCGGAGCCACCGTGGGATTGTTGGACCGGGTTCCTTTCGTGCGAGAGTTTTTCCAACGTTGTTCCAGATTAGCCGGCGAAGCTGAGGGAGCTTAAGGATCAGCTGCGGAGTTTTGGTTTGTGAAGTTTTGTGAGTCTGAGTGTTTCGCTTTTGGGAGCTCCGATTTCTGTTCTTCGAGGAGGAAGACGGCAGTTTAGGGTTGTGTATCGACGGATCGTCAATTGAACCGGCTTACGGTGCGGATAGGTATCCTTCATCTCGCCGTGACGATTTCTTCGATCAGCTCCAGAGTGCGAGACATTTCTCTAAGTTTGCTTGGGATCAGGTCATCATTATTGTGGATTCGGAGTGACGGCATTCCGAAGACGGCCTTGTGCGTGCTACGGGCCTTGTGTGTTTTTGTGAGTCGTTGGATTCACTGTCGCCCTAGCAGCATTCGTAGATGTGATGCACCAGATTTCTTCATGCCGTTCCTCGACCAGTTTCTGTTGTGTTATTTACGACACTCTGGTCTATTTAATGTGTCTTGAGGGACAGGAGTAGCACTTGAGGATTTGTTATGCAGATACTGGCAGAGCACCAGCAGTTGCTAAATTCTCGGAGTGTCTCTTCAGGCTTATTTTGTGTTGACTCCTAGGTCTTGTAGTCGCGGGAGACGGTTCCGTATGGTTCCGAGGGAGATCGTGGCCGTACAGCTTAGGCCCAGATTTGTGTGCAGGACGAAGATCCGCAGATTGTTGGGCTTAGCAGGTTTTGCCGCCGTTTCACGCAGGATTGCTAGAGTAGTGCTGCACCGTTGACTGAATTGACCAAAAGGAGGTTTCTTTTCTTTGGACTGAGGCATGCGTACGGAGTTTTCAGCAGTTGAAGATTCAGTTAGCAACTGCATCAGTCTTTCTTTGCTTTTGGTTCGGGCGACTTTGTGGTTTAACTGTAATGTTTCTTGAGTGGGCTCGAGGGTGTACTGAGGTGACACTATAGAGATATCGCTTTTGCTTTCCCTACACTTGGGGGAAGTACGAGAAGGATATCCCACTCATGATCTGGAGATGGCCGCTGTGGTTTTGCGTTGGATATTTGGAGACACTACTTGCTTGAGAGTTGTGTCAGATTTTCCACGGACCACCAGAGCTTAATACACATCTTCCTGCAGCAGATTTGGATTGTTGTCATGATCTTCTGCAGATTTACAGTTCTTGTGTGATCGTTGAGTATAGCTTAGTTCGTCTCTACGGAGGGGACAACTTGCTCATATCCGCGCCCGACCACTTTCTTTAAATCGTTTTCGCGAGACACTGCCCGTCGAGGCTCGTATGTCAGAGATACTTGAGCATATTCGGCTGGGTAATGATTCGGAGACCTTGATTGTGACAATGATGTGCTAAGTTAGGGACACGTTTGTGTACCTGGTTTCATCGGGTAGAGACGTGAGATCCTAGAGCATGCACATCTGTCAACTCCCTCTGTGCATTCAAGTTCCACCAGCTTTGGCGTGACTTGTGAGATAGTTACAAGTGGACAGGAATGTAAGGAGAAGTTTTAGGTTTCGTTTCAAGTGTCTGTCTTGTTGTGTGCTTTGGGTCGAGCATCTGAGGCCGGCTGGAGAATTGCAATCTTTTTACCGTTCCGAAGCAGGAATGGGAGCAGATCTCCACGAAATTCGTTGTGGTTTCCACCTAATTTTGGTTAGGGTGTGACTCCATTCGGATTCTTGTCGTCCGGTTATACTCAGTGCTCAGTTGTTTTGTTAAGTTGCATGTTTGTTTGTTTGTTGACAGCTGTTGGGGATCGTCACTCGCCATCGTTAGGGTTCTCTTTCGATAGCTATTATCGGGAGACACTCCAATTGGCCACCCTTAGGCTTAGGGGTTAGGTCATGTCGATCGCCAGCCTGTTGTCTTCTGACTCCGCGAAGGTAGGATTTTGGACCCCAGCTATGTCTAGAGAATTCGGAGATGGTCCAGTTGTGTTCAGGTCAGGATGAGAACTGCCCATTGCAAACAGATGTTTCATGCGACTGTGTTGGTCGCAGGCTTGAGTGTGCAGTGGCAAATCATGGATTCCTATGGACTTTCCGATGAATGACGTGTTGGATTTTGGGAAACTTATCCCAGGGTTTTAGGTCCTTTAGGTCCTATTAGCGAGTTAGTTTTGTTGCCTTTAATTTGGCACTTCCGCCCAGATTATTGGATTTTCACCCCGTATTCCTTGTGATAATACTTTACAACTACCTTCTTGACCTTTCTCACATGTTTTGGCACCAGACCATTTAGCTTGACGCGATCTTTCGTTCACCCGTAGCCATGTGTGTTAATGGCTCGACAGGTAGGGAAACGTCGGTCAAGGGTCTTGCCATCTGTAAAGGGTTTTCTTGGACGTAGCCGCATAGTGAGGTAGTCACTTGGGCGGCGGCGAGCGAGATTTGAGGATTTTAATCTTCTTTTGAAGGTACAGGTAACAGTATAAGTTTTAAATTCGGGGACGAATTTCTTTTAAGGGGGGGAGATTGTAACACCTTAGAATGTGTTTTGTAGCTAATTATATTTTAAAATGTGGTTTTTAATAAAAAGTTTACCAAATTAAGTTTTAAATATTTTATCCTAATTATTGTGTATTTTATTAGAATTTTGTTAGGCACACACACACTTGTGCATGATAACTAGACTTGTTTTTGGGGTTAGACCATGTTTGGCAAGCATGATAAACTAACCCATTCTCTTTAGGTTAGTTTCATGTTGTGTTTAAGTGTTTTGGTTTTAAGTGCATGGTTGTTTTCTTTAGTGAAAATGATTTTTTCTTTTTCTTTTTTCTTTTAAAGGGTTTTAGTGTTGTTTTGAATTTTTGGTGCTTGGTTGACTTTGAGGAAAGAGAGTGAGCATGGGCATCATGGCATGAGCCATGCCTCATTATGAGAGAGAGAGTGAGAAGGGGGCCTTGGTTGTGTTCTCATTTTCTCCATCTCACTTCTTTCTCTCATTCTCTCAAACTCACACACACACACTCACCTAGAGAGAGAGAGAGAGAGCAGCAGAAGCAGCAGCTGCCTCAGCAACAGCAACATCAGCATCATTAGCAGCAGCAGCAGCTTCAGAGGCAACAACAGCAGGAGCTCTCATCACTTGCAGGAGCTCGACAACAACAGCCACAGCAACATCAACTACAACATCATCACCATCATCATCATATGCAGAAGCAGCAGCAGCAGTTGCAGCAGCACCAGAGGCAGCAACAATTGAAACAGCAAGCAGCAGCAGGAAGAGTCCCAGCACTTGCCCGAGCTCTCATCTCCTCCATACCCCTCCTCACCAGCTTCTAGGATCCCATAGGGTATATTTTCTAAACCCTATTGCTTGGTTGTGTAGCTTGTGTGCTAATTGCTTCGATTAGTGCTAATTTAGCTAGTTTAGTGCTAGTTTTGGGGTTTTGTGAGATATTGTGGTAATTAGTTGAATTGGTTAGCTACCTTAGGATAGTTTAGTGTTAATAGGGATACTTCAATTGAGAAATCCCCAGATTACACTAAAATACCATAGGTTTCCCTTATTGTGCAAATTAGTGTTTTTAAGGTGATATTAGTGACTTTTGTGATCTGCTATAGACCCGATGCCTTCAGGTAAAAATTGGGAATACTGGGACATGATACCTAGGTCTAGATCACAACACCAGAACCCGACCCCCTAACTCCACCTTATGGCCGCCAATTCCTTCATTCTGGCCGCAATTTGCGGCCAGATGGGTAGGGTTTGGGTTAGGGTTTGGTCCTATAGGTGTCTACTGTGTTGTGTAGTGTGTTGGTATGTCTAGTTTTGTAATATCTTACATGTAGGAAAATCTGGGACTATATGTCGCTTTTGTGTTTAGTTGTGTTTGCGCGATACGCGCGATACGTGAGTGGGTTCTGTGATCCAGCGTATTGCGGCGTGTCGCGATGGTTTTAGATGCGTACGCACACGTTTCAGCGTATCGTGCCACGCGCGTTTAGTTCGCGACGCGAGTTTCTCGTTTCGTTTCGATATCGCGTTTCGCGAGGTATCTTGGCTTATATGTGATTTTCATGTTATGTTTACAGGTTTGCAGGCAGGAGCTACGAACACGGCTACCGGGGAGCAGGTGATAGGATTCACCCAGCGTGGAGTTTAGGTGAGTAGATATAACATCTATAGGGGAATCGCCCGCATGGCGTTATGAGTCTGGGCAAGGATTCAAATTCCTGTCGCACATTCTACGTCATTGTAGAATTGCGCATTTACTGCATTTCCTAGATATAGCTATATACTGTGACTAGCAGCCGTAGGACACTGCACACATTATTGACGGTTCATGTTACACGAGCACGGATTGCATGCTACACACACACCGTCAATAATTGCCATGTCACACACTACCCCTTATAGCTACCATTGCTTACCACACTTGACATCTAGTTTATCGGTATACCTATAGTGTATCATACCTTTAGTGATAGGTATATTTTCACTTGCGATACAGCTACAGGTATACCTCCTACATATTTTACTTATACCGGGAGGGACTTCCTACATACGTTACCTATACCCAGGGGGGTATACGACATCAGTTCCTATAGGTAGATACCTATACTTTGCTACACCTGTATGTTAGATACATATTCAGTGGTTGTCGCATATTCACATTACTGATGTTACTTAGCTGTACCTTATCATGATATCGCATACATTATTCCTGTGTTTATGCATTGTTTATCTGGATTTTATATGATGTTTTCGGGATTTGGGAACCGCGGGAGTTCATGAAATTATGCATACATGTAACAACCCGGTTTCCTTGATATGATATTTCGAGTGTCCCCCATGAGTTTTATCGGTGCTGATTCTATGCTCCATACGATGTGTGGTTGCCGTATGAGAGTACATGGTGGGGCCCGGTATGGTTCCCCTCGGCAAGAAGATCGATGAGTTTGCCGATTGAGCCTGGAGGCGGGCGAGTACCTACCGGTGATTGTTTGGACCTGGCAGTTGTCTGGAGGCTACTGGCCAGAGTAGAGAGATGGATGCGGGATGACCTGTACTGTCGAGGCCGAGGGCCGACACTGCAGACGGACCCCGTGGGCTGATCCGGACTGACGGAGCCCCATATATGAGGATTTCTGTGTCGATGCTTGGCACACGGTTTCATGATATTTCTTTAAACCCCCTTTTTGTATATATAACAGGGGACTTAGCCGTTGTTATATATACCCTTACACCAATATTAGTGGAATGGGACGCTAATATATGTGTATTGCCCCCATCATATTTATTTCTGTACGTATATATATCTTTAGGATGTTAGATTCATATTGAGATTTGACTTGGGATACTAGGTGATTCATTGGGACTTGGGCATTGGATATACCTATGTGATTGGTGATTTGTACGTTCGGGATATAGGGGATTACTCGATACTGTACATTGAGGAGATGTGAGACTTATTTGATGTGAGTGCCCAATGTGGGGGCCTGGTTTGAGGATTTGGGATTGGAGTATCTTGATGGATTGTGATCCTACCACGACGTCAGGTTTCCGTGGAAAATGACATATTCCACCCTATACCTCACCATTACCTATCTTATGCACAGATTCATATATTGGTAGTACTTGTAGTGTACCATTATGATAGTTGCATATTTGCTTCCTCATATCTCTACTGCATAGACATTGCATACTACTTCACGTCATCATTGCTTCACATAGTGATTGTACCTGCTAGGGTACTCTTCTTTATTCCAGCATTTGCATGACATATTATTACCACTGTAATCGCATATCTTAGATTCATGCTGTACGTGCATTCCTGCGATTACCTGCATATGTTTTATACTATTCACGAGTTGGCAACTCACCCCCCGTTGTGCCACAGGTGTTTCAGGTTTTTCCCCAGAGTAGTCGAGGCAGGCTATTCCTCTATTCAGCTATCCAGCTATCACCTTTTGCTACAGATACCGCAGCAGCTCACAGTACCATTTTGCTTAGGTGGGTTAGATGGTTATCTGTATTTCTTATTGTATATTCGTTGTATTTTGTACTCTCCATCAGCTATTGTATTTGTGGACATAGAGACTTGGTGAGGACGTTAGCATGTATTATTGTGGATTTGAGGTCTTATGTATATACAGTTTCTATCTCTACTACTATTGTTTTCAGTTGTATTCATTGTGGCTGGTTTCTACAAATGGGTGTTGCTAAAATTTTAAAGAAAGAAAGTAAGACTTTTTAAAGATTTTGGGTTGCGATTTCAAATGTTTCAAAACTTATATTATCTTTTCCGTATTTTTATGGTTTAGATTTCTGGGTTTTGGCTTTCTTTTACTATGTTGCGTCTTTAGGCGTTGCGTAGTATTAGGGCCGTCACGGGCCATTCTTGGGTCGTGACAGAAGCTTTCGAGAAATTCATTGAATATAAACAAGAAGTTGAAAAACAAACCGGCTTGAGTATCAAGATGCTTCGATCAGATCGAAGTGGGGAATACCTTAGTACAGAATTTGCAAACTTCCTAAAAGAGAATGGGATTCTCTCTCAGCTCACTCCTCCTTACACACCACAGCACAACGGTGTGTCTGAACGATGGAATAGGAACCTATTAGATATGGTCCGATCCATGATGAGTGATGCTGAGTTACCTGTCTCCTTTTGGGGGCATGAATTGGAGACCGCAGCGTTTCTACTGAACAGGGTTCCAACTAAAACTGTGTCTACCACGCCATATGAGATATGGCAAGGGAAGAGACCATCTCTTTGTAGGGTTCCTAGGCACTCTTGTGAAGGTTCATAAGGCATCAAACATGCCCGGATTAAATTTTAGACGTGCCGAACAACCCAAAGCCGGGATCTTTGCTAGATTATTAGGGTT
Organism: Agapanthus africanus; assembly: GCA_030015575.1. Lineage (NCBI taxonomy): Eukaryota > Viridiplantae > Streptophyta > Magnoliopsida > Asparagales > Amaryllidaceae > Agapanthus > Agapanthus africanus. The sequence goes on along the minus strand of JASDDO010000014.1, from coordinate 466,533,819 downwards.
TAATATGCAAGATGATAACTTTTATCTAAGTGTGAGGGATTACAACCTTTGTAGTCCGCTCCTTCACTTCACAAGCTCCGAGTAGAAGTTTGTTTGAAGCGATCCACGATCTCCCGGACTCATGAGAGGCTCCACGACTCGAACGATCCATGCTAGCTCGAAGTATTCCAAATCTCCGATGATCTACCTTGAAGTTGCTTCGACTCAAGCTTTCTCACTCAAAAGAGAAGAACACACTAATCCCATGGGCTAGATGAGATGAGGATGAGAGAGTAGTAATTTTGCTTTCTTTTAATATCATTTTCTCATTAATATTTCATCACTTAAGAAAATCTAGTAAGCTTTTTTTTCAAGAGAGAAGAAGAAGATAATGAAAAAGCATAATCCTTTTTCTTTTGTGATGAATAGAATATAATCATATGATTGAATTGTTAACCAAGGTCAAGGATGAGTGGCTAGGATTTTGTAGAGAAATAACTAGAGTTAGGGTTTAGTTGAGTTAAAGAAAATATCTTAAGAATGACAAAAGAAGAAACCTTCTAGAAGATGCATGAAACATCTAACTCAAATTAAACCCTAATCTCAATTAATCATCCTTAAACATGTTTAACAATTAATCATAACATGTCACAATAATATATATCACATATATATTATATATTTGCAACAAAAGAAAATAATACAATTAACATATATCGTATATATATCAATGTATCATCCACTGAGAAAATGAACTAATAAAGCAAGCCAATATTAGTTAATATAATAATATATCATATATATTATTATATATTAAATCATCGAATCAACACTTGATCCGATGAGCCGATTCATATCTAAATATCGCGAGAATATAATACGGTATCCCATATCGCATTATTCTCGGTCCTGCACATATTACATATGTGCCTCTACTCCGTTTCGCCTGAGCCAAGAAACCTCTGTGTAGGACTCTAAAGAATCGTCAATACGCCGGTAGCAGGTGATGATCATATCAAACACCCACAAGCTGCAAGCGGTCAGCTAAACGTAATAGCCACCCAGGTATTGAGCGATCAGAAGATCAACAAGCTAGCCTGTGCGTTCTCCTGTGAATCCGATCAGTAACACTCCCGTACAGTCCGGTCTGTTCGTCTGATATGTCGCATATCAAGTCTAGGGGTGGTATACGTCAGACCCCAGTAACCGATAAGTCGTGTCGAAGTGTGGCTCATAACGGGTCGAGAAACTACTGGTAACACTTACCAGTAAATCTCTATATCAGCCCTGGCCAGGGACTTCCAGTTATTGCCAATCGAACACAGCACAACATCAACTCCCTATACCGGGAGAGACGAATCCCCTCCTATCACTCATTGCCTCCATGTGATTCGGGACTGTACCCAAAAGCCACCGTTTTGCACGCCCTCTTGGACGTGGTAAGGTGGAAATCAAAGCACAGTGGGAATCACACAAGACTCCATGACGATCTCGGGTCTACAGACTACCCTGTACCAGTGTCACCGGAGAACTGCCATCTGACGTGTGGTATATCACCATCTGGGAGTTCTCGGCGAGTCCGTCCAGTGTACCCAGTCTCCACTGAGCACCCGTACACCATCTCCGATGTCAAACACCGATGGATATGGGATCATCCATCGCCCATCATATGGGTCAAGATGCGTATATGCTAGTCTACTCTGGTGTATCGATGCCCTGTCTCGATATACCCTCGACTAGGAACAGTTATAGGATGTACTCATCGACTACCGTGGCCCCACTAGTATAATCTCATCATAGTCCCAGTAGTCGAGTACAGATCCTAAGGGCTTTATCAACATGTGAGAGTAAAACAGTAAACCAATACAAGTCAACATGTTAAGATAAAGAGAAACCAAATAGCATACTATCATGACGAGCAAGAAAGTCATCTCTATATATATCCAAGCATCCATTATAATATACATCATATGTACAACAATGGCCTCTAGGGCATATACATAACTAACAATCTCCCACTTGCACTAAGGCCAGCTGCTGTAGTATCGCATACCTAGCATCCCGAATAATCTCTCAAACTGTATCTGGGGAATAGCCTTCGTGAATGGATCCGCAGTGTTGTCCTTCGTATCTACTCTCCTGACCTCGATCTCCCGGCGATCAACTATCTCCCTGATCAGGTGATACCGCCTCAGAATATGTCTGGACTTCTGATGGGACCTGGGTTCCTTGGCTAACGCCACGGCTCCATTGTTATCGCAATACAGAGGTATTGGATTCTCAATGGATGGAACCACACCAAGTTCACTAATGAACTTCTTGATCCAGACAGCCTCTTTGGCAGCATCGTTGGCAGCGATGTACTCAGCCTCCATCGTCGAGTCTGCAACGGTATCCTGTTTGGAACTCTTCCAACATACCGCCCCTCCATTGGGGGTAAAGACAAAACCCGAATGCGACTTAGTGTCGTCCTTATCACTTTGGAAGCTGGAATCGGTAAAGGACTCCACCTGGAGTTCTCCGTTACCATACACCAACAACATCTCCTTAGTCCTTCGTAAGTACTTGAGAATGTTCTTCACTGCTGTCCAATGACTCTCTCCTGGATCTGCTTGATACCGACTCACTACACTTAGTGAGTATGCTACATCGGGTCTGGTACATAGCATCGCATACATGATAGAGCCTACTGCCGAAGTATAGGGTATCCCTTGCATGCGAGCTCTCTCCAAATCAGTCTTGGGAGACATCTCTTTGGAGAGAGTGAGTCCAGAGACCGTGGGCTGATTCCCACGTTTGGATTCTTCTATACTAAACCTCTTTAGTATGGTGTCAATGTACCTGGATTGGGACAATCCGAATATCCGTTTAGGTCTATCTCTATAGATCATGATTCCCAATATGCAGGAGGCATCACCTTGATCTTTCATTGAGAATCTCTGTGATAAGAAGAGCTTGACTGATTGCAGCATAGGAATATCATTTCCTATCAAGAGTATGTCATCCACGTACAATACGAGGAAGACAACCTTACCCTCTGCTACCTTCTTATAGATACAAGGTTCATCTATATTTTTGATGAAGTCAAACTCTTTGACTACAACATCAAAACAGATGTTCCAACTCCGCGATGCTAGCTTTAACCCATAAATGGATTTAAGCAGCTTGCACACCTTTCCGCTACTCCCACTATCTACGAAGCCCTCTGGCTGAGTCATGTACACGCTCTCTTCTAAATCACCGTTTAGAAAGGCGGTCTTAACATCCATTTGCCAGATTTCGTAGTCATGGTATGCAGCAATGGCAAGTAAGATCCGGATGGACTTAAGCATAGCCACTGGAGAAAAGATTTCGTCATAATCCACACCTGGACGTTGATGAAAACCCTTTGCTACAAGTCTAGCTTTGAAAGTCTCAACTTTTCCATCTACACCAAATTTCTTTTTAAAAATCCACTTGCTCCCAATGGGTTTTACCCCTTCAGGAGCATTTTCTAAAACCCATACTTTATTGGTGTACATGGATTCCATCTCAGATCGCATTGCATCCAGCCATTTCACAGAGTCACCACTCGTGATGGCCTGCTCGAAACTAGTCGGTTCATCATCATCCATGATGCAATCCTCGCTTCCACCATCAATGAGAAAACCGTAGTATCTCTCAGGTGGACAAGAAACCCTACTAGATCGGCGGAGAGGCTGGGGTTCGTCGTGTATTATTGAATCCTCCGGTTCTACCAAATCTTCAGTTTCAGTTTGAGTTTGTGTAGCTGGAATTTCTTCCAGTTCTACCTCTTCGCCACTAATTTCTTTTGCAAGAAATTCCTTTTCTAAAAAGGTGGCATGTCGAGAAACAAACACCTTTTGTTCCTCGCGATGGTAGAAAAAATATCCATGTGAATGTTTGGGATATCCCACAAACTTGCATAGAACTGACCGTGCCTCGAGTTTGTCTGGATTTTGCCTTTTGACATAGGCCAGACAACCCCATATCTTAACTCATTTAAGACATGGTCTCTTCCCACTCCATATCTCATATGGTGTGGTAGGTACAGATTTAGTTGGAACTTGATTCAATAGGTATGCTGCTGTCTCCAGTGCATATCCCCAGAAGGAAATAGGTAACTCAGCTGTACTCATCATTGAGCGCACCATATCTAATAGGGTGCGATTCCTCCGCTCCGATACACCGTTGTGCTGTGGTGTATAAGGGGGAGTAAGCTGAGAGAAAATCCCATTCTCTTTTAGATCTAGGAACTCACCGCTTAAGTATTCACCGCCTCGATCAGATCGAAGAATCTTAATACTTTTGCCCGTTTGGTTTTCTACTTCGTGTTTATATTCTCTGAATTTCTCAAAAGCTTCAGACTTGTGTTTCATCAGGAACACATATCCGAATCTTGAGAGATCGTCAGGGAATGTAATGAAGTAGGAAGAACCGTTCCTGGCATGCGTAGACATGGGACCGCATACATCACTATGTACTAGTCCTAAGAGTTCGGTAACTCTTTCTCCGTGTCCACTAAACGGAGCTTTGGTCATTTTTCCTTTGAGACATGAATGGCAAGTATCATAAGATGATAATTCGAACAGATTCAAATAACCATCCTTATGTAACTTAGCCAGTCGTGTCGCATTGATATGACCAAGTCTACAATGCCACAAGAAGGATTCGTTCATATCTGAACTTTACCTCTTGTGTGTGTTTTGTATATTTAGAACTGTATTCTGATTTAGAATGAATATGCCATTATGTAACGAGCCTGATGCAATCAACTTTTGATCTAGGAATATGTTCATAACATTATCCTGTACTACAAAATTATATCCCTCTTTACTCAATAAAGAAACTGATATAATGTTGCACATCATGTTCGGTATATAATAGCACTCATTTAGAATCAGTGTATTACGACTTGGCAATACAAGGTGATATTCGCCAACTGCTTTGGCTACAATACTTGCACCGTTCCCTACTTGAACGGAATGATCACCTTTTCCCAGTTCTCTACCTTTACGTAGCCCATGTAACTGTTTACATATGTGGGATCCTGATCCGGTATCTAATACCCAGGACGTAGGGTGAACTGAGAAACAGTTCTTAATAACTAACACACCCGAAGAAGATGCATCAACATGCATGTTCTTTTGGGCGGCTTGAGAATCCAGATATTCTCCTGTTTCCTGTTCAGTCTTATAACTCTTATAAGAAAGAACGGGTCCAACGTTCCCCTGCTCAGTATAATAAGCGGGTTCAGTCAATACATCAATATTATTATCTTGATTATGGCCTGACATGGTCGCTACCTGGAGAGAGAGAGAAGAAAACACTTTAGCGTATGCTCTTGCAAGATTATATTGGTTATTATCTTATCTAATCAGGATGTCTCCCACTGTTTTTATCAAATCTACCTTAAAACCCTAAAAGGTAAGATTAGCCGGGATTAATTACACCCTACAATTTCGTCAATCTTTCAGCTAGATCAGTGTCGGTACTTTGAGGGAGGTTCCCCGTGCTTTCGCACGGACCTAATTAAAGTAAACCTCGTTTTCCCAGAGGCGTAACCTTGTTAACACTTTTCTAGACACCTACTTGAATGACTAATTGTCCTGTGTAAAACACTCCCAGGAGTAACTCTTACTCGCAGTGGGTATCGGGATCCAACTATCTCATAGGAGGTATGCAATCTCATTGCAAATTTCAACGCTTGAAATTCCCGATAATATTTTTGCCCCTAGCGATCTATGACCTTAACTAAGTCAACAAACCATAAATCGCAAGTCAAGTTCAACCCGTATATTTCCCGATTGAATTAAACCCACCCGCACGACCCTTAACTGAGTCAACAAAGCCGTACGAATACCCTAATCCAATCACATCTCATGTTTTAGCAGATAAACATTACTTAGCTACCGTACACTATGCCTTAACTAAGTCAACAAACATAGCACGAATACTAAATAATATCTATCTGAAATGACGGAGGGCTACGCAGGTTTTTCAGAAAACCCTGAGCGTAATGAACTTGATATCGTCGTAGAATCGAGTGGTTTTTGAAAAGGAGTGTTTTGAGGCTTTTCTTAGTTTCGCTAAAGGGGTCACTCCCGGTGAAGGGATCGTCGGCCCTTTTCTCATCGAATAAGGTGCAGGATATATCATATATACCGCTGTGCAAAGCAAAACAGTAAAAGCAATCAAAAGACAAACCGCGTTTTGTAGCATCTGCCAGTTTCGCTAAAGGAGTCACTCCCGGTGAAGGGATCTCGGTCCTTTCCTCATCGAATAAGGTGCAGGATATATCGTATATATCACTGTGCAAAGCAAAACTGTAGCTACCCTTTTTTATAAAGTTTTTGATTCTACAACATCTTTAGGTTTCTTTTCTTTTATTAATCTCATTAATAAAAATCCCATCAGCTTATGCTTCCTAAGCATCACAGAAGAAACGAAAGCAGTAATATTTATATATCAGCATATATATATAGTATAAGCATTCGTCTCAGGCAGTTATATGATCTCATCACAGAACATTGCAGCAGAAGTACATATATGAAATATTGGATATACTAGGACGTCCGTGTTTTTAATACGAGCCTGTATAAAACACGGATTCCACGGTCGCGACGAATAGCCAAACCCACATCCCAAGACCCCTACGAGAGCGGCAAGTAACACTGCCAATTCTAGGGTTAGGAGACCCGGTCTCGACTCCTCGAGATGGCCTCCCACTGGACCCTAGAACCCGGTTACTTGTGCTCCCCTCCTTGGGTCTACCTAATGCGGAAAAGTAAATAATATACACTGGTGACAGCAACCGCAACCTGGAAGTGCCCCAAATAAAAGAATATTACATTACAAATGAATTTTACATGAATGAAAATAAAAACCCTCATCTCACATAAAACCCCCGGCTATTCTGATCACGACGATCCAATATATCATATCACAGCAACACATAATATCTCATATCATCAACGTAAGTAAATATGCGCATCCCAATTGTCGTTGACATATAGCAACGAAACCGGCGATATCACATATTACACTTACGGTCACAGAAAAGAAAGTGTAAAACTACAATATTTGGAATCCACAATCACTTTAGACATCGTAAATCCGAAATATCACATATTCCGCATTTCATGCCTAACTCTATGAATTCCACATATTGTATCACATTCCAGATAAATAAACAGTATTAAAATTTTCGAACAGATAATCAAACACCCAAAATTTCCTAAACTTCTCAACACTTGAGCGGGGTTCAAATAATCCCAGAATATGTCACAGTACCGGTGATCCAGCCGTAGAAGGGTCAAGCCAACGCCTCACATGTGGCACGCCGTACTGCCCCAAACCCGAAGGTTCAAAAGGCAGTTCAAGACGGTCACATAATCGAGTTAAGGTTTGTTGTCTTCTAGAGGGTCCACCGCTTAACTTGTACAATTTTTCCGAAAGATTTAAACCCGATAAAAATTCAACGCTTGAAAGTTTTACGTGCCGGGAAAAAGTCGGTTAATGATATCTGTTCAACTAGTTTAACAATTTCTAAATATCCGGAAAGAAATACGAACTTAAAAATTCCGATCGAATCTACCATTACCAAATAAACCCCAGATTTAAACAATACTGGAATCACTGTTAAAAATATCCAGAAGCATCAACAAGTACCTACGGAAATTACCATAAAGCCCACGTGTCAAGATCTCACTGTTCAGCCGCGAAACCGCCGCGCAAGCCATGCTTGTGCCGCGGTTCCGCCGCCGTTTAATCGAATTAGGGGCTCGTATTTTATGATAATTCTTAGAATTCCCTGCTGATTTTTTTACATATTTTTAATTCAGAAAAATCCCAAAATTTAAAAAATTTCCAGAGAGGGGTCTTTTTGCGTCGTTCCGGGTTCGATCGGAGTTTTAACTTCGTAAACACATCGCCTAATGCTCTAGCTAGGCTTTGATACCACTGTAGGGTTCCTAGGCACTCTTGTGAAGGTTTATAAGGCATCAAACATGCCCGGATTAAATTTTAGATGTGCCGAACAACCCAAAGCCGGGATCTTAGCTAGATTATTAGGGTTTAATATGCAAGATGATAACTTTTATCTAAGTGTGAGGGATTACAACCTTTGTAGTCCGCTCCTTCACTTCACAAGCTCCGAGTAGAAGTCCCTTTGCCGCGATCCACGATCTCCCGGACTCATGAGAGGCTCCACGACTCGAACGATCCATGCAAGCTCGAAGTATTCCAAATCTCCGATGATCTACCTTGAAATTGCTTCGACTCAAGCTTTCTTACTCAAAAGAGAAGAACACACTAATCCCATGGGCTAGATGAGATGAGGATGAGAGAGTAGAAATTTTGCTTTCTTTTAATATCATTTTCTCATTAATATTTCATCACTTAAGAAAATCTAGCAAGCTTTTTTTTTCAAAAGAGAAGAAGAAGATAATGAAAAAGAATAATCCTTTTTCTTTTGTGATGAATAGAATATAATCATATGATTGAATTGTTAACCAAGGTCAAGGATGAGTGGCTAGGATTTTGTAGAGAAATAACTAGAGTTAGGGTTTAGTTGAGTTAAAGAAAATATCTTAAGAATGACAAAAGAAGAAACCTTCTAGAAGATGCATGAAACATCTAACTCAAATTAAACCCTAATCTCAATTAATCATCCTTAAACATGTTTAACAATTAATCATAACATGTCACAATAATATATATCACATATATATTATATATTTGCAACAAAAGAAAATAATACAATTAACATATATCGCATATATATCAATGTATCATCCACTGAGAAAATGAAATAATAAAGCAAGCCAATATTAGTTAATATAATAATATATCATATATATTATTATATATTAAATCATCGAATCAACACTTGATCCGACGATCCGGCTATATCGAATATTACCGACTAATATATCATGTACCGATTCATCGAATCAACACTTGATCCGATGAGCCGGTTCATATCTAAATTTCGCGAGAATATAATACGGTATCCCATATCGCATTATTCTCGGTCCTGCACATATCACATATGTGCCTCTACTCCGTTTCGCTTGAGCCAAGAAACCTCTGTGTAGGACTCTAAAGAATCGTCAATACGCCGGTAGCAGGTGATGATCATATCAAACACCCACAAGCTGCAAGCGGTCCGCTAAACGTAACAGCCACCCAGGTATTGAGCGATCAGAAGATCAACAAGCTAGCCTGTGCGTTCTCCTGTGAATCCGATCAATAACACTCCCGTACAGTCCGGTCTGTTCGTCTGATATGTCGCATATCAAGTCTAGGGGTGGTATACGTCAGACCCCAGTAACCGATAAGTCGTGTCGATGTGTGGCTCATAACGGGTCGAGAAACTACTGGTAACACTTACCGGTAAATCTCTATATCAGCCCTGGCCAGGGACTTCCAGTTATTGCCAATCGAACACAGCACAACATCAACTCCCTATACCGGGAGAGACGAATCCCCTCCTATCGCTCATTGCCTCCATGTGATTCGGGACTGTAACCAAAAGCCACCGTTTTGCACGCCCTCTTGGACGTGGTAAGGTGGAAATCAAAGCACAGTGGGAATCACACAAGACTCCATGACGATCTCGGGTCTACAGACTACCCTGTACCAGTGTCACCGGAGAACTGCCATCTGACGTGTGGTATATCACCATCTGGGATTTCTCGGCGAGTCCGTCCAGTGTACCCAGTCTCCACTGAGCACCCGTACACCATCTCTGATGTCAAACACCGATGGATATGGGATCATCCATCGCCCATCATATGGGTCAAGATGCGTATACGCTAGTCTACTCTGGTGTATCGATGCCCTGTCTCGATATACCCTCGACTAGGAACAGTTATAGGATGTACTGATCGACTACCGCGGCCCCACTAGTATGATCTCATCATAGTCCCAGTAGTCGAGTACAGATCAAAGGGCTTTATCAACATGTGAGAGTAAAACAGTAAACCAATACAAGTCAACATGTTAAGATAAAGAGAAACCAAATAGCATACTATCATGATGAGCAAGAAAGTCATCTCTATATATATCCAAGCATCCATTATAATATACATCATATGTACAACAATGGCCTCTAGGGCATATACATAACTAACACTCTTAAGAGAATTAAGACTTAGGGTTGCCCGGCCTATGTTAAAAAGCAGAATCCGGACAAACTCGAGACACGGTCAGTCATGTGTAATTTTGTGGGGTATCCAAAGAATTCTTATGGATATCTATTCTACCACAAAGAGGAACAAGAGGTGTTTGTTTCTCAGTATGCCACATTCTTGGAACAAGAGTTTTTCACAGATAAAGATGATGGCAAGGTGGTGGATCTAGAAGAGGTTCTAGAGACACAAACTACAAATGACGACTTGGTTGAACCGGCTGTTGCAATAGAAACTGAAGAACCTCAGCCACTCCGTAGGTCTGGTAGGACTTCTCGCCCACCGGAGAGGTACTACGGTTTCCTCATTGATGGTGACGGAGAAGACTGCATCATGGATGATGATGATCCTACCAGTTTTCAGCAAGCTATCACGAGTGGAGACTCTGTGAAGTGGCTGGATGCCATGAGATCCGTAATGGAGTCTATGTACACCAACAAAGTATGGACTTTGGACATTGTACCCCCTGGGGTAAAACCTGTGGGATGCAAATGGATCTTTAAAAGAAAGATTGGTGTAGATGGGCAGGTAGAGACCTATAAGGAAATAATTGTTGCGAAAGGCTTTCGTCAAAGACCAGGTTTGGACTATGACGAAACTTTTTCGCCCGTAGCCATACTTAAATCCATTCGGATCCTACTTGCTATTGCTGCTCACTACGACTATGAAATCTGGCTGATGGACGTTAAAACAGCATTTCTAAATGGAGATTTAGAAGAATGCGTTTATATGGATCAGCCAGAGGGCTTCATTGACAGTGGGAGCAGCAGGAAAGCATGTAGATTGCTTAAATCCATATATGGGTTAAAGCAGGCATCTTGGAGTTGGAACATCTGTTTCGATGATGTTATCAAAGAGTTTGATTTCCTCAAAAATCCAGATGAACCTTGTGTTTATAAGAAGGCTGTAAGAAGAGCTGTCACATTCCTCGTATTGTACGTGGATGACATTCTTCTGATAGGAAATGATATTCCTATGCTACAGTCGGTCAAATCTTTCTTATCACTAAGGTTCTCCATGAAGGACCTGGGTGATACCACATACATCCTGGGCATAAGGATTTATAGGGATAGATCCAAAAAGTTATTGGGATTGTCCCAAACCTGGTACATCAACACCATCCTAAAAAGGTTTAGTATGGAAGACTCCAAGCGGGCTGCCTTACCCGCTTGCCATGGAGTCACTAGCTCCAAGGATTCTTGTCCAAAGACCGATGAAGAGAGAGCTCGCATGAGCATTATACCCTATGCTTCGGCAGTAGGATCTATAATGTATGCGATGTTATGTACACACCCAGATGTAGCTTATGCACTTAGTGTTGTAAGCAGGTATCAATCCAACCCAGGGGAGAACCACTGGACAGCTGTGAAGAACATTCTTAAGTACTTACGAAGGACTAAAGAATTGTTCTTGGTGTATGGTAATGGAGATCTCCAAATGGAGGCCTTTACCGATTCGAGCTTCTACAGCGATAAGGACGACAGCAAATCTATCTCAGGGTTTGTATTTACCCTCAATGGAGGGGCGGTAAGTTGGAAGAGTTCCAAACAGGATACCGTTGCAGACTCTACGATGGAGGCTGAGTACATTGCAGCAAATGATGCCGCCAAGGAAGCCGTCTGGATGAAGAAGTTCGTCTCGGAGCTAGGAGTAGTTCCAACCATTATTGATCCAATACCCTTTGTATTGTGATAATAATTGGGCTATGGCGTTAGCCAAGGAGCCCAGGTCACATCAGCGGTCCAGACACATCCTGAGGCGCTTTCATTTGATCCGGGAGATTGTAGATCGCCGCAAGATCGAGATTAAGAGAGTAGACACAAAGAATAACGCCGCGGATCTACTCACAAAGACCCTCCCTCAGCCGCAGCATGAGCGACTTTTTGAGATGTTGGGTATGAGATACGCCAATAACTGGCCTTAGTGCAAGTGGGAGATTGTTGGATATATGTATGCCCTAGAGGCCATTATATGATAGTGGATGTATCTGTACATGTGTGTGTGTATATATATATATATATATTCAGTGTACATTCTTGCTCGACATGATAGTATGCTATCTGGTTCTACTTTATCTGACATGTTGATTTGATCATGATTTTATTCATTCATACATGCTGATAAAGCCCTGAGGATATCGGCTTGACTACAGTGATTATGATAGAGATCATACTAGTGGGACATCTGTAGTTTATAAGCATATCCTGAAATGTCCCTAGTCGGAGGTATATCGAGACGGGGCATCGATATACCAGAGTAGACTAGCGTATATGATACTAGACCCATGTGATGGGCGATGGATGTTCCGACATTCATCGATGTTTGACATCAAGATCATATACGGGTGCTCAGTGGTGACTGGGTACACTGGACGGACTCACCGAGAACTCCTATATGGAATTATATCTATCGTCGATAGCAGTTCTCAGGTGACACTGGTACAGGTTAGTCCGTAGACCCGAGATCGTCATAGAGTCTTGTGTGCTCTCCCACTGTACTTTGATTACCACCCTACCACGGCTCTACTAAGTCAAGCAAACAGGTGGCCGTTGGGTACAGTCCCGAGACACACGAAAGTGATGAGCGATAGGAGGGGTTTCGTCTCTCCCGGTATTGAGAGTTGATGCTGTGCTGTGCTCGACTGGTTATATCAGTAAGTCCCTGGCCAGGGCTGCTGAGATTCACTGATAAGTGTTATCAGTAGTTTCTCGATCTGTTATAGACCATTCACTGGCACGACTTATTGAGTTATTGGGGTCGACGTTACCATCCCCAGACTCGATATGCAGCATATTTGACGAAGAGACCGGACTGTACGGTAGTGTTGCAGGTTGGCTCGACGGGAGTTGTACCAGGTTCGCTTGTTTTCTTCTAATCGCTCAATACCCGGGTGGCCGTTACGTTTGGCTGACCGCTTGCGGCTTGGGGGTGATTGATATGATCATCACCCACTACCGGCATATTGACGAGTCTTAGAGTCCCACAAAGGAGTTACCTAGTCCAGGCGAAACGTTGTGGTGCGCGTATGCGATATGCGCATGTACCCGGTTAAAATGCGCGTATGAGATACCGTATATTAATTGGGCGACTTGCTTTTGGTCGGGTCGTATGTGATATGACCAGGTTGATAAATCAAGTGTTGATTTATCATTTAACCATTAGCTTCTCACTACAAATCCTATCTTGTTTCTTTTGGATATATGCATGCATGTATGCATTCATTCTTGTTCATGCACATATGGATGTGCATGCACACATGCATACATACATCATTCTATCATGGTTGTTTATACATAGAAAATGGTGGCAATATAAGACTCACACCTTGGTTATTTATATGGATTATTACTTATATTTGTTTTAAAACAAAATGAAAAAGGAAAGGATAATTCATAGTTTGTTTCTAGTCTCTTCTTTGACCTAACCATGCTCACCTACCCTTAACCATGGATTAAACTTTCCTTTCATGTTTTAACTCAAATTAAATAATATCTTCATGATTTAACCATGGTTTGAGATGAGAAGAAATAAATATATATACATATATTTTCTTTTTCCTTTCATGAGTTTATCTTCTCTTCTTCTTAAAAATAGCCATCATCTTCTTCAACTTTGATCTCTTGCTCTCTAGACTTTTCAAGTGAGCAAAATACTCAAAAAGATAGGATTTTGAAGTGAGAAATAGAACCACAACACCATTCTACACAAGTCTAGCCCACTTGTTTAGAGTGTTAGCTTCATTTCATCCTCTTGTTAAAGTGAAGTTGATTATTTGGACAAAGGAGCTTCGGGTGGATCGTCGTGGACGTTAGAGGACTTCAAGCTAATCGTTTTCCGACTCTCAAGTAGCCAAGGAGTCTACTAAAGGGAGCTACAAAGGTTGTACTCTCAAAACCCTAGCCTTTCTAACATATGATGTTGGTTAAAGTTTATGAAACCCTAATTTTCTAGGATAGATCCTTTGTATGCTTACTTAGCACCATAAAAATTTGATCTTTGTGACATGTGATGCTTCCAAACCTCTCATAGGGTGCTAGGTAAACCTAACAGTTGTGGTGGTTGTTTTCCGCCTTTGGGCGTTTATTTGCTCCCGTTTGGGGATGCTTTATTTATATTTATACTGTACCCATTTTTGGGGCTAGTTTTTACAAAGGAGGTGTTGCCAAAATTTTAAAGAAAGAAAGTTGGACTTTTAAAGAATTTGGGTTGTGATTTCAATGACTTTTAACATTGTTTGTTATCTTTTCTTGTCTTTTGATAGTTTAGATTTCTGGGTTTTGGCTTTCTTTTACTGCGTTACGCTTGAAGACGTTGCATAGTATTAGGGCCGTCACGTGCCAATTTTGGGCCGTGACAAAGTTGGTATCAGAGCGCTAGGTTTTTACCTTTCGGAGTGTCGGATGACCTTGGTATGATGGAGTAGGTAGCTTAAGCAGGGTAACGTAGTGTGTGTATGTCTGCAGCATACTCACGATGTTGTACTGTAACATTTCAAAAAAATAAAATATTATTTTTGGGAATTTTTATAATTTAATATTATTTTAATGAATATTTTAATATTTCGGTATAATTAAATATAGATAAATGGGAAAAAATTTGGAAAAAGTATGGAAAATTCTAAAATAGGGTATTTTAAGGAATTATGCAATTTTTAAGTTTTTATGTTTAATTATATCCTAATTTAGTGCTAATCGCGATTAAAAATCACTAATCGGCTTTTTAGCAATTTTGTGCAAAACATGCACATATCTTTTTTTTCCATACACTTGTGCATTTTCAACCATGATAGTTTTGGGTTTACTATTCTAGTGAGAAGGATTTAGTGGGAAAAGAAAAGAAAAGAAAAGGGAATAGAATATTAGGTTTGGTGAGAGAGAGAAAGGGGGGTGTTTACCTTTGACTTGTGTGAGCCATTCCTCTTCATTTTCCAACACTCATCTCTCTCCCCTTCCTCCATTGCTGCTGCTGCTCCTGCTCCTCATTCCCTCCCCACTTCACCTCCTCAAAACACCTCTAAAACAACTCCAAAACCCCACTCTCATTTCTTTAAAAAGGTGCACAAGCTCAAGACCAACACATTGGACCAAGAAAGCAAGGATTTTGGCCACTAAGGGCAACTCAAGAATTTTCTTGAGTTGCCAAATGAGGTATTTTTCTGAATCATTAGCTTAGTTTATGCATTACCTTTACCCCCATGTTTAGATTGAATCGATATTGTGTGATTTGGTGAACTTAAGGAAAACCTAGTTAGGGTTTGAGGGAATTTGGGTTATGATGTGAAATTGAGCTCAGTAGAGGTTATACAAACACCTTAGTGCTAGATTTGAGAGCCAAACCTGAGACTTGAAACCCAGAACACGGATTTAGAAACCGATATCGGAAGATTTGTGAAATCTGTGAAGGTTATATTGAATCTGCTATCAACCCGAGACTCTGAAAATTATTTTGGTTGGACAGTGATATGTGCAGGCACCCAGGAAGCCACCACCAGAACCCTAGCCCCTACCTCCATAACCCGACCGCAAATTTATCCATTCTGGCCGCAAATTGCGGCCAGACCTGTAGGGAATTGGCTCATTTTGGTTTTGGTGCCCCCTTATCAGTAGATTAGACCCCTGGCATGTGCAAAATTGTCCAATTTTACCTAGGGTGAAATCTGGGACCCTTTTCTCTAGTTGCTGTTTTGATTCATGTTTTTGTATTTCATATTTTGAATTCTGGATTTGCGTATTGCGTTTTACCTCGATTAATTAGCGTTTATATGACAATATCGAGAATTGTTCGATGGTTTAGAAAGCGTACCATAGGTTCTAACCTATAGGCCCCTTAGCGTATCGTTTTGGGTTTTCGGCTGTCATTTTAGTATTGATTTGGTTTTAATACGCAATTTACGACACGTTTGTAAGTCGATGTGCAACACCACACGAGTTGCGGGGAGGCGGAAATAAGAAAAATGATCTTGTTCTTTAAGCATACATCGACTAACCGAAGATCTTTGCTAAACGATAATTAACAACAACCATAGAAGTTCTTAGCTACTATGTAAAAAGATTATACCTAGTGAATCGTGTCCTTCTTCTTTACGATCTCTACGTCCTCCTCGGCCTCCTCTAAGTGATAGATGATCCACCTGAGAACCCTAATCCAAGCTTCACCTCCAAACTTGAGGTAACTAAGTTTCTCTAGTTGCTAATCAAAGGAACTTAGATCATATAGAGTTAGGTTATGGAATGTTTAGTCTATTCTAATCCTTGGTCTCAACTCATGAGTGGTAGGATTAGAGCTTGAAGAGAGAGTGAGCTTGAGGAGAGAGAAGGTGAACAAGAATAATGAAAATGAAATTGTTTCTCACTTGATATATGAAGCATAATGAATAAATCAATAAATGAATAAAATGAGATTATTCATCATGCTACATTAATGCATTATGAGTGATTCACTATGTGAGTCATTAAGAATTTAATAATGCATTAATGACATAATGAATCACACATTATGAGTCACAATATCATTTAATGACAATGCCACCTAAACCCTCAAGTCACCATGCTTCTAGAAGCTTCCCGGAAATTACGAGAACGCCCCTCCCATCCGTGAAAACACGGAAAAACTTTAGACTGTATAAATCCAATAAGCTGATACTAGAATCTGGCTTAAACCAAAGCCGTCTAGTAAAAACTGTCCGAATGTCGTATGTGCGTTTAAACACGTATTCGTCCGAACCCTTGTCGTAAAACCATACGACCTCTATATCGTTTCGCCTGGAGTTGGGAAAACTCTGTGTGGGACTCTAAAGACTCGACTACTATGCTGGCAGTGGGTTTAACCATAGACCGCAAGCGGCACTAGCTGTACGTAACGGTCCCCAGGTAGATGTCGATAAGGAAATCCATCCGAACTCCTACTGAGCCTGTCCGTGACAATATCCGTGCAGTCCGGTCTGTTCGTCTAAGAGTATCGCGTGTATGGTCTAGGGAGGTGGTAAACGTCAGACCCCTAATAACTGTACAAGTCGTGTCGGCATGGCTCAATTACCATACGAGAATCTACTGATTAGTCTATCAGTAATTCTTTATCAGCCCTGGCCAGGGACTTTTGGTAATGACCAACCGATCACCGTGCGATATCAACTCCCTATACCGGGAGAGACGAATCCCTAACAGTCACTCACTGCTTCCGCGTGGCTCGGGACTGTTCCCAACTAAAACCTGTTTGCACGACTCCTTTGAACCGTGGTAGGGTACTAATCAAAGCACAATGGGAATTCACACGAGACAAATGACGACCTTAAGTCAACGGACTATCTGCACACATGTCACCTGAGAACTGCTATCTGAAGTTAGGTATAAATACCATCCAGTCAGTTCTCGGCGAGTCCTGTCCGGTGTACTCAAACCCTGTGAGCATCTGTATACAATCTTAGGTGAACTCCACCAATGGTTGCGGGACCAATCCATCGCCCCTCGTCAGGGTCTAGATATGTATACACTAGTCTACTCTGGAGTATCGATGCCCAGTCTCGATACTCCTACGACCAGGGACATCTAAGGATGTGTCTATTGACTATCCAGCTCCCACAAGTATGACTTCCATCACAACGCCGGTAGTCAGGCAAACACCCTATGGGCTTTATCAACATGTATATATATATGAATACTACAAAAAATATATCATATGTTAAGATAAAGACAAATCAAATAGCGTACTATCATATTAAGCAAGACTGTCATGTACATACATATCCCTAGCATCCTATACAATGAAGGCCTCTAGGGCATATATATCCAACAACGTTGATGTGTAGGTACCCCATGAAGAATTCGGGACGGCAAGCAAGCGCGTGGCGACGTCGACAAATGAAGACGCAAGGTGAGTAGATTATATCTACGGGGGAAGTCGGGTGGATGGTGTATAGCACCCCCGCAGTCCGTAGTTGGTATACTAAATATGTATATATTATATATATGATATTTGATAGTGTGTCGTGGATTTTGTGTTAGGTGTACTATGGATAGATTAAGGTTAGGAGTAAACTAGTGTAGTTCCTAGTCGCGAACCCTAGAATAGGTTTACTCCCACATGCACACCCTTGCATATTCATTATACTTATACTGTGATAATGGGGATAATGGATGACTTAGGAGATGAGTCGATGATATTGGGCATAATGCCGTGAGATTGGTGATATGATGTGATTCGTTTTTGGGATACGACATGTGATTTTTAGCGGGGTTTTGGGCATGTGTTTCATACACGCATTCATACTTACATAGATGGTATCGATTATACTAAACTTAGATCAGTACCCCAGATTGTGTGATATGATGATAATGATACCTGATAATTGATGAGAGGAATGTGATATTGACCCCTACCCAGCTATTGGGATGCCGTACGACGATTTACCGTACGAGCTATATATTGGTGATTGATCCGCACTCATGACTCGAGGATGTCATATGATATACGGTATCGTACGTGATACTATTGAGGCAGGATCACTGACTTTTATATTTATATTTATATATATCGACTCAGATTTAGGTGGTTTCCATACTCCTCCCGATTGACTTGATAGTTAGATGTAGATTACTCAGTAGTCATTAGACTAGACCCGAGTCATACCTATTTATAAACTAACGGATCGGGAGTATTTCAAAGGGATCCTACGGATATTTCAAAGGACGCACCTTTTCTTAAAAGCACCGTAGCCCTTATTTTTCTAAAACCCCGATTCGTCTTATTTTAAATGGCAAAACTACATGACATATACATATGGATGTAGATTCTTTACTATAGCGTTGATTATTCGATTCCGCATATTCTTACAGTTGCATTTCATCGCATTGCATGTGTTTATTTATGACACTTTGAATTTTCGTTAGAATGTTTTTTGTGATAATTAGTAATTGTACGTGTTATTATATATGTGTACATAGGATTATTAGTCATTTTAGTCCGGTTTACTAATTATATTTAGTCGTGTTAGCAAATTGGAAAATTTTCCTTTGTAGTGTACACTTGCACACTTAGCCATTTTTGTGACTTAGGTTTTTTGGTATAACATGTTAACCATTCTTTTGTTGCATGGTTCATTTGAATTCTCCACCCTTTAATCAAAACAAAACCCTTTTTATAATTCAAAAATCCAATTAAACAATTGAGAGCATGGTGTTAGGTAAGAGGTTGACTTTTTTGACCCCATTTCCTTCTCTTCTCTCTCTCTTCTCCTCACTTCAGAAAATTCTGGAAATTCCAGCAGAAAACCCTAGCTTTTCTTCATCTTTTCCTCTCTTTTTCACTTCTCCTTGATTCCCAAACAAAACCCTACACAAATCAACTCTTTTCCTTCACAAAACCATGGGAAAAGGGGCTTTTTGGGGTGTTTGAAGGCAAATCTGCACACTTGAGGGAAGAGCTGGGACTTTTGGTGTTTTATAAGGTTTTTAGAAGGTATTAACTCATGTTAGCACTCCTTTTCCTTAAACTTGTAGTATTCTTTAGCAAAAATCTCATTTTTGTGCATTTTTAGTGATATTAAAGGATATTTGTGATTCACATGTTAGATTAGGGTTTTGTTAGTTTGGTTAGCTCTATAATGTGTTATTAGAGCTATTTTAGGCCAGGTTTTGTTTCAGTTTGCACCGAAATACCATAAAGTTCCATTTTAGTGCAAACGTGTGGATTTTAACTTGATTTAAGGCTCTATAGGATCTGCTACTACCCGAGATGTTCCAGAGCAAAACTAGATATTACTGTAGCGTGTATGGGGGGTATAGAGTGCACACACCAAACTTGGGAGCCCACCCCCCTACCCAGGCCGCCGGAATATTCATTCTGGCCGCAATTTGCGGCCAGATGAGTGAGTTGGTGTTTGGGGTTTGGGCCACTAGAGTCTGCTACTATGTGGGTTATTTTGGTATATATAGTTTTACAATATCATTTCTGTATCAAAATCTGGAGGTGAATACCTATTTTCCCGTATTTTAATCTTCGCGACACGCGTGATACGTGTGTATGGGTTTTGGGTTTCTGCGTATCGCGACGTGTCGGAGTGGCTTCAGGCGTGTAATCACACGTTTTAGCGTATCGTGCACACGTGCGCTTGGTTCACGACACGAGTTACTAGTTCAGCTTTAATGCCGTGTTTATGTGACTTTGAGCTTATGTGTGATACATTGTGTAATTTTAGGTTCGCAGGCGAGTACGGCGGACGCCGCGCATAAGAGGAAACAAGTTGTTGGCTATACCTAGCGAGAGTCTACGTTGAGTAGATTTAACATCTACGGGGATATCGCCCGCATGGCGTTCTACGTCAGGGCTGATAGGACCTTATAGCTACAATTACATACATTGATTGTTCATGGCTACTATTTAGTGCATACTGCATTCCCTGCTATATGGATATAAACTAGAATTGATAGAACATCGCACCATTACTAACTGTTCATGTTGCACGAGCACTATCATGCATGTTACACACAAACCGTTAGTAATTGCCATGACACTCACACTGTAGAATTTTCATGATCATTATGCTGTAGCTCATCTTTTATGTGACTAGACATGATATTCATACTTGATGCACATATCACCTCACATTGACTTGCATATTGGTTTGGATTACATATGATTTCTGGATTTGGGAACCGTGGCTATTTCAAATATGTAATCATTTAAAAACCCGGTTCCCTTGATATGATATTTCGGTGCGTCTACCATGTGTTTTCTCGGTGCTAGAGTGATATATGTGAACCCGAATCGAGGATCTGGTTGAGGCCGATTACGGGTACATGGTGGACCCGGTATGGTACCCCGGAGCGAGAACGGTTTCGCTGTGTAGTAGACGGTGAGCTTGGCAGAGGGACTACTACCTACCGGTGATTGGTTGGACCTGACAGTTATCTGGAGGATACTGATCAGAGTCGATGGATGGATGTGGGATGATCCGTACTGCCGGGGTCGAGGGCCGATACCGCAGACGGAGCCCGTGGGCTGACCTGGACTGACGGGACCCGATGGATGAGGATTTGCGTGTCGATGCTGGACACGAGTATTTATGATATTTGGGTGCCGATGTTGGGCACTCGTGATTCTCAGAGATTTACAGGATTAGAGGGCCGATGAGAGTGCCGGCGCCTGAGCTATTTGGGGGATCTCGGTGCATTGATGGACACCGATTATATATTCCACGTTGACATTCCGTGTAGATGTTATATTGCCCATGCTCAGAATTTATTATTGTACCTCATCCTGTAGTTTTATTACCTGATAGAGTACTTGCATGATCATTGCACATATTGCTTATCACATATTGATATCATCTGTTGGCATATGATAGAGTAGCGCAGTACGTGCATGCTCGCGATTACCTTTATATGTTATCTCTATTCACGAGTTGGAAACTCACCCCCATTGTGCCACAGTGTTTGCAGGTTGCCCTTCGGAGTAGTCGCGACAGGCTGCGTTTTGCATCTTTTGACACAGATACCCCCATAGTTGGTGTACTAGCTCTTTTGCTGATAGGTGGGTTTTGTGCGGTATCTGTTTATCTTTCAGTTATGTACATTGTTGTATCTAGTATTCTCCATCTACCATGTATGTATTTGACTTAGAGACAGTATGAGGACGGTGATGTATATTATTTGTTTTCTGGTGTCGAGCTCGTTGTGAGCCAAATGTACTTGCAGTTTATTCTATCTGTGATGTTCCCACTTGTGGATCTTGATCTTCGCTACGGCGTCGTATATTGCTATCTTGGTGATTGTTTACTTAAATTTCTTAACATGTTAGTAAGTGCTTCCATTTTAAACTTATAACACTCTATGCTTTTACTGGTTTGATTTCTGGGTTTTCGGTTCACTTTGTCGCGTTACGCCTGTAGACGTTACGTGGTTAAGTGCCGGTCACGGGTCAAACTTTGGGACGTGACAAAGTTGGTATCAGAGCGTAGGTTTTACCTTTCGGAGTGTAGGATGACCCCGGTATAATGGAGTAGGTAGCTGTAGCAGGGTAGCGTAGCGTGTGTATGTTCCGCGGCATACTCACGACACGGTACTCCGCCTACGCGACCTTAGGACTTGTTGATTTAAATTCCTTCTTGAGTATATACATTCTTGCGATTCGATTTCCGTATCCTTATCGAATCCTATTGTTCCTTTCAGCCATTATGTCGCCAAAGACTATGAGGGCGCAGAGAGCAGCCGCGAGGGCCGAGATTCGAGTTGACTCGTCCAAGACGAAGACTGTTCCGGGTAGTACACCGGTTGTGCCCGAGCAGACTATTCCTGCCATGACAGATCAGATTGCTATGTTAGGGGCTGGTGTGCAGGAGATGCGCCAGACGATGGGATCCAGTATGCAGGAGATGCGCCGGATGATGGGATCTCTAGTTGAGACACTTCGAACGCAGCGACCAGAGGTAGTTCCACCCGTTGCAGAGACCGAGGTGGTACCCACAGTGTGTAGGGTTCTCAGGCACACTAATGAGGTCTCACAAGGGATCAAACATGGCCAATTCAAAATTTTCATATGCCTATAAACCCTAATACGGATCGTTAACTAGATGTATAGACGATGCGATGCAAAAAAACGAATTTATAGCTAAGGGAAGGGGCTACAACCTTTGTAGATCCGGTCCTCCACCTCCATGGCTCCGTGATGAACTCCCCTCGCTGTCCATATCGGATCCCGGACTCTAGCATCGGCTTCATCGGAGAAATGGGCGGGCTAGGTCGTCGGCTTCGATGCCGAAGATGATCTACGTCGAGGCAACACAAGATCATGCTCCAACTTCACCAAGCCATGAAACTTGTGAAGAAAACACCCTATACTACTTGGCAAGAGGTAGAGGATGAAAAAATAGGAAGTGGGTTCACTTTAGAATTGGATTTCTCACTCATTTTCACAAGTTGCCATTGATGGGGGCAAGCTTTCTTCATTGTTGAAGATGAAGAAAATGAAGAAAGAATATGATCAGTATATTTCAAAAAGGAAAATAATATGAATACATATCATATACCAACCATGGTTAGGTGTAGAGAATAGACTATGGTTAGTTTGATTGGTTAGGGTTAAACATGAAGACAAAATGGTCACTTAGTCAAAGCTTCATGAAGCTTCAACAACAAACAAAAAAAGCCACCATTTTCTCTTTATCATTTTAAAAAGAATAATAAATAAATAAATAGATAATAAAATGAAAACCCTAACCATTACACAACCATGGTTTAATCTTTACACAAACCCTAGTGAGCATGTATCATCAAACATGATACAAACAAGTGCACAAAAATATATCACATATACAATGTGCATTTCAAGTGAGAAAATCCATTTAAAGTGAATCAATACTAGTTAATGCAAAGTAATATATCAAATATATAATTATACATTAAATCATTAAATCAACACTTGATTCAATGATCCGGTCATGTCGCATATAACCGACTAATATCCAATGTATCGGCTTATCGAATCAATCCATGATTCGATAACTAGGCTATATCGCATACAACCAATCGATACATTCATTGCGAGAATAGAATACGGTATCACATACACGCATTATTCTCGGTCCCGCACATATCTCATATGCGCTCCTATTTCGTTTCGCTTGAGCCAGGAAACCTCTGTGTAGGACTCTAAAGACTCGTCAATACGCCGGCAGCAGGTGATGATCATATCAAACACCAACAAGCCGCAAGCGGTCTGCTAAACGTAACGGCCACCCGGGTATTGAGCGATCAGAAAATCGACGAGCAAGCCCGCTCACACTCCTGTGAATCCAACCAGTAACACTTACCGTATAGTCCGGTCTGTTCGTCTGATATGTCGCATATCTCGCCTAGGGGTGGTAAACGTCAGACCCCAGTAGCTCGATAAGTCATGCCGACGTAAGGTCCATAACATTCGTGAAACTACTGATAACTCTTACCAGTATATCACTGCAACCCTGGCCAGGGATTTCCTGTTATGGCCAGTCGTGCATAGCGCAACATCAACCCCCAATACCGGGAGAGATGAATCCCCTCCTATCGCTCATTGCCTCTATGTGAATCGGGACTGTACCCAAAAACCACCTGTTCGCACGACTCAGTAGAGCCGTGGTAGGGTTGAAATCAAAGCACAGTGGGAGACACACAAGACTCTATGACGATCTCGGGTCAACAGACTAAGCTGTACCAGTGTCACCAGAGAACTGCCATCTGACGTGAGGTATAATACCATCTGGGAGTTCTCGACGAGTCCGTTCAGTGTACCCAGTCTCCACTGAGCACCCACATACCATCTCTGATGTCAAACACCAATGGATATGGGATCATCCATCGCCCATCACATGGGTCGAGAAGATATACGCTAGTCTACTCTGGAATATCGATGCCCCGTCTCGATATTCCCACGACTAGGAACAATGAAGGATGTACTCATTGATTACCCAGGCCCCACTAGTATGATCTTCATCATAGTCCTGGAAGTCGAGTACACATCCTAAGGGCTTTATCAACATGTAATCAGAGAGACAGAAAATATACATGTTAAGATAAAGAGCAACCAGATAGCATACTATCATGTCGAGTAAGAAAGTCCTACCTATATATGTCCCAGCATCCACTACAATATACATCCAATTTACAGTAATGGCCTCTAGGGCATACATATAACTAACAATCTCCCACTTGCACTAGGGCCATCTGTAGCAGTAGTTGTAGTATCTAATACTCAACCATCCCCTAAAAGTCTTTCTTTGGGAAAAGGCCTTCGTGAGTGGATCCGCCGTGTTGTCCCCTGAGTCTACTCTCCTAACCTCGATCAACCTGGAGATCAACTATCTCCATGATCAGGTGATGCTGCCTCAGAATATGTCTGGGTCACTGATGGGACCAGGGTTCATGGGCCAAAGCCACACTTTCATTGTCATACAATGATAGGAACCTAGTTCATCTTATGAACCAATATACACCCAAACTGCCTCTTTGGTGGTATCTTTAATAGCGATGTTACCAGCCTTTATCGTCTAGTTTGCCACGGTATCTAGCTTGGAACTATTCCAACATGCCGTCCCATTACTGAGGGTAAAGACAATGCCTGCGACTGACATTCAGTCGTCTTTATCACCCTGGAACCTTTCCAGTGATTCTCCCCAGGATCAACTGATACTATCTCACTATAGTTAGTGAGAATCCTAACATCCATTTAGATCTATCTCATAGATCCAAATCCCAGGATTTAGGAGGTATCAATTTGATCCTGCATGGAGAATCTTTGTGATAAGTGGAGATTGACCGATCGTAGTATAGGAAACTCTTTTCCTATCAAGAGTATGGCGTCCACGTACAATACGAGGATGAGCACCTTACTCTCTACTACCTTTTTGTATATACAAGGTTCGTCTACCATTTTGATGAAGTCAAAAACTTTGACTATCACATCAAAACAGACGTTCCAACTCCGCGATGCCTGCTTTATTATGTAAAGCAACTTGCACATGTTTCCGCTGCTCCCACTGTCATCGAGAAACCGAAGTATCTCTCAAGCAGATGAGGAACCCTATTAGATCGGCGGAGAGGCTGAGGTTCGTTGGGAACTATTGAATCCTTTGGTTCTGTCAAATCATCAGCTGCAGTTTTGTATAGCCGGAACCTTTCCAGTTCTAAAGAACTGACCTTGCCTCGATCTTGTCCGGATTTTGCTTTTGACATAGGCCAGACAATCCCTAATCTTAACTTACTTAAGTGATAGGCTCTGCCCATACCATATCTTATATGGAGTGGTAGGCAGTGATCTGATTCGAACCTAATTCAATAGGTATGCAGCTTCTCAAGCGTATAACTCCCAAAAGGAAATAGGTAACTCAGTAATACTCATCATAGAGCACACCATATCTAATATTGTGCGATTGCTCCGCCCCGATACACCGTTGTGCTGTGGTGTATTCAGAGGAGTAATACTGAGAGAGAATCTCATTTTCTTTTAGAATAGTCCAGGAGTGCCATGCACAAGTATTCTCCTTCCTGATCTTATCATAGGACATAATACTTTTACCCGTATTGGTTCTCTACTTCTAACTTATATTCTGTGAATACCTCAAAAGCTTCGGACTTATGTTTCAACAGAAACATATGACTGAATGTTGAGAGATTATCAGAGAATATAATGAAGTATAAAGAACCAGTCCTGGCATGTGTAGACAGGAGACCTTACATACATCATCATGTATCAGTCCCAAGAGTTCATTAACTCTTTCTCTGTTTCCAATAAACAGGGCTATGGTCATCTAATCTTTGTGACATGACTGGAAAGTTTCACAAGATGTAAATTCAAACTGATTTATATATTCATCTAAAATGTAACTTCATCCAGTCGGGTCGCATTGATATGACCTAGTCTACAATGCCTTAAGAAGGATTCGTTCATTTCTGAACTCTTCCTCTTGTGTGTGTTCTGTATACAAGGAACTGTAGTTTGATTTAGAACGTCAATGCTTTTAGATAACGTGCCTGAACCGATCAACTTTTGATATAGGAAATGTTCAAAACATTATCCAGCAATACAAAATTTTATCATTACTTTAATAAATAAAGAGATTGATATGATTTTGTATATCAGGTTCGGTATCTAATAGCTTTTGTTCAGAATCAATGTATTGGTAATACAGGGTGACAGTGACCAACAGACTTGGCTGCAACACTTGCCCCGTTTTCTGTCTCATAAAACTTATCACCCGTTATCAGTTTTTCTACCTTTTTGTAGCCCTTTGTAACAGATTACATATCTGGGATCCTGATCCGGTATCAAATACCCAGGATTCAGAGGATACTGAGAAATAGTTCTTTGTAATGAACACACCCGAAGAAGATGCATCATATGCACTTTCTTCGTTTGGGCGGCATAGGAATTCTGGTATTCCCCTATTTCCTGCTCTGTCTTATAACAATTATAAGTTGGAGCGGGACCAACGTTCCCCAGCTCAGTATAACAAGCGGGTTCGGTCAATACATCCATATTATTATCTTGATTAAGGCGTGATATGGTCGCTCCCTGGAGAGAGAGAGAAGAAAACACTCTGCGTGCGCTCTTGCGAGATTAGATTGGTTATATATTTTATCTAATCAGGATGGCTCCCACTGTTTTGATCAAATCTTCCTTCAAACCCTAAAAAGAAAGACTAGCCGGGATTAATTACACTCTACAAGTTCGCCAATGTTTCAACCAGGCCAGTGTCGGTATTTTGAGGGAGGTTCCTCGTGCTTTCGCACGGACCTAATTACAGTAAACCTCGTTTTCCCAGAGGCGTAACCCCGTTGACACCTTTCTAGACACCTACTTGATCGGCTAATTGCAAAGTGCAAAACTCTCCCAGGAGTAACAATTACTCGCAGTGGGTATCGGGATCCAACTATCATATAGAAGGTATGCAATCTCATTGCAAATTTCAAAACTTGAAACTCCCGATAAAGATTTTTACCCCTAGCACTTATGACCTTAACTATGGTCAACAAATCATAAGTACTAGTCAAGTTCTACCCGTCATTTCGTGATTAATTAGACCCACCCACATGACCCTTAACTAAGGTCAACAAAGTCACGCGACGGTCCTAACTAATCGCATCATATGCGGTGTAGGAAGACATCACTTAGCTACCATACACTGTGCCTTGACTATGGTCAACAAACACAACACGAATACTAAGTACTCTACTTCCTAAAATGACGGAGGGTTGCGGCTGGTTTTTCTGAAAACCTTTAACGCTTTGAACTTGATCTCGTTGCGGAATCAAATGGTTTTTAAATGGAATGTTTTTTAGGCTTTTCTAGTTTTGCTAAATGGGTCACTCCCGGTGAAGGGATCGTCGGCCCTTTCCTCGTCGAATGAGGTGCGGGATATATCATATATATCACCGTGCAAAGCAGAAACTATAGAAGCAATCAAAAGACAAACTGGGTGTGTAGCATCTGCCAGTTATTGCTAAAGGAGTCACTCCCGGTGAAGGGATCTCGGTCCTTTCCTCATCGAATAAGGTGCAGGATATTCTACAAGGAACACCGCGATGCAAAGCAAGAACTGTAGCAACCTGTTTTATTTTGAAATTCGATTCCACAATATCAATTAGGTTTATTTTCTTTCATTAATCTCATTAACGAATATCCCATCATTTAAGTCCACCTAAACATCGCAGATAAATATAACGTACGTTTATGCCATCCTCATTCTCCTCGTTGTCCCGTCTGCACCGTTAGGTTAGGTAACTAACGCCAGAGCGAGGCAGGGCTAGTGCGGGTGTAAAACATAACTAACGTCTATATAATATATCATATATACTATATACAATGTCAATCTGAACAAATCACATGATCACATCACAGATAACGCAGCAGAAAATATCATATGAAATATTGGATATACTAGGACGTCCGTGTTTTCAATACGAGCCAGTATAAAACACGGATTCCACGGTCGTGATGAATAGCCAATCCCACACCCCTAGACCCCTATGAGAGCGGCAAGCAACCCTACCAATTCTAGGGTTAGGAGACCCAGACTCGACTCCTCGAGTTGGTCTCCCACTGGACCCCAGAATCCGGTTACTTGTGCTCCCCTCCTTGGGTCTATCCTAATGAGGAAAAGTAAATAATATACAAATGGTGACAACATCCGCAACCTGGAAGTGCCCCAATAAAAGAATATTACATACAATTTTTTTACATGAATGAAAATGAAAAAACACTCATCTCACATAAAAACCCCCGGCTATTCAAACTTGACGATCCGATATAACATATCCAGCAACACATAACATCACATGTCATCAACGTAAGTAAATATGCGCATCCCAATTGTCGTTGACATATTGCAACGAAACCGGCGATATCACATATTACACTTACGGTCACAGAAAAGAAAGTGTAAAACTACAACAGTTGGAATCCGCAACCTCTTTAGACATCGCATGCCTAATCATATGAAATACTTAGACATCGCATGCCTAACAATTATAAACCCCGCATTTTAGTCTCATTATCAAAAACACTTTTCAATATCATATCGGGCAATTCAACAGGATTCCCGACATTCTGATCGAATGCTCGTCGCAAACTTTAGTTGGCGGCTGCACCCCCGATACCGTCGACGAAGTGCACCAAGGCGGAACACCGCTACCGCGAGCACCGAAACGGACGCTTTCGGCGACGGGGTTCTCCTACAGTCACTTAGTCGGGGCTATGGGGTGAGGCTGTCTATTAAGTTTACCCGGCGAGTAACCGCGTACGCTACGTGATTGCGACGGACTTTTGATCGCATCAAAATTCCATGGCAACCGATCAAGTGAGACTAAAGTTCTATGTTTATAACATTCAAATCAGTTATCGCATAACTGCTTGTGGATTCCAAATATTGTATCCCATTCCAGATAAATAGAAAATGTTAAACTTTCCGATCGAACATTCAAACACCTAAGTTTTCCCGATACAGTTCAACACATGAAATAAGTCTAAAAACATTCAGTTCATGCCTTAGTACCAACGGTCCAGCCGTAGAAGGGTCAAGCCAACGCCTCACAAGTGCACGCCGTACTGCCCCAAACCCTAAGGTTCAAAGGGCAGTTCAAGACGGTCACATAATCGAGTTAAGGTTTGTTGTCTTCTAGAGAGACCATCACGTTACTTGCACTACTTAGAACGTGATTAAACTACAGAAATATCCAACAATTGGAAATTTCCCGGCAGGGGAAAAAGTGGGTATTTATATCTGGTCGAACATTTTAACATATTCTAAAATTATCCGGAAAAACACATAGACAAAGTTTGATAATCCGATCGAATCTACGAACTCCTAATACAACCCAGAAAACTCAACTCTTGAGTTCAGAATAAAAATTCCCAGGAAAACCAGCACTGCAAAATAGGAATTACTGTGCAGAAATCAACTGAAGAAGTGACTAATTGGCCGCGGAACCGCCGCATTAGCCATGCTAATGCCGCGGTTCCGCCGCTCTATGATGGAACCAGGTGCTCGAAATTCACAGTAATTCTTAGATATTCCTGCTTATTTTTCTGCATATTTTTAATCTCGAAAAAACCCAGTTTTTGAAAAAAGTCCAGAGAGCATTTTGGAGTTAGGGTTTCGGTTCGATCGGACTTCAAACTCCGTCTGTGGATCGCCTAAGGCTCTAGCTAGGCTCTGATACCACTGTAGGGTTCCTAGGCACACTAATGAGGTCTCACAAGGGATCAAACATGGCCAATTCAAAATTTTCATGTGCCTATAAACCCTAATACGGATCGTTAACTAGATATATAGACGATGCGATGCAAATAAACGAATTTTTAACTAAAGGGAGGGGGCTACAACTTTTGTAGATCTGGTCCTCCACCTCCATGGCTCCGTGATGAAGTCCCCTCGCTGTCCATATCGGATCCCGGACTCTAGCATCGGCTTCATCGGAGAAATGGGTGGGCTAGGTCGTCGGCTTCGATGCCGAAGATGATCTACGTCGAGGCAACACAAGATCAAGCTCCAACTTCACCAAGCCATGAAACTTGTGAAGAAAACACCCTATACTACTTTGCAAGAGGTAGAGGATGAAGAAATAGGAAGTGGGTTCACTTTAGAATTGGATTTCTCACTCATTTTCACAAGTTGCCATTGATGGAGGCAAGCTTTCTTCATTGTTGAAGATGAAGAAGATGAAGAAAGAATATGATCAGTATATTTCAAAAAGGAAAATAATATGAATACTTATCATATACCAACCATGGTTAGGTGTAGAGAATAGACTATGGTTAGTTTGATTGGTTAGGGTTAAACATGAAGACAAAATGGTCACTTAGTCAAAGCTTCATGAAGCTTCAACAACAAACAAAGAAAGCCACCATTTTCTATTTATCATTTCAAAAAGAATAATAAATAAATAAATAGATAATAAAATGAAAACCCTAACCATTACACAACCATGGTTTAATCTTTACACAAACCCTAGTGAGCATGTATCATCAAACATGATACAAACAAGTGCACAAAAATATATCACATATACAACGTGCATTTCAAGTGAGAAAATTCATTTAAAGTGAACCAATACTAGTTAATGCAAAGATCCGGTCATTAAATCATTATATCAACACTTGATTCAATGATCCGGTCATGTCTCATATAACCGACTAATATCCAATGTATCGGCTTATCGAATCAATCCTTGATTCGATAACTAGGCTATATCGCATACAACCAATCGATACATTCATCGCGAGAATAGAATACGGTATCACATACACGCATTATTCTCGGTCCCGCACATATCTCATATGCGCTCCTATTTTATTTCTGTCATGTCCCAAAAGATGGAACATGACCGGCACTTAAACTACGAAACGTCTCGAGGCGTACGTAATCTAAGTAAGCCGAAAACCCAGAAATCCAAACCAAGAAAAGTAGTAGAGTGAAGGAAAACCAATTTAAAACAAGTAGTTTTAATAGCATAAGCCGAATTATGCGGTTTTTAAGAACATCAAAATTTACTGAAAATTTCGGCAGAGTCTCCTTTGTAAATACTGGCTCCCAAACAGGATACAACATGAATAGTATACGAAATCAATAAAAGGCATCGCCAAGCGGGAGCTAGCTCTTCGTTAATCGACGGTCACAACCACACAAGCAATATAATATACAACGCCAATGGCGAGGATCAAAAACTCAAAAGGAAACTCAAAACCACAAGAAATCCACAGAAATATAACGCGCGACTCTAAGGTCGAAGGAATAACATCACTGGTCTCTATCTCAAAATAAATACATGTTTGGTTGATGGAACTTCTAGATACAACAGAGTAATAATATACAAGTTATATAATGGGGGTACGATACAAGTAAACCCACCTACTAGCAAATCACCCGAACGAGGCTATGCCCGCAAAGCCGTAATGAAAGCTGTACGGCAAACCTGCAAGAAACTGGGGCATAACGGGGGTGAGTTGCCAACTCGTGAATAGAAAAAAACATCTACGGAAAGAAATCGCATAAATAACGCAACCTAGGTCAATGATCAGAATATATCCTCAAATATATGAATAGCATGCAGCCTATAACAATGGCTAGGGTAATATCTAACCCGAGTGTGATCTCATGTGCCTGTGTCAGTGCCTCAGGTAGCAATATATCATATGAATGAGGTATGCATGCATAAAAACAGAATACATGTAAATGAAGAAACTGTTTTCATAAATTAGTGAGATTTCCTTCGTATTTTTAAACTGAGGTATCATAAATGAAATCAGTATCAGCAGTGTCTAGTATCGACACAAAACATAAATCTCACTGTCTCGAAATATCAATGTCTCAATCACAATATCTAGGGCGCCGTCAGTCCAGACCGGCCCCTACCATCCATCTCAAGACCACGAAGGTATCCTCCGGATATCCGACGCGTCGCGTAATATCACCGGTAGGTAGTGCTCCCTAGCCAGGCTCAACGTCAACACCACATTCCTCTTGCCCCGGGGTACCATACCGGGTCCACCATGTACCCGAAATGGTTCATCCGTCTCCTCGAATCGGGTCTCGAAATCCATCAGCAAACTCATGGTGGACGACTCATACATCATGGGAAAAACCGCACTTTTATTTAAAAGGAGAGAAATCAGTTTATATATGTTTTGCGGTTTTCCTCCAAATCCAGAAAATATCATGGAAATCCGAATCATCAATAGCATGTAGAACCATGAATATAAGCATGAGAATGAATAACAGTATGCATGAAGCGACAAGTAATAACTATAATATCTAAGCTGGCATATAAGGTATGTACACTAATATTATGTCAAACTACTGGCTATCAAGCTAAGTTAAGCAACAATATTTTCTAAGGTGTATGTGACATGACAATTACCGATGAAGATGTGTGTGAGCCGGCAAGTAAGTGTATGTGGTACATACGCATCATCGGTAATGGTACTGGTGTCCTAACAGCATAATGTCAACAATGCAATATGAAATAACAATGTAAATATGCGATGCGGAGCGAGCAACCAAAATGAGCTGGAGCTAAAAACTAGACGCAACTATAACTAATCTGCATTAATCTAATATAAGTCCTACAAATGGTGCCATTTGAAATAACCCGAACTGCGGGGTTTTGAAAATAGGGCTACGGTGGTTTTTAAGAAAGGATACGTCTTTTGAAATATCCGTAGATCCCTTGACCTGTCTTTTAAAATACCCACGATCCGCTAGTTTTGAAATAGGTAGGAGTCTAATCTAATCTAACAACTACACTAAACTATACGGCTGAACTAACAAGCTGAACTACAGGTAAGGAAACCGCCTATCATCTGAGTCGATACATATACATACATGTATATATACAGTCGGTGATCCCGCCTCAATAATATCATATCCATAACCAGACATCCCAAGTCAAGAGTGCGGATCAATCATCAAAATATAGCTCGTACGTAAATCCGTCGTACGGCATCCCCAAATCTGGGTACGGGTCAATATCACATTCATCATACTATTCATCTGATATCCTCTTTATCAAATATCATGATCGGGGTACTGATCTACGTCTAGTACAATATTGATACCATCTATGTATGCATGCATGTAAGAATCACTACGTCAAAAGACCCGCTAAAACATCATGTCGTATCTCAATACGAACCAAAACACATCACGGATCTTCTGGCCTCAAGCCCAATATCATCGACTCATCTCAAATCGCAATTACTATCCTTAAATCCAGTATATAAACACATAGTCCCATACCCAGGTGTAAATATACACATCAATATATAATCCCATGTACGCACATATGAAAGAAGAATGTATGCAAATATAGGTGTGTGTATGTGTGGTGCAACCACTACTCTAGGGTTTCGCAACACTAAACCAATCCAATCACACCAAGGATCCATCTCTATCATCAATAATCTCAAACAATATATAAACAATATATATGTGTGTATACGTATTCGTATACATCACCACGAACTGCGGGGGTGCTATACGCCATCCACCCGACTTCTCCCCGTAGATATAAATCTACTCACCTGGTCCTCGCTTGCCGGTGCCGACGTCGCCACGCGCTTGCTTGTCGTCTCGAAGTCCACATGGGGGTACCTACATATCATAACGCACCGCATCGCATTAAAATCCGACTCATGACCAAAACGACACACGAATCCCACATAGGTAAAAACATATGGTTGCTTCCACAAATCAACCCGAAAACCCACGACATCGGCGTACAAACGCCAGACCATCGAGAAAATCCCAAATACACTCATTTGCACATTCGCGAACACTAATTTTAATATAAAATATGTTAAAATTCACAAAAACCCCAAATTCACTTTAAAAGCCGTTTTTCCGAAAAACTAGCAAGCAAAATTTCCCGTTTTAGTACAAAACTCGACGTTTAAACAATTCTAGCGGCCATAATACTTATTAAATAACTTAAATAAGTCATATAACCCATACCCATAATTTAATCTCATCAAACTATATACATTCAAAAAAAACTAATTATAATTTTAAACCCAATTATTTAACCATTTCCAAAAACCTAGATTGAAAATTAGTGTAATTATCACAATTTTTAACTAACAACTAACAACTTAATTTGATTTAGAAACCATTAATATGTCAAAACATCACTCAAGCATAATCTCATAACATAAAACCCTAACATGATTCAAATTCTTCTCTTGAATTTCACAAACCCTCACTTGCATTCAAGTTCTTTTCTTGAACTTTCAAACACACAATTAAACCACCATTAAACTTATAATTAAGCTAGACTAAAGTATTAGCAACAAATTAAACAAAAAGTCAAGATTTAAACCTCACAAATCCATGATCAAACATGAAATCTAGACCTCCAAAATGAAATCCTTGCACCAAGATCCATGCATCTAAGGCTACACTAAAATGGGTAAGAACTAGATTTCGATTTTGGGATTTTTTTGATGGGTATTTGATGAATTTTTTGAAGCAAAAGAGATGGAACAATGGGGGGAGAAAGAGGGCTGTTTGTGCTAGAATTTTCGGCCATAAAGGGAGAGGGGGAGGAGAGAGAGGGAGGTGGAGAAAAATGGGGAGAAAAAGACAAAGTCTACACCCCCTTTTGACTTTCTTTCATTTCCTTTTTTCTTTTCTTTTCTTTTCTTTTTTGTGTGGAATGGAGTGGGGAAATGGGGGGATGTGCTGCTGAATTCAGCCACATGGGGATGGGGGTGAGTGAGTGTTGGTGTGGGTGTGGGGGAAAAAGATAAATGTTATACCCCAAACAACCATTTACACTAATTTCACCGAAAAAAAGCCTTTTTCTTCGATATTTTCTAAACCGTTTTGGAAAACGATTTCGTTTCAAAAACCACATGATAAAATTTCATCTAAGGTTTTATGATGTTAAAAATTTGTTTCAACTCATTCCAATTTGTAATTTTCCCTAATTAAATATATTAGTGACGGCTTAAAATAATATTAAAATAATTTTTTTCAGAAAATTTGAAATTTCCCCAGTGGCTCAATAAACACCAAATACTAGCAATTACATAGCTAGAATATGTATATTTAATTTTTATAATAAGATATTTGTATTTTGACTTTTTACAGAAACCCCCTTATTTTACCGTTTTTTCGAAATTTCACCGAAACGATTTTCAAAACGTTACAATCTTCCCCCCTTAAATAAATTCGGTCCCTGAATTTAAATTAAAACTCCCCCCAAATACTAAAACATCTAAGCAAAACCATTAAGTCGTCGGGGCTCCGAAATCATAAATACATAAAACAAATCGTTGCGCAGCGCATGCGCTTGAAAAATGAGCATATAACTCAAATCAAAACTCCGTCAAGCATCCCGCAATCATCGGAGTCATGGAGAAGACATCAATGCCAAATCCAAATCAAAACCAATATGACATAACTCGAAACTATACATGTAAATATCGAATCTATATCTGTAAGTATCTGAAGGAAATGCATGCCAAATCTCTTTAAGTCGCTGTGCAACGCGTATAACACTGCACAGTGGCGGGCGTCTATCATAAGAAAATAACTATATACATATATACCTTTGTTTGAAATGTACGTTCCGCCGTTTCGGAAAGAATTTAGAAGGGTCTCCTTGTTTTAAACATTTCATGTCATATCAGACACGTAGGTAAATACTGAGGCTATAGCTCGCTTTTTGGAAATCCCTTCAATAACTACCAATACACACAAAAATATATTCAGGTACTGTCCTCTGACTAGTCCTGCTCAGTACGAAAACACATAGCAATATCATAAAAACATACTGCTCTATATGAAATCAATCCCAAAATATGCACATGAATGCTACGTGCGTCTGGTGCGCATGGAAATCAAAATCCATATACGTGCCATACAAGTGCACAGAAACAAGATCTAAGTGCATCGGGTGTGCACAAAGCATCTGTCGTAGGCAACGTGTGTGCCTGGCTGCAAAATCAGGTGCTTCTGACATGCACGAAAAATCTCGATTTAGTCTATCTGGTGTGCACCAAAATCATATCTCAAAACATGCGCTCGACATGCGCGAAAATCCAAGGCCGGTAGATCTATCATGTATGAAATCATGAAATCCAATATCAAGAGCCGAACATGCGCAAAACCAAATCAGGTGCACAAGGTGCACGAAACAAATATAGAGTATCACAATCGAAATCAAAGTCCAGTGCCTCTAAGTGCACAAAAGGCGTATCACTGCACTGCAAGCATATATAAACTATACAGAGTGCAGGAACCAAATCGTGTGCGTGCATACGCACAAAATCAACTCAAATGTCTAAAACCGTAAAATCACAAACATGTGAAACTAAAGCACGAAAACGATATCAAGTGCAACACTGTGCAAAGATCGTAAATCCTCAATCATCAAAATCAAATCATACAAATAAATCACCCAAAACATCGAAATCAAAAATTGCGGAACAGTACCGCTCAAGTGTATCCTCTAAGAATCTCGGCCAACTGTCACGGTCACTAGTGGGACGTCTCGTCGATGATCATGAACTCTGTCCTACTGATGTGCGTAACCATGACCACTCCTGGATCAAGGTCTTCACTGTGAATTGCCAATCTCTCGGTCCATCATCGCGACCACTCGTAAGACAGCATATCACTGGCGTCGGCCTCTGGTTCTCTGAATGTACGTGACACCTCTGATCCTGGTGCAAGTATTATTGCAGCAGTGCCCTGGAAGGAATCCTGCTCACGGTCTCTTCCATGTTTCGTCTCTGCCAACTGTCCGGAAGTCATCGTCCTTTACTATATCTGCGTCTTGCTCTGGAACGACTTCATTCTCATCACGACTCTTCTGGAAGATATATCCAAGTACCATGCCTCGGCATGCGCATCGCATCTCTGATGTCGGCGGAGTGGAACGTCATCTCATCTAGATCTGGTACGAACCTCCTACTTCACTTTTCTCTAATGTCGTCTGCTTTGGACTCGTCTCGTCGTGGCTGCATGGATTGAGCTCCAACGACTATCCTCATATCTGGAGTCTCCCAAGAATGCATCTTACCACCTAGCATCCGAATTAAGTCGAGCCATCCGATCGAGTCGTCAAAACCTCATAATCCCCCAAGAGCTCAACATCTTGGGCACAGTTTAATAGTATCGAGTACATACCACAGCATCGGTGGTCCAGCCGTAGAAGGGCAAACCCAAGCCTCACTAATGGCACCGTAGAACTGCCGCAAACCCGAAGGTTCAAAGGTTTTCACACGGTCATTAAGTCGAGTTAGGGTTTCATTCTTCTAGAGGGACCATAGAATTGCCTGCATGTCTTTCCGACTACTTTAAACTTGGAATAATAGGTTTCTGACATTCGATCGTCTCTGTCGACTCCCAACGTCTCCGCGTGAAGTTGTCTCCAGCTGGAATCAATCTATCTGATGACCTCGCATCGGGGTAGGCGAACGATCCACATGTCCTAGTCATTCATCCTCGATGACTAGCGACCTTCTATCATCTCTTAGTACAACTCATTCTGCACTAACTCCAGCATCTGGGGCAATATCTCGTCGTTCACAGCAATAACTGGCTCGCTCGTCTGCACGCTGAACGGTGCCTCAATCATCAGGAGTAAGCAATACTTCAATGGTCATCAAAATCTGGCTGGCCTCTATCAGTGGCTCAATCCTCTAGTGCTGATCGGCACGTCCAAGTAATCTCATACAGCGATCCATCAAACGCACGTGGCGTGAAGACACAATGAAAAGACACATCTCTGCAATCGTGTGTCGCCGGAATCATGCCCTGGTCAGTCCTCGTTCTTGATGAGCTCGTGCTGACCGCAATTCTAGCTGTAGCTCTCCCTGCCCGTAATCGTGGCAGCAAAACCATAACTGGTGCTGATGAGGCTAGATCCGGAAGGAATATAATACAGAACAAGGAAATGTACATCCTAAGGCTTCATAAGTGGAGTGGCGTGTCGTAAATATGCCGCGGAACATACCAACGGTACGTCACTCTACTTTAGTCACATATTCCATCAACCAAGGGTCATCCTACACTCCGAAGGTTAAAACCTAACGCTCTGATACCAACTTTGTCACATCCCAAAAGATGGAACATGACCGGCACTTAAACTACGAAACGTCTCGAGGCGTACGTAATCTAAGTAAGCCGAAAACCCAGAAATCTAAACCAAGAAAAGTAGTAGTGTGAAGGAAAACCAATTTAAAACAAGTAGTTTTAATAGCATCAGCCGAATTATACGGTTTTTAAGAACATCAAAATTTACTGAAAATTTCGGCAGAGTCTCCTTTGTAAATACTGGCTCCCAAACGGGATACAACATGAATAGTATACGAAATCAATAAAAGGCATCCCCAAGCGGGAGCTAGCTCTTCGTCAATCGACGGTCACAACCACACAAGCAATATAATATACAACGCCAATGGCGAGGATCAAAAACTCAAAAGGAAACTCAAAACCACAAGAAATCCACAGAAATATAACGCGCGACTCTAAGGTCGAAGGAATAACATCACTGGTCTCTATCTCAAAATAAATACATGTTTGGTTGATGGAACTTCTAGATACAACAGAGTAATAATATACAAGTTATATAATGGGGGTACGATACAAGTAAACCCACCTACTAGCAAATCACCCGAACGAGACTATGCCCGCAAAGCCGTAAAGAAAGCTGTACGGCAAACCTGCAAGAAACTGGGGCACAATGGGGGTGAGTTGCCAACTCGTGAATAGAAAAAAACATCTACGGAAAGAAATCGCATAAATAACGCAACCTAGGTCAATGATCAGAATATATCCTCAAATATATGAATAGCATGCAGCCTATAACAATGGCTAGGGTAATTTCTAACCCGAGTGTGATCTCATGTGCCTGTGTCAGTGCCTCAGGTAGCAATATATCATATGAATGAGGTATGCATGCATGAAAACAGAATACATGTAAATGAAGAAACTGTTTTCATAAATTAGTGAGATTTCCTTCGTATTTTTAAACTGAGGTATCATAAATGAAATCAGTATCAACAATGTCTAGCATCGACACAAAACATAAATCTCACTGTCTCGAAATATCAATGTCTCAATCACAATATCTAGGGCGCCGTCAGTCCAGACCGGCCCCTACCATCCATCTCAAGACAACGAAGGTATCCTCCGGATATCCGACGCGTCGGGTAATATCACCGGTAGGTAGTGCTCCCCAGCCAGGCTCAACGTCAACACCACATTCCTCTTGCCCCGGGGTACCATACCGGGTCCACCATGTACCCGAAACGGTTCATCCGTCTCCTCGAATCGGGTCTCGAAATCCATCAGCAAACTCATGGTGGACGACTAATACATCATGGGAAAAACCGCACTTTTATTTAAAAAGAGAGAAATCAGTTTATATATGTTTTGCGGTTTTCCTCCAAATCCAGAAAATATCATGGAAATCCGAATCATCAATAGCATGTAGAACCATGAATATAAGCATGAGAATGAATAACAGTATGCATGAAGCGACAAGTAATAACTACAATATCTAAGCTGGCATATAAGGTATGTACACTAATATTATGTCAAACTACTGGCTATCAAGCTAAGTTAAGCTACAATATTTTCTAAGGTGTACGTGACATGACAATTACCGATGAAGATGTGTGTGAGCCGGCAAGTAAGTGTATGTGGTACATACGCATCATCGGTAATGGTGCTGGTGTCCTAACAGCATAATGTCAACAATGCAATATGAAATAACAATGTAAATATGCGATGCGGAGCGAGCAACCAAAATGAGCGGGAGCTAAAAACTAGACGCAACTATAACTAATCTGCATTAATCTAATATAAGTCCTACAAATGGTGCCATTTGAAATAACAGGAACTGCGGGGTTTTGAAAATAGGGCTACGGTGGTTTTTAAGAAAGGATACGTCTTTTGAAATATCCGTAGATCCCTTGACCTGTCTTTTAAAATACCCACGATCCGCTAGTTTTGAAATAGGTAGGAGTCTAATCTAATCTAACAACTACACTAAACTATACGGCTGAACTAACAAGCTGAACTACAGGTAAGGAAACCGCCTATCATCTGAGTTGATACATATACATACCTGTTTATATACAGTCGGTGATCCCGCCTCAATAATATCATATCCATAACCAGACATCCCAAGTCAAGAGTGCGGATCAATCATCAAAATATAGCTCGTACGTAAATCCGTCGTACGGCATCCCCAAATCTGGGTACGGGTCAATATCACATTCATCATACTATTCATCTGATATCCTCTTTATCAAATATCATGATCGGGGTACTGATCTACGTCTAGTACAATATTGATACCATCTATGTATGCATGCATGTAAGAATCACTACGTCAAAAGACCCGCTAAAACATCATGTCGTATCTCAATACGAACCAAAACACATCACGGATCTTCTGGCCTCAAGCCCAATATCATCGACTCATCTCAAATCCCAATTACTATCCTCAAATCCAGTATATAAACACATAGTCCCACACCCAGGTGTAAATATACACATCAATATATAATCCCATGTACGCACATATGAAAGAAGAATGTATGCAAATATGGGTGTGTGTATGTGTGGTGCAACCACTACTCTAGGGTTTCGCAACACTAAACCAATCCAATCACACCAAGGATCCATCTCTATCATCAATAATCTCAAACAATATATAAACAATATATATATGCGTGCATACGTATTCGTATACATCACCACAAACTGCGGGGGTGCTATACGCCATCCACCCGACTTCTCCCCGTAGATATAAATCTACTCACCTGGTCCTCGCTTGCTGGTGCCGACGTCGCCACGCACTTGCTTGTCGTCTCGAAGTCCACATGGGGCTACGTACATATCATAACGCACCGTATCGCATTAAAATCCGACTCATGACCAAAACGACACACGAATCCCACATAGGTCAAAACCTATGGTTGCTTCCACAAATCAACCCGAAAACCCTCGACATCGGCGTACAAACGCCAGACCATCGAGAAAAACCCAAATACACTCATTTGCACATTCGCGAACTCTAATTTTAATATAAAATATGTTAAAACTCACAAAAACCCCAAATTCACTTTAAAAGCCGTTTTTCCGAAAAACTAGCAAGCAAAATTTCCCGTTTTAGTACAAAACTCGACGTTTAAACAATTCTAGCGGCCATAATACTTATTAAATAACTTAAATAAGTCATATAACCCATAACCACAATTTAATCTCATCAAACTATATACGTTCAAAAAAAACTAATTATAATTTTAAACCCAATTATTTAACCATTTCCAAAAACCTAGATAGCAAATTAGTGTAATTATCACAATTTTTAACTAACAACTAACAACTTAATTTGATTTAGCAACCATTAATATGTCAAAACATCACACAAGCATAATCTCATAACATAAAACCCTAACATGATTCAAATTCTACTCTTGAATTTCACAAACCCTCACTTGCATTCAAGTTCTTTTCTTGAACTTTCAAACACACAATTAAACCACCATTAAAGTTATAATTAAGCTAGACTAAAGTATTAGCAACAAATTAAACAAAAAGCCAAGATTTAAACCTCACAAATCCATGATCAAACATGAAATCTAGACCTCCAAAATGAAATCCTTGCACCACGATCCATGCATCTAAGGCTACACTAAAATGGGTAAGAACAAGATTTCGATTTTGGGATTTTTTTGATGGGTATTTGATGAATTTTTTGAAGCAAAAGAGATGGAACAATGGGGGGAGAAAGAGGGCTGTTTGTGCTGGAATTTTCGGCCATAAAGGGAGTGGGGGAGGAGAGAGAGGGAGGTGGAGAAAAATGGGGAGAAAAAGACAAAGTCTACACCCCCTTTTGACTTTCTTTCATTTCCTTTTTTCTTTTCTTTTCTTTTCTTTTTTGTGTGGAATGGAGTGGGGAAATGGGGGGATGTGTTGCTGAATTCATCCACATGGGGATGGGGGTGAGTGAGTGTGGGTGTGGGTGTGTGGGAAAAAGATAAATGTTATACCCCAAACAACCATTTACACTAATTTCACCGAAAAAAAGCCTTTTTCTTCGATATTTTCTAAACCGTTTTGGCAAACGATTTCGTTTCAAAAACCACATGATAAAATTTCATCTAAAGTTTTATGATGCACAAAATTTGTTTCATCTCATTCCAATTTGTAATTTTCCCTAATTAAATATATTAGTGACGGCTTAAAATAATATTAAAATAATTTTTTTCAGAAAATTTGAAATTTCACCAGTGGCTCAATAAACACCAAATACAAGCAATTACATAGCTAGAATATGTATATTTAATTTTTATAATAAGATATTTGTATTTTGACTTTTTACAGAAAACCCCCTTATTTTACCGTTTTTTCGAAATTTCACCGAAACGATTTTCAAAACGTTACAGTTTCTCTTGAGCCAGGAAACCTCTGTGTAGGACTCTAAAGACTCGTCAATACGCCGGCAGCAGGTGATGATCATATCAAACACCCACAAGCCGCAAGCGGTCTGCTAAACGTAACGGCCACCCGG
This sequence comes from Agapanthus africanus, assembly GCA_030015575.1. Taxonomy (NCBI): domain Eukaryota; kingdom Viridiplantae; phylum Streptophyta; class Magnoliopsida; order Asparagales; family Amaryllidaceae; genus Agapanthus; species Agapanthus africanus. The sequence continues at coordinate 466,490,591 of JASDDO010000014.1, read as the reverse complement.
GTATTGAGCGATCAGAAGATCGACGAGCAAGCCCGCTCACACTCCTGTGAATCCGACCAGTAACACTTACCGTACAGTCCGGTCTGTTCGTCTGATATGTCGCATATCTCGCCTAGGGTTGGTAAACGTCAGACCCCAATAGCTCGATAAGTCATGCCGACGTAAGGTCCATAACATTCGTGAAACTACTGATAACTCTTACCAGTATATCACTGCAACCCTGGCCAGGGATTTCCTGTTATGGCCAGTCGTGCATAGCGCAACATCAACCCCCAATACCGGGAGAGATGAATCCCCTCCTATCGCTCATTGCCTCCATGTGAATCGGGACTATACCCAAAAACCACCTGTTTGCACGCCTCAGTAGAGCCGTGGTAGGGTGGAAATCAAAGCACAGTGGGAGACACACAAGACTCTATGACGATCTCTGGTCAACAGACTAAGCTGTACCAGTGTCACCAGAGAACTGCCATCTGACGTGAGGTATAATACCATCTGGGAGTTCTCAGCGAGTCCGTTCAGTGTACCCAGTCTCCACTGAGCACCCGCATACCATCTCTGATGTCAAACACCAATGGATATGGGATCATCCATCGCCCATCACATGGGTCGAGAAGATATAAGCTAGTCTACTCTGGAATATCGATGCCCCGTCTCGATATTCCCACGACTAGGAACAATGAAGGATGTACTCATTGACTACCCAGGCCCCACTAGTATGATCTTCATCATAGTCCTGGAAGTCGAGTACACATCCTAAGGGCTTTATCAACATGTAATCAGAGAGACAGAAAATATACATGTTAAGATAAAGAGCAACCAGATAGCGTACTATCATGTCGAGCAAGAAAGTCCTACCTATATATGTCCCAGCATCCACTACAATATACATCCAATGTACAGTAATGGCCTCTAGGGCATACATATAACTAACACAGTGCAGGCAGTTGCACCTGCGACTACAGAGGTTATTACAGTATCGCTGTCAGAGTTTATGAGGCTGAAGCCTCCGGTCTTCACAGGCACCGATGTGGCCGAGGACCTACAGTCTTTCATTGATAGGATGACACGGATATGTCGTTCACTTAGATGCGCAGATGCGAGATGGGTTGAGTTCGCGAGCTTTCGCCTGGAAGGTCTCGCGCAGAAATGGTGCGAATCAGTTGTGAAGGGTAGAGCAGCAGGTCTTCCTCCTATGACCTGGACCAAGTTTGTGGCCCTATTCCTTGCCCGCTTTCTTCCCCTGAGTGTCAGAAATGCCTGAGCACGCAGGTTCGAGTCCTTACGTCAGACTCCGGATATGTCAGTGGCAGAGTATGATGTCCTGTTCACCGAGCTATCAGTTTATGCTCCGTACTTAGTGGCTACCGAGGAGATGCGAGTTAAGAGATTTGTCCGAGGCTTGCACACACCACTGTTCCTTGCGATCATCGCGCAGCATTACGAGACCTATGCAGCAGCTGTAGACGCAACCCTATTAGTCGAGGAGCGCCTTGCTGAGACTTCGGCAGTCCCAGAGCCGAAGAGAGTTTGTGCAGATACGTCGGTGCAGAGACGGCCTTTTCGGCGTCGTGGCAGGCACCATGCAGGTGGCATAGATTCGAGGCGAGGCCGATTGTTTAGCTCATATCCCCAGGAGGGTCAGCGACCATCATCGGGATGTTACCGTTACGGGAGCTCTTATCATAGTGTGCGAGATTGTCCGGAGGTACCCCGGAGTGAGGCGGCAGCACCGCATGTTACATTACCACCTTCACCACCCCAGACGGCATTGCCGATAGTACCTACTGTTACTCCGCGTCATATGCATGCACAGAGAGGTCGTGGTCATGGAGGATTTGTTCATAGAGGACGAGGTGACCGAGGCAGAGGGCAGCCAGCGGCCGGCAGGGGACAGTTAGTTGCAGGTGGAGGACAGGCGCGAGTTTTTGCTTTGACGGATCAGGACGCGCAGGCGTCCAATGCGGTGGTCTCAGGTATCCTTCCTTTATGTTTGGTTGATGCACACGTGTTATTCGATCCCGGATCCACGCACTCGTACGTATCCACATACTTTGTGCCGAGTTTGGGTAGAGAGACCGGTTTGCTTGACCAGCCGCTTGTTGTGACTACTCCCGTGGGAGAGTCGTTTGTTGCTAGGCACGTGTTCCGATCCTGTACCGTCCGTATTGGTGAGAGAGAGTTGCCTGTCGATTTGATCCTTCTTGAGATGTTGGACTTCGACGTTCTTTTGGGCATGGATTGGTTAGTCACGTGCTATGCTTCTGTTGACTGCGCGAGAAGACTGTTCGATTTTGTTTTCCCAGCGAGTCGGTTTTTGTTGTGTTGTGGGACCGTGGTATTACCCCTCATAGTGTGATTTTCTTCTTTTCGCGCTGGACAGCTTTTGAGGAAGGGATGTCAGGGATTTCTCGCCTATGTTTGCGATACTAGAGCTACAGAGGTTCCGATGGATCAGGTTCAGGTTGTTAGCGAGTTCCCTGATGTGTTCCCTGACGATCTTCCTGGGCTACTGCCCGAGCGTGATATTTCTTTCTGTATTTATTTGGTTCTTGGCACGGGGCCTATTTCTGTACCGCCTTATCGGATGGCCCCGGCGGAACTTAGAGAATTGAAGGGTCAGTTGCAAGATTTGCTTGATAAGGGACTTATTCGACCCAGTGTTTCTCCTTGGGGTGCTCCAGTCCCGTTCGTCAAGAAGAAGGACGACAGTTTGCGTCTGTGTATTGACTACCGCCAGATGAACAGAGTAATAGTGAGGAACAGATATCCTTTGCCATGCATTGTTCGACCAGCTTCAGGGGGCAGGATACTTTTCGAGGATCGATTTACGATCAGGTTAGCATCAGCTGCGGGTTCGACAGGAGGACATTCCTTGGACAGCCTTCCACACGCGTTACGACCATTATGAGTTTTTGGTGATGTCGTTCGGACTCACCAACGCACCAGCAGAATTCATGGACTTGATGAACCGTATTTTCCGGCCGTATCTTGATCTGTTCATCATAGTGTTTATTGACGATATCTTGGTGTATTCTCGGAGTAGAGAGGAGCACGAGCAGCACCTGCGGATTACACTGCAGACCTTGAGGGAGCATCAACTTTTCGCCAAATTCTCCAAATGTGCTTTCTGGCTGGACAGCGTAGACTTCTTGGGGCACGTGATTACACGAGATGGTATACGTGTAGACCCGAGGAAGATCGAGGCAGTTCGGAGTTGGCCTAGACCCACGTTAGTGACGGAGGTTCACAGCTTTCTAGGGCTGGCAGGCTATTACAGGCGATTCGTGCAGGACTTCCATTGCTACACCTTTGACCGGGATAACCCGGAAGGGAGTTCGCTTCGTTTGGACGGAGGAGTGTGAGCACAGTTTCCAGCAGCTACGGGCTCTACTGACTACGACACCAGTGCTATCATTGCCTTCAGGATCAGGCGGATTTGTAGTCTACTGTGACGCTTCACGAGTGGGGCTAGGGTGCGTTTTGATGCAGCATGACAGGGTGATCGCGTATGCTTCGCGGCAATTAAAGAAACATGAATAGAATTACCCCACTCATGATCTGGAGATGGCGGCAGTGGTCTTTGCACTTAAGATCTGGCCACATTATCTTTATTGAGAGTCGTGCCAGATATTCACTGATCACAAGAGCTTAAAGTATATATTCCAGCAGCGAGACCTGAACCTTAGACAGCGCCGATTGATGGAGTTAGTAAAGGACTACGATTGTGAGATCTTGTATCACCCGGGCAGGGCAAATGTAGTGGCGGATGCTTTGAGCAGGAGGCCTGGGGGTAGTCTATCTTGTTTGAGCGCAGTGCAGAGGCAGTCGTCGGCAGATTGACAGATCTTATGCGACAGCAGGGTACAGTTCGAGTTTACGCCGATCGGAGGACATATTGCGCATGTTCGTGCACACCCACAGTTGCATGACCGTGTACATGAGGCACAGCACAAAGATGACCGCTGTTCAGCGATCAGGACATAGATTGGACAGGGAAGATTTTTCGAGTTCGTGATCGATGATCAGGGGATATTACGATTTGGGACTAGACTGTGCGTACCAGATGCTGAGGGATTGCAGTGCGAGATTCTTGAGGAGGCACATCGATCGGTATATAGTTTTCATCCCGGTTCCACCAAGATGTACCATGACTTGAGATGTGTTTACTGGTCGGACGGAATGAAGAGAGACATCGCAGATTTTGTGTCGAGATGCCTGACTTGTCAGCAAGTCAAGGCTGAGCACCAGAGGCCCGCGGGAGAGCTACAGCCGTTACCCATTCCGGAGTGGAAATGGGAACAGATCTCTATGGACATCATTGTGGGTCTACCCAGGACTAGTCGAGGGTATGACTCCATCTGGGTGATCGTGGATCGTTTGACGAAAGCGGCTCACTTCCTACCGGTGAAGACGACTTTCGGATTTGCTCAGTGTGCCCAGATTTACATTGACGAGATTGTATGACTGCACGGAGTTCCGACATGTATCGTGTCCGATAGAGGCACCCAGTTTACCAGCCGGCTATGGCAGAGGCTTCAAGAGGCTTTGGGCACTCGCTTGAGTTTCAGCACAGCATTCCATCCGCAGACCGATGGACAGTCAGAACGGACTTTTCACACTCTCGAGGACATGCTCAGAGCATGCGTATTAGACTTCGGAGGTAGCTGGGATCATCATTTTCCCTTAGTAGAGTTCTCCTACAACAACAGCTACCAGGAGACCATTCAGATGGCACCGTTTGAGGCTCTTTTGTTGCGCCACGGCAGCGCCCCGGCCGTCTTACCGAGGCCAAAATGCGGAATCAAAAATTTTCCTTACTTGGAAACTGGCGCTACCGCGGACAATGAAACCCGGATCGTTAACCATTAACCTATACTAGCTAACAAGAGATGGGAAGAGAAGTATACCAAATGATCTGAGTCCTCCGGTCTTCTCCTCCCCGTTCCGATCTCCTGCGGAAACTCCGGTCGTCGCCTCCTCGCCGGAAGGGCACCACATCGCCTGTATCTTTTACGGGCTCCCACCTCAATACCGAGGCAACTCGGGCGCGAAGTAGGCTAGCCGACGCGTCCAAGATTTGTTGTAGAATGTGTAGGGTTGAAGCTATGTCTCATTTGGGGTTTTGTTGCCTTTGAAGATGATGGAGGAATCAAGATAAGAAAAATGGTGCTTGCATTTTTCTAGCATGAAAATGAGATCAAGAATGCCCCACTCTCAAGAATGAAACTCTCATCTTTTTCCTTCTCTCCAAAATGAAAACCTCTCCTCATCTAGTGAGAATGGTGGAGGAATGAAAAACAAACCATAACAAGAAGGGTGGTAAGTGTAGGAGAAAGAGAAAGGTGACCATATCCAAACCTCATCATAACAATCTCACATCAAACACAAATCAATCCTAATCACCTTTTACAAGAAATGATGATAGAAAAGAAAGGAATAAAAAAGATGCTTTCATAATCAAACCATTTGCATGAAAACCCTCCACAATGTGTTATTTGCAAACTTGCAAATAACACCCTCCATCAAAAGGTTCGGCCGGGAAAGAACAAAGGAAAACCGGCCGGAACGGAATGCAAACTGGCAACTCCAGAATACTGGTCCCGTAATAAATTACAGGAAAACCCCCAAACTATGCATACACACCCGCATCTGTATTCCGACCGGATACAAATGCAATGAGACAAAATCTACACTGTACTAAACTAGGACCGGCTTAAACCAAAGCCGGCTAGTAAAAAACCGTTCGATCCTGATCCGTGCAATACCGCACGTATCTGATCGAACCCTGCCATATAACCATACAGCCACAAGTACAAACCGTCCGATCCTGATCTGTGCAATACAGCACGTATCTGATCGGACCCTGCCATATCTCCATACGGCCTCTACAGCGTTTCGCCCGAAAGCTTGAGTAACTGAAAGTGTGGTGGACTCTAAAGACTCGTCAATAGTATGGCTGTGGATTTAACCACTAGCACGTCAGAGGTATAAGCCGATACGTGACGGGCCACCAGCTATTGACCAAACGGGACGTCGATGAGCGAACTCATCCTGACACCCTACTGAGCCTTTCAGTGACAATATCCGTACAGTCCGGTCCGTTCGTCTATGAGCATCGCATGGCGGGCCTAGGGGGTTGGTAAAAGTCAGACCCCCAAAAGCGGTACAAGTCGTGTCGGAGTGTAGCCCAAAACACCCTGAGATACTACTAGAATACCTACCAGTAAATCTCCTGCCTCGGCCGAGGGCTTTGTGTAATGGCTCTCCTAGACACAGCGCGACCTCACCCCCAATACCAGGAGAGACAAACCCCTGCATATCCGCTCATTGCCTCCATGTGGCTCGGGACTGTACCCAACTAAAACCTGTTTGCACGACTCCTTTGAGCCGTGGTAGGGTAGTAATCAAAGCACAGTGGGAACTCACACGAGACAAATGACGATCCCCAGGTCGATGAACTAACCTGTACACATGTCACCTAGGAACTGCTATCTGACGTCAGGTATAAGACCAACTAGCATGTTCCCGGCGAGTCCTGTCCGGTGTACTCATAACCCAATGAGCACCTGTATACATCTTAGGTGAACCAACTGACACCAGTGGCTTGTGAGACCGGCCACCGCCCCTCGTCGGGGTCTCGACTGTATACACTAGTCTACTCTGGAGAATCGATGCCCTGTCTCGAAACTCCCACGACTAGGGACCATCTAAGGATGTGCTTATAGACTCCAGCTCTCACGTATATGATCGCCCTCATACTGCTGGCAGTCAAGCAAGAATCCTAGGGGCTCTATCAACGTGCAATAGTGACCTGTCAGGTCACCTAAAGCAGTACACGATGATAAAGGTAAACCAGATAGCATACTATCATCTCGAGTAAGACTGTCCTACCGGGATAGGTCCTCCCTCAATCATTGTAATCACGTGCCTGTGATCCAATAATTGACTCTGAGGGCACTATCTCCAACAATCTCCCACTTGCACTCAAGGCTAATTATTGCGATGTCGCATACTCACAACCCGTGTGATACCAAACACCCAACTCCTCTACTAGTCAGTCTCACAAATCCCGTTTGTGAAACTATTGCGGTCGAGGAATAGCCTCAGTGAGTGGATCCGCCTAGATGTTTCTTTCTATGTCTCTCTATATCTCAAGTTCGCGGAGAAAACCATCTCCCGAAATGAGCAATACCTGTCTTAGAATGTCTGGATGTCTGATGGGACCTAGCTCATGAATGAACTCCAAATCCAAACTTCTTAGACTGTATCGTCAACTGAACTTAATCAGTATCCTGCGCCATGCCTCCCTCAGTATTGCCTTGGACCACCTGTCCAAAATACTGCCCCTCGTCAGAAGGAAAACTAAAACTCTGACAACCTCCTTGTCGTCCAAGTCACCTTGGAAGCCTGGAATGATAACTGTTTCCCGAATGGGGCTTTCGTCATCATATCCCTAGAACAACCACTTATGTTCTAAAACTGCTTCCGACTGTTTCTCCAGGATTGGATCAATGTCAACTTATTGCATCTAGTGCAAGAACAACATCTGGTGTGGTACTTGACATCTCATGATTGACTCAATTGCCTAAGCAAGTGATCTGCCAATCATGCACATCCCTCTCTACTTTAGTCTATAAGACACCTTTAGAGAGGGTGACTCCATCACCTGCAGGTACACTACCGTGCCAGGAGTCGTCCATTCTAAATACTCTTAGAATGCTGTCAAAGTATCCTGATTGGGAAACCACCCAAATCTAGATCTAAAAACATAGATCTAGTAACCAGTATGTCTGATATAATGTCCAAGTCCCATGTGGAGAAACCACTGTGTGACGACCAAAGTATAACCGATCGTAGTATAGGAATATCACTTCCTACTCTGTGTATGTCATCCAAATACAAGGACATCACACCCTACTACCTTCTTAACAAATCCATCCCCTATTCTGATGAAGTCAAACCTATGACTGTTACATCAGAAATAGATGATCTATCTCCGCTGTAACTGCTTTAGTCTATAAATAGACATAAGCCTAATGACCACCAATGCTTCCGCTGCTCCCACTGACTACGACAACCCTCTGCCAGAGTCATATAGACGTGCACTTCTAAAGCTAGTTTAGAACGACGCTATACTCATCCTCCTGCCGGGTCTCACAGTCTGGAACAACAGCAATGGTAAGTCTGGGTAAACAAGAACCTCCCTGCCACCGTCCTTGAGCATACCGAAGTACCTCTCGAGTGCCAGAGGTTACCCATGATATCTGCGGAGTAGCCAATGGAATGTCAAATTAGATTGAATCTTTAGGTTGCTTATCAAATCTTCGGTAATCGTTTGCGGTTCTGGAATCACTTCCAGTTCTACCATACTCCCACTACTGTTTTTATGAAAAAATCCATTTTTAGTAAAACTGTGGCGAGTCTAGAACAATATTTCTATTGATCTGCCAAATGGTAGAAAGTCAACCCTCGTCATAGCCTGAGTCAACCCACAAACAGCCATTACAGAAATGTGCCTTGAGTTATCCAGAGTCTGGTTTTAATCATAAGCCGGACAACTCCCCGTATCTTAACAATGTTAAGATATGAACTGTACTATATCCAATATAGAACTAGAGGCACTGATTTAATTGAACCAGATTCAAAATCATGCAACTGTCTCCAATGCATGTCAACTAAATGGAGAGAGGCCGATCAGCGTTACCCAACTTAGGAATGCTTCCAATTATGAGTAACCTGAAAGAGAAGCAATTTCTCTTTATCATTACTATCAACTGAATACCATACACAAGTATCTACATCTTCGATCACTTTGAAGAATCCCGATACTTGCTACACCTGGTTCTCTACTCTATTCAAATACCTATAACTCCCCAAAATTTAGACCCTGTGTTTCCACGATACACCTGTCTAAAGACTAGAGAAGTCATAAGTAAAACTGAATATAGTACGAGAACCAACCCCTCTGTCCTGATGGACCCTGGACAACATACAATACCCTGTATAAGTCCCTTGAGTCAGATAACTCATTCACTGTGTGTGGTAGGTTGAAAACTGTACTTATGGTTAAGAAGAATTACACCGTTGTTTAATGCTCCTTACCTAACCATCCACTGATATAGGTAAATGTCACTGACATAATTTCAAAAAGTATATCTCACTCTATTCAAATAGACGTACAGATATATCGATTTGAAATTGGTGCACAACAGCGGATATTCAAAACCAAATATTTGCCGACCGGCAAACAGCCCAGATGATCTCCTCAAATATCACCGATTACAACGAATCCCGATATAATGAGGATGATTACCCTATTCCCAATAACTTACTCCCACTCATCATCTGTAAAACCATACAGATGTGAGAATCAAACCTGGTAAATACATACCCTGGAGCAAGTGTCCAATCGGGAAATCAGTTTTCTTTTAACATTACACAGTGAAACTGAAACATTGAAATGTTTCGGTGGGGTATCCTGGTATTCCTAGTAATGCCTCTACCATTTTCCAGATTCACAACTGTAACTGTATATCTCTTTGCCATCTGTCCAAATCGCTTTATATGTCTTTAGTCATTACCGTCTGCACACCCCTTTAGGCCAAATGGTTTTCTTCCTTCCCTACCGTTCGGCACCAGCCTATGGTTTGGAAGAAGACTATCCAATAAGCATAAAAGGTGTACTGTCCTAATCTTAGGAGCACTCGCAAAGCGAGAGAAGGTGAAGATAAAAGACAACCGAATAAACCTTATTCCTATTTCTCCTGAACCAGAATCCATCCCCGAACTGGAACAAGTTCCTTTCGAGTTCGTATATAACCATACGATGGAGTATCCAATAAACTGTGGATCTTCGTAGTGATACGGAGTGTCCTGGAGAAATACAAAGGTGATTTAGGATTGGCGAAGAAATACTTGGTTTGGTCGTGAATAGCAGTCGCAATTTATTTTGCCCTCTTACTAATCCCTTGCTTTGTCTTAACTTAATACCTTCTGTACACCATCGTTATGCTAATTGGTTTTCTTCATTCCCTACCGGTCGGCACCAGCCTAAGGTTTGGAAGAAGACTATCCAATTTGCGTAATAGGTGTACTATCTCCTAAACCAAGGAGTACTCACAACTTGAGAGAAGGTAAAAGGGAAAAGACAACTGAATAATCCTATCCGTTTTCTCCAGAACCGGAAACCATCCTCGAATTCCTTTGAGTTCGTATCTAACCATATGATGGTTTTGTCCAATGGAAGTGGACGTTCGTAGTAATACAGGGTGTCCTGGAGAAAAGGGTAAAAGTAGGAGTGGCAATGAGGTTTGCAACTCTGACAATCCAAAAGCCTGTGTTAAGAAGGTTCGGTCAACTCGGTCACTGAGTCATAGTCAAGGGTCGGGTCAAAGGTCGCTGCCAAAGAGAAAGAGAAAAGAAACACTCAGCGTGCACTCTATCCTAGACCAGAATGGTTATCACTTTGTCTAATCTGGAAACCTCCCACTGTACCTCAAATTCTCCTCCAAACCTGAAAGAAGAATTAGTCGGGGTCACCCGAGGAGTAAACAAACTCATCAGTAGGAATCGGGATCCAACTATCATCGCATGATAACTTGACGGAATCCACTCTAGTCACCACACTCCAGAAGGTATGCGCATGCCTGGCAAGTTTCAGTTCTTTTGAAACTCCCGATGAAAGTTTTACCCCTAGGACCCAAGTGACCTTGACATAGTCAACAAATCAAAGAGTCCTAGTCAAGTTCAACCCGTCATTATCCTGGATTGCATTAAACCCATCCGTACAAGCCCTTGACACAGTCAACAAGGCCGCACGACTGTCCTAACCAATCCCATTAATATGCTACAAACAAACACTACTTAGCTACCGCACACTACGCCTTGACACAGTCAACAAACGCAGCACGAATACTAAGTAATACTTGTAAGAAATGACGGAGGGCTACGTCTAGTTTTTGGCGAAAAACTTTTAACGTAACGAACTTGATATCGTTGAAGGAACTGCATAGCCTTTTATAAAAATATAGTAACGAAAACCTTTGCTAAAGAGGTCACTCCCGGTGAAGGGATCTCGGCTCTTTCCCCATAGAATGAGGTGCAGGATATTCCAACTGAATACCACGATGCAAAGCAAAAGTAATCGGCTATAGTGAAGTTATTGTCCTGACGCAAACTTTTGTCCGAGGGGTCACTCCCGGTGAAGGGATCTCGGCCCTTGCCTCGTCGACTGAGGAGCAGGATATTCTAACTGAATACCACTATGCAAAACAAAAGAGAACGCCCTTGCAATAACAGCTTTTGAAAAAATGTTCCAACAACATCAGAATAGGTTTGTTTATCTTGCATTGATCCGAATCAACGCAGTCCCAACAATTGATCACACCACAAAGAACGAAAATATACTGATGTACGTATATGCCATCCGCATTCGCCACTGGGTCCCGTCATTACCCGTTAGGTTAGCTAACTAACGACAGAGCGAGGAATGGACTAGCGCGGATGTAAAACATATACAACATCTACTAATATATATACCAATATATTATATTCGCTCAGGGCGTGATAAAATGCAACATCACAGAAATGTACAGCATCACAGAACAATACAGATATCTGGAAGCCCCGGGTTTCACAGAGCCGCTGCTGAAACCCGACGTTCCCCTGGTCGTGTGGATAGCCTGTGCAATGAAAACCTAGACCCTTACGGGCGCGGCAAGTCACCCGCCAAGACCTGAAGCGAGGCAGTCCCCTCCAGCACCGTGAATGGACCACCCAGCACTTCACGGAATCCGGTAACTTGGGCACCCCTCCTGGGTCAACCTGTACCCCCTACGAGTGCGGCGAATAGCCCGCCAATCCTAAAGTGAAGCCCCCTACGTCTCAATGCCATGAGATGCGGGCCCGTTGTCCTCTAGAACCCGGCTATCCGTGCACCCCTCCGCGGGGTAATCCTAGTACAGAAAGTAAAATATACATACAACGGGTACATCGACCGCAACCAGGTCGTGCCCCAAAAGAATAATACAAACAGGCAGTGACGGCAGTCCACAAGTCGGACGCTCGCCCCGCAATATCAAATGTACATATAAAACAAAACTGTACTAGCATTGCATCCAGGCTATCCCCCACGACGGATCCGTAACATCACAGCATAAACACAAAACATCAACGTGAAAATCACGTTCGCAAATCCGTCTAACCGAGCTATAGCAGTTAGACAGGATTTACCGATCAAGTGATATTCACGGTCGCAGATGTAATGTAAATACTGTGAAATAATGTGTTTAAAATATCCAATCGATCAAAAATCAACAAGTGGGCCCCCAAGTAATACTGTAGCACTCACAGAAATTCTGGGCCCAAATTTAATATTCCAAAACCCCCAAAATCAGCCCAGAAGCCCACTGGAAAATTTGGACACAGTGAGGACACCAATGTGCGGCGGAACCGCGGCCCAAGGGGGGTTTGGACGCGGTTCCGCGCTTCAGTGATTGACTGACTGCGTCGAATTTTTACAGCAGTCTTAGAATTTCCAGTACATTAGTTTTTTACAACCTGAAAAATTTTTAGACATCAAAAAATTTCAACAGAAAACTGATGTGAGGAAAATGAGGTTTTTTGGAATTTTGGTCGATCGGAAATGTAAAACACTTTAGACAAAGCTAGACAAGGTTAATGGCGTGGCTCTGATACCATGTTGCGCCACGGCAGCGCCCCGGCCGTCTTACCGAGGCCAAAATGCGGAATAAAAAATTTTCCTTACTTGGAAACTGGCGCTACCGCAGACAATGAAACCCGGATCGTTAACCATTAACCTATACTAGCTAACAAGAGATGGGAAGAGAAGTATACCAAATGATCCGAGTCCTCCGGTCTTCTCCTCCCCGTTCCGATCTCCTGCGGAAACTCCGGTCGTCGCCTCCTCGCCGGAAGGGCACCACGTCGCCTGTATCTTTTACGGGCTCCCACCTCAATACCGAGGCAACTCGGGCGCGAAGTAGGCTAGCCGACGCGTCAAAGATTTGCTGTAGAATGTGTAGGGTTGAAGCTATGTCTCATTTGGGGTTTTGTTTCCTTTGAAGATGATGGAGGAATCAAGATAAGAAAAATGGTGCTTGCATTTTTCTAGCATGAAAATGAGATCAAGAATGCCACACTCTCAAGAATGAAACTCTCATCTTTTTCCTTCTCTCCAAAATGAAAACCTCTCCTCATCTAGTGAGAATGGTGGAGCAATGAAAAACAAACCATAACAAGAAGGGAGGTAAGTGTTAGTGTTTATGCCCTAGAAGGCCATTACTGTATCATACTAGTTTGTATATTACTTAATGGAAGCTTGGGATATTCACATGTATATAACAGTCTTGCTAAATATGGTAGTATGCTACTTGGTTTTTCTATCTTAATATGTGAGTGTACGTAATGATAGAGCTCTTAGGATCTTGCTTGACTACCAGCGTTGTGATGGCAGTCACACTAGTGGGGGCTGGGTAGTCTACAAGCACATCCTTATTCAGGTCCCTGGTCGTTGGATTATCGAGACAGAGCATCGATACTCCGGAGTAGACTAGTGTGTACGCTTCTCATCCCAGCTGGGGAGATGGTCTGTCCCACAGCCGTCAGTACGTCGTACTGGAGATAGTATACAGGTGCTCGTTGGGTTACGGGTACACCGGACAGGACTCACAGGGAACTGTTGGTTGGTTTTATACCAGTCGTCAGTGAACAGTTCCCAGGTGACATGAGTACAGCATAGTCCACAGACTTGACACTTCTACTTCGCCTCGAGTGTGTCCCACTGTTCTTAGATTGCTACCCTACCACGGCTCAAAGGAGTCGTGCAAACAGGTAACAGTTGGGTGCAGTCCCGAGCACTTGGAGGCAGTGGCGGTTAGACAGGATTCGTCCCTCCCGGTATTGGGAGTAGATATCGCACTGTGTCAGAGAGCCATTACGCAAAGTCCCTAGCCAGGGCAAGCGAGATTTGCTGGTAGGTTCCAGTAGTTTCTCAGGGTGTAATGGGCTTCCCTCCGACACGACTTATACCGCTTTTAGGGGACTGACGCTTGCCGCCCCCTAGGCCCGATATGCGATAGTCTTGGACGAACGGACCGGACTGTATGGAGATTGTCACAGCAGGCTCAGTAGGAGTTCGGATGGGTTTCCTCATCGGCCTTCTTATCGACATCTACCTGGGGACCGTTACGTACAGCTAGTGCCGCTTGCGGTCTGTGGTTAAACCCACTACCAGCGTAGTAGTCGAGTCTCTAGAGTCCCACACAGAGAGTTTCCCTACTCCAGGCGAAACGATATAGAGGTTGTATGGTTTTACGACAAGGGTTCGGACGCATACGTGCGTTTACGCGCGTACCACTTTCGGACAGTTTTTACCAGTCGGCTTTGGTTTAAGCCAGTTACTGGTATCCGGTTATTGGATTTATACAGTCTAAAGTTTTTCCGTATTTTTACGGATCGGAGGGGCGTTCTCATAATTGTGCGAGAAGCTTCTAGAAGATGGTGACTAAGGAGGTTTAGGTGTCATATACATTGAATGGGTTATATGAGTCATGAGGGTGATTAATTCATCTCATTAATGCACATTAAATGCTTAATGACACATGCTAATGAATCACCACTTGATATTTGTGAAGCATGATTATTCATCACTCTTTATTCTTTTCTTCATAAAAGAAAATGCTTCATATCTATTATGATACTCATAAGCTTTATTCAATTATCATCTACACATTCTCTCTCCTCAAGCTCTCCCTCTTCAAACCCTAATCCTCACCTTTCATGTGTTGAGAACTAGGATTAGCTAGACTAAACAATCCATAACCCTCTCTATATCTCATCTATATTCTTTGATTAGCAATCCAAGAAGGTTAGTTGCCTCAAGTTTAGAGGCTAAGCTTGGAGTAAAGCTCTCGGGTGGATCATCTACTACATCGAGAAGGCCGAGGAGGACGAGGAGAACGTAAAGCCGAAGGACTTGGTTCGATAGGTATAATCCCTAAACATAGTAGTTTAGAACATCTATGTGTTTGGTTAGTTATCGTTTAGCTTCGATTCAAGCGGTTAGTCGATGTTTGTTCACTAAACAAGTTCGTTTTTGAAAATTCCGCCTCCCCACAAGTATTGGGGTGTTCTACATCGACTTACAGTGGTATCAGAGCCTCGCTAAAAAATAAATAACTTACTTGCAAATTTGTATGAATTTCGAACGGAAAAAACGAAACCGGAAAACCCCGAAAATATCAGTTTCTGTCGATTTTTAAATGAAGTCCAAAAATTTTTCAGGGATGTTCCGAAAGCATGAAATGACACCAGAAGAACACACACAAAATTTGGTCCCCTGAATCGCCTACGGCGCCGCGGATCCGCGGCGGATAGCACCTATCCGCCGCGCTTCCGCCGCCGATTGGACGATCCAGGGACCCATTTTTCTTGTGTTGGTTCTCTGTAATATTTGGGATTTTCTGGAATATTTTAATTTTTCTCAGGTTTCAAGTTTAGAGAGAAGTATTGGAGCAATATTAAATATGTTTAATCGATCGAAATTATACAGTATTTGCTTGTTGGATTATATCTGTGATTGTATAATGTGTTCGTAAACCTCCCCTAACTGCTAGTATGTCAGTTGGCAGGGGGTTGCACATTTCTGAAATGGATTTTATCTGTTTGTGCATATGAACTGTATTGGACTGTTGTGGTGTATAGCTGGGGTTATGTATTGGGTTATCATTTAATTCATTTGATGTAAATGTAATTTGTTGTAATATTATTTTGCGGGGCACATCCAGGTTGCGGTTGTAGCCACCGTTGTTTTATTTCATTTTACTGTTTTTGCTCCTAGGACTGACCCAAGGTGGGGTGCACAAACTGCCGGGCGGGTAGTTTGCCGCACCCGTAGGGGTCGTGGGTGGGGTAATGGCTATTCATCACAACTGTGTAATCCGTATTTTGTTGCAGGCTCAAAACAAACACGGATTGCTTGCAAATCCAATTAAGTTCATCTGTGATCTGGAATGAATATCATTGCGTCAGACGAATGTAAAATATCTATATATATGATAGCTATTTAGACGTCACTTATGTTTTACACCCGCGCTAGCCCAGCCCCCGCTCTGTCGTTAGTTAAGTAACCTAACGGGTAATGACGGGACCCCGTGGCGAATGCGGATGGCATAAGAGGACGTTGTATTTTCGTTGTTTTCTGCAATGATAGGTTAATGATGGGACACATTATCTATAATGCAAAGAAAATAAACCAAAGTTTTAATCGTTGGAAGAATTTAAAAGAAACCACTCGGTTAATTTTAAAAACAGATATTTTTAAATGCGGAGCTTTAACCACTCCTTTTAAAAGCTATCAAGTTCCTTCGGTTATATCAAGTTCACTACGTTCATGGTTTCGCCAAAACCAGTCATAGCGCTCCGTCATTTCTTATGAATGGTCAATAGTATTCAAGCTATGTTTGTTTGGCCCTTAGTCAAGACATAGTGATTGGTAGCTGCTGGGGTATTCATTTGTTGCATAGATAGATGAGTTGGTTTGGGACACTCGTATTACTTTGTTTGGCCCTTAGTCAAGAGTATACGGATGGGTTCAAATCAACAGGATAATGATGGGCAGAACTTGACATGTGACTTATGATTTGTTGGCCCTTAGTCAAGATCATAAGAACATGGGGCAAAAATCTATATCGGGAATTTCTAAAGAAACTGAAATTTGCAAAGAGATGCATACCATTTGGAGTTTGATGAATGTTGGTAGGATTCCTTCAACATTATCATACGATGATATTTGGATCCTGATCCTACTGTGAGTATATGCTACTTATCAGGATATTCGTCACTTAACGATCAATGCTATAAACCAAGTAGGTGTCCAGAAAAGTGTCAGCGGGGTTACGCCCCCAGAGAAAAGAGGTTATTTAATTAAGGAACTTCGCGAAAGCGTTGGAAAACCTCCCTCGAAGTATCGACACTGGCCTGGCTGAACGGTTAAGCAAGTATTGTACGGTGAGAATAGTCCTGGCTAATTCTTCTTTTATGGTTTGAGGAAGGATTCGAGAAACAGTGGGAGCCATCCAGTTTAGATAAATTAAAAACCACTCTAAACTTGCAAGAGCATCATGCTAAAGAGTTTTCTTCTCTCTCTCCTAATTGCAGCGACCCTGAAAATGACTGGACTTAAGTTACTTTTAGAGAAAAATACACTGACAGGGCCAAACTATAAAGATTGGCTGCGGAATGTCAAAATGGCTTTGACCTATGACAAACTGGGGTACATCCTCACCGCTACGGCACCTGCTGTCCCTGGTCCCAAATCCAGCAATGCGGATAAGGAAATCCGCAAAACCTGGGATTTAGATTGTGCGAAAGCCAAGTGCATCGTGCTTGCCTCGATGAACAATGAACATCAGAGGAGGCACGAGGATATGGACCTTGATGGCATATTTCTCCATACAAAGGAACTTTATGGAGAGCAATCTCGTATAGCAAGATACGAGACCTCTAAGAACTTGTTTCGAGCGAGGTTGGCTGTCGGGTCATCGGTAGGAGAACATGTCCTACAGATGATCGGCTATATTGAAGAGCTCGCAGTCCTTGGGACGACTTTGGATAATGAGCTCTATACAGACCTTATTCTCCAGTCCCTTCCTTCCACCTACGCCCAGTTTATCCTGAACTTCAACATTCAAAGAAAAGAAGTTGAACTTCCGGAACTCCTGAACATGTTAAGGAGTGCAGAGGGCACCTTGAAGATTTCAAGGGAAACACCCGCTATGTTTGTTGGCGGTACATCTTCTTCCGGGTCCAAGGCAAGGGCCAAAGGAAGGAAGAAGAAGGCTGCACCCAGACCTAGAGGAGGTGTTAGTAAGGTGGGAGGGAAGGGAAAGAAAAAGTTTGCAGCACCGGTAGTTGGCCAGGATGAGTGCTTCCATTGTCACAGGAAATGGCACTGGAAGAAGGATTGCAAGGCGTGGAACGCCAAGAACCAGGAACCGAAGCAAGCTGTGGCTTCGACTTCACGTGTGTTTGTAATTGAGAATTGTATGTCGATCAACTCTACTTCCTGGGTATTGGATACCGGATCAGGATCTCATATTTGCAATTCATTGCAGGCACTGAGAAACCGTAGAGTGCTGAAGGAAGGTGATATGACCCTAAAGGTTGCTAACGGAGCTAGCGTGGGAGCTGCGTCCGTCGGGGACTATCACCTAGGATTGACGAGTGGACACATTTTGGTTTTACATAACTGTTATTTTGTACCAAGCTTAACGTGTAATATCATATCAGTTTCCTTGTTATCAAATAAAGGTTATGATTTCACGTTTGTAAGAGATGTTGTTTACATCCACCTTAATCATGGTTTGATTGGGTCCGGTACACTAAATAACGGCATATATGTTTTAAACCAACTCCAAATTTTCAATGTCCAGAACACACTGAAAAGAAAGACTCCAGATTTAAATAAAGCTTTCTTATGGCATTGTAGACTGGGTCACATCAATGAGAGAAGGTTGACTAAGTTGCATAGAGAAGGATATTTGGACTCGTTCGAATATCAAACTTATGACACTTGTCAATCTTGTCTCAAAGGAAAGATGACAAAGACTCCATTTACTGGACAAGGAGTAAAAGCGAGCGAGCTCTTAGGACTCATACACAGCGATGTATGTGGTCCAATGTCTACACATGAGAGAGGTGGTTATTCCTACTTCATTACTTTTACAGATGATTTCTCTAGGTATGGATATGTTTTCTTAATAAAGCATAAATCCGAGGCCTTTGAGAAATTCCTGGAATACAAGAGTGAAGCGGAAAACCAAACAGGCAAAAGTATTAAGACACTGAGATCTGATCGAGGTGGAGAATACTTAAGTGCCGAGTTCCTAGGTTACCTAAAAGAGAAAGGAATTCTCTCTCAGCTTACTCCTCCATACACTCCACAGCACAACGGTGTATCGGAGAGACAAAATCGAACCCTATTGGATATGGTACGATCCATGATGAGTAATGCTGAGTTACCGCGATCTTTCTGGGGTTATGCGCTAGAATCAGCGGCATAACTTTTGAACCAAGTTCCAACCAAGACTGTGCCTACCACACCATATCAGATGTGGAGTGGGAAGAAACCCTGTCTAAAACATTTTAGGACATGGGGGTGTCCAGCTTTTGTAAAAAAGTAGCATTCGGACAAGCTCGAGGCACGCTCAGTACAGTGTAAGCTTGTGGGATATCCAAAGAACTCCAAGGGATATTATTTCTATTACGCAGAGGAACAAAAGGTTTTGTTTCTCGTCATGCCCACTTCTTAGAAACTGAATTTTTAGAAAATCAGAAGAGTGGGAGCGCAGTAGAACTGGAAGAAATTCCACAACCACAAGCTGCTACTGAAAGTTTGGTAGAACCAGAGGTTCAAGAAGAACAGAACATTCCCGCACCCCTCCGCAGGAGTAGTAGGCCGTCTCATCCACCTTAGAGATACTACGGTTTTCTCATAGATGGGGATAGAGAGGATTGCATCATAGATGATTATGAACCTACTGACTTCCAGCAGGCCATCCAGAGCGGCGACTCGGTACGATGGCTAGATGCAATGCGGACCGAAATGGAGTCCATGTACACCAACAAAGTTTGGACTTTGGACTTTGCTCCAGATGGGGTAAAACCCATAGGATGCAAATGGATCTTCAAAAAAAAGATTGGTGTAGATGGACAGGTGGAAACCTATAAGGCTAGACTTGTTGCAAAGGGTTTTCGTCAAAGACCTGGTTTGGACTATGACGAAACTTTTTCTCCAGTGGCTATGCTCAAATCCATTCGGGTCCTTCTTGCTATTGCTGCCTTCCATGATTATGAAATCTGGAAGATGGACGTAAAGACGGCTTTTCTGAATGGAAATTTAGAAGAGAGCGTCTATATGGATCAGCCAGAGGGTTTCAATCAGAGTGGGAGCAGCGGGAAAGTATGCAAGCTGCTTAAGTCCATTTATGGACTAAAGCAGGCATCGCGGAGTTGGAACATCTGTTTTGATGAGACAGTCAAAGAATATGACTTTATCAAAAATCCAGATGAACCGTGCATATATAGTAAAGTTGTAGCCAGAAGTGTCGTATTCCTCGTCTTGTACGTGGATGACATTTTATTGATAGGAAATGACATTCCTATGCTACAATCTGTCAAAGGATTCTTGTCACACAGGTTCTCCATGAAAGACCTGGGTGATGCCTCTTACATTCTGGGGATCCGGATCTATCGTGATAGATCCAAGAGGATGTTGGGACTTTCGCAGTCCAGGTATATCGACACTGTACTGAAAAGATTCAGTATGGAAGATTCTAAGCGCGGTAATCTACCGGCTTGTCACGGAATCACCCTCTCCAAAGAGATGTCTCCCAAGACTGATTTGGAAAGGGAACGCATGTCTATTATACCCTACGCTTCTGCGATAGGCTCTATAATGTATGCGATGTTGTGTACCAGACCAGATGTAGCTTACGCACTAAGCGTGGTAAGCCGGTATCAGTCAGACCCAGTGGAGAAGCACTGGATAGCAGTAAAGAACATTCTCAAGTACCTGAGGAGGACTAAGGAGATGTTTTTGGTTTACGGCGGAAAAGACCTCAGGTTGGAGGCCTTTGCTGATTCCGGCTTCAAGAGTGATAAGGACGATTCCAAGTCCATGTCGGGTTATGTCTTTACCCTCAATGGAGGGCGGTGTGCTGGAAGAGCTCCAAACAGGACACCGTTGCTGACTCGACGATGGAAGCGGAGTATATAGCTGCTTGCGATGCCGCAAAAGAAGCAGTATGGATGAAGAAGTTCCTAACAGAACTTCAGGTGGTTCCTACCATAGTTGATCCAATACCTCTGTATTGCGACAACAACGGAGCTATAGCTTTAGCGATGGAACCAAGGTCCCATCAGAAGTCCAGACACATCTTGAGGCGGTATCACCTGATCAGGGAGATCATTGATCGTCAGGAGATCGAGGTTCGGAGAGTTGCTTCTGAAGAGAACATTGCTGATCCATTCACGAAGGCCCTACCTCAGATTCAGTTCGAGAGGCTACTCGAGATCATTGGTCTTCGATATACCAGTACATGGCCCTAGTGCAAGTGGGAGATTGTTAGTGTTTATGCCCTAGAAGGCCATTACTGTATCATACTAGTTTGTACATTACTTAATGGAAGCTTGGGATATTCACATGTATATAACAGTCTTGCTAAATATGGTAGTATGCTACTTGGTATTTCTATCTTAATATGTGAGTGTACGTATTGATAGAGCTCTCAGGATCTTGCTTGACTACCAGCGTTGTGATGGCAGTCACACTAGTGGGGGCTGGGTAGTCTACAAGCACATCCTTATTCAGGTCCCTGGTCGTTGGATTGTCGAGACAGAGCATCGATACTCCGGAGTAGACTAGTGTGTACGCTTCTCATCCCAGTTGGGGAGATGGTCTGTCCCACAGCCGTCAGTATGTCGTACTGGAGATAGTATACAGGTGCTCGTTGGGTTACGGGTACACCGGACAGGACTCACAGGGAACTGTTGGTTGGTTTTATACCAGTCGTCAGTGAACAGTTCCCAGGTGATATGAGTACAGCATAGTCCGCAGACTTGACACTTCTACTTCGCCTCGAGTGTGTCCCACTGTTCTGAGATTGCTACCCTACCACGGCTCAAAGGAGTCGTGCAAACAGGTAACAGTTGGGTGCAGTCCCGAGCACTTGGAGGCAGTGGCGGTTAGACAGGATTCGTCCCTCCCGCTATTGGGAGTAGATATCGCGCTGTGTCAGAGAGCCATTACGCAAAGTCCCTGGCCAGGGCAAGCGAGATTTGCTGGTAGGTTCCAGTAGTTTCTCAGGGTGTAATGGGCTTCCCTCCGACACAACTTATACCGCTTTTAGGGGACTGACGCTTGCCGCCCCCTAGGCTCGATATGCGATAGTCTTGGACGAACGGACCGGACTGTATGGAGATTGTCACGGCAGGCTCAGTAGGAGTTCGGATGGGTTTCCTCATCGGCCTTCTTATCGACATCTACCTGGGGACCGTTACGTACAGCTAGTGCCGCTTGCGGTCTGTGGTTAAACCAACTGCCAGCGTAGTAGTCGAGTCTCTAGAGTCCCACACAGAGAGTTTCCCTACTCCAGGCGAAACGATATGGAGGTTGTATGGTTTTACGAAAAGGGTTCGGACGCATACGTGTGTTTACGCGCGTACGACTTTCGGACAGTTTTTACCAGTCGGCTTTGGTTTAAGCCAGTTACTGGTATCCGGTTATTGGATTTATACAGTCTAAAGTTTTTCCGTATTTTTACGGATCGGAGGGGCGTTCTCGTAATTGTGCGAGAAGCTTCTAGAAGATGGTGACTAAGGAGGTTTAGGTGTCATATACATTGAATGGGTTATATGAGTCATGAGGGTGATTCATTAATCTCATTAATGCACATTAAATGCTTAATGACACATGCTAATGAATCACCACTTGATATTTGTGAAGCATGATTATTCATCACTCTTTATTCTTTTCTTCATAAAAGAAAATGCTTCATATCTATTATGATACTCATAAGCTTTATTCAATTATCATCTACACATTCTCTCTCCTCAAGCTCTCCCTCTTCAAACCCTAATCCTCACCTCTCATGTGTTGAGAACTAGGATTATCTAGACTAAACAATCCATAACCCTCTCTATATCTCATCTATCTTCTTTGATTAGCAATCCACGAAGGTTAGTTGCCTCAAGTTTAGAGGCTAAGCTTGGAGTAAAGCTCTCGGGTGGATCATCTACTACATCGAGAAGGCCGAGGAGGACGAGGAGATCGTAAAGCCGAAGGACTTGGTTCGATAGGTATAATCCCTAAACATAGTAGTTTAGAACATCTATGTGTTTGGTTAGTTATCGTTTAGCTTCGATTCAAGCGGTTAGTCGATGTTTGTTCACTAAACAAGTTCGTTTTTGAAAATTCCGCCTCCCCACAAGTATTGGGGTGTTCTACATCGACTTACAGTAAGTGTAGGAGAAAGAGAAAGGTGACCATATCCAAACCTCATCATAACAATCTCACATCTAACACAAATCAATCCTAATCACCTTTTACAAGAAATGATGATAGAAAAGAAAGGAACAAAAAAGATGCTTTCATAATCAAACCATTTGCATGAAAACCCTCCACAATGTGTTATTTGCAAACTTGCAAATAACACCCTCCATCAAAAGGTTCGGCCGGGAAAGAACAAAGGAAAACCGGCCGGAACGGAATGCAAACTGGCAACTCCAGAAAACTGGTCCCGTAATAAATTACAGGAAAACCCCCAAACTGTGCATACACAGCCGCATCTGTATTCCGACCGGATACAAATGCAATGAGACAAAATCTACACTGTACTAAAGTAGGACCGGCTTAAACCAAAGCCGGCTAGTAAAAAACCGTTCGATCCTGATCCGTGCAATACCGCACGTATCTGATCGAACCCTGCCATATAACCATACGGCCACAAGTACAAACCGTCCGATCCTGATCTGTGCAATACCGCACGTATCTGATCGGACCCTGCCATTTCTCCATACGGCCTCTACAGCGTTTCGCCCGAAAGCTTGAGTAACTGAAAGTGTGGTGGACTCTAAAGACTCGTCAATACTATGACTGTGGATTTAACCACTAGCACGTCAGGGGTATAAGCCAATACGTGACGGGCCACCAGCTATTGACCAAAAGGGATGTCGATGAGCGAACTCATCCTGACACCCTACTGAGCCTGTCAGTGACAATATCCGTACAGTCCGGTCCGTTCGTCTATGAGTATCGCATGGCGGGCCTAGGGGGTTGGTAAAAGTCAGACCCCACAAAGCGGTACAAGTCGTGTCGGAGTGTAGCCCAGAACACCCTGAGATACTACTGGAATACCTACCAGTAAATCTCCTGCCTCGGCTGAGGGCTTTGTGTAATGGCTCTCCTAGACACAGCGCGACCTCACCCCCAATACCGGGAGAGACGAACCCCTGCAGATCCGCTCACTGCCTCCATGTGGCTCGGGACAGTACCCAACTAAAACCTGTATGCACGACTCCTTTGAGCCGTGGTAGGGTAGTAATCAAAGCACAGTGGGAACTCACACGAGACAAATGACGATCCCTAGGTCGATGAACTAACCAGTACACATGTCACCTGGGAAATGCTATCTGACGTCAGGTATAAGACCAACTAGCATGTTCCCGGCGAGTCCTGTCCGGTGTACTCATAATCCAATGAGCACCTGTATACATCTTAGGTGAACCAACTGACACCAGTGGCTTGTGAGACCGGCCACCGCCCCTCGTCGGGGTCTCGACTGTATACACTAGTCTACTCTGGAGAATCGATGCCCTGTCTCGAAACTCCCACGACTAGGGACCATCTTTGGATGTGCTTATAGACTCCATCTCTCACTTATATGATCACCCTCATACTTCTGGCAGTCAAGCAAGAATCATAGGGGCTCTATCAACGTGCAATAGTGACCTGTCAGGTCACCTAAAGCAGTACACGATTATAAAGGTAAACCAGATAGCATACTATCATCTCGAGTAAGACTGTCCTACCGGGATAGGTCCTCCCTCAATCATTGCAATCACGTGCCTGTGATCCAATAATTGACTCTGAGGGCACTATCTCCAACATCTTTATGGGAGGAGATGCAGATCACCCACTTGTTGGACGGAGCTCAGAGAGAGCAGTATCTTAGGGCCGCAGATTGTGGAGGAGACGACCGCGAAGATCCAGTTGATTCATGATAGGATGAGAGCAGCCCAGAGTAGGCAGAGATCTTATGCGGACCGTCGTCGGTGCAGACTTGAGTTTTCTGTTGGTGATCATGTTTTCTTGAGGGTCTCCCCAATGAAAGGCGTGATGAGGTTTGGGAAGAAGGGGAAGCTTAGTCCCAGATATGTGGGCCCCTTCGAGATCCTTGAGCATGTTGGTGCGGTTGCGTATCGATTAGCCCTTCCGCCCAGATTTCTAGACGTGCACCCCGTATTTAACGTTTCGATGCTCCGCAGATATCTTTATGATCCTTCGCATGCGATTCAGCACCCGACGATCCAGCTTGAGCGCGACCTTTCCTATGCAGAGCATCTGGTGATGATCTTGGATCGACAAGTGAAGAAATTGAGGTCGAAAGAGATACCATCCGTCAAGGTACTTTGGCGTGGTCAGAGCGGCGAGGAGGTCACTTGGGAGACCGAGAGCGAGATGAGGAAGAGGTATCCCCATCTTTTTGAAGGTGCGTATAGTTAGATTTTTAAATTCGGGGACCGAATTTCTTTAAGGGGGGTAGATTGTAACACTTTGAATTTCCGTTAGAATGTTTTTCGTGATAATTAGTAATTGTACGTGTTATTATATATGTGTACATAAGATTATTAGTTATTTTAGTCGGATTTACTAATTATATTTAGTCGTGTTAGCAAATTGGAAAATTTTCCTTTGTAGTGTACACTTGCACACTTAGCCTTTTTTGTGACTTGGGGTTTTTGGTATAACATGTTAACCATTCTTTTGTTGCATGGTTCATTTTAATTCCCCACCCTTTAATCAAAACAAAACCCTTTTTATAATTCAAAAATCCAATTAAACAATTGAGAGCATGGTGTTAGGTAAGAGGTTGACTTTTTTGACCCCATTTCCTTCTCTTCTCTCTCTCTTCTCCTCACTTCAGAAAATTCTCGAAATTCCAGCTGAAAACCCTAGCTTTCCTTCATATTTTCCTCTCTTTTTCACTTCTCCTTGATTCCCAAACAAAACCCTACACAAATCAACACTTTTCATTCACAAAACCATGGAAAAGGGGGCTTTTTGGGGTCTTTGAAGGCAAATCTGCACACATGAGGGAAGAGCTGGGACTTTTGGTGTTTTATAAGGTTTTTAGAAGGTATTAACTCATGTTAGCACTCCTTTTTCTTAAACTTGTAGTATTCTTTAGCAAAAATCTCATTTTTGTGCATTTTTAGTGATATTAAAGGATATTTGTGATTCACATGTTAGATTAGGGTTTTGTTAGTTTGGTTAGCTCTATTATGTGTTATTAGAGCTATTTTAGGCCAGGTTTTGTTTCAGTTTGCACAGAAATACCATAAAGTTCCATTTTAGTGCAAAAGTGTGGATTTTAACTTTATTTAAGGCTCTGTAGGATCTGCTACTACCCGAGATGTTCCAGAGCAAAACTAGATATTATTGTAGCGTGTATGGGGGGTATAGAGTGCACACACCAAACCTGGGAGTCCACCCCCTACCCAGGCCGCCGGAATATTCATTCTGGCCGTAATTTGCGGCCAGATGAGTGAGTTGGGGTTTGGGGTTTGGGCCACTGGAGTCTGCTACTATGTATGTTATTTTGGTATATATAGTTTTACAATATCATTTCTGTATCAAAATCTGGAGGTGAATACCTCTTTTCCCGTATTTTAATCGTCGCGACACGCGTGATACGTGTTTATGGGTTTTGGGTTTCTGCGTATCGCGACGCGTCGGAGTGACTTCAGGCGCGTAATCACACGTTTTAGCGTATCGTGCACACGCGCGTTTGGTTCACGACACGAGTTACTAGTTCGGCTTTAATGTCGTGTTTATGTGACTTTGAGCTTATGTGTGATACATTGTGTAATTCTAGGTTCGCAGGCGAGTACGGTGGACGCCGCACAGAAGGGGAAACAAGTTGTTGGCTATATCTAGCGAGAGATTACGGTGAGTAGATTTAACATCTACGAGGATATCGCCCGCATGGCGTTCTACGTCAGGGCTGATAGGACCTTATAGCTATATTTACATACATTGACTGTTCATGGCTACTATCTAGTGCATACTGCATTCCCTACTATATGGATATAAACTAGAATTGATAGAACACCGCAGCATTACTAACGGTTCATGTTGCACGAGCACTATCCTGCACGTTACACACACACCGTTAGTAATTGCCATGACACTCACACTGTAGAATTTCCATGATCATTATGCTGTAGCTCATCTTTTATGTGACTAGACATGATATTCATACTTGATGCACATATCACCTCACATTGACTTGCATATTGGTTCGGATTACATGTGATTTCTGGGTTTGGGAACCGTGGCTATTTCAAATATGTAATCATTTAAAAACCCGGTTCCCTTGATATGATATTTCGGTGCGTCCACCATGTGTTTCCTCGGTGCTAGAGTGATATATGTGAACCCGAATCGAGGAGCTGGTTGAGGCCGATTACGGGTACATGGTGGACCCGATATGGTACCCCGGGGCGAGAACGGTTTCGCTGTGTAGTAGACGGTGAGCCTGGCAGAGGGACTACTACCTACCGGTGATTGGTTGGACCTGACAGTTATCCAGAGGATACTGATCAGAGTCGATGGATGGATGCGGGATGATCCGTACTGCCGGGGTCGAAGACCGATACCGCAGACGGAGCCCGTGGGATGACCCGGACTGACGGGGCCCGATGGATAAGGATTTGCGTGTCGATGCTGGACACGAGTATTTATGATATTTGGGTGCCAATGTTGGGCACTCGTGATTCTCAGAGATTTACAGGATTAGAGGGCCGATGAGAGTGTCGGCGCCTGAGCTATTTCGGGGATCTGGGTGCATTGATGGACACCGATTATATATTCCACGTTGACATTCCGTGTAGATGTTATATTGCCCATGCTCAGCATTTATTATTGTACCTCATCTTGTAGTTATATTACCAGATAGAGCACTTGCATGATCATTGCACATATTGCTTATCACATATTGATACCATCTGTTGGCATATGATAGAGTAGCGCAGTACGTGCATGCTTGCGATTACCTTTATATGTTATCTCTATTCATGAGTTGGCAACTCACCCCCGTTGTGCCACAGTTTTTGCAGGTTGCCCTTCGGAGTAGTCGCTGCAGGCTGCGTTTTGCATCTTTTGACACAGATACCCCCATAGTTGGTGTACTAGCTCTTTTGCTGATAGGTGGGTTTTGTGCGGTATCTTTTTATCTTTCAGTTATGTACATTGTTGTATCTAGTATTCTCCATCTACCATGTATGTATTTTACTTAGAGACAGTGTCAGGACGGTGATGTATATTATTTGTTTTCTGGTGTCGAGCTCGTTTTGAGCCGACTGTAGTTGCAGTTTATTCTATCTGTGATGTTCCCACTTGTGGATCTTGATCTTCGCTACGGCGTCGTATATTGCTATCTTGGTGATTGTTTACTTAAATTTCTTAACATGTTAGTAAGTGCTTCCATTTTAAACTTATAACACTATATACTTTTACTGGTTTGATTTCTGGGTTTTCGGTTCACTTAGTCGCGTTACGCCTGTAGACGTTACGTGGTTAAGTGCTGGTCACGGGCCAAACTTTGGGACGTGACATTATTGCTATATTACGACTATGCTGTTAGGACACCAGCACCATTATCGATGATGCGTATGTTCCACGCACACTTGCTTGCCGGCTCATCCACTTCATCATCGATAATTTCCATGTCACGACACTGTAGTGCTGTTGCATTCAGGATATGACCCTAGCATGGCATACTTGTACACATACTTACTGTACACTCATTACTTGTATATTCATACCAGTGCACACATATATTGATATCTTCATACATGCGCACATGCACACAGTATATTCATACCGGTGCACACATATATTGATATCTTCATACTTGCGCACATACACACTGTATATTCATACCGGTGCACACATATATTGATATCTTCATACTTGGGAACATGCACACTGTATATTCATACCAGTACACACATATATTGATATCTTCATACTTGCGGACATGCACACTGTATATTCATACCAGTGCACACATATATTGATATCTTCATACTTGCGTACATGCACACTGTATATTCATTCCAGTGCACACATATATTGATATCTTCATACTTGCGCACATGCACACTGTATAATCATACCAGTGCACACATATATTGATATCTTCATACTTGCGCACATGCACACTGTATATTCATACCGGTGCACACATATATTGATATCTTCATACTTGCGCACATGCACACTTTATATTCATACCAGTGGACACATATATTGATTTCTTCATACATGCGCACATGCACACTGTATATTCATACCAGTGCACACATATATTGATATCTTCATACTTGCGCACATGCACACTGTATATTCATACCAGTGCACACATATATTGATATCATTATACTTTCGCACATGCATACTGTATATTCATACCAGTGCACACATATATTGATATCTTTATACTTGCGCACATGCACACTTTATATTCATACCAGTGCACTCATATAGTGATATCTTCATACTTGCATGGATTTACGCATTGAGATATGTTGTTTCCATGATATTTCTGGATTTGGGAACCGTGGATATTTCAAAAGAGAATATGTAACTGTTTTAAAAACCCAGTTACCCTTGATATGATATTTTAGTGCGTCCACCATGTGTTTTCTCGGTGCTGGGAGCGACATGTGAAACCCGATTCGAGAAGGTGGATGAGGCCGATTGCGGGTACATGGTGGACCCGGTATGTACCCCATGGCGAGAACGGATCGCTGTGTAGTAGACGGTGAGCCTGGCAGAGGGACTACTACATACCGGTGATTAGTTGGATCTGGCGGTTATCCGGAGGATACTGACCAGAGTTGATAGATGGATATGGGCCGACCCGTGCTGCCGGGGCCGAGAGCCGATACCGCAGACGGAGGCCGATATATGAGGATTTACGTGCCGATGCTAGGCAAAGGTTTCATGTTGTTTTCTAGTGTCGATGCTAGGCACTCAGGTTCCATGATTTTGATTACATCCCTACATTTCCATGCATATGCTTTACGATGTTTACATGCATGATGCTTATTGTCATTGGGTAACACGTGAACGGGATCCACATACATACAGACCTTGATTACATTGATCATACCTCTTATGTATATATAACAGTGGATGAGGACGCTGTTATATATGCCCTTACACCAATATTAGTGGAATGAGACGCTAATATATATGTATTGATATCAATTTAGATACTTCATCATACTTATTCATGCAGACATACCTTATGTTTATGATATGTTATTACCTGAGGCACTGGCACGAGCACTTGGCACTACATACATGTATAGGTATTACATTGCCACCTTATCATGCTTCAGACATATCCTTTTGAGGTTTATATATATATCTGATCGTTTTGACCTAGGATTATGTCGTGCATTCGATTTCTGCTTGTAGATATTTTCTATTCACGAGTTGGCAACTCACCCCCATTGTGCCACAGTTCTTGCAGGTTTTGCCGTACAGGTTCCATAGCGGCATTTCTTGTAAGTGCACGGCGGCGCCCCGACCGTCAATCCGACGGCCAAATGCGGAAGCGGTGATAAACTTTAATTTTTACTGAACTGGCAAACCGCCGCGCACTAATACCCGGATCGAACCACTAACTAGTCCTAGCTATCTACAAGAAAGGGAAGAGAGATATACCGACAGATCCGAGTCCTCCGGTTTTCTCGTCGTCGTCCCGATCTCCTGCAGAAGCTCCGGTCTCCACCTCGTCGCCGGAAGTGCACCATATCGCCTACTTCTTTTACGGGCTCCCACCTCAATGCCGAGGCAACTCGGGCACGAAGCTGGCTAGTCGACGTGCCCAAGATTTGCTGCAGAATATTGTGTGGATTACATGTCTCACTTTGGGGTTGTGGAATTGCCTTTTAGGTGGAGGAAAAAGAACTTGGAGAGAGGTGAGGAAAAATGTAGCATGCAAAGAATGAGAGTGACATTTTTCTCACAACCAAAAGAAAAGCCCCCCTCCCCTCCCCACCCCACCCCCTCACTAGTGGCCGGCCATGCACTCTTGTGGGAATAGGAATGAGAGGAGAGAGTGATAGAATAATGCAAGAGAGAGGGAAAATGAAATCATGAAAGAACAAGATCACAATCACACCCACTCTCAACCACTCACCAACAACCATGATTGTACCAAAACCAACACTCCAACAAGCTAATCATCACTTCCAAAAGTCATGCCATCATGAAGATAGAAGTCAAGCAAGGTCAAGGAATGGGCTCCATCATGAAACCATCATGATACAAATATATGCAAAGACCCCCTTCCACAATTGCTTATTTGCAACAATGCAAATAAGCCCTCCTCCACCAAACTTCGGCCAATGAACGATACAAAGGAAATTGACCGAAACGAAAAGCAAACTGGCAACTCCAGAAAACTGGTCCCGTAATAAATTACAGGAAAACCCCGATACTGTGCATACACACCCGCATTTGTATTCCGACCGAAATACAAATGCAATGAGACAAAATCTACACTGTACTATACTAGGATCCGGCTTATACCAAAACCGGCTAGTAATATCTGTTCGATCCTGATCCGTGCAATACCGCACGTATCTGATCGAACCCTGCCATATAACCATACGGCCTATAGTACAAACAGTCCGATCCTGATCCGTGCAATACCGCACGTATCTGATTAGACCTTGCCATATCTCCATACGGTCTCTACAACTTTTCGCCCGAAAGCTGAGTAACTGAATGTGGGGGACTCTAAAGACTCGTCAACACCTTGGTTGTGGATTTAACCACTAGCACGTCAGAGGTATAAGCCAATACGTAACGGGCTACCAGGTACTGACTAAAAGGGACGTCTGTGAGCGAACTCAGCCTGACAACCCTACTGAGCCTGTCAGTGACAATATCCGTACAGTCCGGTCCGTTCGTCTATGAGCATCGCATGGCGGGCCTAGGGGGTTGGTAAAAGTCAGACCCCCAAAAGCGGTAAAAGTCGTGTCGGAGTGTAGCCCAGAACACCCTGAGATACTACTGCAATACCTACCAGTAAATCTCCTTGCCTTGGCCAAGGACTTCGTGTAATGGCTCTCCTAGACACAGCACGACCTCACCCCCAATACCGGGAGAGACGAACCCCTGAAGATACGCTCACTGCCTCCATGTGGCTCGGGACTGTACCCAACTAAAACCTGTTTGCACGACTCCTTTGAGCCGTGGTAGGGTAGTAATCAAAGTACAGTGGGAACTCACACGAGACAAATGACGATCCCCAGGTCGATGAACTAACCTGCACACATGTCACCTGGGAACTGCCATCTGACGTATGGTATATGACCAACTAGCATATTCCCGGCGAGTCCTGTCCGGTGTACTCATAACCCAATGGGCACCTGTATACATCTTAGGTGATCCAACTGACACCAGCGGCTTGTGAGACCGGCCACCGCCCCTCGTCGGGGTCTCGACTGTATACACTAGTCTACTCTGGAGTATCGATGCCCTGTCTCGAAACTCACACGACTAGGGACCATTTAAGGATATGCTTATAGACCCCAGCTCCCACTTATATGATCGCCCTCATACTGCTGGTGGTCAAGCAAGAATCCTAGGGGCTCTATCAACGTGTAATAGCAACTTGTCAGGTCACCTAAAACAGTACACGATGATAAAGGTAAAGCAGATAGCATACTATCATCTCGAGTAAGACTGTCCTACCGGGATAGGTCCTCCATCAATCATTGCAATCACGTGCTTGTGACCCAATAATTGACTCTGAGGGCACTATCTCCAACAATCTCCCACTTGCACTCAAGGCTAATTATTGCGATGTCGCATACTCACAGCCTGTGTGATACCGAACACCCAACTCCTCTACCAGTCAGTCTCACAAAGCTCGTTTGCGAAACTATTGCGTTCGAGGAATAACCTCAGTGAGTGGATCCGCTTTGTTGTTTCTTTCTATGTCTCTCTATATCTCAAGTTCGCGGAGAAAGCCATCTCCCGAAATGAGCAATACCTGTCTTAGAATGTGTCTGGATGTCTGATGGGACATAGCTCATAAATGAACTCCAAATCCAAACTTCTTAGACTGTATCGACAACTGAACTTAATCAGTATCCTGTGCCATGCCTCCCTCAGTATTTCCTTGGATCACCTGTCCAAAATACTGCCCCTCGTCAGAAGGAAAAACTATAACTCTGACAACCTCCTTGTTGTCCAGGTCACCTTTGAAGCCTGGAATGATAACTGTCTCCCGAATAAGGCTGTCGCTATCATATCCCTAGAACATCCACCTATGTTCTAAAACTGCTTCCGACTGCTTCTCCAGGATTGGATCAAATGTCAACTTATTGCATCTAGTGCAAGAACAACATCTGGTGTGGTACTTGACATCTCATGATTGACTCAATTGCCTGAGCAAGTGATCTGCCAATCATGCACATCCCTCTCTACTTTAGTCTGTAAGACACCATTAGAGAGGGTGACTCCATTACCTGCAGGTACACTACCGTGCCAGGAGTCGTCCATTCTAAATACCCTTAGAATGCTGTCTAAGTACCCTTAATTGGGAAACCATCCAAATCTAGATCTAAAACCATAAATCTAGTAACCAGTATGTCTGATATAAAATCCATTTCCTTTGTGGAGAAAACACTGTGTGACGACCAAAGTATAACCGATTGTAGTATAGGAGTTTCTTTTCCTACTCTGTGTATGTCATCCAAATACCAGGATATCACACTCTACTACCTTCTCAACAGATCCATCCCCTATTCTGATGAAGTCAAAACCATGACTGTCACGTCAGAAATGGATGATCTATCTCCGCTACATCTGCTTTGGTCTATAAATAGACATAAGCTACCTGTCCACCAATACTTCCGCTGCTCCCACTGACTACGACAACCCTCTGGCAGAGTCATATAGACGTACACTTCTAAAACCAGCTTAGAACGACGCTATACTCATCCTCCCGCCGGGTCTCGCAGCCTGGAACAACAGCAATGGTA
The DNA here is from genome assembly GCA_030015575.1 of Agapanthus africanus. Classification (NCBI taxonomy): domain Eukaryota; kingdom Viridiplantae; phylum Streptophyta; class Magnoliopsida; order Asparagales; family Amaryllidaceae; genus Agapanthus; species Agapanthus africanus. The sequence continues at coordinate 466,456,715 of JASDDO010000014.1, read as the reverse complement.
ATTGTGGGTAAACAAGAACTTCCCTGTCACCGTCCTTGAAGCTACCGTAGTACCTATCGGGTGCCTGAAGTTACCCACCTTGTCTGCGGAGTGGCCAATGGAATGTCAATCCGGATTGAATCTTTAGGTTCCTTATCAAATCTTCAGTAATCGTTTGTGGTTCTGGAATCACTTCCAGTTCTACCATACTCCCACTACTGTTTTCTGAAAAAATCCATTTTTAATAAAACTGTGGCGAGTCTAGAACAATATTGCTATTGTTCATTCAGATGGTAGAAAGTCAACCCTCGTCATAGCCTGGGTCAACCCACAAACAGCCATTACAGAATCGTGCCTTGAGTTGTCCAGTGTCTGGTTTTAATCATAAGCCGGACAACTCCCCGTACCTTAACATCGTTAAGATACGAACTGTCCTATATCCCATATAGGACCAGAGGCACTGATTTAATTGAACCAGATTCAAATCATGCAGCTGTCTCCAGTGCATGTCAACTAAAATGGAAGGAGGCCGATCAGCGTTACTCAACTTAGGAGCATTTCCAATTATGAGTAACCTGAAAGAGAAGCAAGTTCTCTTAATCATTACTATCAACTGAATACCATACACAAGTATCTACATCTTCGATCTCTTTGAAGAATCCCGATACTTGCTACACCTGGTTCTCTACTCTATTCAAATACCTATAACTTCTCAAAATTCAGACCCTGTGTTTCCGCGAAACACCTGTCTAAAAACTAGAGAAGTCATAAGTAAACCGAATATAGTACGAGGACCAACCTCTCTGTCCTGATGGACCTTGGACAACATACAATACTCTGTATAAGTCCCTTGAGTCTGATAACTCATTCACTGTGTGTCGTAGGTTGAGAACTGTACTTATGGTTAAGAAGAATTACACCGCTGTTTAATGCTCCTTACCTAACCATCCACTGATATAGGTAAATGTCATAGACATAATTTCATAAAGGTATATCTCACTCTATGAAAATAGACGTACAGATATATCAATTTGAAATTGGTGCATAACTGCGGATATTCAAAACCAAATATTCGCCGACTGGCAAACAGCCCAGGTGATTTCCTCAAATATCACCGATTACAACGAATCCCGATATAATGAGGATGATCACCCAATTCCCAATAACTTACTCCCACTCATCATCTGTAAAACCATACAGATGTGAGAATCAAACCTGGTAAATACATACCCTGGAGTAAGTATCTAATCGGGAAATCAGTTTTGTTTTAACATTACACAGTGAAACAGAAACATTGAAATGTTTCGATGGGGTATCCTGGTATTCCTAGTAATGCCTCTTCCAGATTCACGACTGTAACCGTATAGTTCTTTGCCACCTCTCCAAATCCCTTCATATGCCTTTAGTCTTTACCTTCTGTACACCCCTTAGGCCAAATGGTTTTCTTCCTTCCCTACCGTTCGGCACCAGCCTATGGTTTGGAAGAAGACTATCCAATAAGCATAATGGGTGTACTGTCCCAATCCTAAGAACACTCGCAATGAGAGAGGGTGAAGATAAAAGACAACCGAATAAACCTTATTCCTATTTCTCCTGGACCAGAATCCATCCCCGAACTAGAACAAGTTCCTTTCGAGTTCGTATATAACCATACGATGGAGTATCCATTAAACTGTGGATCTTCGTAGTGATACGGAGTGTCCTGAAGAAATACAAAGGTGATTTAGGATTGGCGAAGGAATACTTGGTTTGGTCGTGAATATCTGTTGCAATTTACTTTGCCCTCTTACTAATCCCTTGCTTTGTCTTAACTTAATACCTTCTGCACACCATCGTTATGCTAATTGGTTTTCTTCATTCCCTACCGGTCGGCACCAGCCTATGGTTTGGAAGAAGACTATCCAATTTGCGTAATAGGTGTACTATCTCCTAAACCAAGGAGTACTCACAACTTGAGAGAAGGTAAAAGGAAAAGACAACTGAATAATCCTATCCGTTTTCTCCAGAACCAGAAACCATCCTCGAATAAATTCTTTCGAGTTCGTATCTAACCATACGATGGTTTTGTCCAATGGAAGTGGGCGTTCGTAGTAAAACGGGGTGTCCTGGAGAAAAGGGTAAAAGTAGGAGTGGCAATGAGGTTTGCAACTCTGACAATCCAAAAGCCAGTGTTTAAGAAGGTTCGGTCAACTTGGTCACTGAGTCATAGTCTTAGGGTCGGGTCAATGGTCGCTGCCGAAGAGAGAGAGAGAAAAGAAATACTCAGCGTGTACTCTAACCTAGATCAGAATGGTTACCAATTTATCTAATCTGGAAACCTCCCACTGTACCGTCAAATTCTCCTCCAAACTAAAAAGAAGAATTAGTCGGGATCACCCGAGGAGTACACTAACTCATCAGTGGGAATCGGGATCCAACTATCATCGCATGATAACGTGACGGAATCCGCTCACGGTATCATACTCTAGAAGGTATGCGCATATCTGGCAAGTTTCAGTTCTTTTGAAACTCCTGATGTGATTTCTGCCCTATGCTCTTATGACCTTGACTTTGGCCAACATATCATAAGTCACATGTCAAGTTCTACCCGTCATTCTCCAGGTTAATTTGAATCCACCCGTACATACCCTTGACTTTAGCCAAAATGGCAGTACGACTGTCCCAAACCAACGCATCTATCTATGCTGCATATGAATGCCCCAATAGCTACCAATCACTGTGCCTTGACTTTGGCAGACATACACAGCTTGAATACTATTGACCACCCATATGAAACGACGGAGGGCTACAAATGGTTTCTGGCGAAAACCTTTAACGTAAAGTGTAGGGTTCCTAAGCACCCTAGTGAGGTCTCATAAGGCATCAATCATGCCAATTTCAAATTTTAATGGTGCCTACAAACCCTAACAAGATCGTTGGCTAGAAAACTAGGCGAAACATTTAAACTAGTTAACAATTAACTAAGGGAATACGGAAATACAACCTTTGTAGATCCGTTTGTCCACCTCCATAGCTCCGCAATGAAGTCTCCTCGCTGTCCATGACAAGTCCCGGGCTCTAGCGTCGGCTTCGTCGAAGAATGGGCAAGCTAGGTCGTCGATGTCCATGCCGAAGATGATCTACGTCGATGCATCGCTAAATCAAGCTCCGACTTCACCAAGTCAAGAAACTTGTGAAGTAAACACACTCTACTACTTGGCAAGAGGTAGAGGATGAAGAAATAGGAAGTGGGTAGACTTTAGATTTGGATTTCTCACTCATTTCCATCAATCACCATTGATGGACCTTGCTTTCTTCCTTGAAGAAGATGAAGAAGAAGAAGATGAATATTTTGATAAGTTTTTCTAAAAGGGAAATAATAAGAATACTTATCATAATGTAACCATGGTAATGTGTAGAGAGTTAATCATGGTTGAATGGAATGGTCAAGGTTAAGCATGAGACAAAATGGTCACTTGGTCAAAGTCTTCATGAAGCTTCATGAAAACAACAAATGAAAGCCACCATTTCATTTCATTTTCTTTTATTCATTTATCAAAAATAAATGGACAACTAAATAAGATAAATGAATAATAAATAATAAACCCTAACCATTTCATTAACCAAGGTTTAATACTTTACACTTAACCAAAAAGCATGTATCATCAAACATGATACAAGCATGTGCACAAAATCATATCACATATATAATGCGCACATCCGAGTGAGAAAATCCATCTTAAGTAAACCGATACTAGTTGATGCAAAGTAATATATCAAATATATAAATATGCATTAAATCATTAAATCAACACTTGATTCAATGATCCGGTCATGTCGCACACAACCGACTAGTAAACAATGTATCGGCTTATCGAATCAACGCTTGAATCGATAACTAGGTTATATCGCATACAACCATTCGACACATTGATCGCGAGAATGAAATACGGTATCATATACACGCATTATTCTCGGTCCCGCACATATCTCATATGCGCTCCTATTTCGTTTCGCTTGAGCCAGGAAACCTCTGTGTAGGACTCTAAAGACTCGTCAATACGCCGGCAGCAGGTGATGATCATATCAAACACCCACAAGCCGCAAGCGGTCTGCTAAACGTAACGGCCACCCGGGTATTGAGCGATCAGAAGATCGACGAGCAAGCCCGCTCACACTCTAGTGAATCCAACCAGTAACACTACCGTACAGTCCGGTCTGATCGTCTGATATGTCGCATATCTTGCCTAGGGGTGGTAAACGTCAGACCCCAATAGCTCGATAAGTCGTGTCGATATGAGGTCTATAACAATTCGAGAAACTACTGGTAACACTTACCAGTAAATCTCAGCAACCCTGGCCAGGGATTTCCTGTAATAGCCAATCGAACACAGCACAACATCAACCCCCTATACCGGGAGAGACGAATCCCCTCCTATCGCTCATTGCCTCCATGTGACTCGGGACTGTACCCAAAAAACCACCGTTTTGCACGCCCTCTTGGACGTGGTAAGATGGAAATCAAAGCACAGTGGGAACCACACAAGACTCTATGACGATCTCGGGTCAACAGACTACTCTGTACCAGTGTCACCAGAGAACTGCCATTTGACGTGAGGTATAATACCATCTGGGAGTTCTCGGCGAGTCCGTCCAGTGTACCCAGTCTCTACTGAGCACCCGTATATCATCTCCGATGTCAAACACCAATGGATATGGGATCATCCATCGCCCATCTGTATGGGTCGAGAAGGTATACGCTAGTCTACTCTGGTATATCGATGCCCCATCTCGATACACCCACGACTAGGGACTTTGAAGGATGTACTTATGGACTACCATGTCCCCACTAGTATGATCCGCATCATAGTCCAGGTAGTCAAGTACACATCCTAAGGGCTTTACCAACATGTAATAGAGAGACAATCTGTGTACACGTTAAGGTAAAGAGCAACCAGATAGCATACTATCATATCGAGCAAGAAAGTCCTCCCTATATATGTCCCAGCATCCACTGCAATATACATCCAATGTACAGTAATGGCCTCTAGGGCATACATATAACTAACAATCTCCCACTTGCACTAGGGCCATCTGTAGCAGTGGTTGTAGTATCTCATACTCAACCATCCCATAAAAGTCTCTCTCTGGGAATAAGCCTTCGTGAGTGGATCCGCTGCGTTATCCTCTAAGTCTGCTCTCCTTGCCTCGATCACCCTGGAGATCAACCATCTCCATGATCAGGTGATACTGCCTTAGAATAAGTCTGGATCACTGATGGGACCGGCGTTCCTTGGCATAAGCCACAACTCCATTGTCTCACAATGGTAGGAACGTAGTTCATCTCATGAACTAATATACACCCAAACATCCTCTTTGGTAGCATCTTAAGTAGCGATGTATCCTGCCTTTATCGTCTAGTATGTCACGGTATCTAGCTTGGAACTCTTCCAACATACCGTCCCTTTACTGAGGGTAAAGACAATGCCTGCGGCTGACATTCAGTCGTCTTTATCACTCTGGAACACTTCCAGTAATTCTCCCCTGGATCGATTGATACCATCTCACTACTACTAGTGAGTATCCTAACATCCAATTAGATCTATCTCATAGATCCAAAAACCAGGATATAGGAGGTATCACTTTGATCCTATATGGAGAATCTTTGTGAAAAATGGAGATTGATCGAGCGTAGCATAAGAAACTCCTTTCTTATCAAGAGTATGTCATCCACGTACTCTACGAGGATTACCACCATACTCCCTACTACCTTTTTGTTTATACAAGGTTCATCTACCATTTTGATGATGTCAACTTCTTTGACTACTTCATCAAAACAGATGTTCCAACTCCGTGATGCCTGCTTTATCCTATAAAGCATCTTGCACACGTTTCCGCTGCTCCCACTGTCTACGAGGCCCTCTGGCTATGTACTTATAGACACTCTCTTCCAAAACATCATTTTAGAAGAGCTGTCATAACACCCAACCACCAGATATCGTAGTCATGGTATGTAGCCGTGGCAAGTAGGATCTGGATGGACTTAAGCATAGCTACTTGAAGAGGTTTCACCACTATCCACACCTGGTTGATGATGAAAACCTTTAACAAGTCTAGCTTTGAAAGTCTCAACCTTTCCATGTACACCAAGTAATCTTCTCAAGATATACTTGCTCCTGATGGGGATTTAACCCTTCAGATATAGCAACTAAAGTCCATACTTTGTTGGTGTATAAGGATTCCATCTCAGATCGCTAAACATCCAGCCATTCTTACAGAGTCCCTACTCTTGATGGCCAGCTCGAAACTAGTTGGGTCATCATCTTATGATGCAATCCTCGCTCCCACTGTCATAGAGAAACCAGAGTATCTCTCAGGTGGGTGAGGAACCCTACTAGATCAGCGGAGAGGCTGAGGTTCGTTGGCATCTACTGAATCCTTTGGTTGTACCAAATCATCTGATGTATTTTGTATAGCTGGAACCTTTCCAGTTCTACATTACAGACTTTGCCTCGAGCTTGTCCGGATCATGCTTTTAGACATAGGCCGAACAACCCCAAATCTTAACTGACTTAAGAGATGGGCTCTTCCCTTTCCATATCACATATGAAGTGGTAGGCACTGATTTGATTCGAACCTAATTCAATAGGTATGCAACTTCATAAGTGCATAACTCCCAAAAAGGAAACAGGTAGGGTGTATCTGCTCCGCCCCGATATACCATCGTGCTATGGTGTATACGGAGGAGTAATGCTGAGAGAGAATCTCATTCTCCTTTAGAATAGTCCAGGAATTCCATGCACAAGTATTCTCCTCCTTGATCTCATCATAGGACATAATACTTATACCCGTATTTTGGTTCTCTACTTCTAACTTATATTCTGTGAATATCTCAAAAGGTTCGGACTTGTGTTTCAACAAGAACTTATGTCTGAATCTAAAGAGATAATCAGAGAACGTAATGAAGTATAAAGAACCAATCCTGGTATGTGTAGACAGGAGACCTACATACATCAACATGTATCATCCCAAGAGTTCACTAACTCTTTCTCTGTTTCCAATAAACAGAGCTATGGTCATCTTATCTTTGTGACATGACCGGCGAGTTTCACAAGATGTAAATTCAAACAGATTTAAATATGCATCTAAATGTAACTCCAGCTAGTCAGGTCGCATTGATATGACCTAGTCTACAATACCTCAAGAAGGAATGGTTCAATTCTGAACTCTTCCTCTTGTGTGTGTTCTATATACCAAGAACTGTAGTTTGATTTAGAACATCAATGCTTTTAGATAACGTGCCTGAACCGATCAACTTTTGATATAGGAAATGTTCAAAACATTATCCAACAATACAAAATTTTATCATTTCTTTACTGATAAAGAGACTGATATGATTTTGTATATCAGGTTCGGTATCTAATAACATTTGTTCAGAATCAATGTATTGGTAATACAGGGTGACAGTGACCGACAGACTTGGCTGCAACACTTGCCCCGTTTTCTGCCTCATGAAACTTATCACCCGTTCTCAGTTTTTCTACCCTTTTGTAGCCCTATGTAACAGATTACATATCTGGGATCCTGATCCTGTATCATATACCATGGATGCGGAGGATACTGAGAAACAGTTCTGTGTAATGAACACACCCGAAGATAATACATCAGCATGCACTCTCTTCGTTTGGGCGGCACGGGAAATCTGGTATTCCCCAAATTCCTGCTCTGTCTTATAACAATTATAAGTCGGAGCGGGACCAACGTTCCCCAGCTCAGTATAACAAGCGGGTTCGGTCAATAATCCGTTTTATTATCTTGATTAAGGCGTGACATGGTCGCTACCAGGAGAGAGAGAGAAGAAAACACTCAGCGTGCGCTCTTACAAGAATAGATTGGTTATTATTTTATCTAATCAGGATGGCTCCCACTGCTTTTTATCAAATCGTCCTTCAAACCCTAAAAGGAAACACTAGCCGGGATTAATTACACACTACAAGTTCGCCAATCTTTCAGCCAGGCCAGTGTCGGTACTTTGAGGGAGGTCCCCCGTGCTTTCGCACGAACCTAATTAATGTAAACCTCGTTTTCCCAGAGGCGTAACCTCGTTAACACCTTTCTAGACACCTACTTGATCGGCTAATTGTAATGTGTAACACTCTCCCAGGAGTAACAATTACTCGCAGCGGGTATCGGGATCCAACTATCTCATAGAAGGTATGCAACCTCATTGCAAATTTCAACACTTGAAATTCCCGATAATATTTTGCCCCTAGCTCGCTATGACCTTGACGCATGCCAAACAACCCATAGTCTGCTAGTCAAGTTCAACCCGTCATTTCCTGATTGAATTAAACCCACCCGCACGACCCTTGACGCATGCCAAACAACGCCGTACGAATACCCTAATCCAATCGCATCGTATGCTAGCAGATAAGCACTAGTTAGCTACCGTACACTACGCCTTGACGCATGCCAAACAACCGCAGCACGAATACTAACTAGTACTTATCTGAAATGACGGAGGGCTACGACAGGTTTTTCTGAAAACCTATTGCGTAATGAACTTGATATCGTTGTAGGATCGAATGAATTTTGAAATGGAGTGTTTTTTAGGCTTTTCTTGTTTTGCTAAAGGAGTCACTCCCGGTGAAGGGATCGTCGGTCCTTTCCTCGTCGAATGAGGTGCGGGATATATCATATATATCACTGTGGAAAGCAAAAACACTTAAAAGCTATCAAAAGACAAACCGAGTGTGTAGCATCTGCCAGTTATTGCTAAAGGAGTCACTCCCGGTGAAGGGATCTCGGTCCTTTCCTTATCGAATAAGGTGCAGGATATATCATATATACCGCTGTGCAAAGCAAGAACTGTAGCTACCTGTTTTATTTTGAAATTCAATTCTACAACATCTTAGGTTTCTTTTTATTTCATTAATCACATTAATGAAGTCCCATCATTTAAGTACCTAAACATCACATATAGATATGACGTACACTTATGCCATCAGCATTCGCCTCGATGTCCCCTCGTGCACCGTTAGGTTAGGTAACTAACGACAGAGCAGGGCAGGGCTAGCGCGGGTGTAAAACATAAGTAACGTCTATATAATATATCATATATACTATATAAAGTATCTATCATGAACATCACATGATCGCATCACAGATATCGCAGCAGAAGAATCATATGAAATATTGGATATACTAGGACGTCCGTGTTTTCAATACGAGCCAGTATAAAACACGGATTCCACGGTCGTGATGAATAGCCAATCCCACACCCCTAGACCCCTACGAGAGCGGCAAGCAACCCTGCCAATTCTAGGGTTAGGAGACCCGGACTCGACTCCTCGAGTTAGTCTCCCACTGGACCCCAGAACCCGGTTACTTGTGCTCCCCTCCTTGGGTCTGTCCTAATGCGGAAAAGTAAATAATATACAAAGGGTGACAACTTCCGCTACCTGGAAGTGCACCAAATAAAAGAATATCACATACAAGTTTTTACATGAATGGAAATGAAAAAGACTCATCTCACATAAAAACCCCCGGCTATTCAAACACGACGATCCAATATAACATATCCAGCAACACATAACATCACATGTCATCAACGTAAGTAAGTATGCATATCCCAATTGTCGTTGACGTATAGCAACGAAACCGGCGATATGAACATACTATACTTACGGTCACAGAAAATAAAGTGTAAAACTACAACAATTGGAATCCGCAACCTCTTTAGACATCGCATGCCTAACAGATATAAATCCCGCATTTTAGTCCCATTATCGAAAACTCTTTTCGATATCATGTGGGACTAAACTGCTAAATTTATAACATTCATTCAGTTATCTCATAACTGTTTGTGAATTCCAATTATTGTATCACATTCCAGATAAACAGAAAATGTTAAACTTTCCGATCGAACATTCGAATACCCAAGTTTTCCCGATACAGCTCAACACATGAAATAAGTCTAACAACATTCAGTTCGTGCCTCAGTACCAACGGTCCAGCCGTAGAAGGGTCAAGCCAACGCCTCACATGTGGCACGCCGTACTGCCCCAAACCCGAAGGTTCAAAGGGCAGTTCAAGACGGTCACATAATCGAGTTAAGGTTTGTTGTCTTCTAGAGGGTCCATCGCGTTACTTGCACTACTTAGAATGTCGTTAAACTACGAAAAAATCCAACACTTGGAAATTTCCCGACAGGGGAAAAATTGGGTATTTATATCCGGTCGAACTTTTTAACATATTCTAAAAATTATCCGGAAATACACAAAGACGAAATTTGATAACCCGAACGAATAATTGAATCCCCAAAGCAACCCCAAAATACTCTTCTGTAGAGTCACAATAAAAATACCCAGAAAATATAATATCTGAATTCATGAATTACTGTGAAAAAATCACTAGACAAGGGGACAGTACGGCCGCGGAACCGCCGCGCATGCATGGCACATGCCGCGGTTCCGCGGTGGAAAAGTTGAATCAGGCCCCCGAATTTCACAGTATTTCATATAAGACCCTGCATGATTTTCCGCATATTTTTAATTGACAAAAATCCAAAATTTCAGAAATTTTCCAGAAAGCACCTTGGAATTATGGTTTCGGGTTCGTTCGGACTTCAAACTCCGTCTAGACTTCGCCTAAGGCTCTAGCTAGGCTCTGATACCACTGTAGGGTTCCTAGACACCCTAGTGAGGTCTCACAAGGCATCGATCATGCCAATTTCAAATTTTAACGGTGCCTACAAACCCTAACAAGATCGTTGGCTAGAAAACTAGGCGAAACATTTAAACTAGTTAACAATTAACTAAGGGAATACGGAAATACAACCTTTGTAGATCTGTTTGTCCACCTCCATAGCTCCGCAATGAAGTCTCCTCGCTGTCCATGACAAGTCCCGGGCTCTAGCGTCGGCTTCGTCGGAGAATGGGCAAGCTAGGTCGTCGATGTCCATGCCGAAGATGATCTACGTCGAGGCATCGCTAAATCAAGCTCCGACTTCACCAAGTCAAGAAACTTGTGAAGTAAACACACTCTACTACTTGGCAAGAGGTAGAGGATGAAGAAATAGGAAGTGGGTAGACTTTAGATTTGGATTTCTCACTCATTTCCATCAATCACCATTGATGGACCTTGCTTTCTTCCTTGAAGAAGATGAAGAAGAAGAAGATGAATATTATGATAAGTTTTTCTAAAAAGGAAATAATAAGAATACTTATCATAATGTAACCATGGTAATGTGTAGAGAGTTAATCATGGTTGAATGGAATGGTCAAGGTTAAGCATGAGACAAAATGGTCACTTGGTCAAAGTCTTCATGAAGCTTCATGAAAACAACAAATGAAAGCCACCATTTCATTTCATTTTCTTTTATTCATTTATCAAAAATAAATGGATAACTAAATAAGATAAATGAATAACAAATAATAAACCCTAACCATTTCATTAACCAAGGTTTAATACTTTACACTTAACCAAAAAGCATGTATCATCAAACATGATACAAGCATGTGCACAAAATCATATCACATATATAATGCGCACATCCGAGTGAGAAAATCCATCTTAAGTAAACCGATACTAGTTGATGCAAAGTAATATATCAAATATATAAATATGCATTAAATCATTAAATCAACACTTGATTCAATGATCCGGTCATGTCGCACACAACCGACTAGTAAACAATGTATCGGCTTATCGAATCAACGCTTGAATCGATAACTAGGTTATATCGCATACAACCATTCGACACATTGATCGCGAGAATGAAATACGGTATCACATACACGCATTATTCTCGGTCCCGCACATATCTCATATGCGCTCCTATTTCGTTTCGCTTGAGCCAGGAAACCTCTGTGTAGGACTCTAAAGACTCGTCAATACGCCGGCAGCAGGTGATGATCATATCAAACACCCACAAGCCGCAAGCGGTCTGCTAAACGTAACGGCCACCCGGGTATTGAGCGATCAGAAGATCGACGAGCAAGCCCGCTCACACTCCAGTGAATCCAACCAGTAACACTACCGTACAGTCCGGTCTGATCATCTGATATGTCGCATATCTTGCCTAGGGGTGGTAAACGTCAGACCCCAATAGCTCGATAAGTCGTGTCGATATGAGGTCTATAACAATTCGAGAAACTACTGGTAACACTTACCAGTAAATCTCAGCAACCCTGGCCACGGATTTCCTGTAATAGCCAATCGAACACAGCACAACATCAACCCCCTATACCGGGAGAGACGAATCCCCTCCTATCGCTCTTTGCCTCCATGTGACTCGGGACTGTACCCAAAAAACCACCGTTTTGCACGCCCTCTTGGACGTGGTAAGATGGAAATCAAAGCACAGTGGGAACCACACAAGACTCTATGACGATCTCGGGTCAACAGACTACTCTGTACCAGTGTCACCAGAGAACTGCCATCTGACGTGAGGTATAATACCATCTGGGAGTTCTCGGTGAGTCCGTCCAGTGTACCCAGTCTCTACTGAGCACCCGTATATCATCTTCGATGTCAAACACCAATGGATATGGGATCATCCATCGCCCATCTGTATGGGTCGAGAAGGTATACGCTAGTCTACTCTGGTATATCGATGCCCCATCTCGATACACCCACGACTAGGGACTTTGAAGGATGTACTTATAGACTACCATGTCCCCACTAGTATGATCCGCATCATAGTCCAGGTAGTCAAGTACACATCCTAAGGGCTTTACCAACATGTAATAGAGAGACAATCTGTGTACACGTTAAGGTAAAGAGCAACCAGATAGCATACTATCATGTCGAGCAAGAAAGTCCTCCCTATATATGTCCCAGCATCCACTACAATATACATCCAATGTACAGTAATGCCTCTAGGGCATACATATAACTAACATAAAGAACTTGATATCGTCGAAGGAACTGATAGCTTTTTGAAAATATAGTGACGAAAACCGTTGCTAAAGAGGTCACTCCCGGTGAAGGGATCTCGGCTCTTTCCCCGTAGAATGGGGTGCAGGATATTCCAAATGAATACCGCGATGCAAAGAAAAAGTAATCGGCTATAGTGAAGTTAATGCCCTGACGCAAACTTTTGTCCAAGGGGTCACTCCCGGTGAAGGGATCTCGGCCCTTGCCTCGTCGACTGAGGAGCAGGATATTCCATCTGAATACAACGATGCAAAACAAAAGAGAACGTCCTTGCAATAACAGCTTTTTGAAAAGTGTTCCAACAACATCAGATAAGGTTTGTTTTTAACTTGCATTGATCCGAATCAACACAGTCCCATCAATTGATCACACCAAAAAGAACGAAAATATACTGATGTACGTATATGCCATCCGCATTCGCCACTGGGTCCCGTCATTACCCGTTAGGTTAGCTAACTAACGACAGAGCGGGGACTGGACTAGCGCGGATGCAAAACATATACAACATCTACTAATATATATACCAATATATTATATTCGCTCAAGGCGTGATAAGAAATGCAACATCACAGAAATGTACAGCATCACAGAACAATACAGATATCTGGGATCCCCGGGTTTCACAAAGCCACTACTGAAACCCGACGTTCCCCTGGTCGTGTGGATAGCCTGTGCAATGAAATCCTAGACCCCTACGCGCGCGGCAAGTTACCCGCCAAAACCTGAAGCGAGGCAGCCCCCTTCAGCACCGTGAATGGACCACCCAGCACTTCACGGAATCCGGTAACTTGGGCACCCCTCCTGGGTCAACCTGTACCCCCTACGAGTGCGGCGAATAGCCTGCCAATCCTAGAGTGAAGCCCCTCCGTCTCAATGCCATGAGATGCGGGCTTGTTGCCCTCTAGAACTCGGCTATCCGTGCACCCCTCCGCGGGGTAATCCTAGTACAGAAAGTAAAATATACATACAACGGGTACATCGACCGCAACCACGTCGTGCCCCAAAATAATAATACAAACAGGCAGTGACGGCAGTCCACATGTCGGACGCTCACCCCGCAATATCAAATGTACATAATACAACTACAACAGTACTAGCATTGCATCCAGGCTATCCCCACGACCGATCCGCAACATCACAGCAAAAACAGAACATCAACGTGAAAGTCACGTTCGCAAATCCGTCTAACCGAGCTATAGCAGTTAGACCGGATTTACCGATCGAGTGACATTCACGGTCGCAGATATAATGTAAATACTGTGAAATAATGTGTTTTAAAATATCCGATCAATCAAATTTTAACAAGTGGGCCCCCAAGTATTACTGTAGCAGATCAGGAAATTCTGGGCCCAATATTAATATTCCAAAACCCCTAAAATAACCCATAAATCCTACTGGAAAAATTGTACACACTGATCCTTCAATACTGCGGCGGAACCGCGGCAACAAGTAGGGTTTTGCCGCGGTTCCGCGCTCCCCTGAAGAGATCAGTGCCTCGAATTTCTACAGTAGTCTTAGGTATTCCTGCACAGTACTTTTACACAACCTGAAAAATTTTTGGAGACCAAAAAATTTCAACAGAAACTGATGTGAAGGCAATACGGGTTTTGGAACATTCGATCGATCGAAACTGAAAAACACATTACACCAAGCTAGACTAAGTTAATGGCGAGGCTCTGATACCACTATAAGTGCACGGCGGCACCCCGGCCGTCAATCCGACGGCCAAATGCGGAAGCGGTGATAAACTTTAATTTTTACTGAACTGGCAAACCGCCGCGCACTAATACCCGGATCGAACCACTAACTAGTCCTAGCTATCTACAAGAAAGGGAAGAGAGATATACCGACAGATCCGAGTCCTCCGGTCTTCTCGTCGTCGTCCCGATCTCCTGCAGAAGCTCCGGTCTCCACCTCGTCGCCGGAAGTGCACCACATCGCCTACTTCTTTTACGGGCTCCCACCTCAATGCCGAGGCAACTCGGGAACGAAGCTGGCTAGTCGACGTGCCCAAGATTTGCTGCAGAATATTGTGTGGATTACATGTCTCACTTTGGGGTTGTGGAATTGCCTTTTAGGTGGAGGAAAAAGAACTTGGAGAGAGGTGAGGAAAAATGTAGCATGCAAAGAATGAGAGTGACATTTTTCTCACAACCAAAAGAAAAGCCCCCCTCCCCTCCCCACCCCCTCACTAGTGGCCGGCCATGCACTCTTGTGGGAATATGAATGAGAGGAGAGAGTGATAGAATAATGCAAGAGAGAGGGAAAATGAAATAATGAAGGAACAAGATCACAATCACACCCACTCTCAACCACTCACCAACAACCATGATTGTACCAAAACCAACACTCCAACAAGCTAATCATCACTTCCAAAAGTCATGCCATCATGAAGATAGATGTCAAGCAAGGTCAAGGAATGGGCTCCATCATGAAACCATCATGATACAAATATATGCAAAGACCCCCTTCCACAATTGCTTATTTGCAACAATGCAAATAAGCCCTCCTCCACCAAACTTCGGCCAATGAACGATACAAAGGAAATTGGCCGAAACGAAAAGAAAACTGGCAACTCCAGAAAACTGGTCCCGTAATAAATTAAAGAAAACCCCGATACTGTGCATACACACCCGAATTTGTATTCCGACCGAAATACAAATGCAATGAGACAAAATCTACACTGTACTATACTAGGATCCGACTTATACCAAAACCGGCTAATAATATCTGTTCGATCCTGATCCGTGCAATACCGCACGTATCTGATCGAACCCTGCCATAAAACCATACGGCCTATAGTACAAACTGTCCGATCCTGATCCGTGCAATACCGCACGTATCTGATCGGACCTTGCCATATCTCCATACGGCCTCTACAACTTTTCGCCTGAAAGCTGAGTAACTGAATGTGGGGGACTCTAAAGACTCGTCAACACCTTGGTTATGGATTTAACCACTAGCACGTCAGAGGTATAAGCCAATACGTAACGGGCTACCAGGTACTGACTAAAAGGGACGTCTGTGAGCGAACTCAGCCTGACAACCCTACTGAGCCTGTCAGTGACAATATCCGTACAGTCCGGTCCGTTCGTCTATGAGCATCGCATGGCGGGCCTAGGGGTTTGGTAAAAGTCAGACCCCCAAAAGCGGTACAAGTTGTGTCGGAGTGTAGCCCAGAACACCCTGAGATACTAATGGAATACCTACCAGTAAATCTCCTTGCCTTGGCCAAGGACTTCGTGTAATGGCTCTCCTAGACACAGCGCGACCTCACCCCCAATACCGGGAGAGACGAACCCCTGAAGATACGCTCACTGCCTCCATGTGGCTCGGGACTGTACCCAACTAAAACCTGTTTGCACGACTCCTTTGAGCCGTGGTAGGGTAGCAATCAAAGTACAGTGGGAACTCACACGAGACAAATGACGATCCCCAGGTCGATGAACTAACCTGCACACATGTCACCAGGAAACTGCCATCTGACGTCTGGTATATGACCAACTAGCATGTTCCCGGCGAGTCCTGTCCGGTGTACTCATAACCCAATGAGCACCTGTATACATCTTAGGTGATCCAACTGACACCAGTGGCTTGTGAGACCGGCCACCGCCCCTCGTCAGGGTCTCGACTGTATACACTAGTCTACTCTGGAGTATCGATGCCCTGTCTCGAAACTCACACGACTAGGGACCATTTAAGGATATGCTTATAGACCCCAGCTCCCACTTATATGATCGCCCTCATACTGCTGGTGGTCAAGCAAGAATCCTAGGGGCTCTATCAACGTGTAATAGCAACTTGTCAGGTCACCTAAAACAGT
The DNA here is from genome assembly GCA_030015575.1 of Agapanthus africanus. Lineage (NCBI taxonomy): Eukaryota > Viridiplantae > Streptophyta > Magnoliopsida > Asparagales > Amaryllidaceae > Agapanthus > Agapanthus africanus. Next base: position 466,439,995 of record JASDDO010000014.1, on the reverse strand, counting down.
ACACGATGATAAAGGTAAAGCAGATAGCATACTATCATCTCGAGTAAGACTGTCCTACCGGGATAGGTCCTCCATCAATCATTGTAATCACGTGCTTGTGACCCAATAATTGACTCTGAGGGCACTATCTCCAACATTTCTGGCACACTGCTTCCTTTGCGGGTGAATTGCATTGGGTAGGTGGGTTCTTTTGCATCAGAACCACCATTGTACATGTATTATTCATTTGTATCTAGAAATTCCATCAACCAAAACTTGTATATTGTTTCAGACTTAGAAACTAGTCATGTATTATTTCGACCTTAGAGTCGCGCATTGTAGTATTACGGTTTTCATGCTGTTAAGTTTCTTTTTGAGTTTTGATCCTCGCCCTTCGGCGTTGTATATTATACTGCTTGCGTAGTTATGACCGTCGATTGACGAAGAGCTAGCTCCCGCTTGAGGAATGCCTTTTATCATTGCATATATATATTCTTGTTGTACCCCGTTCGGGGCCTGTATTTACAAAGGTAACTCTGCCGAAATTTTCATAAAAGACTGTATATTTTTAAAATGCATATTCGGCTTAATTATTTAAAAACCTTGTATTTAAAACATTTTTTCTTTATTTACTCCTTGAAATGGTTTTAGATTTCTGGGATTTTGGCTTACTTGAATCAGATAGGATCCTATAGACTTCATATGATTCAAGTGCTAGTCACGGGCTATTTCGGGTCGTGACCAAGTTGGTATCAGAGCGCTAGGTTAACCTTGGTTCGAGTCTAAGTTTGATTGTTTGGAGCCTAGGGCGTTTATATATATACGGAACTTAGGCTTGACCTTACGGAACATGGACTTAGTCGAGGGGGTATTAGACCCGAACTTTCGTCGCGTAGGATGACCCTTGGTTGATGGAGTAGGTGACTTTAGTAGAGTGACATACCGTGTGAATGTTCCGCGGCATACTTACGACACGGCACTACGCTTAAGGAACCTTAGGATGTACATTTTCTTGCACAGTATTATATTCATTCCTATGATTTATCCTCATCGATACTGGTTATGATTTTGCTGCCACGATTGCACGGGCAGAGAGAGCTACGGCTAGAGTTGCGTCAGCTTGAGCTCGTCATGGACGAGGACTGACCAGGGCGTGATTCCAGAGACATATGATTGCATTTAGAGGCTTCGTCTTATTATGTTTTCGCGCCATGAGCATTTGACAGATCGCTTTTACGAGATTTCTCGGACGTGCCGATCGGTACCAGTGGATCAGGCTACTGCTAGAGGCCATCCAGGATGTGATGACCATTGATATATCGCTTATTCATGATGATAGAGGCACTGTTTAGCGTACAGACAAATGAGCCAGTGGTTGCCGCGAATGACGAGGTATCGCCCAGATGATTGGAGCTACGGCAGCATGAGAATATACTTCGAGATATGATGGCGAGTCGCAAGTCACCCGAGGGTGAATGACTAGGACATGTTGTTCGTTCACTTACCCCGATACGAGGTCATCAGATAGATTGATTCCAGCTAAAGATGACTTCACGCAGATTCGTGGAGAGTCGATAGAGACGATCGAATGTCAGAAGCCCATTTTCCAAGTTTAAAAGTATTCGGAAAGACATGTAAGAGATTCTATAGACCCTCTAGAAGAATGAAACCCTAACTCGACATAATGACCGTGTGAAAACCTTTGAACCTTAGGGTTTGCGGCAGTTCCGCTGCGCCATTAGTGAGGCTTGGGTTTGCCCTTCTACGGCTGGACCACTGTTGCTGTGGTATGTATTCGATACTATTAAACTGTATCCAAGATGTTGATCTCTTGGGGGATTATGAGGTTTTGATGATCGATCGGATGGTTCGACATCATTCGGATATCATATGATGGGACACATTGCTTGGGAGCTTCCAGATACGAGTATAGACATTGGAGCGCCATCAATCCAGCCACGATGACACGAGTCCGAATCAGTCGACATTGAAGCAGAATGAAGTAAGGAGTTCGCAAGAGGTTTCGACGAGATGACGTTCCACAACGCTGACTTCAGAGATGTGATACGCACGCAGAGGCATTGTGTATGGATATATCTTCCAGAAAGAGGCGCGATGAGTATGCAGCCGTTCCGGAACAAGGTTTAGCATTAGTAGAGGATGATGACTTCCGGGCAGTTCGGCAAAAACGAGATTCGAGAAAGACCTCGACAGGACCTTTCTGGAATACTATACAAGAAGACCTGGACCCAGGAGTGGTCATATTGCGCACACCCAGCAGGCCAGAGTTTTGCATCGTCGACGAGATAGTTGACCAGGTTCGGATAAAGGACCTCACCCTGATGCGTTGTGAGTTGATCGAGGTCGGACGAGTATTGAGTATTCCTCCGATGGTTGGGATGAGTTCTCGAGGACCTGTTCGGCCATATATCTTCTACAGAGAGATGACAATACAGAGTACGCGATTTCGAGTTCATGCGAGAGACTTCGGATAGACCGTAGCCGAGAACATTGCAGTGCGCAGATAGAGACGTGACGTCATAGAGGACGATGATAAAGACAAGTGGAACCAGGGCTTCGTGCGAGATGCTGACGAGCTGTCATTACTTTCCGTCGAGACTAGAGACCTGATATGCTTACAGAGGCATTGGGATGCGACCAGTTTTCGAGAAATGCTGTGCTGAGGACACAGGTGTCCATTGAGAGAGAAGAGATTATGCAAGAGTACCAGCCTCCGTATAGTTCGACATAGGCAAGATCAGAAGAGACCTTGAGCAGGATTCCTTCCAGGACACTGCTGCATTGATAATTGCACCCAGGATCAGATGTGTCACGTGCATTCAGAGAGCCAGAGGCCTACCCCAGTGACATGCTACTTTACGAGTGGTCGTGACGATTGACCGAAAGATGACCAGAGAATGGCCAGAACGGAATCATCCCCGTTAGCACACCAGACAGGGCCGATGAGCCGATGGATCGTGTGATTGGTAATCCACAGAGAAGATAAGGACCCAAAGACAGAGGGCGCCAGACTGTGAGCGAGAGGAAAGTAGATATCTTGCGCTGCTACCATTGGATGCACCGACACCTTCTCGACTTTGGAGGAGGGACTACCGACGACGGTATTTATGATTTGTGATTTTGTGATTCGATTATCACGTATCCGTCACCTTTGATTTCGGTATTTTGGGCGTTCTGTTGCATGATTTAGTCTTGATGACTGAGTTTCATGATATTTGTTTTCGCGCACCATGGTTGCATCTACTGGGTATTTATGTTTTGCGCATAGTTTTTACGCTTGAGGTATTGATTGTATTTCATGCCTATTTTATGCCGGTGATTTGATTTACGCTTCCAGCATAGTTTTCATGCACCTTTAGCATTTTGAATTGGATTGAGTCATATTGTATACCGTCGATTTTGATTCCGATATTGATGTTGATTTCTTGCACTCTGTGCATTTGATTGGGATTTCCGCGCATGTTGAGCGCATGCTTTGAGGTACAATTTTGGTGCACACCAGATGCACTAAATCGAGACTCTTCGTGCATTTCAGATGCACCTGATTTTACTGTCAGGCACACACGTTGCCTATGACAGATGTTTCGTGCACACCCATTGCACCTAGATGTTGTTTCTGTGCACATGTATGGCACATATATGGATTTTGATTTCCGTGCGCACCAGACGCACAGGGTATTCTTATATACATTTTTAGGATTGATTCATATGGAGAAGTATATTTTTATGACATTTGCTATGTGTTTTCATACTGAGCAGGACTAGTCTGAGGAAAGTACCTGGATATATTTTGCATGCATTTACTTCAGCTATTTACATGTATAGATTTGATATTTACATGTATAGTTCGGATTTATATCATATTGATTTCATTTTGGATTTGACATTTGTGTCTTTATCATGACTCCGATTATTGAGGGATGCTTGATGGAGTTTCGATTTTGAGTTATCTGCTCATTACTTATGCGCATGCATTGCGCTATGATACGTTTTATGTATTGATGATTTCGGAGCCCCGACAATTCGGATTTTTACTGAAATGTTTTAGAATTTGGGCGTTTAAATTTAAATTCGGGGACCGAATTTCTTTAGGGGGGGAAGATTGTAATATTTCAAAAAAATAAAATATTATTTTTGGGAAATTTTATAATTTAATATTATTTTAATGAATATTTTAATAATTCGGTATAATTAAATACAGATAAATGGGAAAAATTTTGGATAAATTATGGAAAATTCTAAAATAGGATATTTTAGGGAATTATGCCATTTTTATGTTTTTATGTTTAATTATATGCAAATTTAGTGCTAATCGCAATTAAAAATCGCTAATCGGCTTTTTAGCAATTTTGGGCAAAACATGCACATATCTTTTTTTTCTACACTTGTGCATTTTCAACCATGATTGTTTTGGGTTTACTGTTCTAGTGAGAAGGATTTAGAGGGAAAAGAAAAGGGAATAGAATATTAGATATGGTGAGAGAGAGAAAGGGGTGGTGTTTACCTTTGACTTGTGTGAGCCATTCCTCTTCATTTTCCAACACGCATCTCTCTCCCCCTTCCTCCATTGCTGCTGCTGCTGCTCCTCATTCCCTCCCCACTTCACCTCCTCAAAACACCTCTAAAACAACTCCAAAACCCCACGCTCATTTCATTAAAAAGGTTCATAAGCTCAAGACCAACACACTGGACCAAGAAAGCAAGGATTCAACTCAAGAATTTTCTTGAGTTGCCAAATGAGGTATTTTTCTGGATCATTAGCTTAGTTTATGCATTACCTTTACCCCCATGTTTAGATTGAATCGATATTGTGTGATTTGGTGAACTTAAGGAAAACCTAGTTAGGGTTTGAGGGAATTTGGGTTATGATGTGAAATTGAGCTCAGTAGAGGTTATACAAACACCTTAGTGCTAGATTTGAGACCCAAACCTGAGACTTGAAACCCAGAATACGGATTTAGAAACTGATATCGGAAGATTTGTGAAATCTGTGAAGGTTATATTGAATCTGCTATCACCCCGAGACTCTGAAAATTATTTTGGTTGGATAGTGATATGTGCAGGAAGCCACCACCAGAACCCTATACCCTACCTCCATAACCCGACCGCAAATTTATCCATTCTGGCCGCAAATTACGGCCAGAACTGTAGGTAATTGGCTTGTTTTGGTTTTGGTGCCCCCTTATCAGTAGATTAGACCCCTAGCATGTGCAAAATTGTCCAATTTGACCTAAGATGAAATCTGGTACCCTTTTCTCTAGTTGCTGTTTTGATTCATGTTTCCATATTTCGTATTTTGAATTCTGGATTTGCGTATTGCATTTTACCTCGATTACTTGGCGTTTATATGACGATATCGAGGATTGTTCGATGGTTTTGAAAGCGTACCCATAGGTTCTAACCTATAGGCCCCTTAGCGTATCGTTTTGGGTTTTCGGGTGTCATTTTAGTATTGATTTGGTTTTAATACGCAATTTACGATACGTTGATGTGTAGGTACCCCATGAAGAATTCAGGACGACAAGCAAGCGTATGGCGACGTCGACAAGCAAGCGTGTGGCGACGTCGACAAATGAAGACGCAAGGTGAGTAGATTATATCTACGGGGGAAGTCGTGTGGATGGCGTATAGCACCCCTGGAGTCCGTAGTTGGTATACTATATATGTATATATTATATATATGATATTTGATAGTGTGTCATGGATTTTGTGTTAGGTGTACTATGGATAGATTAAGGTTAGGAGTAAACTAGTGTAGTTCCTAGTCGCGAACCCTAGAATAGGTTTACACCCACACGCACACCCTTGCATATAAATTATACTTATACTGTGATAATGGGGATAATGGATGACTTTGGAGATGAGTCGATGATATTGGGCATAGTACCGTGAGATCGGTGATATGATGTGATTCGTATTTGGGATACGACATATGATTTTTAGCGGGTTTTTGGGCATGTATTTCACACACGCATTCATACTTATATAGATGGTATCGATTGTGCTAGACATAGATCAGTACCCCAGATTGTGTGATATAATGATAATGATACCTGATAATTGATGAGAAGAATGCGATATTGACCCGTACCCAGCTATTGGGATGCCGTACGACGATTTACCGTACGAGCTATATATTCATGATTGATCCACACTCATGACTCGAGGATGCCAGATGATATACGGTATCGTACGCGATACTATTGAGGCGGGATCACCAACTTTTATATTTATATTTATATATATCGACTCAGATTTAGGTGGTTTCCATACCCCTCCCGATTGACTTGATAGTTAGATGTAGATTACTTAGTAGACATTAGACTAGACTCGAGTTATACCTATTTCTAAACTAACGGATCGAGGGTATTTCAAAGGGATCCAACGGATATTTCAAAGGACGCACCTTTTCTTAAAAGCACCGTAGCCCTTATTTTACTAAAACCCCGATTCGTCTTATTTTAAATGGCAAAACTGCATGACATATACATATGGATGTAGATTCTTTACTGTTACGTTGATTATTCGATTCCGCATATTCTTGCAGTTGCTTTGCATCGCATTGCATGTGTTTATTGTTATATTACGACCATACTGTTAGTACACCAGCACCATTATCGATGATGCGTATGTTCCACGTACACTTGCTTACCGGCTCACACACTTCATCTTCGATAATTGCCATGTCACTACACTGTAGTGCTGTTGCATTCAGGATATGACCCTTGCATGGCATACTTGTACCATACTAACTGTACACTCATTACTTGTATATTCATACCAGTGCACACATATATTGATATCTTCATACTTGCGCACATGCACACTATATATTCATACCAGTGCACACATATATTGATATCTTCATACTTGCGCACATGCACACTGTATATTCATTCCAGTGCACACATATATTGATATCTTCATACTTGCGCACATGCACACTGTATAATCATACCAGTGCACACATATATTGATATCTTCATACTTGCGCACATGCACACTGTATATTCATACCAGTGCACACATATATTGATATCTTCATACTTGCGCACATGCACACTGTATATTCATACCAGTGCACACATATATTGATATCTTCATACTTGCGCACATGCATACTATATATTCATACCAGTGCACACATATATTTATATCTTCATACTTGCGCACATGCACACTGTACATTCATACCAGTGCACACATATATTGATATCTTCATACTTGCGCACATGCACACTGTATATTCATACCAGTGCACACATATATTCATATCTTCATACTTGCGCACATGCACACTCTATATTCATACCAGTGCACACATATAGTGATATCTTCATACTTGCATGGATTTACGCATTGAGATATGTTGTTTCCATGATATTTCTGGATTTGGGAACCGTTGATATTTCAAAAGAGAATATGTAACTGTTTTAATAACCCGGTTATCCTTGATATGATATTTCAGTGCGTCCACCATGTGTTTTCTCGGTGCTGAGAGCGACATGTGAAACTCGATTCGTGGAGGCGGATGAGGCCGATTGTGGGTACATGGTGGACCCGGTATGGTACCCCGGGGTGAGAACGGATCGCTGTGTAGTAGGCGGTGAGCCTGGTAGAGGGACTACTACCTAACGGTGATTGGTTGGATCTGGCGGTTATCCGGAGGATACTGACCAGAGTTGATAGATGGATATGGGCCGACCCATGCTGCCGGGGCCGAGGGCCGATACCTCTGACGGAGCCCGATATATGAGGATTTACGTGCCGATGTTAGGCACAGGTTTCATGATGTTTTCGAGTGTCGATGCTAGGCACTCAGGTTCCATGATTTTGATTGTATCCCGACATTTCCATGCATATGCTTTACGATATTTACAAGCATGATGCTTATTGTCATTGGGTGACACGTGGATGGGATCCACACACATACAGACCTTGATTACATTGATCATACCTCTTATGTATATATAACAGTGGATGAGGACGCTGTTATTTATGCCATTACACCAATATTAGTGGAATGGGACGCTAATATATGTGTATTGATATCAATTTAGATACTTCATCATACTTATTCATGCAGACATACCTTATATTTATGATATGTTATTACCTGAGGCACTGGCACGAGCACTGGGCACTATATACATGTATAGATGTTACATTGCCACCTTATTATGCTTCAGACTTATCCTTTTGAGGTTTATATATATATCTGATCGTTTTGACCTAGGATTATGTCGTGCATTCGATTTTTGCTTGTAGATATTTTCTACTCACGAGTTGGCAACTCACCCCCGTTGTGCCACAGTTCTTGCAGGTTTTGCCGTACAGGTTCCATAGCGGCATTTCTGGCATACTGCTTTCTTTACGGGTGAATTGCATTGGGTAGGTGGGTTCTTTTGCATCAGAACCACCATTGTACATGTATTATTCATTTGTATCTAGAAATTCCATCAACCAAAACTTGTATATTGTTTCTGAATTAGAAACTAGTCATGTATTATTTCGACCTTAGAGTCGCGCGTTGTAGTATTATGGTTTTCATGCTGTTAAGTTTCTTTTTGAGTTTTGATCCTCGCCCTTCGGCGTAGTATATTATATTGCTTGCGTGGTTATGACCGTCGATTGACGAAGAGCTAGCTCCCGCTTGGGGAATGCCTTTTATCATTGCATATATATTATTCTTGTTGTACCCCGTTCGGGGCCTGTATTTACAAAGGGAACTCTGCCGAAATTTTCATAAAAGACTATACATTTTAAAAATGCATATTCGGCTTAATTATTTAAAAACCATGTATTTAAAACATGTTTTCTTTATTTACTTTTTAAAATGGTTTTAGATTTCTGGGCTTTTGGCTTACTTGAATCAAATGGGGTCCTATTGATTTCATATGATTCAAGTGCCAGTCACGGGCTATTTCGGGTCATGACAGGTACTCCGCCTAAAGTGACCTAAGTACAAATTGCTTGAAATTCCTTCCTTGATGATTCATATCTTGTGATTCGATTTCCATATTCTTATTGAATCCTTTTTCCATTTAAAGCCTTGTCGCCGATGACCGTGGGAACTTAGAGTGATGCAGCGAGGGCTGAGGTCAGGATTGACTCGGGTGAGATGAGGACCGACCAGGATGGCATGCTTGTTGCACAGCTGCAGACAGATTGTCCTTCGACATATAGTATCGCTAGGCTTGTGGCAGAGATGCAGGACATGCGCCAGACGATGAATTCATTGGTTGAGGTCGTTTGAGCGCAGCGACAGGAGGTTGTAACCCCTGTTAACCAGTTGTTCCTCGTGATCAGCATGCAATAGTCCGTCACCTACATGGCACCAGTGGATGCAGCCCGAGTGTACGAGACACGTATTTCAGAGACTTTGGGAGTTCCGGGACAGTGGAGGACTCGTACCAGTGTACCAGCCGAGAGACAGAGGCCTAGTCGTCGAGACAGATTTCATGACCGTCGCGGGAGGAGCAGAGGCTTAGGACGTGGACAGTCGTTCCACTCTCATCCCCAGGAGGGTCAGCAGTCGTCGCGTGGATGTTTCTGGTGCGGGAGCCTTCATCACCTCATTAAGGATTGTTCCTTAGCACCGTGTCAGGGTCGTATTCAGAGAGGTGTGGACACGGAATGTTTGCTCAGAGGGGTCAGTCTAGAGGAGGAGGAGTTCAGCCAGTTGCGGGTAGGAGGAAGACATCAGGGTTTGCTTCTACTCATCGGGACGCGCGGGCGTCCAATGCAAGGTTTTCAGGTATTCTTAATTCGTATGTTCTTTTATTGTATTTGTTGTTTTCACCTTGTGCCGTGGTTGGGACGAGAGTCGTGTTAGGTAGATCAGCCGTTTGTTGTGTTAATTTCTGTCAGCGATTCTTTGGTTGCGGAACATGTATTTCAGTCGTATCCCAATCGGTTAGGAGATTCATCCATCACTTGATCCTTCTAGAGATGTTGGTTTTGACGTTCTCCTGGGCACGGACTGGTTAGCTACGTGCTAGGAGTCTGTGGACTACCGTGAGGAAACAGTCAGGTGTTGTTTTCCCCGGCGAGTCAGTTCTTGTTGTGCAGGTGGATAGTTGTGCCGCTTCTCACAGCTCGAATTCAACCTTTTTCGCTAGTCGGCTTTTGAGGAGGGGATGTCGTGGATTCTTGGCGTTCATTCGTGGTACTGGAGCCACAGTTGGTTTGTTGGACCGGGTTCCTTTTGTGCGAGAGTTATCCGACGTTGTTCTAGATGAGCCGGCGAAGCTTGGGGAGCTTAAGGATCAGCTGCAGAGTTGTTTGTTGGGGGGATTGTACGTCTGAGTGTTTCGCATTAGGGAGCTCCTATTTCTGTTCGTCAAGGTGGAAGACGGCAGTTGAGGTTGTGTACTGATAGATCGTCAATTGAACCGGCTTACGGTGTGAATAGGTATCCTTTACCTCGCATTGAAGATTTCTTCGATCAGCACCAGAGTGTGAGACATGTTCTAAGTTTGTTCGGGATCAGGTCATCTTTGTTGCGGGTTCGGAGTGATGACATTTTGAAGACTTTCTTGTGCGTGCTACGGGCTTTGTGTGTTTTGGTAGTGTCGTCGGACTCACCAATGCCCTAGCAGCATTCGTAGATATGATGAACCAGATTTCTTCAGCCATTCCTCGACCAGTTATTGTTGTGTTATTGACGACATTTTGGTCTATTCAATGTGTCGTGAGGGACATGAGTAGCACTTGAGGATTTGTTTTGCAGATGTTCGGAGAGCCCCAGCGGTTTGCTTGGTTCTCGGAGTGTTTCTTCAGGCTTGTTTGTGTTGACTCCTCGGTCTTGTAGTTACGGGAGACGGTTTTCGTATGGTTCCGAAGAAGATCGAGACCATACGGGTTTGGCCCAGACTTGTGTTCGGACGGAGGTTCGCATATTTTTGGGCTTAGCAGGTTTTTACCGCCGTTTCGTGCAGGATTTCTAGTGTAGTGCTGCACCATTGAATGGAATGACCGGGAAGGAGGTTTCTTTTCTTTGGACTGAGGCATGTGTGCAAAGTTTTTACAGCAGTTGAAGACTCGGTTAACAACTGCATCAGTTGTTTATTTGCTTTCTGGTTCGGGCGACTTTGTTGTTTAACTATGATGTTTCGCGAGCGGGGCTCGATTTTGCGCTGATGCGGCAATATAGAGTTATCGCTTTTGCTTCCCTACACTTGGAGGAAGTACTAGCAGGATATCCCACTCATGATCTGGAGATGGCCGTGGTGGTCGTGCGTTGGAGATTTAGAGACACTACTTTTTCGGAGAGTCGTGTCAGATTTTCACGGACCACCAGAGCTTAATATACATCTTCCTGCAGCGGGTGTTGATTGTTGAGACGGTCTTTTTGCAGATTTACAGTTCTGTGCGTTCGTTGAGTATAGCTTGTGTTCGCCCCTACTGAGGGGACGGCCAGCTCATGTCCGCGCCCGACCATGCTTTCGCGAGGCACTGCCGCCGATGCTCGTTCGTCAGAGATACTTGAGCATACTCGGCTGGGTAATGATTCGGAGTCCTTGATTTGTGACAAGGATGTGCTATGTTTACGGACGTGTTTGTGTGCCCGTTGCTAATAGACAGGGACGCAAAATCCTATAGCAGGCGCATCTGTCAACTCTCCTTACTCATTCAAGTTCCACCAATATTGACGTGACTTATGAGATAGTTACGAGTGGGCAGGGATGTAAAGAGAAGTTTCGGGTTTCGTTTCAAGGTGTCTGTCTTGTGGTGTGCTTTGGTTGAGCATCTGAGACCGGCTGGAGAGTTGCAACCTTTAACCGTTCCGAAGTGGGAGTGGGAGCAGATCTCCACGAATTTCGTTATGGTGTCTACCCAGGATTAGACAGGGTGTGACTCCATTTGGTTGTTTGCTGTCCGGTTTGGCTCAGTTTGCTCAGTTGTTCTTTGTTAAGTTTGTGCATTGCACGGAGTTCCTTCATGGGTCGTATCCAATGAAAGTATCCTGTTCACTTGCCGTCTTGGGCAGGAACTTCAGGAAGCCTTGGGTACTGGTTGAGCTTTAGCTCCGCTTTTCCATCCGCAGGATGATGGTTTTGTGAGAGCGGGCTATGCCGACTATGGAGGATATGCTTGTGCGTACGTTTTAGTTGTTGTCGGCAGTTGGGGATCGTCACTTGCCATTGTTAGGGTTCTCCTTCCATAGTAGTTATCAGGAGTTACTCCAATTGGCAACCTTTAGGTTTAGGGGTCAGGTCGTGTCGATCACCAGTCTGTTTTTCTGACTCTGCGTAGTAGGATTCTTGGACCCCAGCTAGTCTAGAGACTTCGGAGATGATCCAGTTGGTTTAGGTCAGGATGAGAGTAGTCCATTGCGGACAGAGGTCTTATGCCGACCGCGTTGGTCGCAGACCTGAGTTCGCAGTAGGAGATCATGTATTCCTACGGACTTTTCCGATGAATGACGTGTTGAGTTTTGGGAAGCTTATCCTAGAATTGTAGGTCCTTTTGAGATCCTTAAAGCGAGTTAGTTCCGTTGCCTTTAATTTGGCACTTCCGCCCAGATTATTGAGTTTTCACCCCGTATTTCCTTGTGTCGATACCTTGCAATTACCTTCATGACCTTTCTCACATGATTCAGCATCAGACCACTTGTGAAGGGTTTTCTTGGACGTAGCCGTATAGCGAGGTGATCACTTAGGAGACAGCGAGCGAGATAGCAGAGTTTTTGTAATCATCTCTTTGAAGGTACGCTTAGTGAAAATTTTAAATTCTGGGTCGAATTTTTATAAGGGCGGGGGAGATTGTAACGCCGTAGATTTCGGTTAGTGTTCGTTTAGACGTTAGTGCGGGTTTACTGTAAAAAGTTTACCAATTCGGGTTCCTCGCATTTTATAACATTTAATCAATAATTTATTATTATTTGTTATAAGCATGCACGCACGTGTGCACGTAAATGCGAGGATTTGTTTGTGCTAATTTTTGTTCTTAGCAACCATGACACTTAACCTAATCAATCCCTTTGCTTTAATCCTTGTTTAAATTCATCCTTAACCTAAACCTTAGATCTTTTGAGTGAGAGAGAGAGATATTTATCTTAGAGTGGTGAGGTGTGTATGAAAACATTAATGATGCATTAATGATGTGGTTACACTCACCCTCATTCCTCACCTTACACTCAGCTCCCTCTCTCTTCATCATTTCCTCTCATTCTTTTCTCTATCTCATTTATTCCTTCTTCTTCTCTCTCATCAACTGAACACTCGCTCATTTCTACACAAAATTCATCACAATCCTTCACAAATATCCCAAAATCAAATCTTTTTCCATCACTTGCCTCTTGGATGCCTTGGAGTATGTGATTATTCCAAAAATTTAAGTTAACCGTAATCAGAAACGGCATCGCTTTGCAGCTAGCCGGTGAATACGGGTCGGTCCACAAGGATGAGTAATTTTCTGATTTGTGTTTTTACGAGTTGATTCCAATTGTGGTTTGGTTTTTGTTGATTGATTTAAAAACTAACTTATACGATATTAAAGAACTTGTTAGGATTAGATCTAAGGTAGGGTTGATGAGATTTATATCGTCACCTTTTTCAATGCCGTTTGATTAAAGCTTTTTAGAAATCATAACAATTATTAGCAAAGGGGATTAGGATGATTGGGAAGAAACACAGTTTCTTCCTCTAGATCCTTGTCCGTCCTTTCCTATTAATTGCTACAACCTTCATGGACGTCATGTATGTCCGGCCCTTTATACTACAGTTCACCGTTACCTCGTGGGTAGGGTGCCGTAGGGAGCGGATCATGCATGCGTGCATGAAGTTCTACTTATGAAATTGTGTTGGCATTGAAGGAGGTAAGAGATATTCATCTCTCACTCCCTCTCTTGTTCCTAACCCTACAAGCGAGGATTTTACTCGATCATTAGGGAATCTTCTAAAAATGACATTTTTTGTTATTTTTGATGTGTTTTGTTTAAATCTAAAGAAGTACTTATCTACTGGAGATTAAAAGAACTACACTAAATTAACTAGGGCAAATAATTAAATTATACTAAGGCAGAAAAAATTAGAAACTTACAAAAATGATGCTCTAGATCTCCCAACAATTCTGAATTTTATTGATAGAAAAGAGGCATCCCTTTTTACAGATTCGAGATTACAATTTATAAGAAAACAGCGAACCTAGGGTTACAGATTCTCGAACACATGATTTTACAGATATGCCCACTGAAAATCCTAACACCTGCACCGACGCACCAACAGAGAAAAAATCCACCGACACGGGCACCATATGGCCTCGGAACCGCGGCAAAGGGGGGGTCTGGGCCACGGTTCCGCGGCCTTTTGGTGAGCTCAGCTCACCAATTTTTTTGTGCCTGTTAGTCTTTATCTTGGCTTCTTATTTCCATATCCCTTTTCTCTGTTTGGCTTCTTGTTCTTTTCCAGATCTTCAGTGAAATTTTATATTGGTCTTTTAACCGTTTCACTTCGACACGCTGCGTTGCCTTGAACTGTTATTAGTCTGGGCTTGTCTAGGATCCGTTTACTTGTTGGTCAAAAGTCCCTTTACTGTATCAACTTTCGTCTTTTTCACTGTATTCGCTCCAAGAACCTGTAACCTGTAACATGTAACAGACATGGGTCAAAAGCACCTGTTTTTATTCTTAAATGCATAAGAATGGGGAATATAAAATGCAATAATATGTTATGAACAAATACCCCCAAACTTATGTTTTGCTCGTCCTCGAGCAACTTATTATTTTATTTATTCTAGATAAAAAAAATCTAACCTAACCGCACTTTCGCAGGGAAACACGATTGCACTGAGCACGTGCAACAAGCCGTTAAACCTCTAGGTGTCCCTAGTAGGAGGAGTGTTGTCTCCTGAGGGTTTTCAGCGGATTACACCCACAAAATCATATCAATTCGGTTTCTCGACTTTTGTTCTCCAATTAGGTTTTCTAACAAGGAATTCTATTATCGTTGACCTGCAAATTATCAACCCATATTCTTCACACTTCCTCATCATTTAACTTAAGATTATATATGATCTATAGAATTACTTAGCTTTCGGCATTTCTTAAGTTTTGCTTCTAGAGTTTTATCTCCGCTTAGGAATTTCTATCAACTCAATTAAAGATACAAGTTCTATTCTTCATTCCTTTCCCTTATCTAAACTCTAATCACATATCCCCACGTGTGTGTAAATATCACCCCTACACTTGGAAATTCAAATCAAGCAATCGTACTCTCGTCCATTGTCCAAAGCACTTATTAATTGGTGAATTTCGCTTTCACATCCTTCATGCGATCGTTAATGCTTCTTGATGTACCAACAACCGATTACAAGATGCGTTAGCACTTTAAAGCGTACTTCCTCGTTTTGCAACACCCAAGGCTTTTAGCAGTGACTCCCAAACCAGTTAGTCTAAGGCACTAGGTGATGAAGCACCCTCGCTAAATATTTTTTTATGTTTTAGCCTTAAGTAATCACAAAACCAGTGTCCATTTTTTCTTTCACTTTTTTTTTATTTTCTTCGTACTAAGGACTTTAGACAAGAGCATTTCAAGGTCTCTTCTACTATTCCAAGTTTGAAGGTGCGTGATAGTGCAAATTGTAAGGTATATGTTTTCAGAATTCAGACTAAAGCTAGGATTTATTTTTCAAACTTATACTCTAATAAAAGTTTTAATACTTTTCCTTCGCTTCGATTTAGCCCAAGAAGTGAACCCAAAATTTGCCCATTTCCAAATAATTTACAAAGACATGTACTTTCTACCGTTAAACTCTAAGGAAGGTTATTTTTAGGGTTTTTAATTTGCTAAGTCTAAGATCTAGTTTTTCCTAGCCAGTTAACCTATTTATCAAACTCAAGTCAATTAACCAGAATTGAATACATTAATTTTTATAATTTTTGAAAATTTTCAATTTTTATGGGTTTTTCTTTTTCTAAATTTTTTTTTATATTTTCAAATTTTTCAAATTTTTTTGATTTTTATATAAAGATGCAATGCAGAAGTTAAATATGCAAAAAGAATATATACAAAATGAAAATATGCAATGCAAAAGATAACTATATACACTACCTTCTCCCCCAAACTTAAGCAAAGCAGTGCCCTCACTGCCCGGCCCCACGTCTCGCTCGTGAGCGTGAACGTGATCGTTCCCTTCTAGCCAAAAGGGTTTGAATACCCCTCTCAATTTCCGTCAACCGACGGTCGTGATCTCGTGCAATCGCCCGAAACTCATCCCTCAAAGAATCAATTCTTCTCACCGTTCTCCGCATCAATCGTGCATGCTCTTGAGGTGTCAGTTCTTCCCCGCTCGATGTCGAGCTAGAGCTGGGGGAGCTAGAGCTGGGGGTGCGTGCGGGAATATTCTCTGCCGGTTCCGTTCGTGACCAAATATCAGTAAGTCTAGAGTAGGACGAAGTAACGCCCTCAATGAGTGGTCGAACCGGAACTCCGTCTATTATGTATGAATCAAATTCCTCGACGGGGAGGAAATAACGGCAGAGTTGGGTGACTAGCATGGGACATGGGTAGATGGTACCTCTTTTTCCCGCACCTATAGAATGGAGCAATACGGTGCACATGTCGAACCGTGGATTTTTCATCATTAGTGTGTGT
This sequence comes from Agapanthus africanus, assembly GCA_030015575.1. NCBI lineage: Eukaryota > Viridiplantae > Streptophyta > Magnoliopsida > Asparagales > Amaryllidaceae > Agapanthus > Agapanthus africanus. The sequence continues at coordinate 466,423,397 of JASDDO010000014.1, read as the reverse complement.
ACGACATGTAAGGCGGGGGTGAAAAAAGTCGTGTTGTGCGAGCTGCCAAAGATATTATTTTGTGCCCACCGGCACACAGTAAGAACGTTAGCGAAAAGGGTCCGTGCTTGGATACCCTTACGCGGCTCTCTCGCACAGTCATTCCCTATCAAGGGCATATAATCCTCAAAGTACAAAGGGTGGTCATGTGCGGGTACACGTGGTATGAGTGTGACATCGTGGATCATGTCCCTATCGATGTGAATTACGCGATCTCCCCAATTTATTTTAATGTAGCCTAAGGTGTCAAGACTATTGTCCTCCATTGATTCATAAAACAGGGTAACTAGTTCAGGTAGGGCAAACGCAGAGGGGTGATTATAGGTCAGGAAATTCCAGCCCCTCTGCCCTATTTCATGCGCAAAATAGCTACCGTACAATTCGTGTGTGAAAACCGGGGAGAAATCCCTCTCAAATTGCATTTTATGTGCCATTTATATTTTTTCAGGAAAAAATATGTAATAACATAGAGGAAAGACACAGATTTACCTCCCCTGAAAATTACAGGGGCTGAAGCTTCAGAGGTGCGGCGGTTCGGCGGCAGGAGATGGCTACGGCGGAGGAACCGCGGCATTCTGGTGGCGGCGCTGCGAGAATTTTCTGGGGCAGGTCGGAGGAGGCGGCTAGGGTTTTCTTGGAGCGAAAATATTAGGGTTATGAGAACAGGAGGGCTCGGGTCTCTTTAAATAGAGGGGAAAGAGGGTTATTTGAAGAAAACACCCTCAAAATTGAGGAATTTATTTGTAAATAAAAAATGTAAGCTCTTAATTCTGAAAATTTGCAATTAGGTCCAAAAATATCTTTTTTTATTTATCATTTTTTTTATTTATCATTTTTTTATGGTATTTTTGGGATTATATATTTACAAATTATATACACACCCCCAAATTTATTTGAAATAATGTTTTGGAAAAAAGGAAATTTGGGGGTGAAAGTGGAGGAAAATCACTCAGTGTAGATCGGCTCCTGCAGGAACAGTAGCTCCTCCGAAGGGTCCGCTGTGAAGAACGGTTTCAGTCGATGCCCATTCACTTTGAATAAGGTACCGTCTTCAGGATTTTCAAGATCAACCGCACCGTGCGGATAAACGGTGCGGACTACAAAAGGTCCTCTCCATCTGGAACGGAGCTTGCCGGGATGATAATGTAACCGAGTGTCATAAAGTAAAACCTGTTGACCAGGTTCAAAAGTTTTTCGCAAAAGGTGTTTGTCGTGGAACACCTTAGCTTGGTTTTTAGTAATTAGGGCATTATCATATACCTCATCCCTCAGCTCTTCTAGTTCATTCAACTGCAGCTTTCGATTGCTGCCCGCATCTCCTAAAGATAAATTCAGCTCTTTAATAGCCCAAAAGGCTTTATGCTCAATCTCCACTGGGAGGTGGCAAGCCTTCCCGTAAACAAGCCGGTATGGAGACATACCAAGATCGGTCTTATATGCAGTACGGAAAGCCCATAGTGCATCAATCAGTTTATGTGACCAATCTTTACGGTTTTTAGAAACCGTTTTCTCCAAGATTTGCTTTATTTGCCGATTTGAAACCTCGGCTTGCCCACATGTTTGGGGGTGATATGGCGTTGACAGTTTGTGGGTGATAGAGTATTTGCGCATTAAGGACTCGAAAGTCCTATTGCAAAAGTGAGAACCATTATCACTTATTATCGCCCGAGGGTGCCCAAATCGAGAGAAGATGTGTTCTTTAAGAAATCGAACGACAACCTTGTTATCGTTCGTTCGGCTGGGCACAGCCTCAACCCACTTCGAAACATAGTCAACGGCCAAAAGAATATACACATTTCCAAAAGAGTTAGGAAATGGTCCCATGAAATCTATACCCCAAACATCAAAAATGTCCACAACCAAAATTTGTTGGAGCGGCATTTCGTTTCTCCGCGATATCCGGCCCAAGTGTTGGCACCGGGAGCAAGTTTTGCAGTATTCAAATGCATATTTGAAGAGTCGGGGCCAATAGAAACCACACTGCAAAACTTTTTCGGCTATCTTCTTTGGGCCAAAGTGCCAGCCACATGCTTGATCGTGGCAAAAAGACAGCACACTCTTGACCTCACTTTCAGGTACACACCGACGAATGATTTGGTCGGAACAGTATTTAAAAAGATAGGGTTCATCCCAGTAAAAATGCTTTACTTGGGACAAAAATCGAAGTTTATCCTGTTTCGACCAATCTTTAGGTATCAGGCCGGTGGCTAAGTAGTTTACAATATCGGCGAACCATGTTTCGGAAGAAACGGTCAAGAGTTGCTCATCGGGGAAAACATCAGTGATTGGGAGATCAAGCGTAGGCGAAGAAGGGAGTCGTGATAGGTGATCAGCTACTACGTTTTCACATCCTTTTTTGTCCTTTATGACAAGGTCAAATTCTTGTAGTAAAAGGATCCAACGTATTAGCCTTGACTTAGCATCCTTCTTCGCAAAAGGTGGCGAAGAGCTGGATGATCAGTATATACAACGACTGGAGAGCCAATTAAATAAGGCCGAAATTTTTCAAGTGCAAACACAACAGCTAAAAACTCTTTCTCTGTTGTTGTGTAGTTTAGTTGGGCCTCATTTAGTGTTCGGCTCGCATAATAAATCACATGCGGCATTTTATTGATGTGCTGTCCAAGGACAGCGCCACTGGCAAAATCTGATGCGTCGCACATGATTTCGAAAGTGTGCGTCCAGTCCGGAGATGAAAGGATGGGCACAGAGATGAGAGAATGTTTCAAAGACTCGAATGCTTCAATGCATGTGGAGTCGAAAGCAAATGTTGTGTCCTTGGCCAATAAGAGAGTCAAGGGTCTAGCAATCTTGCTAAAGTCCTTGATGAACCGTCTATAAAATCCGGCGTGGCCAAGGAAGGCTCTAATGTCTTTGACGCATTTAGGGGAAGGGAGATTAGAAATCACTTCGATTTTAGCTCTATCAACCTCGATGCCGTTTTGCGAGATGACATGTCCTAAGACAATGCCTTCTCGCACCATGAAATGGCACTTCTCCCAATTCAACGTTAGGTTCTTATCCCTACAGCGGGTAAGAACAGCGTCAAGATGCCGTAAACACTCGTCGAAGGAGTCGCCAAAGTTGGAGAAATCATCCATAAAGATCTCTAAGAACTTTTCAACCATGTCTGAAAAGATCCCCATCATACACCGTTGAAATGTCGCGGGTGCATTGCATAACCCAAAGGGCATGCGACGATAAGAAAAAGTGCCAAAGGGACAAGTGAATGTTGTCTTTTCTTGATCCTTTTTGGCGATGGGGACTTGGTTGTAACCGGAATAGCCATCCAGAAAGCAATAGAACTCATGCCCTGCCAATCGCTCGAGCATTTGGTCAATGAAAGGTAAAGGAAAGTGGTCTTTCCTTGTCGCGGCATTGAGTTTCCTATAGTCTATGCAGATTCGCCACCCAGTTTGGGTGCGAGTGGGAATTAACTCATTTGCCTAGTTGGTAATGACCGTAATGCCCGATTTCTTTGGCACGACGTGAATTGGGCTAATCCATTGGCTATCCGAGATAGGGTAAATGATACCATTATCCAAACACTTAACAATCTCCTTCTTAACCGCCTTTTTTATAATGGGGTTGAGGCGTCTTTGAGGATCCCTTGCCGGCTTGGCATCATCCATCAAGTGTATATGATGTTCGACTATGAGGGGACTTATCCCCTTAATGTCCGCCATAGACCAGCCGAAAGCTTGCGGATTATTATGTAAGACCATCTAAAGAGCCTTCTCTTGCTCAAGAGCTAGAGAGGCCGATATAATGACGGGTAAGGTCTCGTTATCACTTAGATAAGCATATTTTTGGTGCGATGGCAAAAGCTTCAATTCGATTTTAGGAGGTGAAACAATAGATAGTAGCAATGGGGTAACTGTTTCAAAGTCGAAGGATTCCATCAATGGTTCGAATCGAGTGTACGCAACAGAGTCGGATGGTTCAATTAACTCATCCGAAAAAGCAAAAGACTCCAATTCAGGTGATGAGTCGTCAAAGTCGTCAACGAATGTAGAACACTCAAAATCGTCATCCGCCGTGAAAGCTGTGTCGGATTCTAGGAGGAACGCACTAGTGGCGTTAATATTGCTGTGATCGAACAAAAAATTCTCGAACTCACAGTCCTCCTCCGCGATCTCATTGATCGAGCAAACATCGAGTACGCTAGCATTAGGCTCCGCAGGCTGACTTCCCAACTTGAAAATATTGAGCTCAATTGTCATATTGCCGAAAGATAGGTTCATTGAACCATTACGACAATTTATCACTGCGTTGGAAGTTGCCAGAAATGGTCGACCAAGTATTACCGGAATTTGGTTCCGGGGGTTCGCGACAGGTTGTGTATCCATCACGATAAAGTCAACGGGGAAAATGAAATCCCCTAATTTAATTAACACATCCTCCAGCTCTCCCCTAGGATGAGTTATTGACCGGTCGGCCATTTGGAGAGTACAGTGAGTGGGCTTAAGCTCTCCAACGCCCAATTGCTCGTACACAGAATAGGGTAGCAAATTTACTCTCGCGCCAAGATCTAATAGTGCTCTATTGATGTTCTTATCCCCAATTGTTATCGAAATGGTAGGACAACCGGGGTCCTTTTGCTTTGGGGGTAAAGAATTTACAAGAGCATCACTAATAGCACTAGCCACAAAAACTTTCTTTGACACTTGCGACTTCCTCTTTTTGGTGCATAAGTCCTTTAAATTTTTTGCATATGAAGGAACTTGTTGGATTGCATCCAAAAGAGGGATATTTATGCTAACCTGTTTGAACAACTCTACAATCTTTTCCATCTGTGGAGTTGGTTTATTGGATCTCAACCGATTAGGAAAAGGAACATTTTGAAAGGTGGTTGAGTCCAATTTTTGCGGATCAGATTGTCGAGTTGGAACGGCACCCTGTGTAGATGTGTTCGTGTTGTGAGAAATGGGTCCGTTCGAGCTAGAAGATGTAGAGCCATATGAAGGGTGGGGAATAGGCTCTAAAGAAGAAGGTGAAGAAGATGAAGAAGGGCCACCGGCATGGGTGTTATTGTCAATACCCACATTGTTTTGCAACACTTTTCCCGATCTCAACGTGGTCAGCGCATTTACGTTATGATTCTGCTGTTGATTTGCAGCATGTGCGTGACAGGGGTTGGGCAGTGGTTGAGACGGGAGTTTTCATTTTTCGCGCTCGCTCAAAGCTGCATTAAGTTGTGCAATTTGTGCCTCAATAGATTTGATACTTTGATCGTGTGAGGCACTGTTTTGCACCAAAGATTGAATAGAAGTCTCTAGTCTTGCTGTAGACTGTGTAGATTGCTTAAGGAACGCATCTAGACTTCTTTCGAGCGAGCTAACCTTATCATTATTAGGTTGAACATAATTGTTTGGTAGGTAGGCATTGTTAGGCACAAAATTGTTCACCTGATTAGGGTAAGGTTGCCGTTGAAATTGTTGCGGTTGAAATTGAGTTTGTGACGGTGTTTGTTGTTGTTGTTGAGGAGGAGGTCTTTGAAAATTGTTATTTCCTTGGAATTGTTGATTTTGGTTCCAAGCGAAATTTGGGTGATTCCTCCACCCCGGATTGTATGTCGAAGAGTAAGGATCGTTTCTTTGTCGTTGCTGAAATGCAGCGTTGACTTGATCCTGTCCTTGAGTAGATGCATTATAAGGACACTCTTCGGTTAGGTGCGATGGATCCGCACAACAAGCGCAAACAGTTCTCGGAGGCATAACAGGGGCAGGAGAAGACGACGAGATTTTGGTCTCAATCGCTTCTAGCTTTTTCGTAAGAGCGGCCATCTAGGCCTTCATAGCAATCGACATTTCTACTTGATGTACGCCTTCCCTAGATTGACCACTAGAGGAAGATGATGTGGTCTTGGTACTCTCCTACTGAATTGTTTGCTCACTAAGATCCTCAAGAAACTGCCATGCTTCATCACTAGACTTGGAGAGAAAATGACCTTGACTTATGGTTTCTAGCAACTACTTCGATGCCGAGTTCAATCCCTCGTATAATGTTTGGCAAAGTTGCCAACTTTCTATCCCATGATGAGGGCATTGAACGAGTAGGTCCTTAAATCTCTCGAAGCACTTCCAAAAGGGTTCGGAAGGAAGTTATGAGAATTGAATTATTTCATTGCGGATTCTGGCAGTTTTGTGATGAGGATAGAACTTTTTCAGAAAAGCTTTCACAAACTCGTCCCAATTTCTTATGGAATGTGATGCGGTGCTGTATAGCCACTTCTCGGCTAGGTCACATAAGGTGAAAGGAATGACCCTTAGCCTTATCGCGTCATCACTTAATTGGGTTGTTTTCATCATAGCGCACATATTTTGGAATTTATTAATAAAGATATAAGCAATTTCAGATTCCAATCCATGAAACTTTGGCAGCATATTGATGAAATGTGGTTTAATTTCAAAATTGTCCCCATTTGCCGGTGGGGGTGAAAGACAGGTAGGTAAAGAAGTGTGGACGGGGTAGAAGAGATCCTGGAGCGCAACTCGTGCCGGCGCTTCAACAGGCGGTTGAATCGGGTTATTCGCACCTGGTGGAGGTGGAATCATTCCCGTCGGTAAGGTATTGTTGGGGTTGAATCCCGACATGCCTTCGGTGGAAGAATATGAAGGTGTAGGTAAGAAAGTGGACGGAACGTCGACTTCGGTGTCGAAGGGTTCGTCGGTCGGTACCAACGAAACACGGACTAATCGGGCGTTAGTATCCCTAGTCCAAAGTGACATACACTAAAAGGGGTAGTGTAGTCAGAAAAAAGAAAGACAGAAAGTGGAGGTAAGATAACGTCAGTGAAGGGAGGTGGTGGAAGTGAGTTGCAAGTTTTCTTAGCGACAAGTTGCAAGTTTGAAAAGGTTTTTCTCTCCTTTTTTTATGTGAGAGTTTTGCAAAAGAGGTTTTTGAAAAGGGACTCGTGACACAAATGTATCAACCACACATGCACAATCTGGCCTAGATCTAGGGTCACCTAGGTCTGCTAGACAACTCCTAACTAGGGCTAGAAATAGGACCTCAAACCGCCACTTCACCGACAAGTACGGCCAGGTATGTGGGAAGGAACCACCACAACAGTAGGCCTAATTAATAACCACTAGCGTAGAGACCGCAAGGTCAGTTAGGATAAACGGTCAATGCCTATACTAGTCCTTTTCCTATTGAGCTCGATGTCCTTAGGTCTGAGTCTAATATTTTTTAATTAATTGTGGTCGAGGCAAAAATGCTTTAAGGTGATTTCTGGGGTCCTGGGAAGCGTGATGAAATCCCCACCCAATCTGAGTTTGGTCAATTAGCCCCTTAAAATCCGATTAAATTATGCAAAACAATAAAATTCACTTGCAAGCAATTTTTAGCGCGGCGCAAAGAAACCTGCAGAAAATCTGTTATTTAGAAGGGGAGAGAAGATTTTTAGCGCAAAGAATTCCTGCAGAAAATTTTCACAGTGGATATATTGTAGGTTACAGAGGGGAGAATGAGGGATCAAACCGTGCAAATTTCACGCACAGAAGAGGTAAGAGCGCCGCGGTTCCGCGGTTTTAGCGCCCAATGGCCGCGGTTTCGCGGTCAGGTGGTGGGATCAATCCCTGAAAAAAAATTCTACTGCTCTGTTGTGAACTTCCTCCTCTGTTCTGATGTGCACTTTTCTGTTCAGCCTTCTGTAAATTTCCAGATTCGCAATTCTTCGCTGTTCCTGCAAGATTCAAACCATAAAACCCTTCAAACAGATAAAAATCGATAAAATTCTAAGGTAGGTGAATACGGGTCGGTCCACAGAGATGTGTAATTTTCTGATTTGTGTTTTTACGAGTTGATTCCAATTGTGGTTTGGTTTTTGTTGATTGATTTAAAAACTAACTTATACGATATTAAAGAACTTGTTAGGATTAGGTCTAAGGTAGGGTTGATGAGATTTATATCGTCACCTCTTTCAATGCCGTTTGATTAAAGCTTTTTAGAAATCTTAACAATTATTAGCAAAGGGGATTAGGATGATTGGGAAGAAACACAGTTTCTTCCTCTAGATCCTTGTCCGTCCTTTCCTATTAATTGCTACAACCTTCATGGACGTCATGTATGTCCGGCCCTTTATACTACAGTTCACCGTTAACTCGTGGGTAGGGTGCCGTAGGGAGCGGATCATGCATGCGTGCATGAAATTCTACTTATGAAATTGTGTTGGCATTGAAGGAGGTGAGAGATATTCATCTCTCACTCCCTCTCTTGTTCCTAACCCTACAAGCGAGGATTTTCCTCGCTCATTAGGGAATCTTCTAAAAATGACATTTTTTGTTATTTTTGATGTGTTTTGTTTAAATCTAAAGAAATACTTATCTACTGGAGATTAAAAGAACTACACTAAATTAACTAGGGCAAATAATTAAATTATACTAAGGCAGAAAAAATTAGAAACTTACAAAAATGATGCTCTAGATCTCCCAACAATTCTGAATTTTATTGATAGAAAAGTGGCATCCCTTTTTACAGATTCGAGATTACAATTTATAAGAAAACAGGGAACCTAGGGTTACATATTCTCGAACACATGATTTTACAGATATGCCCACTGAAAATCCTAACACCTGCACCGACGAACCGACAGAGAAAAAATCCACCGACACGAGCACCATATGGCCGCGGAACCGCGGCAAGGGAGGGGTCTGGGCCGCTGTTCCGCGGCCCTTTGGTGAGCTCAGCTCACCAATTTTTTTGTGCCTGTTAGTCTTTATCTGGGCTTGTTATTTCCATATCCCTTTTCTCAGTTTGGCTTCTTGTTCTTTTCCAGATCTTCAGTGAAATTTTGTATTGGTCTTTTAACCGTTTCGCTTCGACACGCTGCTTTGCCTTGAACTGTTATTATTCTGTGCTTGTCTAGGATCCGTTTACTTGTTGGTCAAAAGTCCCTTTACTGTATCAACTTTCGTCTTTTTCACTGTATTCACTCCAAGAACCTTTAACCTGTAACATGTAACAGACATGGGTCAAAAGCACCTGTTTTTATTCTTAAATTCATAAGAATGGGGAATATAAAATGCAATAATATGTTATGAACAGTATGCAAAGCTTGGATCTTTGAGTTCTTTTGTGTAGGTATTGATCTCTTTCTGTTCTATAAATGTTTTTTGTGTAGCTTAGCTTTAAAGTTTCAGTTTTTATCGCGTATCGTATCGTTTCGGGTAAATATCGTATTTTTAGTGTTGTTTTGGGTTCTCGGATGATCTGCTGTTAAACCAGGTAATTGTTACAAAAAATTGACTTGACAGTAACCTAGTGTAGTGACCTAGAACCTACCCTCAAAATACGAACCAATTCCATCATGGTCGGGCCGCAGATTTATTGCTTATGGCCGCAATTTGCGGCCAGACAGTGGAGTTGGGGTTTGGTTTTTTGGGTAAGGGTCTCAGGGGTTGTTTGTGATCTCATGGTACCTGCAATTTTTACAAATTACTGGTACAGAAAAATCTAGGACCACTTGTGTGTTTCTTGTGTTTCGTTTCATGCGATACGTTATCCGATACGGTGCGTATTCTGTGTTGCTGTTGTTCTGAGTTGGTTTCGTAGTGTCGCTATACGCGTTAGCTACAATACGAACCCTTTAGAGTACGTTTGTGTGGTCGTGTTGGTCCGTGTAGATTGTATGTATTTTGGGTCTATTATTAATATATACTTGTGTTATTGTTTTAATGTTGCGGGTTCGCAGGCGGGGACTTCGGACACTGCTACCAGGGAAAACAGGGGGTAGACTTCACCTAGCTTGGAGCGTTGGTGAGTAGATTTAACATCTACAGGGGAATCGCCCGCATGGCGTTATGCGTCTGGGCTAGAGATGTTATTTCTGTCGCATATTCTATGTCATATTTAGAATTGCGCATTTACCCTATTACTTAGATATTGGTGTTCCTGGACTAGTATCCTTAGGACACTGCACATATTATTGACGATTCATATTACACGAGCACTGATTGCATGCTACACACACCGTAAATAATTGCTATGTCACACACAAACCTGTAACATTTCAAAATAATAAAATATTATTTTTGGGAATTTTTATAATTTAATATTATTTTATGGAATATTTTAATAATTCGGTATAATTAAATACAAATAAATGGGGGGGGGGAAATTATGGCAAATTCTAAAATAGGGTAAATTAGAGAATTATGCCATTTCAAAGTTTTTATGATTAGTTATATGATAATTTAGTGCTAATCGCGATTAAAAATCGCTAATCGGCTTTTATGCAATTTTGTGCAAAACACGCACATATCTTTTCTCTACACTTGTGAATTTTCACCATGGTTTATTTTGGGGTTACTATTTATGTGAGAAGGATTTTGAATGAGAAAAAGAAAAGAGATGAAATGGGAAAGGATTATAATATTGGGTATGGGCATGTGAGAGAATGAGAGGGTGAGATGTGTTGACTAAGTCCTAGCCATTCTCCTCCATTTTCAACACTCATTTCTCTCCCTCTCCCTCTTGTTGTTGCTGCTGCTGCTCACCTCACCTCCCCTCTTCAAGCCCCAAATCACCTCTAAAACTACACCAAAACCCCACTCTCATTTCAAAAAAATGTGCACAAGCTTGCACGCTATAGGATGGACCAAGAAAGCTTTCATTTTGGCGCTGTTGAGGATTCTAGGGGGGTCTTATGAGGTAATTCCTTCACAATAAGAGTGGTATTTCTTGTGCTTAAGCTTCGATTCAAGTTTCATATCGATATTGTGTGTTTTTGTGGACTTGAGGAAAACTTAGTTAGGCTTTGGGGGAAATTTGTATTGTAATGTGAAATTGAGCTCAGTAGAAGTTAGATAAACACCCTAGTGCATGAATTGAGACCCCAACCTGAGAGTTAAAACTCAAAATACGGATTTAGAAACCGATATCGGAAAGTTTGTGGAATCTGTGAAGGTTATTTGAGATCTGCTATCACCCGAGACATCCTAAAATAAAATTGATTGGACAGTGAGATGTGCAGGCACCCAGGAAGCTAACCCCAAGACCCTAGCCCCTAACTCCTAGATCCGGCCGCAGATTTATCCTGTTTGGACGCAATTTGCGGCCAGACCTGCCCTATTTGGGTTCGTGTTGGTTTTGGTGTTCCCTCATCAGTAGATTAGGCCCCTGGTATGTGTAGATTTGTCTAGTTTGACCTAGGGTGAAATCTGGAGCCTATTTCCTTAGTTGCTGTTTTGGATTCGTGTTTCTGTATTCCGTATTTTTAGTTCTGAAATTGTGTATTGTGTTTTACATCAACTATTTGGCGTTTATACGACGATATCGAGGATTGATTGATGGTTTTGAAGTCGTGCCCATAGGTTCTAACCTATAGGACCCTTATCGTATCGTTTTGGGATTCATATGCCGTTTTAGTTTGGAATTGGTTTTGATACGCATTTGCGATATGTTAATGTGTAGGTACCAAATGAAGACTCCGGGACGACAAGCAAGCGCGTGGCGACGTCCACAAATGAAGACGCAAGGTGAGTAGATTATATCTACAGGGGGAAGTCGGGTGGATGGCGTATAGCACCCCCACAGTCCGTAGTTGATATACTATATATTATATATGATAGTTATAGTGTGTCATGGATATTGTGTTAGGTGTATTATGGATAGCTTAGGGTAAGAAGTAAACTAGTATAGTTCATAGTCGCGAACCCTAGAATAGGTTTGCACCCACACGCGCACCCTTGCATATTCACTATACTTACACTGTGTTGATGATGATTTTGGAAGACATTGGAGATGAGTCGATGATTTTGGGCATTGTGCCGTGAGATCGGTGATGTGATGTGATTCGTACTTGCGTTACGACATGTGATCTTTCCGGGCCGTTGGGCATGTGTTTTACCCCTGCTTTCATACTTATATAGATGGTATTGATTTATACTAGACTTAGATTTGCACCCCAGTTTATGCGATACGATGATAATGATACCTGATATTTGATGAGAGGAATGTGATACTGACCCGTACCCAGCTATTGGGATGCCGTACGACGATTTACCGTACGAGCTTTATATTGATGATAGATCCGCACTCATGGCTTGAGGATGCCATATGACATACTGTATCGTACGCAATACTATTGAGGCAGGATCACCGACTATATATATATATATATATCGACTCAGATTTAGGTGGATTCCATACCCCTCCCGGTTGACTTGATACTTAGATCTGTAGTTTGCATAGTAGATGTTAGACTAGACCCGAGTCATACCTATTTCAAAAACAAACGAATCGGGAATATCTGAAAAACACTGTAGTCCTTAGTTTACTAAAAACCACGATTTGTCATATTTCAAATGGCAAGCTGCATTACTATTCATTTACCATTTACTCTACGGCTCGCATTGCATTGCATGCTTATATGTTATTGATTCATATTCCTTGTACATATGCCTTTACATAGTTGCATACTCATATTAGTGTTCATGTTGCATGTATTATAATTCATGGATTTCGCACTTTGATATGGTTGCATATGATGATTCTTGATTGTTTTACTCCTACGTATATATATCAGTAGTATGGGACGCTGAAATATATATGTACACCCATAGAGTTTATATATATTAGTGGTATGGGACGCTGATATATATATATATATATATATATATATATATATATATATATATATATATATATATATACGCCTACTTAATATATCATCATGATGATCTATGCAAATTTACATATGCATTATGAGAGGAGCCTATGAGCTCGATGTGAGAGGAGCCTATGTGCTCGGAGCCTATGAGCTCGATGTGAGTGGAGCCTATGTGCTCGGCGCCTATAAGCTCGATTATAGAGGAGCCTATGTGCTCGGGGTCTTTATGGTTGATGGCATATTATATCTCCCCTACCCCACATTTATTTTATATGCATTGCATCATGTATTAGGAGTACCTGATAGAGTACCTTCATGAATGCTGCATACATATCGGATACATGATATATGGGTTTCACTTGATATTGAGATATATAGTTTGTGTCGATGCTCGACATTGATTTCCTGATGATTTCATTCATGATATCTTCTGTTTTCATTTTACCGCGTACATACATCATATTTATGATATGTTTTTACGTGAGGCACCGGCACGAGTTCTTGGCACTACACTTATGTTCAGATGTTACATTGCCACTTTACCATGCTTCAGACTTATTCATTTGAGGTTTATATTATATCTGATCATTTGACTTAGGATTATGTCATGCTTTCAATTTCTGCTTGTAGATATTTTATATTCACGAGTTGGCAACTCACCCGCGTTGTGCCACAGTTCTTGCAGGTTTTGCCGTACAAGTTCCATAGCGGCATTTCCGGCACATTGCTTCATTTGCGAGTGATTTGCTTGGTAGGTGGGTTCTTTGCATCAGAACCACCCTTGTATATGTATTATTCTTTGTATCTAGAAATTCCATCAACCAAAACTTGTATATTATTTCAGACTTAGACACTAGTGATGTATTATTTCGACCTTAGAGTCGCGCTCAGTAGTAATACGATTTTCTTGCTTATTGGAGTCTCTCTTGGGTTTTGATCCTCGCCCTTCGGCGTTGTATATTATATTGATTGAGTGGGTTGTGCTCTTTGTTTATGCGTAGTAAGTGTTTGATAAAATGCCTCGAGGGAAAATAATTTACAAAATTTGTTTCTTTACTCTTAAAATGGTTTTAGATTTCTGGGCTTTTGGCTTACTTGGATCAGATGGAGTCCTGTAGACTTCAAATGGTTCAAGGGCCAGTCACGTGCTCTTTCGGGTCGTGACAAAGTTGGTATCAGAGCGCTAGGTTAACCTTGGTTCGAGTCTAAGTTTGACTATGTGGAGCCTAGGGCGTTTATATATATATACGGAACTTAGGCTTGACCTTACGGAACTTAGACTTAGTCGAGGGGGTATTAGACCCGAATTTTCGTCACGTAGGATGACCTTGATTGATGGAATAGGTGACTAAAGAAGAGTGACGTACCGTGGGTATGTTCCGCGGCATACTTACGACAAGCCACTCCGCTTAAGGAACCTTAGGATATACATAATTTCGAGATCAGTGATTCTCTTCATATCCATGATTATACATCCATTTGAGATCCTCGATTCTATTAGTTTCATGATGATTCCTTCATTGATGCTGTTCCTTCTTATGATCATGTATCCACTCTGGATCTGTTGTTTTCTTTCTTGCCATTGATCTGCTCTCTTCGAAACTCAATTGAGGTTCCTGTCACCATGTTTGAACGCAGTTTGGGCTGCTGCTAGGGTTACGGTCAGTGCGAGCTCGTCTGGTACGAGGGCCGGCCATTGTGTTTTCTGGTGACATGGGAACGTCTCGAGTTAGTATTGGTGATTTTGACCTCTAGTGGAGGCGAGTGCTTGGTTTTGTACCGGATGATCGGGCCATTGTTAGAGCTTCCAGTTGAGAGAGGACTGTTGATGTACAGCATACCTCAGAGATTATGATGTCGCCTACCGTATAGACAGATGTACCAGCTGTTGCTGAGATTCATAGGATGTCGCTTCCCGAGCTTACGAGCTGAGATCGCCGGAGCTTCCAGGAGGATATGAGACAGATGATAGCTAGTCTACCAGATTTGAGAGACGAAGGTGATTCGTTCGATTTATGCGCCAGAGCAGGCCCAGTTGAGTTGAAGATTTTCAGTGCGGAGAGTCTTACTCAGATCTAGAGCGGACCGATTTAGAGATGACCGCCAATGTATTGCCTTTCCTGGAGGATTGAGGCGTTGTTCAGCGTACAGACGAATGAGCCAATTGTTGCTGCAAATGATGAGATATCGCCCAGATGATTGGAGCTACTGCAGCATGAGTATACACTTAGAGATATGATGGAAGGTCGCTAGTCACTAAGGATGAAGGACTGGGCCATGTGGTTCGTTCGCTTACCGATGCGAGGTCATCAGATAGATTGCTTCTAGCTAAAGACGACTTCACGTGAAGACGTTGAGATTCGACAGAGACGATCGAATGTCAAAAACCTGTTATTCCAAGTTTAAAGTATTCAGAAAGACATGCAGGCAATTCTATGGACCCTCTAGAAGAATGAAACCCTAACTCGACATAATGACCGTGTGAAAGCCTTTGAACCTTAGGGTTTGCGGCAGTTCTGCGGCGCCATTAGTGAGGCTTGGGTTTGCCCTTCTACGGATGGATCATTGATGCTGTGGTATGTACTCGATGCTGTTAAACTGTACCAAGATGTTGAGCTTTTAGGGGATTAAGAGGTTTTGGCGAATCGATCGAATGGTTCGACTTCCTTCGGATGCTAAGTGGTGTGATGCATTTCTTGGGAGACTCCTGATACGAGGATAGCCGTTGGAGCACAGTCCGTGCAGCCACGATGAGACGAGTCTGAAACAGTCGACATTGAAGCAGAGTGAAGTAAAGAGTTCGCAAAAGATTTTGACGAGATGACATCCCACTCCGCTGACATAGCACGCAGAGACGTTGTATATGGATATATCTTCCAGAAAGAGGCGCGATAAGTATGCAGCCGTACCGGAATAAGAATTAGCTTCAGCAATGGATGATGACTTCCGGGCAATTCGGTAGGAATGAGATTTGAGAGAGAAACCTCGACAAGACCTTTCTGGAATACGATATCAGAAGACCAAGACCCAAGGGGGGTCATATTGAGCACACTCAGCAGGCCAGAGCTCGACATCGTCGACGAGGTAGTTGACCAGGTTCGGGTAAAGGACCTTACTCAGATTCGTTGCGAATTGATCAAAGACGGACGAGTATTGAGTATTCCTCCGATGGTTGGGACGTGTTCCCGAGGACCTGTTCGGCCAGACATCTTCTACAGAATGATGAAGCTACAGAGTACGCGATTTCGAGTCTGTGCGAGAGACTTTGGATTGACCATGGCCGAGAACAGTGCAGTGCGTAGATAGCATGGCGTGACGTTATAGTGGACGACGATAGAGATAAGTGGAACCGAAGGTTCGTGCGAGACGCTGGCGAGCTATCATTACTTCCCGTCGAGGCTAGAAACCTGATATGCTTACAGAAGCGTTAGGATGCGACCAATTTCCGAGAAAATATTGTGCTGAGGACACAGATGTCCATCGAGTGAGAAGAGATTATGCAAGAGAGTCAGCCTCCGTACAGTTCGGCATAGGCAAGATCGGAAGAGACCTTAAGCAGGATTCCTTCCAAGACACTGCTGCAATGATATTTGCAACCGGGATCAGATGTGTCACGGGCATTCAGAGAGCCAGATGCCGACGCCCGTGACATGTTGCTTTACGAGTGGTTGTGAGGACTGACCGAGAGATGACCAGAGAAGTGCCAGAACGGAATCGTCCCCATTAGCACACCTGACAGGGCCGATGAGCCGACTGATTGTGAGATTGGTAATCCACAGAGAAAATAAGGACCCAGAGGCAGAGGACGCCAGACCGTGAGCAAGAGGCAAGCAGATATCCTGCGCTGCTAGCATTGGATGCACCCTTATTGTTTTGAGGTACGATTTTGGTGCGCACCAGATGCACTAAATCGGGTTTCCTTGTGCGTGTCAGATGCACCTGGTTTTGCTGTCAGGAACACACGTTGCCTATGAAAGATGTTGTGTGCACACCCGTTGCACCTGAATAGTACTTATGTGGATTCTGTTTTCCGTGCGCACCTGACGCATGGGGTATTCTTATATACTCCTTAGGATTGATGTTTGTGGAGCCCCGACAATTTGGATTTTTTTGCTGAATGTTTTTGTAGTTAGGGGTTTAAATTTAAATTCGGGGACCGAATTTGTTTAAGGGTGGTAGATTGTAACATTTCAAAATAATAAAATATAATTTTTGGGAATTTTTATAATTTAATATTATTTTATGGAATATTTTAATAGTTCGGTATAATTAAATACAAATAAATGGGGGGAAATTTTGGAAAATTATGGCAAATTCTAAAATAGGGTAAATTAGAGAATTATGCCATTTCTAAGTTTTTATGATTAGTTATATGATAATTTAGTGCTAATCGCGATTAAAAATCGCTAATCGGCTATTTGCAATTTTGTGCAAAACACGCACATATCTTTTCTCTACACTTGTGCATTTTCACCTTGGTTTGTTTTGGGGTAACTATTTATGTGAGAAGGATTTTGAATGATAAAAAGAAAAGATAAGAAATGGGAAAGGATTATAATATTGGGTATGGGCATGTGAGAGAATGAGAGGGTGAGATGTGTTGACTAAGTCCTAGTCATTCTCCTCCATTTTCAACACTCATTTCTCTCCCTCTCCCTCTTGTTGCTGCTGCTGCTCCTGCTCCTCACCTCACCTCCCCTCTTCAAGCCCTAAATCACCTGTAAAACTACACCAAACCCCCACTCTCATTTCAAAAAAATGTGCACAAGCATGCAAGTTATAGGATGGACCAAGAAAGCTTTTATTTTGGCGCTGTTGAGGATACTAGGGGGTCTTATGAGGTAATTCCTTCACAATAAGAGTGGTATTTCTTATGCTTAAGCTTCAATTCAAGTTTCATATCGATATTGTGTGTTTTTGTGGACTTGAGGAAAACTTAGTTAGGGTTTGGGGGAAATTTGTGTTGTAATATGAAATTGAGCTCAGTAGAAGTTAGATAAACACCCTAGTGCATGAATTGAGGCCCCAACCTGAGATTTTAAACCAGAAATACGGATTTAGAAACCGATATCGGAAAGTTTGTGGAATCTCTGAAGGTTATTTGAGATCTGCTATCACCAGAGACATCCTAAAATAAAATTGATTGGGCAGTGAGATGTGCAGGAACCCAGGAAGCTAACCCCAAGACCATAGCCCCTAACTCCTAGATCCGGCCGCAGATTTATCCTGTTTGGCCGCAATTTGCGGCCAGACCAGCCCCATTTGGGTTCATGTTGGTTTTGGTGTTCCCTCATTAGTAGATTAGGCCCCTGGTATGTGTAGATTTTTCTAGTTTGACCTAGGGTGAAATCTGGAACCTATTTCCTTAGTTGCTGTTTTGGATTCATGTTTCCGTATTCCGTATTTTTAGTTCTGAAATTGTGTATTGTGTTTTACCTCGACTATTTGGCGTTTATACGACGATATCGAGGATTGATTGATGGTTTTGAAGGCATGCCCATAGGTTCTAACCTATAGGCCCCTTATCGTATCGTTTTGGGATTCGTATGCCGTTTTAGTTTGGAATTGGTTTCGATACGCATTTGCGATATGTTAATGTGTAGGTACCAAATGAAGACTCCGGGACGACAAGTAAGCGCGTGGCGACGTCCACAAATGAAGACGCAAGGTGAGTAGATTATATCTACAAGGGGAAGTCGGGTGGATGGCGTATAGCACCCCCACAGTCTGTAGTTGATATACTATATATTATATATGATAGTTATAGTGTGTCATGGATATTGTGTTAGGTGTATTATGGATAGCTTAGGGTTAGAAGTAAACTAGTATAGTTCATAGTCGCGAACCCTAGAATAGGTTTACACCCACACGTGCACCCTTGCATATTCACTATACTTACACTGTGTTGATGATGATTTTGGATGACATTGGAGATGAGTCGATGATTTTGGGCATTGTGCCGTGAGATCGGTGATGTGATGTGATTCGTACTTGCGTTACGACATGTGATCTTAGTGGGCCGTTGGGCATGTGTTTTACCCCCGCATTAATACTTATATAGATGGTATTGATTTATACTAGACTTAGATCTGTACCCAAGATTATGCGATACGATGATGATGATACCTGATATTTGATGAGAGGAATGTGATACTGACCCGTACCCAGCTATTGGGATGTCGTACGATGATTTACCGTACGAGCTTTATATTGATGATCGATCCGCACTCATGACTTGAGGATGCCATATGACATACTGTATCATACGCAATACTATTGAGGCGGGATCACCGAATATATATATATATATATCGACTCAGATTTAAGTGGATTCCATACCCCTCCCGGTTGACTTGATACTTAGATCTGTAGTTTGCATAGTAGATGTTAGATTAGACCCGAGTCATACCTATTTCAAAAACTAACGAATCGGGAATATCTGAAAAGCATTGTAGCCCTTAGTTTACTAAAAACCCCAATTTGTCTTATTTCAAATGGCAAGCTGCATTACTATTCATTTACCATTTACTCTACGGCTCGCATTGCATTGCATGCTTATATGTTATTGATTCATATTTCTTGTACATATGCCTTTACATAGTTGCATACTCATATTAGTGTTCATGTTGCATGTATTAATTCATGGATTTCGCACTGTGATATGGTTGCATATGATGATTCTGGATTGTTTTACTCCTACGTATATATATCATTGGTATGGGACGCTGAAATATATATGTACACCCATAGAGTATATATATATATTAGTGGTATGGGACGCTGATATATATATATATATATATATATATATATATATATATATACGCCTACTTAATATATCATCATGATGATCTATTCAAATTTACATATGCATTATGAGAGGAGCCTATGAGCTCGATGTGAGAAGAGCCTATGTGCTCGGAGCCTATGAGCTCGATGTGAGAGGAGCCTATGTGCTCGGAGCCTATGAGCTCGATGTGAGAGGAGCCTATGTGCTCGCAGCCTATGAGCTCGATGTGAGAGGAGCCTATATGCTCGGAGCCTATGAGCTCGATTTGAGAGGAGCCTATGTGCTTGGGGTCTTTATGGTTGATGGCATATTATATCTCCCCCAACCCACATTTATTTTATATGCATTGCATCATATATTAGTAGTACCTGATAGAATACCATCATGAATGCTGCATACATATCGGATACATGATATATGAGTTTCACTTGATATTAAGATATATAGTTTGTCTCGATGCTCAACATTGATTTCCCGATGATTTCATTAATGATATCTTCTATTTTCATTTTACCGCATACATACATCATATTTATGATATGTTTTTACGTGAGGCACATGCATGAGTTCTTGGCACTACACTTATGTTCAGATGTTACATTGCCACTTTACCATGCTTCAGACTTATTCATTTGAGGTTTATATTATATCTGATTTTTTGACTTAGGATTATGTCATGCTTTCAATTTCTGCTTGTTGATATTTTTTATTCACGAGTTGGCAACTCACCCCCGTTGTGCCACAGTTCTTGCAGGTTTTGCCGTACAGGTTCCATAGCGGCATTTCCGGCACATTGCTTCCTCTGCGGGTGATTTGCTTGGTAGGTGGGTTCTGTGCATCAGAACCACCCTTGTATATGTATTATTCTTTGTATCTAGAAATTCCATCAACCAAAACTTGTATATTATTTCAGACTTAGACACTAGTGATGTATTATTTCGACCTTAGAGTCGCGCTCAGTAGTATTACGATTTTCTTGCTTATTGGTGTCTCTCTTGGGTTTTGATCCTCGCCCTTTGGCGTTGTATATTATATTACTTGTGTGGGTTGTGCTCTTTGTTTATGCGTTGTAAGTGTTTGATAAAATGCCTCAAGGGAAAATAATTTACAAAATATGATTCTTTACTCTTAAAATGGTTTTAGATTTCTGGGCTTTTGTCTTACTTGGATCAGATGGAGTCCTATAGACTTCATATGGTTCAAAGGCCAGTCACGTGCTCTTTTGGGTCGTGACAAAACCACTTATAGACATGATAGTGCTTGGTTAGGGACATTGAACTTTGATTCATATTTCTTATCGCATATGACATATATCATACCTGTATATCCAATGCTTACACATATGCCTTTATATACTTATATGTTAGATACCTATATACCTATAGAGTATTGTACCATTAGTGATAGGTACATGCGTACTTTATGACATAGCTACAGGTATACCTTGCACACATATTTCACTTATACCCAGGAGGTATACTACATCATTAATTATAGGTAGATACATATATCTTGCTATACCTTTATGTTTTCACATACATCTGGTTATAGCTACATGTTTACCTTTACTTGATGTTATTTTAGAATTGGAGAAAATTAGGAACCGCATGATATTTATATTAACTTGTTGCAGTTAATTAGCGGCTTTTCCTTTATATGCTTTCATTACTGTTTTATGTTGCATATATTATATTCATGGATTTTCACATTTTGATATGGATTTTTCATGATGTTTTCTGGATTTAGGGACCGTGGGAGTTCATGAAATTATGCATTATTTGAAAAACTCGGTTTCCCTTGATATGATATTTTAGCAGCCACCATGAGATTTATCGGTTCGGATATATATATACCCCACGCGAGGAACGGAGGGGTCCGTGTGCGGGTACATGGTGGGGCCCGGAGGTACCCCGAGGCAAGAATGAGGTCGTGGTGCTAGACGATGAGTTGCAAGGGAACCATACCATCCGGTGACATTACCAATAACTCGACAGTAATCATGGGGATACCGTTGGGAGTCATGTACGTATAGATACGTGGAAAAACGAGGGTCAGAGCTAGGAACTCGTGCTTTTCGGATAGCGTGTGATACGTATCTATCAGGGTGCCAGTCATGGGGACAGCACCTGATAGATCAGCATTTCTGTGTCGATACTTGACACATTGGTTTCATGATATTTCTTTTTACTGCTTTGTATATATAACAGGGGTTTAGGCCGCTGTTATATATGCCCTTACACCAATATTAGTGCAATGGGACGCTAATATATGCGTATTGACATTAATTTATATACATCATCATACTTATTCATGCAAATATATTTAGGATGTTAGATCATTACTTGATAATTTGATTTGGGATATAGGTGATTTATTTGAGATTGGATACAGGATATATATATGAGATTTGCTGATTTTGTACATTCTGGATATATGAGATTTATTCGATATTGTACATTCAGGATTTGTGAAACTTTATAATATGATAGCCGATTTGGGGGCTGATTTGAGGAAATTGGGATTTGGATTGTCTTGATGGATTGTGATCCTACCACGATGTCAGGATTCCGTGGAAATGACATTTTTCATTCCGTACTCCACATTTATCGTTTATGCACTGCTTCATGTATTAGTAGTACCTGTTAGTGTACCTTTCATGACTGTTGCTTTTACATACTTTTATTTTATATGCATTACTTCATGTATTAGTTGTACCTGCTAGAGGACCTTTCATGACAGATGCATACATACATTTTCATATCGTTATTGCACGATTATTGCATACTGATTATCATATTACTATTGCTTCATGTATTAGTTGTACCTGTTAGTGTACCTTTCATTATTTTGCATTCATATGACATGTTGCTGCTTTTAACCTACATAAGTTAGATTCGCGTTGTACGTACATACTTGCGATTACCTGCATATGTTATTTACTATTCATGAGTTGGCAACTCACCCACGTTGTGCCACAGTTGTTTTGCAGGGTGTTCCGCAGAGTAGTCGAGGCAGGCTATTCATCTATCATCTTTTGCTACGGATACCGCATCGGCTCACAGTGTGCAGTTTTTTCTTAGGGGGTTTTGGTGGTTATTCGTGTTGTATTGTATATTCGTTGTATCCTTGTACTCTCCATCTACTACTTTCATGTTTGACTTAGAGACATGTGTGAGGACGATGTTGTATATTCTTTCGTGACTTATTGTCTTTTATACAGTTTCCTTTCTATCGTCTTTTATTTCTTCGCTACGGCGTTGTATATTTGTTGTGGTGGTTATTTTCTGCCTTTGGGCGTGTATTTGATCCCGTTTGGGGATGCTTTATTTATATTTATGTTGTACCCATTTTGGGGGCTAGTTTTTACAAAGGAGGTGTTACCAAAATTTTAAAGAAAGAAAGTTGAACTTTTAAAGAATTTGGGTTGTGATTTCAATGACTTTTAACATTGTTTCTTATCTTTTCTTGTCTTTTGATGGTTTAGATTTCTGGGTTTTGGCTTTCTTTTACTGCGTTACGCCTGTAGACGTTGCGTAGTATTATGGCCGTCACGTGCCAATTTCGGGTCGTGACATATTGAGCAATTAGAAGATCAACAAGCAAGCCTGTACATTTTCCTATGAATCCAATCAGTAATACTACCGTACAGTCCAGTCTCTTCGTCTGATATGTCGCATATCAAGTCTATGGGTGGTAAACGTCAGACCCCAGTAACCGATAAGTCGTGTCGATGTGAGGCTCATAACGGGTCGAGAAACTACTGATAACTCTTACCAGTAGCACTCCATATCAGCCCTGGCCAGGGACTTCCAGTTATAGCCAATCGAACACAGCACAACATCAACTCCCTATACTGGGTGAGACGAAACCCCTCCTACCGCTCATTGCCTCCATGTGATTCAGGACTGTACCCAAAAACCATCGTTTTTCATGACCTCTTGGACGTCGTAAGGTGGAAATCAATGCACAGTGGTAATCACACAAGACTTTATGACGATCTCGGGTCTACAGACTAACCTGTACCAGTGTCACCGGAGAACTGCTACCTGACGATTGGTATACCATCTAGGAGTTCTCGGTGAGTCCGTTCGGTGTACCCAGTCTCCACTGAGCACCTGTATACCAACTTTGATGTCAAACACCGATGGATATGGGATCCTCCATCGCCCATCATATGGTTCAAGATGTGTATACGCTAGTCAACTCTGGAGTATCGATGCACTGTCTCGATACTCCCTCGACTAGGAACAGTTATAGGATGTACTCTTGGACTACCCTGGCCCCACTAGTATGATTTGCATCATAGTCCTAGTAGTCAAGTACATATCCTAAGGGCTTTATCAACATGTGAGAGTAAGAAAATAAACTAATACAAGCCAACATGTTAAGACAAAGTGAAACCAAATAGCATACTATCGTGTCGAGCAAGAAAGTCCTCTCTATATATATCCAAGGATCCACTAAAATATATATCATATGTACAACAATGGCCTCTAGGGCATATATATAACTAACAAACTCGAACTGTACTCTACCATCGCACAATATCTGCCAATCTATGGAAGACTGTCTCTGAACTGCGCTCAAATGGAACAAGCTACCTCCGGGCCTACGACTCAAGCATCAGCTACCACATTCTCCTTTCCTGGGTGATAAAGGATTTCACAATCATAATACTTCATATGCTCCATCCAACGACGCTGCCTCAAATTTAGACCCCGCTGCTGGAAGATGTACTTCAAGCTCTTGTGGTCCGTGAAGATCTGACATGACTCTCCGTATAAGTAGTGTCTCCAAATCTTAAGCGCAAAGACCACCGCGACCATCTCAAGATCCCGAGCGGGATAGTTCTCCTCGTGTTTCTTCAACTGCCGAGAAGCATAAGCGATAAATTTATCATGCTATATCAATACGCAACCGAGCCACACTCGAGAAGCATTACAATAAATAACATAACTGCCTGATCCTGAAGGCAAAGATAGAATTGGTGCAGTTGTCAACCGAGTCTTCAACCACTGAAAAATTTGCTCACATGCCTCAGTCCAAAGAAAAGGAACTCCCTTCCAGGTCAGTCCGGTCAGCGGTGCAGCGATACTCGAGAAATCCTGCATGAAACGGCGGTAATAACCAGCTAAGCCCAAGAAACTGCGGACCTCTGTCACTGATACAAGTCTGGGCCAAAGCTGTACCGCCTCAATCTTCTTCGGGTCTACTTGTATACCGTCTCCCGTAACCACATGACCTAAGAAGTCAACACTATCAAGCAAGAATGCGCATTTCAAGAATTTAGCAAACATCTGGTGCTCTCTCAATATCTGTAAGGTAATCCTCAAGTGCTGCTCATGCTCCTCTCGACTTCTGGAGTAGACCAGAATGTCATCAATAAACACAATAATGAACTGGTCGAGGAACAACCTGAAAATACGGTTCATCAAATCTATGAACAATGCTGGGGCATTAGTGAGCCCAAACGACATCACCGAAAAATCATAATGCCCGTAGCGCTTACGAAAAGCAGTCTTCGGAATGTCATCATTCCGAACCCGCAACTGATGATAACCCGACCTCAAATCAATCTTGGAAAAATGTCCCACACCCTGGAGCTGATCAAACAAATCGTCAATGTGAGGTAAAGGATACCTATTCCGCACCGTAACTCGGTTCAATTGACGATAATCAATGCACAGTCACATACTGCCGTCCTTTTCTTGACGAACAGCAGTGGAGCTCCCCAAGGTGAAACACTAGGACGAACAAGCCCCCTGTCCAGCAACTCTTGCAACTAACCTTAAGCTCTTAAGTTCAGCCGGGGCCATCCGATAAGGCGGTATAGAAATCGGCCCCGTGCTGGTAATCAAATCGATGCAAAACTCGATATCACGCTATGGAGGCAATCCAGGTAACTCATCGGGAAATACGTCGGGAAACTCTCTCACAATAAGGACCTGGTCCAACGAATCTACTGTGCCTCCAGTATCACAAATAAAGGCTAAGAATCCACGACATACTTTCCTCAAGAGCCGACTAGCGCAAAGGGAAGAAATCAAACTTTGAGGGGCAGCACTACGGTCCCCCTGCACAACAAGAATTGACTCGCCTGGAAAAACAAAATCTAACTGCTTTCTTACGGCAGTCCACAGACGCATAGCAAGTAACTAACCAGTCCATGACAAAAAGAACGTCAAAGTCAAACAAATCAAGAAGGATCAAATCGACGGACAAATCTCTTTCTCCAATACGAAAGACACACGACAAAAACACATGTCGCGCAACAAAAGACTCACCAATGGGGGTAATCACAACAAGAGGCTAATCTAGCAAGGACGACTCTCAGCCCAACCTCGGTACGAAATGTGTGTGGACACAAACGAATGCGTAGATACCGGGTCAAACAAAAAGTACGCATCAAAATAAAATGCTAAAGGAATACCTGTCACGACTGCATTCGACCCCTGCGCATCCGGAGGGGTCGACAAAAAAACTCGGGCTTGTCCTCCACCGGCAACCGGCTGTCCTCCGCCTCTGCCACCTCGTCCTCCCTGAATAAGACCGCCATGACCACGGCCTCTCGGAGCATAGGTCTGGCATGAAGCAACAACGGGCGCAAGAGGCAATGCTCTCTGAGGTGGTGAAGTAACATGTGGAGCTGATTTCTCGCCCTAGCACTTCACGGTACAAAATCTGACGCAGTGATCCGGACTCCCACACCTGAAACATCCTAACAACGACTGCTGACCCTGTGGGCAAGTACGATATAACTGGCCCATAAAGAATCCGCCACGGCCTCTGTGAACCCGCCTATGAGACGATATATCAGTATGAATCCGCTTTAGCCCCGGAACAACCATAGGTGGACCAACATCCGATCTCTGTGCTCGACTGATCTCTATCAAGGATCCGATCATCTAACGTAAGTCTTGAATACTGGCCTCTAGCCTAGCAATATGATCTGGAGAAGTTGGATCAATCTTCTCCTGGTGAATATGCATACCGCCATGTTCGGTCCTCATCTCAGACGAGCCTGCCCTGACCTCGGCTCTAGCGGCAGCTCTCTGTGCCCTCGTAGTCTTTGGCGGCATAATGGCTGGAATAAGGAAATAAGATTCGATAAGAACATAGAAATCGAATCATAAAGATATATGGAATCAAGGAAGGAATTAAAAGGAAATATGTCCTAAGGTCACTTAGGCGGAGTACCGTGCCGTAAGTATGCCGCGGAACATACACTCACTACATCATTCTTCTTAAGCTACCTACTCCATCATACCAAGGGTCATCCTACACTCCAAAATGTAAAACCTAGCTCTCTGATACCAACTTTGTCACGGCCCAATTTAGGAACGCGACGAGCACCTAAATCACGCGACGTCAAAAGGCGTAACGCAATTTAAGTAAGCCAAAAAACCCAGAAATCTAAACCAAGAAAAGAAGTAAAGTGATAAAACAACAGTTGAAAACATTTAAAAATCTCAAGTTATAAAATCTCAAAACTTAAATTTATTTTCTTAAAAATTTCGGCAGCATCTCCTTTGTAAAAACTAGCCCTAAACGGGTACAAACATAGAAAATATATAAAGCATCCCCAAACGGGAGCAACTCACGTATTAAGGCGGAACACAACCACAACAGGTATATACGACGCCGTTGCGAAGAAATAAGAAAATAAGAAGTGAAAACAGCATAATAAAAGGTAAAAAAAACATCACAACATAAATAAAAAGCCGGCCCACACGAGCTCGATACCCAGAGTAAAAAATAATACAATATCGATCCTCACAAATCTCATCTCTAAGTCAAACACATGTAAGTGGTAGATGGAGAGTACAAGATACAAAATGAGATATACAATGGAATCATACGGATAACCGCAAAACCACCCACCTACACCAAAATCACGACCAACAGAAGCGGTATCCGAAGAAGTAGATGCAATAAAGAGCCCTGCCGCGACTACATTGAGGGTCAAGCCTGCAAAACACTGTAGCATAACGGGGGTGAGTTGCCAACTCGTGAATAGTAAATAACATCGTACAGATAATCGCAAGCATGCACGAAAAGCGATAATCTGAAATATGCAATATAATAGCATAAGTATACAGTATGGATATGCATCAAAATCATGATCAAGATACACCACAAGGGTACAACAACTACATGAAACAGTGCATGTCAAAAAAATCCTGAGTATGGGATAAAACATAATACCTCATTAATGAATTATCATCATGGAAAATCGGTGTCCTTCAACGACACCCCAAATCCCAATTTCTCAGGCGCCGTCACTCTGATCGGCCCTCATATCCATCACATCATGTGTTGGGTTCCGCGGCACCGCCACAAGGTTTCGGGAGGCATCGACCTTGCCGTTTTTAAAAAATTGGCGCGCTAAAGAACCCGAACCTAGAATCTTAACTAAAGAATTAGACGAAACTAGCATGTAAACATCTTTACATCTAAGTGAACAAGGAATACAACCTTTGTAAACTGGTCCTTCACTTAAATAGCTCTGTGCAGTAGTCCCTTTGCTCCAAGTAGTGAACTCCCGGACTCTAGAAAGGCTCCACAAGTTGAAAAGAACAAGCTTGCTTGAAGTCTTCGAGGTCGAAGATGATCTACGTCGAGGAGAAACTAACCCAAGCTACCTCTTCACTAAGTGATGAACTAGTGAAGAAACAACCCAATCTAAATGGCTAGTCTAGAAGTGGTTGATAAAGTAGGAATTTTGCTCACTTTAGAAATTATTTTCTCACTCATTTTCTTCACCTCCCCAAAAGTTAGAAAGCTTGAGGAAGGAGATGAAGAAAAGCAACCATGGAGAGAATCAAGTGAAGAATTAATCAAGTGGTGAGAATAGCAACCATGGGTGAGATAATATCTCATACTAACACATGTAGAGACTTAACCATGGCTTGGGATAATGGTTCAGTTAACAAATTTCTCAAGTAAAACAAAATTAGTGGACTAAGTCAATAGTCACTGCAAGCTTCTCCAAGTTTCTAACCATGTGACTAATTTCCAACTAAATTTTATTTACTTTAAATAAATAAAACCCATCATTATGATAAGCATGGTGTATGTCTCATACACCCATGTCACATGTATCATCTAGCATGACACAAAAGAATGTACATTAATATATATCACATATATATTAAGTGTACACAAGTGAGAAAAAGAAATCTTAAGTGAGCTAATATTAGTTAATGTAAGATAATATATCAAATATATAATTATACATTAAATTATTAAATCAACACTTGATTTAATAATCCGGCTATATCACATACAACCGACTAATATCAAATATATCAACTTATCGAATCAACACTTGATTCGACAACCCGGCTATATCACATATAACCGACCGATATCACATAACGCGAGAATAGAATACGGTATCACATACACGTATTAATCTCGGTCCGCACATATCACATATGTGTTCCTACTTCGTTTCGCTTGAGCCAGGAAACTTCTGTGTAGGACTCTAAAGACTCGTCAATACGCCGGCAGTAGGTGGTGATCATATCAGTCACCTACAAGCCGTCAGCAGTCTGCTAAACGTAACGGCCACCCGGGTATTGAGCGATCAGAAGATCAACAAGCAAGCCTACTCATACTCCTGCGAATCCAATTAGTAATACTACCGTACAGTCCGTTCTCTTCGTCTGATATATCGCATATTATAGCCTGGGGGTGGTAAATGTCAGACCCGAATAGCCTGATAAGTCATGCCGATGTGAGGTCCATAACGGTTCGAGAAACTACTGATAACACTTACCAGTAAATCTCAGCAACCCTGGCCAGGGATTTCCTGTTATGGCCAATCGAGCATAGCGCAACATCAACCCCCAATACCGGGAGAGATGAAATCCCATCCTATCACTCATTGCCTCCATGTGACTCGGGATTATACCCAAAAACCACCGTTTTGCATGTTCTCTTGAACGTGGTAAGGTGGAAATCAAAGCACAGTAGGAATCACACAAGACTCTATGAATATCTCGGGTCAACAGACTAACCTGTACCAGTGTCACCAAAGAACTGCTAATTGACGATAGGTATAATACCATTTAGGAGTTCTCGGCGAGTCCATTCAGTGTACCCAGTCTCCACTGAGCACCCGTATACCATCTCTGATTTCAAACACCAATGGATGTGGGATCATCCATCGCCCATCATATAGGTCAAGAAGCGTATATGTTAGTCTACTCTGGAATATCGATGCCCCGTCTCGATACTCCCACGACTAGGAACATTTGAAGGATGTACTTACCGACTACCTCTACCCTACTAGTATGATCTGCATCATAATCCTGGTAGTCAAGCACTCATCCTAAGGGCTTTATCAACATGTAATAGAGCGACAATAAGTGTACATGTTAAGATAAAGAGCAACCAGATAATATATTATCATGTCGAGCAAGAAAGTCCTCCCTATATATGTCCAAGCATCCATTATAATATACCTCACATGTATAATAATGGCCTCTAGAGCATATATATAACTAACAATCTCCCACTTTCACTAAGGCTATTTGTTGTAGTATCCCATACTCAACGCCCCATAAAAGTCTCTCTAGGGCAAGGCCTCTGTGAGTGGATCCGTCGTGTTAGACTTCGCGTCAACTCTTCTTACCTCGATCCCTTGGAGATCAACCATCTCCTTGATCAGGTGATACTGTCCTCAGAATATGTCTGGATGGCTGATGGGACCGACATTCCTAGGCCAAAGGAACAACACCATTTTTTCACAATAACAGTTATTCGACGCTCAATGGTAGGAACCGTGTTCATCTCATGAACAAGAAATATCCAGACATCCACTTTGGTAGCATCGTTGGTAGCGATGTATTCAGCCTTTATCGTCTAGTTTGCCACGGTATATAGCTTGGAACTTGATTGATCTCAAAAACTATCTATAACCGTAATCAATAATGGCATCGCTTGGTAGCTAGCCGGTGAGTACGGGTCGGTCCACAGGGATGTTGTGAATTTCCTAATCGCTCAAACGAGTTAATTCCGATGGGTGTTCGGATTGATTATTAAATCTAAAAACTAAATCTATCTATACTAAGATTATCTAGATCTAAATCTTGCTAGGGTTAGGTTTAGGAATGGTTTGGAAATGAAAATAAATCTCAACGCTTTCTATACCCAAATCAGGATCTAAGAGGAGTTATGGTAATTATTAACAAAAGGGATTAGAATCATCGGGAAGATGTTTTCTTCCTCTAGTTTCTTGTCCTTCCTTTATCAATCCTTACCCTAACCTCCATGGAAAACACGCGCAACCGGGCCTTTATACTATGGTATCACCGCTAGTTCGAGGGATAGGGTGCCGTAGGGCGTGGTGTGTGCGTGTATGCATGGAGTCCTATTGATTATACGTGATGGGTAAGAAAGGGATGAGAGATCTCATCTCTCAAAATCCTTCCCCAAAGCTAACATCTAGGGAAAGGAATTGAAATCTAAACTAGAGCAATTAAATAAAACTACTTACAGATGGATTGTTTGTTATATGTATGCCCTAGAGGCCATTACTATACATGAGATGTATATTCTAGTGGATGCTTGGACATATATAGGAAGGACTTTCTTTCTCGACATGATAGTATGCTATCTAGTTACTCTTTACCTTAACGTGTATATTGATTGTCTCTCTGTTACATGTTGGTAAAGCCCTTAGGATATGTACATGACTACCTGGACTATGATGCGGATCATACTAGTAGGGACATGGTAGTCCATAAGTACAACCTTCAAGGTCCCTAGTCGTGGGTGTATCGAGACGGGGCATCGATATACCAGAGTAGACTAGCGTATACCTTCTCGACCAATACAGATGGGCGATGGATGATCCCATATCCATTGGTGTTTGACATCAGAGATGATATACGGGTGCTCAGTGGAGACTGGGTGCACTGGACGGACTCGTCGAGAACTCCCAGATGGTATTATACCTTACGTCAGATGGCAGTTCTCTGGTGACACTGGTACAGGTTAGTCTGTAGACCCGAGATCGTCATAGAGTCTTGTGTGATTCCCACTGTGCTTTGATTTCCACCTTACCACGTCCAAGAGGGCGTGCAAAACGGTGGTTTTTGGGTACAGTCCCGAGTCACATGGAGGAAATGCGCGATAGGAGGGGTTTCGTCTCTCCCGGTATTGGGGGTTGATGTTGCGCTATGCTCGATTGGCCATAACAGGGAAGTCCCTGGCCATGGCTAGTTTAGAGATTTACTAGTAAGTGTTACCAGTAGTTTCTCGACCCGTTATGAGCCTCATATCGGCATGACTTATCGGTTATTGTGGTCTGACGTTTACCACCCGTAGACTTGATATGCGACATATCAGACGAGGAGACCGGACTGTACGGTAGTGTCACTCTCGGGCTTTTTGCAGGAGTTAGAGCGGGCTTGCTTGCTGATCTTCTGATCGCTCAATACCCGGGTATCCGTTACGTCCATCTAGTACCGCTGACGGCTTGTGGGTGCTTGATATGATCATCACCTACTGCCGGCGTATTGACGAGTCTTTAGAGTCCTACATAGAGGTTGTACTGGCTCAGGGAAAACGAAATAGGAGTGCATATGTGATATGTGCGGGGCCGAGAATAATGCGTGTATGCGATACCGTATTCTATTCTCGCGAGTTTGTGTCGATCGGATATATGAGATATAACCAAGTTATCGAATCAACTGTTGATTCGATAAGTCGATACATTGGATGTTAGTCGGTTATATGTGATATAACCGGATTATTAAGTCAAGTGTTGATTTAATAATTTAGTGTATAATTGTATATGTGATATACTAATTTACATTAACTAACATTGGTTCACTTAAGAATTTATTTTTCTCACTTGTGCACAAGTTAATATATATGATATATATTTATTAGTGTACAAAATGTATCATGGTTGTTGATACAACTATCATGGGTGTAGAAGACTTATACCATACTAATTATATTTGTTAGGTTTTTATATTTAAAGTAATTCTAAAACAAATGGATAATGAGCACAAATGCATGAAGCTTAATGAAGCTTTTGTTTGCATTTAACTTAGTCCACTGGTTTTGTTTTACTTAAGATATTATTTAACCTAACCACTATGATTACCTATGGTAATATCTCTACATGAGTTAGTATATGATACTCACTCACCATGGTTAGCTCATTGTCTCTCTTGATTATTTTTCATATTCATTTTGAGCTCATATTCTTCCTCTTCAAAAATTTCTTTCTAGGGTTTGAAATAGAGAGAGAATCAATGTGAGAAAAGAAATTCTAAAGTGTACCCATTTCCTATCTCACCATCCTCTACTAGACTAGAACTTTAGTTTAGGGTGTTTGCTTCACTAATTCTTTGGTTAGTGAAGTAGAAGCTTGAGTCCGTATTCACTCGACGTAGATCATCTTCGGCCTCGAAGACTTCAAGCAATACCGTTGCCTCTTCTCATGGAGCCGTCCGAGAGTCCGGGAGTTGGATGTTCGCAGCGAAGGGACTACATCAAGGAGCATATGAAGTGAAGGACCGATCTACAAAGATTGTATTTCGTATTCATTTAGGGTTAAAGAGTTTAACTTGCATGTGTTTACCTAATCTCTAGTTAAAGATCTTGTTTAGAGTTATTCATCACGACTAAAATTTTAATCCGGCATGGTTGATGCCTTGTAGAACCTTATTAAAGTGCCTAGTAACCCTACATGGCTCTCTCCAAACATCAATTGTCAGATCTGAATTCATGAAATGAAAAGAGGCACCGATGCTCTTCAAAAGAAATCTAAATTTTATTCATAGAAAGAGGCATATGGAGTCATAACCTAATACAATAATTTAGAGTTCCTATTTATAGAGGATAGGAAACCCTAGGTTACAATTGATTCGCACGTCTGCATTTACCAAAATATCCCTAGGAAGACCGGTCAAAGCCGCGACACATTATGGTAAAAATTTCTCCTTCTAATTCCTCAAGCCCGCCGCGGAACCGCGGCCCGAGGCCTGGTTTGGCCGCGGTTCCGCGGCCAAAAGATGTGCTTGGGCCTTCAAATCTCTTGTGTTGATTCTGGGATTTTTGGGCTTCCTGTATCTTTGGTTCTTTTCTCCATTTTGCTTCTGGGTCTTCTCCAGATCTTCCAGTGAATACTTGCAGTGGACTTTTAACCGTTCGCTTTGACATCTTGGACCTTGCGCTGCCTTTGTACTTTGTAAACTGATCTTTGTGTAGGCTTTATCAAGATCCTTCTGTTTGTTGGTTGTAGTTTCACTTTTGCATCGTCTTTTATCTTTTTCACTATTTTAGATCCAAGAACCTGTAACCTGTAATATGTAGCAGACATGCGTCAAAAGCACCTGTTTATTTATAAAACGAATAAGAATGGGGAATATAATAATGCAATATTATGGTATGAAAAAATACCCCCAATCTTATCTTTTGCTCGTCCTCGAGCAAACTTAGTTTTATTCTCTGCAAAAACCCTAACCGCACTTTCGCAGGGAAACGCGATTGCGCTGAGCTCGTGCCACAAGCCGTTAAACCTCTAGGTGTCCCTAGTAGGAGGAGTGTTGTCTCCTGAGGGTTTTCAGCAGATACTACCCACAAAATCTTATCAATTTGGCCCATTAACTTTTATTCTCCAATTAGGTCTTCTAACAAGGAATTCTATTATCGTCGACCCGTAAATTATCCACCCATATTCTTCACACTTCCTCATCATTTAACTTAAGATTATATATGTTCTATAGACTTACTTAGCTTTCGGCATTTCCTAAGTTTTCCTTCTAGGGTTCCATCTCCACTTAGGAATTTTTATCAACTC
Source organism: Agapanthus africanus (assembly GCA_030015575.1). Taxonomy (NCBI): domain Eukaryota; kingdom Viridiplantae; phylum Streptophyta; class Magnoliopsida; order Asparagales; family Amaryllidaceae; genus Agapanthus; species Agapanthus africanus. The sequence goes on along the minus strand of JASDDO010000014.1, from coordinate 466,389,128 downwards.
TATTAAAGATACAAGTTCTATTCTTCACTCTTATCTCTTATCTAAACTCCAATCATATATCCCCACGTGTGTGTATATATCACCCCTACACTTGAAAATTCAAATCAAGCAATCATACTCTTGTCCGTTGTCCAAAGCACTTTTTAATTTGTGAATTTTTAATTGAATTTTGGTTACACATCCTTCATGCGACCGTTAATACTTCTTGAGGTACCAACGACCGATTACAAGGTGCGTTTGCACTTTAAGGCGTAAATCCTAGTCTTGCAACAGCTAAGGCTTTTAGCAGTGACTACGAAACCAGTTGGTCTAAGGCACTAGGTGATGAAGCACCCTCGCAAAATATTTTTCTACTTTTACAGCCTCAAGTAATTACAAAAACCAGTGTTCATTTTTTTAATGCTTTATTCACACTTGAATTTTTTATTTCATTTTCTTCGTATTAAGGAATTTATACAAGAGCATTTCAAGGTCTCTTCTTGTCACGACCCGCAGGGTACGGACGTGACTGGCACTTAAGTTTACGAAGCGTCTCAAGGCGTCCGTAAAATAAGTAAGTCAAAGCCCAGAACCAAAACCAAATAAGCAGAAGAGTGAAGAAAACCCAATCAATTGAAAGCGAGTTTATCAAATAAGTCATATAAAACCCTTTTCAAAAACAATATCAATTTTTTTCCGAAAATTTCGGCAGAGTCTCCTTTGTAAATACTGGCCCCCAAAATGGGTACAACAAGAATATATATGAATCCAACAAATAAGGCATCCCCAAGCGGGAGCTAGCTCTTCGCCACAAGGCGGTCACAAATCCCACGCAATATAAAGCAACAACATGCGAAATAATCATAATGAAGCATAGGAAAAACAGCATGTCGACTCAAGTGAGCTCGACCCCAAAATACAGCATAAAAAGTCTACAAATCTCACAGTCTCATCTCTAGGTCAATATACAACAATACTGGTAGATACAGTAGATGGAGTACTCTAGATACAAAGAATATACAAGGTGGTGCAAAAATAATAATATAACCCACCTAAGAGCAAAACCTCGAGTCCAGGCAAAAGAAGCAAGTGCGCCCGCTGCTACTGTACTGACGGAGCGGACCTGAGAAAGGCTGTGGCACAATGGGGGTGAGTTGCCAACTCGTGAGTAATAAATAATATCTACACAGGCTATCGTATGCACGCACACAAGCATCCTAGCATCTAAATACAGGGAAGGCAGGACATAATGGCAAGTATGTACGCAATATGAATATACTAGCAGGTATGAATGCAATGCGAATCAACTCGTGATCTGAATGTGTAAGTATAAGAAATCATGTTTTTTCCCTTTAAGAATCTCTTTTGAAATACCAGCACAATACCAATAGAATCAACAAGAACCTGTGTCCAACAACGACACCTCAAAACTATCACAAATCTCATATATCCATGTCATAGTATCTCTGGCCTCAGCCATTCGGCTGACCCAGCTCAATATCAAAATCTCATCATCTCGCGGCCACGGTCGGTATCCTCTGGATATCCGCCGTGCCAAACAGTCACCGGTAGGTAATCCATCCCCTGCCAGGCTCAACGTCAACACCACATTCATCTTACCCCGGGGTACCATACCGGGTCCACCATGTACCCGAGACGGTTCATCCAACTCCTCGAAACGGGTCTCGAAAACCACAGCAAACTCATGGTGGACGACACTTACATCACTAGAAAACCGCAATTTACATATTTTAAAAATATAATAAGTTTAGAAATTTTGCGGCTTTCCCCCGAAATCCAGAAATATCATAGAATCTCAAGAAATCCTCATAAGTGCATATGTCAATGATAATGAATGCGTATGATATCAATAATCAAGTTGCGATGTGTGATTAATAGATTAGGCATGAACAAATAATATGATGAAGTACATGCACATGAATAGCAATCCTACGATTTCATTTTAAGGAATTAGAGGCAACAGCACAAGTTTAAGTGTCAATTAGTAAAAGGTTTCAATTTAAAGGTTATCTAGTGTGGTGGCATGGCAATTACCAGGGTGTGTGTGTAAGCATGAATAGTGCTCGTGCTGCATATAAAAACCCTGGCAATGGTGCAGGTGTCCTATAAAATGGGTTCGCATATGTATATCAATATAAGGCATGGATGCAGCAATTAATCATATAAGTATTACACCCCTAATTACTAACATCACTAAGAACCCTTTTAGTTACTAAAACTATCGGGCGGCTTGCGCCATCCAACGATAGTCCCCCGTAGATGTTACATCTACTCACCGGAATCCCTAGCTAGTCACGTCCAATCACCGCTTTCCCCTTTCGTGCCGCGTCTGACGTCTCCGCGACCGAACCTGGAATTTACATCAATACAAACATAAGGTTACAAATCAAGAATGACGCAATTCCCTAACGAAAATACTAACGTTCACAAGCTAGGTACAACGTGCACAAGGTGCGCGGAACACACGCGAAAATCGCAAAAACTGCAAAAATCGTCGATTTGGTCGCCCGGCAAAACTAAAACCCGATTACTCAAAAATCCGCACTCACACATCCTAAAAGTCATAGGATATGCCAACAATATAATCTAGATATCGCAATTAATTCGCCATAATAATATAATAAAAACCTAGTAAGCTAAAAGTTTGCAAATTTGGTGCAAACATCGACAATTAGCGACAAAATTAACACAATCCAACACAACAATCCAAACTAACCCACTATCTAGCCATTACACTAATTTTAAATCATTAACTATGCATCAAACCATAATTCCAACACAAACCTTCTCTTGATTTTTGGTAATTAGCAACAATAATGAAAATTTCACACAAGTTAACTTAGATTAGCATAACATCAAGCCACTTAAGCAAAGTAACCATATAGATGTAAGTGCACGGCGGCGCCCCGGCCGTCAATCCGACGCCGGAATGCGGAAGCGGTGAAAAACTTTAATTTTGCGGACTTAGCAAACCGGCACCACCGCGCACTAAACATCCGGATCGTAACCATTAACAAGTCTAAGCTACAAACAAGATAGGGAAGAGAAGTATATCGACAGATCCGAGTCCTCCGGTCTTCTCGTCGTCGTCCAGACCTCCTGCGGAATGTCCCGTCTCCTCCTCGTCGCCGGAAGTGCACCACATCGCCTACATCGTTTACGGGCTCCCACCTCAATGCCGAGGCAACTCGGGCACGAAGCCGGCTACTCGACGTGCCCAAGATATGCTGTAGAATATCTAGAGAAGAAGTCTCATTTGGGGTTCTTGGAGGTGCCACTTTGGTAGAGGGATGATACAAGAAGTATATGGAGGAGCTTGGAGAATTTTGGTGCATGAAATGAACAACATTTCCCCACCTCAATTTTTGGACAGCCCCCTCCTATACATGGCCGGCCAATACAAGTGAGGGAGGAGAATGAGAATGAGAGTGTAGTGTGATAGAAAATGAGAGAGCCATCCTTATCCAAGAGAGAGAGAGGAATGGTTATCATATGGAATAATGATCACAAAGAAACACCAACACTCAACAACCAAATCATGCAAAGAAATGATTACCAAAAGAGAACCTCACTCCACCACAACCATAATGAAAACCATGTCATATGAAAGTCAAGCCATGATGGAGAAGTTAAGAAGTCAAGGTCAATGAAAAACTATCATGACACAAGAATAAGCAAAGAACCCCTCCACAAATACTTATTTGCAACAATGCAAATAAGCCCTCCTCCACCAATCTTCGGCCAATGAACGGAACAATGGAAATCGGCCGAAACTAAAAGCAAAACTGGCAACTCCAGAAAACTGGTCCCGTAATAAGTTACAGGAAAACCCCGATACTGTGCATACACACCCGCATCTGTATTTCGACCGAAATGCAATGAGACAAAATCTCCACTGTACTATACTAGAATCCGGCTTATACCAAAACCGGCTAGTAATATCTGTTCGATCCTGATCCGTGCAATATCGCACGTATCTGATCGAACCCTGCCATATAACCATACGGCCTATAGTACAAACTGTCAGATCCTGATCCGCGCAATACCGCACGTATCTGATCGGACCTTGCCATATCTCCATACGGCTTCTACAACCTTTCGCCCGAAAGCTGAGTAACTGAATGTGGGGGACTCTAAAGACTCGTCAACACCTTGGTTGTAGATTTAACCACTAGCACGTCAGAGGTATAAGCCAATACGTAACGGGCTACCAGGTACTGACTAAAAGGGACGTCTGTGAGTGAACTCAGCCCGACAACCCTACAGAGCCTGTCAGTGACAATATCCGTACAGTCCGGTCCGTTCGTCTATGAGCATCGCATGGCGGGCCTAGGGGGTTGGTAAAAGTCAGACCCCCAAAAGCGGTACAAGTCGTGTCGGAGTGTAGCCCAGAACACCCTGAGATACTACTGGAATACCTACCAGTAAATCTCCTTGCCTCGGCCGAGGGCTTCGTGTAATGGCTCTCCTAGACACAACACGACCTCACCCCCAATACCGGAAGAGACGAACCCCTGAAGATACGCTCACTGCCTCCATGTGGCTCGGGACTGTACCCAACTAAAACCTGTTTGCACGACTCCTTTGAGCCGTGGTAGGGTAGTAATCAAAGTACAGTGGGAACTCACACGAGACAAATGACGATCCCCAGGTCGATGTACTAACCTGCACACTTGTCACCAGGAAACTGCCATCTGACGTCTGGTATATGACCAACTGGCATGTTCCCGGCGAGTCCTGTCCGGTGTACTCATAACCCAATGAGCACCTGTATACATCTTAGGTGATCCAACTGACACCAGTGGCTTGTGAGACCGGCCACCGCCTCTCGTCGGGGTCTCGACTGTATACACTAGTCTACGATGGAGTATCGATGCCCTGTCTCGAAACTCACACGACTAGGGACCATTTAAGGATATGCTTATAGACTCCCAGCTCCCACTTATATGATTGCCCTCATACTGCTGGTGGTCAAGCAAGAATCCTAGGGGCTCTATCAACGTGTAATAGCGACATGTCTGGTCACCTAAAGCAGTACACGATGATAAAGATAAACCTGATAGCATACTATCATCTCGAGTAAGACTGTCCTACCGGGATAGGTCCTCCCTCAATCACCGCAATCACGTACCTGTGATCCAATAATTGACTCTGAGGGCATATCTCCAACAATCTCCCACTTGCACTCAAGGCTAATTATTGCGATGTCGCATACTCACAGCCCGTGTGATACCGACACCCAACTCCTCTACTAGTCAGTCTCACAAAGCTCGTTTGCGAAACTATTGCGTTCGAGGAATAGCCTCAGTGAGTGGATCCGCCTTGATATCTCTTTCTATGTCTCTCTATATCTCATGTTCGCGGAGAAACCCATCTCCCGAAATGAGCAATACCTGTCTTAGAATGTGTCTGGATGTCTGATGGGACATAGCTCATAAATGAACTACAAATCCAAACTTCTTAGACTGTATCGTCAACTGAACTTAATCAGTATCCTGCGCCATGCCACCCTCAGTATTGCCTTGGACCACCTGTCCAAAATACTGCCCCTTATCGGAGGGAAAACTATAACTCTGACAACCTCCTTGTCGTCCATGTCACCTTGGAAGCCTGGAATGATAACTGTCTCCCGAATGAGGCTGTCGTTATCATATCCCTAGAACATCCTCCTATGTTCCAAAACTGCTTCCGACTGTTTCTCCAGGATTGGATTAATGTCAACTTATTGCATCTAGTGCAAGAACAACATCTGGTGTGGTACTTGACATCTCATGATTGACTCAATTGCCTGAGCAAGTGATCTGCCAATCATGCACGTCCCTCTCCTCTTTAGTCTGTAAGACACCTTTAGAGAGGGTGACTCCATTACCTGCAGGTACACTACCGTGCCAGGAGTCGTCCATTCTAAATACTCTTAGAATGCTGTCAAGTACCCTGATTGGGAAACCACCCAAATCTAGATCTAAAACCATAGATCTAGTAACCAGTATGTCTGATATAATATCCAATTCCTTTGTGGAGAAAACACTGTGTGACAACCAAAATATAACCGATCGTAGTATAGGAGTTTCCTTTCCTATTCTGTGTATGTCATCCAAATACCATGACATCACACCCTACTACCTTCTCAACAGATCCATCCCCTATTCTGATGAAGTCAAACCCATGACTGTCACGTCAGAAATAGATGATCTATCTCCGCTATATCTGCTTTAGTCTATAAATAGACATAAGCTACTTGTCCACCAATGCTTCCGCTGCTCCCACTGACTACGACAACCCTCTGGCAGAGTCATATAGACGTACACTTCTAAAACTAGTTTAGAACGACGCCATACTCATCCTCCCACCGGGTCTCGCAGCCTGGAACAGCAGCAATGGTAATTGCGGGTAAACAAGAACTTCCCTGTCACCGTCCTTGAGGCTACCGTAGTACCTCTCGGGTGCCTGAAGTTACCCACCTAATCTGCGGAGTGGCCAATGGAATGTCAATCCAGATTGAATCTTTAGGTTCCCTATCAAATCTTCAGTAATCGTTCGTGGTTCTGGAATCACTTCCAGTTCTACCATACTCCCACTACTGTTTTCTGAAAAAATCCATTTTTAATAAAACTGTGGCGAGTCTAGAACAATACTGCTATTGTTCATCCAGATGGTAGAAAGTCAACTCTCGTCATAGCCTGGGTCAACCCACAAACAGCCATTACAGAAACGTGCCTGGAGTTATCCAGAGTCTGGTTTTAATCATAAACCGGACAACTCCCCGTACCTTAACACCGTTAAGATATGAACTGTTCTATATCCAATATAGAACCAGAGGCACTGATTTAATTGAACCAGATTCAAATCATGCAGCTGTCTCCAGTGCATGTCAACTAAATGGAAGGAGGCCGATCAGCGCTACTCAACTTAGGAATGCTTCCAATTATGAGTAACCTGAAAAAGAAGCAAGTTCTTTTTATCATTACTATCAGCTGAATACCATACACAAGTATCTACATCTTCGATTGCTTTGAAGAATCCCGATACTTGCTACATCTGGTTCTCTACTCTATTCAAATACCCGTAACTTCTCAAAATTCGGACCCTGTGTTTCCACGAAACACCTGTCTAAAAACTAGAGAAGTCATAAGTAAACCGAATATAGTACGAGGACCAACCCCTCTGTCCTGATGGACCCTGGACAACATACAATACTCTGTATAAGTCCCTTGAGTCTGAAAACTCATTCACTGTGTGTCATAGGTTGAAAAATGTACTTATGTTTAAGAAGAATTACACCGATGTTTAATGCTCCTTACCTAACCATCGACTGATATAGGTAAATGTCGTAGACATAATTTCAGAAAGGTATATCTCACTCTACGAAAATAGACGTACAGATATATCAATTTGAAATTGGTGCATAACAGCGGATATTCAAAACCAAATATTTGCCGACCGGCAAACAGCCCAGGTGATTTCCTCAACTATCACCGATTACAACGAATCCCGATATATTGAGGATAATCACCCAATTCCCAATTACTTACTCCCACTCATCATCTGTAAAACCATACAGATGTGAGAATCATACCTGGTAAATACATACCCTGGAGTAAGTATCTAGTCGGGAAATCAGTTTTCTTTTAACAGTACACAGTGAGACTGAAACATTGAAATGTTTCGTTGGGGTATCTCGGTATTCCTAGTAATGCCTCTTCCAGATTCACGACTATAACCGTATAATCCTTTGCCACCTCTCCAAATCCCTTCATATGTCTTTAGTCATTACCTTCTGCACACCCCTTTAGGCCAAATGGTTTTCTTCCTTCCCTACCGTTCGGCACCAGCCTATGGTTTGGAAGAAGACTATCCAATAAGCATAATGGGTGTACTGTCCCAATCCTAGGAACACTCGCAATGCGAGAGAAGGTGAAGATAAAAGACACCTGAATAAATCTTATTCCTATTTCTCCTGAACCAGGATCCATCCCCGAACTGGAACAAGTTCCTTTCGAGTTCGTATATAACCATACGATGGAGTATCCAACAAACTGTGGATCTTCGTAGTGATACGGAGTGTCCTGGAGAAATACAAAGGTGATTTAGGATTGGCGAAGAGATACTTGGTTTGGTCGTGAATATCTGTTGCAATTTACTTTGCCCTCTTACTAATCCCTTGCTTTGTCTTAACTTAATACCTTGCACACCATCGTTATGCTAATTGGTTTTCTTCATTCCCTACCGGTCGGCACCTGCCTATGGTTTGGAAGAAGACTATCCAATTTGCGTAATAGGTGTACTATCTCCTAAACCAAGGAGTACTCGCAACCTGAGAGAAGGTAAAAGGAAAAGACAACTGAATAATCCTATCCGTTTTCTCCAGAACCGGAAACCATCCTCGAATAAATCCCTTCGAGTTCGTATCTAACCATACGATGGTTTTGTCCAATGGAAGTGGACGTTCGTAGTAATACGGGGTGTCCTGGAGAAAAGGGTAAAAAGTAGGAGTGGCAATGAGGTTAGCAACTCTGACAATCCAAAAGCCGGTGTTTAAAAAAAAGGTTCGGTCAACTTGGTCACTGAGTCATAGTCATAGGGTCGGGTCAATGGTCGCTGCCAAAGAGAGAGAGAAAAGAAACACTCAGCGTGCAATCTAACCTAGATCAGAATGGTTACCAATTTATCTAATCTGGAATCCTCCCACTGTACCTCAAATTCTCCTCCAAACCTGAAAGAAGAATTAGTCGGGGTCACCCGATGAGTAAACTAACTCATCAGTGGGAATCGGGATCCAACTATCATCGCATGATAACGTGACGGAATCCGCTCACGGTATCACACTCCAGAAGGTATGCGCATATCTTGCAAGTTTCAGTTCTTTTGAAACTCCCGATGTGATTTCTGCCCCATGCTCTTATGACCTTGACTTTGGCCAATATATCATAAGTCACATGTCAAGTTCTACCCGTCATTCTCCAGGTTAATTTGAATCCACCCGTACATACCCTTGACTTTGGCCAAAATGGCAGTACGACTGTCCCAAACCAACGCATCTATCTATGCTGCATATGAATACCCCAATAGCTACCAATCACTGTGCCTTGACTTTGGCCAACATACACAGCTTGAATACTATTGACCACCCATATGAAACGACGGAGGGCTACGAATGGTTTCTGGCGAAAACCTTTAACGTAAAGAACTTCATATCGTCGAAGGAACGGATAGCTTTTTAAAAATATAGTGACGAAAACCGTTGCTAAAGAGGTCACTCCCGGTGAAGGGATCTCGGCTCTTTCCCCGTAGAATGGGGTGCAGGATATTCCAAATGAATACCGCGATGCAAAGCAAAAGTAATCGGCTATACTGAAGTTAATGCCCTGACGCAAACTTTTTGTCCAAGGGGTCACTCCCGGTGAAGGGATCTCGGCCCTTGCCTCGTCGACTGAGGAGCAGGATATTCCAACTGAATATCACAATGCAAAACAAAAGTGAACGTCCTTGCAATAACAGCCTTTTGAAAAGTGTTCCAACAACATCAGATTAGGTTTGTTTTTAACTTGCATTGATCCGAATCAATGCAGTCCCATCAATTGATCACACCAAAAAAAAACGAAAATATACTGACGTACGTATATGCCATCCGCATTCGCCACTGGGTCCCGTCATTACCCGTTAGGTTAGCTAACTAACGACAAAGCGGGGACTGGACTAGCGCGGATGTAAAACATATACAACATTTACTAATATATATACCAATATATTATATTTCGCTCAAGGCGTGAAAGAAATGCAACATCACAGAGAATGAACAGCATCACAGAAACAATACACATATCTGGGATCCCCGGGTTTCACAGAGCCGCTGAAACCCGACGTTCCCCTGGTCGTGTGGATATCCTGTGCAATGAAAACCTAGACCCCTACGGGCGCGGCAAGTCACCCGCCAAAACCTGAAGCGAGGCAGCCCCCTTCAGTACCGTGAATGGACCACCCAGCACTTCACGGAATCCGGCAACTTGAGCACCTCTCCTGGGTCAACCTGTACCCCCTACGAGTGCAGCGATTAGCCCGCCAATTCCAGAGTGAAGCCCCCTCCGTCTCAATGCCATGAGATGCGGGCTTGTTGCCTTCTAGAACCCGGCTATCCGTGCACCCTTCCTGGGGTAATCCTAGTACAGAAAGTAAAATATACATACAACGGGTACATCGACCGCAAGCAGGTCGTGCCCCAAAAGAATAATACAAACAGGCAGTGACGGCAGTCCACATGTCGGACGCTCGCCCCGCAATATCAAATGTACATAATACAACAGCACTGTACTAGCATTGCATCCAGGCTATCCCCCACGACCGATCCGCAACATCACAGCAAAAACAAAACATCAACGTGAAAGTCACGTTCGCAAATCCGTCTAACCGGGCTATAGCAGTTAAACCGGATTTACCGATCGAGTGACATTCACGGTCGCAGATATAATGTAAATACTGTGAAAAATGTGTTTAAAATTTTCCGTTTGACCAAAAATTAACAAGTGAGCCCCCAATTAAAACTGTAGCACTCACAGAAAAAAATGGCCCAATTTTAATATTCCAAAACACCCAAAATAAGCCCAGAAGCCCACTGGAAAACTTCGAAGCAGTGAGCCCACCAACCTGCGGCGGAAGCGCGGCAACAAGGTGGTTTATGCCGCCCTTCCGCGCACTGGTTGAGGGTTCACTGTCTCGAATTTTCTCAGAGTTCTTAGAACTCCCTACACATCAATCTGAGACCACCTGAAAAATTTTTAGACACCAAAAAATCTTAACAGAAAACTGATGCGACAAAATACGGGTTTTTGGACTTTTTCATCGATCGGAAATGCAAACACATTACACAAAGCTAGACTAAGTTAATGGCGAGGCTCTGATACCACTGTAAGTGCACGGCGGCGCCCCGGCCGTCAATCCGACGCCGGAATGCGGAAGCGGTGATAAACTTTAATTTTGCGGACTTAGCAAACCGGCACCACCGCGCACTAAACATCCGGATCGTAACCATTAACAAGTCTAAGCTACAAACAAGATAGGGAAGAGAAGTATACCGACAGATCCGAGTCCTCCGGTCTTCTCGTCGTCGTCCGGACCTCCTGCGGAATGTCCCGTCTCCTCCTCGTCGCCGGAAGTGCACCACATCGCCTACATCGTTTACGGGCTCCCACCTCAATGCCGAGGCAACTCGGGCACGACGCCGGCTACTCGACGTGCCCAAGATATGCTGTAGAATATCTAGAGAAGAAGTCTCATTTGGGGTTCTTGGAGGTGCCACTTTGGTAGAGGGATGATACAAGAAGTATATGGAGGAGCTTGGAGAATTTTGGTGCATGAAATGAACAACATTTCCCCACCTCAATTTTTGGACAGCCCCCTCCTATACATGGCCGGCCAATACAAGTGAGGGAGGAGAATGAGAATGAGAGTGTAGTGTGATAGAAAATGAGAGAGCCATCCTTATCCAAGAGAGAGAGAGGAATGGTTATCATATGGAATAATGATCACAAAGAAACACCAACACTCAACAACCAAATCATGCAAAGAAATGATTACTAAAAGAGAACCTCACTCCACCACAACCATAATGAAAACCATGTCATATGAAAGTCAAGCCATGATGGAGAAGTCAAGAAGTCAAGGTCAATGAAAAACTATCATGACACAAGAATAAGCAAAGAACCCCTCCACAAATACTTATTTGCAACAATGCAAATAAGCCCTCCTCCACCAATCTTCGGCCAATGAACGGAACAATGGAAATCGGCCGAAACTAAAAGCAAAACTGGCAACTCCAGAAAACTGGTCCCGTAATAAATTACAGGAAAACCCCGATACTGTGCATACACACCCGCATCTGTATTTCGACCGAAATACAAATGCAATGAGATAAAATCTCCACTGTACTATACTAGAATCCGGCTTATACCAAAACTGGCTAGTAATATCTGATCGATCCTGATCCGTGCAATACCGCACGTATCTGATCGAACCCTGCCATATAACCATACGGCCTATAGTACAAACTGTCAGATCCTGATCCGCGCAATACCGCACGTATCTGATCGGACCTTGCCATATCTCCATACGGCTTCTACAACCTTTCGCCCGAAAGCTGAGTAACTGAATGTGGGGGACTCTAAAGACTCGTCAACACCTTGGTTGTGGATTTAACCACTAGCACGTCAGAGGTATAAGCCAATACGTAACGGGCTACCAGGTACTGACTAAAAGGGACGTCTGTGAGTGAACTCAGCCCGACAACCCTACTGAGCCTGTCAGTGACAATATCCGTACAGTCCGGTCCGTTCGTCTATGAGCATCGCATGGCGGGCCTAGGGGGTTGGTAAAAGTCAGACCCCCAAAAGCGGTAAAGTCGTTTCGGAGTGTAGCCCAGAACACCCTGAGATACTACTGGAATACCTACCAGTAAATCTCCTTGCCTCGGTCGAGGGCTTCGTGTAATGGCTCTCCTAGACACAGCACGACCTCACCCCCAATACCGGGAGAGACGAACCCCTGAAGATACGCTCACTGCCTCCATGTGGCTCGGGACTGTACCCAACTAAAACCTGTTTGCACGACTCCTTTGAGCCGTGGTAGGGTAGTAATCAAAGTACAGTGGGAACTCACACGAGACAAATGACGATCCCCAGGTCGATGAACTAACCTGCACACATGTCACCAGGGAACTGCCATCTGACGTCTGGTATATGACCAACTGGCATGTTCCCGGCGAGTCTTGTCCGGTGTACTCATAACCCAATGAGCACATGTATACATCTTAGGTGATCCAACCGACACCAGTGGCTTGTGAGACCGGCCACCGCCCCTCGTCGGGGTCTCGACTGTATACACTAGTCTACAATGGAGTATCGATGCCCTGTCTCGAAACTCACACGACTAGGGACCATTTAAGGATATGCTTATAGACTCCCAGCTCCCACTTATATGATCGCCCTCATACTGCTGGTGGTCAAGCAAGAATCCTAGGGGCTCTATCAACGTGTAATAGCGACATGTCAGGTCACCTAAAGCAGTACACGATGATAAAGATAAACCTGATAGCATACTATCATCTCGAGTAAGACTGTCCTACCGGGATAGGTCCTCCCTCAATCACCGCAATCACGTACCTGTGATCCAATAATTGACTCTGAGGGCATTATCTCCAACAATAGATAGGTTAAGTAAACAACTAGATTAATTAAAAAGATTTAATTAACTAAAACATGGTTTCAAGAAACCCTAGTTAACTCAACCATTAACTATTAAAAAAAACTAGATTAAGATTAACACTAAAATTAACACTAAACAACTAGATTAAAGAATTCTAACCATATCAACTTAAAAGAGTAGAAATTATACCTCAAATCTATGGATCTAGCAAGAAGAAATTTGCTTCAATTGATGGCCTCAAAGCATCATGATCCAAGCAAGGGAGGTGAAGGAAAAAGGGATGAAGGATGGGGTTTAAATTGTGAGCTTTAAATTGCAATTTTTGGAGCAAACTTTGAAGAATTTTGAAGAAGATGAAAAGAAAAGAGATGAAGGGGAGGGGGCTGCATGTTTCGGCCAGATCAAGGGAAGGGGATGGTGTGGGGTGTGTGGGAAAAGTCTTGGTCAACTCCAACCAACCCACAAAAGACCATACCCAATTAAAAATTCAAACCTTTATCAAAATAAACATCATTTCCACACAATAAAACAAGTCAAAGAGCATGGGATTTTTTTTCTGGACCTGAAAGTGGTGGGGCCGGCCTAGAGGTGAGGAATGAGTGAGAGAGAGTGCACAAAAAAATTTTGTGCAAAAAGACCCCCTACAAGTCCAAAATTCCAAGTTTAAGCTTAAATTCAATAAATTTCGTTTTCTATAATAAAAATTAGTTAAAAATCAAAATAAAATACTAAAAATTTATGTTACAACTAGATTTTAATTAACATAATTTTAAAGATTAAAATTATCCCAGAAAAATTTGTATTTATTGCTAATTTAATGTATTTTCTTACCGGCTTAAAATAATATTAAAAATTGAAAAATTAGGGAAAATTTTTAAACGACCAGAATTTCATAATTAACTCATTTGCTACTAAAAACTAGCAATTACCTATCCAAATTAGGTATAATTAGTCCTAAACTGCAAAATAACAAAAATGACGGTTTTCGGAAAAATACCGAATTTTCACCGATTTTCAGGAAAACACCAAAACGACTTTTCAAGGCGTTACAATCTCCCCCCCTTAAAGAAATTCGGTCCCCGAATTTAAAAAAAATAACTACGCGTACCTTCAAAGAGATGGGGATATTTCTTCCTCATCTCGCCCTCGGTCTCCCAGGTAACCTCCTCGCTGCTCGGGCTACGCCAAAGGACCTTGACGGTCGGTATAACTTTAGATCTCAACTTCTTCACCTGCCGATCCAGGATGGCCACCGGCTGCTCTGCAAAAGAAAGGTCGCGCCCTAGCTGGACTGTCGGGTGCTGAATCGCATGCGAAGGGTCGTGAAGGTACTTGCGGAGGATCGAAACATGGAAGACGGGGTGAACATCGGGAAAGCTGGGTGGAAGGGCCAAACGATATGCAACAGCGCCGAAACGCTCGAGGATCTCGAAGGGACCTACGAATCTAGGGCTAAGCTTCCCCTTTCGCCCAAAACGCATCACGCCCTTCATCGGAGAGACTCTCAGAAAAACATGGTCGCCAACTGCGAACTCTAATCTGCGACGGCGCCTGTCCGTATACGATTTCTGCCTGCTCTGAACCGCTCTCATCCGGTCTCGGGTCAACTGTATCTTCACTGTCGTCTCCTCAACAAGCTGCGGCCCCAAAAAGATGCTCTCGCTGAGCTCTGTCCAACAGACGGGCGATCTGCATCTCCTCCCATACAATGCCTCAAAAGGTGCCATCTGAATAGTATCCTGGAAGCTGTTGTTGTAGGAGAACTCCACTAGAGGTAAATGACGATCCCAGCTACCGCCGAACTCTAAAACGCACGCTCTGAGCATGTCCTCGAGGGTCTGAATGGTCCGCTATGACTGTCCGTCGGTCTGCGGATGAAATGCTGTGCTGAAGCTCAAACGAGTGCCCAAAGCCTCCTGAAGTCACTGCCAAAGTCGGCTGGTGAACTGGGTGCCTCGATCTGACACGATACAAGTCGGTACGCCATGTAGTCGCACGATCTCGTCAATGTAGAGCTGAGCATACTGAGCGAAGCTGAAAGTCGTCTTCACTGGCAGGAAGTGAGCCACTTTCATCAATCTATCCACGATCACCCAGATGGAGTCATACCCTCGACTGGTCCTGGGTAGACCCACAACGAAATCCATCGAAATCTGCTCCCATTTCCACTCCGGAATGGGTAACGGCTGCAGCTCTCCTGCGGGCCTCTGGTGCTTGGCCTTGACTTGCTGACAAGTCAGGCATCTCGATACAAACTCCGCAATGTCCCTCTTCATCCCGTCCCACCAGTAGGTCTCTCTCATATCATGGTACATCTTGGTGGAACCGGGGTGGACACTATACACTGATCGGTGTGCCTCCTCAAGAATGTCGCGCCGTAATCCATCAGTATCTGGTACGCACAGTCTAGATCCATAGCGTAAAATCCCCTGATCGTCAATCACGAACTCGGAAAATCTGCCCTGTCCCATCTGTGCCATGATCTCTGAGCAACGGTCGTCACTGCGCTGTGCCTCATATATACGGTCAAGCAACTGTGGGCATGCACGAACATGCGCGAGCTGTCCCCCTGTCTGAGTGAACTCGAACTCAACTCGGCTGTCGCATAACATCTGCCAATCTGCTGACGACTGCCTCTGCACTGCGCGCAAAAAGGATAGACTACCCCCGGGCCTCCTGCTCAAAGCATCTACCACTACATTCGCCTTGCCTGGGTGATATAAGATCTCACAGTCGTAGTCTTTCACCAACTCCATCCAACGACGCTGTCTGAGGTTCAGGTCTCGCTGCTGAAATATGTACTTTAAGCTCTTGTGATCTGTGAATATTCGGCACGACTCGCCATATAGGTAATGTCGCCAAATCATCAATGCAAAGACCACTGCAGCCATCTCCAAATCATGAGTGGGGTAGTTCTGTTCATGCTTCTTCAACTGCCGAGAAGCATAAGCGATCACCCGGCCATGCTGCATCAATACGCATCCTAATCCCACTCGCGAAGCATCACAGTAGACCACAAATCCGCCTGATCCCGAAGGCAAAGATAATACCGGCGCCGTAGTCAAACAAGTCCGTAGCTGCTGAAAACTGCGCTCGCACTCCTCTGTCCAAACGAAAGGAACTCCCTTCCAGGTCAAACCGATCAAAGGTGCAGCTATACGGGAGAAGTCCTGAACAAAACGCCTGTAGTAGCCCGCCAGGCCTAGAAAACTACGGATCTCACTAACCGATGTAGGTCGGGGCCACTGCTGAACAGCCTCAATCTTCTTCGGGTCTACACAAATGCCGTCTCTCGTAACCACGTGACCCAAGAATCCGACACTGTCCAGCCAGAATGCACACTTGGAGAACTTTGCGAACAGCTGGTGCTCCCTCAGAGTCTGTAACGTAATTTGCAAGTGCTGCTCGTGCTCCTCTCTGCTCCGGGAGTACAC
This sequence comes from Agapanthus africanus, assembly GCA_030015575.1. Taxonomy (NCBI): domain Eukaryota; kingdom Viridiplantae; phylum Streptophyta; class Magnoliopsida; order Asparagales; family Amaryllidaceae; genus Agapanthus; species Agapanthus africanus. The sequence goes on along the minus strand of JASDDO010000014.1, from coordinate 466,372,500 downwards.
CAAGATATCGTCGATAAACAAGTCAAGATATGGCCTGAATGTACGGTTCATCAAATCCATGAATGCTGCTGGGGCGTTGGTGAGTCCGAACGACATCACCAAAAACTCGTAGTGGCCGTAGCGCGTGCGAAAAGCTGTCCTCGGTATATCCTCCTGTCGAACTCGCAGCTGATGGTATCCTGATCGCAAGTCGATCCTCGAAAAATACCCCGCACCCTGAAGCTGGTCGAACAATTCATCAATGTGTGGCAGCGGATATCTGTTCCGAACGGTAACTTTGTTCAGCTGGCGGTAGTCGATACATAAGCGCAAACTTCCATCTTTCTTCTTGACAAACAGGACCGGAGCACCCCACGGAGAAACACTAGGTCGAATAAGCCCCTTTTCTAACAATTCCTGCAACTGATCCTTCAGCTATCGAAGCTCTGTCGTGGCCATCCGATAAGGCGGTATAGAAATAGGCCCCGAGCCGGGAATCAAATCGATGTAGAACTCAACGTCGCATTCAGGTGGTAGCCCAGGTAGCTCATCAGGGAAAACATCAGGGAACTCACAAACAACCGGGACCCGGTCCAACGGGACCTCTGCAGCTCGAGTATCACAAATATACGCTAAGAATCCCTGACATCCCTTCCGCAAGAGCTGACCAGCGCGAAGAGACGAAATCAAGCTGGGAAGGGTGACGCTGTGGTCTCCCTGAATAACAAGGACTGGCTCTCCCGGAAAGCTAAATATGACTGCCTTCTCACGGCAGTCCACCGAAGCATAACAAGTGGCTAGCCAATCCATGCCCAGAAGCACATCAAAGTCCAACATATCGAGGAGAATCAAATCAACTGATGAATCCCTCTCCCCGATACGAACGGAACACAAACGAGCGATAAACGACTCGCCTACCGGAGTAACAACAACAAGCGGATAATCTAACGACGACGACTCACGGCCCAACATCGGTGCAAAGTGTGTAGAGACGTACGAATGTGTGGAACCTGGGTCAAATAATACCCGTGCGTCAAAAGAACAAACTGGCAAGGTACATGTCACAACGGCATTGGATGCCTGCGCATCCTGCGGTGTCAAAGCAAATACTCGGGCCTGTCCTCCACCGATAGCGGGCTGACCTCGACCTCGGCCTCTGCCTCCTCGTCCTCTCTGAACAGGACCGCCGCGTCCACGGCCTCTGGGTGCACCTAACTGGCGTGGAGCATCGCCTGTGGTAGGAAGTAGGGCTCTCTGAGGAGGGGGTGGTGATGGTGGTAGGGTCACATGCGGAACTGTCGCTGCTCCCTGTCGTCTCACCGGACAGTCTCTGACAAGATGGTGCGGACTCCCGCACCCAAAACACCCTGGCGACGGCTGCTGTCCCTGGGGATAAGAACCATATAACTGTCCCCATCCAAATCCTCTGCCAGGCCTATCTCTCGGAAGGAATCTGGCGCGCTGCCTCTGAGACGGTACATCGGTGCGAATCCTCTTCGGCCCAGAAACGGCCGAAGTCTGTGATATGCGTGCCTCCATCCGTAATGCCGTATCCATAGCAGCTGAATAAGTGTCGTAGTGCTGGGCGCCAATGGCAAGATATAGCTGGGCATTAAGTCCCTGTATGAACCTCTTCTCCATCTTCTCTTCGGTATCCACCAAATACGGAGCATATCGGGATAACTGTGTAAACTGGATGTCATACTCAGACACCGTCATCCCAGGTGTCTTGACTAAGGCCTCGAAGCTACGAGCTCTGGCGTCACGAACGCTCTCTGGGAGGAAACGAGCTAGAAAGACCGCTGTAAACTCGGCCCACATCATAGGCGGTAGACCTGCAGCTCGACCTCTCAAGACTGACTCCCACCATGTCTGTACGAGACCCTCTAGTCGGAAACTCGCAAGCTCTACCCATCGATCATCCGAACATCTCAGCGAACGATAGATCCTGGCTAAACTGTCAAGGAACGTCTGTGGGTCTTCCGCTGCCTCGGTGCCGGTGAATACTGGAGGTCTCAGCCTCATGAAATCCTGTAGCGAAACCGGGATGGTCACGGCGGTAGTAGTAGGAGCAGGTATCATAGCAGTCTGGGATGTAGTAGGTGCGTCATCCGGCCTCGGTGTACGACTGGCTGCAACTAGGGATCCTACCATCTGATGTAGCTCCTGCATACCCCCCATAATCTGTCGCAACTCCTCCATACCAGTCTCGAGCCTATCCATACGGCCTGGGGAAGGTGGATCGGTCTGTCCCTGCGGTGTAGGCATACCACCCTGCTCAGTCCTAGTCTCGGACGAGCCAGCTCGAATCTCGTCTCGGGCGGCAGCCCTCTGTGGCCTCGTAGCCTTCGGCGGCATAGTGGTTGTTACAGGAAAAGGGATAATAAGAACAGTGCAATAGGATCATAGGATACACGGAATTGAAGAAGGAATTTTCAAGCAAGTATATCCTAAAGTCACTTAGGCGGAGTACCGTATCGCAAGTATGCCGCGGACATACACGCGCTACGTTACCCTACTTAAGTCACTTACTCCATCTACCAAGGGTCATCCTACACTCAAAAAGGAAAAACCTATCGCTCTGATACCAACTTTGTCACGACCCGCAGGGTACGGACGTGACTGGCACTTAAGTTTACGAAGCGTCTCAAGGCGTCCGTAAAATAAGTAAGCCAAAGCCCAGAACCAAAACCAAATAAGCAGAAGAGTGAAGAAAACCCAATCAATTGAAAGCGAGTTTATCAAATAAGTCATATAAAACCCTTTTTAAAAACAATATCAATTTTTTTCCGAAAATTTCGGCAGAGTCTCCTTTGTAAATACTGGCCCCCAAAATGGGTACAACAAGAATATATATGAATCCAACAAATAAGGCATCCCCAAGCGGGAGCTAGCTCTTCGCCACAAGGCGGTCACAAATCCCATGCAATATAAAGCAACAACATGCGAAATAATCATAATGAAGCATAGGAAAAACAGCATGTCGACTCAAGTGAGCTCGACCCCAAAATACAACATAAAAAGTCCACAAATCTCACAGTCTCATTTCTAGGTCAATATACAACAATACTGGTAGATACAGTAGATGGAGTACTCTAGATACAAAGAATATACAAGGTGGTGCAAAAATAATAATATAACCCACCTAAGAGCAAAACCTCGAGTCCAGGCAAAAGAAGCAAGTGCGCCCGCCGCTACTGTACTGACGGAGCGAACCTGAGAAAGGCTGTGGCACAACGGGGGTGAGTTGCCAACTCGTGAGTAATAAATAACATCTACACAAGCTATCGTATGCACGCACACAAGCATCCTAGCATCTAAATACAGGTAAGGCAAGACATAATGGCAAGTATGTACGCAATATGAATATACTAGCAGGTATGAATGCAATGCGAATCAACTCGTGATCTGAATGTGTAAGTATAAGAAATCATGTTTTTTTCCTTTAAGAATCTCTTTTGAAATACCAGCACAATACCAATAGAATCAACAAGAACCTGTGTCCAGCAACGACACCTCAAAACTATCACAAATCTCATATTTCCATGTCATAGTATCTATGGCCTCAGCCATCCGGCTGACCCAGCTCAATATCAAAATCTCATCATCTCGCGGCCACGGTCGGTATCCTCTGGATATCCGCCGTGCCAAACAGTCACCGGTAGGTAATCCGTCCCCTGCCAGGCTCAACGTCAACACCACATTCATCTTGCCCCGGGGTACCATACCGGGTCCACCATGTACGTGAGACGGTTCATCCAACTCCTCGAAACGGGTCTCGAAAACCACAGCAAACTCATGGTGGACGACACTTACATCACTAGAAAACCTCAATTTACATATTTTAAAAATATAATAAGTTTAGTAATTTTGCGGCTTTCCCCCGAAATCCAGAAATATCATAGAATCTCAAGAAATCCTCATAAGTGCATATGTCAATGATAATGAATGCGTATGGTATCAATAATCAAGTTGCGATGTGTGATTAATAGATTAGGCATGAACAAATAATATGATGAAGTACATGCACATGAATAGCAATCCTACGATTTCATTTTAAGGAATTAGAGGCAACAACACAAGTTTAAGTGTCAATTAGTAATAGGTTTCAATTTAAAGGTTATCTAGTGTGGTGGCATGGCAATTACCAGGGTGTGTGTGTAAGCATGAATAGTGCTCGTGCTGCATATAAAAACCCTGGCAATGGTGTAGGTGTCATATAAAATGGGTTCGCATATGTATGTCAATATAAGGCATCGATGCAGCAATTAATCATATAAGTATTACACCCCTAATTACTAACATCACTAAGAACCCTTTTAGTTACTAAAACTATCGGGCGGCTTGCGCCATCCAACGATAGTCCCCCGTAGATGTTACATCTACTCACCGGAATCCCTAGCTAGTCACGTCCAATCACCGCTTTCCCCTTTCGTGCCGCGTCTGACGTCTCCGCGACCGAACCTGGAATTTACATCAATACAAATATAAGGTTACAAATCAAGAATGACGGAATTCCCTAACGAAAATACTAACGTTCACAAGCTAGGTACAACGTGCACAAGGTGCGCGGAACACATGCGAAAATCGTAAAAACTGCAAAAATCGACGATTTGGTCGCCCGGCAAAACTAAAACCCGATTACTCAAAAATCCGCACTCACACATCCTAAAAGTCATAGGATATGCCAACAATATAATCTAGATATCGCAATTAATTCGCCACAATAATATAATAAAAACCTAGTAAGCTAGAAGTTTGCAAATTTGGTGCAAATATTGACAATTAGCGACAAAATTAACACAATCCAAACTAACCCACTAGCTAGCCATTACACTAATTTTAAATCATTAACTATGCATCAAACCATAATTCCAACACAAACCTTCTCTTGATTTTTGGTAATTAGCAACAACAATGAAAATTTCACACAAGTTAACTTAGATTAGCATAACATCAAGCCACTTAAGCAAAGTAACGATATAGATTGGTTAAGTAAACAACTAGATTAATTAAAAGATTTAATTAACTAAAACATGGTTTCAAGAAACCCTAGTTAACTCAACCATTAACTATTAAAAAAAACTACATTAGGATTAACACTAAAATTAATACTAAACAACTAGATTAAAGAATTCTAACCATATCAACTTAAAAGAGTAGAAATCATACCTCAAATCTATGGATCTAGCAAGAAGAAATTTGCTTCAATTGATTGCCTCAAAGCATCATGATCCAAGCAAGGGAGGTGAAGGAAAAAGGGATGAAGGATGGGGTTTAAATTGTGAGCTTTAAATTGCAATTTTTGGAGCAAACTTTGAAGAATTTTGAAGAAGATGAAAAGAAAAGAGATGAAGGGGAGGGGGCTGCATGTTTCGGCCAGATCAAGTGAAGGGGATGGTTTGGGGTGTGTGGGAAAAGTCTTGGTCGACTCCTACCAACCCACAAAAGACCATACCCAATTAAAAATTCAAACCTTTATCCAAATAAACATCATTTCCACACAATAAAACAAGTCAAAGAGCATGGGATTTTTTTTCTGGACCTGAAGGTGGTGGGGCCGGCCTAGAGGTGAGGAATGAGTGAGAGAGAGTGGACAAAAAAAATTTATGCAAAAAGACCCCCTACAAGTCCAAAATTGCAAGTTTAAGCTTAAATTCAATAAATTTCGTTTTCTATAATAAAAATTAGTTAAAAATCAAAATAAAATACTAAAAATTTATGTTACAACTAGATTTTAATTAACATAATTTTAAAGATTAAAATTAGCCCAGAAAAATTTGTATTTATTGCTAATTTAATGTATTTTCTTATCGGCTTAAAATAATATTAAAAATTGAAAAATTAGGGAAAATTTTTAAACGACCAGAATTTCATAATTAAATCATTTGCTACTAAAAACTAGCAATTACCTATCCAAATTAGGTATAATTAGTCCTAAACTGCAAAATAACAAAAAGGACGGTTTTCGGAAAAATACCGAATTTTCACCGATTTTCAGGAAAACACCAAAACGACTTTTCAAGGCGTTACACTTCTACTATTCCAAGTTTCAAGGTGCGTGATTGTGAAAATTGTAGGATATACATTTTCAGAATCTAGACTTAAGTTTTGAATTATTTTTCAAACTTATACTCTAATAAAAATATCAATACTTTTCCTTTGTTTCAACTTAGCTCAAGAAGTGATTTCAAAATTTGCCTATTTCTAAATAAACTACAGAGACATATACTTTCTACCGATAAACTTTAAGAAAGGTTATTTTTAGAGTTTTTAATTTATTAAGTCTAAGATCTAGTTGTTCCTAGCTAGTTAACCTTTTTGTCAAACTCAAGTCAACTAGGCCAAAATTGAATACATTAATTTTTATAATTTTTGAAATTTTCAAATTTTTATGGGTTTTAAAAATAAGTATGCAAATGCAAAAATATACATATGAATGCGAAGGAAAGAAGAGGTACCGAGCATACCCCCAGACTTAAACTTTACAGTGTCCTCACTGTCATGCTACACTAAGAATGTCAAAATTGTCAGCACTCCCCTGTTTATTTATTTACAAATTTTTTTTGTTTTGAATTTTTTTTTCATTGTTAATAGAAAAATATATATATATATATATATACATATATACAATAAGGTCCTCCCCAAACTAAGCAAGGCCTTACATAAGCTAAAGGTGAGCACCAACCATTCAAAAATCTTATTGTGGTAATGGTAGGGTTGGTGAAAGAATGGGGTGGAAAAAAAAGAAATGAGAAGCACACGAGACCGAATGGGAAGTGTTAGTTATATGTATGCCCTAGAGGCCATTACTGTACATAGGATGTATATTGTAGTAGATGCTGGGAAATATATAGGGAGGACTTTCTTGCTCGACATGATAGTATTCTATCTGGTTGCTCTTTACCTTAACGTGTACACTGATTGTCTCTCTGTTACATGTTGCTAAAGACCTTAGGATGTGTACTTGACTACCTGGACTATGATGCGGATCATACTAGTGGGGACATGGTAGTCCATAAGTACATCCTTCAAGGTCCCTAGTCGTGGGTGTATCGAGACGGGGCATCGATATACCAGAGTAGACTAGCGTATACCTTCTCGACCCATACAGATGGGCGATGGATGATCCCATATCCATTGGTGTTTGACATCAGAGATGATATACGGGTGCTCAGTGGAGACTGGGTACACTGGACGGACTCTCCGAGAACTCCCAGATGGTATTTACCTTACGTCAGATGGCAGTTCTCTGGTGACACTGGTACAGGTTAGTCTGTAGACCCGAGATCGTCATAGAGTCTTGTGTGATTCCCACTGTGCTTTGATTTCCACCTTACCACGTCCAAGAGGGCGTGCAAAACGGTGGCTTTTGGTTACAGTCTCGAATCACATGGAGGCAATGAGCGATAGGAGGGGATTCGTCTCTCCCGGTATAGGGAGTTGATGTTACGCTGTGTTCGATTGGCTATAACCGGAAATCCCTGGCCAGGGTTGCTGAGATTTACTGCTAAGTGTTACCAGTAGTTTCTCGAACTTTTATAGACCTCATATCGACACGACTTATCGAGCTACTTGGGTCTGACGTTTACCACCCATAGGCAAGATATGCGACATATCAGACGATCAGACCGGACTGTACGGTAAGTGTTACTGGTTGGATTCACAGCAGTGTGATCGGACTTGCTCGTTGATCTTCCGATCGCTCAATACCCGGGTAGCCGTTAAGTTTAGCAGACCGCTTGCGGCTTGTGGATGCTTGATATGATCATCATCTGCTGCCGGCGTATTGACGAGTATGTAGAGTCCTACACAGAGGTTTCCTGGCTCAACCGAAACGAAATAGGAGCGCATATGAGATATGTGCGGGACCGAGAATAATGCGTGTATGTGATACCGTATTCTATTGTCGCGATGAATGTATCGATTGGCTGTATGTGATATAACCTAGTTATCGAATCGAGGATTGATTCGATAAGTCGATACATTGGATATTAGTCGGTCATATGCGATATGACCGGATCGTTAAATCAAGTGTTGATTTAATGATTTAATGTATAATTATATATTTGATATATTATTTTGCATTAACTAGTATTGGTTCACTTAAGTTGGATTTTCTCACTTGTTGTGCACATTGTATATGTGATATATTTTTTGTGCACAAGTTTGTATCATGTTTGATGATACATGCAAACTTGGGTGTATGTTTGATTTAAACCATGGTTAGTTAATGGTTAGGGTTTCATTTGTTTTATTTACTTATTCATTTATTTATTTATTCATTATGGCAAGAAATAAAATGGTGGCTTTATTTGGATTTCACTTGAAGCTTCATGAAGCTTTGAAAGTCAAAACCATTTTGTTTCTTTCCTTAACCCAACCATTCAACTAAACCCTTGTTTATTCTCTACACTTAACCATGGTTGCAAAATGATAACCATCACTTGATTTTATTTTAATTGATATTTCTTTTTCCTTCTTCTTCTTCTTCTTCTTCAAGGAAGAAGAAAGAAAACCTTTGCTAAAAAATGTCAAGTGATGATTCCAAGTGAGAAATCCAAATCCAAAGTGAACCCACTTCCTATTTCTTCATCCTTTACCACTTTCCATGTAGTATAGGGTGTTTTCTTCATAAGTTTCATGACTTGGTGAAGTTGGAGCTTGATCTTGAGTTGCCTCGACGTAGATCATCTTCGGCATCGAAGTCGACGACCTAGCCCGATCATTTCTTCGACGAAACCATCGCTAGAGTCCGGGATCCGATGATCGCAGCGGAGGGACGTCAACGCGGAGCTATGGAGGTGGAGGAACGGATCTACAAAGGTTGTATTTTCCGTTCACTCTTAGTTAAGTTGTTAACTAGTTGTAGTTTCGCCTTAAACTCTAGTCAACGATCGCATTAGGGTTTCTCGGCACCGGAAATTTTTTGAATTTGGCATGGTTGATGCCTTGTGGAACCTCTTGAGTGTGCCTAGGATCCCTACAGGAAGAAGAGTGGAATATGGTCTCGGCGGAAGAGAAGAATGGCGGAAAAGAGAAAGAAGTGGAGTACGATCTTGAGGGTGTAACTCGAGTGAGTAAATTAGCGCAATTTGTGATGACCGAAGTGTTACAAGTGATTGTCCTAATCTATCAACTCATCGTGAAATGGGGTCAAATCACTCAAGATTCGCAAGAAAGCATGGGTACGTCGAACTTGGTATTGGAGATGAAAGCGTAACGGTCTCTTGTACGGTCGGAACGATAGGAAGGACGAAAGGTAGTGAATTAGGGATAGTCTCATTCTCACCGTAGTAAACTGTCTCGAACTCGAAAGACTCCATCAATGGTTCGAAATGACTGTATGTAACCAAGTCTGATGGTTCAACTAACTCATCTGAAAATTCAAAGGACTCAAACTCGAGCGGTGAGTCATCAACATCGTCCGAAAAAGTGAAACACTCGTAAGTGTTATCGGCTGAGAGAACTGCGTCAGATTCAAAGGAAATTTTTTCAAGCTCACAGTCTTCAAGCGTGGTCGGAACGATGGAAAGGAGGGAGGGTGATATAACAGTTAAAGGTTCGGGAGGATAAATTGGAAAATCCGACACATCAAACAAAAATGGTTCAACCTCAATACTCTCCTCAATACTATCCTCAAAATTTTACCTATCCATGCCATTATCATCAAAATCAAGACGCATATGAAGTTCGGGAGAAACAATTAATGACTCGCGAAGATGAATTGGACATAAAATTTCACTCAAATCAACAGATTCATCATCCAAAATATTCCCGGCGTCTATATCCTCAATCAAGTGAAAATCAATATTTTCTGACACCTCCTCAAAAGCATGGATATTTATCAATGTAGGTTCTAGATTGGAGGTGTAAAGTTCAAAAGGATTAAGTGTGGTTTCACTTGAAAGGGGTTCTTCACAATCTGTCAAATCAAGCGCTACAAAATCACACAACTCGTTTTTATTTTCAACTGGTGAAATATTTGGGGCAATCGATGGAAAACTGGAGTTGTGGGTTTCAAGTTGGTATGGGTGGGTCTGATTTGGAAATGTGTAGAACTCACTCGCTCCTCTCAAATTCTCTCTCTGTCCAACCGCCTCCTCATACACTGAAAAATTTGAAGCTAGTTGGAAACTAGCGACCAGTTCACTAGGTTGTATAAGTGCGGCGATGGACGCATCCACATTCCTAACTATTTTGTTTGTTGCTGAAATATAAGCTTCCAACGACTGTTCCAAACTAGAAATGGGTTGTGAAGGGGTTTTGGTAAAAGATTCGAAAGTGTTTGGAGACGTGAAACTCCCAAAAGTCTTTATAGAAGAAATATCTAGTGGAGGTGGGAAAGTCGGGTAGGACTGGTAGGAATTGGATGGTTGGACAGGGGTAGGGTCAACATGTGGATAAAAAACTGAATAGTCTTGTGGATCCCTAGAACTAGATGAGTAGAGAGGGGTGAAAGATCGGCTACTAGATTGAGCAATATGCTCAGCAATGGACATCGGTTTAGGAGTTACAGCAGGACTTGAAAAAGTGGTATCAACATATGAAGGTGGTAAAGGTTGACTAGGTTGACACAAAGTGGGTTGCAAAGTCGAACTGTTTCTCCTAGACGCTTCTATTTGATCTTTCAAAGAAATTTTGGGCATGGAAGGATTTTCCTTAAATTGACCGAAACAATTGACGTACAACGCTAAGTTAGGTTCGGGATACCAAAGTTCGAAAAGTGATTTATGATGTGGGGTACCCATGTTAGAAGAAAGGGGAAAAGAATGAAGGTTGGATGGTGCAAGGATTTATTTGCGGCAAAAATTTGCAAGTTTTCTAATAAAAAATTTCCTTTTTTTTAATCTTTTTCTCTATATTTGGGAAAAAAAATTTCCAAAAGATTTTTGATAAAGGTATGCAAAACAGAAAAGATTACTTGCAATCAATTTCTATTTTAAACGCGGCGCAAAGAATCCTGCAAAAGATTTGTTATTTGGAAGGGGGAATATTTTTAAAGAGCAAAGAATCCTGCAGGAGATTTGACAAAAGATATATTTTAGGTTGCAGAGGGGAGAAAAAGAAAACAAACAGTGAAAATTTCGCGCGATGACGTCAGCATGGCGCGGCGGTTTAGCGGCCGTAAGGGGGTTCATGCGGCGGAAAGGCGGCGGGGTTGAAGCTTCAGGCCTCTAAAAAAATTGTGCTGCTCTGTTGTTCCAGTCCCTTTCTGTTATGATCTAACTTTTTCTGTTTCGAATTCTGGATTTTTCTAGATCCGTCTCGATTGTTGATCCTGCAAAATTCAAACAAAAAATACCCATCATAAAATACAAAGATGATAAATTTTTATATTTTTATATTTTTCAGTTTTTATGATTTTTTTAATTTTATATTAACCCGAAATTGCAAAAAGGAAATGACACGCCATCCCCGGCAACGGCGCCATTTGATTGATCTCAAAAACTATCTATAACCGCAATCAAGAACGTCGTCGGTTGGTAGCTAGCCGGCGAGTACGGGTCGGTCCACAGGGATATTGTGAATTTCCTAATCGCTCAAACGAGTTAATTCCGATGGGTGTTCGGATTGATTATTAAATCTAAAAACTAAATCTATCTATACTAAGATTATCTAGATCTAAATCTTGCTAGGGTTAGGTTTAGGAATGGTTTGGAAATATAAATAAATCTCAACGCTTTCTATACCTAAATCAGGATCTATGAGGAGTTATGATAATTATTAACAAAAGGGATAGAATCATTGGGAAGATGTTTTCTTCCTCTAGTTTCTTGTCCTTCCTTTATCAATCCTTACCCTAACCTCCATGGAAAACACGCGCAACAGGGACTTTATACTACGGTATCACCGCTACCTCGAGGGATAGGGTGCCGTAGGGCGCGGTGTGTGCGTGTATGCATGGATTCCTATTGATTATATATGATGGGTAAGAAAGGGATGAGAGATCTCATCTCTCAAAAGCCTTCCCCAAAGCTAACATCTAGGGCAAGGAATTGAAATCTAAACTAGAGCAATTAAATAAAACCACTTACAGATGGCTCTCTCCAAACATCAATACATGGTTGTCAGATCTGAATTCATGAAATGAAAAGAGGCATCGATTCTCTCCAGAAATCTAAATTTTAGTCTTAGAAAGAGGCATATGGAGGCATAACCTAATAGAATGATTTAGAGTTCCTATTTATAGAGGATGGGAAACTCTAGGTTACAATTGATTCGCACGTCTGCATTTACCAAAATATCCCTAGGAAGACCGGTCAAGGCCGCCACACATTATAGTAAAAATTTCTCCTTCTAATTCCTCAAGCCCGCCGCGAAACCGCCGCCCGAGGCCTGGTTTGGCCACGGTTCCGCGGCCAAAAGATGTGCTTGGGCCTTCAAATCTCTTGTGTTTATTCTGGGCTTTTTGGGCTTCCTGTATCTTTGGTTCTTTTCTCCATTTTGCTTCTGGGTCTTCTCCAGATCTTCCAGTGAATACTTGCAGTGGACTTTTAACCGTTCGCTTTGACATCTTGGACCTTGCGCTGCCTTTGTACTTTGTAAACTGATCTTTGTGTTGGCTTTATCAAGATCCTTCTGTTTGTTAGTTGTAGTTCCACTTTTGCATCGTCTTTTATCTTTTTCACTATTTTAGATCCAAGAACCTGTAACCTGTAATATGTAGCAGACATGCGTCAAAAGCACCTGTTTATTTATAAAACGAATAAGAATGGGGAATATAATAATGCAATATTATGGTATGAACAGAACTCTTCCAACATATTGTCCTTCCACTGAGGGTAAAGACAAATCCCGAGACAGACTTTTAGTCGACTTTATCACTTTGGAAGCTCGAATTGGTAAAGGACTCCCACTGGAGTTCACCATTACCAAAAACCAAGAAGATTTCTTCAGTGCTTCTCAAGTGCTTAAGAATGTCCTTCAGAGCTGTCTAGTGATTCTCCCAAGATCCGATTGATTCCTTATCACCACACCTAGTGATACAGCTACATCTGGACTGGTACATAACATCGCATACATGATAGAGCCTACTGCCGAAGCATAGGGTATCCCTTCCACGCGAGCTCTCGCCAAATCAGTCCCAGTAGACATCTTTTTAAAGAGAGTGATTTGGCGAACCACTACGCTTAGAATCCTCCATACTAAACCTCTTTAGTACGGTGTTAATGTACCTGGATTTGGGACACTCCCAACATCTACATAGATCTATCTCTATAGATCATAATCCACGAGATGTAGTAGGTATCATCCACATCTTCCATGGAGAATCTGTTGGATATATGTATGCCCTAGAGGCCATTATATGATAGTGGATGTATTTATACATGTATATATATATATTCAGTGTACATTCTTGCTCGACATGATAGTATGCTATCTGGTTCTTCTTTATCTCACATGTTGATTTGATCATGCTTTTATTCATCATACATGCTGATAAAACCCTGAGGATATCGGCTTGACTACTGTGATTATGATGGAGATCATACTAGTCGGACATTTGTAGTCTATAAGCATATCCTGAAAAGTCCCTAGTCGTAGGTATATCGAGACGGGGCATTGATATACCAGAGTAGACTAGCGTATATGATACTAGACCCATACGATGGGCGATGAATGTTCCCACATTCATCGATGTTTGACATCAAGATCATATACGGGTGCTCAGTGGTGACTGGGTACACTGGACGGACTCACCGAGAAGTCCTATATGGAATTATATCTATCGTCGGATAGCAGTTCTCAGGTGATACTGGTACAGGTTAGTCTGTAGACCCGAGATCGTCATAGAGTCTTGTGTGTTCTCCCACTGTACTTTGATTGCCACCCTACCACGGCTCTACTGAGTCGTGCAAATAGGTGGTCGTTGGGTAAAGTCCCGAGACACAAGATGACGATGAGCGATAGGAGGGGTTTCGTCTCTCCCGGTATTGGGAGTTAATGCTGTGATGTGCCCGACTGGTTATATCACTAAGTCCCTGGCCAGGGCTACTGAGATTTGCTGATAAGTGTAATCAGTAGTTTCTCGATCTGATATAGACCATTCACCGACACGACTTTGTTAGTGTTTATTCCCTAGAAGGCCATTACTGTATCATACTAGTTTGTATATTACTTAATGGAAGCTTGGGATATTCACATGTATATAACAGTCTTGCTAAACATGGTAGTATGCTACTTGGTTTTTCTATCTTAATATGTGAGTGTACGTATTGATAGAGCTCTTAGGATCTTGCTTGACTACCAGCGTTGTGATGGCAGTCACACTAGTGGGGGCTGGGTAGTCTACAAGCACATCCTTATTCAGGTCCCTAGTCGTTGGATTATCGAGACAGAGCATCGATACTCCGGAGTAGACTAGTGTGTACGCTTCTCATCCCAGTTGGGGAGATGGTCTGTCCCACAGCCGTCAGTACGTCGTACTGGAGATAGTATACAGGTGCTCGTTGGGTTACGGGTACACCGGACAGGACTCACAGGGAACTGTTGGTTGGTTTTATACCAGTCGTCAGTGAACAGTTCCCAGGTGACATGAGTACAGCATAGTCCGCAGACTTGACACTGCTACTTCGCCTCGAGTGTGTCCCACTGTTCTTAGATTGCTACCCTACCACGGCTCAAAGGAGCCGTGCAAACAGGTAGCAGTTGGGTGCAGTCCCGAGCACTTGGAGGTAGTGGCGGTTAGACAGGATTCGTCCCTCCCGGTATTGGGAGTAGATATCGCGCTGTGTCAGAGAGCCATTACGCAAAGTCCCTGGCCAGGGCAAGCGAGATTTGCTGGTAGGTTCCAGTAGTTTCTCAGGGTGTAATGGGCTTCCCTCCGACACGACTTATACCGCTATTAGGGGACTGACGCTTGCCGCCCCCTAGGCCGGATATGCGATAGTCTTGGACGAACGGACCGGACTGTATGGAGATTGTCACATCAGACTCAGTAGGAGTTCGGATGGGTTTCCTCATCGGCCTTCTTATCGACAACTACCTGGGGACCGTTACGTACAGCTAGTATCGCTTGCGGTCTGTGGTTAAACCCACTGACAGCGTAGTAGTCGAGTCTCTAGAGTCCCACACAGAGAGTTTCCTATTCCAGGAGAAACGATATAAAGGTCGTATGGTTTTACGACAAGGGTTCGGACGCATACGTGCGTTTACGCGCGTACGACTTTCGGAAAGTTTTTTCCAGTCGGCTTTGGTTTAAGCCAGTTACTGGTATCCGGTTATTGGATTTTTACAGTCTAAAGTTTTTCCGTATTTTTGCGGATTGGAGGGGCGTTCTCGTAATTGTGCGAGAAGCTTCTAGAAGTGGTGACTAAGGAGGTTTAGGTGTCATATGCAATGAATGAGATTAGTGAGTCATGAGGGTGATTCATTCATGTCATTAAAGCATCATAAATGCTTAATGACTCATGATAATGAATCACCATTAGATATTTGTGAAGCATGCTTATTCATCTGTATTATTCTTTTCTTCATAAAAGAGAATGCTTCATATTTATTATGATACTCAATAATCTCATCTCATTATTATTGACACATTCTCTCTCCTCAAGCTCTCTCTCTTCAAAAGACTAATCCTTCCCTCTCATGAGTTGAGTACAAGGGTTAGTAAGACTAAACAATCCATAACCATCACTCTATCTCAATCTATCTTCTTTGATTAGCAATCCAAGAAGGTTAGTTGCCTCAAGTTTAGAGGCTAAGCTTGGAGTTTTGCTCTCGGGTGGATCGTCTACTACTTCGAGAAGGCCGAGGAGAACAAGGAGTTCGTAAAGACGAAGGAGTTGGTTCATTAGGTATAATCCCTAAACACAGTAGTTTAGAAACACTTTGTGTTTGGTTATTTATAGTTTAGCTTCGATTCAAGCGGTTAGTCGATGTTCGTTCACTAAACAAGTTCGTTTTTGAAAATTCCGCCTCCCCACAAGTATTGGGGTGTTGTACATCGACTTACAGACTTATTGAGTTATTAGGGTCGACGTGACCATCCCTAAGCTCGATATGCAGCATATCTGACGAAGAGACCAGACTGTTCGGTAGTGTTGCCGGTTGGCTCGACGGGAGTTGTAGCAGGTTCACTTGTTTTCTTCTGATCGCTCAATACCTGGATGGCCGTTACGTTTAGCTGACCGCTTGCGGCTTGGGGGTGCTTGATATGATCATCACCTACTGCCGGCGTATTGATGAGTCTTAGTGTCCTACAAAGGAGTTACCTAGTCCAGGCGAAACGTTGTGGTGCGCGTATGCGATATGCGCATGGACCCGATTAAAATGCGCGTAGAGGATACCGAACATTGATCGGGCGGCTTGCTTTTGGTGGGGTCATATGTGATATGGCCGGATTGATAAATCAAGTGTTGATTTATCATTTAACCATTAGTTTTCTCACTTAAAACCTTTTCTTGTATATGATGGATGTATGCATGCATGTATTTTTTTCTATCTTTCTTTTAGTTTCATGCACATATGGATGTGCACACATACATACATACATACACCATCTATCATGGTTGATTACACATGGAAAATGGTGGCAATATAAGACTCACACCATGGTTAAATGAATGGATTATTTTTTGATTTTTGCTTAAAACAAAAGGAATAAAGAAAAGGATAATTCTTGTTTTGCTTTTACACTCTTCTTTAAACCTAACCATGCTCACCTACTTCTAACCATGAGTTATCCTTCTCTTTGTGTTTTAAACTCAAGTTAAATAATGTCTCCATCATCTAACCATGGTTTGAGATGAGGATTAGAAAATATATGTACATATATTTTCATTTTACTTCATATGAGTTATCATTTTTTACTCTTGGTAAAAAAAAAGAAAGCCATCATCTTCCTCCTCCTTCTTCCTTTGCTCTCTAGTTTCTTCTAGTGAGTAAATCACACATCAAGAAAGGTTTTTGAAGTGAGAATCATAACCACAACATCAATCTACACAAGTTTAGCCAACTTGTTTAGAGTGTTCTCTTCATTTCTCATCTTGAAAAGTGAAGTTGCAAGCTTGGACTAGGAGCTTCGGGTGGATCGTCGTGGACGCTAGAAGACTTCAAGAGAACCTTCCTCCAACACTCAAGAGGCGTAAAAGTCCAGCGAAGGGAGCTACAAAGGTTGTAGTCTTGAAACCCTAGCTTTTGTCGTTTGTAAAATCATGAAACCCTAATTTTCTAGGATAAGATCCTTTGTATACTTGCTTAGCACCATAAAAACTTGAACTTTGTGACATGTGATGCTTCCAAACTCTACATAGGGTGCTAGGTAATCCTAACATTGGTATCAGAGCCGATCTAGAACATTAGGCGACACTTTTACGAAGTAAAAATCCCGATCGGATCAAAATACGACTTTTCGAAGCCTTCTCTGGACATTTTTTAAAATCTGACATTTTCAGAATTAAAAATACTTAAAAAATAGAGCAGGAAAATATATGAAATACTGTGAAAAACGAACCAATGATCCGTACAAATAGCCGCGGAACCGCGGCAACTACTTGCTTAGGCCGCGATTCCGCGGCCGTACAGAGAGTTCAATGCTTCATTTTTCCACAGTAATTCATAATACTGCATTTATATTATTTTAGGTATGTTTAATCTGAATTTTGTATTGTAAATTCTGGAGATGGTTTTGGACTCGTCGATTCGATCGGAATTTTCATTTCGTTGTTTTTCCGGGTAAATTAGAAAGTAGTGAAGTGTTTGAACGAGTATCGTTTGCTCACTATTCATGGGGTTTAAATATTTTGGAGGTACGTGCAAGTCTTTTTATGGTGGACCCTCTAGAAGACAACAAATCTTAACTCGATTATGTGACCGTCTTGAACTGCCCTTTGAACCTTAGGGTTTGGGGCAGTACGACGTGCTACATGTAAGGCGTTGGCTTGACCCTTCTACGGCTGGACCGCTACTACTGTGTCACACTCCGGGTTTTTGAACTCTGCTCAAGTGTTGACCTTTAGTGAATCTTGGGTACTTGATCGTTCGTTCAAAAACTTTAATACTGTCTGTTTATCTGGAATGTGATACAATATGTGGAATTCATATAGTTTAGGCATGAAATACGAAGTATATGATATTTCGCATTTATGATGTCTAAAGAGAATGTGGATTCCAAATATTGTAGTTTTACACTTTCTTTTCTGTGACCGTTAGTGTAGTATGTTCGATATCGCCGGTTTCGTTGCTATACATCAATGACAATTGGGGTACGCATACTTACTTACGTTGATGATATATGATATTATGTGTTGCTGAGATATGATGTGCAGAATTGTCGCGATCGAATAGCCGGGGTTTTTTTTATGTGAGATGAGAGTTTTATATTTTCATTCATGTAAATTCAAATGTAATGTAATATTCTTTTATTTGGGGCACTTCCGGGTTGAGGTTGTGTTACCAGTGTTGTATATTATTTACTTTTCCGCATTAGGATAGACCCAAGGAGGGGAGCACAAGTGACCGAGTTCTGGGGTTCAGTGGGAGGCCATCTCGAGGAGTCGAGACCGGGTCTCCTATACTCCATGATTGGTAGGGTCGCTTGCCACTCTCGTAGGGGTCTAGGGGTGTGGGCTTGGCTATTCATCGCGACTGTGGAATCCGTATTTTCTATTGTTGGCTAAATACTAAATACGGACGTCCTAGTATATCCCACATTATATATATGTTTCTGCTGCCTGTGTTCTGAGATATCTCTGACGAATGACATATTATATATATGATATATAGTAGACGTTGCTTATGTTTTACACCCGCACTAGTCCCGTCCCGGTATGCCGTTAGTTAAGTAACCTAACGGTGCATAACGGAACATTGCGGCGAATGCGGATGGCATAAGCGTACGTGTTATTTTCGTTTCTTTTCTGTGATTGGCTTAAGGACTTAAATGATGGGATTACATTAATATGATTAATGTAAAGAAAATAAACCTAAAAAGATGTTGTAGAATCGGATTTGAAAACCACTCGGCTCTTTATGAAAAAGCTGTATTTCAAAAAACTGCGGAGCACAAGCCACTCCTTTTCAAAACCATTTGATTATACGACGATATCAAGTTCAATGCGTTAAAGATTTTCTTAAAAATCATTCGCAGCCCTCCGTCATTTTAGGAAGTAGAGTACTTAGTATTCGTGCTACGTTTGTTGACCTTAGCCAAGGCGTAGTGTACGGTAGCTAAGTGATGTCTTCCTACAATGCATATGATGCAGATTAATTAGGAGGGGTATATGACTTTGTTGACCTTAGCCAAGGGTCATGTAGACGGGTCTGATTAATCAAGAAATGATGGGCTGAACTTGACTAGTACTTGTGATTTGTTGACCATAGCCAAGGTCATAGGTACTAGGGGTAAAAATCACATCGAGAATTTCAAGTGTTGAGATTTGCAATGAGATTGCATACCTTCCATATGATGGTTGGATCCCGATCCCACTGTGGGCAATAGTTGCTCCTAGGAGAGTTTTGCAGTTTACAATTAGCTAACTCATTATGTGTCTAGAAAGGTGTTAACAGGGCCACGCCTCTGGGAAAACGAGGTTTACTTTAATTAGGTCCGTGCGAAAGCACGGGGAACCTCCCTCAAGTACCGACACTGGCCTGGCTGAACGGTTAGCGAAGTTGTAGACTGTAATTAATCCTGGCTATTTTTCTTTTTAAGGTTTGAAAGAAAAACTTAATTAAAGCAGTGGGAGACATCAATTAGACAAGATAATAACCAATCTGATCTATGCAAGAGCTTTTGCTGAGTGTATTCTTTTCTCTCTCTTAATGGCATATACCAATTACTGGACTCAAGCTTCTACTAGATAAAAACAAACTGAATGGGACCAATTATAAAGACTGGCTGAGGAATCTGAAAATAGCCTTGACTTATGGTAAAGTATCATATGTCCTCACGGCTTCACCCCCGCCCACCCCAGGTCCAAAATCCTCAGTTGCGGACATTGAAGTCCGCAAGACAAGGGACGCTGACTGTGCCACGGCCAAATGCCTCGCGCTTGCATCGATGGACAATACACATCAAAAGCAGCACGAGAATATGGACATTCAAACCATATTCCTCCATACAAAGGAGTTGTATGGAGAGCAATCCCGCGTATTACGATACGACGCATCAAAGAAATTGTTTCAGATGTGAATGTCCCCTGGCACACCAGTAGGAGACCATGTTCTGAAGATGATAGCTCTTATAGAAGAGCTTGAGGACCTAGGATGGACAATGGACAATGAACAATATACAGATATTATTCTGTAGTCCCTCCCCTCCACCTTTGCTCAGTTCATAGTTAACTTCAACATCCACAGCATAGAGAAGGAGCTACCTGAACTCCTTAATATGTTAAGGAGTGTAGAAAGCACTATGAAATCAATGAAAACTCCCGTTATGACTATTGGACAATCTTCTTCTTCTCGCCCTAAGGCTAAGTCCAAAGGAAAGAAAAAGAAGAAGCCCACCAATCCTAAGGGTGGAGTTAAAAAGGTGAAGGGAAAGGAAAAGTCCAAAGCTGCAGACCCAGGGAAAGGCGAATGTTCTCATTGCCACAAGACAGGACATTGGAAGCGCAACTGTACAGAGTACTTGAACCTCAAGAAGAAGCATGGGGATGCTTCCGCTTCAGGTGCGTTTATGACAGAACACTGTTTTTCAATAAACTCTGCTTCCTGGGTATTGGATACCGGTTCAGGTTCTCACATTTGCAATTCTATGCAGGGGCTGAGAAATAGCAAAGTTTTGAAGACAGGTGACCATACTCTCCGCGTTAGAAATGGTTCCAATGTACATACAGTCGCAGTGGGAGAGTATCACTTGGGGTTGCCATCTGGATGTATTTTGGTTTTGAATCCTTGTTATTTTGTACCCAGTATGCTTTGTAATATAATATCTGTTTCTTTGTTAGACGATGAAGGATATATTTTGTATTGCAGAACAATGTTATGAACATTCACCTGAATCAAATGTTGGTTGGGCATTGTAGGGTTTCTATGCACGCGCACAAGGGTCAACGAGGCATCAACCATGCCCGATTATAAATTTAGCCGTGCCGAACAACCCGAAGACGGATCTTTAAACTAGGGTTTATGCGAAAACTTGCATGTTAACAACTTTAACACTAAGTGAGAGGGATTACAACCTTTGTAGATCCGGTCCTTCACTTCATAAGCTCCGTGTTGAGGTCCCTTCGCTGCGATCATCGGGTTCCGGACTCTCGAGAGGTTCCACGAAGAGAAAGATGCAGTCTTGCTTCCGATCTTCGATACAAAGATGATCTACCTTGAAGTTTCATTAACACAAGCTAACACTCACTAAAATTGAGTGAACACTCTCATCTGAAGGGCAAGGGAAGATGAGGATGATGAAGTAGGATTTTTGCTCTCTTTATTTATCTTTTTCTCACATTTATTCATCACTTGGAAAAAGCTAGTAAGCTTTTTCCATGAAGAAAGAAGAAGGAAGAAGATGATGAATAATAGAATTATGATAGAATTCCTTTTGTGATGAATAATGCAAAGGAGATAATGATGAATAATGCAACCATGGTTGACTAAACCTTTGTAGAGAATTAACCAAGGCTAGGGTTTGGGTTAGGTTAAGAATGAGTCACTTGAAAATATCTTTCACAAAACATAACCAAAACCTTCTAGAATCATCTAGAAAGCTTAACCCTAATCCAAACCCTAATCATGCTTAAACTCCACTAAACATGTTGCATTAGTTATCAAATCATGTTACAAAATTATATATCACATATATAATATTTATTGTAACCAAATAAAATAATACATTTAACATATATCGCATATATATCAATGTATTACCCGAGTGAGAAAAAGAATCTTTTAGTGAGCTAATATTAGTTAATGTAATTTAATATATCATATATATTATTATACATTAAATTATCGAATCAACACTTGATCCGACAATCCGGCTATATCGCATATAACCGACTAATATTTATCTGTACCGATTCATCTAATCAACACTTGATCCGATGACCCGGCTGATATCATATATCGCGAGAATACAATACGGTATCTCATATCGTATTATCCTCGGTCCCGCACATATCTCATACGTGCCCCTACTCCGTTTTGCCTGAGCCAAGAAACCTCTGTATAGGACTCTAAAGAATCGTCAATACGCCGGCAGTAGGTGATGATCATATCAAACACCCATAAGCTGCAAGCGGTCAGCTAAACGTAACAGCTACCCAGGTATTGAGCGCTCAGAAGATCAATAAGAAAGCCTGTACATTCTCCTGTGAATCCAAACAGTAACACTACCGTACAGTCCGGTCTCGTCGTCTGATATGTCGCATATCTCCCCTAGGGGTGGTAAACGTCAGACCCCAGTAGCTTGATAAGTCGTGTCGATATGAGGTCTATAACAGTTCAAAAAACTACTGATAACACTTACCAGTAAATCTCAGCAACCCTGGCCAGGGATTTCCGGTTATAGCCAATCGAACACAGCACGACATCAACTCCCTATACCGGGAGAGACGAATCCCCTCCTATCGCTCATTGCCTCCATGTGATTCGGGACTGTACCCAAAAGCCATCTTTTTGCACTCCCTCTTGGACGTGGTATGATGGAAATCAAAGCACAGTGGGAATCACACAAGACTCTATGACGATCTCGGGTCAACAGACTACTCTGTACCAGTGTCACCGGAGAACTGCCATCTGACGTGAGGTATAATACCATCTGGGAGTTCTCGGCGAGTACGTCCAGTGTACCCAGTCTCCACTGAGCACCCGTACACCATCCTTGATGTCAAACACCGGATATGGGATCATCCATCGCCCATCATATAGGTCAAGATGCGTATACGCTAGTCTACTCTGGTGTATCGATGCCCTGTCTCGATACACCCTCGACTAGTAACAGTTATAGGATATACTCGTCGACTACCGTGGCCCCACTAGTATGATCTTACCATAGTCCCAGTAGTCGAGTACATATCCTAAGGGCTTTATCAACATGTAACATAGAAACAATCAGAGTACATGTTAAGATAAAGTACAACCAGATAGCATACTATCATGTCGAGCAAAAAAGTCCTCCCTATATATGTCCAAGCATCCATTACAATATACATCGTATGTACAGCAATGGCCTCTAGGGCATACATATAACTAACAATCTCCCACTTGCACTAGGGCCATCTGTTGTGGTATCACATACCCAACAATTAGCTGCGGTTGAAGTATCTCATACTCAACCATCCCATAAAAGTCTCTACTGGGAAAAAGGCCTTTGTGAGTGGATCCGCGCTGTTGTCCTCTGTGTCTACTCTCCTAACCTTGATCTCCCTGGAGATCAACCATCTCCATGATCAGGTGATACTGCCTAAGAATTATATCTGGATTTCTGATGGGACGGTAGTTCCTTGGCTAAAGCCACAACCCCATTGTCACACAATGGTAGGAACGAAGTTCATTTTATGAACTTATATATATCCAGACTGCCTCTTTGGTAGCATCCTTGGTAACGATGTATCTTGCCTTTAATCGTCTACTATGTCACGGTATCTAGCTTGGAACTCTTCCACATACCGTCCCTCCACTGAGGGTAAAGACAATGCCTGCGACTGACATTCAGTCGTCCTTATCACCCTGGAACCTTTCTAGTGATTCTCCCCAGGATCAATTGATACCATCTCACTACAACTAGTAAGTATCCTAACATCCAATTAGATCTATCTCATAGATCCAAAACCCAGGATATAAGAGGTATCACTTTGATACTATACGGAGAATCTTTGTGATAAGCGGAGATTGACCGAGCGTAGCATAGGAAACTCCTTCCCTATCAAGAGTATGTCATCTACGTACTCTACGAGGATCACCACCATACTCCCTACTACCTTTTTGTATATACAAGGTTCATCTACCATTTTGATGAAGTCAAACTCTTTGACTACCACATCAAAACAGATGTTCCAACTCCGCGATACCTGTTTTATCATATAGAACATCTTGCACACGTTTCCGCTGCTCCCACTATCTTCGAAGGCCTCTGGCTGTGTACTTACAGACGCTCTCTTCTAAAACATCATTTCAGAAAAGCAGTCATGACACTCAACCACCAGATATCGTAGTCATGGTATGTAGCAGTGGAAAGTAGGATCTGGATGGACTTAAGCATAGCTTTGAAAGTCTCAACTTTTCTATGTACACCAAGTAATCTTCTCAAGATATACTTGCTCCTGATGGGGATTTAACCTTTCAGATAAAGCAACCAAAGTCTATACTTTGTCGGTGTATAAGGATTCCATCTCAGATCGATAAGCATCCAGCCATTCTAACAGAGTCCCACTCCTGATGGCCAGCCCGAAACTAGTTAGGTCATCATCTCATGATGCAATCCTCGCTCCCATTGTCATAGAGAAACCAAAGTATCTCTCAGGTGGATGAGGAACCCTACTAGATCGGCGGAGAGGCTGAGGTTCGTTGGAAACTATTGAATCCTTTGGTTCTACCAAATTATCAGCTGTAGTTTGTATAGCTGGAACATTTCCAGTTCTACATAACAGACCTTGTCTCGAGCTTGTCCGGATTTTGCTTTTAGACATAGGCCGGACAACCCCAAATCTTAACAAACTTAAGATATGGGCTCTTCCCTTTCCATATCATATATGAAGTGGTAGGCAACTGATTTGATTTGAACCCTATTCAATAGGTATGCAACTTCACAAGTGCATAACTCCCTAAAGGAAATAGGAAACTCAGTAGTACTCATCATAGAGCACACCATATCACATAGGGTGCTATTGCTCCGCCCCGATATACCATCGTGCTATGGTGTATACGGAGGAGTAATGCCGAGAGAGAATCTCATTCTCCTTTAAAATAGTCCAGGAATTCCGTGCTCAAGTATTCTCCTCCTTGATCACATCAAAGGACATAATACTTATACCCGTTGTTGGTTCTCTACTTCTAACCTATATTCTGTGAATATCTCAAAAGCTTCGGACTTGTGTTCCAACAGGAACATATGTCTGAATCTTGAGAGATCATCAGTGAATATAATAAAGTACAAAGAACCAGTCCTGGCATGTGTAGACAGGGGACCTTCATACTTCAGCATGTATCAATCCCAAGAGTTCACTAACTCTTTCTCTGTTTCCAATAAACAGAGCTATGGTCATCTTATCTTTGTGACATGACTGGCAAGTTTCAAAAGATGTAAATTCAAACTAATTTAAATATGCATCTTTATGTAACTTCAGCTAGTCGGGTCGCATTGATATGACCTAGTCTACAATGCCTCAAGAAGGATTCGTTCATTTCTGAACTCTTCCTCTCGTGTGTGTTCTGTATACTAAGAACCGTAGTTTGATTTAGAACGTCAATGCTTTTAGATAACGTGCCTGAACCGATCAACTCTTGATATAGGAAATGTTCAAAACATTATCCAACAATACAAAATTATATCCTTTCTTTACTAATAAAGAGACTGATATGATGCTGTATATCAGGTTCGGTATCTAATAACATTCGTTCAGAATCAATGTATTCAGGTAATACAGGGTGATAGTGACCAACAGACTTGGCTACAACACTTGCACCGTTTTCTGTCTCATGAAACTTATCATCCGTTCTCAGTTCTCTACCTATCTGTAGCCCATGTAACAGATTACATATACGGGATCCTGATCCGGTATCTCATACCCAGGACGTAAAGGATACTGAGAAACAGTTTTATGTAATGAACACACCCGAAGAAGATGCATCAGCATGCACTTTCTTCGTTTGGGCGGCACGGGAAATCTGGTATTCCTTAATTTCCTGCTCTGTCTTATAACAATTATAAGTTGGAGCGGGACCAACGTTCCCCAGCTCAGTATAACAGGCGGGTTCGGTTAATTCATCCGTTTTATTATCTTGATTAAGGCGTGATATGGTCGCTACCTGGAGAGAGAGAGAAGAAAAAACTCAGCGTATGCTCTTGCAAGATTAAATTGGTTATCTAATATATCTAATCAGGATGTCTCCCACTGTTTTTAATCAAATCTTCCTTCAAACCCTAAAAGGAAAGACTAGCCGGGATTAATTACACGGTACAAGTTCGCCAATCTTTCAGCCAGGCCAGTGTCGGTACTTTGAGGGAGGTCCCCCGTGCTTTCGCACGAACCTAATTAAAGTAAACCTCGTTTTCCCAGAGGCGTAACCCCGTTAACACCTTTCTAGACACCTACTTGATCGGCTAATTGTAATGTGTAAAACTCTCCCAGGAGTAACTCTTACTTGCAGTGGGTATCGGGATCCAACTATCTCATAGAAGGTATACAATCTCATTGCAAATTTCAACACTTGAAATTCCCAATAATATTTTGCCCCTAGCAGCTATATGACCTTAACATGGTCAACAAATCATAAGTGCTAGTCAAGTTCAACCCGTCATTTCCCGATTGAATTAAACCCACCCGCACGACCCTTAACATGGTGAACAAAGTCGCACGACTACCCTAATCCAATCGCATCATATGCTTATACAGATAAGCACTAATCAGCTACCGCACACTACGCCTTAACATGGTCAACAAACGTAGCACGAATACTAACTAGTACTTATCTGAAATGACGGAGGGCTACGACAGGTTTTTAAGAAAACCCTTTGCATAATGAACTTGATATCGTTGTAGAATCGAGTGATTTTAAATGGAGTGTTTTTTAGGCTTTTCTAGTTTTGCTAAAGGGGTCACTCCCGGTGAAGGGATCGTCGGCCCTTTCCTCGTCGAATGAGGTGCGGGATATATCATATATATCACTATGCAAAGCAAGAACTATAGAGGCAATCAAAAGACAGACCGAGTTTGTAGCATCTGCCAGTCATTACTAAAGGGGACACTCCCGGTGAAGGGATCTCAGCCCTTTCCTTATCGAATAAGGTGCTGGATGTTCTACAAGGAACACCGCTATGCAAAGCAAGAACTAGAGCTACCGGTTTTGTTTTTTTAAACAAGTTTCTACAACATCTTAGGTTTCTTTTATTTCATTAATCTCATTAATGAAGTCCCATTTTATTATGCTTCACAAGCATCTCTTTTGAAACGAAATCTGCAATATAACATATATCTCATATATATAATATAAACATTCGTCTCAGGCAGTAATATGATCTCATCACAGAACATTGCAGCAGAAGAAACATATATGAAATATTGGATATACTAGGACGTCCGTGTTTTCAATACGAGCCTGTATAAAATACGGATTCCACGGTCGCGATGAATAGCCAAACCCACATCCCTAGACCCCTACGAGAGCGACAAGCAACCCTACCAATTCTAGAGTTAGGAGACCCGGACTCGACTCCTCGAGTTGGTCTCCCACTGGACCCTAGAACCCGGTTACTTGTGCTCCCCGCCTTGGGTCTACCTAATGCGGAAAAGTAAATAATATACAACGGTGACATCATCCGCAACCTGGAAGTGCCCCAATAAAAGAATATTACATACAAATTTTTACATGAATGAAAATGAAAAATACTCATCTCACATAAAACCCCGGCTATTCGAAACGTGACGATCCAATATAACATATCACAGCAACACATAATATCTCATATCATCAACGTAAGCAAGTATGCGTATCCCGATTGTCGTTGATGTATAGCAACGAAGCCGGCGATACACCACATACTACGCTTACGGTCACAGAAAAGAAAGTGTAAAACTACAACAGTTGGAATCCGCAACCTTCTTAGACATCGCATGCCTAACCAAATGAATTCCTTAGACATCTCATGCCTAACAATTATAAACCCCGCATTTTAGTCTCTTTATCGAAAACTCTTTTCAATGTCAAGCCGGAAATTCAACAAGATTCCCGATATTCTGATCGAATACTCGTCGCAAACTTTAGTAGACGGCCGCACCCCCAGATGCCGTCGACGAAGCGCACTAAGGCGGAAAACCGCTGCCGCGAGCAGCCGAACGGATGCTTTCGACGACGGGGTTCTCCTACAGTCACTTGGTTGGGGCTATGGGGCGTAGCTATCTATTAAATTTACCCGGCGAGTATCCACGTACGCTACGTGATTGCGACAGGCTTTTGCTCACATCAAAATTCCGTGGCAGTCGATCATCTGAGACTAAACTGCTATGTCTATAACATTCATATTAGTTATCTCATAACTACTTGTGAATTCCAATTATTGTATCACATTCCAGATAAATAGACAATGTTAAACTTTCCGATCGAATAATCAAACACCCAAGATTTCTCTAATATATCTCAACACTTGAAATTAGTTTAAAAATATCCATCACATGCCACAGTACCAATGGTCCAGCCGTAGAAGGGTCAAGCCAACGCCTCACATGTGGCACGCCGTACTTCCCCAAACCCTAAGGTTCAAAAGGCAGTTCAAGACGGTCACATAATCGAGTTAAGGTTTGTTGTCTTCTAGAGGGTCCACCGCGTTACTTGTACGACTTAGAACGTTCTTAAACTCGAGGAAAAAACCAACTTTTGAAAAATTTTCCGACAGGGGAAAAAGTGAGTTATTGATATCCGTTCGAACTTTTTAACAGTTTCTAAAAATTATCCGGACAAACTAAACAAAGTTAAAACATCCGATCGAATCAACGATTCCCCAATACAATCCTTGAAAACTCAACACTTGAGTGGAATTAAAATATTCCCAGAAAAAAATAACAAGAAAGGGACTAAAAATAATTACATGAAATTTCAGGGACTAAGTCCAAATTTTTGCCGCGGAACCGCCGCAAAACCCATGGTTTGGCCTCGGTTCCGCGGTCAAATTTTTGAATTAGAGGTCCGTACTTCACAGTAATTCTTAGTTTTTCCTGCTTGTTTTTCTGAGCATTTTTAATTCAGAAAATATCAACTTTTTGAAAAATGTACAGAGAGGGTTCCGTGTCGGGGTTTCGGCGTTCGATCGGACTTTAAACTTCGTCTAGACTTCGCCTAAAGCTCTAGCTTGGCTCTGATACCACTGTAAGGTTGTTATGCACGCGCACAAGGGTCTACGAGGCTTCAACCATGCCCGATTAAAAATTTAGCCATGCCGAACAACCCGAAGCCGGATCTTTAAACTAGGGTTTAGGCGAAAAATTGCATGTTAACAACTTTAACACTAAGTGAGAGGGATTACAACCTTTGTAGATCCGGTCCTTCACTTCATAAGCTCCGTGTTGAGGTCCCTTCGCTACGATCATCGGGTTCCGGACTCTCGAGAGGTTCCACGAAGAGAAAGATGCAGTCTTGCTTCCGATCTTCGATACAAAGATGATCTACCTTGAAGTTTCATTAACACAAGGTAACACTCACTAAAATTGAGTGAACACTCTCATCTAAAGGGCAAGGGAAGATGAGGATGATGAAGTAGGATTTTTGCTCTCTTTATTTATCTTTTTCTCACATTTGTTCATCACTTGGAAAAAGCTAGTAAGCTTTTTCCATGAAGAAAGAAGAAGGAAGAAGATGATGAATAATAGAATTATGATAGAATTCCTTTTGTGATGAATAATGCAAAGGAGATAATGATGAATAATGCAACCATGGTTGACTAAACCTTTGTAGAGAATTAACCAAGGCTAGGGTTTGGGTTAGGTTAAGAATGAGTCACTTGAAAATATCTTTCACAAAACAAAACCAAAACCTTCTAGAATCATCTAGAAAGCTTAACCCTAATCCAAACCCAAATCATGTTTAAACTCCACTAAACATGTTGCATTAGTTATCATATCTTGTTACAATATTATATATCACATATATAATATTTATTGTAACCAAATAAAATAATACATTTAACATATATCGCATATATATCAATGTATTACCGGAGTGAGAAAAAGAATCTTTTAGTGAGCTAATATTAGTTAATGTAATTTAATATATAATATATATTATTATACATTAAATTATCGAATCAACACTTGATCCGACAATCCGGCTATATCGCATATAACCGACTAATATTTATCCGTACCGATTCATCGAATCAACACTTGATCCGATGACCCAGCTGATATCATATATCGTGAGAATACAATACGGTATCTCATATCGTATTATCCTCGGTCCCGCACATATCTCATACGTGCCCCTACTCCTTTTTGCCTGAGGCAAGAAACCTCTGTGTAGGACTCTAAAGAATCGTCAATACGCCGGCAGTAGGTGATGATCATATCAAACACCCACAAGCTGCAAGCGGTCAGTGAAACGTAACAGCTACCCAGGTATTGAGCGCTCAGAAGATCAACAAGCAAGCCTGTACATTCTCCTGTGAATCTAAACAGTAACACTCCCGTACAGTCCGGTCTCGTTGTCTGATATGTCGCATATCTCGCCTAAGGGTGGTAAACGTCAGACCACAGTAGCTTGATAAGTCGTGTCGATATGAGGTCTATAACAGTTCGAGAAACTACTGATAACACTTACCAGTAAATCTCAGCAACCCTGGCCAGGAATTTCCGGTTATAGCCAATCGAACACAGCACAACATCAACTCCCTATACCGGGAGAGACGAATCCCCTCCTATCGTTCATTGCCTCCATGTGATTCGGGACTGTACCCAAAAGCCACCTTTTTGCACGCCCTCTTGGACGTGGTATGATAGATATCAAAGCACAGTGGGAATCACACAAGACTCTATGACGATCTCGGGTCAACAGACTACTCTGTACCAGTGTCACCGGAGAACTGCCATCTGACGTGAGGTATAATACCATCTGGGAGTTCTCGGCGATTCCGTCCAGTGTACCCAGTCTCCACTGAGCACCCGTACACCATCCTTGATATCAAACACCGATGGATATGGGATCATCCATCGTCCATCATATGGGTCAAGATGCGTATACGCTAGTCTACTGTGGTGTATCGATGCCCTGTCTCGATACACCCTCGACTAGGAACAGTTATAGGATGTACTCGTCGACTACCGTGGCCCCACTAGTATGATCTCATCATAGTCCCAGTAGTCGAGTACATATGCTAAGGGCTTTATCAACATGTAACATAGAGACAATCAGAGTACATGTTAAGATAAAGTACAACCAGATAGCATACTATCATGTCGAGCAAGAAAGTCCTCCCTATATATGTCCAAGCATCCATTACAATATACATCGTATGTACAGCAATGGCCTCTAGGGCATACATATAACTAACAGGTATGGTACGCTTAATAACGGAATATATGTCCTAAATCAACACACAGTTTTCAGTATACAAAACACTAATAAAAGAAAGCTTTCAGAATTAAATGAAGCTTTTCTTTGGCACTGTAGACTTGGTCATATTAACGAAACAAGACTAAACAAGTTGCACAAAGATGGATATTTAAACCCTTTTGAATATAAATCTTATGCGACTTGCCGGTCTTATATCAAGGGTAAAATGACCAAAACTCCGTTTACCAGACACGGAGAAAGGGCTACTGAGCTTCTAGGCCTCATACATAGTGATTTATGCGGGCCAATGTCTACACAGGCTAGAGGCGGTTTTTCATAATTCATTACTTTCACTGATGATTTCTCAAGATTCGGTCATGTATTTTTATTAAAGCGCAAGTCCGAAGCTTTCGAGAAATTCATTGAATATAAACAAGTAGAAAAACAAACCGGCTTGAGTATCAAGATGCTTCGATCAGATCGAGGTGGGGAATACCTTAGTACAGAATTTGCAAACTTCCTAAAAGAGAATGGGATTCTCTCTCAGCTCACTCCTACTTACACACCACAGCACAACGGTGTGTCTGAACGACGGAATAGGACCCTATTAGATATTGTCCGATCCATGATGAGTGATGCTGAGTTACCCGTCTCATTTTGGGGGCATGCATTGGAGACTGCAGCGTTTCTACTAAACAGGGTTCCAACCAAAACCGTGTCTACCATGCCATATGAGATATGGCATGGGAAGAGACCATCTCTTAAGAGAATAAAGATTTGGGGTTGCCCGGCCTATGTTAAAAAGCAGAATCCGGACAAAATCGAGACACGGTCAGTCATGTGTAATTTTGTGGGGTATCCAAAGAATTCATAT
Organism: Agapanthus africanus; assembly: GCA_030015575.1. NCBI lineage: Eukaryota > Viridiplantae > Streptophyta > Magnoliopsida > Asparagales > Amaryllidaceae > Agapanthus > Agapanthus africanus. Next base: position 466,340,498 of record JASDDO010000014.1, on the reverse strand, counting down.
GGATATCTATTCTACCACAAGGAGGAACAAAAGGTGTTTGTTTCTCAACATGCCACATTCTTGGAAAAAGAGTTTTTCACAGATAAAGATGATGGCAAAGTGGTGGATCTAGAAGAGGTTCTAGAGACACAAACTACAAATGACAACTTGGTTGAACCGGCTGTTGCAATAGAAACTGAAGAACCTCAGCCACTCCGTAGGTCTGGTAGGACTTCTCGCCCACCGGAGAGGTACTACGGTTTCCTCATGGATGGTGACGGAGAAGACCGCATCATGGATGATGATGATGATCCTACCAGTTTTCAGCAAGCTATCACGAGTGGAGACTCTGTGAAGTGGCTGGATGCCATGAGATCCGAAATGGAGTCTATGTACACCAACAAAGTATGGACTTTGGACATTGTACCCCCCCTGGGGTAAAACCTGTGGGATGCAAATGGATCTTTAAAAGAAAGATTGGTGTAGATGGGAAGGTAGAGACCTATAAGGCAAGACTTGTGGCGAAAGGCTTTCGTCAAAGACCAGGTTTGGACTATGACGAAACTTTTTCGCCCGGAGCCATGCTTAAATCCATTCGGATCCTACTTGCTATTGCTACTCACTACGACTATGAAATCTGGCAGATGGACGTTAAAACAGCATTTCTAAATGGAGATTTAGAAGAATGCATTTATATGGATCATCCAGAGGGCATCATTGACAGTGGGAGCAGCGGGAAAGCATGTAGACTGCTTAAATCTATATATGGGTTAAAGCAGGCATCTCGGAGTTGGAACATCTGTTTCGATGATGTTATCAAAGAGTTTGATTTCATAAAAAATCCAGATGAACCTTGTGTTTATAAGAAGGCTGTAGGAAGAGCTGTCACATTCCTCGTATTGTACGTGGATGACATTCTTCTGATAGGAAATGATATTCCAATGCTACAGTCGGTCAAATCATTCTTATCACTAAGGTTCTCCATGAAGGACCTGGGTGATGCCACATACATCCTGGGCATAAGGATCTATAGGGATAGATCCAAAAAGTTATTGGGATTGTCCCAAACCAGGTACATCAACACCATCCTAAAAAGGTTTAGTATGGAAAACTCCAAGCGGGGTGCCTTACTCGCTTGCCATGGAGTCACTCTCTCCAAAGATTCTTGTCCAAAGACCGATGAAGAGAGAGCTCGCATGAGCATTATACCCTATGCTTCAGCAGTAGGATCTATAATATATGCGATGTTATGTACACGCCCAAATGTAGCTTATGCACTTAGTGTTGTAAGCAGGTTTCAATCCAACCCAGGGGAGAACCACTGGACAGCTGTGAAGAACATTCTTAAGTACTTACGAAGGACTAAAGAATTGTTCTTGGTGTATGGTAATACAGATCTCTAAATGGAGGCCTTTACCGATTCGAGCTTCCAGAGCGATAAAGATGACATCAAATCTATCTCAGGGTTTGTATTTACACTCAATGGAGGGGCGGTAAGTTGGAAGAGTTCCAAACAGGATACCGTTGCAGACTCTGCGATGGAGGCTGAGTACATTGCTGCAAATGATGCCGCCAAGGAAGCCGTCTGGATGAAGAAGTTCGTCTCGGAGCTTGGAGTAGTTCCAACCATTATTGATCCAATACACTTGTATTGTGATAATGATGGGGCTATGGCATTAGCCAAGGAGCCCAGGTCCCATCAGCGGTCCTGACACATCCTGAGGCGCTTTTATTTGATCCGGGAGATTGTAGATCGCCGCGAGATCGAGATTAAGAGAGTAGACACAAAGAATAACGCCGCGGATCCACTCACCAAGGCCCTCCCTCAGCCGCAGCATGAGCGACTTTTTGAGATGTTGGGTATGAGATACGCCAATAACTGGCCTTAGTGCAAGTGGGAGATTGTTGGATATATGTATGCCCTAGAGGCCATTTTGTGATAGTGGATGTATTTATACATGTATATATATATATATATATATATATATTCAGTGTACATTCTTGCTCGACATGATAGTATGCTATCTGGTTCTTCTTTATCTCACATGTTGATTTGATCATGCTTTTATTCATTCATACATGCTGATAAAGCCCTGAGGATATCGGCTTGACTACTGTGATTATGATGGAGATCATACTAGTGGGACATCTGTAGTCTATAAGCATATCCTGAAAAGTTCCTAGTCGTAGGTATATCGAGACGGGGCATTGATATACCAGAGTAGACTAGCGTATATGATACTAGACCCATACGATGGGCGATGAATGTTCCCACATTCATCGATGTTTGACATCAAGATCATATACGGGTGCTCAGTCAGTGGTGACTGGGTACACTGGACGGACTCACCGAGAACTCCTATATGGAATTATATCTATCGTCGGATAGCAGTTCTCAGGTGACACTGGTACAGGTTAGTCTGTAGACCCGAGATCGTCATAGAGTCTTGTGTGTTCTCCCACTGTACTTTGATTTCCACCCTACCACGGCTCTACTGAGTCGTGCAAATAGGTGGCCGTTGGGTATAGTCCCGAGACACATGAAGACGATGAGCGATAGGAGGGGTTTCGTCTCTCCCGGTATTGGGAGTTGATGTTGTGCTATGCCCGACTGGTTATATCAGTAAGTCCCTGGCCAGGGCTGCTGAGATTTGCTAATAAGTGTTATCAGTAGTTTCTCGATCTGATATAGACCATTCACCGGCACGACTTATTGAGTTATTGGGGTCGACTTGACCATCCCTAGGCTCGATATGCAGCATATCTGACGAAGAGACCGGACTGTACGGTAGTGTTGCCGGTAGGCTCGACGGGAGTTGTAGCAGGTTCGCTTGTTTTCTTCTAATCGCTCAATACCCGGGTGGCCGTTACGTTTAGCTGACCGCTTGCGGCTTGGGGGTGCTTGATATGATCATCATCCACTGCCGGCGTATTGACGAGTCTTAGAGTCCCACAAAGGAGTTACCTAGTCCAGGCGAAACGTTGTGGTGCGCGTATGCGATATGCGCATGGACCCGATTAAAATGCGCGTATAGGATACCGAACATTGATCGGGCGGTTTGCTTTTGGTGGGGTAATATGTGATATGGTCGGATTGATAAATCAAGTGTTGATTTATCATTCAACCATTAGTTTTCTCACTTAAAACCTTTTCTTGTATATGATGGATGTATGCATGCATGTATGTTTTTCTATCTTTCTTTTAGTTTCATGCACATATGGATGTGCACACATACATACATACATACACCATCTACCATGGTTGATTAGACATGGAAAATGGTGGCAATATATGACTCACACCATGGTTAAATGAATGGATTATTATTTGATTTTTGCTTAAAACAAAAGGAATAAAGAAAAGGATAATTCTTGTTTTGCTTCTACACTCTTCTTTAAACCTAACCATGCTCACCTACTTCTAACCATGAGTTATCCTTCTCTTTATGTTTTAAACTCAAGTTAAATAATGTCTCCATCATCTAACCATGGTTTGAGATGAGGATTAGAAAATATATATACATATATTTTCTTTTTACTTCATATGAGTTATCATTTTTTACTCTTGTTAAAAAAAAAGAAAGTCATCATCTTCCTCTTCCTTCTTCTTTTGCTCTCTAGTTTCTTCTAGTGAGTAAATCACACATCAAGAAAGGTTTTTGAAGTGAGAATCATAACCACAACATCATTCTATACAAGTTTAGCCAACTTGTTTAGAGTGTTCTCTTCATTTCTCATCTTGAAAAGTGAAGTTGCAAGCTTGTACTAGGAGCTTCGGGTGGATCGTCGTGGACGCTAGAAGACTTCAAGAGAACCTTCCTCCAACACCCAAGAGGCCTAAGAGTCCAGCGAAGGGAGCTACAAAGGTTGTAGTCTTGAAACCCTAGCTTTTGTCGTTTGTAAAATCATGAAACCCTAATTTTCTAGGATAAGATCCTTTGTATGCTTGCTTAGCACCATAAAAACTTGAACTTTGTGACATGTGATGCTTCCAAACTCTACATAGGGTGCTAGGTAATCCTAATAGAATCTTCGTGATAAGAGGAGCTTGACCGAGTGTAGCATAGGAAACTATTTCCTATCAAGAGTATGTCATCTACGTACAATACGTGGAAGACAACCTTACACTCTAGAACCTTCTTGTATATACAAGGTTCATCTACCTTTTTGATGAAGTCAAACAGTTTGAATACCACATCAAAACAGATGTTCCAACTCCGCGACGCGTGCTTTAATCCTGATGGACTTAAGCATAGCCTCTGGAGAAAAGGTTTCATCATAAACCACACCTGGTTATTGACGAAAGCCTTTCACTACAAGTCTTGGTTTGAAAGTCTCAAATTTTCTATTTACACTAAGAATTTTCTCAAGATCCATTTTCTCTTAATGGGTTTTACCCCTTCAGGTGCAACATTAAAAGTCATACTTTGTTGGTGAACATGGATTCCATTTTTGATCGAATAGCATCCAGCCTTTTCACAGAGTCCCCACTCATGATGGCCTGCCTGAACCTAGTTGGGTCATCATCTACCATGATGCAATCCTCACTCCCACCGTCACCAAGGAAACCGTAGTATCTCTCAGGTGGATGAGGAACCCTACCAGATTCACGGAGAGGGTGAGGTTCATTGGAGACTATTGAATCCTTTGGTTTTACCAAATCATCAGCTGTTAGTTTGTCCAGCTGGAACTTCTTCCAGTTCTACCTCATGACCACTAATTTCTTCATAAGAAATCCCTTTACTTAAAAAAGGTGGCATGCTGAGAAACAAAACACCTTTCGCTCCTAAGTGTGGTAGAAGATATACACTTACAAATGTTTAGGATATCCAACAAACTTATACAGAACCGACCTTGCCTCGAGCTTGTCCGGATTTTGCTTTTCAACATAGGCCGGATAACCCCATATCTTAACTCGTTTAAGACATGGTCTTTTCCCATTCCATATCTCATATGGAGTGGTAGGAACTGATTTGGATTGAACCCCATTCAATAGATATGCAGCTTCTTAAGTGCATAACTCCCAAAAGGAAACAGGCAACTCAGCAGTACTCATCATAGAGCACGCCATATCTCATAGGGTGTGATACCTACGCCCCGATACACCGATGTGCTGTGGTGTATACGAAGGAGTAAGCTGACAGAGAATCCTTATTCTCCTTTTAAATAACCCAGGAACTCCATGCACAAGTATTTTGCTCCCCGATCACATCGAAGGACTTAATACTTCTACCCGTCTGGTTCTTAACTTCAAGTTTATATTCCTTGAATTTCTCAAAAGTTTCAGACTCGTGTTTCAATACGAATAGATGTCCGAATCTTGAGAGATCGTCGATGAATGTAATGAAGTACAAAAAACCAACTATGGCATTTGTAGACATATGACCGTATACATCATCATGTATCCGTCCCAAGAGTTCATTAACTCTTTCTTTGTTTTCAGTAAATGGAGCATTGGTCATTTTATCTTTGAAAAAAGACTGGCAAGTATCACAAGATGAAAATTCGAACAGATTCTAATATTCATCCTTATGTAACTTAGCTCGTTGTGTCGCATTGATATGACCTAGTCTACAATGCCACAAGGAGGATTCATTCATTTCTGAACTACTCCTCTTATGTGTGTTCTATATACTTTGAAACGTGGTTTGATTTAGAACGTATATGCTATTGTATAACGTGCCTGATCCAATCAACTCTTGATTAAGGAAAATGTTCACAACATTATCCACCAAATACAAAATTATATCCTTTTTTATCTTAATAAAGAATTTGATGTAATGTTGTATATTAGGTTCGGTATCTAATAACATTTGTTCAGAATCAATGTATTTACCATTTGGTTAATGCAAGGTGATATTTGCCAACTGATTTGGCTGCAACAATTTGCACCATTCCCTACTCTAGAGAATGATCACCTATTCTCAGCTGTCTACCATTCTTTAGCCCATGCAACAGATTACATATGTGGGATCCTGATCCGGTATCTCATACCCAAGACGTAGAGGATACTGAGAAATAGTTCTCCGTAATGAACACACCCGAAGAATATGCATCAACATGCTTTTTCCTCGATTGGGCCAAGTAGGAATCCGGATATTCCCCTATTTCCTGCTCGGACTTATAACAATTATAAGATGGAGCGGAACCAACGTTCCCTAGCTCAGTATAATAAACAGGTTCGGTCAATACATCCATATTATTATCTTGATTAAGGCATGTTACGGTCGCTACCAGAAGAGAGAGAGAGAGAGAAGAAAACACTCAGCATATGGTTTTGCAAGATCAGATTGGTTATTATTTTATCTAATCAGGATGGCTCCCATTGTTTCTGTCAAATCTTCCTTCAAACCCTAAAAGGTAAGACTAGAAGGGATTAATTACACCCTACAAGTTTGCCAATCTTTCGACCAGGCCAGTGTCAGTACTTTGAGGGAGGTTCCCCGTGCTTTCGCACAGACCTAATTAAAATAAACCTCATTTTCACAGGAGCATAACCTCGTTAACACCTTTCTAGACACCTACTTGATCGGCTAATTGTAATTTGCAAAACACTCACAGGAGTAACTCTTACTCGCAGTGGGTATCGGGATCCAACTATCTCATAGAAGGTATGCAACCTCATTGCAAATTTCAACACTTGAAATTCCTGATAATATTTTGCCCCTATCTTCCTATGGCCTTGACGAAGGCCAACAAACCATAGGCCGCTAGTCAAGTTCAACCTGTACATTTCATGATTGAATTAAACCCACCCGCACGACCCTTGACGAAGGCCAACAAAGTCGCACGACTACCCTAATCCAATCGCATCACATGCTTTAAGCAGATAAGCACTAATCAGCTAATGTACACTACGCCTTGACGAAGGCCAACAAACGTAGCACGAATACTAAATATTCCTTATCTGAAATGACGGAGGGCTAGGACAGGTTTTTAAGAAAACCTTTTGCGTAATGAACTTGATATCGTTGTAGAATCGAGTGATTTTGAAAAGGAGCGTTTTTTAGGCTTTTACTAGTTTTGCTAAAGAGGTCACTCCCAGTGAAGGGATCTCGGTTCTTTCCTCATCGAATAAGGTGCTGGATATTTCATAAATACCACTATGTAAAGCATGAAATAAAAAGGCAATAAAAAAAACGAGTGGGTTGTAGCATCTGCCAGTTTCGCTAAAGTGGTCACTCCCTGTGAAGGGATCTTGGCTCTTTCCTTATCGAATAAGGTGCTGGATATTCTACAAAAAATACCACTATGCAAAGTAAGAACTAGAGCTACCAGTTTTTAAAACAAGGTTCTACAACATCATTAGGATCCTTTTATTTCATTTTTCTCATTAATGAAGTCCCATCAATTATGCTTGCTAAGCATCACAAAAGAAACGAAAGTATGACGTATGCTTATGCCATTTGCATTCGCCACAGTGTCCCGTTATGCACCGTTAGGTTACTTAACTAACGACATAGCGGGGTGGGACTAGCGCGGGTGTAAAACATAAGCAACGTTTATTATATATCATATACATAATAACAACATTCGTCTCATCATATAAAGTGATCACATCACAGAATATCTGCAGCAGAAGTCGACATATGAAATATTGGATATACTAGGAATTCCGTGTTTTAAATTAAGCCAGTAAAAACACGGATTCCACGGTCGCGATGAATAACCAAACCCACATCCCTAGACCCCAACGAGAGCGGCAAGCAACCCTACCAATTCTAGAGTTAGGAGACCCGGTCTCGACTCCTCGGGATGGTCTCCCACTGGACCCTAGAACCCGGTTACTTGTGCTTCCCTCCTTTGGTCTATCCTAATGCGGAAAAGTAAATAATATACATCAATAGTGACATCATCCTCAACCCGGAAGTGCCCCAATAAAAGAATATTACATACAAGTTTTTATATGAATGAAAATGAAAAACTCTCATCTCACATAAAACCCCTGGTTATTCAAAACACGACGATCCAATATAACATATCACAGCAACACATAACATCACATGTCATCAGCGTAAGTAAATATGCATATCCTAATTGTTGGAATTCCTTAGCACCATGCATAGGGTTCGGTTTGCATCAAACATGCTTTAACAAAAATTTAGGGGTGCTAAGTAAAACCGACCATGAATCGAACTAGAAAATTTGGGTAAAAAGAACTAGTATCACATACTATCAAGTGTCTAACACTAAGAGGTGAGTAATACAACCTCTGTAGACCTCCTCTTTTGACTCCTTGGATCAACTTGGTGTTTTGACCGGTCCGCTTGAGTTCTTCAAAGTCCACGTCGATTCACCACGGAGTCCCTTTGCACAAGCTCCTAGCTTCACTTGAACTAAATGGAAGTGGAGCAAACAACCTACACTAGTGGGCTAGACTAATATAGATTGGTGATGTGGGTTTGGATCTGTAGGGATGCCAGGCACGCGCACAAGGGTCTACGAGGCATCAACCATGCCCGATTAAAATTATAGCCGTGCCGAACAACCCAAAGCCAGATCTTTAAACTAGAGTTTTGGCGGAAAAAAAAACATGTTAAACACTTTAACACTAAGTGAGAGGGATTACAACCTTTGTAGATCCGGTCCTTCACTTCTTAAGCTCCGTGTTGAAGTCCCTTCGCTGCGATCATCGTGTTCCGGACTCTCGAGAGGTTCCACGAAGAGAAAGATGCAGTCTTGCTTCCGATCTTCGATACAAAGATGATCTACCTTGAAGTTTCGTTAACACAAGCTAACACTCATAATATGAAGTGAACACCCTCATCTAAATGGCAAGGATAGTTGAGGATGATGAAGTAGGATTTTTTCTCTCATTTGTTTTCATATTCTCACTCATTTTCATCACAAAGTAAAAAGCTAGAATGCTTTTGCTCAAAGGAAGAAGAAGGAAGAAGATGATGGATAATATCATTAGAAACCTTTTGTGATAAATAATGAAAGATAAATATGATAAATAATGCAACCATGGTTGAATAAACCATTGTAGAGAATTAACCAAGGCTAGGGTTTGGGTTAGGTTAAGAATGAGTCACCACAAAATATCTTTCACAAAACAAAACTAAACCTTCTAGAATCACCTAGAAAGTATTAACCCAAATCAAACCCTAATCTTGTTTAATCTCTATTAAACATGTTGCATTAGTTATCATATCATGTTACAATATTATAAATCACATATATAATATTTATTGTAACCAATAAAATAATACAATTAACATATATCGCATATATATCAATGTATTACCCGAGTGAGAAAAAGAATCTTTTAGTGAGCAAATATTGTTTAATGTAATTTAATATATCATATATATTATTATACATTAAATTATCGAATCAACACTTGATCCAACAATCCATCTATATCGCATATAACCGACTAATATTTATCCGTACCGATTCATCGAATCTACACTTGATCCGATGACCCGGCTGATATCAAATATCACGAGAATAGAATACGGTATCTCATATCGTATTATCCTCGGTCCCGCACATATCACATATGTGCTCCAACTCCGTTTTTCCTGAGTCAAGAAACCTCTGTGTAGGACTCTAAAGAATCGTCAATACGCCGGCAGTAGGTGATGATCATATCAATCACCCACAAGCTGCAAGCGGTCAGCTAAACGTAACAGCCACCCAGGTATTGAGCGCTCAGAATATCAACAAGCAAGCTGTTCATAACAGAATACTGCATTTTATACCGCCCATTCTTACGCTCGGTTGTTTATAGGTAGGTGCTTTTAATCCGTGTTTGCTACATATTTACAGGCCACAGTTTTCTAGTCCAAAATAACGCAATTGATACAAAATCTCCAATGCTACGCCAAAATACAGAACATCTGTTGACAGCAGATAAAAGCCGGCTTGCGGTCATCCGTATCCGTCCAGTGCCGCTTACCAGTTCTAAAGACAAGACATATGACAGTGGTCATTCGTGTCTCGGACAAGCACAGAGCACAAGAGGGGCAGCACAAGAATCAATGGGTGCGCGGAGCTCGAGGGAGAAAGGTCAAATTAATCAAAAGTTAAGCTATGATTGGACTGTGCAGATCTGAAGCAACTGTGGAAGCAAATTACAGTTTGGTATATGTAGAAAAACACAGGACAGAAGAACTGGAAATCTCCCAAAACCCCATGACCCAATTCCACTAAATGGCCGCGGAACCGCGGCTAATAGGGGGTCTAGGCCGCGGTTCCGCGGCCGTATTGACTCCTCACTCTATCGTGTTTTGGGGGCATATTGGTACATTCATTTAGGGACAGATTCTTGCCCTAGGTTTCCCATTCACAGCCTATAAATACTCCAGAATTGAGCCAAACCATGGTGTCCATTCTTTTAGCCACATTAGTGTAGTTTTAGTTCTTTTTCTTCTTCTTCTTCATTCTTCCTCCATGGAAATGTAGTGAGAGCATTGAGTGGATGTGAATAAAGATGAGGGTTTTTGTATCATTCTTTTTGCTTAGCTTCCCCCTTGAGCTCTCTACCTTAACTTGATCTTGCAACCTCTTAAGTGAGCTTGCAAGTTTAAGCTTTGGTCATTGGTCTCAAAGGGTTGTATCATTTTGTTCTCTCCTTAGTGCTTCATTTCACATGAGTTTTTACCCTTCTCATGATCTTGCAACCTCTTGATTGAGCTTGCAAGTTTAAGGGTTGGCTATTGATCCCATGCATGTTTTGAGTTCTATGGTTCTTGTAATTACTTTCTTGCATTTTTCATTCTTGTCTTTAATTACTTGCAATTTATTACCATGCACTTTAATTACTTGCTTGTAATCTTTTCTTTTCTTTGTTCTTTTCTTTTGCTCTTTTTGGTTTGTTTTGTGAATGGTTGTAAGTATTATTGTTAAGAAGAAATACGATATTATAAGTTAACGTTTCTTTGCCCATTTCCTTTTCCCGTATTTTCCATTGAACTCCGCCCAAACGATACGCAAGCGCTCCGTTAGGCACCCTACCTTACCAAGGTAATGGAGATTCCTAACCGCGACCGGTTGCGTTCGGTTTGGCCGGAGGCGAAAGCAAGAGACAAGAACGGAAGGACAAGGCTAAATAATTCGGATTCCACGAATACCGCGCATAAATCCCCTAATCCACGTTGTTGCCGATTGCTCTAGCTTCAATTGGTCAAGACTCGGCTCAAAGGTTTTGAGTACGGATTTCTTTAGCTTACAATTTCGTATCTTTTTATTAACAACTTTATACTTGCAAATAATACACATAGGTTAGATTGAACAAACTCATACAAATTCTTTATTGACTCATCTAAAACAAGAACGGAAATACAACCATCTCCCTGTGGATCGACCCGTGCTCAACCGGCTAGCTGCAATGCGACACCGTCTTGATTGCGGTTAACTTTAATTCTTTCAATCAAATGGCGTCGTTGCCGGGGAGACGGTAGCGTATTTTCTTTCTTGTTATTCGGGTTAATATTCTTTTTGTATATATTTCTAAAAAAATAAAATCTTATTGTTTTTTTTGGTCATTTTTATGGGCAAGAGTGCAGATTTTTGCGTATTTGCAAACTGCGATTGTGGGGAGCAAAGTGTACGTTCAAGGTTAAGGTGATTACGAAGTACAGTGCCAAAGATCCGGGTAGTTTGACCCGCGCAAGCGAACTTTTCAAGCTTACCGGATTTGATTCAACGGGGGTTTCCTAACCCAAAACTTAACGGTACGTACTTTACTAACACCTTCTTCTCAAATCCGACGCATCCAATATACTATTCTTTGCAGGATTCTTTGCAAGTTCGCTAGAAAACGCTAAAAATTGACTAACCCGTATTTGTTGCAGTGCCGCGCTTAAACTAAAAAAGGATTGTTTGATTCTTTATAGAATTTTTATTGAATTGCGCATTGCATACATTAATACGGACTTAAGGGCAAGCGAACCCCACAATATACGGTAAAGGATTTCATCACCTTTTCCGTGGCCCACAAATCACGAACTTGAGCATAACGTTTACCCGCACAAAATTTAAAAGAAACTAGACTTTAAGCCTTAAGGACTTCGCGCTCACTAGGAGAAGTTAACTGTGTTTAGAACCTCGCTTAACGATATATTGCTTACGGGGTGTCTAGGAAAGTGTTAACGGCGAAACCGCCAAAAGAGAAAGGGTTATTTAATTAAGGGACTTCGCGAAAGCGTTGGAAAACCTCCCCTTATATCTGCACTTACCTGGCCTCGTGATCAGTGCATCTTGAGCCCGTTTCTCGACACAGTTTTACTTCGACAATCAAGTTCTGGAGCAGGTCTAGTTGACCTAGGTGAACCCTAGAACGATTAGGTGTGTGGTATTTTTGTGTCGTGATTGTTTTTGTCCATATATTTTTTGTGTGTATATTTCATTCTTTTAATAACTAAAAAAAAAAAAAATATCACATTCTTTTTCCCCTCCTTTTCTCTGCCTTTCTTTCTTTCTCTCTTCATATCATGGGTACTCCACCTCGCAAAACCCTTGCCGAACTTTGGTACCCACAACCAGACATAACTTCCTACGGTTCTTGTTTTGGTGGAACTTCGAACGACCCCTCCATGCCCAAAATTTCTTTGAAAGATCGGATAGACGCGTCTAGGACGAACAACTGGACCCCGCAATCCACTTCGTATCAACCGTTTCAAACATTCACCCCTTCTTGCGTTGATACCTCTTTTGAAAGTCCAGTTGTTGCCACAAGACCTATGTCTCTTGCTGAACAAATTGAACAATCCCGTAGCCGATATTTCACTCCTTTCACCACTTCAAGTTCTTGGGATCAACAATTCCATTCACCTTCCTATCCAAATGTTGATCCTGCTACTGTCCAGCCATTCAATTCCTACCAATCTTACCCTACTTTTGCACCTTCCCTAGACATTACTTCAGAACCGCCATTTGGGAGTTTTCAGTATCCAAACAACTTTGAATCTTTTACTGAAACCCCTTCACAACCTATGTCTAGTCTGGAACAGTCGTTGGAAGAATTTAGGGTAGCGTCAAGCCAACAGATGATGGATTTGAATATGTCCATAGCCGCTCTCATACAACCTACTGACTCGGTAGCTAGTTTCCAGCTAGCTCCAAAATTTCCAATGTATGAAGAGGCGGTAGGACAGGCTGTGAATTTGAGTAGAGAGAGTGAGATGTACCCCCTTCCAAATCAAAACTACCCGTCCCAAGTTGAATCCCACAACTCTTTTTTTGAAAGTCTATCGAGTGTCCCACATGCTTTATCAATTGAAGATAGAATGATTAATGAGTTGTGCGACTTTGTAGTGTTTGATTTACCTGATTGTGAAGGGTCCCTTCCAAGTGAAACCAATCCCAAACCTTTTGACCTCTACACCTCCACTCTAGAACCTGAATCGATTGAAATCCATGCTTTTGTTGAGGTGTCTGAGAATATTGATTTTCACTTGATTGAGGATATCGACGCTGGGAATATTTTGGATGATGAACCCATAGATTTGGCTGAGTTTTTCTCTTCAAATCATCATCCCGAGTCATTAAATGTTTTTTCCGAACCCCATATGCGTCTGGATTTTGAAGAGAAGTGCATGGATGTGCTAAATTTTGAGGAGAATATTGAGGATAGTTTTGAGGATGAACCAGTTTTAATTGATGAGTCGGATTTTCCCATTCATCATTGACTGTGTATACCCTCCTGAACCTTTAACCGATACCCCTCCTCGATCACTTCCCTCCATTCTTTCCATCATTCTGACCTTGCAAGAAACCGTCTCACTTTCATTTCGTATGTCTGGTTTACCGAGTTCGGCGTACCCATGGTTTCTTACGAATCTTGAGGGATTTGACCCAATCTCTCGACGGGTTAATAGATTAGCACAATCGCTGTTTACACATCGCTCATCACAAATTGTGCTAATCTATTCACTCCATTTGCACCCTCAAGTTCGTACTCCACTTCTTTTTCCCTTCCGCCATTCTTCTTCTGATATACCGAGACCGTATCCCGCTTCTATCTCCATACGGTCTCGCGTAGTCTCCATTTCTTACCTCTCCGCATTCTTTCACCAGCCACTGCTTTATCACGATAAGATCTTTGAATGGTTGGTGCTCACTTTTGGCCTGTGTAAGGCCTTGTATAGCTTGATACTGTTCTTTCCCCCCTAATCCTGAACTTCAACGCTTAACAGTGGAAACACTATTTTACTTAAGTTTGGGGGGACACCTTTTTGTATATATTTTTTTTGTTTTCCTTTTTTTATATAATTTGTTTTTAGGGGGAGCGCCGACAATTTTGACCCTCTTGGTATAGCCTGACAGTGAGGGCACTGTCAAGTTTAAGTTTGGGGGTGTACTCGGTAAGCTTTCTTCCTTCGCATTCATTTGTATATTTTGCATTTGCATACCTTATTAAAAACCCACAAAAATCGAAAATTTTCCAAAAATATAAAAACTTTGTCGTCAAGTTAGCTAATAGGGTAACTTAGATCTTTATTCCGAAAGATTAGTTGATATGATAGAAATAACTAAATTCTAGGCTTAGGATTTGAAAACCCTAAAAATAACCCTCATTCTGTTTAAACTTGGTGATTATACGTCCTTACAGTTTTTTTTGAGAAATAGGTAGTCTTGAGTTCAGTTCTTGAGTTAAGTCAAGATGAAGGGAAAGTATTGAAGCTTTACTGGAGGATAAGTCTGAAAAATAGTTTCTCTTCTTGAGTTCAAATTTAGAAAGTATATACCGTACAACTGCACTTACACGTACCTTGAAACTTAGGATAGTAGAGGATACCTAGAAATACTCTTGCCTGAAAGCCTAGTATGAAAGAAAAAACGGTATTTAAAGCTAAACACCAAAAGAGCATATTGAAAAATATATCCGGTCTTGAAAAAAAGAAAAAATAAAAAGAAAAAGAAAAAAATAGAATAAAGTCAAGACCTGGAAACTGCTATTTACGCTTTAATATTCACACATTCAGTAATCGGCCGTTAGTGCCTCAAGAAGCATTAATAGTCGCATGAAAGGTGTGTGAGCAAATCCGTCCATCCTTAATGAAAAGAAGTAGTATTAGGTATTAGGGTAAGGGTATTATAGCTTGAATTGAATTCTTGAGTGTAGGGGTGCAAATATACACACACGTAGGGGCATACAATCGATGTTTGAATAAAAGATAGAAATAAAGAATAAGACTTGTTTTTTTCTGTAAAGTTGATAAAAATCCCAGATTTGAGGCCGCACTTTAGAAGGAAAACTCAGGAGAACCAACATCTTTCTAAACTTTTTTGGAACGTATAGGACCTAAGGTTAAATAGATAGGAGGTGTGAAAAATAAGGGTTGGATATTTCTAACTTAGGATGATAGAATTTCTAACGTAAATACTGAACTGTAGGAGTAGAATCAATGTTAACTTATGACACTAGCTTGACAGGATTTTGTGGGTAGTATCCGCTGAAAACCCTCAGGAGACAACACTCCTTCTACTAGGGACACCTAGAGGTTTAACAGCTTGTTGCACATGCTCAGTGCAATCGCGTTCCCTGCGAAAGTGCGGTTAGGATTTTATTTTTGTGAATAATTGGTTTTGCTCGGGGCGAGCAAAAGTTAAGATTGGGGGTATTTGTTCATAACAGAATACTGCAATTTATACCGCCCATTCTTACGCTCGGTTGTTTATAGGTAGGTGCTTTTAATCCGTGTTTGCTATATATTTACAGGCCACAGTTTTCTAGTCCAAAATAACGCAATTGATACAAAATCTCCAATGCTACGCCAAAATACAGAACATCTGTTGACAGCAGATAAAAGCCGGCTTCCGGTCATCCGTATCCGTCCAGTGCCGCTTACCAGTTCCAGAGACAAGACATATGACAGTGGTCATTCGTGTCTCGGACAAGCACAGAGCACGAGGGGGCAGCACAAGAACCAATGGGTGCGCGGAGCTCGAGGGAGAAAGGTCAAATTAATCAAAAGTTAAGCTATGATTGGACTGTATAGATCTGAAGCAACTGTGGAAGCAAATTGCTGTTTGGTATATGTAGAAAAACACAGGATAGAAGAACTGGAAATCTCCCAAAACCCCATGACCCAATTCCACTAAATGGCCGCGGAACCGCGGCCAATAGGGGGTCTAGGCTGCGGTTCCACGGCCGTATTGACTCCTCACTCTGTCGTGTTTTGGGGGCATATTGGTACATTCATTTAGGGACAGATTCTTGCCCTAGGTTTCCCATTCACAGCCTATAAATACTCCAGAACTGAGCCAAACCATGGTGTCCATTCTTTTAGCCACTTTAGTGTAGTTTTGGTTCTTCTTCTTCTTCTTCATTCTTCCTCCATGGAAATGTAGTGAGAGCATTGAGTGGATGTGAATAAAGATGAGGGTTTTTGTATCATTCTTTTTGCTTAGCTTCCCCCTTGAGCTCTCTACCTTAACTTGATCTTGCAACCTCTTAAGTGAGCTTGCAAGTTTAAGCTTTGGTCATTGGTCTCAAGGGGTTGTATCATTTTGTTCTCTTCTTAGTGCTTCATTTCACATGAGTTCTTTACCCTTCTCTTGATCTTGCAACCTCTTGATTGAGCTTGCAAGTTTAAGGATTGGCTATTGATCCCATTCTTGTTTTGAGTTCTATGGTTCTTGTAATTACTTTCTTGCATTTTTCATGCTTGTCTTTAATTACTTGCAATTTATTACCATGCACTTTAATTACTTGCTTATAATCTTTTCTTTTCTTTTGCTCTTTTTGGTTTGTTTTGTGAATGGTTGTAAGTATTATTGTTAAGAAGAAATACGATATTATAAGTTAACGTTTCTTTGCCCATTTCCTTTTCCCGTATTTTCCATTGAACTCCGCCCAAACGATACGCAAGCGCTCCGTTAGGCACCCTACCCTACCAAGGTAACGGTGATTCCTAACCGCGACCGGTTGCGTTCGGTTTGGCCGGAGGCGAAAGCAAGAGACAAGAACGGAAGGACAAGGGTAAATAAGCCGGATTCCACGAATACCGCGCTTAAATCCCTTAATCCACGTTGTTGCCGATTGCTCTAGCTTCAATTGGTCAAGACTCGGCTCAAAGGTTTTGAGTACGGATTTCTTTAGCTTACAATTTCGTATCTTTTTCTTAACAACTTTATACTTGCAAATAATACACATTGGTTAGATTGAACAAACTCATACAAATTCTTTATTGACTCATCTAAAAAAAGAACGGAAATACAACCATCTCCCTGTGGATCGACCCATGCTCAACCGGCTAGCTGCAAAGCGACACCGGCTTGATTGCGGTTAACTTTAATTCTTTCAATCACAAGCCTGTACATTCTCCTGTGAATCCAATCAGTAACACTCCCGTACAGTCTGGTCCCGTCGTCTGATATGTCGCATATCTCGCCTAGGGGTGGTAAACGTCAGACCCCAGTAGCTCGATAAGTCGTGTCGATATGAGGTCTATAACAGTTCGAGAAACTACTGATAACACTTACCAGTAAATCTCAGCAACCCTGGCCAGGGATTTCCGGTTATAGCCAATCGAACACAACACAACATCAACTCCCTATACCGGGAGAGACGAATCCCCTCCTATCGCTTATTGCCTCCATGTGATTCGGGACTGTACCCAAAAGCCACCTTTTTGCACGCCCTCTTGGATGTGGTATGATGTAAATCAAAGCACGGTGGGAATCACACAAGACTCTATGACGATCTCGGGTCAACAGACTACACTGTACCATTGTCACCGGAGAACTGCCATCTGACGTGAGGTATAATACCATCTGGGAGTTCTCGGCGAGTCCGTCCAGTGTACCCAGTCTCCACTGAGCACCCGTACACCATCCTTGATGTCAAACACCAATGGATATGGGATCATCCATCGCCCATCATATGGGTCAAGATGCGTATACGCTAGTCTACTTTGGTGTATCAATGCCCTGTCTCGATACACCCTCGACTAGGAACAGTTATAGGATGTACTCGTCGACTACCGTGGCCCCACTAGTATGATCTCATCATAGTCTCAGTAGTCGAGTACATATCCTAAGGGCTTTATCAACATGTAACATAGAGACAATCAGAGTACATGTTAAGATAAAGTACAACCAGATAGCGTACTATCATGTCGAGCAAGAAAGTCCTCCCTATATATGTCCAAGCATCCATTACAATATACATCGTATGAACAGTAATGGCCTCTAAGGCATACAAATAACTAACAATCTCCCACTTGCACTAGGGCCATCTGTTGTGGTATCACATACCCAACAATTAGCTGTGGTTGAAGTATCTCATACTCAACCATCCCATAAAAGTCTCTACTGGGAAAAAGGCCTTTGTGAGTGGATCCGCGCTGTTGTCCTTTGTGTCTACTCTCCTAACCTCGATATTCCTGGAGATCAACCATCTCCATGATCAGGTGATACTGCCTAAGAATTATATCTGGATTTCTGATGGGACGGAGGTTCCTTGGCATAAGACACAACTCCATTGTCACACAATGGTAGGAACGAAGTTCATATTATGAACTTATATATCCAGACTGCCTCTTTGGTAGCATCCTTGGTAACGATGTTTCTTGCCTTTAATTGTCTAGTAAGTCACGGTATCTAGCTTGGAACTCTTCCAACACACCGTCCCTCCACTGAGGGTATAGACAATGCCTGCGACTGACATTCAGTCGTCCTTATCACCCTTGAACCTTTCCAGTGATTCTCCCCAGGATCGATTGATACTATCTTACTACAACTAGTGAGTATCCTAACATCCAATTAGATCTATCTCATAGATCCAAAACCCAGGATTTAGGAGGTATCATTTTGATCCTATATGGAGAATCCTTGTGATAAGCGGAGATTGATCGAGCGTAGCTTAGGAAACTCCTTCCCTATCAAGTTTATGTCATCCACGTACTCTACGAGGATCATCACCATACTCCCCACTACCTTTTTGTGTATGCAAGGTTCATCTACCAATTTGATGAAGTCAAACTCTTTAACTACCACATCAAAACAGACGTTCCAACTCCGCGATGCCTGTTTTATCACATAAAACATCTTGCACACGTTTCCGCTGCTCCTACTGTCTACGAAGACCTCTGGCTGTGTACTTATAGACACTTTTTTCTAAAACATCATTCAGAAAAGCAGTCATGACACCCAACTGCCAGATATCGTAGTCATGGTATGTAGCCGTGGCAAGTAGGATCTGGATGGACATAATCATAGCTTTGAAAGTCTCAACTTTTCCATGTACACCAAGTAATCTTCTCAAGATATACTTGCTCCTGATGGGGATTTAACCCTTTAGATAAAGCAACCAAAGTCCATACTTTGTTGGTGTATAAGGATTCCATCTCAGATCGCTAAGCATCCAGCCATTCTTACAGAGTCTCACTCCTGATAGCCAGCTCGAAACTAGTTGGGTCATCATCACATGATGCAATCCTCGCTCCCACTGTCATAGAGAAAACCGAAGTATCTCTCAGGTGGGTGAGGAACCCTACTAGATCGGCGGAGAGGCTGAGGTTCGTTGGAAACTATTGAATCCTTTGGTTCTACCAAATCATCAGCTGCTGTTTGTATAGCTGGAACCTTTCCAGTTCTACATAACAGACCTTGTCTCGAGCTTGTCCGGATTTTGCTTTTAGACATAGTCCGGACAACCCCAAATCTTAACAATCTTAAGATATGGGCTCTTCCCTTTCCATATCACATATGAAGTGGTAGGCAACTGATTTGATTTGAACCCTATTCAATTGGTATGCAGCTTCTCAAGCGCATAACACCCAAAAGGAAATAGGAAACTCAGTAGTACTCATCATAGAGCACACCATATAATATAGGGTGCAATTGCTCCGCCCCGATACACCGAGGTGCTGTGGTGTATTCGGAGGAGTAATGCTGAGAGAGAATCTCATTCTCCTTTAGAATAGTCCAGGAATTCCGTGCTCAAGTATTCTCCTCCTTGATCACATCAAAGGAAATAATAATTATACCCGTTTTTGGTTCTGTACTTCTAACTTATATTCTGTGAATATCTCAAAAAGCTTCGGACTTATGTTTCAACAGGAACACATGTCTGAATCTTGAGAGATTATCAGAGAATGTAATGAAGTACAAAGAACCGGTCTAGGCATGTGTAGACAGAGGACTTTCATACATCAGCATGTATCAATCCCAAGAGTTCACTAACTCTTTCTCTGTTTCCAATAAACAGAGCTATGGTCATTTTATCTTTGTGACATGACCGGAAAGTTTCATAAGATGTAAATTCAAATAAATTTAAATATGCATCTTAATGTAACTTCAGCTAGTCGGGTCGCATTGATATGACCTAGTCTACAATGCCTCAAGAAGGATTCGTTCATTTCTGAACTCTTCCTCTCGTGTGTGTTCTGTATACTAAGAACTGTAGTTTGATTTAGAACGTCAATGCTTTTAGATAACGTGCCTGAACCGATCAACTCTTGATATAGGAAATGTTCAAAACATTATCCAACAATACAAAATTATATCTTTCTTTACTAATAAAGAGACTGATATGATGTTGTCTATCAGGTTCGGTATCTAATAATATTTGTTCAGAATCAATGTATTCTGGTAATACAGGGTGATAGTGACCAACAGACTTGGCTGCAACACTTGCATCGTTTTCTGTCTCATGAAACTTATCACCCGTTCTCAGTTATCTACCTTTCTGCAGCCCATCTAACAGATAACACTTGCGGGATCCTGATCCGGTATCTCATACCCAGGACGTATAGGATACTAAGAAACAGTTCTATGTAATGAACACAACCGAAGATGATGCATCAGCATGCACATTCTTCGTTTGGGCGGCACGGGAAATCTGGTATTCCCCAATTTCCTGCTCTGTCTTATAACAATTATAAGTTGGAGCGGGACCAACGTTCCCCAGCTGAGTATAACAAGCGGGTTCGGTCAATACATCCATTTTATTATCTTGATTAAGGCGTGATATGGTCGCTACCTAGAGAGAGAGAGAGAGAAGAAAACACTTAGCGTAGATTGGTTATCTAATATATCTAATCAGGATGTCTCCCGCTGTTTTAGTCAAATCTTCTTTCAAACCCTAAAAGGAAAGACTAGCCGGGATTAATTACACGCTACAAGTTCGCCAATCTTTCAGCCAGGCCAGTGCCGGTACTTTTAGGGAGGTCCCCCGTTCTTTCGCACGAACCTAATTAAAGTGAACCTCGTTTTCCCAGGGGCGTAATCCCGTTGACACCTTTCTAGACACCTACTTGATCGGCTAATTGTAATGTGTAAAACTCTCCCAGGAGTAACTCTTACTGGCAGCGGGTATCGGGATCCAACTATCTCATAGAAGGTATGCAATCTCATTGCAAATTTCAACACTTGAAATTCCCAATAATATTTTTCCCCAAGCGATCTATGACCTTGACTGAGTCAACAAACCATAGACCGCAAGTAAAGTTCAACCCGTCATTTCCCGATTGAATTAAACCCACCCGCACGACTCTTGACTGAGTCAACAAGGCTGCACGACTACCCTAATCCAATCGCATCATATTTTTTGCAGATAAGCACTAATCAGCTACCGCACACTACGTCTTGACTGAGTCAACAAACGCAGCACGAATACTAAATACTACTTATCTGAAATGACGGAGGGCTACGACAGGTTTTTAAGAAAACCTTTTGCGTAATGAACTTAGAATCGAGTGATTTTAAATGGAGTGCTTTTGAGGCTTTTCTAGTTTTGCTAAAGGGGTCACTCCCGGTGAATGGATCGTCGGCCCTTTCCTCATCGAATAAGGTGCATGATATTTCACAAATATCACTATGCAAAGCAAGAACTATAGAAGCAATCAAAAGACAAACCGAGTTTGTAGCATCTGCTAGTTTCACTAAAGAGGTCACTCCCGGTGAAGGGATCTCGGCTCTTTTCTTATCGAATAAGGTGCTGGGTGTTCTACAAGGAACACCACTATGCAAAGCAAGAACAAGAGCTACCAGTTTTTAAACAAGTTTCTACAACATTTTTAGGTTTCTTTTCGTTTCATTAATCTCATTAATGAAGTCCCATTTTATTATGCTTCACAAGCATCTCTTTTGAAACGAAATCTTCAATATAACATATATCTCATATATATAATATAAACATTCATCTCAGGCAGTAATATTATCTCATCACAGAATATTGCAGCAGAAGAACATATATGAAATATTGGATATACTAGGATGTCCGTGTTTTCAATACGAGCCTGTATAAAACACGGATTCCACGGTCATGATGAATAGCCAAACCCACATCCCTAGACCCCTACGAGAGCGGCAAGCAACACTGCCAATTCTAGGGTTAGGAGACCCGATCTTGACTCCTCGAGATGGTCTCCCACTAGACCCTAGATCCCGATTACTCGTGCTCCCCTCCTTGGGTCTACCTAATGCGGAAAAATAAATAATATACAACGGTGACATCATCCTCAGCCCGGAAGTGCCCCAATAAAAGAAGATTACATACAAATGAATTTTACATGAATGAAAAAGAAAAACTCTCATCTCACATAAAACCCCCGGCTATTCAGAACGCGACAATCCAATATAACATATCACAGCAACACATAATATCTCATATCATCAACGTAAGCAAGTATGTGTATCCCGATTGTCGTTGATGTATAGCAACGAAGCCGGCGATACACCACATACTACGCTTACGGTCACAGAAAAGAAATTCTAAAACTACAACAGTTGGAATCCGCAACTTCCTTAGACATCGCATGCCTAACCAAATGAATTCCTTAGACATCGCATGCCTAACAATTATAAACCCCGCATTTTAGTCTCATTATCGAAAACTCTTTTCAATATCAAGTCGGGAAATTCAACAAGATTCCCGATATCCTGATTGAATGCTCGTCGCAAACTTTAGTAGACGGCCGCACCCCCGGATGCCGTTGACGAAGTGCACTAAGGCGGAACACCGCTGCCGCGTGCACCCGAATGGATGCTTTTGGCGACGGGGTTCTCCTACAGTCACTTGGTCGGAGCTATGGGGCGTGGCTGTCTATTAAGTTTACCCGGCGAGTATCCGCGTACACTATGTGATTGCGACGGACTTTTGATCACATCAAAATTCCGTGGCAACCGATCATCTGAAACTATACTGCTATGTTTATAATATTCAAATTAGTTATCTCATAACTACTTGTGGATTCCAAATATTGTATCACATTCCAGATAAATAGACAATGTTAAACTTTCCGATCGAATAATCAAACACCCAAGATTTCCCCAATATAGCTCAACACTTGAGATCAGTTTAAAAACATCCATCACATGCCACAGTACCAATGGTCCAGCCGTAGAAGGGTCAAGCCAATGCCTCACATGTGGCATGCCGTACTGCCACAAACCCTAAAGTTTAGAGGCAGTTCAAGACGGTCACATAATCGAGTTAAGGTTTGTTGTCTTCTAGTCCGAACAAACTAAACAAAGTTAAATATCCGATCGAATCAACGAGTCCCCAATACAACCCTAGAAAACTCAACACTTGAGTGGAATTAAAAAATTCCTAGAAAAAAATGACAAGAAAGGACCTAAGAATAAATATATGAAATATGAGGGACTAAGTCAAAATTTTGGCCGCGGAAACGCCGCCAAACCCTTGGTTTGGCCGCGGTTCCACGGTCAAATAATTGACTTAGTGGACCGTACTTCATAGTAATTCTTAGTTTTTCCTTTTTGTTTTCTAAGCATTTTTAATTCATAAAAAACCACATTTTTGAAAAATGTACAGAGAAGGGTAAACATCGGGGTTTCCGGGTTCGATCGGACTTTAAACTTCGCTCAGACTTCGCCTAAAGCTCTAGCTGTGCTCTGATACCACTGTAGAGATGCTAGGCACGCGCACAAGGGTCTACGAGGCATCAACCTTGCCCGATTAAAATTTTAGCCGTGCCGAACAACGCAAAGCCGGATCTTTAAACTAGAGTTTAGGCGGAAAAAAAACATGTTAAACACTTTAACACTAAGTGAGAGGGATTACAACCTTTGTAGATCCGATCCTTCACTTCTTAAGCTCCGTGTTGAAGTCCCTTCGCTGCGATCATCGTGTTCCGGACTCTCGAGAGGTTCCACGAAGAGAAAGACGCGGTCTTGCTTCCGATAACCGATACAAAGATGATCTACCTTGAAGTTTCGTTAACACAAGCTAACACTCATAATATGAAGTGAACACCCTCATCTAAATGGCAAGGATAGATGAGGATGATGAAATAGGATTTTTTCTCTCATTTGTTTTCATATTCTCACTCATTTTCGTCACAAAGCAAAAAGCTAGAAAGCTTTTGCTCAAAGGAAGAAGAAGGAAGAAGATGATGAATAATATCATTAGAAACCTTTTGTGATGAATAATGAAAGATAAATATGATGAATAATGCAACCATGGTTGAATAAACTATTGTAGAGAATTAACCAAGGCTATGGTTTGGGTTAGGTTAAGAATGAGTCACCACAAAATATCTTTCACAAAACAAAACTAAACCTTCTAGAATCACCTAGAAAGTATTAACCCAAATCAAACCCTAATCTTGTTTAATCTCTAATAAACATGTTGCATTAGTTATCATATCATGTTACAATATTATATATCACATATATAATATTTATTGTAACCAAATAAAATAATACAATTAACATATATCAATGTATTACCCGAGTGAGAAAAAGAATCTTTTAGTGAGAAAATATTAGTTAATGTAAATTAATATATCATATATATATTATTATACATTAAATTATCGAATCAACACTTGATCTGACAATCCATCTATATTGCATATAACCGACTAATATTTATCCGTACCGATTCATCGAATCAACACTTGATCCGATGACCCGGCTGATATCAAATATCACGAGAATAGAATACGGTATCTCATATCATATTATCCTCGATCCCGCACATATCACATATGTGCTTCTACTCCCAGGTATTGAGCACTCAGAAGATAAACAAGCAAGCCTATACATTCTCCTGTGAATCCAATCAGTAACACTCCCGTACAGTCCGGTCCCGTCGTCTGATATGTCGCATATCTCGCCAAGGGGTGGTAAACGTCAGACCCAGTAGCTCGATAAGTCGTGTCGATATGAGGTCTATAACAGTTCGAGAAACTACTGATAACACTTACCAGTAAATCTCAGCAACCCCGGCCAGGGATTTCCGGTTATAGCCAATCAACCACAACACAACATCAACTCCCTATACCGGGAGAGACGAATCCCCTCCTATCGCTCATTGCCTCCATGTTATTCGGGACTGTACCCAAAAGCCACCTTTTTGCACGCCCTCTTGGACGTGGTATGATGGAAATCAAAGCACGGTGGGAATCACATAAGTCTCTATGACGATCTCGGGTCAACAGACTACTCTGTACCAGTGTCACCGGAGAACTGCCATCTGACATGAGGTATAATACCATCTGGGAGTTCTCGGCGAGTACGTCCAGTGTACCCAGTCTCCACTGAGCACCCGTACACCATCCTTGATGTCAAACACCGATGGATATAGGATCATCCATTGCCCAACATATGGGTCAAGATGCATATACGCTAGTCTACTCTGGTGTATCGATGCCTTGTCTCGATATACCCTCGACTAGGAACAGTTATAGGATGTACTCGTCGACTACCGTGGCCCCACTAGTATGATCTCATCATAGTCCTAGTAGTCGAGTACATATCCTAAGGGCTTTATCAACATGTAACAAAGAGACAATCAGAGTACATGTTAAGATAAAGTACAACCAGATAGCGTACTATCATGTCGAGCAAGAAAGTCCTCTCTATATATGTCCAAGCATCCATTACAATATACATCGTATGTACATTAATGGCCTCTAGGGCATACATTAACTAACAGGATCTTGTTAGTTATATGTATGCCCTAAAGGGCCATTACTATACATAGGATGTATATTGTAGTGGATGCTTGGACATATATAGGGATGGCTTTCTTGCTCGATATGATAGTATGCTATCTGGTTACTCTTTTCCTTAACGTTTACACTGATTGTCTCTCTGTTACATGTTGGTAAAGCCCTTAGGATGTGTACTTGACTACCTGGACTATGATGCGGATCATACTAGTGGGGACATGGTAGTCCATAAATACATCCTTCAAAGTCCCTAGTCGTGGGTGTATCGAGACGGGGCATCGATATACCAGAGTAGACTAGCGTATACCTATTCGACCCATACAGATGGGTGATGGATGATCCCATATCCATTGGTGTTTAACATCAGAGATGATATACGGGTGCTCAGTGGAGACTGGGTACACTGGACGGACTCGCCGAGAACTCACAGATGGTATTATACCTTATGTCAGATGGCAGTTCTCTGGTGACACTGGTGCAGGTTAGTCTGTAGACCCGAGATCGTCATAGTGTCTTGTGTGATTCCCACTGTGCTTTGATTTCCACATTACCACGTCCAAGAGGGCGTGCAAAACGGTGGTTTTTGGGTACAGTCCCGAGTCACATGGAGGCAATGAGCGATAGGAGGGGTTTCGTCTTTTCCGGTATAGGGAGTTGATGTTGCGCAGTGCTCGATTGGCTATAACAGGAAGTCTTTGGCCAAGGCTGTTCTAGGGATTTACTGGTAAGTGTTACCAGTAGTTTCTCGACCCGTTATGAGGCTCATATCGACACGACTTATCGAGTTAATGGGGTCTGACGTTTACCACCCCTAGACGAGATATGCGACATATCAGACGAACAGACCGGACTGTACGGTAGTGTTACTGGTTGGATTCACTGGAGTGTGAGCGGGCTTGATCGTTGATCTTCTGATCGCTCAATACCCGGGTGGCCGTTACGTTTAGCAGACCGCTTGCGGCTTGTGGGTGTTTGATATGATCATCACCTGCTGCCGGTGTATTGACGAGTCTTTAGAGTCCTACACAGGGGTTTCCTGGCTCAAGCGAAATGAAATAGGAGCGCATATGAGATATGTGCGGGAACAAGAATAATACCAGTATGTGATACTGTATTCTATTCTCGCGATTTGTATCATTGGACGGTTATATGAGATATAGCCGGGTTACCGAATTAAGTGTTGATTCGATACATGGATACACTTGATATTAGTCGGTTATATGCAGTATGACCGGATCATTAAATCAAGTGTTGATTTAGTGATTTAATGTATAATTGTATATATGATATATATTACTTTACATTAACTAGTATTGGTTCACTTAAGATTATTTTCTCACTAGATTGTGCACATTGTATATATGATATATTTTTGTGCACTTGTTTGTATCATGTTTGATGATACGTGCAAACTTGGGTATGTGTTTATGTTAAACAATGTTTAGGTTAATGGTTAGGTTTTATATTTGTTTTGTTTATTCTTTTATTCATTTATTTTTGGAAAGGAAAATGAAATGGTTGCTTGCTTTGTCTTTTGTTGAAGCTTCATGAAGCTTTGAAGAAGTAACCATTTTGTTTCTTTCCTTTAACCTAACCATTCAACTTAACCCTAGTTTATTCTCTACACTCACCCATGGTTACAAAATGATAACCATCACTTGATTTTGTTTTTAATTCAATTATTCTTTTTCATTCTTCTTCTTCTTCTTCTTTAAGAGAAAAAGAAAACCTTTGCTTGAAAATGATCAAGTGATGATTCCAAGTGAGAAATCAAAATCCAAAGTGAACCCACTTCCTATTTCTTCATCCTATACCACTTGCCACGTAGTATAGGGTGTTTTCTTCACAAGTTTCATGACTTGGTGAAGTTGGAGCTTGATCTTGAGTTGCCTCGACGTAGATCATCTTCGGCATCGAAGTCGACGACCTAGCCCGATCCTTTCTTCGACGAAACCATCGCTAGAGTCCGGGATCCGATGATCGCAGCGGAGGGACATCATCATAGAGCTAAGGAAGTGGAGGACCGGATCTACAAAAGTTGTAGCCCCTTTCACTATCTAGTTAAGTTGTTAACTTGTTGTTTCGCCTATACCTCTAGTTACGATCTTGCTTAGGGTTTCTCGGCACCGGAAAATTTTGAGTTTGGCATGGTTGATGCCTTTTAGAACCTCTTGTGTGTGCCTAGTAACCCTACAGTGGTATCAGAGCCTAGCTAGAGCTTTAGGCGAAGTGTAGACGATGATAGAAATCCGATCGAACCCGAAACCCTAATCGAATACCCCTCTCTGTACTTTTTTTGAAACTGTGGATTTTTCCAGATTAAAAATGCTTAAAAAATTCCGCAGGAAGTTTTAAGAAACACAGTGCAAAACGACAAAATGATACGCCCAAAGAGCCGCGGAACCGCGGCACAAGCTGCCTTATGCGGCGGTTCCGCGGCCAAATGATGACGTCATCCATTTCTTTTTGCACAGTAATTTCTTTCTGTACATGCTGTATTTTCTGGGAATTTTTAATGTTTACTAAAGAGTTGAGTTTTTTGGGTTGTATTGGGAGTTCGAAGATTCGATCGGATTTTCTAATTTTGTCTGTGATAGTCCGGATAATTTTTGAATATGTTAAAAGGTTCGACCGGAAATAAATACCCAATTTTTCCCCTGTCGGGAAATTTCCATGTGTTGGATTTTTCCGTAGTTTGAAAACGTTCTAAGTAGTGCAAGTAACGCGATGGACCCTCTAGAAGACAACAAACCTTAACTCGATTATGTGACCGTCTTGAACTGCCCTTTGAACCTTAGGGTTTGGGGCAGTACGGCGTGCCACATATGAGGCGTTGGCTTGACCCTTCTACGGCTGGACCGTTGGTATTGTGGCATGAAGTGAATGTTTTTAAACTTATTTCAAGTGTTGAGCTGTTTCGGGAAACCTTGGGTGTTTGATTGTTCGATCGGAAAGTTTAACATTTTCTATTTATCTGGAATTTGATACAATATTTGGAATTCACAAGTAGTTATGAGATAACTAAAATGAATGTTATAAACATAGCACTTTAGTCTCAATTGATCGGTTGCCACGGGATTTTAATGTGATCAAAAGTCCGTCGCAATCACGTAGCGTATGCGGATACTCGCCGGGTAAACTTAATAGGCAGCTACACCCCATAGCCCCGACCAAGTGACTGTAGGAGAACCCCGTCGCCGAAAGCATCTGTCCGGGTGCTCGCGGTAGCGGTGTTCCGCCTTGGTGCACTTCGTCGACGGTATCGGGGGTGCGGCCGTCTACTAAACTTTGCGACGAGCATTCGATCAGTTTATCGGGAATCTTGTTGAATTGCCCGACTATATATTGGAAAGTGTTTTTGATATAGAGACTAAAATGCGGGGTTTATAATTGTTTGGCATGTGATGTCTAAGGAATTCAGATGGTTAGGCATGCGATGTCTAAAAGGGTTGCGGATTCCAACTGTTGTAGTTTTACACTTTCTTTTCTGTGACCGTAAGTGTAATATGTGATATCGCCTGTTTCGTTGCTATATGTCAACGACAATTGGGATGCGCACATTTACTTACGTTGATGACATGTGATGTTATGTGTTGCTGGATATGTTATATTGGATCGTCGCATTTTGAATAGCCGGGGGTTTTATGTGAGATGAGTGTTTTTCATTTTCATTCATGTAAAATTAATTGTATGTAATATTCTTTTATTGGGGCACTTCCAGGTTGCGGAAGATGTCACCTTTTGTATATTATTTACATTTCCGCACTAGGATAGACCCAAGGAGGAGAGCACAAGTAACCGGGTTCTGGAGTCCAGTGGGATACCAACTCGAGGAGTCGAGTCCGGGTCTCCTAACTCTAGATTTGGTAGGGTTGTTTGCCGCTCTCGTAGGGGTCTAGGGGTGTGGGTTTGGCTATTCATCGCGACCGTAGAATCCGTGTTTTATAGAGGCTCTTATTGAAAACACGGACGTCCTAGTATATCCAATATTTCATATGTTTCTTCTGCTGCGATATCTGTGATGTGATCATGTGATGTTTTGTGATAGATACTGTATATAGTATATATGATATATTATATAGGCGTTACTTATGTTTTACACTCGCGCTAGCCCTGCCCCGCTCTGTGGTTAGTTACCTAACCTAACGGTGCACGAGGGGACATCGAGGCGAATGCGGATGGCATAAGTGTACGTCGTATTTATCTGTGATGTTTAGGTAACTTAAATGATGGGACTTCATTAATATGATTAATGAAAGAAAAAGAAACCTAAAGATGTTGTGGAATCGAATTTTCAAAAACAGGTAACTACAGTTCTTTCTTTGCATCGCGGTGTTCCTTGTAAAACATCCTGCACCTTATTCGATAAGGAAAGGGCTGAGATCCCTTCACCGGGAGTGACCCCTTCAGCAATAACTGGCAGATGCTACACCCCCTCGGTTTGTCTTTTGATTGCTCATATAGTTCTTGCTTTGCACAGCGGTATATATGATATATCCTGCACCTTATTCGATGAGGAAAGGGACGACGATCCCTTCACTTGGAGTGACCCCTTTAGCAAAACTAGAAAAGCCTAAAAAACACTCCATTTTAAAATTATTCGATCCTGCAATGATATCAAGTTCATTACGCTCATGGTTTTCTTAAAAACCTGCGTAGCCCTCCGTCATTTCAGATAAGTACTACTTAGTATTCGTGCTGCGGTAGTTTGGCATGCGTCAAGGCGTAGTGTACGGTAGCTAACTAGTGCTTATCTGCTAGCATACGATGCGATTGGATTAGGGTATTCGTACGGCGTTGTTTGGCATGCGTCAAGGGTCGTGCGGGTGGGTTTAATTCAATGAAGAAATGTACGGGTTGAACTTGACTAGCGAACTATGGGTTGTTTGGCATGCGTCAAGGTCATAGCACGCTAGGGGTAAAATATTATCGGGAATTTCAAGTTTTGAAATTTGCAATGAGACTGCATACCTTCTATGAGATAGTTGGATCCCGATACCCACTGCGAGTAATTGTTACTCCTGGGAGAGTTTTACACATTACAATTAGCCGATCAAGTAGGTGTCTAGAAAGGTGTCAACGGGGTTATGCCTCTGGGAAAACGAGGTTTACTGTAATTAGGTCCGTGCGAAAGCACGGGGAACCTCCCTCAAAGTACCGACACTGGCCTGGCTGAAAGATTGGCGAACTTGTAGCGTGTAATTAATCCCGGCTAGTCTTTCCTTTTAGGGTTTGAAGGATGATTTGATAAAAACAGTGGGAGCCTTCCTGATTAGATAAAATAATAACCAATTTGATCATGCAAGAGCGCACGCAGAGTGTTTTCTTCTCTCTCTCTCTCCACGTAGCGACCATATCACGCCTTAATCAAGATAATAAAACAGATATATTGACCGAACCCGCTTGTTATACTGAGCTGGGAACGTTGGTCCCGCTCCAACTTATAATTGTTATAAGACAGAGCAGGAAATTGGGGAATACCAGATTTCCCGTGCCGCCCAAACGAAGAAAGTGCATGTTGATGCATCATCTTCGGGTGTGTTCATTACAGAGAACTGTTTCTCAAATCTCCTTTACGCTCTGGGTATATGATCCCGGATCAGGATCCCACATATGTAATATATTACATGGGTTACAGAAAGGTAAAGAACTGAGAACGGGTGATAAGTTTCATGAGGCTGAAAATGGTACAAGTGTTGCAGCCAAGTCTGTTGGTCACTGTCACCCTGTATTACCAGAATACATTGATTCTGAACAAATGTTATTAGATACCGAACCTGATATACAAAATCATATCAGTCTCTTTATTAAGATAAAGAAGGATATAATTTTGTATTGTTGGATAATATTTTGTACATTTCCTATATCAAGAGTTGATCGGTTCAGGCATGCTATCTAAAAGTATTGACGTTCTAAATCAAACCACAGTTCTTAGTATACAGAACACACACAAGAGGAAGAGTTCAGAAATGAACGAATCCTTCTTGAGGCATTGTAGACTAGGTCATATCAATGCGACCCGACTGGTTGAAGTTACATTTAGATGCATATTTAAATTAGTTTGAATTTACATCTTGTGAAACTTGCCAGTCATGTCACAAAGATAAGATGACCATAGCTCCGTTTATTTGAAACAGAGAAAGAGTTTGTGAACTCTTGGGATTGATACATGCTGATGTATGAAGTGTTAGTGTATATGCCCTAGAGGCCATTACTGTATCATACTAGTTTGTATATTACTTGATGGAAGCTTGGGATATTCACAGTTGTATTTACAATCTTGCTGGAAATGGTAGTATGCTACTTGGTTTGTCTCTGCTTTAATATGTGCATGTGTTTCTTTTAGCATATCGCTGATATACATATTGGTAGAGCCCTTAGGATCTTTGCTTGATTACCAGCGTTGTGATGGCGCTCACACTCGTGAGGGCTGGGTAATCCATAAGCACATCCTTATACAGGTCCCTGGTCGTTGGACTATCGAGACAGGGCATCGATACTCCGGAGTAGACTAGCGTATGCGCTTCTCATCCCAGTGTGGGAGACGGTCTGTCCCACAGCCGTCAGTACGTCGTACTTGAGATAGTATACGGGTGCTCGTTAGGTTACGAGTACACTGGACAGGACTCATCGGGAACTGTTGGTTGGTATTATACCTATCGTCAGTTATCAGTTCCCAGGTGACATTAGTACAGCTTAGTCCGCTGACTTGACACTGTCACTTCGCCTCGAGTGTGTTCCCACTGCACTTTGATTACTACCCTACCACGGCTCAAAGGAGTTGTGCAAACAGGTAGTTTTTGGGTGCAGTCCCGAAGCACTTGGAGGCAGTGACGGTTAGAAAGGATTCGTCTCTCCCGGTATTGGGAGTTGACATCGCGCTGTGTCAAGGAAAGCCATTACACAAGTAGTCCCTGGCCAGGGCAAGCGAGATATACTGGTAGGTTTTCAGTGTTATCTCAGGGTGTTCTGGGCTATACTCCGACACGACTTGTACCGCTATTAGGGGACTGACGTTCATCGCCCCCTAGGCCCGCCATGCGATGTATCAGACGAACAGACCGGACTGTACGGAGACTGTCACATACAGGCTCAGTAGGAGTTCAGATGGGGTCTCCTCGTCAGTCTTCTTATCGGCATCAACCTGGGGACCGTTACGTACAACTAGTGCCGCTTGTGTTCTGTGGTTAAATCCACTGCCAGCGTAGTGTCGAGTCTTTAGAGTCCCACACAGAGAGCTATTCGCCTTTAGGCAAAATGAGTAGAGGTCGCATGGTTTTGCGACAGGGTTCGTTCACATCCGCGCACTTGTGCACGTTTGTTGTCCGGACACCTTATACTAGCGGGCTTTAGTTTAAGACAGATCCTAGTATATGATTTGGGATTGGTTTTATCTCTTTGTATTCGTGTTCCTCGGATCACGAATACGGGTGCGTATGCACAGTTGCTTAAGACATAGGGAGAGGACATTGATTAGGGTTAATGACCATTGTCATTTTATTAACCCTAATGCTTATGTGTGTATTATGGTTTAATATAATTGTGCATGGTTATGGTTGTTGACCATTTGACTATCTTGACTTGTTGACCTTAGTTGACATATTGACCATCATCATTCCATATAAAAGATGCTCTTTGATCCTTGCAATTAGCATTAAATATGAAATGATAATGGTCATGTCTTGATTAAGCCATGACAATTATCTTACTAATTATCAATTTATAATAATACACACATATATGTGAGAATGCTTAATAATTCTCTCATTCTATCATTTACTTTCTCTCTCTTGTTCTTCCTCTTCCTCAAGCTCTCCCCTCTCATGTGTTGAGAAACACTTGAGCTTGAGAAAAACCACTTCTTGATAATCTCTACTCTCATCTAGGGTTCTAGGATTAGCACTTCTAGCACCCTAGTTACTTCTAGCTTGGAGTTGAAGCCAAAGGTTGAGGCTTTCGGGTGGATCCTTCTTCGACGTGAGAAGACGACAAAGGCGATCCCTTTCTACTACTCCATGGAGCAAGGAGAGAAGGACATAAAGCCCTAGGTATAACCATTCTAACCTTTAGCTAGTTTCTAGTTAGCTTTAGCTTGTTTTTGTTTAGCAAAGATCCTCCTTTGTCTAGTCCATGTTGCCTAAAGTCATAAAAATACGATTTTTATTCCGTTTTCCGCCTCCCCGTAAGTACCGGGGCGGGCAACGTGGACTTACAGTGGTATCAGAGCCTAACTAAACATAAACTAGCAAGGTAGTAAAAGTGTATGGAAGTTTGATCGGAAAAATCGAAAAACCAAAATATCAAAACCCTAACTTTCTGTTAAAATTTTTCCTGTTCAAAATAAAATAAATCATACTCCAAAAATCATCTCAGGGTTTTGTTAAGAAACTCACCAAAGCCGGTCCAGTGAATCGATCAAAGCGTCGCGGTTCCGCGGCAATAGCAAGCTATTGCCGCGCAACCGCGGCCGAGTTGACTCGGTTCTGGGTCGAGTTTGGTGCAGTGTTCTTCTGGCTTGGTTTTAGGATTTTTAAGATGGTTTATATGTGCCCAGGTTTTCCAGAAAAGAAATTTGTTTTTGGGGGCCTATAAATCCGTATTTTTGATCGAACTTCACTACACTTTGACTAATGGGTTATATCTGTGATGTTTAAATGTATTGAACGTCGGCTAATCGCTATATGTCGATTAGTGGGGGTTATACATATCTGTGATCTATGTTTGATGATGGTATGTGTATATGAATGCGTTGGATTGTCGCGGGTGAATAGCCGGGGTGGATGTGAGATGAGTGTTTATTTTTCTTTCATTCATTGTAATATGTAAATTGATGTAATAATATTTGTATGGCCGCACAACCGGGTCGGGGTTGTAGCCGTTATTGTATAATTATTTTTACTGTTTTTGCTCCTAGGATAGACCCATGGAGGGGGTGCACAAACTACCGGGTATCTCGAAGTGCCGAGTGGCCTGCTCATGGTGTTGAGGGAGGTTGCTTCGCTTCGGGTACTTGGCGGGTAGTTTGTCGCACCCGTAGGGGTCTTGGGTGGGGTATTAGCTATTCACCGCGACCGTGTAATCCGCTTTTCGTTGCAGGTTCGAACGTATTGCGGATTCCTAGTATATCCAATGTTTTCATCTGTGATCTGTAATGTGTATCATTGTTATATATTTATATATGATAACTATTTAGGCGTTGCTTATGTTTTATAGCCGCACTAGCCCAGCCCCCGCTCTGTCGTTAGTTAAGTTACCTAACGGGTGATGACGGGGCCCCGTGGCGAATGCGACTGGCATAAGCGTACGTCATATTTTGGTTGTTTTCTGCAATGGTAGGATTAAATGATGGGACGCATTAAAAGAACTAATGCAAGAAAATAAACCAAATAAAAGTCGATTGGAACACTTTGAAAACCACTCGGTTCTTTTCAAAACTAAACTTTTAAATGCGGAGCTTGAACCACTCCTTTTAAAAGCTATCTCGTTCCATCGATTATATCAAGTTCACTACGTTCACGGTTTCGCCAAAACCATTCGTAGCCCTCCATCATTTCAGTTAAATATTCGGTAGTATTCAAGCTATGTATTTTGACCTCACACCAAGGCATAGTGATTGGTAGCTGCCGGATATTTATCTGTTGCATAGATAGAATGCGTTGGTTTGAGACAGTCGTACTGCCATTTTGGCCTACGTCAAGGGTAGGTACGGGTGGGTTCAAATTAATCGGGATAATGATGGGAAGAACTTGACATGTGACTTATGACATTTTGACCTCACGCCAAGGTCATAAGAGCATGGGGCAAAAATCCACATCGGGAGTTTCATAAGTACTGAAACTTGCTAGAGCTGGATACCATTTGGAGTGTGATAATTCTGGTAGGATTCCTTCGGTTTTATCACGCGATGATATTTGGATCCCGATCCTACTGTGAGTATATGCTACTCCTCGGGAAAACTCTCACTTAACGATCAATGCTATAAACCTAGTAGGTGTCTAGAAAGGTGTTAGCAGGGCTATGCCCACAGGGAAAAGAGGTTACTTAATTAAGGAACTTCGCGAAAGCGTTGGAAAACCTCCCTCGAAGTACCGACACTGGCCTGGCTGAACGGTTAAGCAAGTATTGTACGGTGAGATTGATCCCGACTAATTCTTTCTTTACGGTTTGAGAAGGGATTCGAGAGACAGTGGGAGCCATCCTGTTTAGACAAACAAAAAACCACTCTAAACTTGCAAGAGCATCATGCTAAAGTGTTTCTTTTCTCTCTCCTAATTGCAGCGACCATTCAACATGACCGGACTTAAGTTATTACTAGATAAAAACATACTGACAGGGCCAAACTACAAAGATTGGCTCAGGAATGTCAAGATGGCAATCACTTACGACAAGTTGGGGTATGTACTTACCACCAAAGCTCCCCCTGTCCCAGGTCCCACCTCCAGCGTCGTGGATAAGGAAATCCGTAAGACATGGGAGATCGATTGCGCGAAGGCCAAATGCATCGTGCTTGCCTCGATGGACAATGAACCTCAGAGGAGGCATAAGAATATGGACCTAGAGTCCATATTTCTCCATACAAAAGAACTGTATGGAGAGCAGTCTCGTATCGCAAGATACGAAGTGTCGAAGAAGCTATTTTCGGCAAGATGGCCGTCGGATCATCGGTAGCGGAACACGTGCTTAAGATGATTGGCTACATAGAGAAGCTCGCAGACCTTGGGACCACGTTGGAGAATGAACTCTATACTGATTTGATTCTCCAGTCCCTTCCTTCCACTTACGCCCAGTTTATCCTAAACTTCAACATGCAAGGAAAGGAGGTTGAACTTTCCGAACTTCTGAACATGTTGAGGAGTGCTGAGGGCACCCTACAGAAAGGAAGGGAGATATCCATTTTGTTTGTAGGAGGATCTTCCTCTTCTAGATCCAGGGCGAAAGCCAAGGGTAAGAAGAAGAAAGCCCCCGCCAAACCAAGAGGCGGTGTCAGTAAAGTGGATACGAAGGGAAAAGGAAAGGCAACAAAGGTAGCGGGAAAGCTAGTGGGGAAGGAAGAATGCTTCTACTGTCACAAAAGTGGTCACTGGAAACAGGATTGCAAGGCTTGGAAGGCCAGAACACAGGATTTGAAGCGAGTTGCGGCTTCAGCTTCAGGTGTGTATGTTATTGAAAACCGTCTATCAATAAACTCTACATCCTGGGTATTGGATACCGGATCCGGATCTCATATCTGTAATTCTTTGCAGGCGTTGAGAAAGCGTAGAGTTTTGAAGGAAGGTGACATGACCCTCAGAGTTGCAAACGGTGCTAGCATGGATGCTGAGGCCGTGGGGGACTATCACCTGGGATTGTCGGATGGACACTTTTTGGTTTTGCGTAGTTGTTATTATGTACCAAATGCAACCTGTAATATCATTTCTGTATCTTTATTATCTAAAGAAGGTTATGAATTTGCATTTGTAAGTAATGTAGTGAACATTCACCTTAATCAAGTTTTGATTGGGTCAGGTACATTGAACAACGGTATATACGTATTAAACCAACCACAGATTTTCAATGTCCAGAATACACACAAAAGAAAGTATCAAGAAATCAATAAAACTTTCTTATGGCATTGTAGACTGGGTCACATCAATGAGAGAAGGTTGACTAAGTTACATACAGAAGCATATTTGGATCCGTTCGAATATCAATCATATGCAACTTGTCAATCCTGTCTCAAAGGAAAGATGACAAAGACTCCGTTCACTGGACACGGAGTAAGAGCGAGCGAGCTCTTGGGACTCGTACACAGTGGCGTGTGCGGTCCAATGTCTACACATGCACGAAGCGGTTATTCTTACTTCATTACTTTTACGGATGACTTTTCAAGGTACGGTCATGTCTTCTTAATGAAACATAAATCCGAAGCTTTTTAAAAGTTCCAGGAATATAAGAATGAAGTAGAAAAACAAACAGGCAAAAGTATCAAGACACTGAGATCTGATCGAGGTGGTGAATACTTGAGTGCCGAGTTCCTGGGTTACTTAAAAGAGAATGGAATTGTAACACCTTAGAATGTGTTTTGTAGCTAATTATATTTTAATGTGTGGTTTTTAATAAAAAGTTTACCAAATTAAGTTTTAAATATTTTATCCTATTTAATGTGTTTTTACTAGAATTTTATTAGGCACACACACACTTGTGCAAGTAAACTAGGATGTAAATTGAGGTTTAATCTTTGCTTAATTTAGTGTTAAGTTTGTATTAAGTGTTTTGGGTTTTAAGTGTGCATGGTTGTAATTAGTAGTGTGTTTTTTTTTTAAATGAAAAAGGGTTTTATATGGTTGAATTGTTGACTTTGTGTGAGAGAGGGGGGCATGGGAAGCATGGGTGACCCATGCCTCATTATGGGGAGAGAGAGAGAGGAGGGGGGGTTGACTTGTGAGTTCTCTCATTCCCTCACTCTCATTCTCTCACCCCCATTCTCTCTCACAACACACACACACACTCACTCACTCTCAAACTCACACACACACACTGCAGAGAGAGAGAGAGAGAGAGAAGAAGCAGCAGCAGAAGCAGAAGAAGGAAGCAGCAGCAGCAGCACAGGCAGTGGCAGCAACAACAACATCAACATCATCTTCCTCACCATCATCAGCATCACTATCATCATCATTACTATCAACAGCAGCAGCAGGAATAGAAGCAGCAGCAAGCAGCAGTGACAGCAGCAGCAACACTAGGAGCAACAGCAACAGAGGCAAGCTCCAGCAACTGCAGCAGCCATCACCTCCTCCATACACCTCTTCACCTGCTCTCTAGGGTCCGATAGGGTATATTTCCGAACCCTATTGTTTGATTGTGCAGCTTGTGTGCTAATTAGCTAGTTTAGTGCTAGTTTTGGTGATTTGTGAGGTATTGTGGTAATTTGTTGGAT
Source organism: Agapanthus africanus (assembly GCA_030015575.1). Classification (NCBI taxonomy): domain Eukaryota; kingdom Viridiplantae; phylum Streptophyta; class Magnoliopsida; order Asparagales; family Amaryllidaceae; genus Agapanthus; species Agapanthus africanus. Next base: position 466,301,726 of record JASDDO010000014.1, on the reverse strand, counting down.
GTGTTGGATACCCTAGTTTACTTAAGTGCTAATAGGGACATTGCAACTGAGAAATCCCCAGATTACACTAAAATACCATATAGTTTGTGTTTTGTGCAAATTGTCGTTTTAAGCGATAATTGTGATATTTGTGACCTGCTTTAGACCCGATGCCTACAGAATAAAATTGTGAGGACTGGGACATGCTACCTAGGTCTAGAGCACACCAAATGAACACGAGCCCCTACCCCCATACTGGGGCCGCCAATTTTGCCAATCTGGCCGCAATTTGCGGCCAGGCTTGGGTTCTGGGTGTTGGGGTTTGGTCTGGGGTAGTCTGCTGTGTTGTGTAGTGTGTTGGTATGTCCAGTTTTGTAATATCTCACCTGTAGGAAAATCTGGGACTATATGTCGCTTTTGTGTTTAGTGTGTTTGCGCGATACGCGCGATACGCGAGAGGGTTCTGTGATCCAGCGTGTCGCGATGGTTTTTAGACGCGTACACACACGATTCAGCGTATCGTGCACACGCGCGTTTAGTTCACGACGCGAGTTTCCCGTTTCGTTTCGATATCGCGTTTCGAGAGATATTGGGCTTATATGTGATTGCCATGTCTTATTTGCAGGTTTGCAGACAGGGACTACAGACACCACTACAGGGGGAGCAGATGATAGGATTCACCCCGCGTGGAGTTTAGGTGAGTAGATATAACATCTACAGGGGAATCGCCCGCATGGCGTTATGCGTCTGGGCTAGGATTCAATTTCCTGTCGCACATTCTACGTCATTGTAGAATTGCGCATTTACTGCATTTCCTAGATATAGCTATATACTGTGACTAGCAGCCGTAGGACACTGCACACATTATTGACGGTTCATGTTGCACGAGCACGGATTGCATGCTACACACACACCGTCAATAATTGCCATGTCACACACTACCCCTTATAGCTACCATTGCTTGCCACACTTGACATCTAGCCTATCGATATACCTATAGCGTATCATACCTTTAGTGATAGGTATATTTTCACTTGCGATACAGCTACAGGTATACCTCCTACATATTTTACTTATACCGGGAGGGATTTCCTACATATGTTACTTATACCAGGGGGGTATACGACATCAGTTCTTATAGGTAGATACCTACACTTTGCTACACCTGTATGTTAGATACATATTCAGTTGTTGTCGCACATTCACATTTACTGATGTTACTTAGCTGTACCTTATCATGATTTCGCCTACATCTGGTTCAGCTATATACTTGTGTTTGCCTGCTCGCATTCAGATATATCGCATACATTTATTCCTGTATTTATGCATTGTTTATCTGGATTTTATATGATGTTTTCGGGATTTGGGAACCGCGGGAGTTCATGAAATTATGCATACATGAACAACCCGGTTTCCTTGATATGATATTTCGAGCGTCCCCCATGAGTTTTATCGGTGCTGATTTTATGCTCCATACGATGTGTGGTTGCCGTATGAGAGTACATGGTGGGACCCGGTATGGTTCCCCTCGGCAAGAAGATCGATGGGTTTGCCGATTGAGCCTGGAGGCGGGCGAGTACCTACCGGTGATTGTTTGGACCAGGCAGTTGTCTGGAGGCTACTGGCCAGAGTAGAGAGATGGATGCGGGATGACCTGTACTGTCGAGGCCGAGGGCCGACACTGCAGACGGACCCCGTGGGCTGATCCGGACTGACGGAGCGCCATATACGAGGATTTCTGTGCCGATGCTTGGCACATGGTTTCATGATATTTCTTTAACCCCCTTCTTGTATATATAACAGGGGACCTAGCCGTTGTTATATATACCCTTACACCAATATTAGTAGAATGGGATGCTAATATATGTGTATTGCCCCCATCATATTTATTTCTGTACATATATTTACCTTTAGGATGCTAGAACTTACTTGGGATACTAGGTGATTCATTGGGACTTGGACATTGGATATACCTACGTGATTGGTGACTTGTACATTCGGGATCTTGGAGATTACTCGATACTGTACATTGAGGAGATGTGAGACTTATTTGATGTGAGTGCCCAATGTGGGGGCCTGGTTTGAGGATTTGGGATTGGAGTATCTTGATGGATTGTGATCCTACCACGACGTCAGGTTTCCGTGGAAAATGGCATATTCCACCCTACACCTCACCATTACCTATCTTATGCACAGATTCATATATTGGTAGTACTTGTAGTGTACCCTTATGATAGTTGCATATTTGCTTTCTTATATCTCTATTGCATAGACATTGCATACTACTATCATGTCATCATTGCTTCACATATTGATTGTACCTGCTAGTGTACTCTTTTTAATTCAGCTTCGCATGACATATCATTACTTCTGTAATCGTATATTTTAGATTCATGCTGTACGTGCATTCCTGCGATTACCTGCATATGTTTTATACTATTCACGAGTTGGCAACTCACCCCCGTTGTGCCACAGGTGTTTCAGGTTTTTCCCCAGAGTAGTCGAGGCAGGCTATTCCCCTATCCAGCTATCCAGCTACCATCTTTTGCTACAGATACCGCATCAGCTCACAGTACTCTTTTGCATAGGTGGGTTAGACGGTTATCTGTATTATATATTGTACCTTCGTTGTATTGTACTCTCCATCTACTGCTGTATTATTGACATAGAGACTTGGTGAGGACGTTATGTGTATTATTGTGGATTTGATGTCTTTTATATACATCTTTCTCTCTACTGTCTTTATTTCTTCGCTACGGCGTCGTATATTTGCATTGTATCCATTTTTGCTGGATTTTACAAAAAAGGGTGTTGCTAAAATTTTAAGAAAGAAAGTGAGACTTTTAAAGAATTTGGGTTGCGATTTCAAATGTTTCAAACTTATATTATCTTTTCCGTATTTTTATGGTTTAGATTTCTGGGTTTTGGCTTTCTTTTACTACGTTGCGTCTTTAGGCGTTGCTTAGTATTAGGGCCGTCACGGGCCATTCTTGGGTCGTGACAGGAATTCTCTCTCAGCTTACTCCTCCATACACTCCGCAACACAACGGTGTATCGGAGAGACGGAACCGAACCCTATTGGATATGGTACGGTCCATGATGAGTATCGCTGAGTTTCCGCGATCGTTCTGGGGATATGCGCTAGAATCAGCTGCATATCTTTTGAACCGAGTTCCCACTAAGACTGTGCCTACCACACCATATGTGTTATGGAGTAGGAAGAAACCCTATCTTCAATACTTGAAGATTTGGGGATGTCCAGCTTATGTCAAAAAGCAGAATGCGGACAAACTAGAGGCACGATCAGTACTTTGCAAGTTTGTGGGATACCCAAAGAACTCCAAGGGGTAACTTTTCTGTTACGCAGAGGAACAAAAAGTCCTTGTTTCTCGTAATGCCCATTTTCTGGAACATCAGTTCTTAGAAAAAGAAATAAGTAGGAGCGCAATAGAACTGGAAGAAATTCCAGAACCACAAGCTATTACTGAAAGCTTAGTAGAACCAGAGGGTTCGAAAGATCAAGACATTCCCACGCCACTCCGCAGGAGTAGTAGGCAGTCTCATCCGCCCGAGAGATACTACGGTTTTCTCATTGACGGGGATAGAGAGGATTGCATCATAGATTGTGATGAGCCTACTAGCTTCCAGCAAGCCATTCAGAGCGTCGACTCGGTAAAATGGCTGGATGCAATGCGGACCGAAATGGAGTCCATGTACACCAACAAAGTATGGACGTTGGACATTGCTCCAGATGGGGTAAAACCCGTAGGATGCAAGTGGATCTTCAAAAGGAAGATTGGTGTAGATGGACAGGTTGAGACCTATAAAGCTAGACTGGTTGCAAAGGGTTTTCGTCAAAGACCTGGTTTGGACTATGACGAAACCTTTTCTCCAATAGATATGCTGAAATCCATTCGGATCCTTCTTGCCATTGCTACCTTCCACGATTATGAGATTTGGCAGATGGACGTAAAGACAGCTTTTCTAAATGGACATTTAGAGGAGTGTGTCTATATGGACCAGCAAGAGGGTTTCATTCAGAGTGGGAGCAGCGAAAAGGTGTGCAAGTTGCTTAAATCCATTTATGGACTAAAGCAGGCATCGCGGAGTTGGAACATATGTTTTGATGAGACTGTCAAGGAATTTGGCTTTATCAAAAATCCAGATGAACCATGCATCTATTGTAGATTTGTAGCGAGAACTGTAGTTTTCCTCGTTTTATACGTGGATGACATTCTCTTAATAGGAAATGACATTCCTATGCTACAATCTGTCAAGGGGTTCTTGTTACACAGGTTCTCCATGAAAGACCTGGGTGATGCCTCATACATTCTGGGTATCCGGATCTACCGCGACAGATCCAAGAGGATATTAGGACTTTCACAGTCCAGGTACATCGATACCATACTGAAAAGATTCAGTATGGAAGATTCCAAGCGCGGTAATCTACCGGCTTGTCACGGGATCATGTTCACACCATAATATTGTATTTTATATTCCCCATTCTTATGCATTTACAATAAAAACAGGTGCTTTTGACGCATGTCTGCTACATGTTACAGGTTACAGGTTCTTGGACAGAAAACAGTGAAAACGAGGTAAAGACGATGAAAAAGTGAATTTTAACCAATGAACAGAAGATCTTGATCAAGCCTACATAAGAAACAGTTCACAAAGCAAGGTTCAAGACGTCAACACAAAGCAACGGTTAAAAATCCACTACAAATATTCACTGAGGATCTGGAACCAATATAGAAGCCCAATTGATAAAAATATTGAAGAATAAGAAAGCCCAGGAAGCACAGAGCCTGCAGCAGAATTTTTAGAGCCCAACTATTTCTTTTGGCCGCGGAACCGCGGCCAAACCAGGCCTTGGGCCGCGGTTCCGCGGTGGGATAAGGGGATTAGGAAATACAAATTTTACCAAAACTCTTTTTCTGCGCTGAAAAGATTTCCTGAGGGTATATTTGTAATTATAGACATGAGGATCAAAATGTAACCTAGGGTTTCCTATTCTCTATAAATAGGAACTCAAATCATTGTAATTTCTTACGCCTCCCTTTAATGAATAAAATTTAGAAATCTTTTGGAGAGCATCGGTGTTTCTTCTGCATTCAGAAATTCAGATCTGACAACCCTGCATGGATGATTGGAGAGATGCATCAGTAAGTAGTTTTATTTAATTTCCCTAGTTTAGATTTTAATTCCTTGCCTTAGATGTTAGCTTTGGCAAAGGCTTTTGAGAGATGAGATCTCTCATCCCTTTCTTACTCATCACATAGAATCTATAGGACTCCATGCATACATGCACATACCGCTCCCGACGGCTCCCTATCCCTCAAGGTAGCGGTGATACCGTAGTATAAAGGCCCGGTTGTGATGTTTTCCATGGAGGTTAGGGTAAGGATTGATAAAGGAAGGACAAGAACCTAGAGGAAGGAACACCTTCCCGAATGGATCTAATCTCCTTTATTGATAATTACCATAACTCCTCTTAAATCCTAATTTAGGTATAGAAAGCGTTGAGATTTATTTACATTTCCAAACCATTCCAAAACCTAACGCTAGCAAGATTTAGATCTAGATTAATTTAGTTTATAGATAGAATTAGGTTTCTAGATTTAATAACAACTCCGAACACCATTCGGAATTAACTCGTAAGCGCGAATCGGGAATTCACAAAATCCCTGTGGACCGACCCGTACTCACCGGCTAGCTACATGCGACGCCGTTCTTGATTGCGGTTACAAATATTTTTGATCCCTCCATTCAATCAAATGGCGCCGTTGCCGGGGATGGCGTAGAATTTTCTTTTCGCAATTTCGGGTTAATCTTAAAATTTAAAAAATCATAAAAATCTAAAAAATCCAAAAAAAAATATAAAAATATATCAATAGTTATTTTTTGGAAAGGGTACTTTGTTGTGCGATATCTTGCAGGAAAAAACTCGGATCTGGAAATTTACAGAAAGACAAACAGAAAACTAAATATCAAAACAAAAGGGAACTACGAAATCAGAGCAGCAGAATTTTTCCCGAGAACCAAGCCCTCCATTACGCCGCTTTTCCGCCGCACTAACCCACTTTAGACCGCGGATCCGCCGCGGTCTTGGAGTTTCAGAATGTCAAAATTTTTCTGGGGACCCGCGCCCGCTCCTTCACCGCGGAACCGCGGCGGGAGACCCCTTTTGGCCGCGGTTCAGCTGCTCTCGGGTGACGTCATCAGGTGAAAATTCCTCTGTAAGCTTCTCTGGTCTTTCTATGGAGATCTAGATATATCTTTTCTGAAATATTCTTGCAGGATTTTGTGCGCCTTAAAAATATATTCCCTTCCAAATAACGATCTTATGCAGGATTTTTGGGCCCCGCTTGAACTAAATTGATTGCAAGAAATATTTTGCTGTTAATTCTTTCCAAATAAAGATTCTTGTGATATGCTTCAAATAATAACCAATTGCAAGTAATATTTTGTTGTTGCATATCTTTTCTATAAAATATTTTGCTGTTGCATATCTTTTCGCTAAAATCTTTTTGCAAAAAATTTTTTTCCAAATAAAGAGAAAGAAATAAAATTAATGAAAAAATGAAAATAAAAAGGACAAATATTTTATAGAACTTGCAAAATTTTTTTAGCCTCAAATAAATCCTTGCACCATCCAACCTTCCTTTTTGTCACCTTTCTTCTTTTAACATGGGTACCCCATATAAAAAATCATTAGCCGAACTTTAGTATCCCGAACCTAATTTTGCATCATATGTCAATGTGTTCGGTCGATTTAAAAACGATCCCTCCATGCCTAAAAAATCTCTGAAAGATCACATAGAGGAGTCTAGGAGAAACAGTTTGACTTTTCAACCCACTTTGTGTCAACCTAGTCAACCTTTACCACCTACATATGTTGACACCACTTTTCCAAGTCCTGCTGTAACTCCTAGGCCGATGTCCATTGCTGAGCATATTTCTCAATCTCGCAGTCGATCTTTCACCCCTCTCCACTCATCTAGTTCTAGGGATCCGCACGACTATTCACCTTTTTATCCACATGTTGACCCTACCCTTACCCAACCACCCACTTCCTACCAGTCATACCCAACCTTCCCACCTTCACTAGACACTGTTTCGACACAGCCATTAGGGAGTTTCACATATCCAACCAATTTTGAATCTTTTACTGAAACCCCCTCACCACCTAAGTCTAGTTTGGAAGAGGCGTTGGAGGCGTATATCGCAGCAACAAACAAAATGGTTAGGAATGTCGAAGCGTCCGTGGCCACCCTTATGCAACCTAGTGAACCGGTAGCTAGTGTCCCGCTAGCTCCAAATTTTTCAATGTATGAGGCGGCAGTTGGACAGAGTGAGAATGAGAGAGGATTTTCAAATCAAACCTACCCTTACCCAATTGAAGCCCACAACTCCTGTTTGCCATCGATTGCCCTAAATAGTTCACCTGTTGAAAATAAAAATGAGTTGTGTGATTTTGTAGTGTTTGATTTGCCAGATTGTGAGGAACCCCTTTCGAGTGAAACCGCACCTAATCCTTTCGATCTTTACACCTCCACTCTAGAACCTAAATCGATACATATCCATGCTGATGAGGTGTCTAAAGAAATTGATTTTCACTTGATTGAGGATATAGACGCCGGGAATATTTCGGATGATGAACCTGTCGATTTACTTGAGATTTTATGTTCAAATCATCATCCCGAGTTATTAAATGTTTCTCCCGAATCTCATATGCGTCTAGATTTTGATGATAATGGCATGGATGAGTTAAATATTGAGGATAGTATTGAGGTGAGTCTTGAGGATAATATTGAGGTTGAATCATTTTTGTTTGATGTGTCTGATTTTCCAATTCATCCTCCTGAACCTTTGACTGGTATATCACCCTCCCTCCTTTCCATCATTCCGACCCCGCTTGAAGACTGTGAGCTTGAAACCTTTTCCTTTGAATCTGACACAATTCTCACAGACGATAACACCTACGAGTGTTTCACTTTTTCGGACGATGTTGACGACTCACCGTCCGAGTTTGAGTCCTTTACATTTTCAGATGAGCCATCAGACTCGGTTGATTATAGCAGTTTCGAACCATTAATGGAATCTTTCAAGTTCGAAACAGTTTACTACGGTGAGAAAGATACTATCCCTAATTCACTCCCTTTCGTCTTTCACATTGTTCCGACCGAACAAATGACCGTTACGCTTTCATTTCCTATACCAAGTTCGGCGTACCCATGTTTTCTTGCGAATCTTGAGGGATTTGACCCCATTTCCCGACGAGTTGGTAGGTTAGCGCAATCGCTTTTAACACATCGGTCATCACAAATTGCACTAATTTATTCACTCAATTTACACCCTCAAGATCGCACTCCACTTCCTTCTTCTTTCCGTCTTTCTTCTCCCCCACCGAGACCATATTCTACCATTCTTCTTTCCACACGGTCTCGCGTGCTTTTCATCTCTTTTCTTTCCATCCCATTCTTGCACCAACTCTACCATTACCATGATAAGATTTTTGAATGGTTGGTGCTAACTTTTGGCTTGTGCAAGGCCAAGCTTAAGTTTGGGGGAATCTTTGTATATATGTATATATATTTTTGTTTTCTTTTTCTATAAAAAAAAAATTTCAAAACATTAAAAATACAAAAAAAATGTAAATAAATAAACAGGGGAGTGCCGGCATTTTTACACTCTTGGTTTAGCATGACAGTGAGGACACTGTCAAGTTCAAGTTTGGGGGTATGCTCGGTACGTCTTCTTCCTTCGCATTCATTTGTACATATTTTTGCATTTGCATACTTATTTGAAAAACTCATAAAAATTGAAAATTTTCAAAAATTAAAAAAATTATTGTATTCAATTTTGGCTATAATTGACTTGAGTTTGACAAATTGGTTAACTGGCTAGGAACAACTAGATCTTAGACTTAGTGAATTAAAGACCCTAAAGATAACATTCCTTAAAGTTTAACGGTAGAAAGTATATGCCTTGTAGTTTATTTAGAAATAGGCAAATTTTGGGTTCACTTCTTGGGCTAAGTCAAAATAAGGGAAGAGTATTGATGTTCTTATTAGAGTATAAGTTTGAAAAATAGTTCCTAGCTTAAGTCTAGATTCTGAAAACGTATACCCTACAATTTGCACAATCACGCACCTTGAAACTTGGATTAGTAGAAGAGACCTTGAAATACTCTTGTCTAAATTCCTTAGCACAATGAAAAAGAAAAAAAAGGGGTGGATAAAGAAAAAAAATGGACACTGGTTTTTGTGATTACTTAAGGCTGTAAAAATAGAAAAATATTTAGCGAGGGTGCTTCATCACCTAGTGCCTTAGACCAACTGGTTTGGGAGCCACTGCTAAAAGCCTTGGGTGTTGCAAAACTAGGAAGTACGCTTTAAAACGCTAACGCATCTTGTAATCGGTTGTTGGTACCTCAAGAAGTATTAACAGTCGCATGAAGGATGTGAAAGCGAAAATTCACAAGTGCTTTGGACAATATACTGGAGTACGAGTGCTTGATTTGAATTTCCAAGTGTAGGGGTGATATTTACACACACGTGGTGATTTGTGATTAGAGTTTAGATAAGAGAAAGGAATGAAGAATAGAACTTGTGTCTTTAATAGAGTTGATAGAAATTCCTAAGTGGAGATGGAATCCTAGAAGAAAAACTTAAGAGATGCTGAAAGCTAAGTAAGTCTGCATAACATATATAATCTTAAGTTAAATGATGAGGAAGCGTGAAGAATATGGGTGGATAATTTGCGGGTCGACGATAATAGAATTCCTTGTTAGAAAACCTAATTGGAGAACAAAAGTCGAAAAGCCAAATTGATAGGATTTTGTGGGTGTAGTCCGCTGAAAACCCTCAGGAGACAACACTCCTCCTACTAGGGACACCTAGAGGTTTAACGGCTTGTTGCACGAGCTCAGTGCAATCGCGTTTCCCTGCGAAAGTGCGGTTAGGTTTTTTGTAGAGAATAAAACAATAAGTTTGCTCGAGGACGAGCAAAAGATAAGTTTGGGGGTATTTGTTCACACCATAATATTGTATTTTATATTCCCCATTCTTATGCATTTACAATAAAAACAGGTGCTTTTGACGCATGTCTGCTACATGTTACAGGTTACAGGTTCTTGGACAGAAAACAGTGAAAACGAGGTAAAGACGATGAAAAAGAGAATTTTAACCAATGAACAGAAGATCTTGATCAAGCCTACACAAGAAACAGTTCACAAAGCAAGGTTCAAGACGTCAACACAAAGCAACGGTTAAAAATCCACTACTAATATTCACTGAGGATCTGGGACCAATATAGAAGCCCAATTGATAAAAATATTGAAGAATAAGAAAGACCAGGAAGCACAGAGCCTGCAGCAGAATTTTCAGAGCCCAACTATTTCTTTTGGCCGTGGAACCGCGGCCAAACCAGGCCTTGGGCCGCGGTTCCGCGGTGGGATAAGGGGATTATGAAATACAAATTTTACCAAAACTCTTTTTCTGCGCTGAAAAGATTTCCTGAGGGTATATTTGTAATTATAGACATTCGGATCAAAATGTAACCTAGGGTTTCCTATTCTCTATAAATAGGAACTCAAATCATTGTAATTTCTTATGCCTCCCTTTAATGAATAAAATTTAGAAATCTTTTGGAGAGCATCGGTGTTTCTTCTGCATTCAGAAATTCAGATCTGACAACCCTGCATGGATGATTGGAGAGATGCATCAGTAAGTAGTTTTATTTAATTTCCCTAGTTTAGATTTTAATTCCTTGCCTTAGATGTTAGCTTTGGGAAAGGCTTTTGAGAGATGAGATCTCTCATCCCTTTCTTACTCATCACATAGAATCTATAGGACTCCATGCATACATGCACATACCGCTCCCTACGGCTCCCTATCCCTCGAGGTAGCGGTGATACCGTAGTATAAAGGCCCGGTTGTGATGTTTTCCATGGAGGTTAGGGTAAGGATTGATAAAGGAAGGACAAGAACCTAGAGGAAGGAACACCTTCCCGAATGGATCTAATCTCCTTTATTGATAATTACCATAACTCCTCTTAGATCCTAATTTGGGTATAGAAAGCGTTGAGATTTATTTACATTTCCAAACCATTCCTAAACCTAACGCTAGCAAGATTTAGATCTAGATTAATTTAGTTTTTAGATAGACTTAGGTTTTTAGATTTAATAACAACTCCGAACACCATTCGGAATTAACTCGTAAGCGCGAATCGGGAATTCACAAAATCCCTGTGGACCGACCCGTACTCACCGGCTAGCTACATGCGACGCCGTTCTTGATTGCGGTTACAAATATTTTTGATCTATCTTTTAGAAAGCGCGAGCACGCTAAATCATTCAATCAGATCACCCTCTCAAAAGAGATGTCTCCCAAGACTGATTTGGAGAGGGATCGCTTGTCTATTATACCCTACGCTTCTGCGGTAGGCTCTATAATGTATGCGATGTTGTGTACCAGACCGGATGTGGCTTATGCACTGAGTGTGGTAAGCAGGTATCAGTCAAACCCTGGGGAGAAACATTGGATAGCGGTAAAGAACATTCTCAAGTACCTGAGAAGGACTAAGGAGATGTTCTTGGTGTATAGCGGAAAAGACCTCCAGATTGAGGCCTTTGCTGACTCCAGCTTCCAGAGTGACAAGGATGATTCCAAGTCCATGTTGGGTTTTGTCTTTACCCTCAATGGAGGGGCGGTCTGTTGGAAGAGCTCCAAACAGGAAACCGTTGCTGACTCGACTATGGAAGCGGAATACATTGCTGCATCTGATGCCGCAAAAGAAGCTGTCTGGATGAGGAAGTTCTTGAAAGAACTTCAGGTGGTTCCGTCCATTGTTGACCCAATACCTCTGTATTGCGACAACAACGGGGCTATAGCTTTAGCGAAGGAACCCAGGTCCCATCAGAAATCCAGACACATCTTGAGGCGGTATCACCTGATCAGGGAGATCGTGGATCGCCAGGAGATCGAGGTTCGGAGGGTTGCTTCAGAAGATAACACTGCAGATCCATTCACCAAGGCCTTGCCCCAGACTCAGTTCGAGCGGCTGATCGAGATGATAGGTCTTCGATACGCCAGTACATGGCCTTAGTGCAAGTGGGAGATTGTTAGTGTATATGCCTTAGAGGCCATTACTGTATCATACTAGTTTGTATATTACTTGATGGAAGCTTGGGATATTCACAGTTGTATATACAATCTTGCTCGAAATGGTAGTATGCTACTTGGTTTGTCTATGCTTTAATATGTGCATGTGTTTCTTTTAGCATATCGCTGATATACATATTAGTAGAGACCTTAGGATCTTTGCTTGATTACCAGCGTTGTGATGGCGCTCACACTCGTGGGGGCTGGGTAATCCATATGTACATCCTTATACAGGTCCCTGGTCGTTGGACTATCGAGACAGGGCATCGATACTCCGGAGTAGACTAGCGTATGCGCTTATCATCCCAGTGTGGGAGACGGTTTGTCCCACAGCCGTCAGTACGTCGTACTTGAGATAGTATACGGGTGCTCGTTAGGTTACGAGTACACTGGACAGGACTCGTCGGGAACTGTTGGTTGGTATTATACCTATCGTTAGTTATCAGTTCCCAGGTGTCATGAGTATAACTTAGTCCGCTGACTTGACACTGTCACTTCGCCTCGAGTGTGTTCCCACTGTACTTTGATTACTACCCTACCAGGGCTCAAAGGAGTCGTGCAAACAGGTAGTTTTTAGGTGCAGTCCCGAAGCACTTGGAGGCAGTGACGGTTAGACAGGATTCGTTTCTCTCGGTATTGGGGATTGACATCGCGCTGTGTCCAGGAGAGCCATTACACAAGTAGTCCCTGGCCAGGGCAAGCGAGATATACTGGTAGGTTTCCAGTGTTATCTCAGGGTGTTCTGGGCTACACTCCGACATGACTTGTACCGCTATTAGGGGACTGACGTTCACCGTCCCCCTAGGCCCGCCATGCGATGTATCAGACGAACAGACCGGACTGTACGGAGACTGTCATATACAGGCTCAGTAGTAGTTCAGATGGGGTCACCTCGTCAGTCTTCTTATCGGCATCTACCTGGGGACTGTTACGTACAGCTAGTGCCGCTTGCGGTCTGTGGTTAAATCCACTGCCAGCGTAGTGTCGAGTCTTTAGAGTCCCAGACAGAGAGCTATTCGTCTTTAGGCAAAATGAGTAGAGGTCGCATGGTTTTGCGACAGGGTTCGTTCACATCCGCGCACTTGTGCACGTTTGTTGTCCGGACAACTTATACTAGCGGGCTTTAGTTTAAGCCAGATCCTAGTATATGATTTGGGATTGGTTTTATCTCTTTGTATTCGTGTTCCTCGGATCACGAATACTGGTGCGTATGCACAGTTGCTTGAGACAGAGGGAGAGGACTTTGATTAGGGTTAATGACCATTGTCATTTTATTAACCCTAATGCTTATGTGTGTATTATGGTTAATTGATATTAGTTTAATATAATTGTGCATGGTTATGGTTGTTGACCATTTGACTATCTTGACTTGTTGACCTTAGTTGACATGTTGACCATCATCATTCCATATAAATGATGCTCTTTGATCCTTGCAATTAGCATTAAATATGAAATGATAATGGTCATGTCTTGATTAAGCCATGACAATTATCTTACTAATTATCAATTTATAATACTACACACATATATGTGAGAATGCTTAATAATTCTCTCATTCTATCATTTACTTTCACTCTCTTGTTCTTCCTCTTCCTCAAGCTCTCCCCTCTCATGTGTTGAGAAACACTTGAGCTTGAGAAAAACCACTTCTTGATAATCTCTACTCTCATCTAGGGTTCTAGGATTAGCACTTCTAGCACCCTAGTTACTTCTAGCTTGGAGTTGAAGCCAAAGGTTGAGGCTTTCGGGTGGATCCTTCTTCGACGTGAGAAGACGACAAAGGCGATCCCTTTTTACTACTCCAAGGAGCAAGGAGAGAAGGACATAAAGCCCTAGGTATAACCATTCTACACTTTAGCTAGTTTCTAGTTATCTTTAGCTTGTTTTTGTTTAGCAAAGATCCTCCTTTGTCTAGTCCATGTTGCCTAAAGTCATAAAAATCCGATTTTTATTCCGTTTTCCGCCTCCCCGTAAGCACCGGGGTGGGCAACGTGGACTTACATGAAGGTCCCCTGTCTACACATGGCAAGACCGGTTCTTTGTACTTCATTACATTCTTTGATAATCTCTCAAGATTCAGACATATGTTCCTGTTGAAACACAAGTCCGAACTTTTTGAGATATTCATAGAATATAAGTTAGAAGTAGAGAACCAAAATACGGGTAAAAGTATTATGTCCTTTGATGTGATCAAGGAGGAGAATACTTGAGCACGGAATTCCTGGATTATTCTAAAGGAGAATGAGATTCTCTCTCAGCATTACTCCTCCGTATACACCATAGCACGATGGATATCGGGGCGGAGCAATAACACCCTATGTGATATGGTGTGCTCTATGATGAGTACTACTGAGTTTCCTATTTCCTTTTAGGGAGTTATGCTGTTATGAAGTTGCATACCTATTGAATAGGGTTCCGATCAAATCAGTTGCCTACCACTTCATATGAGATATGGAAAGGGAAGAGCCCATCTCTTAAGTCAGTTAAGATTTGGGGTTGTCCGGCCTATGTCTAAAAAGGCAAAATCCGGACAAGCTCGAGGCAAAGTCAGATCTGTAGAAGTTTGTTGGATATCCCAAGCATACGCATGGGAATATCTTCTACATAACCGAGGAACAAAATGTTTTGTTTCTCAGTATGCCACCTTTGTGAAAGGGAATTTCTTATGAAGAAATTATTGGTAATGAGGTAGAACTGGAAACAGTTCTAGCTATACAAACTGCAGCTGATGATTTGGTAGAACCAAAGGATTCAATAGCAACCAATGAACTTCGGCCTCTCCGCCGATCTAGCAGGGTTCCTCACCCACCTGAGAGATACTTTGGTTTTTCTATGACAGTGGGAGTGAGGATTGTATCATGAGATGATGACCCAACTAGTTTCGGGCTGGCCATCAGGAGTAGGACTCTGTAAGAATGGCTGGATGCTTATCGATCTGAGATGGAATCCTTATACACCAACAAAGTATGGACTTTGGTTGCTTTATCTGAAGGGTTAAATTCCCATCAGGAGCAAGTATATCTTGAGAAGATTACTTGGTGTAAATGGAAAAGTTGAGACTTTTAAAGCTAGACTTGTTAAAGGTTTGCATCATTGAACAGCTATGGATTGTGATGAAACCTTTTCTAAGTAGCTATGCTTAAGTCCCTCCAGATTCTACTTGCCACGGCTACATACCATGACTACGATATCTGGCGGTTGGGTGTCATGACTGCTTTTCTAAATAATGATTTAGAAGACAGAGTCTATAAGTACACAGTTAGAGGGCTTCGTAGACAGTGGGAGCAGCGGAAACGTGTGCAAGATGTTTTATGTGATAAAGCAGGCATCGCAGAGTTGGAACATCTGTTTTGATGAGTTAGTCAAAGAGTTTGACATCATCAAAATGGTAGATGAACCTTGCATATACAAAAAGGTAATAGGGAGTATGGTGGTGATCCTCGTAGAGTACGTGGATGACAGACTCTTGATGGGGAAGGAGTTTCCTATGCTACGCTCGGTCAATCTCCGCTTATCACAAGGATTCTCCATATAGGATCAAAATGATACCTACTAAATCCTGGGTTTTGGATCTATGAATATATCTAATTGGATGTTAGGATACTCACAAGTTGTAGTGAGTTGGTATCAATTGATCCTGGGGAGAATCACTGGAAAGGTTCCAGGGTGATAAGGACGACTGAATGTCAGTCACAGGCATTGTCTTTACCCTCAGTAAAGGGACCGTATGTTGGAAGAGTTCCAAGCTAGATACCGTGACATACTAGACGATTAAAGGCAAGATACATCGTTACTAAAGATGCAACCAAAGAGGAAGTCTGGGTGTATATTAGTTCATGAGATGAACTTCGTTCCTACCATTGAATGAAAATGGAGTTGTGGCTTAGGCCGAGGAACGCCTGTCCCATCAGTGATCCAGACATATTCTTAGGCAGTATCACCTGATCATGAAGATGGTTGATCTCCAGGGGATCGAGGTTAGGAGAGTAGAGTCAGAGGACAACACGGCGGATCCACTCACGAAAGGCCTTTTCCCAGAGAGAGACTTATTATGGGATGGTTGAGTATTAGATACTACAACCACTGCTATTAGATGGCCCTAGTGCAAGTGGGAGATTGTTAGTTATATGTATGCCCTAGAGGCCATTACTATACATAGGATGTATATTGTAGTGGATGCTTGGACATATATAGGGATGACTTTCTTTCTCGATATGATAGTATGCTATCTGGTTACTCTTTACCTTAACGTGTATACTGATTGTCTCTCTGTTACATGTTGGTAAAGCCCTTAGGATGTGTACTTGACTACCTGGACTATGATGCGGATCATACTAGTGGGGACATGGTAGTCCATAAGTACATCCTTCAAAGTCCCTAGTCGTGGGTGTATCGAGAGGGGGAATCGATATACTTTTCATATCAGATTTTTGCATTTTCATACCGCCCAATTTTTATCACATTGCATATCGATAGGTACTCTTGAGCCGTGTTTGCTAGTCAATTGCAGGATACAGGTTCTCGGCTCTGAACGGTGAAATTCATGGAAAAACACGACAAAATCCGGGTTCCTGCCATTCACAGATAAAACACGGATCTCCGCTCTTTATCCGTCTGTTGCCACACACCAGTTTAAGAGAAAAAATGGCAAATCAATGTCATTTTCATGCACAAGGCTCAATGGCAACACAAGATCCAAGAAATCTACACGTAGCTCAAGAAAATCATGACAAAAAGATCCACATCCAATCACCCTTGATTCTGGAAGAAATGTGGAAAGATTATCAGAAAAAACATGTACCAGACTAAAGGGAACAAAATACCATGGCAGCACACAAAAGCCGACAGCTCAACTCCCCTATAGGGCGGCAGAACCGCGGCCAATAGGGGTCTAGGCCGCGGTTCCGCGGCCGTATCGTGGCATCAGCCGACCAATTTTCAGGGGCGGATTGGTCTTTTCATACTTGTTCAGATTGTTGCCCTAGATTTCCATCTCCCTGCCTATAAATAGTCCAGAACCTTGTGAAGCCAAGGGTGTATAATCTTGTATTTTTTAGGGTTTAGAATACTTGCTTCTTCTTCTTCTTCTTCATCTTTCCTCCATGAAAATGTAGTGAGAGCATTGAGTGGATGATCAATGAAGATGAGGGTTTTTGTATCATTCTCTTTTGTTTAACTTCCCCTTGAGATTCTTGCTTTCTCTTGATCTTTCAACCTCTTCATTGAGCTTGAAAGGTTAAGAGTTTGTTATTGATCTCAAGGGTCGTATTTTCTTATGGAATTAGTTCTTCACTTCACATGAGTTCTTTACCCTTCTCTTGATCTTGCAACCTCTTGATTGAGCTTGCAAGTTTAAGTGTTGGCTATTGATCCCATACTTGTCTTGAGTTCTAGTTTCTAGTTTTCTTTCTTGCTTTTTATTACTTGCTTTTTATTACCTTACTTTACTTTCTTGCAATTTAAATTCATGCCCTTACTTACTTGTAATCTTTTCTTTTCCCTTTTCTTTTTGTTCTCTCTTTTTTGTTCATTTTGTGAATGATTGTAATTACCGTTGTTAAGAACAAATACGGTATTGTAAGTTAATGTTTCGTTGGTCATTTCCTTTTCCCGTTATTTTCCATTGAACTCCGCCCAAACGTACGCAAGCGCTCCGTTAGGCACCCTACCCTACCCTACCAAGGTAACGGTGATTCCTAACCGCGACCGGTTGCGTTCGGTTTGGCCGGAGGCGAAAGCAAGAGACAAGAACGGAAGGACAAGGGTAAATAAGCCAGATTCCACGAATACCGTGCTTAAATCCCCTAATCCACGTTGTTGCCGATTGCTCTAGCTTCAATTGGTCAAGACTCGGCTCAAAGGTTTTGAGTACGGATATCTTTAGCTTACACTTTCGTATCGTTTTCTTAACAACTTCATACTTGCAAATAATACACATAGGTTAGACTTGAACAAACACATACAAATTCTTTATTGACTCGTCTAAGACAAGAACGGAAATACATCCATCTCCCTATGGATCGACCAGTGCTCAACCGGCTAGCTGCATAGCGACACCGTCCTGATCGCGGTAAACTTTAGAACTTTGAACATCTGACACGCCAAAAGCGTGTGATCAAATGGCGCCGTTGCCGGGGAGACGGTAGCGTATTTTCTTTCTTGTTATTCGGGTTAATATTCTTTTTGTATATATTTATAATAAAAAAAAAATCTTTTTGTTATTTTTGATCATTTTTGTGGGCAAGAGTGCATATTTTTGCGGATTTGCAAACTGCGATTGTGGGGAGCAAAGTGTACGTTCAAGGCTAAGGTGTTTGCAAAGTACAGTGCCAAAGATCTGGGTAGTTTGACCCGCGCAAGCGAACTTTTCAAGCTTATCGGATTTGATTCAACGGGGGTTTCCTAACCCAAAAATCTTAACGGTACGTACTTTACTAACACCTTCTTCTCAAATCCGACGCATCCAATATACTATTCTTTGCAGGATTCTTTGCAAATTCGCTAGCAAACGCTAAAAATTGACTAACCCGTATTTGTTGCAGTGCCGCGCTTAAACTAAAAAACGATTGTTTGATTCTTTTTAGAATTTTTATTGAATTGCGCATTGCATACATTAATATGGACTAAAGGGCAAGCGAACCCCACAATAAACGGTAAAGGATTTCATCACCTTTTCCGTGGCCCACAAATCACGAACTTGAGCATAACGTTTACCCGCACAAAATTTAAAAGAAACTAGACTTTAAGCCTTAAGAACTTCGCGCTCACTAGGAGAAGTTAACTGTGTTTAGAACCTTGCTTAACGGTATATTGTTTACGGGGTGTCTAGGAAAGTGTTAACGGCGAAACCGCCAAAAGAGAAAGGGTTATTTAATTAAGGAACTTCGCGAAAGCGTTGGAAAACCTCCCCTTATCTCTGCACTTACCTGGCCTCATGATCAGTGTATCTTGAGCCCGTTTCTCGACACAGTTTTACTTCGACAATCAAGTTCTGGAGCAGGTCTAGTTGACCTAGGTGAACCCTAGAACGATTAGGTGTGTGGTATTTTTGTGTCGTGATTGTTTTTGTCCAGATTCTTTTTGTGTGTATATTTCATTCTTTTGTTAATAGCTAACTATAAAAATAAAAAAAATAAAAAAATCACATTCTTTTTCCCCTCCTTTTCTTTACCTTTCTTTCTCTCTCTTCATATCATGGGTACCCCACCTCGAAAAACTCTGTAGGGGTTCCTAGGCACTCTAGTGAGGTCTCATAAGGCATCGAACATGCCAATTTCAAAAATTCTACGTGCCGGAAACCCTAGACTACGGATCTTAGACTAGATGTTTAGGCGAAAAGCTAACTAGTTAACAATTAACTAAGGGAATACGGAATACAACCTTTGTAGATCCGGTGCTCCACCTCCATAGCTCCGCAACGAAGTCGTCTCCGCTGTCCAAAAGGAATCCGGGCTCTAGAGTCGGCTTCGTCGGAGAAAAAGCGAGCTAGGTCGTCGATGTCCATGCCGAAGATGATCTACGTCGAGGCATCGCTAAATCAAGCTCCACCTTCACCAAGCCCTAAAAACTTGTGAAGGAAACACACTCCACTACTTGGCAAGAGGTAGAGGATGAAGAAATAGGAAGTGGGTAGACTTTAGATTTGGATTTCTCACTTGTTTGCTCAATTCACCATTGATGAAGAAAGCTTTTTCTTCTTGAGTTCAAGGAGGAAGAAGAAGAAATGTTATCATAAGTTAATTCCAAAATGAAAAGAATAATCCATTATTATTATCATAGAACCATGGTTTAGTGTAGAGAATTAATCATGGTTGAATGGTATGGTTAGGGTTAAGGATGAGATAAGAATGGTGGACTAAGTCAAAGCTTCATGAAGCATTAACTAAACAACAAAAGAAGCCACCATTCTTTTCTCTTTTCCATTTATTTTCCAAAATGAATAAATACATAAATAAAGAAAAGAAAACCCTAATCATAATCTTAACCATGGTCTAATTCTTTACATTTAACCAAGTTAACATGTATCATCAAACATGATACAAACATCTGCACAAAAAGTATATCACATATACAACTTGTGCATCCAAGTGAGAAAATCCATTTAAAGTAAACCAATACTAGTTAATGCAAAGTAATATATCAAATATATAATTTTGCATTAAATCATTAAATCAACACTTGATTCAATGATCCGGTCATGTCGCACACAACCGACTAGTATACAATGTATCGGCTTATCGAATCATCGCTTGAATCGATAACTAGGTTATATCGCATACAACCATTCGACACATTGATCGCGAGAATGAAATACGGTATCACATACACGCATTATTCTCGGTCCCACACATATCTCATATGCGCTCCTATTTCGTTTCGCTTGAGCCAGGAAACCTCTATGTAGGACTCTAAAGACTCGTCAATACGCCGGCAGCAGGCGATGATCATATCAAACACCCACAAGCCGCAAGCGGTCTGCTAAATGTAACGGCCACCCGGGTATTGAGCGATCTGAAGATCGACGAGCAATCCCGCTCACACTCCAGTGAATCCGACCAGTAACACTACCGTACAGTCCGGTCTGATCGTCTGATATGTCTCATATCTTGCCTAGGGGTGGTAAACGTCAGACCCCAATAGCTCGATAAGTCGTGTCGATATGAGGTCTATAACAATTCAAGAAACTACTGGTAACACTTACCAGTAAATCTCAGCAACCCTGGCCAGGGATTTCCTGTTATAGCCAATCGAACACAGCGCAACATCAACCCCCTATACCGGGAGAGACGAATCACCTCCTATCGCTCATTGCCTCCATGTGACTCGGGACTGTACCCAAAAACCACCGTTTTGCACGCCCTCATGGACGTGGTAAGATGGAAATCAAAGCACAGTGGGAACCACACAAGACTCTACGACGATCTTGGGTCAACAGACTACTCTGTACCAGTGTCACCAGAGAACTGCCATCTGACGTGAGGTATAATACCATCTGGGAGTTCTCGGCGAGTCCGTCCAGTGTACCCAGTCTCTACTGAGCACCCGTATATCATCTCCGATGTCAAACACCAATGGATATGGGATCATCCATCGCCCATCTGTATGGGTCGAGAAGGTACACGCTAGTCTACTCTGGTATATCGATGCCCCATCTCGATACACCCACGACTAGGGACTTTGAAGGATGTACTTATGGACTACCATGTCCCCACTAGTATGATCCGCATCATAGTCCAGGTAGTCAAGTACACATCCTAAGGGCTTTACCAACATGTAACAGAGAGACAATCAGTATACACGTTAAGGTAAAGTGTAACCAGATAGCATACTATCATGTCGAGCAAGAAAGTCCTTCCTATATACGTCCCAGCATCCACTACAATATACATCCAATGTACAGTAATGGCCTCTAGGGAATACATATAACTAACAATCTCCCACTTGCACTAGGGCCATCTGTAGCAGTGGTTGTAGTATCTCATACTCAACCATCCCTTAAAAGTCTCTCTCTGGGAATAGGCCTTCGTGAGTGGATCCGCCGCGTTTTACTCTGAGTCTACTCTCCTAACCTCGATTCCTTAGAGATCAACCATCTCTATGATCAGGTGATACTGCCTTAGAATATGTCTGGATCACTGATGGGACGGACGTTCCTTGGCATAAGCCATAACTCCATTGTCTCACAATGGTAGGAACATAGTTCATCTCATGAACCAATATACATCCAAACAGCCTCTTTTGTAGCATCTTAAGTAGCGATGTATCCTGCCTTTATCGTTTAGTATGTCACGGTATCTTGCTTGGAACTCTTCAAACATACCGTCCCTTTACTGAGGGTAAAGACAATGCCTGCGACTGACATTCAGTCGTCTTTATCACACTGGAACCCTTCCAGCGATTCTCCTCAGGATCGATTGATACCATCTCACTACTACTAGTAAGTATCCTAACATCCAATTAGATCTATCTCATAGATCAAAAAACCAGGATATAAGAGGTATCAGTTTGATCCTATATGGAGAATCATTGTGATAATCGGAGATTGACCGAGCGTAGCATAGGAAACTCCTTTCATATCAAGAGTATGCCATCCACGTACTCTACGAGGATCACCACCATACTCCCTACTACCTTTTTGTTTATACAAGGTTCATCTACCATTTTGATGATGTCAACTTCTTTGACTAATCCATCAAAACAGATGTTCCAGCTCCGCGATGCCTGCTTTATCATATAAAGCTTCTTGCACACGTTTCCGCTGCTCCCACTGTCTACGAGGACCTCTGTCTTTGTACTTATAGACGCACTCTTCTAAAACATCATTTAGAAAAGTAGTCAAGACACCCAACCACCAGATATCGTAGTCATGGTATGTAGCCGTGGCAAGTAGGATCTGGATGGACTTAAGCATAGCTACTGGAAAAGGTTTCATCATTATCCACGCCTGGTCGATGACGAAAACCTTTAACAAGTCTAGCTTTGAAAGTCTCAACCTTTCCATGTACACCAAGTAATCTTCTCAAGATATACTTGCTCCTGATGGGGATTTAACCCTTCAGATATAGCAACTAAAGTCCATACTTTGCTGGTGTATAAGGATTCATCTCAGATCACTAAGCATCCAGCCATTCAGACAGAGTCTTACTCCTGATGGCCAGGTCGAAACTAGTTGGGTCATCATCTCATGACGCAGTCCTCGCTCCCACTGTCATAGAGAAATCGAAGTTTCTCTCAGGTGGGTGAGGAACCCTTACTAGATCGGCGGAGAGGCTGAGGTTCGTTGGTATCTACTGAATCTTTTGGTTCTATCAAATCATCAGCTGCAATTTGTATGGCTGGAACATTTCCAGTTGTACATAACTGACATTGCCTCGAGCTTGTCCGGATTTTGCTTTTAGACATAGGCCGGACAACCCCAAATCTTAACTAACTTAAGATATGGGCTCATCCCTTTCCATATCACATATGAAGTGGTAGGCATAGATTTGATTCGAACCCTATTCAATAGGTATGCATCTTCTCAAGTGCATAACCCCCTTAAGGAAAAAGGTAACTCAGTAGTACTCATCATAGAGCACACCATATCAAATAGGGTGTATCTGCTCCGCCCCGACATACCATCGTGCAATGGTGTATACGGAGGAGTAATGCTGAGAGAGAATTTCATTCTCCTTTAGAATAGTCCAGGAATTCCATGCACAAGTATTCTCCTCCTGGATCACATCACAGGACATAACACTTATACCCGTATTTTGGTTCTCTACTTCTCGCTTATATTCTGTGAATATCTCAAAAGGTTCGGACTTGTGTTTCAACAGGAACATAGGTCTGAATCTCGAAAGATCATCAGAGAATGTAATGAAGTAAAAAGAACCAGTCCTGGCATGTGTAGACAGGGGACCTACATACATCAACTTGTATCATCCCAAGAGTTCATTAACTCTTTCTCTGTTTCCAATAAACAGAGCTGGTGTCATCTTATCTTTGTGACATGACTGGCGAGTTTCACAAGATGTAAATTCCAACTAATTTAAATATGCATCTAAATGTAACTCCAGCTAGTCGGGTCACATTGATATGACCCAGTCTACAATACCAAAAGAAGGATCCGTTCATTTCTGAACTCTTCCTCTTGTGCGTGTTCCATATACTAAGAACTGTAGTTTGATTTAGAACATTAATGCTTTTAGATAACGTGCCTGAACCGATCAACTTTTGATAAAGGAAATGTTCAAAACATTATCCAACAATACAAAATTTAATCGTTTCTTTACTAATAAAGAGACAGATATGATTTTGTATATCAGGTTCGGTATCTAATAACATTCGTTCAGAATCAATGTATCGGTAATACAGGGTGACAGTGACCGACAGACTTGGCTGCAACACTTGCCCCGTTTTCTGCCTCATGAAACTTATCACCCGTTCTCAGTTTTTCTACCCTTTTGTAGCCCTATGTAACAGATTACATATCTGGGATCCTGATCTGGTATCATATACCCAGGACGTAAAGGACATTGAGAAACAGTTCTGTGTAATGAACACACCCGAAGATGATGCATCATCATGCATTCTCTTCGTTTGGGCGGCACGGGAAATCTGGTATTCCCCAATTTCCTGCTCTGTCTTATAACATTTATAAGTGGGAGCGGGACCAACGTTCCCCAGCTCAGTATAACAAGCGGGTTCGGTCAATAATCCGTATTATTATCTTGATTAAGGCGTGATATGGTCGCTACCAGGAGAGAGAGAGAAGAAAACACTCAGCGTGCGCTCTTGCAAGAATAGATTGGTTATTATTTTATCTAATCAGGATGGCTCCCACTGCTTTTTATCAAATATTCCATCAAACCCTAAAAGGAAAGACTAGCCGGGATTAATTACACACTACAAGTTCTCCAATCTTTCAGCCAGGCCAGTGTCGGTACTTTGAGGGAGGTCCCCCGTGCTTTCGCACGAACCTAATTAATGTAAACCTCGTTTTCCCAGAAGCGTAACCCCGTTGACACCATTCTAGACACGTACTTGATCGGCTAATTGTAATGTGTAAAACTCTCCCAGGAGTAACTCTTACTCGCAGCGGGTATCGGGATCCAACTATCTCATAGAAGGTATGCAATCTCATTGCAAATTTCAACACTTGAAATTCCCGATAATATTTTGCCCCTAGCGTGCTATGACCTTGACGGAGGCCAAACTACCCATAGTCCGCTAGTCAAGTTCAACCCGTCATTTCCTGATTGAATTAAACCCACCCGCACGACCCTTGATGGAGGCCAAACAACGTCGTACGAATACCCTAATCCAATCGCATCATATGCTAGCAGATAAGCACTAGTTAGCTACCGTACACTACGCCTTGACGGAGGCCAAACAACCGCAGCACGAATACTAACTAGTACTTATCTGAAATGACGGAGGGCTACGACAGGTTTTTCTGAAAACCTATTGCGTAATGAACTTGATATCGTTGTAGAATCAAATGATTTTAAAATGGAGTGCTTTTGATGCTTTTCTTGTTCTGCTAAAGGAGTCACTCCCGGTGAAGGGATCGTCGGTCCTTTCCTCGTCGAATGAGGTGCGGGATATATCATATATATCACTGTGCAAAGCAAAAACACTTAAAAGCAATCAAAAGTCAAACCGAGTGTGTAGCATCTGCCAGTTATTGCTAAAGGAGTCACTCCCGGTGAAGGGATCTCGGTCCTTACCCTATCGAATAAGGTGCAGGATATATCACATATACCGCTGTGCAAAGCAAGAACTGTAGCTACCTGTTTTATTTTGAAATTCGATTCTACAACATCTTAGGTTTCTTTTATTTCATTAATCACGTTAATGAAGTCCCATCATATAATGTACCTAAACATCACAGATAAATACGACGTACACTTATGCCATCCGCATTCGCCTCGATGTCCCCTGGTGCACCGTTAGGTTAGGTAACTAACGACAGAGCGGGGCAGGGCTAGCGCGGGTGTAAAACATAAGTAACGGCTATATAATATATCATATATACTATATACTGTATCTATCACAGAACATCACATGATCACATCACAGATATCGCAGCAGAAGTAACATATGAAATATTGGATATACTAGGACGTCCGTGTTTTCAATACGAGCCAGTATAAAACACGGATTCCACGGTCGTGATGAATAGCCAAACCCACACCCCTAGACCCCTACGAGAGCGGCAAGCAACCCTACCAATTCTAGAGTTAGGAGACCCGGACTCGACTCCTCGAGTTGGTCTCCCACTGGACTCCAGAACCCGGTTACTTGTGCTCCCCTCCTTGGGTCTATCCTAGTGCGGAAAAGTAAATAATATACAAACGGTGACATCTTCCGCTACCTGGAAGTGCCCCAATAAAAGAATATTACATACAAGTTTTTACATGAATGAAAATGAAAAACACTCATCTCACATAAAATCCCCCGGCTATTCAAACACGACGATCCAATATAACATATCCAGCAACACATAACATCACATGTCATCAACGTAAGTAAACATGCGTATCCCAATTGTCGTTGGCATATAGCAACGAAACCGGCGATATCACATATTACACTTACGGTCACAGAAAAGAAAGTGTAAAACTACAACAGTTGGAATCCGCAACCACCTCAGACATCATATGCCTGACCAAATGAATTCTTTAGACATCGCATGCCTAACAATTATAAACCCCGCATTTTAGTCTCATTATCGAAAACACTTTTCAATATCAAGTCGGGCAATTCAACAAGATTCCCGACATCCTGATCGAATGCTCATCACAAACTTTAGTAGGCGGCCGCACCCCCGATACCGTCGACGAAGTGCACCAAGGCGGAACACCGCCACCGCGAGCACCCGAACGGATGCTTTCGGCGACGGGGTTCTCCTACAGTCACTTGGTCGGGGCTATGGAGTGAGGATGTCTATTAAGTTTACCCGGCGAGTATCCGCGTACGCTACGTGATTGCGATGGACTTTTGATCACATCAAAATTCCGTGGCAACCGATCAAGTGAGACTAAAGTGCTATGTTTATAACATTCATTCAGTTATCACATAACTTCTTGTGAATTCCAATTATTGTATCCCATTCTAGATAAACAGAAAATGTTAAACTTTTCGATCGAACAATCGAACACCCAAGTTTTCCCAATACAGATCAACACATGAAATAAGTCTAACAACATTCAGTTCGTGCCTCAGTACCAACGGTCCAGCCGTAGAAGGGTCAAGCCAACGCCTCACATGTGGCACGCCGTACTGCCCCAAACCCGAAGGTTCAAAGGGCAGTTCAAGACGGTCACATAATCGAGTTAAGGTTTGTTGTCTTCTAGAGGGTCCATCACGTTACTTGCACTACTTAGAACGTCGTTAAACTACGGAAAAATCCAACACTTGGAAATTTCCCGACAGGGGAAAAATTGGGTATTTATATCCGGTCGAACTTTTTAACATATTCTAAAATTTATCCGGAATGCCACACAGACAAAATTTGATAATCCGATCGAACATTCGAATCCCCAAAACAACCCAGAAAAATTCAACTCTTGAAAAAATATTAAAAATACCCAGGAAAACCAGTATTGTTAAATAGGAGTTACTGTGCAACCAACACTTCACAAAACGACAAACCGGCCGCTCTTCCGCCGCACGAGCCATGCTCGTGCCGCGGAAATGCAGTGGGAAAGTTGAATTAGGTCCACGAAATTTACAGTAATTCCTAGAAAACCCTTCTTGATTTTCTGCATATTTTTAATACTGAAAAATCCCTGTTTTTGGAAATTGGACAGAGAGCATGGGTGTATTAGGATTTCGGGTTCGTTCGGAGTTCAAAATCCGTCTAGACTTCGCCTAAGGCTCTAGCTAGGCTCTGATACCACTGTAGGGGTTCCTAGGCACTCTAGTGAGGTCTCATAAGGCATCGAACATGCCAATTTCAAAAATTCTAGGTGCCGGAAACCCTAGACTACGGATCTTAGACTAGATGATTAGGCGAAAAGCTAACTAGTTAACAATTAACTAAGGGAATACGGAAATACAACCTTTGTAGATCCGGTGATCCACCTCCATAGCTCCGCAACGAAGTCGTCTCCGCTGTCCAAAAGGAATCCGGGCTCTAGAGTCGGCTTCGTCGGAGAAAAAGCGAGCTAGGTCGTCGATGTCCATGCCGAAGATGATCTACATCGAGGCATCGCTAAATCAAGCTCCACCTTCACCAAGCCCTAAAAACTTGTGAAGGAAACACACTCTACTACTTGGCAAGAGGTAGAGGATGAAGAAATAGAAAGTGGGTAGACTTTAGATTTGGATTTCTCACTTGTTTGCTCAATTCACCATTGATGAAGAAAGCTTTTTCTTCTTGAGTTCAAGGAAGAAGAAGAAGAAATGTTATCATAAGTTAATTCCAAAATGAAAAGAATAATCCATTCTTATCATCATAGAACCATGGTTTAGTGTCGAGAATTAATCATGGTTGAATGGTATGGTTACGGTTAAGGATGAGATAAGAATGGTGGACTAAGTCAAAGCTTCATGAAGCTTTAACTAAACAACAAAAGAAGCCACCATTCTTTTCTCTTTTCCATTTATTTTCCAAAATGAATAAATACATAAATAAAGAAAAGAAAACCCTAATCATAATCTTAACCATGGTCTAATTCTTTACATTTAACCAAGTTAACATGTATCATCAAACATGATACAAACATTTGCACAAAAAGTATATCACATATACAACTTGTGCATCCAAGTGAGAAAATCCATTTAAAATAAACCAATACAAGTTAATGCAAAGTAATATATCAAATATATAATTATGCATTAAATCATTAAATCAACACTTGATTCAATGATCCGGTCATGTCGCACACAACCGACTAGTATACAATGTATCGGCTTATCGAATCAACGCTTGAATCGATAACTAGGTTATATCGCATACAACCATTCGACACATTGATCGCGAGAATGAAATACGGTATCACATACACGCATTATTCTCGGTCCCGCACATATCTCATATGCGCTCCTATTTCGTTTCGCTTGAGCCAGGAAACCTCTGTGTAGGACTCTAAAGACTCGTCAATACGCCGGCAGCAGGCGATGATCATATCAAACACCCACAAGCCGCAAGCGGTCTGCTAAACGTAACGGCCACCCGGGTATTGAGCAATCTGAAGATCGACGAGCAAGCCCGCTCACACTCCAGTGAATCCGACCAGAAACACTACCGTACAGTCCGGTCTGATCGTCTGATATGTCGCATATCTTGCCTAGGGTTGGTAAACGTCAGACCCCAATAGCTCGATAAGTCGTGTCGATATGAGGTCTATAACAATTCGAGAAACTACTGGTAACACTTACCAGTAAATCTCAGCAACCCTGGCCAGGGATTTCCTGTTATAGCCAATCGAACACAGCGCAACATCAACCCCCTATACCGGGAGAGACGAATCCCCTCCTATCGCTCATTGCCTCCATGTGACTCGGGACTGTACCCAAAAACCACCGTTTTGCACGCCCTTTTGGACGTGGTAAGATGGAAATCAAAGCACAGTGGGAACCACACAAGACTCTATGACGATCTCGGGTCAACAGACTACTCTGTACCAGTGTCACCAGAGAACTGCCATCTGACGTGAGGTATAATACCATCTGGGAGTTCTCGGCGAGTCCGTCCAGTATACCCAGTCTCTACTGAGCACCCGTATATCATCTCCGATGTCAAACACCAATGGATATGGGATCATCCATCGCCCATCTGTATGGGTCGAGAAGGAACACGCTAGTCTACTCTGGTATATCGATGCCCCGTCTCGATACACCCACGACTAGGGACTTTGAAGGATGTACTTATGGACTACCATGTCCCCACTAGTATGATCCGCATCATAGTCCAGGTAGTCAAGTACACATCCTAAGGGCTTTACCAACATGTAACAGAGAGACAATCAGTATACACGTTAAGGTAAAGTGTAACCAGATAGCATACTATCATGTCGAGCAAGAAAGTCCTTCCTATATACGTCCCAGCATCCACTACAATATACATCCAATGTACAGTAATGGCCTCTAGGGCATACATATAACTAACAAACTCTTGCCGAACTTTGGTACCCACAACCTGACATTACTTCTTACGGTTCTTGCTTTGGCCGAACATCGAACGACCCCTCCATGCCCAAAGTTTCACTGAAAGATCGCATAGAAGCGTCTAGGATAAACACTTGCACTCCGCATTCCACTTTGTATCAACCTTTTCAACCTCCCGCACCCGCTTATGTTGATACTCCTTTTGCAAGTCGTCCTTTGTCCATCGCTGAACGTATTGAACAATCCCGTAGCCGATCTTTCACTCCTTTCACCACTTCAAATTCTTGGGATCAACAATTTCATTCACCTTCTTATCCAACTGTTGATCCTACCCCTGTCCAACCATTCAATTCCTACCAGTCCTACCCAACTTTTGCACCTTCCCTAGACATTGCTTCTACACAGCCTTTTGGGAATTTTCAGTATCCAAACAACTTTGAATCTTTTACTGAAACCCCTTCACAACCAATGTCTAGTCTAGAACAGTCCTTGGAAGACTTTAGGGTAGCGTCAAGACAACAGATTATGGATTTGAATGCGTCCATGGCCTCTCTCATACAACCTACTGACCCGGTAGCTAGTTTCCAACTAGCTCCAAATTTTCCAATGTATGAAGAAGCGGCAGGACAGGCTGCGAATTTGAGTAGAGAGAGTCAGATGTACCCCCTTCCAAATCAAATCTACCCGTCCCAAATTGAATCCCACAACTCCTGTTTTGAAAGTCTATCGAGTATCCCACATGATTTATCAATTGAAGATAGAATGATGAATGAGTTGTGCGACTTTGTAGTGTTTGATTTACCCGATTGTGAAGGGACCTTGCCATGTGAAACCAATCCCAAACCTTTTGACCTCTACACCTCTACTCTAGAACCTTAATTGATTGATATCCATGCTTTTGATGAGGTGTCTGAGAATTTTGATTTTCACTTGATTGAGGATATTGACGCGGGGAATAATTTAGATGATGAACCCATAGATTTGGCTGAGTTTTTCTCTCCAATTCATCATCCCGAGTCATTAACTGTTTTTCCCGAACCCCATACGCGTCTGGATTTTGAAGAGAAGTGCATGGATGTGCTAAATTTTGAGGAGAATATTGAGGATAGTTTTGAGGATGAACCAGTTTTAATTGATGAGTCGGATTTTCCAATTCATCCTGTTCTTTTCACTGACTGTGTACACCCTCCAGAACCCTTAACCGATACCCTTCCTCAACCACTTCCCTCCATCCTTTCCATCGTTCCGACCGTGCAAGAAACCGTATCATTTTCACTTCCTGTGTCTGGTTTACCAAGTTCGGCGTACCCATGGTTTCTTACGAATCTTGAGGGATTTGACCTCATTTCTCGACGGGTTAATAGATTAGCACAATCGCTTTTTACACATCGGTCATCACAAATTGTGCTAATCTATTTACTCCAATTGCACCCTCAAGTTCGTACTCCACTTCTTTTTCCCTTCCGTTATTCTTCTTCTTCTCATATACCGAGACCGTATACCGCTTCTATCTCCATACGGTCTCGCGTATTCTCCATTTCTTACCTCTCCGCATTCTTTCACCAACCAGCACATAATAGAGACAAAATCTTTGAATGGTTGGTGCTCACTTTTGGCCTGTGTAAGGCCTTGTATAGTTTGATACTGTTCTCTTTCCCCCCCTAATCCTACACTTCAACGCTTAACAGTGGAAACACTGTTTTACTTAAGTTTGGGGGGGAACACTTTTTTTGTATATATTTTTGTTTTCCTTTTTTTTTTGTATATAAATTGTTTTTACGGAGAGCGCCGAAAATTTTGACCCTCTTGGTATAGCCTGACAGTGAGGGCACTGTCAAGTTTAAGTTTGGGGGTGTGCTCGGTAAGCTTTCTTCCTTCGCATTCATTTGTATATTTTGCATTTGCATACCTTATTAAAAACCCACAAAAATCGAAAATTTTCCAAAAATATAAAAACTTTGTCGTCAAGTTAGCTAATAGGGTAACTTTGATTTTTATTCTGAATGTTTAGTTGATATGTTAGAAATAACTAAATTCTAGGCTTAGGAATTGAACATCCTAAAAATAACCCTCATTCTGTCTAACTTTGGTAAGTATACGTCCTTACAGTTTTTTTGAGAAATAGGTAATCTTGAGTTCAGTTCTTGAGTTAAGTCAAGATGAGGGGAAAGTATTGAAGCTTTACTGGAGGATAAGTCTGAAAAATAGTTTCTTTTCTCAAGTTCAAATTTAGAAAGTATATACCCTACAAACTGCACTTACACGCACCTTGAAACTTGGGATAGTAGAGGATACCTAAAAATACTCTTGCCTGAAAGCCTTGTATGAAAGAAAAAACGGTATTTAAAGCTAAACACCAAAAGAGCATATTGAAAAAAATATCCGGTCTTGAAAAAGAAAAAGAAAAAAGAAAAAGAAAAAGAAAAATAGAATAAAGTCAAGACCTGGAAACTGCTATTTACGCTTTAAAGTTTACACATTCAGTAATCGGTCGTTAGTGCCTCAAGAAGCATTAATAGTCGCATGAAAGGTGTGTGAGCAAATCCGTCCATCCTTAATGAAAAGAAGTAGTATTATGTATTAGGGAAAGGATACTATAGTTTGAATTGAATTCTCGAGTGTAGGGGTGCAAATATAGACACACGTAGGGGTATACAATCGATGTTTGGATAAAAGATAGAAATAAAGAATAAGACTTGTGTTTTCTGCAAAGTTGATAAAAATCCCTGATTTGAGGCCGCACTTTGGAAGGAAAACTCAGGAGAACCAACATCTTTCTAAACTATTTTTGGAACGTATAGGACCTAAGGTTAAATAGATAGGAGGTGTGAAAAATAAGGGTTGAATATTTCTAACTTAGGATGATAGAGTTTCTAACATAAATATTAAACTGTAGGAGTAGAATCAATGTTAACTTATGACACTAGCTTGACGAGATTTTGTGGGTGTAATCCGCTGAAAACCTTCAGGAGACAACACTCCTCCTACTAGGGACACCTAGAGGTTTAACGGCTTGTTGCACATGCTCAGTGCAATCGCGTTCCCTGCGAAAGTGAGGTTAGGAGATTTTTTGTAAATAAATTGGCTTTGCTCGGGACGAGCAAATGAAAAGTTTGGGGGTGTTTGTTCATGTCAGATTTTTGCATTTTCATACCGCCCAATTTTTATCACATTGCATATCGGTAGGTACTCTTGAGCCGTGTTTGCTAGTCAATTGCAGGATACAGGTTCTCGGCTCTGAACGGTGAAATTCTTGGAAAAACACGACAAAATCCGGGTTCCTGCCATTCACAGATAAAACACGGATCTCCGCTCTTTATCCGTCTGTTGCCACACACCAGTTTAAGAGACAAAATGGCAAATCAATGTCATTTTCATGCACAAGGCTTAATGGCAACACAAGATCCAAGAAATCTACACGGAGCTCAAGAAAATCATGACAAAAAGATCCACATCCAATCACCCTTGATTCTGGAAGAAATGTGGAAAGATTATCAGAAAAAACATGTACCAGACTAAAGGGAACAAAATACCAGGGCAGCACACAAAAGCCGACAACTCAACTCCCTTATAGGGCGGCGGAACCGCGGCCAATAGGGGGTCTAGGCCGCGGTTCCGCGTCCGTATGGTGGCATCAGCCGACCAATTTTCAGGGGCAGATTGGTCTTTTCATACTTGTTCAGATTGTTGCCCTAGATTTCCATCTCCTTGCCTATAAATAGTCCAGAACCTTGTGAAGCCAAGGGTGCATAATCTTGTATTTTTTAGGGTTTAGAATACTTGCTTCTTCTTCTTCTTCTTCATCTTTCCTCCATGAAAATGTAGTGAGAGTATTGAGTGGATGATCAATGAAGATGAGGGTTTTTGTATCATTCTTTTTTGTTTAACTTCCCCTTGATATTCTTGCTTTCTCTTGATCTTTCAACGTCTTCATTGAGCTTGAAAGGTTAAGAGTTTGTTATTGATCTCAAGGGTCGTATTTTCTTATGGAATTAGTTCTTCACTTCACATGAGTTCTTTACCTTTCTCTTGATCTTGCAACCTCTTGATTGAGCTTGCAAGTTTAAGGGTTGGCTATTGATCCCATGCTTGTCTTGAGTTCTAGTTTCTAGTTTTCTTTCTTTCTTTTTATTACTTGCTTTTTATTCCCTTGCTTTACTCTCTTGCAATTTAAATTCATGCACTTACTTACTTGTAATCTTTTTTTTTCCCTTTCCTTTTTGTTCTCTCTTTTTTGTTCATTTTGTGAATGATTGTAATTACCGTTGTTAAGAACAAATACGGTTGTAGCGTCTTGAAAAGTCGTTTTGGTGTTTTCCTGAAATTCGGTGAAAATTCGGTATTTTTCCGAAAACCGTCTTTCTCGATATTTTGCAGTTTAGGGCTAATTATACCTTAAATGGATAGGTAATTACTTGTTTTTAGTGACTAATGAGTTAATTATGAAATTTTG
This sequence comes from Agapanthus africanus, assembly GCA_030015575.1. NCBI lineage: Eukaryota > Viridiplantae > Streptophyta > Magnoliopsida > Asparagales > Amaryllidaceae > Agapanthus > Agapanthus africanus. The sequence continues at coordinate 466,267,528 of JASDDO010000014.1, read as the reverse complement.
GTCATTTAAAAATTTTTCCCTATTTTTCAATTTTTTTATATTATTTTAAGCCGGTAAGAAAATACATTAAATAAGCGATAAATACAAATTTTTCCGGGCTAATTTTAATCTCTAAAATTATGATAATTATATTCTAGTGATAACATAAATTTTTAGTAATTTATTTTGAATTTTAGCAAATTTTTATGATTTGAAACGAATTTATTGAATTTTGGGCTAAAACTTGCAATTTTGGACTTGTGGGGGGTCTTTTTGCATAGGATTCTTTTTGTAACCTCTCCCACTCACCCCCACTCCCCAAGGCCGGCCCCACCACTCCTGCAGCAGCCCATTCCCCCCCTCTTTTTGACTTTAACTATTGTGAATGAATGTGATGAATAGATTATTATATATTAATTAGAGTTTAGGTTTTAGGTGATTGATATGAGATGTTTGACTTTGGAATTTCTTCCACATCACCTCACTTTCTCCCATTCCTCTCCTCACAGCCGAGAGCAGCACCTGCACCTCCCCCTTTTCTTTTTTTTCTTTTTCCCATTCTCTTTTTGCTTCAAATCCATCAAAAATCCATCAAAATCAACAATTTCCTTCATAAATTCAAAGCAAAATCTTATTCCCTCTCTTCTCAAACCCAAATTGGTTCAAATCTTGGAGAAATGTGGCATCTTTGGAGGCATCTTGTTCTTGCTAGATCTCTAGTGTGAGGTATAATTTCTAATCTAATTGTTATTTGTAGTTAAAGGGTGCTAATTAGGACTTGCATGTTGTGTTATTGTTAAAATTATAGCTAAATCCTAATCTAGTTTTTTCTAGTTCTTGGTTTGAAATTAATTTAGGGTTTAGAACACCATTAAGAGATTAATTAAGCTATTTTGTTATCTAGTTATTTTGTTAGCTTAATCTATGTGGTTAACTTGCTAATTGGGCTAAAATCTAGTGTTAATTTAGTGTTAGTTTCTAATCTAGTTTTTAAAGGTTTATGGTTAGAGTTAAACTAGGGTTTTTAGAAACCATTATTTAGTTAATTAAAGCTAATTAGCTATCTAGTTGTTTACTTAACCAATCTATAAGCTTACTTTGCTTAAGTGACTTGATGTTATGCTAATCCAAGTTAATCTTGTGTGATATTTTCCTTGTTTTGCTAATTACCAAAAATCAAGAGAAGGGTTGGTTGTGGAAAATATGTTTTGAAGCATAGTTAATGGTTTAAAATTAGTGTAGTGGCTATCTAGTGAGTTAGTTTGGATTGTTGTGTTGGATTGTGTTAACTTTGTCGCTAATTGTCGATGTTTGCACTAAATTGCAAATTAGTGCTTACTAGTTTTTACTAAAATATTGTGGTGATTTAATTGCGATGTCTTGATGACATTTTTAGCGTATCCTATGACTTTTAGGATGTGTGAGGGCGGATTTTGAGTGTTCGGGTTGTAGTTTTGCCGGGCGACCAAATCGGCGTTTTTTGGCAGTTTTTGCGATTTTCGCGTGTGTTCCGCGCACTTTGTGCACGTTGTACCTAGCTAGCGAACCTTAGTAGTTTCGTTGGGGTTTTGCGTCGTTCTTGATACGTAACCTTATGTTTGGTATTGATGTAAATTCCAGGTTCGGTCGCGGAGACGTCAGACGCGGCGCGAAAGGGAAAGGCAGTGATTGGACACAGCTAGCCAGGGATCCCGGTGAGTAGATTTAACATCTACGGGGGACGATCGTCTGGATGGCGCAAGTCGCCCGATAGAAATAGTAAATTGGATAATCACTTGTGACATTAGAATAATAATACTGGCATGATAATTGCTGCAATTAGATCGATAGGTTATACCCATATACGCAAACTCAATTGTAGGACACATGCACCATTACCAGGTTTTTATATGCAGCACGAGCACTATTCATGTTTACACACACACCCTGGTAATTGCCATGCCACCACACTAGATAACTTTTAAATTGAAACCTTTTATAAATTGATACTTAAACTGGTACTATTGCCTTTAATTCCTTAAAAATGAAACCGTAGTATTGCTATTCATGTGCATGTACTTCATCATATTAATTGTTCATGCTTAATACATTAATCACACATCGCAACTTGTTTATTGATATCATACGCATTCATTATCATTGATATATGCACTTATGAGGATTTCTTGAGATTTTATGATATTGCTGGATTTCGGGGGAAAGCCGCAAAATTTCCAAACTTATGATATTTTTTAAAACATGTAAATTGCGGTTTTCTAGTGATGTAAGTGTCGTCCACCATGAGTTTGCTGTGGCTTTGGAAATCCGTGTCGAGGAGTGGAGGAACCGGCACGGGTACATGGTGGGCCCGGTAAGGTACCCCGGGGCAAGAGGAATGTGGTGATGACGTTGAGCCTGGCAGGGGACGGATTACCTACCGGTGACTGTTTGGGACGGCGGATATCCAGAGGATACCGACCGTGGCCGCTAGATGATGAGATATTGATATTTGAGATGGGTCAGCTGGACGGCTGAGGCCAGAGATACATTATGAGATTTGAGACAGCTTTTGGGGTGTCGTTGCTGGACACCGATTTTCGTCGATTCATTGACATTTGCTGGCATTCTAAAAAGAGTTTCAAAAACAAAAAGAGATAAGATATTTTATATATATACCTATTGAGACCTCAGATTTTCATGTTGCATACATATTGGCACACTGATATTGTATACACACCTGCTAGTGCATCCAGTCATACATGTATTTTAGATGCTAGGATGCTTGTGTACATGCATACGATAGCCTTTGTAGATGTTATTTATTACTCACGAGTTGGCAACTCACCCCCGTTGTGCCACAGTCTTTTGCAGGTCCGCTCCGTCAGTTCAGTAGCGGCGGGCGCACTTGTCTTTTGCCACTTTTGCCTGAGCTCGAGATTTGCTCATAGGTGGGTTATGTTATTTTTTGTACCACCTTGTATATTCTTGTATCTAGTATACTCCATCTACTGTTCTACCAGATTATTGTATATTGACCTAGAGATGAGACTGTGAGGTTTGTGGATTTTATACTGTATTTGGGGTCGAGCTCACTTGAGCCGACATGCTACTTTTTCATGCTTCCTTATGCTTTATTATGCTTTATTATGCTTGTTGTCATTTACATTGCGTGGGATTTGTGACCGCCGTATGGCGAAGAGCTAGCTCCCGCTTGGGGATGCCCTATTTTGTGGATTCATGTATATATTTTGTTGTACCCATTTTTGGGGGTCAGTATTTACAAAGGAGACTCTGCCGAAATTTTCGGGAAAATTTGTATTGTTTTTAAAAAGTGTTTTACATGACTTATTTGATAACTCGCTTTCAATTGATTGGGTTTTCTTCACTCTTTTGCTTCATCGGTTTTGTTTTCTGGGCTTTGGCTTACTTGTTTTACGGACGCCTTTAGACGTTTCGTAAACTTAAGTGCCAGTCACGTTCCGTACCCTGCGGGTCGTGACAAAGTTGGTATCAGAGCGATAGGTTTTACCTTTGTGAGTGTAGGATGACCCTTGGTAGATGGAGTAAGTGACTTAAGCAGGGTAACGTAGCGTGCGTATGTCCGCGGCATACTTACGATACGGTACTCCGTCTACGTGACTTTAGGATACTTGCTTGGAAATTTCCTTCTTCAATTCCGTGTATCCTATGATCCTATTGCACTGTTCTTACTATCCGTTTTCCTGTGACAGCCACTATGCCGCCGAAGGCTACGAGGGCACAGAGGGCTGCCGCCAGAGACGAGATTCGAGCTGGCTCGTCCGAGACTAGGACTGAGCAGGGTGGTATGCCTACGCCGCAGGGACAGACCGATCCACCTTCCCCAGGCCGTATGGATAGGCTCGAGACTGGTATGGAGGAGTTGCGACAGATGATGGGAGGCATGCAGGAGCTGCGTCAGATGGTAGGATCCCTAGTTGCAGCCAGTCGTACACCGAGGCCGGATGACGTACCTACTACATCACAGACGACCATGATACCTGCTCCTACTACTACCACCGTGGCCATTCCGGTTTCACTACAGGATTTCATGAGGCTGAGACCTCCAGTATTCACCGGCACCGAGGCAGCGGAGGACCCACAGACGTTCCTTGACAGTTTAGCCAGGATCTGCCGTTCGCTGAGATGTTCGGATGATCGATGGGTAGAGCTTGCGAGTTTCCGACTAGAGGGTCTCGCGCAGACATGGTGGGAGTCAGTCTTGAGAGGTCGAGCTGCAGATCTGCCGCCTATGACTTGGGCCGAGTTTACAGCGGTCTTTCTAGCCCGTTTCCTTCCAGAGAGCGTTCGTGACGCCAGAGCTCGCAGTTTCGAGGCCTTAGTCAAGACACCTGGGATGACGGTGTCTGAGTATGACATCCAGTTTACACAGTTGTCCCGATATGCTCAGTATTTGGTGGATACCGAGGAGAAGATGGTGAAGAGGTTCGTACAGGGACTTGATGCCCAGCTATATCTTGCCATTGGCGCCCAGCGCTACGACACTTATTCAGCTGCTAGGGATACGGCATTGCGGATGGAGGCACGCATATCACAGACTTCGGCCGTTTCTGGGCCGAAGAGGATGCGCACCGATGTACCGCCTCAGAGGCAGCGCGCCAGATTCTTTCCGAGAGATAGGCCAGGCAGAGGATTTGGACGGGGACAGTTATATGGTTCTTATCCCCAGGGACAGCAGCCGTCGCCAGGATGTTTTGGGTGCGGGAGTTTGCACCATCTTGTCAGAGACTGCCCGGTGAGACGACAGGGAGCAGCGACAGTTCCGCACGTGACCCTACCACCATCACCACCCCCTCCTCAGAGAGCCCTACTTCCTACCCCAGGCGATGCTCCACGCCAGTTAGGTGCACCGAGAGGCCGTGGACGCGGCGGTCCTGTTCAGAGAGGACGAGGAGGCAGAGGCCGAGGTCGAGGTCAGCCCGCTATCGGTGGAGGACAGGCCCGAGTTTTTGCTTTGACACCGCAGGATGCGCAGGCATCCAATGCCGTCGTGACAGGTACCTTGCCAGTTTGTTCTTTCGACGCACGGGTATTATTCGACCCAGGTTCCACACATTCGTACGTCTCTACACACTTTGCACCGATGTTGGGCCGTGAGTCGTCGTCGTTAGACCAGCCGCTTGTTGTTGTTACTCCGGTAGGCGAGTCGTTTGTCGCTCGGTTTGTATTTCGTTTGTGTTCCGTTCGTATCGGGGAGAGGGATTCATCAGTTGATTTGATACTCCTCGATATGTTGGACTTTGATGTGCTTCTGGGCATGGATTGGCTAGCCACTTGTTATGCTTCGGTGGACTGCCGTGAGAAGGCAGTCAGATTTAGCTTTCCGGGAGAGCCAGTCCTTGTTGTTCAGGGAGACCGCAGTGTCACCCTTCCCAGCTTAATTTCTTCTCTTCGCGCTGGTCAGCTCTTGCGGAAGGGATGTCAGGGATTCTTAGCGTCTATTTGTGATACTCGAGCTGCAGAGGTTCCGTTGGACCGGGTCCCGGTAGTTTGTGAGTTCCCTGATGTTTTCCCTGATGAGCTACCTGGGCTACCGCCTGAGCGCGATGTTGAGTTCTGCATTGATTTGATTCCCGGTTCGGGGCCTATTTCTATACCGCCTTATCGGATGGCCCCGGCAGAGCTTCGAGAGCTGAAAGATCAGTTGCAGGATTTGTTGGACAAGGGGCTTATTCGACCGAGTGTTTCTCCGTGGGGTGCTCCGGTCCTGTTTGTCAAGAAGAAGGATGGAAGTTTGCGCTTATGTATCGACTACCGCCAGCTGAACAAAGTTACCGTTCGGAACAGATATCCGTTGCCGCGCATTGATGATTTGTTCGACCAGCTTCAGGGTGCGGGGTATTTTTCGAGGATCGACTTGCGATCAGGATACCATCAGCTGCGAGTTCGACAGGAGGATATACCGAGGACAGCTTTCCGTACACGCTATGGCCACTACGAGTTTTTGGTGATGTCGTTCGGACTCACCAACGCCCCAGCAGCATTCATGGATTTGATGAACCGTACATTCAGGCCGTATCTTGACTTGTTCATCATCGTGTTTATCGACGATATCTTGGTGTACTCCCGGAGCAGAGAGGAGCACGAGCAGCACTTGCGGATTACGTTACAGACTCTGAGGGAGCACCAGCTGTTCGCGAAGTTCTCCAAGTGTGCATTCTGGCTGGACAGCGTCGGATTCTTGGGTCACGTGGTTACGAGAGACGGCATTTGTGTGGACCCGAAGAAGATTGAGGCTGTTCAGCAGTGGCCCCGACCTACATCGGTTACTGAGATCCGTAGTTTTCTAGGCTTGGCGGGCTACTACAGGCGTTTTGTTCAGGACTTCTCCCGTATAGCTGCACCGTTGACCAGTTTGACCCGGAAGGGAGTTCCTTTCGTTTGGACAGAGGAGTGCGAGCGCAGTTTTCAGCAGCTGCGGACATGTTTGACTACGGCGCCGGTATTATCTTTACCTTCGGGATCAGGCGGATTTGTTGTCTACTGTGATGCTTCGCGAGTGGGATTAGGATGCGTTTTGATGCAGCATGGCCGGGTGATCGCTTATGCTTCTCGGCAGTTGAAGAAGCATGAACAGAACTACCCCACTCATGATTTGGAGATGGCTGCAGTGGTCTTTGCACTGAAGATTTGGCGACATTACCTTTACGGCGAGTCATGTCAGATATTCACCGATCACAAGAGCTTAAAGTACATATTTCAGCAGCGAGACCTGAACCTCAGACAGCGTCGTTGGATGGAGTTGGTGAAAGACTACGACTGCGAGATCTTATATCACCCCGGCAAGGCGAATGTGGTGGCAGATGCGTTGAGTAGAAGGCCCGGGGGTAGTCTATCCTTTTTGCGCGCAGTGCAGAGGCAGTCGTCAGCAGATTGGCAGACGTTATGCGACAGCCGAGTTGAGTTCGAGTTCACTCAGACAGGGGGACAGCTCGCGCATGTTCGTGCACGCCCACAGTTGCTTGACCGTATATATGAGGCACAGCGTAGTGACGACCGTTGCTCAGAGATCATGGCACAGATGGGACAGGGCAGATTTTCCGAGTTCATGGTTGACGATCAGGGGATTTTACGATATGGATCTAGACTGTGCGTACCAGATGCTGATGGATTACGGCGCGACATTCTCGAGGAGGCACACCGATCAGTGTATAGTGTCCACCCCGGTTCCACCAAGATGTACCATGATATGAGAGAGACCTACTGGTGGGACGGGATGAAGAGGGACATTGCGGAGTTCGTTTCGAGATGCCTGACTTGTCAGCAAGTCAAGGCCGAGCACCAGAGGCCCGCAGGAGAGCTACAGCCGTTACCCATTCCAGAGTGGAAATGGGAGCAGATTTCGATGGACTTCGTTGTGGGTCTACCCAGGACCAGTCGAGGGTACGACTCCATCTGGGTGATCGTGGACAGATTGACGAAAGCGGCTCACTTCCTTCCAGTGAAGACGACTTTCAGCTTCGCTCAGTATGCTCAGCTCTATATTGACGAGATCGTGCGACTACATGGCGTACCGACTTGTATCGTGTCAGATCGAGGCACTCAGTTCACCAGCCGACTTTGGCAGAGACTTCAGGAGGCTTTGGGCACTCGTTTGAGCTTCAGCACAGCGTTTCATCCGCAGACAGATGGACAGTCAGAGCGGACCATTCAGACTCTCGAGGACATGCTCAGAGCGTGCGTTTTAGACTTTGGGGGTAGCTGGGATCGTCATTTACCTCTAGTGGAGTTCTCCTACAACAACAGCTTCCAGGATACTATTCAGATGGCACCTTTCGAGGCATTGTATGGGAGGAGATGCAGATCGCCCGTTTGTTGGACAGAGCTCAGCGAGAGCAGTATTTTGGGGCCGCAGCTTGTTGAGGAGACGACAGCGAAGATACAGTTGATCCGAGACCGGATGAGAGCGGCTCAGAGCAGGCAGAAATCGTATGCAGACAGGCGCCGTCGCAGTTTAGAGTTCGCAGTTGGCGACCATGTTTTTCTGAAGGTCTCACCGATGAAGGGCGTGATGCGTTTTGGGCGAAAGGGGAAGCTTAGCCCTAGATTCGTAGGTCCCTTCGAGATCCTCGAGCGTGTCGGCGCTGTTGCATATCGTTTGGCTCTTCCACCCAGCTTTCCCGATGTTCACCCCGTTTTTCATGTTTCGATGCTCCGCAAGTACCTTCACGACCCTTCGCATGCGATTCAGCACCCGACAGTCCAGCTAGAGCGCGACCTTTCCTTTGCAGAGCAGCCGGTGGCCATCCTGGATCGGCAGGTGAAGAAGTTGAGATCGAAGATTATACCAACCGTCAAGGTCCTTTGGCGTAGCCCGAGCAGCGAGGAGGTTACCTGGGAGACCGAGGGCGAGATGAGGAAGAAATATCCCCATCTCTTTGAAGGTACGCGTAGCTATATTTTTAAATTCGGGGACCGAATTTCTTTAAGGGGGGAAGATTGTAGCGTCTTGAAAAGTCGTTTTGGTGTTTTCCTGAAATTCGGTGAAAATTCGGTATTTTTCCGAAAACCGTCTTTCTCGATATTTTGCAGTTTAGGGCTAATTATACCTTAAATGGATAGGTAATTACTTGTTTTTAGTGACTAATGAGTTAATTATGAAATTTTGGTCATTTAAAAATTTTTCCCTATTTTTCAATTTTTTTATATTATTTTAAGCCGGTAAGAAAATACATTAAATAAGCGATAAATACAAATTTTTCCGGGCTAATTTTAATCTCTAAAATTATGATAATTATATTCTAGTGATAACATAAATTTTTAGTAATTTATTTTGAATTTTAGCAAATTTTTATGATTTGAAACGAATTTATTGAATTTTGGGCTAAAACTTGCAATTTTGGACTTGTGGGGGGTCTTTTTGCATAGGATTCTTTTTGTAACCTCTCCCACTCACCCCCACTCCCCAAGGCCGGCCCCACCACTCCTGCAGCAGCCCATTCCCCCCCTCTTTTTGACTTTAACTATTGTGAATGAATGTGATGAATAGATTATTATATATTAATTAGAGTTTAGGTTTTAGGTGATTGATATGAGATGTTTGACTTTGGAATTTCTTCCACATCACCTCACTTTCTCCCATTCCTCTCCTCACAGCCGAGAGCAGCACCTGCACCTCCCCCTTTTCTTTTTTTTCTTTTTCCCATTCTCTTTTTGCTTCAAATCCATCAAAAATCCATCAAAATCAACAATTTCCTTCATAAATTCAAAGCAAAATCTTATTCCCTCTCTTCTCAAACCCAAATTGGTTCAAATCTTGGAGAAATGTGGCATCTTTGGAGGCATCTTGTTCTTGCTAGATCTCTAGTGTGAGGTATAATTTCTAATCTAATTGTTATTTGTAGTTAAAGGGTGCTAATTAGGACTTGCATGTTGTGTTATTGTTAAAATTATAGCTAAATCCTAATCTAGTTTTTTCTAGTTCTTGGTTTGAAATTAATTTAGGGTTTAGAACACCATTAAGAGATTAATTAAGCTATTTTGTTATCTAGTTATTTTGTTAGCTTAATCTATGTGGTTAACTTGCTAAATGGGCTAAAATCTAGTGTTAATTTAGTGTTAGTTTCTAATCTAGTTTTTAAAGGTTTATGGTTAGAGTTAAACTAGGGTTTTTAGAAACCATTATTTAGTTAATTAAAGCTAATTAGCTATCTAGTTGTTTACTTAACCAATCTATAAGCTTACTTTGCTTAAGTGACTTGATGTTATGCTAATCCAAGTTAATCTTGTGTGATATTTTCCTTGTTTTGCTAATTACCAAAAATCAAGAGAAGGGTTGGTTGTGGAAAATATGTTTTGAAGCATAGTTAATGGTTTAAAATTAGTGTAGTGGCTATCTAGTGAGTTAGTTTGGATTGTTGTGTTGGATTGTGTTAACTTTGTCGCTAATTGTCGATGTTTGCACTAAATTGCAAATTAGTGCTTACTAGTTTTTACTAAAATATTGTGGTGATTTAATTGCGATGTCTTGATGACATTTTTAGCGTATCCTATGACTTTTAGGATGTGTGAGGGCGGATTTTGAGTGTTCGGGTTGTAGTTTTGCCGGGCGACCAAATCGGCGTTTTTTGGCAGTTTTTGCGATTTTCGCGTGTGTTCCGCGCACTTTGTGCACGTTGTACCTAGCTAGCGAACCTTAGTAGTTTCGTTGGGGTTTTGCGTCGTTCTTGATACGTAACCTTATGTTTGGTATTGATGTAAATTCCAGGTTCGGTCGCGGAGACGTCAGACGCGGCGCGAAAGGGAAAGGCAGTGATTGGACACAGCTAGCCAGGGATCCCGGTGAGTAGATTTAACATCTACGGGGGACGATCGTCTGGATGGCGCAAGTCGCCCGATAGAAATAGTAAATTGGATAATCACTTGTGACATTAGAATAATAATACTGGCATGATAATTGCTGCAATTAGATCGATAGGTTATACCCATATACGCAAACTCAATTGTAGGACACATGCACCATTACCAGGTTTTTATATGCAGCACGAGCACTATTCATGTTTACACACACACCCTGGTAATTGCCATGCCACCACACTAGATAACTTTTAAATTGAAACCTTTTATAAATTGATACTTAAACTGGTACTATTGCCTTTAATTCCTTAAAAATGAAACCGTAGTATTGCTATTCATGTGCATGTACTTCATCATATTAATTGTTCATGCTTAATACATTAATCACACATCGCAACTTGTTTATTGATATCATACGCATTCATTATCATTGATATATGCACTTATGAGGATTTCTTGAGATTTTATGATATTGCTGGATTTCGGGGGAAAGCCGCAAAATTTCCAAACTTATGATATTTTTTAAAACATGTAAATTGCGGTTTTCTAGTGATGTAAGTGTCGTCCACCATGAGTTTGCTGTGGCTTTGGAAATCCGTGTCGAGGAGTGGAGGAACCGGCACGGGTACATGGTGGGCCCGGTAAGGTACCCCGGGGCAAGAGGAATGTGGTGATGACGTTGAGCCTGGCAGGGGACGGATTACCTACCGGTGACTGTTTGGGACGGCGGATATCCAGAGGATACCGACCGTGGCCGCTAGATGATGAGATATTGATATTTGAGATGGGTCAGCTGGACGGCTGAGGCCAGAGATACATTATGAGATTTGAGACAGCTTTTGGGGTGTCGTTGCTGGACACCGATTTTCGTCGATTCATTGACATTTGCTGGCATTCTAAAAAGAGTTTCAAAAACAAAAAGAGATAAGATATTTTATATATATACCTATTGAGACCTCAGATTTTCATGTTGCATACATATTGGCACACTGATATTGTATACACACCTGCTAGTGCATCCAGTCATACATGTATTTTAGATGCTAGGATGCTTGTGTACATGCATACGATAGCCTTTGTAGATGTTATTTATTACTCACGAGTTGGCAACTCACCCCCGTTGTGCCACAGTCTTTTGCAGGTCCGCTCCGTCAGTTCAGTAGCGGCGGGCGCACTTGTCTTTTGCCACTTTTGCCTGAGCTCGAGATTTGCTCATAGGTGGGTTATGTTATTTTTTGTACCACCTTGTATATTCTTGTATCTAGTATACTCCATCTACTGTTCTACCAGATTATTGTATATTGACCTAGAGATGAGACTGTGAGGTTTGTGGATTTTATACTGTATTTGGGGTCGAGCTCACTTGAGCCGACATGCTACTTTTTCATGCTTCCTTATGCTTTATTATGCTTTATTATGCTTGTTGTCATTTACATTGCGTGGGATTTGTGACCGCCGTATGGCGAAGAGCTAGCTCCCGCTTGGGGATGCCCTATTTTGTGGATTCATGTATATATTTTGTTGTACCCATTTTTGGGGGTCAGTATTTACAAAGGAGACTCTGCCGAAATTTTCGGGAAAATTTGTATTGTTTTTAAAAAGTGTTTTACATGACTTATTTGATAACTCGCTTTCAATTGATTGGGTTTTCTTCACTCTTTTGCTTCATCGGTTTTGTTTTCTGGGCTTTGGCTTACTTGTTTTACGGACGCCTTTAGACGTTTCGTAAACTTAAGTGCCAGTCACGTTCCGTACCCTGCGGGTCGTGACAACGGTATTGTAAGTTAATGTTTCGTTGCTCATTTCCTTTCCCGTTATTTTCCATTGAACTCCGCCCAAACGTACGCAAGCGCTCCGTTAGGCACCCTACCCTACCAAGGTAACGGTGATTCCTAACCGCGACCGGTTGCGTTCGGTTTGGCCGGAGGCGAAACCAAGAGACAAGAACGGAAGGACAAGGGTAAATAAGCCGGATTCCACGAATACCGCGCTTAATTCCCCTAATCCACGTTGTTGCTGATTGCTCTAGCTTCAATTGGTCAAGACTCGGCTCAAAGATTTTGAGTACGGATATCTTTAGCTTACACTTTCGTATCTTTTTCTTAACAACTTCATACTTGCAAATAATACACATAGGTTAGACTTGAACAAACACATACAAATTCTTTATTGACTCGTCTAAGACAAGAACGGAAATACATCCATCTCCCTGTGGATCGACCCGTGCTCAACCGGCTAGCCGCATAGCGACACCGTCCTGATCGCGGTAAACTTTAGAACTTTGAACATCTAACACGCCAAAAGCATGCGATCATATACCAGAGTAGACTAGCGTATACCTTCTCGACCCATACATATGGGCGATGGATGATCCCATATCCATTGGTGTTTGACATCAGAGATGATATACGGGTGCTCAGTGGAGACTGGGTACTCTGGACGGACTCGCCGAGAATTCCCAGATGGTATTATACCTTACGTCAGATGGCAGTTCTCTGGTGACACTGGTGCAGGTTAGTCTGTAGACCCGAGATCGTCACAGAGTCTTGTGTGATTCCTACTGTGCTTTGATTTCCACCTTACCACGTCCAAGAGGGTGTGCAAAACGGTGGTTTTTGGGTACAGTCCCGAGTAACTTGGAGGCAATGAGCGATAGGAGGGGTTTCGTCTCTCCCGGTATAGGGAGTTGATGTTGCACAGTGCTCGATTGGCTGTAACAGGAAGTCCTTGGCCAAGGCTGTTCTAGGGATTTACTGGTAAGTTTTAGTAGTAGTTTCTCGACCCGTTATGAGCCTCATATCGACACGACTTATCGAGTTATTGGGGTCTGACGTTTACCACCCCTAGACGAGATATGCGACATATCAGACGAACATACCGGACTGTACGGTAGCGTTACTGGTTGGATTCACTGGAGTGTGAGCGGGCTTGCTCGTTGATCTTCTGATCGCTCAATACCCGGGTGGCCGTTACGTTTAGCAGACCGCTTGCGGCTTGTGGGTGTTTGATATGATCATCACCTGCTACCGGCGTATTGACGAGTCTTTACAGTCCTACACAGGGGTTTCCTGGCTCAAGCGAAACTAAATAGGAGCGCATATGAGATATGTGCAGGACCGAGAATAATACCAGTATGTGATACTGTATTCTATTCTCGCGATTTGTATCATTGGACGGTTATATGAGATATAGCCGGGTTACCGAATCAAGTGTTGATTCGATACATTGATACACTTGATATTAGTCGGTTATATGCAGTATGACCGGATAATTAAATCAAGTGTTGATTTAATGTATAATTATATATTTGATATATTACTTTACATTAACTAGCATTGGTTCACTTAAGATTATTTTCTCACTAGATTGTGCACATTGTATATATGATATATTTTTGTGCACTTGTTTGTATCATGTTTGATGATACGTGCAAACTTGGGTGTGTGTTTATGTTAAACAATGTTTAGGTTAATGGTTAGGTTTTATATTTGTTTTATTTATTCTTTTATTCATTTATTTTTGGAAAGGAAAATGAAATGGTGGCTTGCTTTGTCTTTTGTTGAAGCTTCATGAAGCTTTGAAGAAGTAACCATTTTGTTTCTTTCCTTTAACCTAACCATTCAACTTAACCCTAGTTTATTCTCTACACTCACCCATGGTTACAAAATGATAACCAACACTTGATTTTGTTTTTAATTCAATTATTCTTTTTCATTCTTCTTCTTCTTCAAGAGAGAAAAAGAAAACCTTTGCTTGAAAATGATCAAGTGATGATTCCAAGTGAGAAATCAAAATCCAAAGTGAACCCACTTCCTATTTCTTCATCCTCTACCACTTGCCATGTAGTATAGGGTGTTTTCTTCACAAGTTTCATGACTTGGTGAAGTTGGAGCTTGATCTTGAGTTGCCTCGACGTAGATCATCTTCGGCATCGAAGTCGACGACCTATCTCGATCATTTCTTCGACGAAACCATCGCTAGAGTCCGAGATCCGATGATCGCAGCGGAGGGACATCATCATGGAGCTAAGGAAGTGGAGGACCGGATCTACAAAGGTTGTAGCCCCTTTCACTATCTAGTTAAGTTGTTAACTTGTTGTTTCTCCTATACTTCTAGTTACGATCTTGCTTAGGGTTTCTCGGCACCGGAAAATTTTGAGTTTGGCATGGTTGATGCCTTGTGGAACCTCTTTTGTGTGCCTAGTAACCCTACAGATCTCACTTAAAAAACTTTCTTTTTATGTTCTTCACTCACTTGAAAAAAGATGGAGAGCTTGAATAAGGAAGAAGGAGAGTGGCTAAAATTAACTCATGTGAGAATAATCAAGAGAGGGAGAGAGAGGGTTATCTCTGTAGGGTTCCTAGGCAGTCCCAAGAGGTCTCACAAGGCATCAACCATGCCAATTTACAATTTTAACGGTGCCGAGAAACCCTAACAAGATCGTTGGCTAGAATTTTAGGCGAAACTAGAAACTAGCTAACAACTTAGCTAAAGAGAAAACGGAAATACAACCTTTGTAGATCCGGTTCTCCACCTCGATGGCTCCGCGATGAAGTCTCCTCGCTGTACAAATCCGATCTTGGGCTCTAGCATCGGCTTCATCGGAGAAAAAGCGGGCTAGGTCATCGACGACGATGCCGAAGATGATCTACGTCGAGGCATCACTAGATCAAGCTCCCACTTCACCAAGTCATGAAAACCTGTGAAGGAAACACACTCTACTACTTGGCAAGAGGTAGAGGATGAAGAAATAGGAAGTGGGTAGACTTTAGAATTGGATTTCTCACTCTAATTCATCAATCACCATTGATGGTCAAGCTTTTTCTTCTTGTGAAGAAGAAGAAGAAGATGAAGAAAGAATTAAGATGAGTTATTAAAATGAAAAGGAAAATGAATAATTATCATAATATTAACCTTAGTTTTGTGTAGAGAATGGACCATGGTTAGATATGATGGTTAGGGTTAAGCAAGAGACAAGGATGGTGGACTAGGTCAAAGTTTCATGAAGTTTCAACTAAACTGCAAAACTAGAACCATTCTTTTCTCATCTTTTCAAAATAAATAAATAAATAAGTAAGAAAAGAAAACCCTAATCATTAGTTTAACCATGGCTTAATTCTTTACACTTAACCAAGTATACATGTATCATCAAACATGATACAATCAAGTGCACAAAAGTATATCACATATACAACTTGCACAATTCAAGTGAGAAAATCCATTTAAAGTGAACCAATACTAGTTAATGCAAAGTAATATATCAAATATATAATTATACATTAAATCATTAAATCAATACTTGATTCAATGATCCGGTCAAGTCGCACACAACCGACTAGTATACAATGTATCGGCTTATCGAATCAATCCTTGATTCGATAACTAGGTTATATCGCATACAACCATTCGACACATTCGTCGCGAGAATGGAATACGGTATCACATACACGCATTATTCTTGGTCCCGCACATATCTCATATGCGCTCCTATTTCGTTTCGCTTGAGCCAGGAAACCTCTGTGTAGGACTCTAAAGACTCGTCAATATGCCGGCAGTAGGTGATGATCATATCAAACACCCACAAGCCGCAAGCGGTCTGCTAAACATAACGGCCACCCGGGTATTGAACGATCAGAAGATCAAAGAGCAAGCCCGCTCACTCTCCAGTGAATCCAACCAGTAACACTACCGTACAGTCCGGTCTGATCGTCTGATATGTCGCATATCTCGCCTAGGGGTGGTTAACGTCAGACCCCAATAGCTCGATAAGTCGTGTCGATATGAGGCCTATAACAGTTCGAGAAACTACTGGTAACACTTACTAGTAAATCTCAGCAACCCTGGCCAGGGATTTCCGGTTATAGCCAATCGAACACAGCGCAACATCAACCCCCTATACCGGGAGAGACGAATCCCCTCCTATCTCTCATTGCTTCCATGTGATTCGGGACTGTACCCAAAAACCACCGTTTTTCACGCGCTCTTGGACGTGGTAAGATGGAAATCAAAGCACAGTGGGAACCACACAAGACTCTATGACGATTTCGGGTCAACAGACTACTCTGTACCAGTGTCACCAGAGAACTGCCATCTGACGTAAGGTATAATACCATCTGGGAGTTCTCGGCGAGTCCGTCCAGTGTACCCAGTCTCTACTGAGCACCCGTATATCTCCTCTGATGTCAAACACCAATGGATATGGGATCATCCATCGCTCATCTGTATGGGTCGAGAAGGTACACGCTAGTCTACTCTGGTATATCGATGCCCCGTCTCGATACACCCACGACTAGGGACTTTGAAGGATGTACTTATGGACTACCATGTCCCCACTAGTATGATTCGCATCATAGTCCAGGTAGTCAAGCAGGCATCCTAAGGGCTTTACCAACATGTAACAGAGAGACAATCAGTGTACACGTTAAGGTAAAGTGTAACCAGATAGCATACTATCATGTCGAGCAAGAAAGTCCTCCCTATATATGTCCCGGCATCCGCTACAATATACATCGAATGTACAGTAATGGCCTCTAGGGCATACATATAACTAACAATCTCCCACTTGCACTAGGGCCATCTGATAGCAGTGGTTGTAGTATCTCATACTCAACCATCCCATAAAAGTCTCTCTCTGGGAATAGGCCTTCGTGAGTAGATCCACCGTGTTGTCCTCTGAGTCTACTCTCCCAACCTCGATCCCTTAGAGATCAACCATCTCCATGATCCGGTGATACTGCCTTAGAATATGTCTGGATCACTAATGGGACCGGCGTTCCTTGGCATAAGCCACAACTCCATTGTCACACAATGGTAGGAACGTAGTTCATCTCATGAACCATTATACACCCAAACAGCCTCTTTGGTAGCATCTTAAGTAGCGATGTATCCAGCCTTTATCGTCTAGTATGCCACGGTATCTAGCTTGGAACTCTTCCAGCATACCGTCCCTTTACTGAGGGTAAAGACAGTGCCTGTGACTGACATTCAGTCGTCTTTATCACCCTGGAACCCTTCCAGTGATTCTCCCCAGGATCAACTGATACCATCTCACTACAACTAGTGAGTAGCCTAACATCCATTTAGATCTATCTCATAGATCCAAAATCCAGGATTTAGTAGGTATCATTTTGATCCTATATGGAGAATCCTTGTGATAAGCGGAGATTGACTGAGCATAGCATAGGAAACTCCTTCCCTATCTTGAGTATGTCATCCACGTACTCTACGAGGATCGTCACCATATTCCCTACTACCTTTTTGTTTCTACAAGGTTCATCTACCATTTTGATGATGTCAAACTCTTTGACTAATCCATCAAAACAGATGTTCCAACTCCGCGATGCCTGCTTTATCAGATAAAGCATCTTGCACACGTTTCCGCTGCTCCCATTGTCTACGAAGCCCTCTGGCTGTGTACTTATAGACGCTCTCTGCCAAAACATCATTTAGAAAAGCAGTCATGGCACCCAACCGCCAGATATCGTAGTCATGGTATGTAGCCGTGGCAAGTAGGATCTGGATGGACTTAAGCATAGGCACTGAAAAGGTTTCATCATTATCCATGCCTGGTCAATGATGCAAACCTTTAACAAGTCTAGCTTTGAAAGTCTCAACTTTTCCATGTACACCAAGTAATCTTCTCAAGATATACTTGCTCCTAATGGGGATTTAACCCTTCAGATATAGCAACCAAAGTCCATACTTTGTTGGTGTATAAGGATTCCATCTCAGATCGATAAACATCGAGCCATCTTACAGAGTCTCACTCCTGATGGCCAGCTCGAAACCAGTTGGGTCATCATCTCATGATGCAATCCTCGCTCCTACTGTCATAGAGAAACCAAAGTATCTCTCAGGTGGGTGAGGAACCCTACTAGATCGGCGGAGAGGCTGAGGTTCGTTGGAATCTACTGAATCCTTTGGTTGTACCAAATCATCTGCTGTAGTTTGTATAGCTGAAACACTTCCAGTTCTACATAACTGACCTTGCCTCGAGCTTGTCCGGATTTTGCTTTTTAGACATAGGCCGGACAACCCCAAATCTTAACTAGCTTAAGACATGGGCTCTTCCCTTTCTATATCACATATGAAGTGGTAGGCACTGATTTGATTCGAAACCTATTCAATAGGTATGCATCTTCTCAAGCGCATAACTCCCAAAAAGGAAATAGGTAACTCAGTAGTACTCATCATAGAGCACACCATATCATATAGGGTGTGATTGCTCCGCCCCGATATACCATCCTGCTATGGTGTATACGGAGGAGTAATGCTGAGAGAGAATCTCATTCTCCTTTAAAATAGTCCAGGATTTCCGTGCTCAAGTATTCTCCTCCTCGATCACATCAAAGGACATAATACTTATACCCGTATTTTGGTTCAATACTTCTAACTTATATTTTGTGAATATCTCAAAAGGTTCGGACTTGTGTTTCAACAGGAACATATGTCTGAATCTCGAGAGATTATCAGAGAATGTAATGAAGTACAAACAACCAGTCTTGGCATGTGTAGAGTGGGGACCTACATACATCAACATGTATCATCCCAAGAGTTCACTAACACTTTCTCTGTTTCCATTAAACAGAGCTATGGTCATCTAATCTTTGTGACATGACTGGCAAGTTTTCATAAGATGTAAATTCAAACAGATTTAAATATGCATCTTTGTGCAACTTAGCTAGTCGGGTCGAATTGATATGACCTAGTCTACAATACCTCAAGAAGGATCCATTCATTTCTGAACTCTTCCTCTTGTGTGTGATCCGTATACTAAGAACTGTAGTTTGATTTAGAATATCAATGCTTTTAGATAACGTGCCTGAACCGATCAACTTTTGATATAGGAAATGTTCAAAACATTATCCAACAATACAAAATTTTATCATTTCTTTACTAATAAAGAGACTGATATGATTTTGTATATCAGGTTCGGTATCTAATAACATTCGTTCAGAATCATTGTATTGGTAATACAGGGTGACAGTGACCGACAGACTTGGCTGCAACTCTTGCCCCGTTTTCTGCCTCATGAAACTTATCACATGTTCTCAGTTTTCTACCTTTCTGTAGCCCTATGTAACAGATTACATATCTGGGATCCTGATCTGGTATCACATACCCAGGACGTAAAGGATACTGAGAAACAGTTCTGTAATGAACACACCCGAAGATGATGCATCAGCATGCATTCTCTTCGTTTGGGCGGCACGGGAAATCTGGCATTCCCCAATTTCCTGCTCTGTCTTATAACAATTATAAGTTGGAGCGGGACCAACGTTCCCCAGCTCAGTAAAACAAGCGGGTTCGGTCAATATTCCGTATTATTATCTTGATTAAGGCGTGATATGGTCTCTACCTGGAGAGAGAGAGAAGAAATCACTCAGCGTGCGCTCTTTCAAGAATAGATTGGTACTATTTTATCTAATCAGGATGGCTCCCACTGCTTTTTATCAAATCTTCCTTCAAACCCTAAAAGGAAAGACTAGCCGGGATTAATTACACACAACAAGTTCGCCAATCTTTCAGCCAGGCCAGTGTCGGTACTTTGAGGGAGGTCCCCCGTGCTTTCTCACGAACCTAATTAATGTAAACCTCGTTTTCCCAGAGGCGTAACCCCGTTGACACCTTTCTAGACACCTACTTGTTCGGCTAATTGTAATGTGTAAAACTCTCCCAGGAGTAACTCTTACTCGCAGCGGGTATCGGGATCCAACTATCTCATAGAAGGTATGCAATCTCATTGCAAATTTCAACACTTGAAATTTCCGATAATATTTTACCCCTAGTGTCCTATGACCTTGACGAATGCCAAACAACCCATAGTCCACTAGTCAAGTTCAACCCGTACATTTCTTGATCGAATTAAACCCACCCGCACGACCCTTGACGAATGCCAAACAACGCCGTACGAATACCCTAATCCAATCTGCATCATATGCATAAGCAGATAAATACTAGTTAGCTACCGTACACTACGCCTTGACGAATGCCAAACTACCGCAGCACGAATACTAACTAGTACTTATCTGAAATGACGGAGGGCTACGATAGGTTTTTCTGAAAACCTATTGCGTAATGAACATGATATCGTTGTAGGATCGAATGAATTTTGAAATGGAGTGTTTTTGAGGCTTTTCTAGTTTTGCTAAAGGAGTCACTACCGGTGAAGGGATCGTCGGTCCTTTCCTCGTCGAATGAGGTGCGGGATATATCATATATATCACTGTGCAAAGCAAAAACTCTTAAAAGCAATCAAAAGACAAACCGAGGGTGTAGCATCTTCCAGTTATTGCTAAAGGAGACACTCCCGGTGAAGGGATCTCGGTCCTTTCCTTATAGAATAAGGTGCAGGATATATCATATATATCGCTGTGCAAAGCAAGAACTGTAGCTACCTGTTTTATTTTTGAAATTCGATTCTACAACATCTAAGCTTTCTTTTATTTCATTAATCAAATTAATTAATTCCCATCATTTAAGTACCTAAACATCACAGATAAATACGACGTACACTTATGCCATCCGCATTCGCCTCGATGTCCCCTCGTGCACCGTTAGGTTAGGTAACTAACGGCAGAGCGGGGCAGGGCTAGCGCGGGTGTAAAACATAAGTAACATCTATATAATATATCATATATACTATATACTGTATCTATCACAGAACATCACATGATCTCATCACAGATATCGCAGCAGAAGAATCATATGAAATATTGGATATACTAGGACGTCCGTTTTTTCAATACGAGCCAGTATAAAACACGGATTCCACGGTCGTGATGAATAGCCAAACCCACACCCTAGACCCCTACGAGAGTGGCAAGCAACCCTACCAATTCTAGAGTTAGGAGACCCGGACTCGACTCCTCGAGTTGGTCTCCCAGTGGACTCCAGAACCCGGTTACTTGTGCCCTCCTCCTTGGGTCTATCCTAGTGCGGAAAAGTAAATAATATACAAAGGGTGACATCTTCCGCAACCTGGAAGTGCCCCAATAAAAGAATATTACATACAAGTTTTTACATGAATGAAAATGAAAAACACTCATCTCACATAAAAAACCCCGGCTATTCAAACACGACGATCCAATATAACATATCCAGCAACACATAACATCACATGTCATCAACGTAAGTAAATATGCGCATCCCAATTGTCGTTGACATATAGCAACGAGACCGGCGATATCACATATTACACTTACGGTCACAGAAAAGAAAGTGTAAAACTACAACAGTTGGAATCCGCAATCTCCCTAGACACCGCATGCCTAATCAAATGAATTCCTTAGACATCGCATGCCTAACAATTATAAACCCCGCATTTTAGTCTCATTATCGAAAACACTTTTCAATATCAAGTCGGGCAATTCAACAAGATTCCCGACATCCTGATCGAATGCTCGTCGCAAACTTTAGTAGACGGTCGCACCCCCGATGCCGTCGACGAAGTGCACCAAGGCGGAACACCGCTACCGGGAGCACCCGAACGGATGCTTTCGGCGACGGGGTTCTCCTACAGTCACTTGGTCGGGGCTACGGGGCGAAGCTGTCTATTAAGTTTACCCGGCGAGTATCCGCGTACGCTACGTGATTGCGACGGACTTTTGATCGCATCAAAATTCCGTGGCAACCGATCAAGTGAGACTAAACCGCTAGATTTATAACATTCATTCAGTTATCTCATAACTACTTGTGAATTCCAATTGTTGTATCACATTCCGAATAAGATAGAAAATGTTAAACTTTCCGATCGAATAATCGAACACCAAAGTTTTCCCGAAACAGCTCATCACATGAAACAAGTCTAAAAACATTCAGTTCATGCCTCAGTACCAACGGTCCAGCCGTAGAAGGGTCAAGCCAACGCCTCACATGCGGCACGTCGTACTGCCCCAAACCCCAAGGTTCAAAGGGCAGTTCAAGACGGTCACATAATCGAGTTAAGGATTGTTGTCTTCTAGAGGGACCATCGCGTTACTTGCACTACTTAGAACGTCATTAAACTACGGAAAGATCCAACACTTGGAAATTTCCCGACAGGGGAAAAAGTGGGTATTTATATACGGTCGAACTTTTTAACATATTCTAAAAATACCCGGAAAAACACACTGACAAAATTAGACAATCCGATCGATACACCGAGTCCCCAATACAACCCAGAAAATTCAACTCTTGAAAAAACATTAAAAATTCCCAGGAAAACCAGCACTGCAAACTAGGAATTACTGTGCAAAATTGATTGCAAGAAGAGACAAAAGGGTCGCGGAACCGCCGCATTAGCATGCTAATGCCGCGTTTCCGCCGCGCTTTTATGGATTCAGGGGCCCCGTTTTATACAGTAATTCATAGAATCTTCTACTGAGTTTTCTGCATATTTTTAATTCTCAAAAATCCACGATTTTCAAAAATGTACAGAGAGCAATATTAGGGTTACGGTTTCGGTTCGATCGGATTTCTAACTCCGTCTACGCATCGCCTAAGGCTCTAGCTAGGCTCTGATACCACTTTAGGGTTCCTAGGCACTCCCAAGAGGTCTCACAAGGCATCAACCATGCCAATTTACAATTTTAACGGTGCCGAGAAACCCTAACAAGATTGTTGGCTAGAAGTTTAGGCGAAACTAGAAACTAGCTAACAACTTAGCTAAAGAGAAAACGGAAATACAACCTTTGTAGATCCGGTTCTCCACCTCCATGGCTCCGCGATGAAGTCTCCTCGCTGTACAAATCGGATCTTGGGCTCTAGCATCGGCTTCATCGGAGAAAAAGCGGGCTAGGTCATCGACGACGATGCCGAAGATGATCTACGTCGAGGCATCACTTGATCAAGCTCCCACTTCACCAAGTCATGAAAACTTGTGAAAGAAACACACTCTACTACTTGGCAAGAGGTAAAGGATGAAGAAATAGAAAGTGGGTAGACTTTAGAATTGGATTTCTCACTCTAATTCATCAATCACCATTGATGGTCAAGCTTTTTCTTCTTGTGAAGAAGAAGAAGAAGATGAAGAAAGAATTATGAAAAGTTATTAAAATGAAAAGGAAAATGAATACTTATCATAATATTAACCTTAGTTTAGTGTAGAGAATGGACCATGGTTAGATATGATGGTTAGGGTTAAGCAAGAGACAAGAATGGTGGACTAGGTCAAAGTTTCATGAAGTTTCAACTAAACTACAAAACTAGCAACCATTCTTTTCTCATCTTTTCAAAATAAATAAATAAATAAATAAATAAGTAAGAAAAGAAAACCCTAATCATTAGTTTAACCATGGCTTAATTCTTTACACTTAACCAAGTATACATGTATCATCAAACATGATACAATCAAGTGCACAAAAGTATATCACATATACAACTTGCACAATTCAAGTGAGAAAATCCATTTAAAGTGAACCGATACTAGTTAATGCAAAGTAATATATCAAATATATAATTATACATTAAATCATTAAATCAATACTTGATTCAATGATCCGGTCATGTCGCACACAACCGACTAGTATACAATGTATCGGCTTATCGAATCAATCCTTGATTCGATAACTAGGTTATATCGCATACAACCATTCGACATATTCGTCGCGAGAATGGAATACGGTATCACATACACGCATTATTCTCGGTCCCGCACATATCTCATATGCGCTCCTATTTCGTTTCGCTTGAGCCAGGAAACCTCTGTGTAGGACTCTAAAGACTCGTCAATACGCCGGCAGCAGGTGATGATCATATCAAACACCCACAAATCGCAAGCGGTCTGCTAAACGTAACGGCCACCCGGGTATTGAGCGATCAGAAGATCGACGAGCAAGCCCGCTCACACTCCAGTGAATCCAACCAGTAACACTACCGTACATTCCGGTCTGATCGTCTGATAAGTCGCATATCTCGCCTAGGGGTGGTTAACGTCAGACCCCAATAGCTCGATAAGTCGTGTCGATATGAGGCCTATAACAGTTCGAGAAACTACTGGTAACACTTACCAGTAAATCTCAGCAACCCTGGCCAGGGATTTCCGGTTATAGCCAATCGAACACAGCGCAACATCAACCCCCTATGCCGAGAGAGACGAATCCCCTCCTATCTCTCATTGCCTCCATGTGATTCGGGACTGTACCCAAAAACCACCGTTTTGCACGCCCTCTTGGACGTGGTAAGATGGAAATTAAAGCACAGTGGGCGCCACACAAGACTCTATGACGATCTCGGGTCAACAGACTACTCTGTACCAGTGTCACTAGAGAACTGCCATCTGACGTATGGTATAATACCATCTGGGAGTTCTCGGCGAGTCCTTCCAGTGTACCCAGTCTCTACTGAGCACCCGTATATCTCCTCTGATGTCAAACACCAATGGATATGGGATTATCCATCGCCCATCTGTATGGGTCGAGAAGGTACACGCTAGTCTACTCTGGTATATCGATGCCCCGTCTCGATACACCCACGACTAGGGACTTTGAAGGATGTACTTATGGACTACCATGTCCCCACTAGTATGATCCACATCATAGTCCAGGTAGTCAAGAAGGCATCCTAAGGGCTTTACCAACATGTAACAGAGAGACAATCAGTGTACACGTTAAGGTAAAGTGTAACCAGATAGCATACTATCATGTCGAGCAAGAAAGTCCTCCCTATATATGTCCTGGCATCCACTACAATATACATCCAATGTACAGTAATGGCCTCTAGGGCATACATATAACTAACAATCTCATCCCAAACCATGGTTACAAAATATCTAGATATTTTGATACTTGAGTTTAAGCAAAACAATGAGCAAAAAAAACCATGGGAAATGAAACCATGGTTTCGACTTTAGTCAACACAAAAGAAGAGTGTCGAAAATCAACCATGATTTTATTCCCATTTTGTTTTTCTCAATATTCAAAATATATAAATATATAACCATGGGAGTCTTGCATTGCCATCACCAATGTATCATCAACCATGACACATGTATGCATGCATGTGTGCATCCATATCAATATATACATACACTCATGCATGCATCATAAAGAAATAGGTTTTAATAAATGAGCTAATGGACTTAATATTAAATCAACACTTGATTTAATAACCCGGTCATATCACATACGACCCGTCCAATAGTAAACGCCCGATTAAAATACACGTATTTAATCGTGCCCCCGCGCATATCCCATATGCACCCCACATCTTTTCACCTGAGCTAGGAAACCCCTTTGTAGGACACTAAGATTCGTCAATACGCTAGCAGTAGGCAGTGATCATATCACATACCCACAAACCGTCAGCGGAAAAAGCTATGCGTAACAGCTCCTAAGTATTGGGCGATAAGAAGAAACACAAGCGAACCTGTCAAAATTCCTGTCGAGCCAACTGGAAACACTTACCGTACAGTCTGGTCTCTTCGTCAGATATGCTGCATATCGGGTCTAGGGATGATATCGTCGACCCTAATAACTTAATAAGTCATGGTGGTATATGTTTCAAAACATATCGAGAAACCACTGATAACACTTATCAGTAAATCTCATCAGCCCTGGCCAGGGACTTTCTGTTACAGCCAATCGAGCATAGCGCAACATCAACCCCCAATACTGGGAGAGACGAAACCCCTCCTATCGCTCATTGCATCCATGTGCTTCGGGACTGTAACCAAAATCCACCTGTTTGCACGACTCAGTAGAGCCGTGGTAGGGTGGAGATCAAAGTACAGTGGAAGGACACACAAGTCTCTATGACGATCTCGGGTCTACAGACTAATCTGTACCAATGTCACCTGAGAACTGCTATCCGACGATAGATATAATACCACATAGGGGTTATCGGCGAATCCATTCAGTGTACCCAGTCTCCACTGAGCACCCATATACAATCTTTGGTGTCACCATACAAATGGATATGGGATCATCCATCACCCATCATATAGGTCAAGAAACGTATACGCTAGTCTACTCTGGAATATCGATGCCCCATCTCGATACACCCACGACTAGGAACATTTCAAGGATATGCTTATAAACTACACATGTCCCACTAGTATGATCTGCATCATAATCACAGTTGTCAAGCAAATATCCTAAGGGCTTTATCAACATATACCAAATGAGTTATATGCATGATCAAGTGAACATGTCAAGATAAAGGACAACCAGATTGCATACTATCATGTCGAGCAAGAATGTCCTCTGAATACACACACACACACACACACACACACACACATACCGATATATCCACTATCAAGTAATGGCCTCCAGGGCATACATATATCCAACAATCTCCCACTTACACTAAGGCCAATTGTTGGCGTATCTCATACCCGACATCTCAAAAATTTACTCATGCTGCGGCTGAGGGAGGGCCTTGTTGAGTGGATCTGCGGTGTTATTCTTTGTATCTACTATCCAAATCTCGATCTCGCGGCGATCAACTATCTCCTGGATCAGATGATATCGCCTCAGGATATGTCTGAATCGCTGATGGCACCTGGGCTCTTTGGCCAACGCCATAGCCCCATTATCATCACAATACAATGGTATTGGATCAATAATGGTTGGAACTACTCCTAGCTCCGAGATGAACTTCCTCATCCAGACGGCTTCCTTGGCAGCATCATTTGCAGCAATATACTCAGCTTCCATCGTGGAGTCTGCAACGGTATCCTGTTTGGAACTCTTCCAACATACCGCCCCTCCATTGAGGGTAAATACAAACCCTGAGATAGATTTGATGTCATCCTTATCACTCTGGAAGCTCGAATCGGTAAAGTCCTCCATTGGAGATCCCCGTTACCATACACCAAGAATATTTCTTTAGTCCTTCGCAAGTACTTGAGAATGTTCTTTACAGCTGTCCAGTGATTCTCTCCTGGGTTGGATTTGTAGGGTTACTTAGCGCGGCAGCAAGGTTTCAGGAGGCATCGTCCATGCCGTTTTCAAATTTTTGCCGTTCTAAATAACCCTAACCCTAGATTCTTAACTAAAGAATTAAACAATACAACATGCAAACAACTTTGCATACGAAGTGAATGAGGAATACAACCTCTGTAGACCGGTCCTTCACTTCTAAAGCTCCATGTAGTAGTCCCTTCGCTCCAAGTAGTGAACACCCGAACTCTAGTGAGGGTTCACATGAAGAAATGAACAAGCTTGCTCTAAGTCTTCGAGGCCGAAGATGATTTACGTCGAGAAGACTCAAGCTCATGCTACCTCTTCACTAATGGTAGATTAGTGAAGCAAACACCCTAAACTAAATGGCTAATATAGTAGAGGATGATGAAGTAGGAAATGGGCTCTCTTTAGATTTATTTTTCTCACAATATTTCTTCACTTCCTCAAAACCGAGAGAGCTTGAGGGAGATGAAGAAGAAGATCATGAATAATTAGATGAGGTTAGAAATGCAACCATGGGTGAGTTTATGTCATACACAAACTCATGTAGAGAATAGACCATGGTGTAAGGTTAATGGTTAGGTTAATAAATATTTTAGGCAAGACAAAGGAGTTGACTAATTCAATGAGACCTACAAGCTTCTACAAGCTTCAAGCCATGACAAAATCTCCACTAATTTTGAATTACTTAAATATAAATATAAACCCACATTAAACCTAGCATGGTGTGAGTCTCATACATCAATGTTGCATGTGTAACCTAGCATAACACACTAATATATATCACATATTTATTTTGTGTATAAAAAGAAAACAATACAATTAACATATATCACATATATATTAATGTATCATTAGTGAGAAAAAGAAATGTTTAAGTGAGAAAATATTAGTTAATGTAATTTAATATATCAAATATATAATTATACATTAAATTATTAAATCAACACTTGATTTAATAATCCGGCTATATCACATATAACCGACTAATATCAAATGTAACAACTTATCGAATCAACACTTGATCCGATAACCCGGCTATATCACATATAACCGACCGATGTCACAAATCGCGAGAATAGAATGTGGTATCACATACACGCATTAATCTCGGTCCCGCACATATCACATATGTGCTCCTACTTCGTTGCGTATGAACCAGGAAACCTCTGTGTAGGACTCTAAAGACTCGTCAATACGCCGGCAGTAGGTGATGATCATATCAAACACCTACAAACCGCAAGCGGTGTGCTAAACATAACGGAAACCCAGGTATTGAGCGATCAGAAGATCAACAAGCAAGCCTGCTCATACTCCTGCGAATCCAATCAGTAACACTACCGTACAGTCCGGTCTCTTCGTCAGATATGTCGCATATCATAGCCTGGTGGTGGTATAACGTCAGACCCCAATAGCTTGATAAGTCATGTCGATGCAAGGTCCATAATGTTTCGAGAAACTACTGGTAACACTTACCAGTAAATCTCAGCAACCCTGGCCAGGGTTTTACTGTTATGGCCAATCGAGCATAGCGCAACATCAACTCCCAATACCGGGAGAGACGAATCCCCTCCTATCGCTCATTGCCTCCATGTGACTCGGGACTGTACCCAAAAACCACCTTTTTGTACGATCTCTTGACCGTGGTATGGTGGAAATCAAAGCACAGTGGGAATCACACAAGACTCTATGACGATCTCGGGTCTACAGACTAACCTGTACTAGTGTCACCAGAGAACTGCTATCTGACGATAAGTATAATACCATCTAGGAGTTCTCCGCGGGTCTGTCTAGTGCAACCAGTCTCCACTGAGCACCCGTAGACCTTCTCTGATGTCAAAAACCAATGGATATGGGATCATCCATCGCCCATCATATGGGTCGAGAAGCGTATATGCTAGTATACTTTGGAATATTGATGCCCTGTCTCGATACTCCCACGACTAGGAACAATCTAATGATGTACTTACCGACTACCTCCGCCCCACTAGTATGATCTGCATCATAGTCCTGGTAGTCAAGTACTTATCCAAAGGGCTTTATCAACATGTAATAGAGAGACAATAAGTGTACATGTTAAGATAAAGAGGAACCAGATAGCATACTATCATGTCGAGCATGAAAGTCCTCCCTATATTTGTCCAAGCATCCACTACAATATACATCATATGTACAGTAATGGCCTCTAGGGCATACATATAACTAACAATCTCCCACTTGCACTAAGGCCATTTGTTGCAGTATCTCATACTCAACGTCCTATAGAAGTCTCTCTAGGGTAAGGCCTTTGTGAGTGGATTCGCTGTATTATCCTTCGTGTCTCCTCTCCTAACCTCAATCCCCTGGAGATCAACCATCTCTCTGATCAGGTGATACTGTCCTCAGAATAAGTCAGGAACGCTGATGGGACCTGCGTTCCTAGGCCAAAGCTATAACTCCATCGTTGACACAAAAACAGTTATTGGACGCTCAATGGTAGGAACCATGTTCATCTTATGAACAAGAAATGTCCAGACAACCTCTTTGGTAGAATTGTAGGTAGCGATGTATCTAGCCTTTATCGTCTAGTATGTCACGGTATCTAGCTTGGAACTCTTCCAGCATATCGTCCCTCCACTGAGGGAAAAGACAATTCCTGTGACTGAATTTCAGTCAACCTTATCACTCTGGAAACTGGAACCAAGAACATTCATTTATTGCTTCTCAAGTACTTAAGATTTTCCTCCACAACTTTCTAGTGATTCTCCCAAGATCCGATTGATTCCTGATCACTACACCTAGAGATTCATCTACATCTGGTCTGGTACATAACATCGCATAGATGATAGAGCCTACTGCCAAAGCATAGGGTATCCCTTGCACGCGAGCTCTCTCCAAATCAGTCTTGTAAGACATCTTTTTGGAGAGAGTCGTTCATGAGTAAGTGGGCGAACTGCCACGCTTAGAATCTTCCATAATAAACCCCTTTAGTATGGTCTTAATGTATCTGGATTTGGGACACTCCCAACATCCACTTAGATCTATCACCATGTATCATAATCCACAAGATGTAGTAGGTATCATCCAAATCTTCCTTAGAGAATCCTCATGATAAGAAGAGCTTGACCGAGTGTAGCATAGGAAACCATTTCCTATCAAGAGTATGTCATCTACGTACAATACGTGGAAGACAGCCTTACTCTCTACTACCTTCTTGTATATAAAAGGTTCATCTACCTTTTCGATGAAGTCAAACACTTTGATTGCCACATCAAAACAGATGTTCTAACTCCGCGATGCTTGCATTGATCCTGATGGACTTAAGCATAGCTTTGAAAGTCTCAACTTTTCCATCTACACCAAGAATCTTCTCAATATCCATTTGCTCACAATGGGTTTTACCCCTTCAGGTGCAACATGCAAAGTCATACTTTGTTGGTGTACATGGATTCCATCTTTGATCGCATAGCATCCAGCCATTTCACAGAGTCCCCACTCGTGATGGCCTGCCTGAACCTAGTTGCGCCACCATCTACTATGATGCAATCCTCGCTCCCATTATCACCGAGAAGACCGTAGTATCTCTCAAGTGGATGAGGAACCCTACCAGATTCGCGGAGAGGCTGAGGTTCGTTGGAGACTATTGAATCCTTTGGTTCCACCAAATCATCAGCTCTTAGTTTGTCTAGCTGGAACTCCTTCCAGTTCTACCTCATGACCACTAATGTCATAACAAGAAATTCCTTTTCTAAAATGGTGGCATGCTGATAAACAAAACACCTTTTGCTTCTCTGTTTGGTAGAAGATATTCCCTCACGAATGTTCGGGATATCCAACAAACTTATACAGAACTGACCTTGCCTCGAGCTTGTTCGGATTCTGCCTTTTAACATAGACCGGACAACCCCATATCTTAACTCATTTAAGAGATGGTCTCTTCCCATTCCATATATCATATGGAGTGGTAGGAACTGATTTGGATGGAACCCCATTCAATAGGTATGCAGCTTCTCAAGTGCATAACTCCAAAAGGAAATAGGAAACTCAGCAGTACTCATTATAGAGCGCACCATATCTAATAGGGTGCGATACCTCCGCCCCGATACACCGTTGTGCTGTGGTGTACTCGAATGAGTAAGCTGAGAGAGAATCAAATTCTCCTTTTTAGAAACTCCAGGAACTCCATGCATAAGTATTCTCCTCCTCGATCACATCGAAGGACTTAATACTTCTACCCGTCCGGTTCTCAACTTCAAGCTCATATTCCTTGAATTTCTCAAAAGTTTCAGACTTGTGTTTCAACAGAAACATATGTCCGAATCCTGAGAGAAGATTAGTGAATATAATGAAGTACGAAGAACCAACCTTGGCATTTGTAGACATAGGACCGTATACGTCATCATGTATCCATCCCAAGAGTTCAGTAACTCTTTCTCTGTTTCGAGTAAACGGAGTATTGGTCATTTGACCTTTGAGACAAGACTGGCAAGTAGTATAAGATGAAAATTCGAACAGATTCTCATATTCATCCTCATGTAACTTAGCTGGTCGTGTCGCATTGATATGACCTAGTCTACAATGCCACAAGAAGGATTCGTTCATTTCTGAACTACTCCTCTTGTGTGTGTTCTAAATACTTTGAACCGTGGTTTGATTTAGAACGTATATGCTATTATATAACGTGCATGATCCAATCAACTCTTGATTCAGAAAAATGATCACAATATTATCCTCCAATACAGTATTATTGTTAGTTATATGTATGCCCTAGAGGCCATTACTGTACATAGGATGTATATTGTAGTGGATGCTGGGACATATATAGGTAAGACTTTATTGCTCGACATGATAGTACGCTATCTGGTTGCTCTTTATCTTAACATGTATACTTTCTGTCTCTCTGTTACATGTTGATAAAGCCCTTAGGATGTGTACTCGACTTCCAGGACTATGATGAAGATCATACTAGTGGGGCCTGGGTAGTCAATGAGTACATCCTTCAATGTTCCTAGTCGTGGGAATATCGAGACGGGGCATCGATATTCCATAGTAGACTAGCGTATATCTTCTCGACCCATGTGATGGGCGATGGATGATCCTATATCCATTGGTGTTTGACATCAGAGATAGTATGCGGGTGCTCAGTGATGACTGGGTATACTGAACGGACTCACCGAGAACTCCCACATGGTATTATACCTCACGTCAGATGGCAGTTCTCTGGTGATACTGGTACAGCTTAGTCTGTTGACCCGAGATCGTTATGGAGTCTTGTGTGTCTCCCACTGTGCTTTGATTTCCACCCTACCACGGCTCTACTGAGTCGTGCAAACGGGCGGTTTTTGGGTACATTCCCGATTCACATGGAGGCAATGAGCGATAGGAGGGGATTCGTCTCTTCCGGTATTAGGGGTTGATGTTGCGCTATGCTCCACTGGCCATAACTGGAAATCCCTGGTTATATGCAGTATGACCGGATCATTAAATCAAGTGTTGATTTAATGATTTATTGTATAATTATATATTTGATATATTACTTACATTAACTAGTATTGGTTCACTTAAGATTTTTTTTCTCACTAGTTTGTGCATAAGTGTATATATATGATATATATTTGTGTCCATATGTTTGTATCATGTTTGATGATACATACAAGTTGTGTGTATGAGAATTATATCAAGATTAAGTTTAAGATTTGGGTATTGTTTTATCAAGAGAATGAACAAAAGAAATGAACTTGGTCAAAGTTGTCAAGCTTGAAGAAGCTTGGAGAAACCTTGACAAAGTCCACTCTTTTGTCATTTCTTTTGATAATTCTTTAACCCAACCCTTAACCCATGTCTTTGGTTAATTCTCTACACAAGTTAAGCATGAGGGCTTAACTTAACCATGGTACCATAATTAAAAGGATAAGTTTCATTCTTATTTGATTATCTTATTATTCTTTTCTTCTTCTTCATCTTCATCAAGCTTCAAGAAAGCTTGCTACCTCTATTAGTGCCATGAAATTTAGAGTGAGAAATCCAAATCTAAAGTCAACCCACTTCCTGTTTCTTCATCCTCTACCACTTGCCATGTAGTAGAGTGTGTTATCTTCACAAGTTTCATGACCTAGTGAAGATGGAGCTTGAGTTTGAGTTGCCTGGACGTAGATCATCTTCGGCATCAAAGTCAACGACCTAGCCCGCCCATTTCTCTGATAAAACCGACGCTAGAGTCCGGGATTCCGATGATCGCAGCGGAGGGACGTCAACACGGAGCTAGAGAGGTGGAGGACCGGATCTACAAAGGTTGTAGTCACTTTCACTTAGTAGCAAAAGTAGTTTGCTTACTTACTTTCGCCTTACCTCTAGTTAACGATCTAGTATAGGGTTCTTTGGCACATGGAATTTTTTGAATTGGACACGGTTGATCAGTTGTAGAACCTCATAAGTGTGCCTAGGAACCCTACAGTGGTATCAGAGATACTAGGCATTGGATGTCGACCTATGGGGGGTTCTCACTGTGTGACAGTGTGGCGAAGCATAGGCTCTTACCCCCAGGGTGTCCCAAGACCGGAAGGTGTTCCGGCGGGTTGTAGTCCTCGCGAGGGGGCATGCGTAAAAAGTAGCGGCTGAAGGACCCGTTGGTGCCACGGCGACCCCATTGGATAGGGTGGATGCCTGACCTACAGTGGTATCAGAGCCTAGCTAGAGCTTTAGGCGAAGTGTAGACGAAGTTAGACATCCGATCGAACCCCGAAACCCCGATCAAAACTCTTCTCTGTACATTTTTTCAAACTGTGGTTTTTTGTGAATTAAAAATGCTAAGAAAATTAAGCAGGAAAAACTAAGAATTACTGTGAAGTACGGACCTCTAACTTAAAAATTCGACCGCGGAACCGCGGCCAAAATTGTGACTTAGTCCCTGAAATTTCATGTAATTATTCTAAGGTCCTTTCTTGTTATTTTTTTCTGGGAACTTTTTAATTCCACTCAAGTGTTGAGTTTTCTAAGGTTGTTTTGGGGACTCGATGTTTCGATCGGATTGTTTAAGTTTGTTTTTGTTTTTCCGGATATTTTAGAACATGTTGAAAAGTTCGACATGATATAAATACCCACTTTTTCCTCTGCCGGGAAATTTCCAAGTGTTGGATTTTTCCATGGTTTAAGAACGTTCTAAGTAGTACAAGTAACACGATGGACCCTCTAGAAGACAACAAACCTTAACTCGATTATGTGACCGTCTTGAACTGCCCTTTGAACCTTAGGGTTCGGGGCAGTACGGCGTGCCACATGTGAGGCGTTGGCTCGACCCTTCTACGGCTGGACCGTTGGTACTGTGGCATGAAGTGAATGATTTTAAAATTATTTCATGTGTTGAGTTGTTTCAGGAAAACTTGGGTGTTTGAATGTTCGATCGGAAAGTTTGGCATTTTCTATTTATTTGGAATGTGATACAATATTTGGAATCCACAAGTAGTTATGAGATAACTGATTTGAATATTATAAATCTAGCACTTTCGTCTCACTTGATCGGTTGCCACGGAATTTTGATGCGATCAAAAGTCCGTCGCAATCACGTAGTGTACGCGGATACTCGCTGGGTAAACTTAATAGACAGCTATACCTCACAGCCCCGACCAAGTGACTGTAGGAGAACCCCGTCGCCGAAAGCATCGGTTCGGGTGCTCGCGGCAGCGGTGTTCCGCCTTAGTGCACTTCGTCGATGGCATCGGGGGGTGCGGCCGTCTACTAAAGTTTGCGACGAGCATTCGTTCAGGATGCCGGGAATCTTGTTGAATTGCCCGACTTTATATTGAAAAGTGTTTTCGATATTGAGACTAAAATGCGGGGTTTATAATTGTTAGGCATGCGATGTCTAAGGAATTCATTTGATTAGGCATGCGATGTCTAAAGAGTTTGTGGATTCCAACTGTTGTAGTTTTACACTTTCTTTTCTGCGACCGTAAGTGTAATATGTGATATCGCCGGTTTCGTTGCTATATGTCAACGACAATTGGGATGCGCATATTTACTTACGTTGATGACATGTGATGTTATGTGTTGATGGATATGTTATATTGGATCGTCGTGTTCGAATAGCCGGGGTTTTTTATGTGAGATAAGTGTTTTTCCATTTTCATTCATGTAAAAACTTGTATGTAATATTCTTTTATTGGGGAACTTCCAGGTTGCGGAAGATGTCACCGTTGATGTATATTATTTACTTTTCCGCATTAGGATAGACCCAAGGAGGGGAGCATAAGTAACCGGGTTCTAGGGTCCAGTGGGAGGCCATCTTGAGGAGTCGAGTTCGGGTCTCCTAACCCTAGAATTGGTAGGGTTGCTTGCCGCTCTCGTAGGGGTCTAGGGGTGTGGGATTGAGTATTCATCGTGGCCGTAGAATCCGTGTTTTATACTGGCTCGTATTAAAAACACGGACGTCCTAGTATATACAATATTTCATATGATATTTTCTGCTGCGTTATCTGCGATGTGATCATGTGATATGTTCAGATAGATATTGTATATAGTATATATGATATATTATATAGACGTTGCTTATGTTTTACACCCGCGCTAGCCCTGCCTCGCTCTGGCGTTAGTTACCTAACCTAACGGTGCAGACGAGACATCGAGGCGAATGCGGATGGCATAAGCGTACATTATATTTATCTGTGATGTTTAGGTGGACTTAAATGATGGGATATTCATTAATGTTATTAATGAAAGAAAATAAACCTTAAAGATGTTGTGGAATCGAATTTCAAAAATAAAAACAGGTAGCTACAGTTCTTGCTTTGCATCGCGGTGTTCCTTGTAGAACATCATACACCTTATTCGATAAGGAAAGGACCGAGATCCCTTCACCGGGAGTGACTCCTTTAGCAATAACTGGCAGATGCTACAACCCTTGGTTTGTCTTTTGATTGCTTCTATAGTTTTTTCTTTGCACAGCGGTATATATGATATATCCTGCACCTTATTCGATGAGGAAAGGGCCGACGATCCCTTCACCGGGAGTGACCCCTTTAGCAAAACTAGAAAAGCCTAAAAAACATTCCATTTAGAAACCATTTGATTCCGCAATGAGATCAAGTTCAAAGCGTTAAAGGTTTTATTAAAAACCATTCGCAACCCTCCGTCATTTTAGGAAGTAGAGTACTTAGTATTCGTGCTGTGTTTGTTGACCATAGTCAAGGCACAGTGTATGGTAGCTAAGTGATGTCTTCCTACACCGCATATGATGCGATTAGTTAGGACAGTCAGGTGGCTTTGTTGACCTTAGCCAAGGGTCTTGTGGGTGGGTCTAATTAATCACGAAATGACGGGTAGAACTTGACTAGTGCTTATGATTTGTTGACCTTAGCCAAGGTCATAGGTGCTAGGGGTAAAAACCTTTATCGGGAGTTTCAAGTGTTGAAATTTGCAATGAGATTGCATACCTTCTATATGATAGTTGGATCCCGATACCCACTGCGAGTAATTGTTACTCCAGGGAGAGTTTTGCACTTTACAATTAGCCGATCAAGTAGGTGTCTAGAAAGGTGTCAACGGGGTTACGCCTCAGGGAAAACGAGGTTTACTTTAATTAGGTCCGTGCGAAAGCATGGGGAACCTCCCTCAAAGTACCGACACTGGCCTGACTGAAAGATTGGCGAACTTGTAGAGTGTAATTAATCCCGGCTAGTCTTTCCTTTTAGGGTTTGAAGGAAGATTTGATAAAAACAGTGGGAGCCATCCTGATTAGAAAAAATAAATAACTAATCTAATCTTGTAAGAGCGCACGCAGAGTGTTTTCTTCTCTCTCTCTCGAGGTAGCGACCATATCACGCTATAATCAAGATAATAATATGGATGTATTGACCGAACCCGCTTGTTATACTGAGCTGGGGAACGTTGGTCCCGCTCCAACTTATAATTGTTATAAGACCGAGCAGGAAATAGGGGAATACCAGAATTCCTATGCCGCCCAAACGAAGAAAGTGCATATGATGCATCTCCTTCGGGTTTGTTCATTATAAAGAACTGTTTCTCAGTGTCCTCTACGTCCTAGGTATTAGATACCGGATCAGGATCGCGTAAATGTAATCCGTTACATGGGCTACAGAAAGGTAGAGAACTGAGAACGGGTGATAAGTTTCATGAGACAGAAAATGAGGCAAGTGTTGCAGCCAAGTCTGTTGGTCACTCTCACCCTGTATTACCAGTACATTGATTCTGAATGAATGTTATTAGATACCGAACCTGATATACAAAATCATATCAGTCTCTTTATTAGTAAAGAAATGATAAAATTTTGTATTGTTGGATAATGTTCTGAACATTTCCTATTTCAAAAGTTGATTGGTTCAGGCACGTTATCTAAAAGCATTGACGTTCTAAATCAAACTACAGTTCCTAGTATACAGAACACACACAAGAGGAAGAGTTCAGAAATGAATGATTCCTTCTTGAGGTATTGTAGACTAGGTCATATCAATGCGACCCGACTGACTGAAGTTACATTTAGATGCATATTTAAATCAGTTTGAATTTACATCTTATGAAACATGCTAGTCATGTCACAAAGATTAGATGACCATAGCTCTGTTTATTGGAAACAGAGGAAGAGTTAGTAAACTCTTGGGACTGATACATGATGATGTGTGTAAGGTCCCCTGTCTACACATGCCAGGACCGGTTCTTTGTACTTCATTACATTCTCTGATGATCTCTCAAGATTCAGCCATATGTTCCTGTTGAAACATAAGTCCGAAGTTTTTGAGATATTCACAGAATATAAGTTAGAAGTAGAGAACCAAAAACCGGGTATAAGTATTATGTCCTATGATGAAATCAGGGAGGAGAATACTTGTGCATGGAATTCCTGGACTATTCTAAAGGAGAATGAGATTCTCTCTCAGTATTACTCCTCTGAATACACCACAGCACAACGGTGTATCGGGGCGGAGCAATCACACCCTATATGATATGGTGCGCTCTATGATGAGTACTACTAAGTTACCTATTTTCTTTTGGGGTTGTGCACTTGAGAAGCTGCATACCTATTGAACTATGTTCGAATCAAATCAGCGCCTACCACTCCATATAAGATATGGTATGGGAAGAGCCTATCTCTTAAGTAAGTTAAGATTTGGGATTGTCCGGCCTATGTCGAAAGCAAAATCCGGACAAGATCGATGCAAGGTCAGTTCTGTAGAACTTGAAAAGTTCCAGCTATACAAACTACAGCTAATGATTTGACAGAACCAAAGGATTCAATAGTCCCCGACGAACCTCAGCCTCTCCGCTGATTTGGTAGGGTTCCTCATCCGCGAGAGAGATACTTCGGTTTCTCGATGACAGTGGGAGCGAGGAATGCATCATGAGATGATGACCCAACTAGTTTCGAGAAGGCCATCGAGAGTAGGGACTCTGTAAGAATGGCTGGATGCTTAGCGATCTAAGATGGAATCCATGTACACCAACAAAGTATGGACTTTGGTTTCTATATCTGAAAGGTTAAATCCCCATCAGGAGCAAGTATATCTTGAGAAGATTACTTGGTGCAGATGGAAAAGTTGAGACTTTCAAAGCTAGACTTGTTAAAGGTTTTTCATCATCAACCAGGCGTGGATAATGATGAAACCTTTTCCAGTGGCTATGCTTAAGTCCATCCGGATCCTACTTGCCATTGCTACATACCATGACTACGATATCTGATGGTTGGGTGCCATGACTGCTTTTCTAAATAATGATTTAGAAGAGAACGTCTATAAGAACACAGCCAGAGGGCTTCGTAAACAGTGGGAGCAGCGGAAACGTGTGCAAGTTGCTTTACAGATTAAAACAGGCATCGCGGAGTTGGAACGTCTATTTTGATGTGATAGTCAAAGAGTTTGACTTCCTCAAAATGGTAGATGAACCTTGTATGTACAAAAAGGTAGTAGAGAGTAAGGTGGTCATCCTCGTATTGTACGTGGATAACATACTCGAAATAGGAAAAGAGTTTCCTATACTACACTCGGTCAATCTCCGCTTATCACAAGGATTCTCCATACAGGATCAAAGTGATACCTCCTAAATCCTGGGATTTGGATCTATGAGATAGATCTAAATGGATGTTAGGCTTCTTACTAAGTTTAGTGAGATGGTATCAATTGATCCTGGGGAGAATCACTGGAGAGGTTCCAGGGTGATAAGGACGACTGAATGTCAGTCGCAGGCATTGTCTTTACCCTCAGTGGAGGGACGGTATGTTGGAAGAGTTCCAAGCTAGATACCGTAGCAGACTAGAAGATAAAGGCTGGTAACATCGCTATTAAAGATACTACCAAAGAGGCAGTTTGGGTGTATATTGGTTCATGAGATGAACTAGGTTCCTACCATTGTATGACAATGGAAGTGTGGCTTTGGCCCAGGAACCCCGGTCCCATCAGTGACCCAGACATATTCTGAGGCAGCATCACCTGATCTTGGAGATAGTTGAACTCCAGGGTGATCGAGGTTAGGAGAGTAGACTCAGAGGACAATACGGAGGATCCACTCACAAAGGCCTTTTCCCAAAGAGAGACTTTTATGGGATGGTTGAGCATGTGATACTGCAACCACTGCTACAGATGGCCCTAGTGCAAGTGGGAGATTGTTAGTTATATGTATGCCCTAGAGGCCATTACTGTACATAGGATGTATATTGTAGTAGATGCTGGGACATATATAGGTAAGACTTTCTTGCTCGACATGATAGTACGCTATCCGGTTGCTCTTTATCTTAACATGTATACTTTCTGTCTCTCTGTTACATGTTGATAAAGCCCTCAGGATGTGTACTCGACTTCCAGGTGTAAGCCCGCGGGGGCGCCCCGGCCGTCGATCCGACGCCGGAAACGCGGAAAACAAAAACTTTGCGAACTTTGCAAAACGGCACCACCGCGGACTTTTTACCCGGATCGGGCCATTAACCTAGCTAGCTAGCAAAAAAAGAAAGGAGTAGAGATGTATACCAAGCGATCCGTGTCCTTCGGTCTTCGTCTCCACTCCGATCTCCTGCGGAATCTCCGTCACCTCCTCGCTCATTGGAAAGGGCACCACGTAGCCGGAATCTTTTACGGGCTCCCGCCTCTTGACCGAGGCAACTCGGGCGCGAAGTTGGCTAGCCGACGCGTCCAAGGTTTGCTATAGAATAGTATAGTGAACTTGTCTCTTGGGGTTTAGTAGTAGCCATGGAGGATGGAGGGAAAGGAATAATAGCTATGGAGAGATTTTTGCAAGCAAGCAAGCATGCATAAGAATGAGATGATTTCTTTTCCACCACTCACAAAATGATCCTCACCCCTTAAAGAAGTGGCCGGCCTCTCCCCTTGCAAGAATAGATTGGAGAGAGAAAAAATGAAATGGCAAAAACA
This sequence comes from Agapanthus africanus, assembly GCA_030015575.1. Lineage (NCBI taxonomy): Eukaryota > Viridiplantae > Streptophyta > Magnoliopsida > Asparagales > Amaryllidaceae > Agapanthus > Agapanthus africanus. The sequence goes on along the minus strand of JASDDO010000014.1, from coordinate 466,227,000 downwards.
AATATATAAAATGGTCACTCTCATTTCTCATCTAAATCATTTCACCCACCATCAAATGAAAAGCAAGTGATGAGATTAAAAAGGAATCTCATCATGACAAAGGCACATATGCAACAAAACCCTCCACAAAAGAGTTATTTGCAAACTGCAAATAACCCCTTCCAACAATAAAGTCCGACCGAGAAGGAATGAAGGAAATCCGGCCGGAACGGAATGCAAACTGGCAACTTCAGAAAACTGATCCCGTAATAAATTAAAGGAAAACCCCGCTACTGCAAATACATGCCCGCATTTGTATTCCCACTGAACACAAATGCAAAGAGACAAAACCACACTATCAAATACTAGAATCCGGCTTAAGCCAAAGCCGGCTAGTAAAAACCGTCCGATCACGATCCGTGCAATACCGCACGTATCTGATCGAACCCTGCCATATCTCCATACGGCCTCTATAGCGTTTCGCCCGAAACTTGAGTAACTGTCTGTGTGGTGGACTCTAAAGACTCGTCAATACTATGGTTGTGGATTTAACCACTAGCACGTCAGAGGTATTAGCCATACGTGACGGGCCACCAGCTATTGACCAAAAGGGACGTCGATGAGCGAACTCATCCTGACACCCTACTGAGCCTGTCGGTGACAATATCCGTACAGTCCGGTCCGTTCGTCTATGAGCATCGCATGGCGGGCCTAGGGGGTTGGTAAAAGTCAGACCCCCAAAAGAGGTACAAGTCGTGTCGGAGTGCAGCCCAGAACACCCTGAGATACTACTGGAATACCTACCAGCAAATCTCCTACCTTGGCCAAGGACTTTTCATGTTCTGGCTCTCCTAGACACAGCACGACCTCACCCCCCAAAACCGGGAGAGACGAACCCCTGAAGATCCGCTCACTGCCTCCATGTGGCTCGGGACTGTACCCAACTAAAACCTGTTTGCACGACTCCTTTGAGCCGTGGTAGGGTAGTAATCAAAGTACAGTGGGAACTCACACGAGACAAATGACGATCTCAGGTCGATGAACTAACCTGTATACATGTCACCAGGGAACTGCTATCTGACGTCTGGTATAATCCCAACTAGCAGGTTCCCGGCGAGTCCTGTCCGGTGTACTCATAACCCAATGAGCACCTGTATACATCTTAGGTGAACCAACTGACACCAGTGGCTTGTGAGACCGGCTACCGCCCCTCGTCGGGGTCTCGACTGTATACACTAGTCTACTAATGGAGTATTGATGCCCTGTCTCGAAACTCCTACGACTAGGGACCATTTTAGGATGTGCTTATAGACCCCAGATCCCACTTATATGATCGCCCTCATACTGCTGGTAGTCAAGCAAGAATCCTAGGGGCTCTATCAACGTGCAATAGCGACTCGTAAGGTCACCTAAAGCAGTACACGATGATAAAGGTAAACCAGATAGCATACTATCATCTCGAGTAAGATTGTCCTACCGGGATAGGTCCTCCCTCAATCATTGCAATCACGTGCCTGTGATCCAATAATTGACTCTGAGGGCATTATCTCCAACAATCTCCCACTTGCACTCGAGGCTAATTATTTCGATGTCGCATACTCACAGCCCGTGTGATACCGAACACCCAACTCCTCTACTAGTCAGTCTCACAAAGCTCGTTTGCGAAACTATTGCGTTCGAGGAATAGCCTCAGTGAGTGGATCCGCTTTGATGTTTCTTTCTATGTCTCTCTGTATCTCAAGTTCGCGGAGAAAGCCATCTCCCGAAATGAGCTATACCTGTCTCAGAATGTCTGGATGTCTGATGGGACCTAGCTCATAAGTGAACTCCAAATCCAAACTTCTTAGACTGTATTATCAACTGAACTTAATCAGTATCCTGCGCCATGCCTTCCCTCAGTATCCACCTGGACCACCTGTCCAAAATACTGCCCCTCATCAGAGGGAAAAACTATAACTCTGACAGCCACTCTGCTATCCAGGTCACCTTGGAATCCTGGAATGATAACCGTCTCCTAAAGGAGGCTGCCGTTATCAATTCCCTAGAACATCAACTTATGTTCTAAAACTGCTTCCGATTGTTTCTCCAGGATTGGATCAATATCAACTTATTGCACCTACTTCAAGAACAACATCTGGTGTGGTACTTGACATCTCATGATTGACTCAATTGCCTAAGCAAGTGATCTGTCAATCATGCGTATCCCTCTCCCCTTTAGTCTGTAAGACACCTTTAGAGAGGGTGACTCCATCACCTGCAGGTATACTACCGTGCCAGGAGTCGTCCATTCTAAATACACATAGAATGCGTTCAAAGTACCCAGATTGGGAAACCACCCAAATCTAGATCTAAAACCATAGATCTAGTAACCAGAATGTCTGATATAATATCCAAATCCTGTATAGAGAAACTACTGTGTGACGACCAAAGTATAACCGATCGTAGTATAGGAATATCACTTCCTACTCTGTATATGTCATCAAATACCAGGACATCACACCCTACTACCTTCTTAACAGATCCATCCCCTATTCTGATGAAGTCAAACCTATGACTGTCTTATCAGAAATAGATGATCTATCTCCGCTATATCTGCTCTAGTCTATAAATAGACATAAGCCTGATGTCCACCAATGCTTCCGCTGCTCCCACTGACTACGACAACCCTCTGGCAGAGTCATATAGATGTGCACTTCTAAAGCCAGTTTAGAACGACACTATACTCATCCTCCTGCCGGGTCTCACAGTCTGGAACAACAGCAATGGCAAGTCTGGGTAAACAAGAACCTCCCTGCCACCGTCCTTAAGCATACCAAAGTACCTCTCGAGTGCCTGAGGTTACCCACCATATCTGTGGAGTGGCCAATGGAATGTCAAACCAGATTGAATCTTTAGGTTCTTATCAAATCTTCAGTAATCGTTTGCGGTTCTGGAATCACTTCCAGTTCTACCATACTCCTACTACTGTTTTTTTTCTGAAAAAATCCATTTTTGATAAAACTGTGGCGAGTCAAGAACAATATCACTATTGATCTTCCAGATGGTACAAAGTCAACCCTCGTCATAGCCCGGGTCAACCCACAAACAGCCACTACTGAAACGTGCCTTGAGTTGTCCAGAGTCTGGTTTTAAGCATAAGCCGGACAACTCCCCGTATCCTAACAATGTCAAGATATGAACTGTTCTATATCCAAGAAACAGAGGCACTGATTTAATTGAACCAGATTCAAATCATGCAACTGTCTCCAGTGCATGTCAAGTAAATGGAGAGAGGCCGATCAGCGTTACTCAACTTAGGAGTACTTCCAATTATGAGTAACCTGAAAGAGAAGCTAGTTCTCTTAATCATTACTATCAACTGAATACCATTCACAAGTATCTACTCTTCGATTACTTTGAAGAATCCCGATACTTGCAACACATGGTTCTCTACTTTATTCTTATACCTATAACTTCTCAAAACTTCGACCCTGTGTTTCTACGAAACACCTGTCTAAGAACTAGAGAAGTCATAAGTAAACAGAATACAGTACGAGGACCAACCCCTCTGTCCTCATGGACACTGGACAATATACAATACTCTGTATAAGTCCCCTGAGTCGAATGACTCGTTCACTGTGTGTCGTAGGTTGAAAACTGTACTTTTGGTTAAGAAGAATCACACCGTTGTTCAATGCTCCTTACCTAACCATCCACTGGTATAGGTAAATGTCATAGACATAATTTCAAAAAGGTATGTCTCACTCTATAAAAATAGACGTACAGATATATCAATTTGAAATTGGTGCACAACAACGGATATTCAAAACCAAATATTTGCCGACCGGCAAACAACCCAGGTGGCTTCCTCAAATATCACCAATTCCAACGAATCCCGATATAATGAGGATGGTCACAAAATTCTCAATAACTTACTCCCACTCATCATCTGTAAAACCATACAGATGTGAGACTCATACCTGGTAAATACATACCCTGGAGTAAGTATCTAATCGGGAAATCAGTTTTCTTTTAACAGTACACAGTGAAACTGAAACATTGAAATGTTTCGATGGGGTATCCTGGTATTCCTAGTAATGCCTCTTCCATTAACCAGTATCACGACTGTAACCGTATAATTCTTTGCTATTTCTCCAAATCCCTTTATATGTCTTTAGTCATTACCTTCTGTACACCCCTTTAGGCCAAATGGTTTTCTTCCTTCCCTACCGTTCGGCACCAGCCTATGGTTTGGAAGAAGACTAGCCAATAAGCATAAAGGGTGTACTGTCCTAATCCTAGGAGCACTCGCACCGCGAGAGAAGGTGAAGATAAAAGACACCTGAATGTACTTTATTCCTATTTCTCCTGAACCAGGATCCATCCCCGAACTGGAACAAGTTCCTTTCGAGTTCGTATATAACCATACGATGGATTATCCAATAAACTGGGATCTTCGTAGTGATACGGAGTGTCCTGGAGAAATACAAAGGTGATTTGGTGATTGGCGAAGAAATACTTGGTTTGGTCGTGAATATCAGTCGCAATTTACTTTGCCCTCTTACTAATCCCTTGCTTTGTCTGAACTTAATACCTTCTGTACACCGTTTAGGCTAACTGGTTTTCTTCATTCCCTACCGGTCGGCACCAGCCTATGGTTTGGAAGAAGACTATCCAATTTGCGTAATAGGTGTACTACTCCTAAACCAAGGAGTACTCGCAACCTGAGAGAAGGTGAAAAGAAAAGACAACTGAATAGTCCTATCCGTTTTCTCCAGAACCAGAAACCATCCTCGAAATCCTTCGAGTTCGTATATAACCATACGATGGTTTTGTCCAATGGAAGTGGACGGTCGTAATAATACGGGGGGTCCCGGAGAAAAGGGTAAAAGTAGGAGTGGCAAAGAGGTTTGCAACTCTAACAATCCAAAAGCCTGTGTTAAGTAGGTTTGGTCAACTTTGTCACTGAGTCATAGTCTAGGGTCGGGTCAATGGTCGCTGCCAAAGAGAGAGAGAAAAGAAACACTCAGCGTGCACTCTAACCTAGATCAGAATGGTTATCACTTTATCTAATCTGGAAACCTCCCACTGTAACGTCAAATTCTTCCCCAAACCTGAAAGAAGAATTAGCCGGGATCACCCGAGGATTAAACCAACTCATCAGTGGGAATCGGGATCCAACCATCATCGCATGATAACGTGACGGAATCTGCTCACGCTATCACACTCCAGAAGGTATGCGCATATCTGGCAAGTTTCAGTACTTTTGAAACTCCCGATGTGGATTTCTACCCCATGCTCTTATGACCTTGACTTTGGCCAACATATCATAAGTCACATGTCAAGTTCTACCCGTCATTTTCCTGGTTAATTTGAACCCACCCGTACCTACCCTTGACTTTGGCCAAAATGGCAGTACGACTGTCCCAAACCAACGCATCTATCTATGCTGCATATGAATACCCAACAGCTACCAAACACTGTGCCTTGACTTTGGCCAACATACACAGCTTGAATACTATTAACTATCCATATGAAATGACGGAGGGCTACGAATGGTTTCTGGCGAAAACCTTTAACGTAATGAACTTGTTATCGTTGAAGGAACTGATAGCTTTGTAAAAATATAGTGACGAAAACCTTTGCTAAAGAGGTCACTCCCGGTGAAGGGATCTCGGCTCTTTCCCCGTAGAATGAGGTGCAGGATATTCCAACTGAATACCACGATGCAAAGCAAAAGTAAACGGCTATAGTGAAGTTATTGCCCTGACGCAAACTTCTGTCCAAGGGGTCACTCCCGGTGAAGGGATCTCGGCCCTTGCCTCGTCGACTGAGGAGCAGGATATTCCAACTGAATACCACTGTGCAAAACAAAAGTGAACGTCCTTGCAATAACAGCTTTTTGAAAAAGTGTTCCAACAACATCAGAATAGGTTTGTTTAACTTGCATTGATCCGAATCAACGCAGTCCCATCAATTGATCACACCACAAAGAACGAAAATATACTGACGTACGTATATGCCATCCGCATTCGCCACTGGGTCCCGTCATCACCCGTTAGGTTAGCTAACTAACGACAGAGCGGGGACTGGACTAGCGCGGATGAAAAACATATACAACATCTACTAGTATATATATAATATATAATTTTCGCTCAAGGCGTGATAAAAATGCAGCAACACAGAAATGTATAGCAACACAGATCAATACAGATATCTGGGATCCCCGGGTTTCACAGAGCAGCTGCTGAAACCCGACGTTCCCCTGGTCGTGTGGATAGCCTGTGCAATGAAATCCTAGACCCCTACGAGTGCGGCAACTTACCCGCAACAACCTGAAGCGAGGCAGCCCCCTTCAGCAACGTGAATGGACCACCCAGCACTTCACGGAATCCGGTAACTTGGGCACCCCTCCTGGGTCAACCTGTACCCCCTACGAGTGCGGCGAATAGCCCGCCAATCCTAGAGTGAAGCCCCCTCCGTCTCAAAGCCATGAGATGCGGGCTCGTTGCCCTCTAGAACCCGGCTATCCGTGCACCCCTCCGCGGGGTAATCCTAGTACAGAAAGTAAAATATACATACACCGGGTACATCGACCGCAACCTGGTCGTGCCCCGAAAGAATAATACAAACAGGCAGTGACGGCAGTCCACATGTCGGACGCTCTCCCCGCAATATCAAATGTACATATAAAACAAAACTGTACTATATTGCAACCAGGCTATCCCCCACGACCGATCCGCAACAACACAGCAAAAACACAGAACATCAACGTGAATGTCAAGTTCGCAAATCCGTCTAACCGGGCTATAGCAGATAGACTGGATTTACCGATCGTGTGACATTCACGGTCGCAGATATAATGTAAATACTGTGAACTAGCATGTTTAAAATATCCGATCGAACAAATTTATCAAAGTGGGCCCCCAAAAAGAACTGTAGCACTTACAGAAAAACCTGGGCCCAAATAAAATATCCCAAAAGCCCTATTTCTAACTCAGAAGCTTACTGGGAAAATATGGTGCCACGATTCCTCCTATCCGCCGCGGAACCGCGGCCAAACCAAGGGTTTGGCCGCCCTTCCGCGGTCGAAGTGAAGAATCAGTGGATCGTATTTTCCCAGAATTCTTATAATTGCTTGTACATGCCTCTGCAACAACCTGAAAAATTTTAGGAGCTCAAAAAATTTCAACAGAGAACACATGTGCACAAAAATACGGTTTTTGGGGATTTTGTTCGATCGGGTTCTAAACGCGCTAGAGCAAGCTAGACAAGGTTAATGGCGTGGCTCTGATACCATTGTAAGCCCGCGGGGGCGCCCCGGCCGTCGATCCGACGCCGGAAACGCGGAAAACAAAAACTTTGCGAACTTTGCAAAACGGCACCACCGCGGACTTTTTACCCGGATCGGGCCATTAACCTAGCTAGCTAGCAAAAAAAGAAAGGAGTAGAGATGTATACCAAGCGATCCGTGTCCTTCGGTCTTCATCTCCACTCCGATCTCCTGCGGAATCTCCGTCACCTCCTCGCTCATCGGAAAGGGCACCACGTAGCCGGAATCTTTTACGGGCTCCCGCCTCTTGACCGAGGCAACTCGGGCGCGAAGTTGGCTAGCCGACGCGTCCAAGGTTTGCTATAGAATAGTGTAGTGAACTTGTCTCTTGGGGTTTAGTAGTAGCCATGGAGGATGGAGGGAAAGGAATAATAGCTATGGAGAGATTTTTGCAAGCAAGCAAGCATGCATAAGAATGAGATGATTTCTTTTCCACCACTCACAAAATGATCCTCACCCCTCAAAGAAGTGGCCGGCCTCTCCCCTTGCAAGAATAGATTGGAGAGAGAAAAAATGAAATGGCAAAAACAAATATATAAAATGGTCACTCTCATTTCTCATCTAAATCATTTCACCCACCATCAAATGAAAAGCAAGTGATGAGATTAAAAAGGAATCTCATCATGACAAAGGCACATATGCAACAAAACCCTCCACAAAAGAGTTATTTGCAAACTGCAAATAACCCCTTCCAACAATAGAGTCCGACCGAGAAGGAATGAAGGAAAACCGGCCGGAACGGAATGCAAACTGACAACTTCAGAAAACTGATCCCGTAATAAATTACAGGAAAACCCCGCTACTGCAAATACATGCCCGCATTTGTATTCCCACTGAACACAAATGCAAAGAGACAAAACTACACTATCAAATACTAGAATCTGGCTTAAGCCAAAGCCGGCTAGTAAAAACCGTCCGATCACGATCCGTGCAATACCGCACGTATCTGATCGAACCCTGCCATATCTCCATACGGCCTCTATAGCGTTTCGCCCGAAACTTGAGTAACTGTCTGTGTGGTGGACTCTAAAGACTCGTCAATACTATGGTTGTGGATTTAACCACTAGCACGTCAGAGGTATTAGCCATACGTGACGGGCCACCAGCTATTGACCAAAAGGAACGTCGATGAGCGAACTCATCCTGACACCCTACTGAGCCTGTCAGTGACAATATCCGTACAGTCCGGTCCGTTCGTCTATGAGCATCGCATGGCGGGCCTAGGGGGTTGGTAAAAGTCAGACCCCCAAAAGCGGTACAAGTCGTGTCGGAGTGCAGCCCAGAACACCCTGAGATACTACTGGAATACCTACCAGCAAATCTCCTGCCTTGGCCAAGGACTTTTCATGTTCTGGCTCTCCTAGACAAAGCACGACCTCACCCCCAAAAACCGGGAGAGACGAACCCCTGAAGATCCGCTCACTGCCTCCATGTGGCTCGGGACTGTACCAAACTAAAACCTGTTTGCACGACTCCTTTGAGCCGTGGTAGGGTAGTAATCAAAGTACAGTGGGAACTCACACGAGACAAATGACGATCTCAGGTCGATGAACTAACCTGTACACATGTTACCAGGGAACTGCTATCTGACGTCTGGTATAATCCCAACTAGCAGGTTCCCGGCGAGTCCTGTCCGGTGTACTCATAACCCAATGAGCACCTGTATACATCTTAGGTGAACCAACTGACACCAGTGGCTTGTGAGACCGGCCACCGCCCCTCGTCGGGGTCTCGACTGTATACACTAGTCTACTAATGGAGTATCGATGCCCTGTCTCGAAACTCCTACGACTAGGGACCATTTTAGGATGTGCTTATAGACCCCAGCTCCCACTTATATGATCGCCCTCATACTGCTGGTAGTCAAGCAAGAATCCTAGGGGCTCTATCAACGTGCAATAGCGACTCGTAAGGTCACCTAAAGTAGTACACGATGATAAAGGTAAACCAGATAGCATACTATCATCTCGAGTAAGATTGTCCTACCGGGATAGGTCCTCCCTCAATCATTGCAATCACGTGCCTGTGATCCAATAATTGACTCTGAGGGCATTATCTCCAACACCAGGACTATGATGAAGATCATACTAGTGGGGCCTGGGTAGTCAATGAGTACATCCTTCAATGTTCCTAGTCATGGGAATATCGAGACGGTGCATCGATATTCCAGAGTAGACTAGCATATATCTTCTCGACCCATGTGATGGGCGATGGATGATCCTATATCCATTGGTGTTTGACATCAGAGATGGTATGCAGGTGCTCAGTAATGACTGGGTACACTGAACGGACTCGCCGAGAACTCCCAGATGGTATTATACCTCACGTCAGATGGCTGTTCTCTGGTGACACTGGTACAGCTTAGTCTGTTGACCCGAGATCGTCATAGAGTCTTGTGTGTCTCCCACTGTGCTTTGATTTCCACCTTACCACGGCTCTACTTAGTCGTGCAAACGGGTGGTTTTTGGGTACAGTCCCGATTCACATGGAGGCAATGAGCGATAGGAGGGGATTCGTCTCTTCCGGTATTGGGGGTTGATGTTGCGCTATGCTCGACTGGCCATAACTGGAAATCCTTGGCCAGGGTTGCAGTGATCTACTGGTAAGTGTTATCAGTAGTTTCATGCTATGTTATGGACCTTATATCGCCATGACTTATCAAGCTACAGGGGTCTGACGTTTACCACCCTTAGGCGAGATTTGCGACATATCAGACGAACAGACCGGACTGTACGGTATGTTTTGCTGGTTGGATTCACAGGAGTGTGAGCGGGCTTGCTCGTTAATCTTCTGATCGCTCAATACCCGGGTGGCCGTTACGTTTAGCAGACCGCTTGCGGCTTGTGGGTGTTTGATATGATCATCACCTACAGCCGGCGTATTGACGAGTCTTTAGAGTCCTACACAGAGGTTTCCTGGCTCAAGCGAAACGAAATTGGAGCACATATGAGATATGTGCGGGAACGAGAATAATACCAGTATGTGATACTGAATTCTATTCTCGCGATTTGTATCATCGGACGGTTATATAAGATACAGCAGGGTTACCGAATCAAATGTTGATTCGATACATTGATACACTTGATATTAGTCGGTTATATGTAGTATGACCGGATCATTAAATCAAGTGTTGATTTAATGTATAATTATATATTTGATATATTACTTTACATTAACTAGTATTGGTTCACTTAAGATTTGTTTTCTCACTAGTTTGTGCATAAGTGTATATATATGATATATATTTGTGTTCATATGTTTGTATCATGTTTGATGATACATACAAGTTGTGTGTATGAGAATTATATCAAGATTAAGTTTAAGATTAGGGTATTGTTTTATCAAGAGAATCAACAAAAGAGATGAACTTGGTCAAAGTTGTAGGGTTCCTAGGCACTCTAGTGAGGTCTCTAAAGGCATCTACCATGCCAATTTCAAAAATTCGGTGCCGAGAAACCCTAATGTACGGATCGTCGGCTAGATTTCTATGCGAAAAGCTAACTAGTTAACAACTTAACTAATGGATACGGAAATACAACCTTTGTAGATCCGTTTGTCCACCTCCATAGCTCCGCAACGAAGTGTCTTCGCTGTCCAAGTGAACTCCCGGGCTCTAGTGTCGGCTTCATCGGAGAATAGACGGGCTAGGTCGTCGACGACGTGCCGAAGATGATCTACGTCGAAGCATCACTAGATCGAGCTCCACCTTCACCAAGTCTTAAAAACTTGTGAAGGAAACACACTCTACTACTTGGCAAGAGGTAGAGGATGAAGAAATAGGAAGTGGGTAGACTTTAGTTTTGGATTTCTCACACTCTTCATCAATCCACCATTGATGAAGTGAAGGTTTTTTCTTTTTGCTCAAGGAAGAAGAAGAAGAAATGATATGATAAGTTAAATTAAAAAAGAAAAGAATAATCCATTCTTATCATAACATAACTCAAGTTAAGTGTAGAGAATTGACCAAGGTTAAAGAATGGTTAGGGTTAAGGAGATGAGACAAAAATGGTGACTTCATGAAAGCTTCATGAAGCTTCTTGTTAAAAACAAAACCAGCCACCATTTTTCACTTCTTTTCCTTTTCTCATTTATCTTTTAAATGCAAATGAAAAGATAAATGAAAGAATAAAATAAAACCCTAATCATTTACTTAACCTAGGTTTAATTCATTACACTTAACACAAAAGATATGTATCATCAAACATGATACAATCAAGTGCACAAAAAACATATCGCATATGCAATGCGCACACCCGAGTGAGAAAATCCATTTAAAGTGAACCAATACTAGTTAATGCAAAGTAATATATCAAATATATAATTATGCATTAAATCATTAAATCAACTCTTGATTCAATGATCCGGTCATGTCACACATAACCGACTGGTATCATCAGTAACATCTTATCGAATCAACACTTGATCCGATAACTCGGCTATATCGCATATAACCGATCAATGTCACATCGCGAGAATCGAATACAGTATCACATACTGGTATTATTCTCGGTCCCGCACATATCTCATATGCGCTCCTATTTCGTTTTGCTTGAGCCAGGAAACCTCTGTGTAGGACTCTAAAGACTCGTCAATACGCCGGCAGCAGATGATGATCATATCAAACACCCACAAGCCGCAAGTGGTCTGCTAAACGTAACGGCCACCCGGGTATTGAGCGATCAGAAGATCGACGAGCAAGCCCGCTCACACTCCTGTGAATCCAACCAGTAACACTACCGTACAGTCCGGTCTCTTCGTCTGATATGTCGCATATCTCGCCTAGGGGTGGTAAACGTCAGACCCCAATAGCTCGATAAGTCGTGTCGATATGAGGTCTATAACAATTCGAGAAACTACTGGTAACACTTACCAGTAAATCTCAGCAACCCTGGCCAGGGATTTCCTGTTATAGCCAATCGAACACAGCGCAACATCAACCCCCTATACCGGGAGAGACGAATCCCCTCCTATCGCTCATTGCCTCCATGTGACTCGGGACTGTACCCAAAAACCACCGTTTTGCACGCCCTCTTGGACGTGGTAAGATGGAAATCAAAGCACAGTGGGAACCACACAAGACTCTATGACGATCTCGTGTCAATAGACTACTCTATACCATTGTCACCAGAGAACTGCCATCTGACGTGAGGTATAATACCATCTGGGAGTTCTCGGCGAGTCCGTCCAGTGTACCCAGTCTCTACTGAGCACCCGTATATCATCTCCGATGTCAAACACCAATGGATATGGTATCATCCATAGCCCATCTGTATGGGTCGAGAAGGTATGCGCTAGTCTACTCTGGTATATCGATGCCCCATCTCTATACACCCACGACTAGGGACTTTGAAGGATGTACTTATGGACTACCATGTCCCCACTAGTATGATCCGCATCACAGTCCAGGTAGTCAAGTACACATCCTAAGGGCTTTACCAACATGTAACAGAAAGACAATCAATGTACACATTAAGGTAAAGGGTAACCAGATAGCATACTATAATGTCGAGCAAGAAAGTCCTCCCTATATATGTCCCAGCATCCACTACAATATACATCCTATGTACAGTAATGGCCTCTAGGGCATACATATAACTAACAATCTCCCACTTGCACTAGGGCCATCTGTAGCAGTGGTTGTAGTATCTCATACTCAACCATCCCATAAAAGACTCTCTCTGGGAACAGGCCTTCGTGAGTGGATCCGCCGCGTTATCCTCTAAGTCTGCTCTCCTTGCCTCGATCAACCTGGAGATCAACCATCTCCATGATCAGGTGATACTGCCATAGAATAAGTCTGGATCACTGATGGGACCGGCGTTCCTTGGCATAAGCCACAACTCCATTGTCTCACAATGGTAGGAACGTAGTTCATCTCATGAACCATTATACATCCAAACCGCCTCTTTGGTAGCATCTTAAGTAGCGATGTATCCTGCCTTTATCGTCTAGTATGCCACGGTATCTTGCTTGGAACTCTTCCAACATACCGTCTCTTTACTGAGGGTAAAGACAATGCCTGCGACTGACATTCAGTCGTCTTTATCACCCTGGAACCCTTCCAGCGATTCTCCCCAGGATCTATTGATATCATCTCACTACAACTAGTGAGAATCCTAACATCCAATTAAATCTATCTCATAGATCTAAAACTCAGGATTTAGGAGGTATCATTTTGATCCTTCACGGAGAATCTTTGTGATAAACGAGGATTGATCGAGCGTAGCATAAGAAACACCTTTCTTATCAAGAGTATGTCATCCACGTACTCTACGAGGATCACCACCATACTCCCTATTACCTTTTTGTTTATACAAGGTTCATCTACCATTTTTATGATGTCAAACTCTTTGACTAACACATCAAAACAGACGTTCCCACTCCGCGATGCCTGCTTTATCAGATAAAACATCTTGCACACGTTTCCGCTGCTCCCACTGTTTACGAAGCCCTCTGGCTGTGTACTTACAGACATTCTCTTCTAAAACATCATTTAGAAAAGATGTCATGGCACCCAACCGCCAGATATCGTAGTCATGGTATGTAGCCGTGGCAAGTAGGATCTGGATGGACTTAAGCATAGATACAGGAAAAGGTTTCATCATTATCCACGCCTGGTCGATAACGAAAACCTTTAACAAGTCTAGCTTTGAAAGTCTCAACCTTTCCATGTACACCAAGTAATCTTCTCAAGATATACTTGCTCCTGATGGGGATTTAATCCTTCAGATATAGCAACTAAAGTCCATACTTTGTTGGTGTATAAGGATTCCATCTCAGATCGCTAAGCATCCAGCCATTCTTACAGAGTCTTACTCCTGATGGCCAGCTCGAAGCTAGTTGGGTCATCATCTCATGATGCAATCCTCGCTCCCACTGTCATAGAGAAACAGAAGTATCTCTCAGGTGGGTGAGGAACCCTACTAGATCGGCGGAGAGGCTGAGGTTCGTTGGAATCTACTGAATCCTTTGGTTCTATCAAATCATCAGCTGCAAATTTGTATGGCTGGAACATTTCCAGTTCTACATAACAGACCTTGCCTCGAGCTTGTCCGGATTTTGCTTTTAGACATAGGCCGGACAACCCCAAATCTTAACCAACTTAAGATATGGGCTCTTCCCGTTCCATATCACATATGAAGTGGTAAGCAACTGATTTGATTGGAACCCTATTCAATAGGTACACAGCTTCTCAAGTGCATAACACCCAATAGGAAAAAGGTAACTCAGTAGTACTCATCATAGAGCACACCATATCTAATAGGGTGTATTTGCTCCGCCCCGATATACCATCGTGCTATGGTGTAAACGGAGGAGTGATGCTGAGAGAGAATCTCATTCTCCTTTAGAATTATCCCGGAATTCCATGCTCAAGTATTCTCCTCCTTGATCACATCAAAGGACACAATACTTATACCCGTATTTCGGTTCTCTACTTCTAACTTATATTCTGTGATTATCTCAAAAGGTTCGGACTTGTGTTTCAACAGGAACATATGTCTGAATCTAAAGAGATCATCAGAGAACGTAATGAAGTATAAAGAACCAGTCTTGGTATGTGTAGACAGGGGACTTACATACATCAACATGTATCATCCCAAGAGTTCACTAACTCTTTCTCTGTTTCCAATAAACAGAGCTATGGTCATCTTATCTTTGTGACATGACTGGCGAGTTTCACAAGATGTAAATTCAAACTGATTTAAATATGCATCTATATGTAACTCTAGCTAGTCGGGTCACATTGATCTGACCTAGTCTACAATACCTCAAGAAGAATTCGTTCATTTCTGAACTCTTCCTCTTGTGTGTGTTCCGTATACTAAGAACTGTAGTTTGATTTAGAACATCTATGCTTTTAGATAACGTGCCTGAACCGATCAACTTTTGATATAGGAAATGTTCAAAACATTATCCAACAATACAAAATTATATCATTTCTTTACTAATAAAGAGAGTGATATGATTTTGTATATCAGGTTCGGTATCTAATAACATACGTTCAGAATCAATGTATTACAATACAGGGTGACAGTGACCAACAGACTTGGCTGCAACACTTGCCCCGTTTTCTGCCTCATGAAACTGATCACCCGTTCTCAGTTTTTCTACCCTTTTGTAGCCCTATGTAACATCTTACATATCTGGGATCCTGATCCGGTATCAAATACCCCGGATACGGAGGATACTGAGAAACAGTTCTTTGTAATGAACACACCCGAAGATGATGCATCAGCATGCACTCTCTTCGTTTGGGCAGCACGGGAAATCTGGTATTCCCCAAATTCCTGCTCTGTCTTATAACAATTATAAGTTGGAGCAGGACCAACGTTCCCCAGCTCAGTATAACAAGCGGGTTCGGTCAATAATCCGTATTATTATCTTGATTAAGGCGTGATATGGTCGCTGCTAGGAGAGAGAGAGAAGAAAACACTCAGCGTGCGCTCTTGCAAGAATAGATTGGTTATTATTTTATCTAATCAGGATGGCTCCCACTGCTTTTTATCAAATCTTCCTTCAAACCCTAAAAGGAAAGACTAGCCGGGATTAATTACACACTACAAGTTCGCCAATCTTTCAGCCAGGCCAGTGTCGGTACTTTGAGGGAGGTCCCCCGTGCTTTCGCACGAAACTAATTAATGTAAACCTCATTTTCCCAGAGGCGTAACCTCGTTAACACCTTTCTAGACACCTACTTGATCGGCTAATTGTAATGTATAAAACTCTCCCAGGAGTAACTCTTACTCGCAGCGGGTATCGGGATCCAACTATCTCATAGAAGGTATGCAATCTCATTGCAAATTTCAACACTTGAAATTCCCGATAATATTTTGCCCCTGGCGTCCTATGACCTTGACGCAGGCCAACAAACCATAGTCCGCTAGTCAAGTTCAACCCGTCATTTCCTGATTGAATTAAACCCACCCGCACGACCCTTGACGTAGGCCAACAAAGTCGCACGGCTACCCTAATCTAATCTGCATCATATGCATAAGCAGATAAATACTAGTTAGCTACCGCACACTACGCCTTGACGCAGGCCAACAAACGTAGCACGAATACTAACTACCACTTATCTGAAATGACGGAGGGCTACGACAGGTTTTTATGGAAACCTATTGCGTAATGAACTTGATATCGTTGTAGGATCGAATGAATTTTGAAATGGAGTGCTTTTGAGGCTTTTCTAGTTTTGCTAAAGGAGTCACTCCCGGTGAAGGGATCGTCGGTCCTTTCCTCGTCGAATGAGGTGCGGGATATATCATATATATCGCTGTGCAAAGCAAAAACTCTTAAAAGCAATCAAAAGACAAACCGAGGGTGTAGCATCTGCCAGTTTTGCTAAAGGAGTCACTCCCGGTGAAGGGATCTCGGTCCTTTCCTTATCGAATAAGGTGCAGGTTATATCATATATACCGCTGTGCAAAGCAAGAACTGTAGCTACCTGTTTTATTTTGAAATTCGATTCTACAACATCTTTAGGTTTCTTTTATTTCATTAATCACATTAATGAAGTCCCATCATTTAAATACCTAAACATCATAGATAAATACGACGTACACTTATGCCATCCGCATTCGCCTCGATGTCCCCTCGTGCACCGTTAGGTTAGGTAACTAACGATAGAGCGGGGCAGGGCTAGCGCGGGTGTAAAACCTAAGTAACGTCTATATAATATATCATATATACTATATACTGTATCTATCAAAGAACATCACATGATCACATCACAGATATCGCAGCAGAAGAATCATATGAAATATTGGATATACTAGGACGTCCGTGTTTTCAATACGAGCCAGTATAAAACACGGATTCCACGGTCGTGATGAATAGCCAAACCCACACCCCTAGACCCCTACGAGAGCGGCAAGAAACCCTACCAATTCTAGAGTTAGGAGACCCGGACTCGACTCCTCGAGTTGGTCTCCCACTGGACTCCAGAACCCGGTTACTTGTGCTCCCCTCCTTGGGTCTATCCTAGTGCCGAAAAGTAAATAATATACAAACGGTGACTACTTCCGCAACCTGGAAGCGCCCCAATAAAAGAATATTACATACAAGTTTTTACATGAATGAAAATGAAAAACACTCATCTCACATAAAAACCCCCGGCTATTCAAACCCGACGATCCAATATAACATATCCAGCAACACATAACATCACATGTCATCAACGTAAGTAAATATGCGCATCCCAATTGTCGTTGACATATAGCAACGAAACCGGCGATATCACATATTACACTTACGGTCACAGAAAAGAAAGTGTAAAACTACAACAGTTGGAATCCGCAACCTGCATAGACATCGCATGCCTAACCAAATGAATTCCTTAGACATCGCATGCCAAACAATTATAAACCCCGCATTTTAGTCTCATTATCAAAAACACTTTTCAATATCGAGTCGGGCAATTCAACAAGATTCCCGAAAATCTGATCGAATGCTCGTCGTAAACTTTAGTAGGCGGCCGCACCCCCGATACCGTCGACGAAGTGCACCAAGGTGGAACACCGCCACCGCGAGCACCCGAACGGATGCTTTCGGCGACGGGGTTCTCCTACAGTCACTTGGTCGGGGTTATGGAGCGAGGCTGTCTATTAAGTTTACCCGGCGAGTATCCGCGTACGCTACGTGATTGCGACGGACTTTTGATCACATCAAAATTCCGTGGCAACCGATCAAGTGAGACTAAACTGCTATGTTTATAACATTCATTCAGTTATCTCATAACTAATTGTGAATTCCAATTATTGTATCCCATTCCGGATAAATAGAAAATGTCAAACTTTCCGATCGAACAATCGAACACCCAACTTCTCCCGATACAGATCAACACATGAAATAAGTCTAACAACATTCAGTTCGTGCCTCAGTACCAATGGTCCAGCCGTAGAAGGGTCAAGCCAACGCCTCACATGTCGCACGCCGTACTGCCACAAACCCGAAGGTTCAAAAGGCAGTTCAAGACGGTCACATAATCGAGTTAAGGTTTGTTGTCTTCTAGAGGGTCCATTGTGTTACTTGCACTACTTCGAACGTCGTTAAACTACGGAAAAATCCAACACTTGGAAATTTCCCGACAGGGGAAAAATTGGGTATTTATATCCGGTCGAACTTTTTAACATATTCTAAAATTTATCCGGAAAGCCACACAGACAAAATTTGATAATCCGATCGAACATTCGAATCCCCAAAACAACCCAGAAAAATTCAACTCTTGAAAAAATATTAAAAATACCCAGGAAAACCAGCACTGTATTTTATGAATTACTGTACAAATTTGGATGCCAGAAAAGACAAAACGGCCGCGCTTCCGCCGCACGAGCCATGCTCGTGCCGCGGAAACGCGGTGGGAAAGTGGAATCAGGTCCACGAAATTTACAGTAATTCCTAGAAAACCCTGCTTGATTTTCTGCATATTTTTAATACTGAAAAATCCCTGTTTTTGAAAATTGGACAGAGAACATGGGTGTGTTAGGATTTCGGGTTCGTTCGGAGTTCAAAATCCGTCTAGACTTCGCCTAAGGCTCTAGCTAGGCTCTGATACCAGTGTAGCGTTCCTAGGAACTCTAGTGAGGTCTCTAAAGGCATCTACCATGCCAATTTCAAAAATTCGGTGCCGGGAAACCCTAATGTACGAATCGTCGGCTAGATTTCTAGGCGAAAAGCTAACTAGTTAACAACTTAACTAATGGATACGGAAATACAACATTTGTAGATCCGTTTGTCCACCTCCATAGCTCCGAAACGAAGTGCCTTCACTGTCCAAGTGAACTCCCGGGCTCTAGTGTCGGCTTCATCGGAGAATAGACGGGCTAGGTCGTCGACGACGTGCCGAAGATGATCTACGTCGAAGCATCACTAGATCGAGCTCCACCTTCACCAAGTCTTAAAAACTTGTGAAGGAAACACACTCTACTACTTGGCAAGAGGTAGAGGATGAAGAAATTGGAAGTGGGTAGACTTTAGTTTTGGATTTCTCACACTCTTCATCAATCCACCATTGATGAAGTGAATGTTTTTTCTTTTTGTTCAAGGAAGAAGAAGAAGAAATGATATGATAAGTTAAATTAAAAAAGAAAAGAATAATCCATTCTTATCATAACATAACTCAAGTTAAGTGTAGAGAATTGACCAAGGTTAAAGAATGGTTAGGGTTAAGGAGATGAGACAAAAATGGTGACTTCATGAAAGCTTCATGAAGCTTCTTGTTAAAAACAAAACTAGCCACCATTTTTCACTTCTTTTCCTTTTCTCATTTATCTTTTTGTCACGACCCGAAAGAGCACGTGACTGGCCCTCGAACCATATGAAATCTATAGGACTCCATCTGATCCAAGTAAGCCAAAACCCAGAAATCTAAAACCATTTTAAGAGTAAGTGAAGAAAACTGGTTTAAAGAAGTGAAGGAAAATATGTTTGAAGTCGAGGTTTTTAAATAACTAAGCCGAAGGTGCATTTTTAAAAGGTAAAGTCTTTTCTAAAAATTTCGGCAGAGTTTCTTTTGTAAATACTGGCCCCGAACGGGATACAATAAGCATAACATATATACAATGATAAAAGGCATCCCTAAGCGGGAGCTAGCTCTTCGTCAATTGACGGTCACAACCACACATGCAATATAATATACAACGCCGAAAGGCGAGGATCGATCCAAAAGAAACACAGTAAGCATGAAAACCGCAATACTACTAAGCGCGACTCTAAGGCCAAATAAAACATCACTAAAGTCTGAGTCTGAAACAATAAACAAATTTGGTTGATGGAAATTCTAGATACAAAGAATAATATAAGTACAATGGTGGTTTTGATGCAAAAGGAACCACCTACCAAATGCAATTCACCCGCAAGGAAGCAATGTGCCAGAAATGCCGCAAAGGAACCTGTACGGCAAAACCTGCAAGAACTGTGGCACAACGGGGGTGAGTTGCCAACTCGTGAATAGAGAATAACTACAAGCAGAAACCGAACGCAAGACATAATCCTAGGTCAAAACGATCAGTACAAAATCCTCAATATAAAACATGCAGCCTATAACAAGGCTAGGGTAAATATCTAACCCGAGTGTAATCTCCTGTGCCTGTGTCAGTGCCTCAGGTAGCAATATAACATAAGAATGAGGTATGAATGCATGAGAACATAATACATGTAAATGAAGAAACTGTTTTCATACTTTAGTGAGATTTCCTTTGTATTTTTTAAAATGAGGTATCATAATGAAATCAGCATAAAACAGTGCCTAACATCGGCACAAAACGTAATCCAAATATCCCGATATCTCTGTATCCCAATCACAAAATCTAAGGCGCCGTCAGTCCAGACCGGCCCCTACCATCAATCTCAAGGCCACGACGGTATCCTCCGGATATCCGACGCGTCAGGTAAAATCACCGGTCGGTAGTGCTCCCCTGCCAGGCTCAACGTCATCACTACATTCATCTTGCCCCGGGGTACCGCACCGGGTCCACCATGTACCCGAAACGGTTCATCCGTCTCCTCGAATCGGGTTTCCAAATCCATCAGCAAACTTATGGTGGACGACTCATACATCATGGGAAAACCGTACTTTTTATTTTAAAAGAGAGAAAATGTTTATCTGTGTTTTTGCGGTTTTCCTCCAAATCCAGAAAATCTCACGGAAATCCAAATCCAAAACCTCAGTAACACGTAAAATAGTGAATATATGCATGAGAATCCATGAATGCGGCATAACAATGAATATCAGTATGCATGAAGTAGCAGGTAATAACTACAATGTCTAAACTATTAGCTAATAGGTTATGTCAAGCAATAGTATTTTCTAAGGTGTACGTGACATGGCAATTACCGATGAAGATGTGTGTGAGCCGGCAAGTAAGTGTACGTGGTACATACGCAACATCGGTAATGGTGCTGGTGTCCTAACAGCATGATATCAATAATGGAGTATGAAACATAATATAAGAATGCGATGCAAAGCGAACCACAAAAAAAGTGGGAGCTGAATCTAGACGCAACTATAACTAATCTGCATTAATCTAATATAAGTCCTACAAATGGTGCCTTTTGAAATATCACGAATCATGGGGTTTTGAAAATAGGGGCTACGGTGTTTTTATGAAAAGATACGCCTTTTGAAATGTCCGTAGATCCCTTGACCTGTCTTTTAAAATACCCACGACCCGCTAGTTTTGGAATAGGTAGGAGTCTAATCTATTCTAACAACTACACTAAACTATACAGCTGAACTAACAAGCTGAGCTACAGGTAAGGAAACCGCCTAACATCTGAGTCGATATATATATAGATATAATAGTCGGTGATTCCGCCTCAATAGTATCGCGTACGATACAGTATATCATATGACATCCTCAAGTCATGAGTGCGGATCTATCATCAATGTAAAGCTCATACGGTAAATCGTCGTACGGCATCCCAATAGCTGGGTACGGGTCAATATCACACTATCTCATCACACTTCAGGTATCACTATCAACATATCATATAATCTGGGGTACTATTCTATGTCTAGTATAAATCGATACCATCAATAAAGTATGCATGCGGGGGTAAACACACATCCCAAGCCCGCAAAAATCACATTTCGTATCCCAAATACGAATCATATCACATCACCGATCTCGCGGCACAAAGCCTAATTTCATTGACTCATCTCCAAAGTCATCCAATATCATCAACACAGTACCAGTATAAGTAATATGCAAGGATGTGCGTGTAGGTGTAATTCTATTCTAGGGTTCGCGACTATGAACTACACTAGTCACTTCTAACCCTACACTATCCATAATACACCTAACTATCATATATAATAACAACTACGGACTGCGGGGGTGCTATACGCCATCCACCCGACTTCCCCCAGTAGATATAATCTACTCACCTAGCGTCTTCATTTGTGGACGTCGCCACGCGCTTGCTTGTCGTCCCGAAGTCTTCATAGGGTACCTACACATCAAAATATCGTATATGCGCATTAAAACCAAATCAAAGCTAAAACGGCACATGAAATACAAAATGATACGATAAGAGGCCTATAGGTTAAAACCCATGGCACGCCTTCAAAACCATCAACACATCCTCTATATCGTCGTATAAACGCCAAATAGTCGAGGCAAAACACAATCCACAATTGCAGAATTAAAAATACGGAATACGGAAACATGAATCTAAAACAGCAACTTAGGAAATACGTCCCAGATTTTACCCTAGGTCACTTTATACAAATCTATATATACCAGGGGTCTAACATGAACATGTAGGAGCTACAGAACCAATACGAGCCAAAATGGTGGGACCCAGGCCGTAATTTGCGGCCAATGGGGATAAATTGGCGGCCGGGAAGAAGAAGTGGGAGCTGGGGTCTTGGGGTTAGCTTCCTGGGTGCCTGCACGTGTCACTGTCCAATCAATTTTAATTTAGGGTGTCTCGGGTGATAGCAGATTCAATATACCCTTCACAGATTTCATAAATTCCGCGATATCGGTTTCTAAAATCCGTATTATGGTTTAAGCTTCAGGTTTTGGATTTCCAATTCATACACTAGGGTGATGGTATAACCTCTACTGACCTCAATTCCATATTACAACCCATAAATCATCACAACCCTAACTAGGTTATCCACAAGTCCACAATATCGCACAATATCGATTCGATCTTAATATGAGGGTAAAGGAAATGCATAAACTAAGTTTAAGGTCCAGAAAATACCTCATTTGGCAACTCAAGAATTTTCTTGAGTTGCCCCTAGTGGCCAAAATCCTTGCTTCTTTAGCACCAAGTGTAGATCTAGGGATTGTGCACACATTTAATGAAATGGAGATTGGGTTTTGGGGTTGTTTTAGAGGTGTTTTGGAGCTTGAAGAGGGGAGGGAAAGGAGGTGCAGGAGCAGCAGCAGGAGAAGGGAGAAGAGGGAGGGAAATAAGGGGAGAAATGGTTAAGTCCTTAGTCAATGAAGCCCATACCTCTCTCTCTCACCAACTACCCATTTCTTTATTCTTTTCCTTTTCTTTTTCCTTTTAAAACCCTTCTCACTCAAATAGTAAACCCAAATGAAAAGCATGGCAAGAAAATGCACAAGTGTGAAAAAGTGATATGTGCATGTGTTGCACAAAAAGCTAAAAACCGATTAGCGATTTTTAATCGCGATTAGCACTAAATTAGTGTCAAATTAATCACAAAAACTTTAAAATGTCATAATTCTCTAATTTACCCTATTTTAGAATTTTCCAAAATTTTCCATAATTTTTCCCCATTTATTTGTATTTAATAATTCCAAAATATTAAAATATCAATAAAATAATATTAAATTATAAAAATTCCCAAAATTAACATTTTATCTTTTTTGAAATGTTACACTTTTAAATGCAAATGAAAAGATAAATGAAAGAATAAAAGAAAACCCTAATCATTTACTTAACCTAGGTTTAATTCATTACACTTAACACAAAAGATATGTATCATCAAACATGATAAAATCAAGTGCACAAAAAACATATCGCATATGCAATGCGCACACCCGAGTGAGAAAATCCATTTAAAGTGAACCAATACTAGTTAATGCAAAGTAATATATCAAATATATAATTATACATTAAATCATTAAATCAACTCTTGATTCAATGATCCGGTCATGTCGCACATAACCGACTTGTATCATCAGTAACATCTTATCGAATCAACCCTTGATCCGATAACTCGGCTATATCGCATATAACCGATCAATGTCACATCGCGAGAATCGAATACAATATCACATACTGGTATTATTCTCGGTCCCGCACATATCTCATATGCGCTCCTATTTCGTTTTGCTTGAGCCAGGAAACCTCTGTGTAGGACTCTAAAGACTCGTCAATATGCCGGCAGCAGATGATGATCATATCAAACACCCACAAGCCGCAAGCGGTCTGCTAAACGTAACGGCCACCCGGGTATTGAGCGATCAGAAGATCGACGAGCAAGCCCGCTCACACTCCTGTGAATCCAACCAGTAACACTAGCGTACAGTCCGGTCTCTTCGTCTGATATGTCGCATATCTCGCCTAGGGGTGGTAAACGTCAGACCCCAATAGCTCGATAAGTCGTGTCGATATGAGGTCTATAACAATTCGAGAAAGTACTGGTAACACTTACCAGTAAATCTCAGCAACCCTGGCCAGGGATTTCCTGTTATAGCCAATCGAACACAGCGCAACATCAAGCCCCTATACCGGGAGAGACGAATCCCCTCCTATCGCTCATTGCCTCCATGTGACTCGGGACTGTACCCAAAAACCACCGTTTTGCACACCCTCTTGGACGTGGTAAGATGGAAATCAAAGCACAGTGGGAACCACACAAGACTTTATGACGATCTCGGGTCAACAGACTACTCTGTACCAGTGTCACCAGAGAACTGCCATCTGACGTGAGGTATAATACCATCTGGGAGTTCTCGGCGAGTCCGTCCAGTGTACCCAGTCTCTACTGAGCACCCGTATATCATCTCCGATGTCAAACACCAATGGATATGGGATCATCCATCGCCCATCTGTATGGGTCGAGAAGGTATGCGCTAGTCTACTCTGGTATATCGATGCCCCATCTCGATACACCCACGACTTGGGACTTTGAAGGATGTACTTATGGACTACCATGTCCCCACTAGTATGATCCGCATCACAGTCCAGGTAGTCAAGTACACATCCTAAGGGCTTTACCAACATGTAACAGAAAGACAATCAGCGTACACGTTAAGGTAAAGGGTAACCAGATAGCATACTATCATGTCGAGCAAGAAAGTCCTCCCTATATATGTCCCAGCATCCACTACAATATACATCCTATGTACAGTAATGGCCTCTAGGGCATACATATAACTAACAAAAGTTGTCAAGCTTGAAGAAGCTTGGAGAAACCTTGACAAAGTCCACTCTTTTGTCATTTCTTTTGATAATTCTTTAACCCAACCCTTAACCCAAGTCTTTGGTTAATTCTCTACACAAGTTAAGCATGAGGGCTTAACTTAACCATGGTACCATAATCAAAAGGATAAGTTTCATTCTTATTTGATTATCTTATTATTCTTTTCTTCTTCTTCATCTTCATCAAGCTTCAAGAAAGCTTGCTACCTCTAATGGTGCCATGAAATTTAGAGTGAGAAATCCAAATCTAAAGTCAACCCACTTCCTATTTCTTCATCCTCTACCACTTATCATGTAGTAGAGTGTGTTATCTTCACAAGTTTCAAGACCTAGTGAAGAGGGAGCTTGAGTTTGAGTTGCCTCGACGTAGATCATCTTCGGCATCGAAATCAACGACCTAGCCCGCCCATTTCTCTGATGAAACCGACGCTAGAGTCCGGGATTCCGATGATCGCAGCGGAGGGACGTCAACACGGAGCTAGAGAGGTGGAGGACCAGATCTACAAAGGTTGTAGTCACTTTCACTTAGTAGCAAAAGTAGTTTGCTTACTTACTTTCGCCTTACCTCAAGTTAACGATCTAGTATAGGGTTCTTTGGCACATGGAATTTTTTGAATTGGACACGGTTGATCAGTTGTAGAACCTCATAAGTGTGCCTAGGAACCCTACAATTATATCCTTCTTTAACTCATTAAAGAAACCGATGTAATGTTGTATATCAGGTTCGGTATGTAATAACATTCGTTCAGAATCAATGTATTAATAAAAGGTGATATTTGCCAACTGGTTTGGCTACAACACTTGCACCATTCTCTACACTTAGAGACATATCACCCATTCCCAGTTCTCTACCTATCTGTAGTCCATGTAACATATTACATATGCCGGATCCTGATCCGGTATCACATACCAAGGACTTAGAGGATACCGAGAAACAGTTCTCGATAATGAACACACCCAAAGATGATGCATCAATATGTACTTTCTTCGATTGGGTGGCATAGGAATCTGATTATTCCCCTATATCCTGCTCGGACTTATAACAATTAAAAGATAGAGCCGAACCAACGTTCCCCAACTCAGTATAATAAGCAGGTTCGGTCAATGCATCCAAATTATTATTTTGATTAAGGCGTGACATGGTCGCTACCGAAAGAGAGAGAGAAGAAAACACTCTGCATGCGCTCTTGCAAGATAAGATTGGTTATTATTTGATCTAATCAGGATGGCTCCTACTGTTTTTATCATATCTTCTTTTAAACCCAAAAAGGTAAGACTAGCCGGGATTAATTACACCCTACAAGTTCGGCAATTTTTCAGCCAGGCCAGTGTTGGTACTTTGAGGGAGGTTCCACGTACTTTCGCACAGACCAAATTAAAATAAACCTCGTTTTCCCAGGGGCATAATCCCGTTAACACCTTTCTAGACACTTACTTGATTGTCTAGTTGTATTGTGCAAAACTCTCTTAGGAGTAACTCTTACTCGCAGTGGGTATCGGGATCCAACTATCTTATAGAAGGTATGCAATCTCATTGTAAATTTCAACACTTGAAATTCCCGATAATATTCTGCACCTAGCAACTTATGACCTTGGCTAAGGTCAACAAATCATAAGCGCTAGCAAAGTTCAACCCGCCATTTCTTGATTGAATTAAACCCCCCCCCCCCCGTACGACCCTTTGCTAAGGTCAACAAAGCCTTACGACTACCCTAACTCAATCGCAGCATTTTCTTGCAGATAAGCAGTAATTAGATACCGCACTCTACGCCTTAGCTAAGGTCAACAAACGCAGCACGAATACTAAAAATTACTTATCTGAAATGACGGAGGGATAAGACAGGTTTTTATGAAAACCTTTGCGTAATGAACTTGATATCGTTGTAGAATCGAGTGATTTTGAAAATGAGCGTTTTTGAGGCATTTACTAGTTTCGCTAAAGAGGTCACTCCCGGTGAAGGGATTTCGGCTCTTTCCTTATCAAATAAGGTGCAGGATATTTCATAAAACCATTATGCAAAGCAAAAACTATAGAAGCAATCAAAAGACAAACCGAGTGGGTTATAGCATCTGTTAGTTTCGATATAATGGTCACTCCCGGAGAAGGGATCTTGGCACTTTCTTTATCGAATAAGGTGCTGGATATTCTACAAGGAATACCGCTATGCAAAGCAAGAACTAGAGCTACCAGTTTTTAAACAAGTTTCTACAACATCTTTAGGTTTCTTTTATCTCTTTCATTAATCTCATTAATGAAGTCCCATCAAATTATGCTTCCCAAGCATCACAGAAGAAATGAAAACAAAAATAGTTATTATATATCATATATATATAATATAGGAATTCATCTCAGAACATATCAAGTGATCACATCACAAAATATTAGCAGTAGAAGAACACATATGAAATATTGGATATACTAGGAATTCCGTGTTTTAAATTAAGCCAGTATTAAACACGGATTCCACGGTCGCGATGAATAGCCAAACCCACACCCCTAGACCCCTACAATGTTAGTTATATGTATGCCCTAGAGGCCATTACTGTACATGCGATGTATAATATAGTGGATGCTTGGACATATATAGGAAGGTCTTTCTTGCTCGACATGATAGTATGCTATCTGGTTGCACTTTATCATACATGTAAACAAATACAGTTTTGTGATCACATGTTGATAAATCCCTTGGGATGATTACTTGACTACCAGGATTATGATGCGGATCATACTGGTGGGGACAGGGTAGTCGATAAGTACATCCTTCAAATGTTCCTAGTCGTTAGAGTATCGAGACAGGGCATCGGTACTCCAGAGTAGACTATAGTATGCGCTTCAAGACCCATATGATGGGCGATGGATGATCCCATATCCATTGGTGTTTGATATCAGAGAAGGTATACAGGTGCTCAGTTGAGACTGGGTACACTGGACGGACTCGCCGAGAACTCCTATATGGTATTATACCTATCGTCGGATAGCTGTTCTGTAACACCTTAGGTTGTGTTTAGTGATTAATTATATTTTAATAGATAGTTTTTAGTAAAAAGTTTACCAAATTAAGTTTCAAATATTTTATCCTAATTAATGAGTATTTTATTAGAATTTTTCTAGGCATACACACACTTGTGCATGTAAACTAGGGTTAAAGATGAGGTTAAACCATGGTTAGCAACCATGGTGGGTCAGACCATTTTAATTAAGTTATGAGATTTTAAGTTAATTGTTTTTTTTTAGGAAAATAGAAATTTATTTGAAAATTGTTTTGGGTGTTGACTTGGTGGGGGCGAGAAAGAGAGAGAGAGAGAGAGAGAGAGAGAGTGCATGATAGGGCATCATGGCTTTGTCCATGCCTTCATTTAATGAAGAGAGAGAGGGGGGGTTGACACTTGATGCCATAATTTCCTTGCCTCTCAATTATTTCTCACTCCTCTCATTCTCTCACTCACTCATACTCTCACATACACACACACTCACCTAGCAGCAGCAGCAGCCCAGCACCATGAGAAGCTGCTGTTGGAGATAGTGCCCTCAGAGTCAATTATTGGATCACAGGCACGTGATTGCAATGATTGAGGGAGGACCTATCCCGGTAGGACAGTCTTACTCGAAATGATAGTATGCTATCTGGTTTACCTTTATCATCGTGTACTGCTTTAGGTGACCTTACGAGTCGCTATTGCACGTTGATAGAGCCCCTAGGATTCTTGCTTGACTACCAGCAGTATGAGGGCGATCATATAAGTGGGAGCTGGGGTCTACAAGCACATCCTAAAATGGTCCCTAGTTGTAGGAGTTTCGAGACAGGGCATCGATACTCCATTAGTAGACTAGTGTATACAGTCGAGACCCCGACGAGGGGCGGTGGCCGGTCTCACAAGCCACTGGTGTCAGTTGGTTCACCTAAGATGTATACAGGTGCTCATTGGGTTATGAGTACACCGGACAGGACTCGCCGGGAACCTGCTAGTTGGGATTATACCAGACGTCAGATAGCAGTTCCCTGGTGACATGTGTACAGGTTAGTTCATCGACCTGAGATCGTCATTTATCTCGTGTGAGTTCCCACTGTACTTTGATTACTACCTTACCACGGCTCAAAGGAGTCGTGCAAACAGGTTTTAGTTGGGTACAGTCCCGAGCCACATGGAGGCAGTGAGCGGATCTTCAGGGGTTCGTCTCTCCCGGTTTGGGGGTGAGGTCGTGCTGTGTATAGGAGAGCCAGAACATGAAAAGTCCTTGGCCAAGGCAGGAGACTTGCTGGTAGGTATTCCAGTAGGATCTCAGGGTGTTCTGGGCTACACTCCGACACGACTTGTACCGCTTTTGGGGGTCTGACTTTTACCAACCCCCTAGGCCCGCCATGCGATACTCATAGACGAACGGACCGGACTGTACGGATATTGTCACTGACAGGCTCAGTTGGGTGTCGGGGTGAGCTTCCTCATCGACGTCCCATTTGGTCAATAGCTGGTGGCCCGTCACGTATTGGCTTATACCTCTGACGTGCTAGTGGTTAAATCCACAGCCATAATATTGACGAGTCTTTAGAGTCCACCACACTTACAGTTACTCAAGCTTTCGGGCGAAACGCTGTAGAGGCCGTATGGAGATATGGCAGGGTTCGATCAGATACGTGCGGTATTGCACGGATCGTGATCGGACGGTTTGTACTAGCCGGCTTTGGCTTAAGCCGGATACTAGTATTAGATAGTGTAGTTTTGTCTCTTTGCATTTGTGTTCAGTGGGAATACAAATGCGGGCATGTATTTGCAGTAGCGGGGTTTTCCTGTAATTTATTACGGGATCGATTTTCTGAAGTTGCCAGTTTGCATTCCGTTCCGGCCGGTTTTCCTTTGTTCCTTCTCGGCCGGACTTTTATGGTGGAGGGGTTAATTGCAAGTTTGCAATTAACTTGTTTATGGAGGGCTTTCTTGTAAAATAGTTTCATCATGATTAGATTCTATTTTGGTCCTATCTTTGCATTTATTGTGATGTTGGTGAATGGATTGATATGAGAAATTGATTTGATCTACTTTCTTTTATTTATCATTTTTCCTTTCTCTCCATCATGCAAAAAGATTCCATTATCATTTTCCCCACCTGTTTTCTATTGGGGCCGGCCACTGTTCCTGCAGTGAGAGAGAGAGGTTTAATTTGTGCAAAGGAAAATTCTTTACATGCTAATTTGGTGGACCCCTCTTTGTAGTGTGTGTGTGTGTGTGCTGTTGTTTTAAAAAGATTAATTTCCTTTGCATGGTTTGATATATGAATGGAACTCCACTCACAAAATTTCCAGAGAGGCAAAAAGACTTTGGCCGAGCTCTTTTCTTTCCATTGCAAGCTCCAATTTATCAATGAAGCCTCCATGAAATTCTTGTGCAAAATTCCTCCAAAATGGCAACCTCTTAAACTCCAAAGAGACAACTATTCTACACTATTCTACAGCATCCCTTGGACGCGTCGGCTAGCCAACTTCGCGCCCGAGTTGCCTCGGTCAAGAGACGGGAGCCCGTAAAAGATTCCGGCTACGTGGTGCCCTTTCCGACGAGCGAGGAGGTGACGGAGATTCCGCAGGAGATCGGAGTGGAGACGAAGACCGAAGGACACGGATCGCTTGGTATACTTCTCTACCCGTACATTTATTTGCTAGCTAGCTAGGTTAATGGCCCGATCCGGGTAAAAGGTCCGCGGTGGTGCCGTTTTGCAAAGTTCGCAAAGTTTTTGTTTTCCGCGTTTCCGGCGTCGGATCGACGGCCGGGGCGCCCCCGCGGGCTTACAATGGTATCAGAGCCACGCCATTAACTTAGCCTAGCATGGTCTAGCACGTTTAGAACTCGATCGAACAAAGTTCCCAAAAACCGTATTTTTCATACTTCATGTTTCTGTCGAAATTTTTTCAAGCTCCAAAAATTTTTCAGGACACTGCAGAAACACAAGCATTAAATTCTAAGACATCTGGTAAAATTTGATGCAGTGATCTCTTAGTACGGCCGCGGAAGGGCGGCCAAACCCCTGGTTTGGCCGCGGTTCCGCGGTGGGAAGGTGTGATCATTGCACCAAAATTTCCCAGTAGGCTTTAGACTTGGAAATAGGGCTTTTGGGACATTTTATTTGGGCCCAGGTTTTCTGTAAGTGCTACAGTTCTTTTTGGGGGCCCACTTTGATAAATTTGTTCGATCGGATATTTTAAACATGCCAGTTCACAGTTTTTTTTTCTTTATATCTGCGACCGTGAATGTCACTCGATCGGTAAATCCAGTCTATCTGCTATAGCCTTTTTAGACGGATTTGCGAACGTGACATTCACGTTGATGTTCTATGATTGTACTGTGTTGTTGCGGATCGGTCGTGGGGGATAGCCTGGTTGCAATATAGTACAGTTCTGTTTTATATGTACATTTGATATTGCGGGGCGAGCGTCCGACATGTGGACTGCCGTCACTGCCTGCTTGTATTATTATTTTGGGGCACGACCTGGTTGCGGTCGATGTACCCGGTGTATTTATATTTTTACTTTCTGTACTAGGATTACCCCGCGGAGAGGTGCACGGATAGCCGGGTTCTAGAGGGCAACAAGCCCGCATCTCATGGCGTTGAGACGGAAGGGGCTTCACTCTAGAATTGGCAGGCTATTCGCCGCACTCTTAGGGGGTACAGGATGACCCAGGAGGGGTGCCCAAGTTACCGGATTCCGTGAAGTGCTGGGTGGTCCATTCACGTCGCTGAAGGGGGCTGCCTCGCTTCAGGTTTTGGCGGGTGACTTGCCGCGCCCGTAGGGGTCTAGGATTTTCATTGCACAGGCTATCCACACGACCAGGGGAACGTCGGGTTTCAGCGGCTCTGTGAAACCCGGGGATCCCAGATATCTGTATTGATCTGTGTTGCTCTACATTTCTGTACTGTTGCTTTTTATCACGCCTTGAGCGAAAATTATATATTATATATATACTAGTAGATGTTGTATATGTTTTGCATCCGCGCTAGTCCAGTCCCCGCTCTGCCGTTAGTTAGCTAACCTAACGGGTGATGACGGGACCCAGTGGCGAATGCGGATGGCATATACGTACGTCAGTATATTTTCGTTCTTTATTGGTGTGATCAATTGATGGGACTGCGTTGATTCGGATCAATGCAAGTTAAACAAACCTATTCTGATGTTGTTGGAACACTTTTTCAAAAAGCTGTTATTGCAAGGACGTTCACTTTTGTTTTGCACAGTGGTATTCAGTTGGAATATCCTGCTCCTCAGTCGATGAGGCAAGGGCCGAGATCCCTTCACCGGGAGTGACCCCTTGGACAAAAGTTTGCGTCAGGGCAGTAACTTCACTATTGCCGATTACTTTTGCTTTGCATCGTGGTATTCAGTTGGAATATCCTGCACCTCATTCTACGGGGAAAGAGCCGAGATCCCTTCACCGGGAGTGACCTCTTTAGCAAAGGTTGTCGTCACTATATTTTTATAAAGCTATCAGTTCCTTCAACGATATCAAGTTCATTACGTTAAAGGTTTTCGCCAGAAACCATTCGTAGCCCTCCGTCGTTTCATATGGATAGTCAATAGTATTCAAGCTGTGTATGTTGGCCAAAGTCAAGGCACAGTGTTTGGTAGCTGTTGGGTATTCATATGCAGCATAGATAGATGCGTTGGTTTGGGACAGTCGTACTGCCATTTTGGCCAAAGTCAAGGGTAGGTACGGGTGGGTTCAAATTAACCAGGAAAATGACGGGTAGAACTTGACATGTGACTTATGATATGTTGGCCAAAGTCAAGGTCATAAGAGCATGGGGTAGAAATCCACATCGGGAGTTTCAAAAGTACTGAAACTTGCCAGATATGCGCATACCTTCTGGAGTGTGATAGCGTGAGCGGATTCCGTCACGTTATCATGCGATGATGGTTGGATCCCGATTCCCACTGATGAGTTGGTTTACTCCTCGGGTGATCCCGGCTAATTCTTCTTTCAGGTTTGGGGAAGAATTTGACGTTACAGTGGGAGGTTTCTAGATTAGATAAAGTGACAACCATTCTGATCTAGGTTAGAGTGCACGCTGAGTGTTTCTTTTCTCTCTCTCTTTGGCAGCGACCATTGACCCGACCCTAGATTATGACTCAGTGACCAAGTTGACCGAACCTACTTAACACAGGCTTTTGGATTGTCAGAGTTGCAAACCTCTTTGCCACTCCTACTTTTACCCTTTTCTCCGGGACACCCCGTATTACTACGACCGTCCACTTCCATTGGACAAAACCATCGTATGGTTATATACGAACTCGAAGGACTTCGAGGATGGTTTCTGGTTCTGGAGAAAACGGATAGGACTATTCAGTTGTCTTTTCTTTTCACCTTCTCTCAGGTTGCGAGTACTCCTTGGTTTAGGAGTAGTACGCCTATTACGCAAATTGGATAGTCTTCTTCCAAACCATAGGCTGGTGCCGACCGGTAGGGAATGAAGAAAACCAGTTAGCCTAAACGGTGTACAGAAGGTATTAAGTTCAGACAAAGCAAGGGATTAGTAAGAGGGCAAAGTAAATTGCGACTGATATTCACGACCAAACCAAGTATTTCTTCGCCAATCCCAAATCACCTTTGTATTTCTCCAGGACACTCCGTATCACTACGAAGATCCCAGTTTATTGGATAATCCATCGTATGGTTATATACGAACTCGAAAGGAACTTGTTCCAGTTCGGGGATGGATCCTGGTTCAGGAGAAATAGGAATAAAGTACATTCAGGTGTCTTTTATCTTCACCTTCTCTCGCGTTGCGAGTGCTCCTGGGATTAGGACAGTACACCCTTTATGCTTATTGGCTAGTCTTCTTCCAAACCATAGGCTGGTGCCGAACGGTAGGGAAGGAAGAAAACCACTTGGCCTAAAGGGGTGTACAGAAGGTAATGACTAAAGACAGATAAAGGGATTTGGAGAAGTGGCAAAGAATTATACGGTTATAGTTGTGAATCTGGATAATGGAAGAGGAATTACTAGGAATACCAGGATACCCTATCGAAACATTTCAATGTTTCAGATTCACTGTGTACTGTTAAAAGAAAACTGATTTCCCAATTAGACACTTGCTCCAGGGTATGTATTTACCAGGTATGATTCTCACATCTGTATGGTTTTACAGATGATGAGTGGGAGTAAGTTATTGGGAATTATGTGACCATCCTCATTATATCGGGATTCGTTGGAATTGGTGATATTTGAGGAAGCCACCTGGGTTGTTTGCCGGTCGGCAAATATTTGGTTTTGAATATCCGTTGTTGTGCACCAATTTCAAATTGATATATCTGTACGTCAATTTTTATAGAGTGAGACATACCTTTTTGAGATTATGTCTATGACATTTACCTATACCAGTGGATGGTTGGGTAAGGAGCATTGAACAACGGTGTGATTCTTCTTAACCAAAAGTACAGTTTTCAACCTACGACACACAGTGAATGAGTCATTCGACTCAGGGGACTTATACAGAGTATTGTATATTGTCCAGTGTCCATGAGGACAGAGGGGTTGGTCCTCGTACTGTATTCTGTTTACTTATGACTTCTCTAGTTCTTAGACATGTGTTTCGTAGAAACACAGGGTCGAAGTTTTGAGAAGTTATATGTATAAGAATAAAGTAGAGAACCATGTGTTGCAAGTATCGGGATTCTTCAAAGTGATCGAAGATGTAGATACTTGTACATGGTATTCAGTTGATAGTAATGATTAAGAGAACTTGCTTCTCTTTCAGGTTACTCATAATTGGAAGCATTCCTAAGTTGAGTAATGCTGATCGGCCTCCTTCCATTTAGTTGACATGCACTGGAGACAGCTGCATGATTTGAATCTGGTTCAATTAAATCAGTGCCTCTGTTTCTTGGATATAGAACAGTTCATATCTTGACATTGTTAAGATACGGGGAGTTGTCCGGCTTATGCTTAAAACCAGACTCTGGACAACTCAAGGCACGTTTCAGTAATGGCCGTTTGTGGGTTGACCCGGGCTATCACGAGGGTTGACTTTCTACCATCTGGAAGATCAATAGCGATATTGTTCTTGACTCGCCACAGTTTTATCAAAAATGGATTTTTTCAGAAAAACAGTAGTGGGAGTATGGTAGAACTGGAAGTGATTCCAGAACCGCAAACGATTACTGAAGATTTGATAAGAACCTAAAGATTCAATCTGGTTTGACATTCCATTGGCCACTCCGCAGATATGGTGGGTAACCTCAGGCACTCGAGAGGTACTTCGGTATGCTCAAGGATGGTGGCAGGGAGGTTCTTGTTTACCCAGACTTGCCATTGCTGTTGTTCCAGACTGTGAGACCCGGCAGGAGGATGAGTATAGTGTCGTTCTAAACTGGCTTTAGAAGTGCACGTCTATATGACTCTGCCAGAGGGTTGTCGTAGTCAGTGGGAGCAGCGGAAGCATTGGTGGACATCAGGCTTATGTCTATTTATAGACTAGAGCAGATATAGCGGAGATAGATAATCTATTTCTGATGTGACTGTCATAGGTTTGACTTCATCAGAATAGGGGATGGATCTGTTAAGAAGGTAGTAGGATGTGATGTCCTGGTTTTTGATGACATACACAGAGTAGGAAGTAATATTCCTATACTACGATCGGTTATACTTTGGTCGTCACAATCGGAAGCAGTTTTAGAACATAAGTTGATGTTCTAGGGAATTGATAACGGCAGCCTCCTTTAGGAGACGGTTATCATTCCACGCTTCCAAGGTGACCTGGATGGCAGAGTGGCTGTCAGAGTTATAGTTTTCCCTCTGACGAGGGGCAGTATTTTGGACAGGTGGTCCAGGTGGATACTGAGGGAAGGCATGGCGCAGGATACTGATTAAGTTCAGTTGACAATACAGTCTAAGAAGTTTGGATTTGGAGTTCACTTATGAGCTAGGTCCCATCAGACATCCAGACATTCTAAGACAGGTATTGCTCATTTCGGGAGATGGCTTTCTCTGCGAACATGAGATATAGAGAGACATAGAAAGAAACATCAAAGCGGATCCACTCACTGAGGCTATTCCTCGAACCCAATAGTCTCGCAAACGAGCTTTGTGAGACTGACTAGTAGAGGAGTTGGGTGTTCGGTATCACACGGGCTGTGAGTATGCGACATCGCAATAATTAGCCTTGAGTGCAAGTGGGAGATTGTTGGAGATAGTGCCCTCAGAGTCAATTATTGGATCACAGGCACGTGATTGCAATGATTGAGGGAGGACCTATCCCGGTAGGACAGTCTTACTCGAAATGATAGTATGCTATCTGGTTTACCTTTATCATCGTGTACTGCTTTAGGTGACCTTACGAGTCGCTATTGCACGTTGATAGAGCCCCTAGGATTCTTGCTTGACTACCAGCAGTATGAGGGCGATCATATAAGTGGGAGCTGGGGTCTACAAGCACATCCTAAAATGGTCCCTAGTTGTAGGAGTTTCGAGACAGGGCATCGATACTCCATTAGTAGACTAGTGTATACAGTCGAGACCCCGACGAGGGGCGGTGGCCGGTCTCACAAGCCACTGGTGTCAGTTGGTTCACCTAAGATGTATACAGGTGCTCATTGGGTTATGAGTACACCGGACAGGACTCGCCGGGAACCTGCTAGTTGGGATTATACCAGACGTCAGATAGCAGTTCCCTGGTGACATGTGTACAGGTTAGTTCATCGACCTGAGATCGTCATTTATCTCGTGTGAGTTCCCACTGTACTTTGATAACTACCCTACCACGGCTCAAAGGAGTCGTGCAAACAGGTTTTAGTTGGGTACAGTCCCGAGCCACATGGAGGCAGTGAGCGGATCTTCAGGGGTTCGTCTCTCCCGGTTTGGGGGTGAGGTCGTGCTGTGTCTAGGAGAGCCAGAACATGAAAAGTCCTTGGCCAAGGCAGGAGACTTGCTGGTAGGTATTCCAGTAGGATCTCAGGGTGTTCTGGGCTACACTCCGACACGACTTGTACCGCTTTTGGGGGTCTGACTTTTACCAACCCCCTAGGCCTGCCATGCGATACTCATAGACGAACGGACCGGACTGTACGGATATTGTCACTGACAGGCTCAGTTGGGTGTCGGGGTGAGCTTCCTCATCGACGTCCCATTTGGTCAATAGCTGGTGGCCCGTCACGTATTGGCTTATACCTCTGACGTGCTAGTGGTTAAATCCACAGCCATAATATTGACGAGTCTTTAGAGTCCACCACACTTACAGTTACTCAAGCTTTCGGGCGAAACGCTGTAGAGGCCGTATGGAGATATGGCAGGGTTCGATCAGATACGTGCGGTATTGCACGGATCGTGATCGGACGGTTTGTACTAGCCGGCTTTGGCTTAAGCCGGATACTAGTATTAGATAGTGTAGTTTTGTCTCTTTGCATTTGTGTTCAGTGGGAATAAAAATGCGGGCATGTATTTGCAGTAGAGGGGTTTTCCTGTAATTTATTACGGGATCGATTTTCTGAAGTTGCCAGTTTGCATTCCGTTCAGGCCGGTTTTCCTTTGTTCCTTCTCGGCCGGACTTTTATGGTGGAGGGGTTAATTGCAAGTTTGCAATTAACTTGTTTATGGAGGGCTTTCTTGTAAAATAGTTTCATCATGATTAGATTCTATTTTGGTCCTATCTTTGCATTTATTGTGATGTTGGTGAATGGATTGATATGAGAAATTGATTTGATCTACTCTCTTTTATTTATCATTTTTCCTTTCTCTCCATCATGCAAAAAGATTCCATTATCATTTTCCCCACCTGTTTTCTATTGGGGCCGGCCACTGTTCCTGCAGTGAGAGAGAGAGGTTTAATTTGTGCAAAGGAAAATTCTTTACATGCTAATTTGGTGGACCCCTCTTTGTAGTGTGTGTGTGTGTGTGCTGTTGTTTTAAAAAGATTAATTTCCTTTGCATGGTTTGATATATGAATGGAACTCCACTCACAAAATTTCCAGAGAGGCAAAAAGACTTTGGCCGAGCTCTTTTCTTTCCATTGCATGCTCCAATTTATCAATGAAGCCTCTATGAAATTCTTGTGCAAAATTCCTCCAAAATGGCAACCTCTTAAACTCCAAAGAGACAACTATTCTACACTATTCTACAGCATCCCTTGGACGCGTCGGCTAGCCAACTTCGCGCCCGAGTTGCCTCGGTCAAGAGACGGGAGCCCGTAAAAGATTCCGGCTACGTGGTGCCCTTTCCGACGAGCGAGGAGGTGACGGAGATTCCGCAGGAGATCGGAGTGGAGACGAAGACCGAAGGACACGGATCGCTTGGTATACTTCTCTACCCGTACATTTATTTGCTAGCTAGCTAGGTTAATGGCCCGATCCGGGTAAAAGGTCCGCGGTGGTGCCGTTTTGCAAAGTTCGCAAAGTTTTTGTTTTCCGCGTTTCCGGCGTCGGATCGACGGCCGGGGCGCCCCCGCGGGCTTACAGCTGCAGCAGACAGCAGCATCAGCAGCAGCAATAAAAACAGCAGCAGCAAGCAGTGACAACAGCAGCAGCAGGCAACAGCAGCAGCAACATCAACAGCAACCCCCAGCAGCTGCAGCTGCAGCAGCACTTCCCATCTTCTCCACCTCCTTTCTCCTTGCACCTAGGGTCCTGTAAGGTATAGAATCTGAGCCCAACTTCTTGTTTGCTTGACGCATGTGTAGTTTTGCTTCGGTTTGTGTAAAAAGTGAGATTTTGTGCTCGTAATGGTGAATTAGTGTGAACTTTGGTTAAGTGCTATTAGTATGGGTTAACCTAGACTAATTTAGCGTTATTAGGACCACATAAACCTAGTTAAACCCTAGATTACACCAAAATACCATATGGTTTCAATTTGTGCAAATTTAGCGTTTTTAAGTGAAATTTCACCTTTTAGTGATCTGCTATAGGCCCGAGTAGTTCAGGTTGAAATTGTTAGTGTATATGCCCTAGAGGCCATTACTGTATCATACTAGTTTGTATATTACTTAATGGAAGCTTG
Source organism: Agapanthus africanus (assembly GCA_030015575.1). Classification (NCBI taxonomy): domain Eukaryota; kingdom Viridiplantae; phylum Streptophyta; class Magnoliopsida; order Asparagales; family Amaryllidaceae; genus Agapanthus; species Agapanthus africanus. Next base: position 466,187,831 of record JASDDO010000014.1, on the reverse strand, counting down.
GGATATTCACCTTGTATATACAATCTTGCTCAAAATAGTAGTATGCTACTTGGTTTGTTTCTACTTCAATGTGTACATGTGTTTATTTTAGTATATCGCCTATACACATTAGTGGAGCTCTTAGGATCTTTGCTTGATTACCAGCGTTGTGATGGCAGTCACACTAGTGGGGCTGGGTAATCTATAAGCACATCCTTATGCAGGTCCCTGGTCGCAGGACTATCGAGACAGGGCATCGATACTCCGGAGTAGACTAGCGTGTGCGCTTCTCATCCCAGTGTGGGAGATGGTCTGTCCCACAGCCATCAGTACGTCGTACTTGAGAGAGTATGCGGGTGCTCGTTGGGTTATGAGTACACTGGACAGGACTCGTCGGGAACTTACTAGTTGGTATTATGCCTATCATCGGTTATCAGTTCCCAGATGATATGAGTACAGCTTAGTCCGCTGACTTGACACTGTCACTTCGCCTCGAGTGTGTTCCCACTGTACTTTGATTACTACCCTACCACGGCTCAAAGGAGTCGTGCAAACAGGTGGTAGTTAGGTGCAGTCCCGAAGCACTTGTAGGCAGTGACGGTTAGACAGGACTCGTCTCTCCCGGTATTGGGGGTTGACATCGCGCTGTGTCTAGGAGAGCCATTACACGAGTAGTCCCTGGCCAGGGCAAACGAGATATACTGGTTGGCTTCCAGTGTTATCTCAGGGTGTTTTGGGCTTCACTCCGAAACGACTTGTACCGCTATGGGGGACTGATGTTTACCGCCCCCTAGGCCCGCCATGCGATGTATCAGACGAACAGACCGGACTGTACCGAGATTGTCACATTCAGGCTCAGTAGGAGTTCTGATGGGTTTCGCCTCGTCGGTCTTCTTGTCGGCATTACCTGGGGACCGTTACGCACAGCTAGTGCCGCTTGCGGTCTGTGGTTAAACCCACTGCCAGCGTAGTGTCGGGTCTTTAGAGTCCCACACAGAAAGCTTTTCGCCTGTAGCCAAAAGAGTAGAGGTCGCATGGTTTTGCGACAGGGTTCGGTCACATCCGTGCACTTGTGCACGTACAGTGTCCGGACAGTTTACACTAGCGGGCTTTGGTTTAAGCCAGATCCTAGTGTACGTATTGGGATTGGATTTATCCAGTTTATAAACGTGTTCCTCGGAACGCGGATGCGGGTGTGTATGCACTGTTGACGGAGAGACAGAGGCATAGGATTCTCATTAGGGTTGTTGACCGTTGACAATTGACTATTGACTTTTTGCTCAACCCTAATGAGAATATGATATGTGATTAACAATTATATTAATTAAGTATTATGGTGACATGGTTGTTGAGGGATTGACTTTGTTGACTTGTTGACTTTTGTTGACTTGTTGACTTTGTTGGCCGGTTGACTAGGCTTGACTAGTTGACCATCATGATAACCATAGCTATCATTTCATGGCAAAGACTTTTGCTTGCTTGCTCCTTTGTGCAAAATGAGTGCATGAAATGATATGGTTATGGTTGCTTCAACCATCACATAACACTTGATTGGTATGATGAGTTATGATGGTTATGGATTATGAGAGGGTAAAAGACAAAAGAGAGGCTCATTCTTGCTTGACTATTCTCTCTCTTGTTCTTGAGCTCTCATACTCTTGCTCTCACCCTCTTCCTCTTGCTCCCTCTCTTGACATTATGGTTCACTTATCTCATGAGTTGAGAACCAAGAACCATAGATAAAATCCCATACAAACTCTTCTCTACTCACTCTAGTTCACAAGGTTTAGCAAACCGAGTGAACTAGTTTCTTCAAAGTTCGAAGAAGGAGCCAAAGGTTGGAGCTTTCAGGTGGATCTATCTTCGGCGTAAGGAGACGACGGGAAGAAGCCGATCCGGACCACCATCGGAGTTTGAAGACGAAGGAGTTCAAGACAAGTAAGGTGTAAACCCCCTAACCGAGTAGTTAACGACTCTTAGTTAGGTTGTTAGTTAGATGTTTAACAAAGATCCGGGTTTTAAGTCCATGTTACCACCTCTATAAAAATCGTTTTTTATCAATTTCCGCATGCCCGAAAGTACCGGGAGAGGTAGCATGGACTTACAGTGGTATCAGAGCCTAGTTAAACTCTATCTAACATGTTAGCAAGTAACTAGAAGATCGATCAAAGAAAAAGTCACGAAAACGTACCCGAGAATTTCAAGTTTCTGCCGATTTTTATTCTGTTCAAAAGTTGATAATTTTCATCTTAAAAATCGGCTCAGGCTTTTGTGTGAACACCCACCAAATTTGGTCCAACGATCGAGTCAAAGCGCCGCGGAAACGCGGCGGGAGCACGCTCCCGCCGCGGATCCGCGGCCGAGTTGACTCGGCCGAGGTCCAAGTTTGGTGCAGTGTTTTATGGGGGTTGTTTTGGGATTTTTGGAATATATATTTTCTGCCCAGATTTTCCAGAACGAAAATTTTATTTTTGGGGTCCCGAAAATCCGTATTTTTTGATCGAACTTCTAAAAGACTTAAGCTGACGGGTTTTTCTGTAATGTGATATTTGTATTGAACGTCTACTAATCGCTATATGTCGATTAGTGGGGGTTATACAAATCTGTGATCTGTAATGTTGTTGGAATGTGTATATGAATATGTTAGATTGTCGCGGGTGAATAGCCGGGGGTTGTGAGACGAGAGTTTTTCTTTTCTTTCAATTCATGTAAATTTGTAAATTGATGTAATAATTATTTGTATGGCCGCACAACCGGGTCGGGGTTGTAGCCGTCATTTTATAATTTCTTTTTACTGTTTTTGCTCCTAGGATAGACCCATGGAGGGGTGCACAAACTACCGGGTATGCCGAAGTGCCGAGTGGCCTACTCACGGGGATGAGGGAGGTTGCTTCGCTTCGGGTACTTGGCGGGTAGTTTGCCGCACCCGTAGGGGTCTTGGGTGGGGTATTGGCTATTCACCGCGACCGTGTAATCTGCTTTTCGTTACAGGCTCGTACGAATTGCAGGTTCCTAGTATATCCAATGTGTTCATCTGTGATCTGAAATGTTTATCATTGCAGTATATCTATATATGATATTATTTAGGCGTTGCTTATGTTTTACAGCCGCGCTAGCCCAGCCCCCGCTCTGTCGTTAGTTAAGTAACCTAACGGGTAATGACGGGACCCCATGGCGAATGCGAATGGCATAAGCGTACGTCATATTTTGGTTGTTTTCTGCAATGGTAGGATTAAATGATGGGACGCATTAAAAGAACTAATGCAAGAATATCACGCATTAAAAGAACTAATGCAAGATAATAAACCAAGCTAAAGTCGTTGGAACAATTTCGAAAAACCACTCGGTTCTTTTCAAAACCAACTTTTAAATGCGGAGCTTGAGCCACTCCTTTTAAAAGCTATCTCGTTCCATCGACTATATCAAGTTCACTACGTTCCCGGTTTAGCCAAAACCATTCGTAGCTCTCCATCATTTCAGTTAAATATTCGGTAGTATTCAAGCTATGTATTTTGACCTCACGCCAAGGCATAGTGATTGGTAGCTGCCGGATATTTATCTGTTGCATAGATAGAATGCGTTGGTTTAGGACAGCCGTACTACCATTTTGGCCTACGTCAAGGGTAGGTACAGGTGGATTCAAATTAACCTGGATAATGATGGGAAGAACTTGACATGTGACTTATGACATTTTGACCTCACGCCAAGGTCATAAGAGCATGGGGCAAACATCCACATCGGGAGTTTCAAAAGAACTGAAACTTGCTAGTATTGCATACCATTTGGAGCGTGATGATTCTTGTAGGATTCCTTCAGTTTCGTTACGCGATGATATTTGGATCCCGATCCTACTGTGAGTATATGCTACTCCTCGGGAAATTTCTCACTAATCGATCAATGCTATAAACCTAGTAGGTGCCTAGAAAGGTGTTAGCGGGGCCACGCCCTCGGGGAAAAGAGGTTCTTAAATTAAGGAACTTCGCGAAAGCGTTGGAAAACCTCCCTCGAAGTACCGACACTGGCCTGGCTGAACGGTTAAGCAAGTATTGTGCGGTGGGATTGATCCTGACTAATTCTTCCTTTATGGTTTGAGGAGGGATTCGAGAAACAGTGGGAGCCATCCAGTTTAGACAAACTAAAAACCACTCTAAACTTGCAAGAGCATCATGCTGAGTGTTTCTTCTCTCTCCTAATTGCAGCGACCAAATCGACATGACTGGACTTAAGTTACTCCTTGATAAAAATATACTGACAGGGCCAAACTACAAAGATTGGCTCAGGAATGTCAAGATGGCAATCACTTACGACAAGCTGGGGTATCTTCTTACCACCAAAGCTCCCTCTGTCCCTGGTCCCACTTCCAGCGTCGCGGATAAGGAAATCCATAAGACCTGGGAGATTGATAGCGCGAAGGCCAAGTGCCTCGTACATGCCTCGATGGACAACGAACATCAGAGGAGGCACGAGAATATGGACCTTGAATCCATATTTCTCCATACAAAAGAACTGTATGGGGAGCAATCTCGTATCGCAAGATACGAAGCGTCGAAAAAGTTATTTTCGGCAAGGATGGCCGTCGGATCATCAGTAGCAGAACACGTGCTTAAGATGATCGGCTACATTGAGGAGCTCGCGGACCTAGGGACCACATTGGAGAGTGAGCTCTATACAGACTTAGTTCTCCAGTCCCTTCCTTCCACTTACGCCCAGTTTATACTGAACTTCAACTTACAAGAAAAAGAAGTTGAACTTTCAGAGCTCATCAACATGCTGAGGAGTGGAGAGGGCACCCTACAGAAAGGTAGGGAAACATCCACTTTGTTTGTAGGAGGATCATCTTCTTCTAGGTCCAAGGCGAAAGCCAAGGGAAAGAAGAAGAAAGCCCCCGCCAAACCAAGGGGCGGTGTTAGTAAAGTGGATACGAAGGGAAAAGCAAAAGCAACAAAGAAAGTGGGGAAGCTTGTGGATAAGGAAGAATGCTTCTATTGTCATAAGAAAGGACACTGGAAGAATGATTGCAGGGCTTGGAAAGCCAGGACAAAGGAATTGAAGCAGGTTGCAGCTTCAGTTTCAGGTGTGTATGTTATTGAAAACTGTCTTTCAATAAACTCTACTTCCTGGGTATTGGATACCGGATCAGGATCTCATATCTGTAATTCTTTGCAGTCGTTGAGAAACCGTAGGGTTTTGAAGGCAGGGGACATGACCCTCAGAGTTGCGAACGGAGCTAGCATGGATGCTAAAGCCGTGGGGGACTATCACTTGGGAATGTCAGATGGACATGTTTTGGTTTTGCGTAACTGTTTTTTTGTACCCAACGCAACTTGTAATATCATTTCTGTATCTTTAGTTTCTAAAGAAGGTTATGAATTTGCGTTTGTAATTAATGTTGTAAACATTCACCTTAATCATGTTTTGATTGGGTCAGGTACATTAAGTAATGGTATATACGTATTAAACCAACCACAGATTTTCAACGTCCAGAATACACACAAAAGAAAGTCTCCGGAAATAAATCAGACTTTCTTATGTCATTGTAGACTGGGTCACATCAATGAGAGAAGGTTGACGAAGTTACATACAGAAGGATATTTGAATCCGTTCGAATATCAATCGTATGCCACTTGTCAATCCTGTCTTAAAGGAAAGATGACAAAGACTCCGTTTACTGGACACGGAGTAAGAGCGAGCGAGCTCTTGGGACTCGTACACAGCGACGTGTGCGGTCCAATGTCTACACTTGCGCGAAGCGGTTATTCTTACTTCATTACTTTTACGGATGACTTCTCGAGGTACGGTTATGTCTTCTTAATGAAACATAAGTCCGAAGCCTTTGGAAATTTCCAGGAATATAAGAATGAAGTAGAAAAACAAACCGGCAAAAGTATCAAGATTCTAAGATCGGATCGAGGTGGAGAATAATTAAGTGCCGAGTTCCTGGATTATTTAAAAGAGAACGGAATTCTCTCTCAGCTTGCTCCTCCATACACTCCGCAACATAACGGTGTATCGGAGAGACGGAACCGAACCCTATTGGATATGGTTCGGTCCATGATGAGTAACACTGAGTTACCGCGATCATTCTGGTGGTATGCGCTAGAATCAGCTGCATACCATTTGAACCGATTTCCGACTAAGACTGTGCCTACCATACCATATGAAGTGTGGAGTGGGAAGAAACCCTATCTTCAATATCTGAAGATCTGGGGATGTCCGGCTTTTGTGAAAAAGCAGCTTGCGGACAAGCTCGAGGCAAGCTCAGTACTGTGCAAGTTTGTGGGATACCCAAAGAACACCAGGGGGTATCTTTTCTACCACGCAGAGGAACAAAAAGTCCTTGTTTCTCGTAATGCCCACTTTCTAGAACATCAGTTCTTAGAAAAGGAAATAAGTGGGAGCGCAGTAGAACTGGAAGAAATTCCAGATCCACAGACTATTACTGAAAGCTTAGTGGAACCAGAGGGTTCAAAAGAACAGGACATTCCTACGCCGCTCCGCAGAAGTAGTAGGCAGTCTCATCCGCCCGAGAGATACTACGGTTTTCTCATAGACGGGGATAGAGAGGATTGCATCATAGATTATGATGAGCCTACTAGCTTCCAGCAAGCCGTTCAGAGCGTCGACTTGGTAAAATGGCTGGATGCAATGCGGACCGAAATGGAGTCCATGTACACCAACAAAGTATGGACGTTGGACGTTGCTCCAGACGGGTTAAAACCCGTAGGATGCAAGTGGATCTTCAAAAGGAAGATTGGTATAGATGGACAGGTTGAGACCTATACAGCTAGACTGGTTGCAAAGGGTTTTCGTCAAAGACCTGGTTTGGACTATGACGAGACCTTTTCTCCAGTAGCTATGCTGAAATCCATTCGGATCCTTCTTGCCATTTCTGCCTTCCACGATTATGAGATTTGGCAGATGGACGTAAAGACAGCTTTTCTAAATGGAAATTTAGAGGAGTGTGTCTATATGGACCAGCTAGAGGGTTTCATTCAGAGTGGGAGCAGCGGAAAGGTGTGCAAGTTGCTTAAGTCCATTTATGGACTAAAGCAGGCATCGCGGAGTTGGAACATCTGTTTTGATGAGACGGTCAAGGAATTTGGCTTTATCAAAAATCCAGATGAACCATGCATCTATAGTAGATTTGTAGCGAGAACTGTAGTATTCCTCGTTTTATACGTGGATGACATTCTCTTAAAAGGAAATGACATTCCTATGCTACAATCTGTCAAGGGGTTCTTATCACACAGGTTCTCCATGAAAGACCTGGGTGATGCCTCATACATCCTGGGGATCCGGATCCATCGTGATAGATCCAAGAGGATTTTAGGACTTTCACAATCCATGTACATCGACACCATACTGAAGAGATTCAGTATGGAAGATTCCAAGCGCGGTAACCTACCGGCTTGTCACGGGATCACCCTCTCTAAAGAGATGTCTCCCAAGACTGATTTGGAGAGGGATCGCATGTCTATTATACCCTACGCTTCTGCGGTAAGCTCTATAATGTATGCGATGTTGTGTACCAGACCGGATGTAGCTTACGCACTGAGTGTGGTAAGCCGGTATCAGTCAAACCCTGGGGAGAAACACTGGATAGCGGTAAAGAACATTCTCAAGTACCTGAGAAGGACTAAGGAGATGTTCTTGGTGTATGGCGGAAAAGACCTCCAGATCGAGGCCTTTGCTGACTCCAGCTTCCAGAGTGACAAGGATGATTCCAAGTCCATGTCGGGTTTTGTCTTTACCCTCAATGGAGGGGCAGTGTGTTGGAAGAGTTCCAAACAGGAAACCGTTGCAGACTCGACGATGGAAGCGGAATACATCGCTGCATCTGATGCCGCAAAAGAAGCTGTCTGGATGAGGAAGTTCTTGAAAGAGGTTCAGGTGGTTCTGTCCATTGTTGATCCAATACCTCTGTATTGCGACAACAACGGGGCTATAGCTTTAGCGAAGGAACCCAGGTCCCATCAGAGATCCAGACACATCTTGAGGCGGTATCGCCTGATCAGGGAGATCGTAGATCGCCAGGAGATCGATGTTCGGAGAGTCGCTTCAGAAGATAACACTGCAGATCCATTCACCAAGGCCCTGCCCCAGACTCAGTTCGAGTGGCTGATCGAGATGATAGGTCTTCGATACGCCAGTACATAGCATTAGTGCAAGTGGGAGATTGTTAGTGTATATGCCCTAGAGGCCATTACTGTATCATACTAGTTTGTATATTACTTAATGGAAGCTTGGGATATTCACCTTGTATATACAATCTTGCTCAAAATAGTAGTATGATACTTGGTTTGTTTCTACTTCAATGTGTACATGTGTTTATTTTAGTATATCGCCTAAACACATTAGTGGAGCTCTTAGGATCTTTGCTTGATTACCAGCGTTGTGATGGCAGTCACACTAGTGGGGCTGGGTAATCTATAAGCACATCCTTATGCAGGTCCTTGGTCGCAGGACTATCGAGACAGGGCATCGATAATCCGGAGTAGACTAGCGCGTGCGCTTCTCATCCCAGTGTGGGAGATGGTCTGTCCCACAGCCATCAGTACGTCATACTTGAGAGAGTATGCGGGTGCTCGTTGGGTTACGAGTACACTGGACAGGACTCGTCGGGAACTGACTAGTTGGTATTATGCCTATCGTCAGTTATCAGTTCCCAGGTGACATGAGTACAGCTTAGTCCGCTGACTTGACACTGCCACTTCGCCTCGAGTGTGTTCACACTGTACTTTGATTACTACCCTACCACGGCTCAAAGGAGTCGTGCATACAGGTGGTAGTTGGGTGCAGTCCCGAAGCACTTGGAGGCAGTGACGGTTAGACAGGATTCGTCTCTCCCGGTATTGGGGGTTGACATCGCGCTGTGTCTAGGAGAGCCATTACACGAGTAGTCCCTGGACAGGGCAAACGAGATATACTGGTAGGCTTCCAGTGTTATCTCAGGGTGTTTTGGGCTTCACTCCGACACGACTTGTACCGCTATTGGGGGACTGACGTTTACCGCCCCCTAGGCCCGCCATGCGATGTATCAGACGAACAGACCGGACTGTACCGAGATTGTCACATTCAGGCTCAGTAGGAGTTCAGATGGGTTTCGCCTCGTCAGTCTTCTTGTCGGCATTACCTGGGGACCGTTACGCACAGCTAGTGCCGCTTGCGGTCTGTGGTTAAACCCACTGCCAGCGTAGTGTCGAGTCTTTAGAGTCCCACACAGAAAGCTTTTCGCCTTTAGGAAAAAGAGTAGAGGTCGCATGGTTTTGCGACAGGTCGCATGGTTTTGCGACAGGGTTCGGTCACATCCGTGCACTTGTGCACGTACAGTGTCCGGACAGTTTACACTAGCGGGCTTTGGTTTAAGCCAGATCCTAGTGTACGTATTGGGATTGGATTTATCCAGTTTATATTCGTGTTCCTCGGAACTCGGATGCGGGTGTGTATGCACAGTTGACGGAGAGACAGAGGCAGAGGATTCTCATTAGGGTTGTTGACCGTTGACAATTGACTATTGACTTTTTGCTCAACCCTAATGAGAATATGATATGTGATTAACAATTATATTAATTAATTATTATGGTGACATGGTTGTTGAGGGATTGACTTTGTTGACTTGTTGACTTTTGTTGACTTGTTGACTTTGTTGACCGGTTGACTAGGCTTGACTAGTTGACCATCATGATAACCATAGCTATCATTTCATGGCAAAGACTTTTGCTTGCTTGCTCCTGTGTGCAAAATGAGTGCATGAAATGATATGGTTATGGTTGCTTCAACCATCACATAACACTTGATTGGTATGATGAGTTATGATGGTTATGGATTATGAGAGGGTAAAATACAAAAGAGAGGCTCATTCTTGCTTGACTATTCTCTCTCTTGTTCTTGAGCTCTCATACTCTTGCTCTCACCCTCTTCCTCTTGCTCCCTCTCTTGACTCTATGGTTCACTTGTCTCATGAGTTGAGAACCAAGAACCATAGATAAAATCCCATACAAACTCTTCTCTACTCACTCTAGTTCACAAGGTTTAGCAAACCGAGTGAACTAGTTTCTTCAAAGTTCGAAGAAGGAGCCAAAGGTTGGAGCTTTCAGGTGGATCTATCTTCGGCGTAAGAAGACGACGGGAATAAGCCGATCCGGACCACCATCGGAGTTTGAAGACGAAGGAGTTCAAGACAAGCAAGGTATAAACCCCCTAACCGAGTAGTTAACGACTCCTAGTTAGGTTGTTAGTTAGATGTTTAACAAAGATCCGGGTTTTAAGTCCATGTTACCACCTCTATAAAAATAGTTTTTTATCAATTTCTGCATGCCCGAAAGTACCGGGAGAGGTAGCATGGACTTACAGAAATTGAGTTAACTGGAGCTTGTATACAAGGTATAGACCACACTACCTGAACACGAAGCCCCCATTCTACAGTGAGGCCGCCGGTTTAATCTTCCTGGCCGCAATTTGCGGCCAGATGTGGGAATTTTTGGGTGTAGTTTGCATTGGTAGGAGTCTGCTGTTATTTCTAGGCCAGTGGTATGTATAATTTTGTAAGTTGTTAGCCTGGGTAGAATCTGGGACGTTATATCGTATTTCTAGTACGTTTGGTTCGCGCGATACGCGAGAGGGTTCTGTGATCCAGCGCGTCGCGGCTTGTCGGGTTAGTTTTAGACGCGTATACACGTTTTAGCGTGTCGTACGTAAGCGCGTTTAGATCGCGACGCGAGCGTATAGTTTGGCTTGGATATTGCGTCTTGCGAGGTGGTTTATTATATATGGATTCTTATGTAATTCCATGTTCACAGGCGGGTACGACAGACGGAGCTAACATAGGAAAGCAGGTGGTCGGCTACGAGTAGCGCACGACCAGGTGAGTAGATTTAACATCTACGGGGAAATCGCCCGTATGGCGTTAAGCGTCGGGGCGTGTTAGGATATTAGATTGTAGATGTTCATATGGACTGTAGTAGCATACCTTATGGTTTCATGTAGAAATGATAGCATAGGACACTGCACTGTCACTAACGGTTCAAGTCACACGAGCACGATTTATATACTACACTCACACCGTTAGTGATTGCCATGACACTCACATTATAGGATTGCTATAAATCATATATCATACTGATTCCACTTTATTGATGTTGTCATGATTTGCCGCATAACAGCATATGTTATATTTATACTTTAGCACATATACATCACATCTTCATACCCGCGCACATGCACTCTGTATATTCATACCAGTGCATACATATATTGACATCTTCATCCCTACGCACATGCACACTGTATATTCCAGTGCACACATATATTGAAAAATCTTCATACCTGCGCACATGCATACTGTATATTCATACCAGTGGGCACATATATTGACATCTTCAAAGCTGCGCACATGCACACTGTATATTCATACCAGTGCATACATATATTGACATCTTCATACCAGCGCACATGCACACTGTATATTCGTACCAGTGCACACATATATTGACATCTTCATACCTGCGCACATGCACACTGTATACTCATACCAGTGCATGCATATATTGATATCTTCATACTTGCTTAGATTACACATTAAGATATGTTGTTTCCATGTTAATTCTGGATTTGGGAAACCGTGGATATTTCAAAAGAGAATAGTTAATTATTTAAAAACCCGGTTTCCCTTGATATGATATTTCGGTGCGTCCACCATGTGTTTTCTCGGTACTAGAATGATATATGTGAACCCGAATCGATGAGTTAGATGAGACTGATTACGGGTACATGGTGGACCCGGTACAGTACCCCGGGGCGAGAACGGTTTCGCTGTGGAGTAGTCGGTGAGCCTGGCAGAGGGACTACTACCTACCGGTGATTGGTTGGACCTGGCGGTTATCCGGAGGATACTGACCAGAGTCGATTGATGGATACGGGATGACTCGTACTGCCGGGGCCGAGGGCCGATAACGCAGAAAGAGCTCGTGGGCTGATGGATGCCCTATACAGGAGGATTTGCATGTCGATGCTTGGCATGAGTATTTCTTGATGTTTTGGGTGCCGATGTTGGGCACTCACGATTATATGAGATTTACAGGATTTGAGGATCGAGGAGGATGACGACGCCTGAGTAGTATTTGGATTTGGGTGCATTGATGGGTACCGATTATACTTTCCACGATGACATTCCGTGTAGATGTTATATTTCCCATGCTTAGTATGTAGTAATTGATATCTCATCCTGTATCTATTGTACCTGATATAGTACACATGTTTGCACGATCATTGCATACCCTGTTCATTCTATATAGGGTTGTTAGATTGCATTGATATACCTCATGATCACATATCTTACTCATCTCATGGAGATGTTATTAGATCGCACTTATTGCATGATTTGAGAATCCAGTTCATCATATAGATGTTATCTGTTGGCATAGTTTAGAGTATCGCAACACGTGCATACTCGCGATTACCGTTATATGTAATCTTCTATTCACGAGTTAGCAACTCACCCCCGTTGTGCCACAGTGTTTGCAGGTTGCCCTTCGGAGTAGTCGCGGCAGGCTGCGTTCTTGCATCTTTTGACACAGATACCACTGCTGTTGGCATACTAGCCCCTTTTGCAGATAGGTAGGGTTTTGTGCGATATCTGTTTATCTTTCAGTTATGTACATTATTGTATCTAGTACTCTCCATCTACCACTTATGTATTGACTTAGAGACCAGTTGTGAGGACGATGAATATTATTTTGTACTCTGGTGTCGAGCTCGTTGTGAGCCGACTTTACTTATGCAGTTATTCTATCTGTGATGATTTCCACTTGTTGCTCATTCTCTTCGCTACGGCGTCGTATATTATTATCTTGGTGATTGTTCACTTAAGAATTCTTAACATTTTTAGTTAATGCTTCTATTTAAAGCTTAAAACACTCAAAACTTTTTTTGGTTTGACTTCTGGGTTTCGGCTTACTTAGCCGCGTTGCGCCTGTAGACGTTACGTGGTTAAGGGCCGGTCACGGGCCAAACTTTGGGTCGTGACATGTTCTCTGGTGACACTGGTACAGGATAGTCTGTAGACCCGAGATCGTCATAGAGTCTTGTGTGATTCCCACTGTGCTTTGATTTCCACCATACCACGGTCAAGAGATCGTACAAAAATGTTGTTTTTGGGTACAGTCCCGAGTCACATGGAGGCAATGAGCGATAGGAGGGATTTCATCTCTCCCGGTATTGGGAGTTGATGTTGCGCTATGCTCGATTGGCCATAACAGGAAATCCCTGTCCAGGATTGCTGAGATTTACTGGTAAGTGTTACCAGTAGTTTCTCGAACCGTTATGGACCTTGCATCGGCATGACTTATCGGTCTATTGGGGTCTGATGTTGTACCCTCCCAGGCTTTGATATGCGACATATCAGACGAAGAGACTAGACTGTACGGTAGTGTTACTGATTGGATTCGTAGGAGTTATAGCAGGCTTGCTTGTTGATCTTCTGATCGCTCAATACCCGGGTGGCCATTACGTTTAGCAGACCGCTTACGACTTGTGGGTGTTTGATATGATCATCACCTACTGCCGGCGTATTTACGAGTCTTTAGAGTCCTACACAGAGGTTTCCTGGTTCATGTGAAACGGAGTAGGAGCACATATGTGATATGTGCGGGACCGAGATTAAAACGAGTATGTGATACCGTATTATATTCTAGCGATACATGATATCGGTCAGGTATATGAGATATACTCGGGTTATCGGATCAAGTGTTGATCATTTGATATTGGTCGGTTATATATATTATAGCCGGATTATAAAATCAAGAGTTGATTTAATAATTTAATGTATAGTTATATATTTGATATATTAAATTACATTAACTAATATTAGCTCACTTAAGATTTATTTTCTCACTTTATACATTGATATATATGTGATATATGTTAAATGTTTTGTTTTCTTTTTGCACAAAATGTATATGTGATATAAATTGTTGTGTGATGCTAGGTTACACATGCAATATGTATGTATGAGACTCACACCATGCTAGGGTTAAGTTACGGTTTTATTTTTTTTAAGTAATTCAAATGTTTGGATGATGAGTCATGGTTGAAACTTGTAGAAGCTGGTGGAAAACATTGACCAAGTCCACTCTTTTGTCATTGCTTAAGATTTTTTTTAACCCAACCCTTAACTCATAGCTATGATTAATTCTCTACAATGGTTAGTGGATGACATACACAAACCATGGTTGCATTTCTAACCTTATGAGTTCATTCATCCTTTTCTTCTTTATCAAGTGAGAAAAGCTTGCTAGCTTTTTCAAAAGTGATGGAAACTTGTGAGAAAAATATATCTAAAGTGAGCCTACTTCCTACTTCATCATCCTCTACTATTAGCCATTTAGATTAGGGTGCTTGCTTCACTAATTTGTACAATTAGTGAAGAGATAGCATGAGCTAGTGTCTCCTCGACGTAGATCATCTTCGGCCTTGAAGACTTCGAAGCAAGCTTGTTCTGTATATCTTGTGGAGCCTCTCTAGAGTCCGGAAGTTCGTGATCGCAGCGAAGGGACTACTACATGGAGCTATTGAAGTGAAGAACCGGTCTACAAAGGATGTATTCCTTGTTCACTTAGATGTAAAGAGTTTACATATCTTGTTTAACCTTAATTCTCTAGTTCGATTACTTGGCTGGTTGGTTTAGCACCCCAAAAATTTCAAAGTAGCATGAATGATGCTTGAAAAAACCATCACAAGGTGCTAAGCTATCCCTATAGTGGTATCAGAGCCAAGCTAGAGCATTAGGCGTTGTTTACATGAAGTTTAAAGTCCAATCGAATTCCGAAACCCCGAAAAATCCCACTTTCTGGAAATTTTTTCAAAAGTTGAAATTTTTCATATTAAAAATACTCAGAAAATCAAGCAGGGAATTCTATGGACACACCTGAAGAACGAAACCCTAACTCGTCCAAGACCGCGGATTCGCGGCCAAAACATGGTTTTGGCCGTGAATCCGCGGCGCCACTTGAGAGGCTTGGGTCGGGCCCTTCAGCTGTTGGTCCGTAGGTGTTGTGGCATGTCTCTGGTTAACTTTAACCGTGCTCAAGTGTTGAGCTCTCTGGGAAATTTTGGGAATTCGTTGCATCGATCGAATTATCTAACTTCGCCTAGCTTTCTGTGAATGTGATACAATATTTAGAACCCACAAGAATTAGTTATGAGATAACTAGTCTGAATTTTATAAATCTAGCCGTTTAGTCTCTTTTGATCGGTTGCTACAAGATTTTGATGTTGATCAAAATTCCGTCCCAATCACGTAGCGTACGCGAATACTCGCCGGGTAAACTTCATAGACAGCCACGCCCCATTGCCCCGACCAAGTGACTGTAGGAGAACCCCGTCGCCAAAAAGCATCCGTTCGGGTGCTCGCGGCCGTGGTGTTCTGCCTTAGTGCACTTTGTCGACGGCATCGGGGGGTGCGGCCGTCTACTAAAGTTTCCGACGAGCATTCGATCAGGTAATCGGGAATCTCGTTGAATTACCCGATAGGTTATTGGAAAGTATTTTCAATATCGAGACTAAAATACAGGTTTTATAATTGTTAGGCATGTGATGTCTAAGGAATTCTTTTGGTTAGGCATGAAATCCAATGTATGTGATATATTGGGTTTATGATGTCTAAGGTGGTTGCGGATTCCAACTGTTGTAGTTTTTCACTTTCTTTTCTGCGACCGTAAGTGTAATATATGGTGTATCGCCGGTTTCGGTGCTATATGTCAACGACCACTGGGATACGCATATTTACTTACGTTGATGACATGTGATGTTATGTGTTGCTGTGATATGTTATATCGGATCGTCGTGTTTTGAATAGCCGGGGGTTTTTATGTGAGATGAGAGTTTTTCATTTTCATTCATGTAAAATTCATTGTATGTAATATTCTTTTATTGGGAAACTTCCGGGTTGAGGATGATGTCACCATTGTATATTATTTACTTTTCTGCATTAGGATAGACCCAAGGCGGGGTGCACAAGTAACCGGGTTCTAGGGTCCAGTGGAAGACCATCTCGAGGAGTCGAGACCGGGTCTCCTAACTCTAGAATTGGTAGGGTTGCTTTCCGCTCTCGTAGGGGTATAGGGATGTGGGTTTGGCTATTCATCACGACCGTGGAATCCGCGTTTTTACTGGCTCAAATAAAACACGGAATTCTTAGTATATCCAATATTTCATATGTGATTCTTCTGCTGCTGATATCTGTGATGTGATCATTTAAAATATCTAAGATGAGTGCCTATATTATATATATGGGATATAATAAATATTGATGCTTTCATTTCTTATGTGATGCTTGGGAAGCATATCAGATGGGATTTCATTAATGAGATTAATGAAATAAAAGAAAAAGAAACCTAAAGATGTTGTAGAAACTTGTCTCGAAAAACTGGTAGCTCTAATTCTTGCTTTGCATAGCGGGATTTCTTGTAGAATATCCAGCACCTTATTCGATAAGGAAAGAGCCGAGATCCCTTCACCGGGAGTGACCTCTTTAGCGAAATTAGCTAATTCTACAACCCACTTGGTTTGTCTTTTGATTGCTTCTATAGTTTTTTCTTTGCATACTGGTATTTATGAAATATCCAGCACCTTATTCGATAAGGAAAGAGCCGAGATCCCTTCACCGGGAGTGACCTCTTTAGTGAAACTAGTAAAAGCCTCAAAAAAACTTTTTTCAAATTCACTCGATTCTGCAACGATATCAAGTTCATTACGCAAAAGGTTTTCTTAAAAACATGTCGTAGCCCTCCGTCATTTCAGATAAGTCCTACTTAATATTCGTACTGCGTTAATTGATCTCCGTCAAGGCGTAGTGTGCGGTAGCTGGCTAGTATTTATCTGCTGCATATGATGTGATTGTTTTAGGATAGTCGTGCGGCCTTGTTGACCTCCGTCAAGGGTCGTACGGGTGGGTTTAATTCAATCAGGAAATGACGGGTTGAACTTGACTAGCAGCCTATGGTTTGTTGACCTTCGTCAAGGTCATAGGACGCTAGGCGTAAAATATTATCGGGAATTTCAAGAGTTGAAATTTGCAATGAGATTGCATAACTTTTATGAGATAATTGGATCCCGATACCCCACTGCGAGTAAGAGTTACTTCTGGGAGAGTTTTACACATTACAATTAGCCGATCAAGTAGGTGTCTAGAAAGGTGTTAACGGGGTTATGCCTCTGGGAAAACGAGATTTATTTTAATTAGGTCCATGCGAAAGCACAGGGAACCTCCCTCAAAGTACCGACACTGGCCTAGCCGAAAGATTAGCGAACTTGTAGGGTGTAATTAATCCCGGCTAGTCTTACCTTTTAGGGTTTGAAGGAAGATTTGACTAAAACAGTGGGAGCCATCCTGATTAGATAAACTAATAACCAATCTAATCTTGCAAGAGCGCACGCAGAGTGTTTTCTTCTCTCTCTCTCCTGGTAGCGACCATTTCACGCCTTAATCAAGATAATAATATGGATGCATTGACCGAACCACTTATTATACTGAGCTAGGGAATGTTGGTTCCGTTCTATCTTATAACTGTTATAAGTCCGAGCAGGAAATAGGGGAATACCCGGATTCCCATGCCACCCAATTCAAAGAAAGTGCATGTTGATGCATATTCTTCGGGTGTCCTTATTACCGAGAACTATTTTTCTGTATCCTCTACGTCCTGGGTATGTGATACCAGATCAGGATCCCACATATGTAATATGTTACATGGGCTACAGAAAGGTAGAGAACTGAGAATGGGTGATATGTCTCTAAGTGTTAGAGAATGGTGCAATTGTTGCAGCCAAGTCTGTTGGCAGATATCACCTTGTATTAATACATTGATTCTTAACAAATGTTATTACATACCGAACCTGATATACAACATTACATCATGTTCTTTACTAAGTTAAAAAAGGATATAATTCTGTATTGGAGGATAATGCTGTGAACATTTTCTTGAATCAAGAGTTGATTCTATCAGGCACGTCATATAATAGCATAGAAGTTCTAAATCAAACCACAATTCAAAGCATATAGAACACAGACAAGAGGAGTAGTTCAGGAATGAACGAATCCTTCTTGAGGCATTATAGACTAGGTCATATCAATGCGACACGACCAGCTGAGTTACATAATGATGAATATAAGAATCTATTCGAATTTTCATCTTATGCTACTTGCTAGTGTTGTCTCAAAGATAAAAATGACCAATACTTCATTTACTGGAAACAGAGAAAGAGTTATTGAACTTTTGGGACAGATACATGATGATGTATATGGTCCCATGTCTACAAATACCAAGGTTGGTTCTTTTGAGAACCAAACGAGTAAAAGTATTAAAGTCCTACGATGTGATCGAGGATGCGAATACTTGTGTATGGAGTTCTTGGAGTTTCTAAAAGGAGAATATGATTCTCTCTCAGCTTACTCCTTCGTATACACTAAAGCACAACGGTGTATCGGGGCGGAGGTATCGCACCCTATGAGATATGGCGCACTATATGATGAGTAATGATGAGTTACCTGTTTCCTTTTTGGTGTTATGCACTTAAGAAGCTGCATACCTATTGAATAGGGTTCCATCCAAATCAGGGCCTACCACTACATATGAGATATGGTATGGGAAGAGACCGTGTCTTAAACGAGTTAAGATATGGGGTTGTCCAGCCTATGTTGAAAAGCAAAATCCGGAAAAGCTCGAGGCAAGGTCGGTTGTGTAAATTTGTCAGGATATCCCAAACATTAGTGAGGGAATATCTTCTACCTAACTGAGGAGAAAAAGTTGTTTTGTTTCTCAGCATGCCACCTTTTTAGAAAAGGAAAATCTTGTGAAGAAATTAGTGGTCATGAGGTAGAACTGGAAGGGGTTCCAGCTAGACAAACTAACAGCTGATGATTTGGTGAAACCAAAGGATTGAATAGTCTCCAACGAACCTCAGCCTCTCTGAATCTGGTAGGGTTCCTCATCCACTTGAGAGATTTTACGTTCTTCTCGGTAACAGTGGGAGCAAGGACTGCATCATGAGATGATGGCCCAACCGGGTTCAGGAAGTTGGAACGTCTGTTTTTATGTGATAGTCAAAGAGTTTGATTTCATCAAAATGGTAGATGAACCTTGTATATACAAGAAGGTTGTAGAGAGTAAGGTTGTCTTCCACGTATTGTACGTAGATGACATACTCCTGATAGAAAATGGTTTCCTATGCTACACTCGAACAAGCTCCTCTTATCGCGGGGATTCTCAATAGAAGATCTGGATGATGCCTGCTACATCTTATGCATTATGATATACGGTGATAGATCTATATGGATGTTGGGAGTGTCCCAAATCCAGGTACATTAACACCATACTAAAGGGGTTTATAATGGATGATTCTAAGCGTGGTAGTTCGCCCACTTACTCATGGATCACTCTCTCCAAAAAGATGTCTCCCGAGACTGATTTGAAGAGAGCTCGCGTGCAAGGGATACCCTATGCTTCAGTAGGCTCTATCAGAGTGTGTGATGTTATGTACCAGACCAGATTTAGATGAATCACTAGGTGTAGTGATCAGGAATCAATCGGATCTTGGGAAAATCACCGGACAGCTGCGGAGGACATTCTTAAGTACTTGAGAAGCACTAAAAGAAAGTTCTTGGTTCCAGCTTCCACAGTGATAAGTTCGACTGAGAGTCAGTCTCAGGCATTGTCTTTACCCTCAGTGGAGGGACGGTATGTTGGAAGAGTTCCAAGCTAAATACCGTGACATACTAGACGATAAAGGCTGAATACATTGCTACCAACGATACTACCAAAGTCGCTGTCTGGACATTTCTTGTTCATGAGATGAACACGATTCCTACCATTGAGCGTCCAATAATTGTTACTGTGACAACAATGGAGTTGTGGATTTGTCCTAGGAACACCTGTCCCATCAGCGTTCCAGACATATTCTGATCAGGGAGATGGTTGATCTCCAAGGGACCGAGGTCAGGAGAGTAGACCAGAAGGAAGAAACAACGGATCCACTCACAAAGGCCTTACCCCTAGAGAGACTTCTCTACAATGGTTGAGTATGGGATACTACAACCTCTGCTATATTGTTGGGTATTGGATACTACAACAGATGGCCTTAGTGCAAGTGGGAGATTGTGAGATATATGTATGCCCTCGAGGCCATTACTGTACATGCGATGTATATTGTAGTGGATGCTTGGACATATATAGGAAGGACTTTCTTGCTCGACATGATAGTATGCTATCTGGTTGCACTTTATCTTAACATGTAAACAAATACTGTTTTGTGATGACATGTTGATAAAGCCCTTAGGATGATTACTTGACTACCAGGATTATGATGGAGATCATACTGGTGGGGATAGAGTATTCGATAAGTACATCCTTCAAATGTTCCTAGTCGTTGGAGTATCGAGACAGGGCATCGGTACTCCAAAGTAGACTAGCGTATGTGCTTCTTGACCTATATGATGGGCGATGGATGATCCCATATCCATTGGTGTTTGACATTAGAGAAGGTATACGGGTGCTCAGTGGAGACTGGGTACACTGGACGGACTCGCCGAGAACTCCTACATAGTATTATACCTATCGTCGTATAGCAGTTCTCTAGTGACACTGGTACAGGTTAGTCTGTAGACCCGAGATCGTCATAGAGTCCTGTGTGATTCCTACTGTGCTTTGATTTCACCATACCACGGTCAAGTGATTGTGCAAAAAGGTGGTTTTTGTGTACAGTCCCGAGTCACATGGAGGCAATGAGCGATAGGAGGGGTTTCGTCTCTCCCGGTATTGGGAGTTGACGTTGCGCTATGCTCGATTGGCCATAAGAGGAAATCCCTGGCAAGGGTTGCTGAGATTTACTGGTAAGTGTTACCAGTAGTTTCTCAAACCGTTATGGACCATGCATCGGCATGACTTATCGGGCTATTAGGGTCTGACGTTATACCACCCCCAGGCTTTGATATGCGACATATCAGACGAAGAGACCAGACTGTACGGTAGTGTTACTGATTGAATTCGCAGGAGTTATAGCAAGCTTGCTTGTTGATCTTCTGATCGCTCAATACCCGGGTGGCCGTTACATTTAGCAGACCGCTTGCGGCTTGTGGGTGTTTGATATGATCATCACCTACTGCCGGCGTATTGACGAGTCTTTAGAGTCCTAAACAGAGGTTTCCTGGTTCATGCGAAATGGAGTAGGAGCACATATGTGATATGTGCGGGACCAAGATTAATACAAGTATATGATACCGTATTCTGTTCTCGCGATATGTGATATCGGTCGGTTATATGAGATATAGCCGGGTTATCGTATCAAGTGTTGATTCGATAAGTTCATTCATTTGATATTGGTTGGTTATATATATTATAGCCGGATTATTAAATCAAGAGTTGATTTAATAATTTACAGTATAATTATATATTTGATATATTAAATTATATTAACTAATATTAGCTCACTTAAGATTTCTTTTATCACTTTATACATTGATATATATGTGATATATGTTAAATGTATTGTTTTCTTTTTGCACAAAATATATATATGATATATATTGTTGTGTCATGCTAGGTTACACATGCAACATGTATGTATGCGACTCACACCATGCTAGGGTTAAGTTAGGGTTTTATTTGTTTTAAGTAATTCAAATGTTAGGATAATGAGTCATGGTTGAAGCTTGTCGAAGCTTGTGGAAAATATTGACCAAGTCCACTCTTTTGTCATTGCTTAAGATATCTTTTAACCCAACCCTTAACTCATAACTATGGTTAAGTCTCTATAATGGTTAGTGGATGACATACACAAAACATGTTGCATTTCTAACCTCATGAGTTCATTCATCTTTTTCTTCTTCATCAAGTGAGAAAAGCTCGCAAGCTTTTTCAAAAGTGATCGAAACTTGTGAGAAAAATAAATCTAAAGTGAGCCCAATTCCTACTTCATCATCCTCTACTATTAGCCATTTAGATTAGGGTGTTTTCTTCACTAATCTACACAATTAATGAAGAGATAGCATGAGCTAGTGTCTCCTCGACGTAGATCATCTTCGGCCTCGAAGACTTCGAAGCAAGCTTGTTCCGTACATCTTGTGGAGCCTCTCTAGAGTCCGGGAGTTCGTGATCGCAGCGAAGGGACTACTACACGGAGCTATTGAAGTGAAGGACCGGTCTACAAAGGTTGTATTCCTTGTTCACTTAGATGTAAAGAGTTTACATATCTTGTTTAACCTTAATTCTCTAGTTCGATTACTTTGCGGGTTGGTTTAGCACCCCAAAAATTTCAAAGTAGCATGATTGATGCTTGCCAAAACCTTCACAAGGTGCTAAGCTATCCCTACATACGAGAGCATCAAGAAACCCTACCAATTCTAGAGTTAGGAGACCTGATCTCGACTCCTCCAGATGGTCTCCCACTGGACTCTAGAACTCGGTTGCTTGTACTCTCCTCCTTGGGTTTATCCTAATGTGGAAAAGTAAACAATATACATCAATGGTGACATCATCCTTAACCCGGAAGTGCCCCAATAAATGAATATTACATACAAGATTTTACATGAATGAAAATGAAAAACTCTCATTTCACATAAAACCCCCGTCTATTCAAAACACGACGATCCAATATAACATATCATAGCAATACATAACATCACATGCCATCAACGTAATTAAATATGCGTATCCCAATTGTCGTTGACATATAGTAACGAAATCTGCGATGCACCACATATTACACTTACGGTCGCAGAAAAGAAAGTGAAAAACTACAACAATTGGAATCCGCAACCACCTTAGACATCAGAAACCCAATGTATCACATACTTTTGATTTCATGCCTAACATGATGAATTCCGTAGACACCACGTGCCTAACAATTATAAACACCGTATTTTAGTCTCGATATTGAAAACACTTTCCAATAACCTGTCAGATAATTCAACAAGATTCCAGATAACCTGATCGAATGCTCTTCAGAAACTTTAGTAGACGGCCGCACCCCCGATGCACTTAGGTGGAACACCGCGGCCGTGAGCACCCGAACGGATGCTTTTGGCGACGGGGTTCTCCTACAGTCACTTGGTCGGAGCTATGGGGCATGGCTATCTAGTAAGGTTACCCGGCGAGTATCCGCGTACACTACGTAATTGCGTCGGACTTTTGATCCACATCAAAATTCCGTCGCAACCAATCAAATGAGACTAAACTGCTAGATTTATAAAATTCAAACTAGTTATCACATAACTAATTTTGTGGATTCCAAATATTGTATCACAATCACAGATAGCTAGACGATGTTAAACTTTTCGATCGAATAAACAAACACCCAAACTTTCCCAAAGAGCTCAATACTTGAGCGGAGTTCAAAAAGTACCCAGAACATGTCACAACTCCTATGAACCATCCGTAGAAGGGCCGAACCATGCCTCACTCATGTCGCCACGGAACTGCCGCAAACCCTAGGGTATGACCGCGGTTCCGCGATCCAAAAAGTCGAGTTTGGGTAACATTCTTCTAGAGGGTCCACATAATAGCTTGCATGATTTTCTGAAGATTTTAAACTTGAAAAAAAATCCAACTCTTGGAAAATTTCCAGCGAGGGAAAATATAAGTTATTGATATCCGTTCAAACTTTTTAACGTCGTCTAAATGACCTGAATAGATGTTAGAATTATGATTATGAAACACTTCGAATTGCCTTTGCAGAAAGTTAACATCACATGCAAATTTAGCAATAACTAGCAACACCTGAAACATAAAAACCCAGAGACTGGAACACTATGAAAATTTGAAGCCCAAATTCCCAAATGGACCCAGTGAGCTCGGTTTTTGGGGTGTTGTGGCCGGCCAAAAACTTGTGGAAATGCTTCAAATTTGTATGGTGTTCATGTTATATCACATACAACATTCTGGAGTTTCTAAATTTTTTTTTTCACACCTTTAAAAATTCGACAGAAACTAGATCTTCATGTTTCAAGTTTCGGAGTAGTTTCGGTTTCGTAATCTAACAAACATCGTTTAAATCTCTAGCTTGGCTCTGATACCACTGTAGGGTTACTTAGCGCGGCAGCAAGGTTTCGGGAGGCATCGTCCATGCCGTTTTCAAATTTTTTCTTTTATAAAGAACCCTAACCCTAGAATCTTAACTAAAGAATTAAACAATACAACATGCAAACAACTTTGCATACAAAGTGAATGAGGAATACAACCTTTGTAGACCAGTCCTTCACTTCTATAGCTCAGTGTAGTAGTCCCTTCGCTCCAAGTAGTGAACACCCGAACTCTAGTGAGGGTTCACATGAATAAATGAACAAGCTTGCTCGAAGTCTTCGAGGCCGAAGATAATCTACGTCGAGGAGACTCAAGCTCATGCTACCTCTTCACTAAGTAGATTAGTGAAGGAAACACTCTAAACTAAATGGCTAATATAGTAGAGGATGATGAAGTAGGAAATGTGCTCTTTTTAGATTTATTTTTCTCACAATATTTCTTCACTTCCTCAAAACCTAGAGAGCTTGAGGGAGATGAAGAAGAAAATCATGAATAATGAGATGAGGATAGAAATGCAACCGTGGGTGAGTTTATGTCATACACAACCTCATGTAGAGAATAAACCATGGTGTAAGGTTAATGGTTAGGATAATAAATATCTTAAGCAAGACAAAGGAGTGGACTAAGTCAATGAAACCTACAAGCTTCAAGCCATGACAAAATCTCCACTAATTTTGAATTACTTAAATATAAATATAAACACACATTAAACCAAGCATGGTGTGAGTCTCATAAATCCTTATTGCATGTGTAACCTAGCATGACACACTAATATATATCACATATACATTTTTTGTCTAAAAAAAACAATACAATTAACATATATCACATATATATTAATGTATCATTAGTGAGAAAAAGAAATGTTTAAGTGAGCTAATATTAGTTAATGTAATTTAATATATCAAATATATAATTATACATTACATTATTAAATCAACACTTGATTTAATAATCCGGCTATAACACATAAAACCGACTAATATCAAATGTAACAACTTATCGAATCAACACTTGATCCGATAACCCGGCTATATCACATATAACCGACCGATGTCACAAATCGCGAGAATAGAATACGGTATCACAAAGACGCACTAATCTCGGTCCAGCACATATCACATATGTGCTCTGTTCCCCTCCGAAAGACACGCAAGACATGGGCTGTCTTGCCTGAGATTCGGGGCAGATGCTAATTGGTGTTATCCGTCTACCTCTCCGAAGATGCCAAGTTGATTTATGGCACCATGTATCGAAGGTTTAAGCGGATGCGACCGATGTAGCAGACTTCGTCAGATTCCCCCTCGTTGAGGGGTTTTTGATTGTGGGGACGCTCTTCCCTGCAGGCGCAAGCCCCTGCAGTTAATTACGCTACCGCATCGCGGTAACAACTTTCTCCTTCTCCAGCTGGTCACTTCGTGTCGTGGGTGTTTGTTTTGTTTGTGGCTGCTGTGGATTGTATACGGAGACTAATTTATGTAGTCGCCCGTAGGACGTGGATTAATCCAAATCCGTGTTTACTTAGATTTGGGTTTGTGGTTTTGGTTTGAGGATACGTTAGCCATATTTGAGACTAAGATCGACTCAAACGTTTGTTAAAGATACGTTAGTCCGATTTGAGACTAAGATCAACTTAACAGGATCGTTTAGATCCGACAAAAGAGCGTTTGGGCTCTATTGATCCAATTTAGGGACATGGTGGTCCATTGCATGTATGGTCGTCGGGACCCGTCACCTCTCTGACGACGTTGAAGGATTACAATGACAGCTGTCAGAGGAGTTCAGAGATGTACCCTTGAACCAATACTGATTGGGAAGGTTTAAGGATACGTTAGCCATATTTGAGGCTAAGATCAACTTAAACGGTTGTTAAGGATACGTTAGTCCAGTTTGGGACTAAGATCAACTTAACGGGATCGTTTAGATCCGACAAAAGAGCATTTGGGGGCTCTATTGTTCCAGTTTAGGGACATGGTGGTCCATTGCCAGTTTAGGGACATGGTGGTCCATCTCCAGTTTAGGGATATAGTGGTCCATCTCCAGTTTAGGGACATAGTGGTCCATTGGTAGTTTAAGGACGCATAAGTCCATGGGTTTAAGGACCCCACAGTCCATATCTTGGTTTAAGGACGCATAAGTCCATGAGTTTAAGGACCCCACAGTCCGTGTTGATGTATGGTTGTCGGGACCCGTTACCTCTCTGATGACGTTGAAGGATTACAACGACAAATATCAGAGGAGTTCCGAGATGTAACCTTGAACCAATGAATTAGTTGAAAGAGCAGATGTGCTCAGTTCAAGATGATTTGAGGACTTATGGCCAGTTTGGGCTAAGTCCAATTATGTTTGAAATATTGGCCCTCTGTTGGTCCATTGAAGGAGAGGCTTTGCCTCTAGAAACTTAGCCAATTGGGCTAAAGCTAGTGTTAAACACTAAAGACCAACAGTGTTGAACACTGGGAATAAGATTAGCAAGTTAGTGTTAAACACTAAAAGATAACCAGTGTTAAACACTGAGAACAGAGTTTTCAAATTGGTGTTAAACACTAAGCAAATCAGTGTTAAACACTGCAAATAGAGTTTTCCAAATTAGTGTTAAAACTAAGAAAATCAGTGTTAAACACTGAGGACAAAGTCTTCAGATTAGTGTTAAACACTAAGGAGAGAGGGGTCACGTGTGGACACGTGAGAGCGCCCTGATTTCCCTTATTTTATTCTGCAGATCAGTGTTTAACTCTTTTAATTCTGACGGCCATCACGTGTGAGCACGTGATGGAGGCCCCCGCTTTGGTCTGTTAGAATGCTCATTAGGGGTCACGTGGTGACACGTGAGGGCGCCCTAAATGTGAAGCCAGATCTCCTTTGTTTTATCCTCAAATCTGTGAATAAGTGTTAAACACTTTTCATCTTTATTTTAGAGCATCACGTGTGGGCACGTGATGGGGGTTTATGCATCGATAATTACAGCACTTGCTGAGGGGTCACGTGGGGACACGTGAGAGCGCCCAAAGCTTCTTTTCTTTTGTTTTGCCATTAAGTGTTAAACACTTTCATTTTTATTTTAGAGCATCACGTGTTGGCACGTGATGGGGATCTGTGCGCCAATTGTTAAAGCATTTGCTGAGGGGTCACATGGTAACACGTGAGAGCGCCCAAAGCCTCCATTTCCTTTGCTTTTTCTTTCTGCGTTTTGGGAGTCACGTGGGAGCACGCGAGGTGATGCTTCAAAGTTCTTTGCAGGGGATCTTTTCAAGGGTCACGTGGGGGCACGTGACCCTAGTTCTTTTCATGAACAGAGATCTTTTAAGAATTGAATTCTTTGTAGGGTTAAACCCTAATTATGATTTTGGAGGAATTAAATTCCTATCGTGAAAGAATTAAATTCTTATTTAGGATGAAACCCTGATTTATTTTTAAAGGAATTAAATTCCCAGATATGTAAAATAATTAAATTCTTGATTAGGGTTAAACCCTAGTGTTGTTTTAGGAGAATTAAATTCTCAAAACTCAATTCTCCTTCTAAGTTTAGGATCTGCATGGCAGGATCTCGACCCGATGAGAATTAAATTCTCAACTTTTGGGGAGATGTGCTCTGTGCAGATCTTCAAGCAGAAGAAGAACTAAGTTCTTTTCTTTAAATAAGAGTTAAACTCTTTTGAGAATTAAATTCTCTTTTGAAGCCTCTCTTTCCTTACCTAGGGTTTTTCTTTTGCAGAGAATTAAATTCTCCTCTCTCTACTTTTTTTTCTCTTGAGAATTAAATTCTCCTCCCTCTGTTTTTCTCTCAAAAAAGTAGATCCCCTTTCTCTTCTTTTCTTCGCTCCTATTTATAGGAGAAGGAAGAGAATCAATTTGTTTAGCAAATCTCTCATTGAAAGATTTGATTTGATTTCATGATTAATATGATCCTTTGGATCACACAGTGAATTTTATTCACCGTTGGATTTTAAATCCAAAGATATTCTGTTTGTTATTTCGGTGAGACTTGGGGAGATCTTTCCTTATTTGAGATTTTTCCGTAAATTGGTGATTTTTAATCACCCTTGGATCTTTAATCCAACGGTCCCCATAATCCTTTTCCATTTGGAAAGATTTAGAGAAGTTTAGAATTTTAATTCTATTTCGAAAGATTTTAGAGAAGTTTAGAATTTTAACTCTATTAAACTGTAACGCTTTCAAGCCTATCACGTGCTGGCACGTGACCCTTGATCACGTGTGAGCACGTGACCCCCAAATTGGTTCCTTTAACAGCCACTTGTTTATGTTGTTATTTTAACCATCACGTGTCAACACGTGACCATTGGTCACGTGTAAGCACGAGATACCTCGTTGAGGTATTTTCTGACTTTTAGAATTAAATTCTATTCATTATTTTAGAGGCTTTAAAAGTCCATCACGTGTCTGCACGTGACCCATGGTCACATGTGAGCACGTGATGCCCCATTGGGGTCTTTTCTGAGTTTTTATTATATCTTTTAACTCCTCCAGCGGGTTTTTAAAGGTCCATCACTTGTGGACACGTTATGCCTCATAACTTTTGATCCCGGATGAATTATGAGGCCCATAATATATCAAATCGAAGGGTTTTTCGAGCCGCTTTCGATACCGTCATAATTTATCTGTTTCTCATTCGGGTGTTTGTCAAAAAACAGCCCGGAAGATACTGGTTCCCATTTTCTTAAGAGTATCGCCGCCATTTGATACCTTGGGCTCTTTTGCGCTGAAATTTTTGGCGGGAACAAATGCCCCCCACTACTTTGCCCACGTAAGTATTTATGTGGGTGAAGTAGTGCAAAGTAATGCATAGCGTATGACCAGTTTCGGGTTGGTATATTATTTTCAGAATCTTGATCTGAGAAGATAACGAGCGGACACAAGCGTCGTCATTTATCATTGACTCAAATCTCGACTCTTAAGAGATATAATTCCAAACCCTTAACTCCATGAGCCGCACCCTTCTATCTCTTTATATCTTACTCTGGAGTGAAGTAGTTTATATGCTCATGAGTAGCTTTTCCATTTCAGTGGCATGTAGCTTTGGCGAGTGTGGCTCATAGATGGTCCATCTTGACCTCTTTGCAGGGCAGTGATGGCTTAGGAGACAGGGTTAGTATCTGTCACCTAAGACTTTTCAACTTTATGAGCCGTGAGGGTCTCATAAAGACTTTTCTCCCTACGGATCGAGAGGATCTCGTAGGTGTATTTTCTCCTTAGGAGTCGTGAGGATTCCTAAGTGTGTTTTCTCTTATAAGTCGTAAGGATCTTATGAGAGAATTTTTCCCTCTTACGAGTCGAGAGGACCCGTAAGCGGTTGTTCCCCTCCTTGTCGAAATTCGACTTCGGAGAGTGAGACCCGTGGATAGTATGCAAGTGACCATTTTGGGCCGACTTGCAGGATCCCAGTGCTTAGGAAACAGGTTTTTAAATCCCTACTGCCTAAGGCTTTATCTCACGAGTCGAAACGAATCGAGAAGTTCTCGTAAAGACATCATTTTCCTCACGAGTCGAAACGAATCGAGCAGATCTCGCAAGAATATCCTAACGTCACAGTTAACCTCCGCTCTTTATGACAGAAGTCCGTTAGGGTCTGTGGTACTTAGGGTTTTGGCCGTCGTACCGTCGCATGAGCTGATATATTCCTCGATAGGCAATCATGCTGTTCGAGTAGCCCTGCGACTGCCGTGTCTCTGATCCCTTCGGGGGCTGGACAAGACGTCTTCAAGCAATCCTCCTTGGCAGTTTGACCGTCGGAAGAGCAAGCGCTAGGAATTTGCCATGCCGCTTTTTACTTGAGGTTAGGCTCATTTTGGAGAGCCCCGATGAGTCATAACCACTCCGCGCTGGTATGGGATGATCTCCGATAGTCTTTCAGGCTTTATATGACTTGCCGTTAAGACCCTGAAGCTAGGAATTTGGCCTTTGCTTCGTTTGCTGGCATTGCGTCCTCTGTATCGAGACGAATGTCGTGGTTGTCTCTAGGTTTCTGGTGAACCGTCGAGGTTTGGAACTAGGGATTTTGCCGTTGCTCCTTTTGGTGATGTTGCGTCTGCTGTATCGAGACGAACGTCGAGGTGGTGACCACTCCACATGGGATGATCTCCGGTGGTCTTTCAGGCTTTATATGACTTGTCGTTAAGACCTTGAAGCTAGGAATTTGGCCTTCGCTTCGTTTGCTGTCATTGCGTCCTCAGTATCGAGACGAATGTCGTGGTTGTCTCTAGGTTGCTGATGAACCGTCGAGGTTTGGAACTAGGGATTTTGCCGTAGCTCCTTTTGATGATGTTGCGTCTGCTGTATCGAGACGAACGTCGAGGTGGTGACCACTCCATGTGGGGTGATCTCCGGTGGTCTTTCAGGATTTATATGACTTGCCGTTAAGACCCAGAAGCTAGGAATTTGGCCTTCGCTTCGTTTGCTGGCATCGCGTCCTCTGTATCGATACGAATGTCATGGTTGTCTCTAGGTTGCTGGTGAACCGTCGAGGTTTGGAACTAGGGATTTTGCCGTGGCTCCTTTTGGTGATGTTGTGTCTGCTGTATCGAGACGAACGTCGAGGTGGTGACCACTCCATGTGGGATGATCTCCGATTGTCTTTTCGGTTTTATATGAGTTACCGTCAAGATGTTGAAGCTAGGAATTTGGCCTTCGCATCGTTTTCTTTGGCGCGTCCGAATCCTGTTGGGGGAAGAACGCTGGGTGACATTTCATCTGCTGTATCGAGACGATCGTCGAGGTGGTAACCACTTCGCGCTGGTGCGAGATGATCTCCGATTGTCTTTCAGGCTTTATATGACTTGCCGTCAAGACCCTGAAGCTAGGAATTTGACCTTTGCTTCATCTGCTGGCATCGCGTCCTCTGTATCGAGACGAATGTCGCGGTTGTCTCTAGGTTGCTGGTGAACCGTCGAGGTTTGGAACCAGGGATTTTGCCGTGACTCCTTTTTGTGATGTTGCGTCTGCTGTGTCGAGACGAATGTCGAGGTGGTGACCACTCCGTGCTGGTGCGAGATGATCTCCGATTGTCTTTCAGGCTTTATATGACATGCCGTTAAGATCCTGAAGCTAGGAATTTGGCCTTCGCTTCGTTTGCTTGGTGTGTCCTAATCCTGTTGGAGGAAGAACGTTGTTGTTGACATCTCATCTGCTGTATCGAGATGAATGTCGTGGTGGT
The DNA here is from genome assembly GCA_030015575.1 of Agapanthus africanus. NCBI lineage: Eukaryota > Viridiplantae > Streptophyta > Magnoliopsida > Asparagales > Amaryllidaceae > Agapanthus > Agapanthus africanus. The sequence continues at coordinate 466,156,613 of JASDDO010000014.1, read as the reverse complement.
AACCACTCCATGCTGGTGTGAGATGATCTCCGATTGTCTTTGAGGCTTTATATGACTTGCCGTTAAGACCCTGAATCTAGGAATTTGGCCTTCGCTTCATTTACTTGTACTGTGTCTGCTGTATCGAGACGAATATTGTGGTGGTGACCACTCCATGTGGGATGTGAGGACCAGGATCCGCTCTGGAAGTTTCCCACGGGGTCAAAGAGTGACGTTATCCGAGTTCCACGTGACCAGGAATTTTACTCTAGATGCTTCACACGGGTTCACTGCCGTGTTAGGCGAGGACTAGGCTCCGCTCTGGATGCATTGCACGGGTTCACTGCCGTGCTCTGCGAGGACCAGGATCCGCTCTGGACGTTTTCCATAGTGTCAAAGAGTGACGTTATCCGCGTTCCACGTGACCAGGAATTTTGCACTAGATGCTTCACACGGGTTCACTGCCGCGTTAGGCGAGGACTAGGCTCCGCTCTGGATGCTTCATACTGGTTCACTGCCGTGTTCTGCGAGGACCAGGATCCGCTCTGGACGTTTTCCACGGTGTCAAAGAGTGACGTTATCCGCGTTCCACGTGACCAGGAATTTTGCTCTAGATGCTTCACATGGGTTCACTGCCGTGTTAGGCGAGGACTAGGCTCCGCTCTGGATGCTTCGCACGGTTTCACTGCCGTGCTCTGCGAGGACCAGGATCCGCTCTGGGCATTTTCCACGGGGTCAAAGAGTGACGTTATCCGCGTTCCACGTGACCAGGAATTTTGCACTAGATGCTTCACACGGGTTCACTGCCGCGTTAGGCGAGGACTAGGCTCCGCTCTGGATGCTTCGCACGGGTTCACTGCCGTGCTCTGCGAGGACCAGGATCCGCTCTGGACGTTTTCCACGGGGTCAAAGAGTGACGTTATCCGCGTTCCACGTAACCAGGAATTTTGCTCTAGATGCTTCACACGGGTTCAATGCCGCGTTAGGAGAGGACTAGGCTCCGCTCTGGATGCTTCGCACGGGTTCACTGCCGTGCTCTGCGAGGACCAGGATCCGCTCTGGACATTTTCCATGGGGTCAAAGAGTGACGTTATCCGCGTTCCACGTAACCAGGAATTTTGCTTTAGATGCTTCACACGGGTTCACTGCCGCGTTAGGCGAGGACTAGGCTCCGCTCTGGATGCTTCGCACGGGTTCACTGCCGTGCTCTGCGAGGACCAGGATCCGCTCTGGACGTTTTCCACGGGGTCAAAGAATGACGTTATCCACGTTCCACGTGACCAGGAATTTTGCACTAGATGCTTCACACGGGTTCACTGCCGCGTTAGACGAGGACTAGGCTCCGCTCTGGATGCTTCACACGGGTTCACTGCCATGTTCTGCGAGGACCAGGATCCGCTCTGGACGTTTTCCACGGTGTCAAAGAGTGACGTTATCCGCGTTCCACGTGACCAGGAATTTTGCACTAGATGCTTCACACGGGTTCACTGCCGCGTTAGGCGAGGACTAGGCTCCGCTCTGGATGCTTCACACGGGTTCACTGCCGTGTTCTGCGAGGACCAGGATCCGCTCTGGACGTTTTCCACGGGGTCAAAGAGTGACGTTATCCGCGTTCCATGTGACCAGGAATTTTGTTGATTATATCCGCATTTCACGGAGTTGGGATTTTACTCTCTGTGGGAGTACATCGTCGAGTCATGGAACTGGGAGTTGCCGCTGTTCCGCTTTGCTTGATGATGTGTCCGCTGTGACAAGACGAGTGCTGAGGTGGAGCTGGGATTTTGCCATCACTCCGCTTTGCTGACCATGGGGTCTTTTATTAGCTTTGCATGTACATCTTGCTGGGCTGCGAAGGAACGCCGTTGTTAACATTGCGTCTGCTGTAATGAGACGAATGCTAAGGCGGAGTTGGGATTTTTCCATCGCTCCGCTTGATGGTGTAACATCTGTGTCCTGCTGGAATGAGGAGGCACGCCGTTGTTGGTCTCCAGGCTGTAGATGTGGCCATTGAGATTTGGAACTAAGGACTTTGCCATGGTTCCGTTTCGTTGCGATTCTGAGGTCGGTTGTTGACGTCATGTCTGCATCTAGTTGGAGTGAGGAGAAACACAGTTGGTGATCTTTAAGTTGTCGATATTGATGTCGAGACCCTGAAGCTAGGGGCCTTCCTTTGCTTCATTTGCCGACATTGTGTCTGTAATATTGCGACAAATGTTAAGGTTGTCTCTAGGTTGTCTATGAACCGTCGAGATTTGGCTTCGTTTTCTGATGGAGCCTGGTGGGAAAGTATTGTTCCCTCTTTATCTGTACCCTTGGATTGTATACAGGGATCGACGTAATTTCACCTGTAGGCAAAAAGTTTCATTCTTTCATTTTTTTATTCTTTCCGCGATGCTCTATCATTTCAGCTTTTTATATCGCGAAAATCCCGATTGTCCAATCATTTCGGCTATTTTTCGCGGTGCCCAATCATTTCGGCTATTTTTTTTTAACTCGCTGCTTTTTATTGCGAGTTGCCCAATCATTTCGGCTATTTTGCATGCATACATTTTCACTTGCTGATTTTGTTTGCAAGTTGCCCCATCATTTCGGCTATTTCGTATGCATTTTTTTTTGGCTCGCTGATTTTTTTTTTTTGCGAGTAGGGGATTTGGGATCTGATACCAATCTTGGCATCAGCATCGCTGCGACTGGAATATTGCCAGGAGCGAATCATCATTTACCGTGAAAGGACTTGGAATTTGATGCCGGTTTAGGCATCAGCATCGCTACAACTGGGATATTGCCAGGAGCGAATCATCATTTTCCTCTGTCGATGTCGAACAAAGGTGGCTTAGTAAACAGGGTTAAGGGTCCTGTCGGCTAAGGCTTTTGACTTTATGGGCCGTAAGGGTCCCACAAAGGTGTTTCTCCCTACAAGTCGTGAGGATCTTGTAGGTGTGTTTTATCCATAGAAATCGTGGGGATTCCTAAGTGTACGTTCCCCTGTAAGTCGTAAGGATCTTACAAAAGGGTTTTCTCCTTATAAGTCGAGAGGACTTACAAGGGTTGTTTGCTGTACAAACATATCCCTAGTCACGGATGGGACTTTGTTAGGAAAATATTTATTCATGCCCCTGGATTGTATACAAGGGTCAATATGAGCCGCTTGTAGGGCAATATCAAAGGTTGTGGGGGCTGCTTAAGAACAGGTTAAGGTTTCTGTAACTTAAGACTTTCAAATCTTATAAGCCGTGAGGGTCCCATAAGAGAGTTCTCATTACGAGTCGTGAGGATCTCGCAAGTGTAATTTCTCCTTAGGAATCATGAGGATTCTTAAGTGTGTTACTCCCTTGTGAGTCGTAAGGATCTCACGCGGGTGGTTTCTCCTTACAAGGTCGAGAGGACCCTGTAAGTGTCTTTTAACGAGGTTGCGTCCTTTCAGGTTTTCACAAACACTCGCCGGTAGCCCTGCTGTTTTTACGCACGGAGCCCTTTCGGGTTTTCATCCGTGCCCATTTTGCTTATGGACATACCGATTTTTTTTATTCTTTTTATTCTTTTTTCTAACGAGATTGCGCCCTTTCGGGTTTTCACAAACACTCGCCGGTAGCCCTGCTGTTTTTACTCACGGAGCTCTTTCGGGTTTTCATCCGTGCCCATTTTGCTTATGGACATAATTTATTTTTTTTTGCTTTTCTTTTGCTCTTTTTTTTTTTGCTTTTTTGCTTTTTTTTTTTAACCACGCCAGCCTGAGGATGCCGCGGTTTGATAGTAGTTTAATGACGTTTCGGTCATTTGCAAGTTTTAGGACATTGCGGTCCACCGTTAGTTTAAGGACATTTCGGTCCGACGCCAGTTTTAGGACATAGTGGTCCATCGTTAGTTTAACGACATTTCGGTCTACCGTCGCCGTATTTGAGGCGAATTTCTAGTTTACTGACTTTTCGGTCTAGGAGGCCTTCCCTATGAATGAGCATGATGTCCCCGGCATATCCACCTTTTTCGAAGCATGTTGTTGTGGCGGGTTTACTTTCCACTTTTCGGGTAACACGTACTTGCCCTGTTGGTATTGGTCTTCAACCCAGTTTTTGAAGACGTAGCAATTGTCTAGTGGGTGACCCATTAATCTGTGGTAGGTACAATAGTTAGGATTGTTAACGTCACTTGGTTGCAATAGACGTTTTGGATCTGGCAGAGTGATAAGCCCGCTGTGCACTGCTAGCTCGAACAATCTCTTTGTTTTATCTTTGGGAAATGAGTAAGGACGTTTCAACTTCTCATTGAGGTATCGCGGCTTGTTGTTTTGACGACAAAATGGTCTCGGGTTACTCGGCTGTTGTTGAGTGTTGGCAACAAAGGCCGTTTTTTCCTTTTCCTTTCTCATTTCGTTTGCTCCGTCGTTTGCGGGTTCGAGATTCTTTCCGGGTAGCGTGAGATTGTACGGCTGAACATTCTCGCAACTCTCCAATTCTTTTGTTTTAGAAATGAATTCCTTGAAGAGAGGGTTAAGAGCGGCTTCTTCATCAGAATCGCTTCCAAAGGTGAGAACTCGTGATTCCCCGGGCTCGTCCCTATGACAATTGCCGGCAACTCCTTTATGCTCATCTGTCGTATTTTTTCGCTGTCTACGAGCTTCACGCTTTGTCCTGTTGAAGTGTTGCCTGTGAGCGACATACCCTTGCCACCAACACTTAAAAGAGTTGCAGTCTTCAGTACGATGTACGATCTTCTGATGACATAAGCAGAAGTTAGAGTGTACGTCCGTTTCATCAAAATGTATACCACCAGGAGAATTTTTTCTGAAAGAGGGCGGCCTCATCCCCCTTGCTATGGCTTTGGCGAATCGTTTCCTTGTCTTGATCCTGCTTTTATTTGCGGCGGATGTACTTTCCTCCGGTGGGAGTGTTTCGACCCTTTCATCTAGTCGCCGGCGTTTGGCTTTCTCGAATATGGCCATCTCGCGCTCTCGATCAGCTTTGCTTTTAAGGCAGGTTTCGTTCAGGAAGGCATCGATCATCTCGTCTGATGGCCACAAAAGTTCTGGTTCAGGCCCCGCCCCTGGTTTCTCGGTGCAAGGAGCCTCTTTATCATCTATCAATGAGTGAGAGATCACATGACAACTTGCTACGTAGTCCTCAGATTCATCTGATGAGTCTTCTCCATCATTTTCATCCTCGAGGACGTGGCTGCGGAACTCTTGGAGCGTGATTGGAATCCGCGCCTTCTGGTTATACTCTTCCAGCACGTCAATCTGTTTCTGCAAATCCGTGCGCTTGTCGCCGGGCTTCACGGGCTTCTTGGATTTCTTCTTGTTTTTCGAAGATTTCGACGGCTGGGCGTGAATGCTTTGGCTATCACCACCGATATTTGGAATTGGGCGCGGCTTCAGCATCCCCTTGATGATCTCAGGTTCCAACGGGTTCTTCCATTTAATCGTCGGGCACGTCTGAAGATCATTCAGCATCTTTTTGGTTTTGGACGACGACACGACCTCCCACGAAGCTTCTTCGACAAAAGAACAAGTTGCCCCCGGTGTGTCCGTCTTCTTTGGAGTGTGCGGTTGTGGTGGGTTCCACTTCTCGGACAACACAAACTTACCTTGTAGATACTGATCCTCGATCCATCCTTTAAAGACGAAGCAATCCTTGATCGGGTGACTTACCGTTTGGTGGTAAGGACAATAATTGGGATCGTTGACATCGCCTGGCTGCAACGGACGCTTTGGACTCGGCAGATTGATGAGTCTGTTGCACACTGCCAGCTCGAACAGTCTTCTCATTTTATCCTGGGGAAACGAGTAAGGACGTCCCAGTCTCTCCTCGAGGGATGGGCGTGGACGAACGTTGTTTTGGCGAACAACCGGCTTTAAGTTGCTCGGTTGTTGTTGAGCGTTGGCGACGAAGGTTGCTTTCTCTTTGCCCTTTTCATTCCAAGGCTCCGTCTTTAAAGAGGAAGGCCTATGGCCCATCTGGTCCATTTGGGCCAGCTTGTCAATCAAGGCCTGGAAGGTGGTCGGCTTGAAGAACATCATGAACTATGAGATGGTCGCTTGCGAATCAAGTGTACCCAAAAACATGCCTACTGCAGGAGCCTCTTCTATGCGTTGTTCGCATTTCGACCATAGGTCCCGCCATCGTGTTGCCTATTGGACCCATGTTTCGCCTGGCCTTATCCTGGCATTAATCAGTGCTGTTATCAGGGTGCGTCCACTAGCACTCGCGAATCTCTGTGTAAACAGCAGCTCCATCTCCGTAAATGTCTTGATAGAGTCATTTGGGAGTTCAGAGTACCACTCAAATGCCGTTTCTGACAGGCTGCCAATAAACTGGCGGAGCAGCAATTTATCATCACCTCCAGTGTTGCTGCACATGGCTCTAAATTGAGCGACGTGCTGATGCGGATTTCCCGTTCCCTTATATACGTGGAACTTAGGGATCGTATATCCCGGCGGGTAACTAATTTGGTCATACCATCCCGGGTAGGGTCGTCCGGTTCTAGCAATTTGCCCAGCCGCTTCATTTTCCTGGTGAGCTCGTATTTGCTGAGCTATATGGTCATCCAGTGCGGCCTTGGAAATGGTTTCTTCCTTGGCTGCTGAAAGAGCCGGAGGAGGATTCAATATCTCTCCTTTGTCATCCTCAAGGACAATCGGAGGATCTTCAGCAGGAGGATCTTGCTGGATCATCATCCCTACCGTATCTTGGAAGAGAAGCGCCATTTGTTTTATGTTAGCCGCTTGCTGTGCGGCTTCTTTGTCCTTCTTTTCGAGGACTCTGCGTAGGTAGTCAGCATCAGTTTCTTGTTCATGACGCTGCTCTGATGATGCCTCCGAGCTTTCTTTTGGCCCGGTAAGTGCGGCCACTGCAGTCATCATCTCCTGAAGCTTCTGTTGCTGCTCCTGGGCTTTCGTTACGGATCGGGTAAGCGGTCGGTGACCCGTCGAAGCACGGCTTTCCTCCTTTCCAGAAGCCATATAAACAGTGTGCACCACCATGCCCCCAGACCTGAGGTGTTTGTGCTCAGCGCGTTTACGGTTCGCCATGTTCACAGGGGCTTTTTGCGGCCTCCTTTTCTTTTGAGTGGTCAAAGTTAAAGGGGCCGTTGTAGTGGGCACCCGAGTGGTTGTTGCTTTTTGTGGATTAACAGGACGGTTTTCTTCCTGCCGGACCTTCAGCTTCTTCTGTCGGCGGGAGAAATTTCGATCAATCACCGAGTCTTAGACTTGGCGCCATACCTTGTAGATTTTAGAGGACAGCCGCTGAGAGAACTGTTCTGGCGTGGCTTCCGCAACGTTTCCCACCGGAAGAGGGGATCTTTTTAGTACGGCGGTAGGAGAGTTTCTGCGCACCGTGTTCAGCAATTCAAAGCTGTTCCCGGTTGGAACAGAAGCATCGATCCCCACCGTCGGAGCTGGTGGCGTAAATCCAGAGGGGGAGTTTCCCCCAGCCTCTCTTACTCGACGCCAGTGGCGACGTCGGGCGTGTCTTGCGGATGGAGTCACCTTCGTTGTTGGATAAGTTCCTTCCTGCCCCATGCCCTGGATAGGGGAAGCAGCTTTGAGGACCTCGCCTGGAGCAGCAACCGGAATAGACAGCCTTATAAAAACTGACTTCTCGGAAGGAGAAACCCTTCCAATGATTTCGTCTGCTTGAGCCGGGATAGCTATCCGCTTTGGGATGGCAGCTTCGGGTATCGCGGGTTTGCAGACGTTCTGGCCCAGTCTGTTGAAAACTGAGGTATTGGAACTGGGCGACCCGTTGAGAGGGGTCACGGCAGCGGTAAGTCGATCAAAGACCGACTTCTTTGGAGCTTCTTGCGATGTCATTGTGGTATTGAAGCTCAACGGTGGGAGCATGGTCCCGAAGAATAATCCAGTGGTTGCCTGAGTTACCTGCTCCACTGGCATCTTGAAAAGGGAGGCCGCTTGGGGCCCATAAGTCACTCCTCCAGCAAAGACCGAGCGAGAGTTGCAGTTGCAGGCAGTGCAGTTTGAAGCCATCGATCTTCTGTTTTCTGCACGGAGCAAGACACCAAATCTTAGTACCTTGAATCCACAGGCAAACACAGCAAACCGCGATTTGCTCGCGAACACGACACATGAAGTGTGGAGTGGAAAAAGGAAAAGGTCCCACCGGGCGTGCCAGAATCTGTTCCCCTCCGAAAGACATGCAAGACATGGGCTGTCTTGCCTGAGATTCGGGGCAGATGCAAATTGGTGTTATCCGTCTAGCTCTCCGAAGATGCCAAGTTGATTTATGGCACCATGTATCGAAGGTTTAAGCGGATGCGACCGATGTAGCAGACTTCGTCAGATTCCCCCTCGTTGAGGGGTTTTTGATTGTGGGGACGCTCTTCCCTGCAGGCGCAAGCCCCTGCAGTTAATTACGCTACCGCGTCGCGGTAACAACTTTCTCCTTCTCCAGTTGGTCACTTCGTGTCGTGGGTGTTTGTTTTGTTTGTGGCTGCCCGTGGATTGTATACGGAGACTAATTTATGTAGTCACCCGTAGGACGTGGATTAATCCAAATCCGTGTTTACTTAGATTTGGGTTTGTGGTTTTGGTTTGAGGATACGTTAGCCATATTTGAGACTAAGATCGACTCAAACGTTTGTTAAGGATACGTTAGTCCGATTTGAGACTAAGATCAACTTAACAGGATCGTTTAGATCCGACAAAAGAGCGTTTGGGCTCTATTGTTCCAATTTAGGGACATGGTGGTCAATTGCATGTATGGTCGTCGGGACCCGTCACCTCTCTGACGACGTTGAAGGATTACAACGACAGGTGTCAGAGGAGTTCAGAGATGTACCCTTGAACCAATACTGATTGGGGGGATTCATAGTCCAATTTGGGACTGAAATCTGTTTGAAGGTTTAAGGATACGTTAGCCATATTTGAGGCTAAGATCAACTTAAACGGTTGTTAAGGATACGTTAGTCCAGTTTGGGACTAAGATCAACTTAACGGGATCGTTTAGATCCGACAAAAGAGCATTTGGGGGCTCTATTGTTCCAGTTTAGGGACATGGTGGTCCATTGCCAGTTTAGGGACATGGTGGTCCATCTCCAGTTTAGGGATATAGTGGTCCATCTCCAGTTTAGGGACATAGTGGTCCATTGGTAGTTTAAGGACGCATAAGTCCATGGGTTTAAGGACCCCACAGTCCATATCTTGGTTTAAGGACGCATAAGTCCATGAGTTTAAGGACCCCACAGTCCGTGTTGATGTATGGTTGTCGGGACCCGTTACCTCTCTGAAGACGTTGAAGGATTACAACGACAAATATCAGAGGAGTTCCGAGATGTACCCTTGAACCAATGAATTAGTTGAAAGAGCAGATGTGCTCAGTTCAAGATGATTTGAGGACTTATGGCCAGTTTGGGCTAAGTCCAATTATGTTTGAAATATTGGCCCTCTGTTGGTCCATTGAAGGAGAGGCTTTGCCTCTAGAAACTTAGCCAATTGGGCTAAAGCTAGTGTTAAACATTAAAGACCAACAGTGTTGAACACTGGGAATAAGATTAGCAAGTTAGTGTTAAACACTAAAAGATAACCAGTGTTAAACACTGAGAACAGAGTTTTCAAATTGGTGTTAAACACTAAGCAAATCAGTGTTAAACACTGCAAATAGAGTTTTCCAAATTAGTGTTAAACACTAAGAAAATCAGTGTTAAACACTGAGGACAAAGTCTTCAGATTAGTGTTAAACACTAAGGAGAGAGGGGTCACGTGTGGACACGTGAGAGCGCCCTGATTTCCCTTATTTTATTCTGCAGATCAGTGTTTAACTCTTTTAATTCTGACGGCCATCACGTGTGAGCACGTGATGGAGGCCCCCGCTTTGGTCTGTTAGAATGCTCATTAGGGGTCACGTGGTGACACGTGAGGGCGCCCTAAATGTGAAGCCAGATCTCCTTTGTTTTATCCTCAAATCTGTGAATAAGTGTTAAACACTTTACATCTTTATTTTAGAGCATCACGTGTTGGCACGTGATGGGGGTTTATGCATCGATAATTACAGCACTTGCTGAGGGGTCACGTGGGGACACGTGAGAGCGCCCAAAGCTTCTTTTCTTTTGTTTTGCCTTTAAGTGTTAAACACTTTCATTTTTATTTTAGAGCATCACGTGTTGGCACGTGATGGGGATCTGTGCGCCAATTGTTAAAGCATTTGCTGAGGGGTCACGTGGTAACACGTGAGAGCGCCCAAAGCCTCCATTTTCTTTGCTTTTTCTTTCTGCGTTTTGGGAGTCACGTGGGAGCACGCGATGTGATGCTTCAAAGTTCTTTCTGTTCATGAAAAGAACTAGGGTCACGTGCCCCCACGTGACCCTTGAAAAGATCCCCTATCTTTTAAGAATTGAATTCTTTGTAGGGTTAAACCCTAATTATGATTTTGGAGGAATTAAATTCCTATCGTGAAAGAATTAAATTCTTATCTAGGATGAAACCCTGATTTATTTTTAAAGGAATTAAATTCCCAGATATGTAAAAGAATTAAATTCTTGATTAGGGTTAAACCCTAGTTTTGTTTTAAGAGAATTAAATTCTCAAAACTCAATTCTCCTTCTAAGTTTAGGATCTGCATGGCAGGATCTCGACCCGATGAGAATTAAATTCTCAACTTTTGGGGAGATGTGCTCTGTGCAGATCTTCAAGCAGAAGAAGAACTAAGTTCTTTTCTTTAAATAAGAGTTAAACGCTTTTGAGAATTAAATTCTCTTTTGAAGCCTCTCTTTCCTTACCTAGGGTTTTTCTTTTGCAGAGAATTAAATTCTCCTCTCTCTGCTGTTTTTTCTCTTGAGAATTAAATTCTCCTCCCTCTGTTTTTCTCTCAAAAAAGTAGATCCCCTTTCTCTTCTTTTCTTCGCTCCTATTTATAGGAGAAGGAAGAGAATCAATTTGTTTAGCAAATCTCTCATTGAAAGATTTGATTTGATTTCATGATTAATATGATCCTTTGGATCACACAGTGAATTTTATTCACCGTTGGATTTTAAATCCAAAGATATTCTGTTTGTTATTTCGGTGAGATTTGGGGAGATCTTTCCTTATTTGAGATTTTTCCGTAAATTGGTGATTTTTAATCACCCTTGGATCTTTAATCCAACGGTCCCCATAATCCTTTTCCATTTGGAAAGATTTAGAGAAGTTTAGAATTTTAATTCTATTTCGAAAGATTTTAGAGAAGTTTAGAATTTTAACTATATTAAACTGTAAGGTTTTCAAGCCTATCACGTGCTGGCACGTGACCCTTGATCACGTGGGAGCACGTGACCCCCAAATTGGTTCCTTTAACAGCCACTTGTTTATGTTGTTATTTTAACCATCACGTGTCAACACGTGACAATTGGTCACGTGTAAGCACGTGATACCTCATTGAGGTATTTTCTGACTTTTAGAATTAAATTCTATTCATTATTTTAGAGGCTTTAAAAGTCCATCACGTGTCTTCACGTGACCCATGGTCACGTGTGAGCACGTGATGCCCCATTGGGGTCTTTTCTGAGTTTTTATTATATCTTTTAACTCCTCCAGCGGGTTTTTAAAGGTCCATCACTTGTGGACACGTTATGCCTCATAACTTTTGATCCCGGATGAATTATGAGGCCCATAATATATCAAATCGAATGGTTTTTCGAGCCGCTTTCGATACCGTCATAATTTATCTGTTTCTCATTCGGGTGTTTGTCAAAAAACAGCCCGGAAGATACTGGTTCCCATTTTCTTAAGCGTATCGCCGCCATTTGATACCTTGGGCTCTTTTGCGCAGAAATTTTTGGCGGGAACATGCTCCTACTTCGTTTCGCATGAACCTGGAAATCTCTGTGTAGGACTCTAAAGACTCGTCAATACGCCGGCAGTAGGTGATAATCATATCAAACACCTACAAGCCGCAAGAGGTCTGCTAAACGTAACGGCCACCCGGGTATTGAGCGATCAGAAGATCAACAAGTAAGTCTGCTCATACTCCTGCGAGTCCAATCAGTAACACTACCATACAGTCCGGTCTCTTAGTCAGATATGTCGCATATCATAGCCTAGTGGTGGTATAACGTCAGACCCCAATATCCTGATAAGTCATGCCGATGCAAGATCCATAACGGTTCGAGAAACTACTGGTAACATTTACCAGTAAATCTCAGCAAACCTGGCCAAGGATTTACTTTTATGGCCAATCGAGCATAGCGCAACATCAACTCCTAATAACGGGAGAGATGAATCCCCTCTTATCGCTCATTGCCTTTATGTGACTCGGGACTGTACCAAAAAACCACCTTTTTGCATGATCTCTTGACCGTGGTATGGTGGAAATCAAAGCACAGTGGGAATCACACAAGACTCTATGACGATCTCGGGTCTACAGACTAACCTGTACCAGTGTCACCAGAGAACTGCAATCCGACGATAGGTATAATACCATATAGGAGTTCTCGGCAAGTCCGTCCAGTGCACCCAGTCTCCACTGAGCACCCGTATACCTTCTCTGATGTCAAACACCAATGGATATGGGATCATCCACCGCCCATCATATGGGTCGAGAAGCGTATACGCTAGTCTACTCTGGAATATCGATGCCCTGTCTTGATACTCCCACGACTAGGAACAATCTAAGGCTGTACTTACCAACTACCTCTGCCCCACTAGTATGATCTGCATCACATTCCTGGTAGTCAAGTACTCATCCTAAAGGCTTTATCAACATGTAATAGAGAGACAATAAGTGTTCATGTTAAGATAAAGAGGAACCAGATAGCATACTATCATGTCGAACAAGAAAGTCCTCCCTATATATGTCCAAGCATCCACTACAATATACATCATATGTACAGTAATGGCCTATAGGGCATACATATAACTAACAGGATTGATACCTGCTTACTACACCCAGTGCATAAGCTACATCAGGGCGTGTACATAACATCGCATACATTATAGATCCTACGGCTGAAGCGTAGGGTATAATGCTCATGCGAGCTCTCTCTTCATCAGTCTTTGGGAAAAATTCCTTAGAGAGAGTGACTCCATGAAAAGCGGGTAAAGCACCCCGCTTGGAGTCTTCCATACTAAACCTTCTTAGGATGGTGTTCATATACATAGTTTGGGACAATCCCAACAACCTTTTAGATCTATCCCTATAAATCTTCATGCCCAGTATGTACAAGGCATCACCTAGGTCCTTCATGGAGAACCTTTGTGATAAGAACAGTTTAACCGATTCTAGCATAGGAACATCATTTCCTATCAGAAAAATGTCATCCACGTACAATACGAGGAATGCGACAGTACTCCCTTCAATCTTCTTATAAATACAGGTTCATCTGGATTTTTGACGAAATCAAACTCTTTGATGACATCATCAAAACAAATGTTCCAACTCCGTTATGCCTGTTTTAATCCAAAAATGGATTTAAGTAACCTACATGCTTTTCCACTGCTCCCACTATCAATGAAGCCCTCTGACTCATCCATATAAATGCATTCTTCTAAATCGCCATTTAGAAAAGCAGTTTTAACGTCAATCTGCCAGATTTCAAAGTCATAGCGAGCAGCAAAAGCAAGTAGAATCCGAATGGATTTAAGCATGGCTACAGGAGAAAAGGTTTTGTCATAGTCCAGTCCTGGTCTTTGACGAAATCCTTTCGCCACAAGCCTTGCCTTATAGGTCTCCACCTACCTATCCACACCGATCTTTCTCTTAAAGATCCATTTGCATCCTACGGGTTTTACCCCAGAGGGTACAACATCCAAAGTCCATACTTTGTTGGTGTAGATAGATTCCATTTCGGATCTCATGGCATCCAGCCACTTCACAGAGTCACCACTCGTTATAGCTTGCTGAAAACTGGTAGGGTCATTGTCACGTCCCGAATGTACGGAATATGACCGGCACATAAACTACGAAACGTCTCGAGGCGTACGTAATCTAAGTAAGCCGAAAACCCAGAAATCCAAACCAAGAAAAATAGTGGAGTGAAGGAAAAACCATTTCAAATCAAATAGTTTGCAACATATGCCGAAATATGCATTTTAAAATCATAAGTCTTTTCTAAAAATTTCGGCAGAGTTTCCTTTATAAAATCTGATCCCAAACGGATACAAAACCTGATAAAGAAAATATAATGAAAATGCATCCCCAAGCGGGAGCTATCTCTTCGTCAATCGACGGGCACAACCACGCAAGCAATATAATATACAACGCCGAAAGACAAGGATCACAACAAAGAAGGAAACTCAAGACAGCATGAAATCCATAGAAATACAACGCGCGACTCTAAGGTCGAAAGAATAAACAACACTGGTCTCTATCTCAAATAAATACATGTTTGGTTGATGGAACTCTAGATACAACAGAATAATAATATACAAGGTATACTGATTGGTACGATACAAAATAAACCCACCTACTAGCAAATCACCCGGAAATGGAAGTAGTGCCAGCAAAGCCGTAATGAAACCAGTACGGCAAAACCTGCAAGAAACTGTGGCACAACGGGGGTGAGTTGCCAACTCGTGAATAGAATACATCTACGAATAGGAATCGCATGTATGATGCAATCCTAGGTCATACGATCATAATATATCCGCAAATATATATAACATGCAGCCTATAACAAAGGCTAGGGTAAATATCTAACCCAAGTGTAATCCCATGTGCCCGTATCAGTGCTTCAGGTAGCAATATATCATATGGATGATGTATGCATTCATGAAACAGAATGCATGTACTGAAGAAAACTGCTTTCATAATTTAGGGAGATTTTCTGTATATTTAAAACGAGGTATTATAATGAAATGAGCATAAACAATGTCTAGCATCGACATAAAACATAAACCCCAATATCTCAATATCTCAGGCTCCGGCTATCCGGACTGGCCTGGATCATCAAATCTCAGTACCTCAATATCTCATAAATCTCAATGTCTCAATCTCACTATCTAGGGCGCCGTCAGTCTAGACCGGCCCCTACTATCAATCTAAAGACCACGACGGTATCCTCTGGATATCCGACGCGTCGGGTAAAATCACCGGTCGGTAGTGCTCCCCTGCCAGGCTCAATGCCATCATCTGCGATCTTCTTGCTCCGGGGTACCACACCGGGTCCACCATGTACCCGAAACGATTCATCCGCCTCCTCGAATCAGGCTTCGAAATCCATCTGCAAACTCATGGTGGACGCTGAAATATCATATCAAGGGTAACTGGGTTTTTAAAACATTTACAAAGTCTCTTTGAAATACCCGCGGTTCCCAAATCCAGAAATATCATAGAAACAACATATCTCAATGCGCATAACAGAAAGCAATGATGTATGTGACATGTACATGATATGCAAGTATAACAGTGAATAATAACATCCATGAGGTAGCAAGTAATAACTACAATGTCTAAACTAGCATATAGGGAAGGTATACTAATGTCATGTCGAAACTATTAGCTAACAACCTATGTCAATGAAATAGTATTTTCTAAAGTGTTCATGACATGGCAATTACCGATGAAGATGTATGTGAGTCGGCAAGTAAGTGTACGTGGTACATACGCGTCATCGGTAATGGTGCTGGTGTCCTAACAGCATGATATCAACAATAGAATATGAATCATAATATAACATGCGATGCCGAGCGAACAACAATAATGAGAGGGAGCTGAATACTAGACACAACGATAACAAATCTGCATTTAATATCCTATGAGTCATACAGCTACACTAAACTATACGGCCGATCTAACAGGCTAACTGATGGTAAGGAAGCCGCCTAACATCTGAGTCGATACATATATATATATATATATATATATATATATATATATATATTAGTCGGTGATCTCGCCTCGTTAATATCACAACCGATACCATATCTATAATCAAACATCCCAAGTCAGGAGTGCAGATCGAACATCAATATATAGCTCGTACGTAAATCCGTCGTACGGCATCCCCAAATCTGGGTACGGGTCAGTATCACATTCATCAATATTATTCATCTGGTATCCTCTTTATCCAAGATCATAATCCGGGTACTGATCTATGTCTAGTACAATACTAATATCATCAATATGATCATGATCTGACTACTGATCGATAGTCTCATACAATTCGATATCATCATCATATATCGTCATAAAGAGGTATACATCGCCCAATACGGTCTATCATCAGCCTCCTAGCATATCATATCTCATATCACGATCACATGTCCACCATTTTATTTATATCACCATTCACATGGTATCATCATCCAAAGATCCGCTAAAACATCAGGACGTATCTTAAGTACGAATCCTGCCATATCACCGATCTCACGGTCTCAAATCACATCTCATCGACTCACCTCAAATCCCAAATTGTAACACTTTGAATTTTCCGTTAGAATGTTTTCCGTGATAATTAGTAATTGTACGTGTTATTATATGTGTACATAGGATTATTAGTTATATTTAGTTGTGTTAGCAATTGGGAAATTTTCCTTTGTAGTTTACACTTGCACACCTAGCCATTTTTGTGACTTAGTGTTTTGGTAGCATGTTATCCATTCTTTTGTTGCATGGTTGCTAACTTATCCCCCACCATTTTTAATCATATTATAACCCTTTTCATAATTCAAAAGTCCAATAAAACAAATGAGCATGGTGTTAGGTGAGAGGTTGACTTTTCGACCCCATTTCCTTCTCTTCTCTCTCTCTTCTCCTCACTTCAGAAAATTCTGGAGATTTCAACAGAAAAACCTTGGCTTTCCTTCATCTTTTCCTCTCTTTTTCACTTCTTCTTGATTCCCAAACACAACCTACACAAATCAACACATTTTTCATCACAAAACCATGGAAAAGGGGGCTTTTTGGGGTGTTTGAAGGCAAACCTGCACACTTGGTGCAAAAGCTGAGACTTTTGGTGTTTTATAAGGTTTTTAGAAGGTATTAACTCATGTTAGCACTCCTTTTTCTTAAACTTGTAGTACTGTTTAGCAGAAATCTCATTTTTGTGCATTTTTAGTGATATTAAAGGATATTTGTGATTCACATGTTAGATTAAGGTTTTGTTAGTTGAGTTAGCTCTATTATGTGTTATTAGAGCTATCTTAGGCCAGGTTTTGTTTCAGTTTGCACAGAAATACCACAAAGTTCCATTTTAGTGCAAAAGTGTGGATTTTAACTTGATTTAAGGCTCTGTAGGATCTGCTACTACCCGAGATGTTCCCGAGCAAAACTAGATGTTACTGTAGCATGTATGGGGGGTATAGGGTACACACACCAAACCTGGGAGCCCACACCCCTACCCTGGCCGTCGGAATATTCAATCTGACCGCAAATTGCGGCCAGATGGGTGAGTTGGGATTTGGGGTTTGGGCCACTGGAGTCTGCTGCTATGTGGGTTATTTTGGTATTTATTGTTTTGCAATATCATTTCTGTATCAAAATCTGGAGGTGAATACCTATTTTCCCGTATTTTTAATCTTCGCGACAAGCGTGATACATGTGTAGCGTTTTGAAAATCGTTTCGGTGAAATTTCGGAAAATCGGTAAAATGAGGGGGTTTTCTGTAAAAAGTCAAAATACAAATATCTTATTATAAAAATTAAATATACATATTCTAGCTATGTAATTGCTATTATTTGGTGTTTATTGAGCCGCTGGTGAAATTTCAAATTTTCTGAAAAAAAATATTATTTTATTACTATTTTAAGCCGTCACTAATACATTTAATTAGGGAAAATTACAAATTGGAATGAGTTGAAACAAATTTTGTGCATCATAAAACATTAAATAAAAATTTATCATGTGGTTTTTGGAACGAATTCATTTGCCAAAACGGTTTAGAAATTATTGAAGAAAAAAGGCTTTTTTTAGCGTAAATGGATGTTTGGGGTATTGTATTTATCATTTTTCATCACCCCACACCCGTGCCCACACCCACACACCCCCACTTACTCCTCCCTTAGCCAAATTCAGCAGCCCTCACTTTTTCCCCACTTGGTTTGCAAAGGAAAGAAAAGGAAAAGAAAAGAAAAGAAAAGAGTAGAAAATGATATATTTTGAGTTGACTTTGACTTGAAACAACTTTCCCCACCTCACTCTCTCTCCTCACTCACCCACCCCCCCTCAAATCTGGCCGAAAACTGATCCTTAGAGCAGCAGCCCCCCTCCCCCAAGTTCTCACTCCATTTTTGCTTCAAAAATCCTTAAAAAGCTTCCAAATCCATACAATTTCAAAGCTTTTTTCCAAATCCAACTCCTACCCATTATTTCTTGCCTATCTAGCATGGATCTAGGAGCATGGAAGCTACTTTTGGAGGCTAGGATTTGCATGCTAGAACTCAATTGGGAGGTATAAATTTTAACCCTTTAGTGAAATTGTCGTTTAATTGCTTTATGTTAGCTTATTAAGTGTTTAATTAGGTTTTAGATTGGTTCTAATTGCATGTTTGAAAAATTCAAGAATGAGGTTGATTTCAAGTTAGGGTTTTGAGTAATGGGATTATGGTTGTGTGATGTATTTAACCACTTAAGACATGTTAAAACCTAATCTAGTTGCTAGTTGCAAATTGTTAACTTAAAATTGTAATAATTAAGCTATATTGCAAACTAGGTTTTAAAATTAAATCAAATTGTAAGATTAAAAATCTAATTAGGTTCTTCATGATATCATTAATTTTATAAGTTGTAGTTTACCACCTTAGTTCATGCAAAACCTAGTCAAGTTGATGATTTGTGAATTGTTATTTTGAAAATTGTTAAAAAGGGGTATTTTGTAAACTAGAATATTAGGGTTTTTGGAATTTAATGAGATTAAATTCCGGAAATTTTTTCTATGACTTATTTAAGATATTTAATAAATATATTGGCCGCTACGTTCATTTAAACATCCTGTTTTGTACAAAAACGGCGAATTGTGCTTGCTAGATTTTCGGAAAAATGGCTTTTTAAGTGAAATTGGCGTTTTTGTAAGTTTTAACCTAGTTTATATTAAAATTAGTGTTCGTGAATGTGCAAATGAGTGTGATTGGATTTTCTCGATGGTTTGACGTTCGTACATCGACATCGAGGGTTGGTTTGACTATTCCTGCTTGCGTGGGCGATAGGTTTGGACCTATGCGTGATACGCGTGCCGATTTGATTTTCGTATGCCGTTTCGATTTCGAATTTAGTTTTAATGCGATATGGTACGTTATGATATGTAGTTACCCCCATGTGGACTTCGAGACGACAAGCAAGCGCATGGCGACGTCGGCACCGGCTAGCGAGGACCAGGTGAGTAGATTTATATCTACGGGGAGAAGTCGGGTGGATAGCGTATAGCACCCCCGCAGTCCGTGGTGGTGTATACGGATGCGTATACACACCAACATTTATTATATGTTATTTAGGATTAATAACGATGCTTAGGATGGATATTGGTGTGTTGGATTACTTTAGTGTTGCGAACCCTAGGGTAGTGTTGCACTACACATACACACATACATACTTGCATATATTCCATTATTGATATCATGATGTTAGGACACCAGCACCATTACCGATGATGCGTATGTACCACGTACACCTACCTGCCGGCTCACACACATCTTCATCGGTAATTGCCATGTCACGTACACTTTAGAGAATATAATTTCTTGACTTAGATTGTTAGCTGGTAGTTTTGACATGATATTAGTGTACTTCCCTTATATGCCATATTAGACATTGTAGTTATTACCTACCACTTCATGCATACTGTTATTCAGTTGTTCATGCCTAGTTCATTATCATTGACATATGCACTTGTGATGATTTCTTGAGATTTATGATATTTCTGGATTTCTGGGAAAGCCGCAAAATTTACAACTTAAGATCTTTTAAAATATAAAATGTTGCGGTTTTCTAGTGATGTAAAGTGTCGTCCACCATGAGTTTGCTGTGGTTTTGGAGATCCGTGTCGAGGAGTGGAGGAACCGTCACGGGTACATGGTGGGCCCGGTATGGTACCCCGGGGCAAGAGGAATGTGGTGTTGACGTTGAGCCTGGCTAGGGAGCACTACCTACCGGTGATATTACCCGACGCGTCGGATATCCGGAGGATACCGTCGTGGTCTTGAGATGGATGGTAGGGGCCGGTCCAGACTGACGGCGCCCTAGATATTGAGCTTGAGACATTGATATTTCGAGACAGTGAGATTTTTGTTTTGTGTCGATGCTAGACACTGTTGATACTGATTTCTTTATGATACCTCAGTTT
The DNA here is from genome assembly GCA_030015575.1 of Agapanthus africanus. Lineage (NCBI taxonomy): Eukaryota > Viridiplantae > Streptophyta > Magnoliopsida > Asparagales > Amaryllidaceae > Agapanthus > Agapanthus africanus. Next base: position 466,136,435 of record JASDDO010000014.1, on the reverse strand, counting down.
AAAAATACGAAGGAAATCTCACTAATTTATGAAAATAGTTTCTTCATTTACATGTATTCTGTTTCATGCATTCATACCTCATTCATATGATTTATTGCTACCTGAGGCACTGACACGGGCACATGAAATTATACTCGGGTTAGATATTACCCTAGACATTGTCATAGGCTGCCTGTTATACATATATTTGAGGATATATTATGATCTTTGACCTAGGTTGCGTTATTTATGCGATTTCTGTGCGTAGATATTTTTCTATTCACGAGCTGGCAACTCACCCCCGTTGTGCCCCAGTTTCTTGCAGGTTTGCCGTACAGGTTTCCTTACGGCTTTGCGGGCATAGTTTCATTCGGGTGATTTACTAGTAGGTGGGTTTACTTGTATCATACCCCCATTATTTACCTTGTATGATATTATTCAGTTGTATCTAGTAAATTCCATCAACCAAACATGTATTTATTTTGAGATAGAGACCAGTGCTGTTTATTCTTTCGACCTTAGAGTCGCTCGTAATATTTCTGTTGGTTTTGAGTTCCTTTTGAGTTTTGATCCTCGCCGTTGGCGTTGTATATTATATTGCTTGTGTGGTTGTGACCGTCGATTGACGAAGAGCTAGATCCCGCTTGGGGATGCCTTTTTTTTGATTTCGTATACTATTCATGTTGTATCCCGTTTGGGAGCCAGTTTTTACAAAGGAGACTCTGCCGAAATTTTCAGTAAATTTTGATGTTCTTAAAAACCGTATAATTCGGCTTATGCTATTAAAACTACTTGTTTTAAATTTGTTTTCCTGCACTCTACTACTTTTCTTGGTTTGGATTTCTGGGTTTTCGGTTTACTTAGATTACTTACGCCTCGAGACGTTCGTAGTTTAAGTGCCGGTCATGTTCCATACTTTCGGGTCGTGACAACGTGTGTGTGGGTTTTTGTAAGTGCACGGCGGCGCCCCGGTCGTCAATCCGACGCCGGAATGCGGAAGCGGTGAAAAACTTTAATTTTGCGGACTTAGCAAACTGGCACCACCGCCCACTAAAACCCGGATCGAACCATTAATTAGTCCTAGCTATCTACAAGAAAGGGAAGATAGATATACCGACAGATCCGAGTCCTCCGGTCTTCTCGTCGTCGTCCCGATCTCCTGCGGAATGTGCCGTCTCCTCCTCGTCGCCGGAAGTGCACCACATCGCCTACTTCTTTTACGGGCTCCCACCTCAATGCCGAGGCAACTCGGGCACGAAGCTGGCTAGTCGACGTGCCCAAGATTTGCTGTAGAATATGTAGTGAAGAAGTCTCATTTTGGGGTTGTAGGAATTGCCTTTTGGTGGAGGGATGAACTATGAAGTTTGGAGATGGAACTTGTAGGATTTTTCCAAAGCCAAATGAGTGTAATCCCCTCATATAAAAATTGGGACAGCCCCTCTAATGCTTGGCCGGCCACTTTTGTGAGGGGGAGAGTGAGAATGAAGAGTATCTCAAAAATAATGGGAGCTATACTCATATCAAGCAAGAGAGAGAGAGAGGAATGGTTATCATGAAAAGCAATGATCACCAAATCAAAACCCACACTCAACCACCTACCACCAACCTCGTCAACAACAACCATGATGAGCCAAAAGTCAAGTCATGATGGAAAAGAAAGAGTCAAATGGTCAAGGGATGGTGCAACCATCATGACACAAGAATATGCAAAGAACCCCTCCTCAAATACTTATTTGCAACAATGCAAATAAGCCCTCCTCCACCAATCTTCGGCCAATGAACGATACAAAGGAAATTGGCCGAAACGGAAAGCAAACTGGCAACTCCAGAAAACAGGTCCCGTAATAAATTACAGGAAAACCCTGATACTGTGCATACACACCCGCATCTGTATTTCGACCGAAATACAAATGCAATAAGACAAAATCAACACTGTACTATACTAGGATCCGACTTATACCAAAACCGGCTAGTAATATCTGTTCGATCCTGATCCGTGCAATACCGCACGTATCTGATCGAACCCTGCCATATTACCATACGGCCTATAGTACAAACTGTCCGATCCTGATCCGTGCAATACCGCACGTTTCTGATCGGACCTTACCATATCTCCATACGGCCTCTACAACCTTTCGCCCGAAAGCTGAGTAACAGAATGTGGGGGACTCTAAAGACTCGTCAACACCTTGGTTGTGGATTTATCCACTAGCACGTCAGAGGTATAAGCCAATACGTAACGGGCTACCAGGTATTGACTAAAAGGGATGTCTGTGAGCGAACTCAGCCTGACAACCCTACTGAGCCTGTCAGTGACAATATCCGTACAGTCCGGTCCGTTCGTCTATGAGTATCGCATGGCGGGCCTAGGGGGTTGGTAAAAGTCAGACCCCCAAAAGCGGTACAAGTCGTGTCGGAGTGTAGCCAAGAACACCCTGAGATACTACTGGAATACCTACCAGTAAATCTCCTTGCCTCGGCCGAGGGCTTCGTGTAATGGCTCTCCTTGACACAGCGCGACCTCACCCCCAATACCGGGAGAGACGAACCCCTGAAGATACGCTCACTGCCTCCATGTGGCTCGGGACTGCACCCAACTAAAACCTGTTTGCACGACTCCTTTGAGCCGTGGTAGGGTAGTAATCAAAGTACAGTAGGAACTCACACAAGACAAATGACGATCCCCAGGTCGATGAACTAACCTGTGCACATGTCACCAGGGAACTGCCATCTGACGTCTGGTATATGACCAACTAGCATCTTCCCGACGAGTCCTGTCCGGTGTACTCATAACCCAATGAGCACCTGTATACATCTTAGGTGAACCAACTGACACCAGTGGCTTGTGAGACCGGCCACCGCCCCTCGTCGGGGTCTCGACTGTATACACTAGTCTACTCTGGAGTATCGATGCCCTGTCTCGAAACTCACACGACTAGGGACCATTCAAGGATATGCTTATAGACCCCAGCTCCCACTTATATGATCGCCCTCATACAGCTGGTGGTCAAGCAAGAATCCTAGGGGCTCTATCAACGTGTAATAGCGACTTGTCAGGTCACCTAAAGCAATACACGATGATAAAGGTAAACCAGATAGCATACTATCATCTCGAGTAAGACTGTCTTACCGGGATAGGTCCTCCATCAATCATTGCAATCACGTACCTGTGACATAATAATTGACTCTGAGCGCACTATCTCCAACAATCTCCCACTTGCACTCGAGGCTAGTTATTGCGATGTTGCATACTCACAGCCCGTGTGATACCAAACACCCAACTCCTCTACTAGTCAGTCTCACAAAGCTCGTTTGCGAAACTATTGCGTTCGAGGAATAGCCTTAGTGAGTGGATCCGCTTTGTTGTTTCTTTCTATGTCTCTCTATATCTCAAGTTCGCGGAGAAAGCCATCTCCCGAAATGAGCAATACCTGTCTTAGAATGTGTTTGGATGTCTGATGGGACCTAGCTCATAAATGAACTCCAAATCCAAACTTTTTAGACTGTATCGTCAACTGAACTTAATCAGTATCCTGCGCCATGCCACCCTCAGTATTGCCTTGGACCACCTGTCCAAAATACTGCCCCTCATCGGCGGGAAAACTATAACTCTGACAACCTCCTTGTCGTCCATGTCACCTTGGAAGCCTGGAATGATAACTGTCTCCCGAATGGGGCTGTCGTTATCATATCCCTAGAACATCCACTTATGTTCTAAAACTGCTTCCGACTGTTTCTCCAGGATTAGATCAATGTCAACTTATTGCATCTAGTGCAAGAACAATATCTGGTGTGGTACTTGACATCTTATGATTGACTCAATTACCTAAGCAAGTGATCTGCCAATCATGCACATCCCTCTCTACTTTAGTCTGTAAGACATCTTTGGAGAGGGTGACTCCATCACCTGCAGGTACACCACCGTGCCAGGAGTCGTCCATTCTAAATACTCTTAGAATGCTGACTAAGTACCCTGATTGGGAGACTACCCAAATCTAGATCTAAAACCATAGATCTAGTAACCAGTATGTCTGATATAAAATCCATTTCCTTTGTGGAGAAACCACTGTGTGACAACCAAAGTATAACCGATTGTAGTATAGGAGTTTCCTTTCCTACTCTGTGTATGTCATCCAAATACCAGGATATCACACCCTACTACCTTCTCAACAGATCCATCCCCTATTCTGATGAAGTCAATCCCATGACTGTCACGTCAGAAATAGATGATCTATCTCCGCTACACTTGCTTTAGTCTATAAATAGACATAAGCTACCTGTCCACCAATGCTTCCGCTGCTCCCACTGACTACGACAACCCTCTGGAAGAGTCATATACATGTACACTTCTGAAGCGAGTTCAGAACGACGCTATACTCATCCTCCCGCTGGGTCTCGCAGCCTGGAACAACAGCAATGGCAAGTGTGGGTAAACAAGAACTTCCCTATCACCGTCTCTGAGGCTACCGGAGTACCTCTCGGATGCCTGAAGTTACCCACCTTATCTGCGGAGTGGCCAATGGAATGTCAAACCAGATTGAATCTTTAGGTTCTTATCAAATCTTCAGTAATCGTTTGTGGTTCTGGAATCTCCCAGTTCTACCATACTCCCACTACTGTTTTCTGAAAAAATCCATTTTTAATAAAACTGTGGCGAGTCTAGAACAATATTGCTATTGTTCATCCAGATGGTAGAAAGTCAACCCTCGTCATAGCCTGGGTCAACCCACAAACAGCCATTACAGAAACGTGCCTTGAGTTGTCCAGTGTCTGGTTTTAATCATAAGCAGGACAACTCCCCGTACCTTAACATCGTTAAGATACGAACTGTTCTATATCCCATATAGGACCAGAGGCACTGATTTAATTGAACCAGATTCAAATCATGCAGCTGTCTCCAGTGCATGTCAACTAAATGGAGAGAGGCCAATCAGCGTCACTCAACTTAGGAATGCTTCCAATTATGAGTAACCTGAAAGAGAAGCTAGATCTCTTTGTCATTACTATCAACTGAATACCATACACAAGTATCTACATCTTCGATCGCTTTGAGGAATCCCGATACTTGCTACACTAGGTTCTCTACTTTATTCAAATACCTATAACTTCTCAAAATTCGGACCCTGTGTTTCCACGAAACACCTGTCTAAAAACTAGAGAAGTCATAAGTAAACCGAATATAGTACGAGGACCAACCCCTTTGTCCTGATGGACCCTGGGCAACATACAATACTCTGTATAAGTCCCTTGAGTCTGATAACTCATTCACTGTGAGCCGTAGGTTGAAAACTGTACTTATGGTTAAGAAGAATTACACCGTTGTTTAATGCTCCTTACCTAACCATCCACTGATATAGGTAAATGTCATAGACATAATTTCAAAAAGGTATGTCTCACTCTATGAAAATAGACGTACAGATATATCAATTTGAAATTGGTGCATAACAGCGGATATTCAAAACCAAATATTTGCCGACCGGCAAACAACCCAGGTGACTTCCTCAAATATCACCGATTATAACGAATCCCGATATAATGAGGATAGTCACCTAATTCCCAACAACTTACTCCCACTCATCATCTGTAAAACCATACAGATGTGAGAATCGTACCTGGTAAATACATACCCTGGAGTAAGTATCTAATCGGGAAATCAGTTTTCCTTTAATAGTACACAGTGAAGCAGAAACATTGAAATGTTTCGATGGGGTATCCCGGTATTCCTAGTAATGCCTCTTCCAGATAGTAATGCCTCTTCCAGATTCACGACTTTAACTATATAGTTCTTTGCCACCTCTGCAAATCCCTTCATATGTCTTTAGTCATTACCTTCTGCACACCCCTTTAGGCCAGATGGTTTTCTTCCTTCCCTACCGTTCGGCACCAGCCTATGGTTTGGAAGAAGACTATCCAATAAGCATAATGGGTGTACTGTCCTAATCCTAGGAGCACCCGCAATGCGAGAGAAGGTGAAGATAAAAGACACCTGAATCAATCTTATTCCTATTTCTCCTGAACCAGAATCCATCCCCGAACTGGAAAAAGTTCCTTTCGAGTTCGTATATAACCATACGATGGGGTATCCAAATAAACTGTGGATCTTCGTAGTGATACGGAGTGTCCTGGAGAAATACAAAGGTGATGTGGGAGTGGTAACGAAATATTCGGTTTGGTCGTGAATATCTGTTGCAATTTACTTTGCCCTCTTACTAATCCCTTGCTTTTTCTTAACCTAATACCTTCTGCACACCATCGTTATGCTAATTGGTTTTCTTCATTCCCCACCGTTCGGCACCAGCCTAAGGTTTGGAAGAAGACTATCCAATCTGCATAATAGGTGTACTACCCCTAAACCAAGGAGTACTCATAACCTGAGAGAGGGTAAAAGGAAAAGACAACTGAATAATCCTATCCGTTTTCTCCAGAACCTGAAACAATCCTCGAATAAATTCCTTCGAGTTCGTATCTAACCATACGATGGTTTTGTCCAATGGAAGTGGACGTTCGTAGTAATACGGGGTGTCCTGGAGAAAAGGGTAAAAGTAGGAGTGGCAATGAGGTCTGCAACTCTGATAATCCAAAAGCCGGTGTTTAAGAAGGTTCGGTTAATTTGGTCACTGAGTCATAGTCTTAGGGTCGGGTCAATGGTCGCTGCCAAAGAGAGAGAGAAAAGAAACACTCAGCGTGCACTCTAACCTAGATCAGAATGGTTACCAATTTATCTAATCTGGAAACCTCCCACTGTACCGTCAAATTCTCCTCCAAACCTGAAAGAAGAATTAGTCGGGAACACCCGAGGAGTAAACCAACTCATCAGTGGGAATCGGGATCCAACTCTCATCGCATGATAACATGACGGAATCCGCTCACGTCATCACACTCCAGAAGGTATGCGCATATCTGGCAGATTTCAGTTCTTTTGAAACTCCCAATATGGATTTTTGCCCCATGCTCTTATGACCTTGACTTTGGCCAACATATCATAAGTCACATGTCAAGTTCTACCCGTCATTCTCCAGGTTAATTTGAATCCACCCGTACATACCCTTGACTTTGGCCAAAATGGCAGTACGACTGTCCCAAACCAACGCATCTATCTATGCTGCATATGAATACCCCAATAGCTACCAATCACTGTGCCTTGACTTTGGCCAACATACACAGCTTGAATACTATTGACCACCCATATGAAACGACGGAGGGCTACGAATGGTTTCTGGCGAAAACCATTAACATAAAGAACTTTATATCGTTGAAGGAACTGATAGCTTTTAAAAATATAGTGACGAAAACCGTTGCTAAAGAGGTCACTCCCGGTGAAGGGATCTCGGCACTTTCCCCGTAGAATGGGGTGCAGGATATTCCAAATGAATACCGCGATGCAAAGCAAAAGTAATCGGCTATAGTGAAGTTAATGCCCTGACACAAACTTCTGTCCAAGGGGTCACTCCCGGTGAAGGGATCTCGGCCCTTGCCTCGTCGACTGAGGAGCAGGATATTCCAACTGAATACCACGATGCAAAACAAAAGTGAACGTCCTTGCAATAACAGCTTTTTGAAAAGTGTTCCAACAACATCAGTTTAGGTTTGTTTTTAACTTGCATTGATCCGAATCAATGCAGTCCCATCAATTGATCACACCAAACAGAACGAAAATATACTGATGTACGTATATGCCATCCGCATTCGCCACTGGGTCCCGTCATTACCCGTTAGGTTAGCTAACTAACGACAGAGCGGGGACTGGACTAGCGCGGATGTAAAACATATACAACATCTACTAATATATATACCAATATATTATATTCACTCATGGCGTGAAAAAAATGCAACATCACAGAAATGTACAGCATCACAGAACAATACAGATATCTGGCATCCCCGGGTTTCACAGAGCCACTACTGAAACCCGACGTTCCCCTGGTCGTGTGGATAGCCTGCGCAATGAAAACCTAGACCCCTACGGGCGCGGCAAGTTACCCGCCAAAACCTGAAGCGAGGGAGCCTCCTTCAGTACCGTGAATGGACCACCCAGCACTTCACGGAATCCGGTAACTTGGGCACCCCTCCTGGGCCAACCTGTACCCCCTACGAGTGCAGCGAATGGCCCGCCAATCCCAGAGTGAAGCCCCCTCCGTCTCAATGCCATGAGATGCGGGCTTGTTGCCCTCCAGAACCCGGCTATCCGTGCACCCCTCCGCCGGGTAATCCTAGTACAGAAAGTAAAATATACATACAGCGGGTACATCGACCGCAACCAGGTCGTGCCCCAAAAGAATAATACAATCAGGCAGTGACGGCAGTCCACATGTCGGACGCTCGCCCCGCAATATCAAATGTACATAATACAACCACAACTGTACTAGCATTGCATCCAGGCTATCCCCCACGACCGATCCGCAACATCACAGCAAAAACAGAACATCAACGTGAAAGTCACGTTCGCAAATCCGTCTAACCGGGCTATAGCAGTTAGACCGGATTTACCGATCAAGTGACATTCACGGTCGCAGATATAATGTAAATACTGTGAAATAATGTGTTTAAAATATCCGATCAATCAAATTTTAACAAGTGGGCCCCCAAGCAATACTGTAGCAGATCAGGAAATTCTGGGCCCAAAATTAATATTCCAAAACCCAAATTTTAAGCCCACAAAGACACTGTAGAAATTTGGTGCAGGGATCTGCACAGTGCGCGGCGGAACCGCGGCCCAAAGGGGGTTTTGGCCGCGGTTCCTCGCCTACACTGTTGACTGACCCTGTCGAATTTCTACAGTATTCTTGTGGTCACCAGTACAGTACTTTTATGCAACCTGAAAAATTTTTCGAGACAAAAAAAATTCAACAGAAAACTGTCACTTTGAAAAACACGGTTTTGGAACTTTTTGATCGATCGGAAATGCAAACACATTACACAAAGCTAGACTAAGTTAATGGCGAGGCTCTGATACCACTGTAAGTGCACGGCGGCGCCCCGGTCGTCAATCCGACGCCGGAATGCGGAAGCGGTGAAAAACTTTAATTTTGCGGACTTAGCAAACCGGCACCACCACGCACTAAAACCCGGATCGAACCATAAATTAGTCCTAGCTATCTACAAGAAAGGGAAGAGAGATATACCGACAGATCCGAGTCCTCCGGTCTTCTCGTCGTCGTCCCGATCTCCCGCGGAATGTGCCGTCTCCTCCTCGTCGCCGGAAGTGCACCACATCGCCTACTTCTTTTACGGGCTCCCACCTCAATGCCGAGGCAACTCGGGCACGAAGCTGGCTAGTCGACGTGCCCAAGATTTGCTGTAGAATATGTAGTGAAGAAGTCTCATTTTGGGGTTGTAGGAATTGCCTTTTGGTGGGGGGATGAACTATGAAGTTTGGAGATAGAACTTGTAGGATTTTTCCAAAGCCAAATGAGTGTAATCCCCTCATCTAAAAATTGGGACAGCCCCTCTAATGCTTGGCCGGCCACTTTTGTGAGGGGGAGAGTGAGAATGAAGAGTGTCTCAAAAATAATGGGAGCCATACTCATATCAAGCAAGAGAGAGAGAGAGGAATGGTTATCATGAAAAGCAATGATCACCAAATCAAAACCCACACTCAACCACCTACCACCAACCTCATCATCAACAACCATGATGAGCCAGAAGTCAAGTCATGATGGAAAAGAAAGAGTCAAATGGTCAAGGGATGGTGCAACCATCATGACACAAGAATATGCAAAGAACCCCTCCTCAAATACTTATTTGCAACAATGCAAATAAGCTCTCCTCCACCAATCTTCGGCCAATGAACGATACAAAGGAAATTGGCCGAAACGGAAAGCAAACTGGCAACTCCAGAAAACCGGTCCCGTAATAAATTACAGGAAAACCCCGATACTGTGCATACACACCCGCATCTGTATTTCGACCGAAATACAAATGCAATGAGACAAAATCTACACTGTACTATACTAGGATCTGGCTTATACCAAAACCGGCTAGTAATATCTGTTCGATCCTGATCCGTGCAATACCGCACGTATCTGATCCAACCCTGCCATATTACCATACAGCCTATAGTACAAACTGTCCGATCCTGATCCGTGCAATACCGCACGTATCTGATCGGACCTTGCCATATCTCCATACGGCCTCTACAACCTTTCGCCCGAAAGCTGAGTAACAGAATGTGGGGGACTCTAAAGACTCGTCAACACCTTGGTTGTGGATTTAACCACTAGCATGTCAGAGGTATAAGCCAATACGTAACGGGCTACCAGGTATTGACTAAAAGGGATGTCTGTGAGCGAACTCAGCCTGACAACCCTACTGAGCCTGTTAGTGACAATATCCGTACAGTCCGGTCCGTTCGTCTATGAGTATCGCATGGCGGGCCTAGGCGGTTGGTAAAAGTCAGACCCCTAAAAGCGGTACAAGTCGTGTCGGAGTGTAGCCCAGAACCCCCTGAGATACTACTGGAATACCTACCAGTAAATCTCCTTGCCTCGGCCGAGGGCTTCGTGTAATGGCTCTCCTAGACACAGCGCGACCTCACCCCCAATACCGGGAGAGACGAACCCCTGAAGATACGCTCACTGCCTCCATGTGGCTCGGGACTGCACCCAACTAAAACCTGTTTGCACGACTCCTTTGAGCCGTAGTAGGGTAGTAATCAAAGTACAGTGGGAACTCACACAAGACAAATGACGATCCCCAGGTCGATGAACTAACCTGTACACATGTCACCAGGGAACTGCCATCTGACGTCTGGTATATGACCAACTAGCATGTTCCCGGCGAGTCCTGTCCGGTGTACTCATAACCCAATGAGCACCTGTATACATCTTAGGTGAACCAACTGACACCAGTGGCTTGTGAGACCGGCCACCGCCCCTCGTCGGGGTCTCGACTGTATACACTAGTCTACTCTGGAGTATCGATGCCCTGTCTCGAAACTCACACGACTAGGGACCATTTAAGGATATGCTTATAGACCCCAGCTCCCACTTATATGATCGCCCTCATACTGCTGGTGGTCAAGCAAGAATCCTAGGGGCTCTATCAACGTGTAATAGCGACTTGTCAGGTCACCTAAAGCAATACACGGTGATAAAGATAAACCAGATAGCATATTATCATCTCGAGTAAGACTGTCTTACCGGGATAGGTCCTCCATCAATCATTGCAATCACGTACCTGTGACCTAATAATTTACTGTGAGGGCACTATCTCCAACAGTTTTGGGTTTCTGCGTATCGCGACGCGTCGGAGTGGCATCAGGCGCGTGATCACACGTTTTAGCGTATCGCGCAAACGCGCGCTTGGTTCACGACACGAGTTACTAGTTTGGCTTTAATGCCGTGTTTATGTGACTTCAAGCTTATGTGTGATATATTATGTAATTCTAGGTTCGCAGGCGAGTACGGAGGACGCCGCGCAGAAGGGGAAACAAGTTGTTGGCTATACTTAGCGAGAGACTACGGTGAGTAGATTTAACATCTACGGGGATATCGCCCGCATGGCGTTCTACGTCAGGGCTGATAGGACCTTATAGCTACATCTACATACATCGACTGTTCATGGCTACTATTTAGTGCATACTGCATTCCCTGCTATATGGATATAAACTAGAATTGATAGAACACCGCACCATTACTAACGGTTCAGGATGCATGAGCACTATCCTGCATGTTACACACACACCGTTAGTAATTGCCATGACACTCACACTGTAGAACTTACATCGGATCATTATGTTGTAGCACATCTTTATGTGACTTGACATGATATTCATACTTGATGCATATATCACATCGGATCATTATGTTGTAGCTCATCTTTATGTGACTTGACATGATATTCATACTTGATGCATATATCACATCGGATCATTATGTTGTAGCTCATCTTTATGTGACTTGACATGATATTCATACTTGATGCATATATTGTTAGTTATGTATATGCCCTAGAGGCCATTGTTGTACATATGATGTATATTATGATGGATGCTTAGATATATACAGAGAAGACTTTCTTGCTCGTCATGATAGTATGCTATTTGGTTTCACTTTATCTTAACATGTTGACTTGTATTGGTTTACTGTTTTACTCTCACATGTTGATAAAGCCCTTAGGATCTGTACTCGACTACTGGGACTATGATTAGATCATACTAGTGGGGCCGCGGTAGTCGATGAGTACATCCTATAACTGTTCCTAGTCGAGGGTATATCGAGACAGGGCATCGATATACCAGAGTAGACTAGCGTATACGCATCTTGACCCATATGATGGGCGATGGATGATCCCATATCCATCGGTGTTTGAAATCAGAGATGGTGTACGGGTGTTCAGTGGAGACTGGGTACACTGGACGGACTCGCCGAGAACTCCCAGATGGTGATATACCACACGTCAGATGGCAGTTCTCTGGTGACACTGGTACAGGGTAGTCTGTAGACCCGAGATCGTCATGGAGTCTTGTGTGATTCCCACTGTGCTTTGATTTCCACCTTACCACGTCCAAGAGGGCGTGCAAAACGGTGGCTTTTGGGTACAGTCCCGAATCACATGGAGGCAATGAGCGATAGGAGGGGATTCGTCTCTCCCGGTATAGGGAGTTGATGTTGTGCTGTGTTCGATTGGCTATAACTGGAAGTCCCTGGCCAGGGCTGATATAGAGATTTACTGGTAAGTGTTACTAGTAGTTTCTCGACCCGTTATGAGCCACACATCGACACGACTTATCGGTTACTAGGGTCTGACGTATACCACCCCTAGACTTGATATGCGACATATCAGACGAACAGACCGGACTGTACGGGAGTGTTACTGGTTGGATTCACAGGAGAACGCACAGGCTAGCTTGTTGATCTTCTGATCGCTCAATACCTGGGTGGCTGTTACGTTTAGCTGACCGCTTGCAGCTTGTGGGTGTTTGATATGATCATCACCTGCTACCGGCGTATTGACGATTCTTTAGAGTCCTACACAGAGGTTTCTTGGCTCAGGAGAAACAGAGTAGTGGCACATATGTGATATGCGCAGGAATGAGAATAATGCGATATGGGATACCGTATTATATTCTCAGGATATTAAGATATGAACCGGGTCATCGGATCAAGTGTTGATTCGATGAATCGGTACATGATATATTAGTCGGTAATATTCGATATAGCCGGATCATCGATTCAAGTGTTGATTCGATGATTTAATGTATAATAATATATATGATATATTGTATTACATTATCTAATATTGGCTCGCTTTATTATTTCATTTTCTCAGTGGATGATACATTGATATATATGCGATATATGTTAATTGTATTATTTTCTTTTGTTGCAAATATATAATATATATATGATATATATTATTGTGACATGTTATGATTAATTGTTAAACATGTTTAAGGATGATTAATTGAGATTAGGGTTTAATTTGGGTTAGTTGCTTCATGCACCTTCTAGAAGATTTTTCTTTTGTCATTCTTAAGATCTTTATGGATGACACATTCTTTAACTCAACTAAACCCTAACTCTAGTTATTTCTCTACAAAATCTAGACCACTCATCCTTGACCTTGGTTAATAATCAATCATATAGTTTTATTCTATTCATCACAGAAGAAAAGAATGATCATTTATTCTTTTTCCATTCTCATCTTCTTGCTTCTTGAAAAGCTTGCTAGATTTTCTTAAGTGATGAAACAATATGAGAAAATGATATAAAAAGAAAGCAAAATTACTACTCTCTCATCCTCATCTCATCTAGCCTTTGAGATTAGTGTGTTCTTCTCTTTTGAGTGAGAAAGCTTGAGTCGAAGCAACTTCAAGGTAGATCATCGGAGATTTGGATTACGACAAGCTAGAATGGATCGTTCGAGTCGTGGAGCCTCTCATGAGTCCGGGAGATCGTGGATCGCGGCAAAGGGACTTCTACTCAGAGCTTGTGAAGTGAAGGAGCGGACTACAAAGGTTGTAATCCCTCACACTTAGATAAAAGTTATCTTATTGCATGTTAAACCCTAATAATCTAGCAAAGATCCCGGCTTTGGGTTGTTCGGCACGTCTAAAATTTAATACGGGCATGTTTGATGTCTTATGAACCTTCACAAGAGTGCCTAGGAATCCTACAGTGGTATCAGAGCCTAGCTAGAGCATTAGGCGATGTGTTTACGAAGTTAAAACTCCGATCGAACCCGAAATGACGAAACTTGACCCCTCTCTGGAAATTTTTTAAATTTTGGGATTTTTCTGAATTAAAAATATGTAAAAAATTCAGCAGGTAATTATAAGAATTACCATAAAACCTGTGCCCCTAATTCCACTAAACGGCCGCGGAACCGCCGCGCAAGCCATGCTTGCGCCGCGGTTCCGCCGCGGATTGATGAGATCATGACACGTGGCTTCATGGTATAGCCCGTAGGTACTTGCTGACTATTCTGGATATTTTTAATCTGTTTCAGGTGTTTTTAAAATCTGGGGTTTATTTTGTAATCGTAGATTCGATCGGAATATTTAAATTCGTATTTCTTTCCGGATATTTAGAAACTGTTAAACTATTTGAACGGATATCATTAACTTACTGTTTCCCGGTACGGCAAATTTTCAAGTGTTGAAATTTATTCGGGTTTAAATCTTTCGGAAAAATTGTACAAGTTAAGCGATGGATCCTCTAGAAGACAACAAACCTTAACTCGATTATGTGACCGTCTTGAACTGCCTTTTGAACCTTCGGGTTTGGGGCAGTACGGCGTGCCACATGTGAGGCGTTGGCTTGACCCTTCTACGGCTGGATCACCGGTACTGTGACATATTTTGGGATTATTTGAACTCCGCTCAAGAGTTGAGCAATTTGGGAAATTTTGGGTGTTTGATTATCTGTTCGAAAAGTTTAATACTGTTTATTTATCTGGAATGTGATACAATATGTGGAATTCATAGAGTTAGGCATGAAATGCGGAGTATGTGATATTTCGGATTTACGATGTCTAAAGTGATTGTGGATTCCAAATATTGTAGTTTTACACTTTCTTTTCTGTGACTGTAAGTGTAATATGTGATATCGCCGGTTTCGTTGCTATATGTCAACGACAATTGGGATGCGCATATTTACTTACGTTGATGATATGAGATATTATGTGTTGCTGTGATATGTTATATTGGATCGTCGCGTTCTGAATAGCCGGGGGTTTTATGTGAGATGAGGGTTTTTATTTTCATTCTTGTAAAATTCAGATGTAATGTAATATTCTTTTATTTGGGGCACTTCCATGTTACGGTTGCTGTCACCAGTCTATATTATTTACTTTTCCGCATTATGTAGACCCAAGGTGGGGAGCACAAGTAACCGGGTTCTAGGGTCCAGTGGGAGGCCATCTCGAGGAGTCGAGACCGGGTCTTCTAACCCTAGAATTGGCAGTGTTACTTGCCGCTCTCGTAGGGGTCTTGGGATGTGGGTTTGGCTATTCGTCGCGACCGTGGAATCCGTGTTTTATACAGGCTCGTATTGAAAACACGGACGTCCTAGTATATCCAATATTTCATATATGTTCTTCTGCTGCAATGTTCTGTGATGAGATCATATTACTGCCTGAGACGAATGCTTATACTATATATATATATATTGATATATAAATATTACTGCTTTCATTTCTTCTGTGATGCTTAGGAAGCATAAGCTGATGGGATTTTTATTAATGAGATTAATAAAAGAAAAGAAACCTAAAGATGTTGTAGAATCAAAAACTTTATAAAAGGGGTAGCTACAGTTTTGCTTTGCACAGTGATATATATGATATATCCTGCACCTTATTCGATGAGGAAAGGACCGAGATCCCTTCACCGGGAGTGACTCCTTTAGCGAAACTGGCAGATGCTACAAAACGCGGTTTGTCTTTTGATTGCTTTTAGTGTTTTGCTTTGCACAGCGGTATATATGATATATCCTGCACCTTATTCGATGAGGAAAGGGCCGACGATCTCTTCACCGGGAGTGACCCCTTTAGAGAAACTAAGAAAAGCCTCAAAACACTCCTTTTCAAAAACTACATGATTCTACGACGATATCAAGTTCATTACGCTCAGGGTTTTCTGAAAAACCTGCGTAGCCCTCCGTCATTTCAGATAGATATTATTTAGCAGTCGTGCTATGTTTGTTGACTTAGTTAAGGCATAGTGTACGGTAGCTAAGTAATGTTTATCTGTTAAAACATGAGATGTGATTGGATTAGGGTATTCGTACGGGCTTTGTTGACTTAGTTAAGGGTCGTGCGGGTGGGTTTAATTCAATCAGGAAATGTACGGGTTGAACTTGACTTGCGATTTATGGTTTGTTGACTTAGTTAAGGTCATAGATCGCTAGGGGCAAAATATTATCGGGAATTTCAAGTGTTGAAATTTGCAATGAGATTGCATACCTCCTATGAGATAGTTGGATCCTGATACCTACTGCGAGTAAGAGTTACTCCTGGAAGAGTTTTACACAGGACAATTAGTCATTCAAGTAGGTGTCTAGAAAAGTGTTAACGAGGTTACGCCTCTGGGAAAACGAGGTTTACTTTAATTAGGTCCGTGCGAAAGCACGGGGAACCTCCCTCAAAGTACCGACACTGATCTGGCTGAAAGATTGACGAAATTGTAGGGTGTAATTAATCCCGGCTAATCTTACCATTTAGGGTTTTAAGGTAGATTTGATAAAAACAGTGGGAGACATCCTGATTAGATAAGATAATAACCAATCTAATCTTGCAAGAGCATACGCTAAAGTGTTTTCTTCTCTCTCTCCAGGTAGCGACCATCTCAGGCCATAATCAAGATAATAATATTGATGTATTGACTGAACCCGATTATTGTACTGAGCAAGGGAACGTTAGACCCATTCTTTCTTATAAGAGTTATAAGACTGAACAGGAAACAGGAGAATATCTGGATTCTCACGCCGCCCAAAAGAACATGCATGTTGATGTATCTTCTTCAGGTGTGTTTGTTATTGAGAACTGTTTCTTAGTTCACCCTACGTCCTGGGTATTAGATACCGTATCAGGATCCCACATATGAAAACAGTTGCATGGGCTACGTAAAGGTAGAGAACTGGGAAAAGATGATCATTCCGTTCTAGTAGGGAACGGTGCAAATGTTGCAGCCAAAGCAGTTGGCGAATATCACCTTGTATTGCCGAGTCGTAATACACTGATTCTAAATAAGTGCTATTATATACCGAACATGATGTGCAACATTATATCAGTCTCTTTGTTAAGTAAAGAAGGATATAATTTTCTAGTAAAGGATAATGTTATGAACATATTCCTAGATCAAAAGTTGATTGCATCAGGCTCGTTACATAATGGCATATTCATTCTAAATCAGAATACAGTCCTGAATATTCAAAACACACACAATAGGAAAAGTTCAGATGTGAACGAATCCTACTTGTGGCATTGTAGACTTGGTCATATCAATGCGACACGACTGGCTAAGTTACATAGAGATGGTTATTTGAATTCGTTCGAATTATCATCTTATGATACTTGCCATTCATGTCTCAAAGGAAAAATGACCAAAGCTCCGTTTAGTGGACACGGAGAAAGAGTTACCGAACTCTTAGGACTGGTACATAGTGATGTATGCGGTCCCATGTCTACGCATGCTAGGAACGGTTCTTCCTACTTCATTACATTCACTGACGATCTCTCTAGATTCGGACATGTGTTCCTGATGAAACACAAGTCTGAAGCTTTTGAGAAATTCAGAGAATATAAGCACGAAGTAGAGAACCAAACGGGCAAAAGTATTAAGATTCTTCGATCTGATCGAGGAGGTGAATACTTAAGCGGTGAGTTTTTAGATTATCTAAAAGAGAATGGGATTCTCTCTCAGCTTACTCCTCCTTATACACCACAGCACAACGGTGTATCAGAACGAAGGAATCAGACCCTATTAGATATGGTGCGATCTATGATGAGCGAAGCTGAGTTACCTATTTCCTTCTGGGGGTATGCGCTTGAGACAGCCATATACATATTGAATCTAGTTCCGTCTAAATCTGTACCTACCACACCATATGATATATGGAGTGGGAAGAGACCATATTTTAAACGAGTTAAGATATGGGGTTGTCCGGCCTATGTCAAAAGACAAAATCCAGACAAACTCGAGGCACGATCAGTTCTTTGCAAATTTGTGGGATATCCTAAGAATTCTCAAGGATATATTTTCTATCACGCTGAGGAACAAAAAGTGTTTATTTTTCAATATGCCACCTTTTTAGAAAAGGACTTTCTAGCAAAAGAAATTAGTGGCAGAGAGGTAGAACTGGAAGAGGTTCCAGCACCACAAACTAGTACCCGACGAACCCCAGCCTCTTCGCCGATCTAGTAGGGTTTCTCGTCCACCTGAGAGATACTACGGTTTTCTCATTGATGGTGGAAGCGAGGATTGCATCATGGATGATGATGAACCCACTAGTTTCGAGCAGGCCATCACGAGTGGTGACTCTGTGAAATGGCTGGATGCAATGCGATCTGAGATGGAATCCATGTACACCAACAAAGTATGGACTTTGGAAAATGCTCCTGAAGGGGTAAAACCCATTGGGAGCAAGTGGATCTTTAAAAAGAAATTTGGTGTAGATGGAAAAGTTGAGACTTTCAAAGCTAGACTTGTAGCAAAAGGTTTCGTCAAAGACCAGGTGTGGACTATGACGAAACCTTTTCTCCAGTGGCTATGCTTAAGTCCATCCGGATCTTACTTGCCATTGCTGCATACCATGACTACGAAATCTGGCAAATGGATGTTAAGACCGCCTTTCTAAATGGTGCTTTAGAAGAGTGCGTGTACATGACTCAGCCAGAGGGCTTCGTAGATAGTGGGAGCAGCGGAAAAGTGTGCAAGCTGCTTAAATCCATTTATGGGTTAAAGCAAGCATCGCGGAGTTGGAACATCTGTTTTGATGTTGTAGTCAAAGAGTTTGACTTCATCAAAAATATAGATGAACCTTGTATCTATAAGAAGGTGGCAGAGGGTAAGGTAGTCTTCCTCGTATTGTACGTGGACGACATACTCTTGATAGGAAATGATATTCCTATGCTGCAATCAGTCAAGCTCTTCTTATCACAGAGATTCTTAATGAAAGATCTAGGTGATGCCTCCTGCATATCGGGAATCATGATCTATAGAGATAGATCTAAACGGATACTGGGATTGTCCCAATCCAGGTACATTGACACCATACTAAAGAGGTTTAGTATGGAAGAATCCAAGCGTGGGAACCAACCCACGATCTCTGGACTCACTCTCTCCAAAGAGATGTCTCCCAAGACTGATTTGGAGAGAGCTCGCATGCAAGGGATACCCTATGCTTCGGCAGTAGGCTCTATCATGTATGCGATGCTATGTACCAGACCCGATGTAGCATACTCACTAAGTGTAGTGAGTCGGTATCAAGCAGATCCAGGAGAGAGTCATTGGACAGCAGTGAAGAACATTCTCAAGTACTTACGAAGGACTAAGGAGATGTTCTTGGTGTATGGTAACGGAGAACTCCAGGTGGAGTCCTTTACCGATTCCATCTTCCAAAGTGATAAGGACGACTCTAAGTCGCATTCGGGTTTTGTCTTTACCCTCAATGGAGGGACGGTATGTTGGAAGAGTTCCAAACAGGATACTGTTACAGACTCAACGATGGAGGCTGAATACAACGCTGCCAACGATGCTGCCAAAGAGGCTGTCTGGATCAAGAAGTTCATTAGTGAACTTGGTGTGGTTCCATCCATTGAACATCCAATACCTCTGTATTGCGATAACAATGGAGCTGTGGCTTTGGCCAAGGAACCCAGGTCCCATCAGAAGTCCAGACATATTCTGAGGCGGTATCACCTGATCAGGGAGATAGTTGATCGCCGGGAGATCGAGGTCAGGAGAGTAGATACGAAGGACAACACTGCGGATCCATTCACGAAGGCTATTCCCCAGATACAGTTTGAGAGATTATTCGGGATGATAGGTATGAGATACTACAGCAGCTGGCCTTAGTGCAAGTGGGAGATACTACACTTATATACCAAATGTCAGATGGCAGTTCTCTGGTGACACTGGTACAGGGTAGTCTGTAGACCCGAGATCGTCATGGAGTCTTGTGTGATTCCCACTGTGCTTTGATTTCCAACTTACCACGTCCAAGAGGGTGTGCAAAACGGTGGCTTTTGGGTACAGTCCCGAATCACATGGAGGCAATGAGCTATAGGAGGGGATTCGTCTCTCCCGGTATAGGGAGTTGATGTTGTGCTGTGTTCGATTGGCTATAACTGGAAGTCCCTGGCCAGGGCTGATATAGAGATTTACTGGTAAGTGTTACTAGTAGTTTCTCGACCCGTTATGAGCCACACATCGACACGACTTATCGGTTACTGGGGTCTGACATATACCACCCCTAGACTTGATATGCGACATATCAGACGAACAGACCGGACTGTACGGGAGTGTTACTGGTTGGATTCATAGGAGAACGCACAGGCTAGCTTGTTGATCTTCTGATCGCTCAATACCTGGGTGGCTGTTACGTTTAGCTGACCGCTTGCAGCTTGTGGGTGTTTGATATGATCATCACCTGCTACCGGCGTATTGACGATTCTTTAGAGTCCTACACAGAGGTTTCTTGGCTCAGGCGAAACAGAGTAGTGGCACATATGTGATATGCGCAGGAACGAGAATAATGCGATATGGGATACCATATTATATTCTCAGGATATTAAGATATGAACCGGGTCATCGGATCAAGTGTTGATTCGATGAATCGGTACATGATATATTAGTCGGTAATATTCGATATAGCCGGATCATCGATTCAAGTGTTGATTCGATGATTTAATGTATAATAATATATATGATATATTGTATTACATTATCTAATATTGGCTCGCTTTATTATTTCATTTTCTCAGTGGATGATACATTGATATATATGCGATATATGTTAATTGTATTATTTTCTTTTGTTGCAAATATATAATATATATGTGATATATATTATTGTGACATGTTATGATTAATTGTTAAACATGTTTAAGGATGATTAATTGAGATTAGGGTTTAATTTGGGTTAGTTGCTTCATGCACCTTCTAAAAGATTTTTCTTTTGTCATTCTTAAGATCTTTATGGATGACACATTCTTTAACTCAACTAAACCCTAACTCTAGTTATTTCTCTACAAAATCTAGACCACTCATCCTTGACCTTGGTTAATAATCAATCATATAGTTTTATTCTATTCATCACAAAAGAAAAGAATGATCATTTATTCTTTTTCCATTCTCATCTTCTTGCTTCTTGAAAAGCTTGCTAGATTTTCTTAAGTGATGAAACAATATGAGAAAATGATATAAAAAGAAAGCAAAATTACTACTCTCTCATCCTCATCTCATCTAGCCCTTGAGATTAGTGTGTTCTTCTCTTTTGAGTGAGAAAGCTTGAGTCGACGCAACTTCAAGGTAGATCATTGGAGATTTGGATTACGACAAGCTAGAATGGATCGTTCGAGTCGTGGAGCCTCTCATGAGTCCGGGAGATCGTGGATCGCGGCAAAGGGACTTCTACTCGGAGCTTGTGAAGTGAAGGAGCGGACTACAAAGGTTGTAATCCCTCACACTTAGATAAAAGTTATCTTATTGCATGTTAAACCCTAATAATCTAGCAAAGATCCCGGCTTTGGGTTGTTCGGCACGTCTAAAATTTAATCCGGGCATGTTTGATGCCTTATGAACATTCACAAGAGTGCCTAGGAACCCTACATATATCACATCGGATCATTATGTTGTATCTCATCTTTATGTGACTTGACAGGATATTCATACTTGATGCATATATCATATCGGATCATTAAGTTGTAGCTCATCTTTATGTGACTTGACATGATATTCATACTTGATGCACATATCATATCGGATCATTGATTTGCATATTGGTTTGTATTATATGTGATTTCTGGATTTGGGAACCGTGGCTATTTCAAATATGTAATCATTTAAAAACCCGGTTCCCTTGATATGATATTTCGGTGTGTCCACCATGTGTTTCCTCGGTGCTAGAGTGGTATATGTGAACCCGAATCGAGGAGCTGGTTGAGGCCGATTATGGGTACAGGGTGGACCCGGTATGGTACCCCGGGGCGAGAACGGTTTCGCTGTGTAGTAGACGGTGAGCCTGGCAGAGGGACTACTACCTACCGGTGATTGGTTGGACCTGACAGTTATCCGGAGGATACTGATCAGAGTCGATAGATGGATGCGGGATGATCCGTACTGCCGGGGCCGAGGGCCGATACCACAGACAGAGCCCGTGGGCTGACCCGGACTGATGGGGCCCGATGGATGAGGATTTGCGTGTCGATGCTGGACACGAGTATTTATGATATTTGGGTGCCGATGTTGGGCACTCGTGATTCTCAGAGATTTACAGGATTAGAGGGCCGATGAGAGTGCCGGCGCCTGAGCTATTTGGGGGATCTGGCTGCATTGATGGACACCGATTTTATATTCCACGTTGACATTCCGTGTAGATGTTATATTGCCATGCTCAGCATTTATTATTGTACCTCATCCTGTAGTTATATTACCTGATAGAGCACTTGCATGATTATTGCACATACTGCTTACCACATATTGATATCATCTGTTGGCATATGATAGAGTAGCGCAGTACGTGCATGCTCGCGATTACCTTTATATGTTATCTCTATTCACGAGTTGGAAACTCACCCCCGTTGTGCCACAGTGTTTGCAGGTTGCCCTTTGGAGTAGTCGCGGCAGGCTGCGTTTTGCATCTTTTGACACATATACCCCCATAGTTGGTGTACTAGCTCTTTTGCTGATAGGTGGGTTTTGTGCGGTATCTGTTTATCTTTCAGTAAAGTACATTGTTGTTTCTAGTATTCTTCATCTACCATGTATGTATTTGACTTAGAGACAGTGTGAGGACGGTGATGTATATTTTTGTTTTCTGGTGTCGAGCTCGTTGTGAGCCGACTATACTTGCAGTTTATTCTATCTGTGATGTTCCCGCTTATGGATCTTGATCTTCGCTACGGCGTCGTATATTGTATCTTGGTGATTTTCTACTTAGATTTCTTAACATGTTAGTAAGTGTTTTCATTTAAAACTTATAACACTCTATACTTTTATTGGTTTGATTTCTGGGTTTTCGGTTCACTTAGTCGAGTTACGCCTGTAGACGTTACGTGGTTAAGTGCCGGTCACGGGCCAAACTTTGGGTCGTGACACAAATCCACAAATCCAGTATATGATCACATAGTCCCATACCGATGTGAACACATAAATGTATAGAATCCCATATAAGCACACATGAAAGAAGAATGAATGTAAGTATGGGTGTGTGTGTGCATGTGTGGTGCGACCAGTACTCTAGGGTTTCGCAACACTAAGTCAATATAAACACACCAAATATCCATCTTGTCATCAATAATCTCAACAATATAAATAATCAATATATGTGTGTATACGTATTCGTATACATCACCACGAACAGCGGGGGTGCTATACGCCATCCACCCGACTTCTTCCCGAAGATATAAATCTACTCACCTTGCTTCTCGTGTTCCGATGCCGATGTCACCATCTTCATCTTCATCGCCTCGACGTCACGTGGGGTAACTACAAGGATGTCACAAACGCAAAAGCACATGGAAATCACATCGAAAACAAAAACGGCATACGCTAATTGCATAGGTAAAAACCTATAGTCTCGCATGCAAACACGACCAATAACCCTTTGCCGTTGACGTTCAAACGCCATCCGACAGAAACGAATCATCAAATACTAAAATACAAGCTAAAACAAGTAGTAAATCATGCGCCAACACATGAAAACTAACCCAGATTTTACCCTAAATGGAAACAGTCAAAATTGCACATGCTAGGGGTCATGTTTACAGGGTATAAGGCTACAGAACAAAAACGAGACGGTTCCCTCCTGCTGTGGCCGCAATTTGCGGCCATAGGGATTAAATCTGCGGCCCAAACAAGGAATTAGGGGCTAGGGCTTTGTGTAGTGGTTTCTATTTGCCTGCACATCTCACTGTCAACTCAATTTTATTTTATGGGTCTCCGGGGTGATAGCAGATTTCAAAATACGATCACAGATTCACAGTTTTTCCCCGATATCGTCTCATAATTCCGTATTCTTGGTTCATGTTCCAGGTATTGTCCAATACAACATCACAACAGGGGTTCTAAGGTCACTACAAGCCTTAATTTCACCTTTGATTCAGATCCAACCCTAAACCCTAACTTGTAATTTCTAGAGTCCATCAAACGACACCATATCGACATGATACTAGTATGGATGCACAAGGAAATTGAAATACTACTCTAGGGTGTAGAAATTACCTCCTTGGGCAACTCAAGTATTTTCTTGAGTTGCTCAAAGTCCTCAAAATCAGCTCTTGCTTAGTCCATTGTGTAGCTAGTGAGCTTGGGAACAAGTTTTGTGAAGTCGAAATGGGGTTTCGGGGTTGTTTTCATGGTGGATCTAGGCTGAAGAGGGAGCAGGAGCAGCAGCAGCTCATATGGAGGGGGATAGAGAAAATGAGAAGAGAAATGATTGGGGGGATGGTCCAAAAGTCAAAAGTAACCCCCCCCTCTCTCTCATCATCATACTTTATGTTTTTCTTTTCCTTTTTCTTTTTCCTTTATCCTTCTCACAGAATGGTTACCCTAGGCCACCATCTACACACAACATGTAAGAAAATGTAACAAGTGTGGAAAAATGATATGTGCACATTTTTGCACGAAAATGCTAAAAACCATATTAGCGATTTTTAATCGCGATTAGCACTAAAATAGCATATACTTAACCATAAAAACTTAAAAATGGCATATCTCCCCAAAATACCCTATTTTAGAATTTTCCATAATTTTTCCAAAATTTTCCCCATTTATCGGTATTTAATTATACCGAAATATTAAAATATTCATTAAAAATTAATATTAAATTATAAAAATTCCCAAAAATAATATTTTATGATTTTTTTTAAAATGTTACAATCTTTCCCCCTTAAAGAAATTCGGTCCCCGAATTTAAATTTAAACCCCCTAATTCTAAAACATTTCAACAAAATGTCCAAGTCGTCGGGGCTCCGAAATCATCAATACATAAAACGCATCATAGCGCAAGGCATGCGCATGAGTAATGAGCAAATAACTCAAAATCGAAACTCCGTCAAGCGTCCTGCAATCATCGGAGTCATGGTAAAGACACGAATGCCAAATCCAAGCAAAACCAATATGATATAGCTCGAACTATACATGTGAATATTAAATCTATATGTGCAAATATCTAAAGAAAATGCATGCCATATCCTTTAAAATCGCTGTGCAATACGCATAACACTGCACAGTGGCGGACGTCTATCATAAGAAAATAACCATATACGTATATATTTTTTGTTTAATAAATACGTTCTGCCGTTTTAAAACAATTCAGAAGGCTTTCCTTGTTTTGAAGGTTTCGTGTCATATCGGACACGTAGGTAAATACTGAGACTATAGCTCGCTTTTTTGGAAATCCCTTCGATAATTATCAATGCATGCAAAATATGTCCAGGTACTGTCCTCTGACCAATCCTGCTCGGTACGAAAACAAATCGCAAATATCATAAAAACGTACTGCTCCATAAGAATCAATCCCAAAATGTGCATATGAATACTACGTGCGTCTGGTGCGCACGGAAATCAAAATCCAAGAATGTGCCATACATGTGCACAGAAATAAAATCTAGGTGCATCGGGTGTGCACGCAACATCTGTCAAGGGCAACAGGTATGCCTGACAGCAAAAACAAGTGCATCTGACATGCATGAAGAATCTCGATTTAGTGCATCTGGGGTGCACCAAAATCGCATCTCATAACATGCGCTCAACATGCGAGAAAATCCAAGTTAGGTGCATCCATTATGCACGAAATCATGAAATCCAATATCAAGCGCCGAACCTGCGCAAAATCCAATCGGGTGCACAAGGTGCACAAAACAAATATCGAACATCACAATCGAAATCGAAGTCCAGTGCATCTAAGTGCACAAACTGTGTATCACTGCACTGCAAGCATTTGTGATTTATACGGAGTGCAAAAATCAAATCGTGTGCGTACATACGCACAAAATCAACTCAGCTGTATGAAACCCATAAAATCATATACATGAGAAACCAAGGCATGAAAACGACATCAAGTGCAACAACTGTGCAACAATCTTAAATACTCAGTAGGTGCAACCATAGTACATGAAAACAAATATCATGAAACTCAGTCATCAAGACTAAATCATGCAAACAGAACGCCCAAAATACCGAAATCCAAAGTGACGGATACGTGATAATCGAATCACAAAATCACAAATACCATCATCGGTATATCCTCCTTCAAAGCCGGAAGATGTAGGTGCATCCAATGCTGACAACGCAAGATATCTACTTGCCTCTTGCTCACGGTCTGGCGTCCTCTGTCTCTGGGTCCTTATGTTCTCTGTGGATTACCAATCTCACGATCCATCGGCTCATCGGCCTTGTCAGGTATGCTAACGGGGACGATTCCGATCTGGCACTTCTATGGTCATCTCTCTGTAAATGCACGGCAGCGCCCCGACCGTCATTCCGAGGCCAAAATGCGGAAACGAAACTTTTACGAAACTTTAAAACCGGCACTACCGCGCACTAAAAACGCGGATCGGGCCATTAACCCACTCCTAGCTAACTAGAGAAAGGGAAGAAAGCTATACCGAGCGATCCGTGTCCTTCGGTCTTCGGCCTCCGTCCCGATCTCCTCGCGGAATCTCCGGTCTCCACCGCCTCGTCGGAACGGGCACCACATCGCCGGGTTCTTTTACGGGCTCCCACCTCTGGACCGAGGCAACTCGGGCACGAAGTTGGCGAGTCGACGTGTCCAAGAATACTGTAGGCTAGTGTAGAATAGTTTTTCTCTATTGGGGTTGAAGTTGCCATAATAATGGAGGTGGAATGAACTTTGGAGAATGATGGTGTTCTCATTTTTCTAGCAAAGAAAAATGAAATGAGATGAAGAAATTCCTACACCAAAAAATGAATCCACCACCCCCCAAGATGTGGCCGGCCTAATCAATGTGGAGGTGAGAAATGATACAAGGGAGGTGAGTGTAGGAAAAAGAAATGGTGACAATAAACCAAAAGCAAGCCTCACATCAATATCCAAATCAACTCTCATCTCAAATCCTTTCTCATTAATGCAAAGGAAGTGATTAAAAAGGAATCTAATAATGCTAAGAACCATCATGAAGCCTCATATCTAAATTAACCCCCTCCACATAAATAATTTGCACACTTGCAAATAACCCCCTCCATCGGAAAAATCCGGCCATGAAGGAACAAAGGAAAACTGGTCGAAACGGAATGCAAGCTGGCAACTTCAAAAAACTGATCCCGTAATAAATTACAGGAAAACCCCGTCACTGTATATACAAACCCGCATTTGTATTCCGGCCGAATTCAAATGCAATGAGACAAAATCTACACTGTACAATACTAGGATCCGGTTTAAACCAAAACCCGCTAGTATTATCCGTCCGATCATGATCCGTGCAATACCGCACGTAACTGATCGAACCCTTCCATATCTCCATACGGCCTCTACAGCGTTGCGCCCGAAACTTGAGAAAAGGGTCTGTGGGGGACTCTAAAGACTCGTCAATACTTTGGCTGTGGATTTAACCACTAGCACGTCAGAGGTATTAGCCATACGTGATGGGCTACCAGGTATTGACCAAAAGGGACGTCGATGAGCGAACTCATCCTGACACCCTACTGAGCCTGTAAGTGACAATATCCGTTCAGTCCGGTCTGTTCGTCTATGAGCATCGCATGGCAGGATTAAGGGGTTGGTAAAAGTCAGACCCCCAAAAGCGGTACAAGTCGTGTCGGAGTGTAGCCCAGAACACCCTGAGATATTACTGGAATACTTACTAGTAAATCTCCTGCCTTGGCCAAGGACTTCGTGTAATGGCTCTCCTAGACACAGCGCGACCTCACCCCCAATACCGGGAGAGACGAACCTCCGTAGATCCGCTCACTGCCTCCATGTGGCTCAGGACTGTACCCAACTAAAACCTGTTTGCACGACTCCTTTGAGCGTGGTAGGGTAGTAATCAAAGTACAGTGGGAACTCACACGAGACAAATGACGATCTCAGGTCGATGAACTAACCTGTACACTTGTCACCAGGGAACTGCTATCTGACATCTGGTATAAGACCAACTAGCATGTTCCCGGCGAGTCCTGTCCGGTGTACTCATAACCCAATGAGCACCGGTATACATCTTAGGTGAACCAACTAACACCAGTGGCTTGTGAGACCGGCCACCGCCCCTCGTCGGGGTCTCGACTGTATACACTAGTCTACTCTAGAGTATCGATGCCCTGTCTCGAAACTCCCTCGACTAGGGACCTTTTAAGGATGTGCTTATAGACCCCAGCTCCCACGTATATGATCGCCCTCATACTGCTGGCAGTCAAGCAAGAATTATAGGGGCTCTATCAACGTGTAATAGCGACCTGTAAGGTCACCTAAAACAGTACACGATGATAAAAATAAACCAGATAGCATACTATCATCTTGAGTAAGACTGTCCTACCGGCATAGGTCCTCCCTCAATCATTGCAATCACATGCCTGTGATCCAATAATTGACTCTGAGGGCACTATCTCCAACAATCTCCCACTTGCACTCAAGGCTAATTATTGCGATTTCGCTTACTCACAGTCCGTGTGATACCGATCACCCAACTCCTCTACTAGTCAGTCTCACAAAACTCGTTTGCGAAACTAATGCGTTTGAGGAATAGCCTCAGTGAGTGGATCCGCTCTAATGTTTCTTTCTATGTCTCTCTTTATCTCATGTTCGCGGAGAAAACCATCTCCCGAAATGAGCAATACCTGTCTTAGAATATGTCTGGATATCTGATGGGACCTAGTTCATAAATGAACTCCAAATCCAAACCTTTTAGACTGTATCATCAACTGAAACCAATCAGTATCCTGCGCCATGCCTCCCTTAGTATCCACCTGGACCATCTGTCCAAAATACTGCCCCTTGTCAGAGGGAAAACTATAACTCTGACAGTCACTCTGTCATCCAGGTCACCTTGGAAGCCTGGAATGATAACTGTCACCCGAATGAGGCTGTCGTTATCATATCCCTAGAACATCCACTTATGTTCTAAAACTGCTTCCTAATGTTTCTCCAGGATTGGATCAATATCAACTTATTGCATCTGCTGCAAAAATAACATCTGGTGTGGTACTTGATATCTCATGATTGACTCAATTGCCTAAGCAAGTGATCTGTCAATCATGCACATCCCTCTCCCCTTTAGTCTGTAAGACACCTTTAGAGAGGGCGACTCAATCACCTGCAGGTACACTACCATGCCAGGAGTCGTCCATTCTAAATACTTTTAGAATGCTGTCTAAGTACCCTGATTAGGAAACCACATAAATCTAGATCTAAAACCATAGATTTAGTGACCAGAATGTCTGATATAATATCCAATTCCTATGTGGAGAAACCACTATGTGACAACCGAAGTATAATCGATCGTAGTATAGGAATTTCACTTCCTACTCTTTGTATGTCATCCAAGTACCAGGACGTCACACCCTACTACCTTCTTAACAGATCCATCCCCTATTCTGATGAAGTCAAACCTATGACTGTCACATCAGAAATAGATGATCTATCTCCGCTATATCTGCTTTAGTCCATAAATAGACATAAGCTACCTGTCAACTATGCTTCCGCTACTCCCACTGACTACGACAACCCTCTGGCAGAGTCATATAGACGTACACTTCTAAAGCTAGCTTAGAACAACGCTATACTCATCCTTCTGCCGGGTCTCATAGCTTGGAACAACAGTAGTGTCAAGTTCGGGTAAACAAGAACCTCCCTGTCACCGTTTTTGAGCATACCGAAGTACCTCTCGAGTGCCTATGGTTACCCACCATATCTGCGGAGTGGCCAATGGAATGTCAAACCAAATTGAATCTTTAGGTTCTTATCAAATTTTCAGTAATCGTTTGCGGTTCTGGAATCACTTCCAGTTCTACCATACTCCCACTACTGTTTTCTAAAAAAATCCATTTTTATTAAAACTGTGGCGAGTCAAGAATAATATCACTATTGATCTTCCAGATGGTAGAAAATCAACCCTCGTTATAGCCTGGGTCAACCCACAAACAGCCACTACAGAAACGTGCCTTGAGTCATCCAGAGTCTGGTTTTAAGTATAATTGGACAACTCCCCGTATCTTAACAATGTCAAGATATGAACTGTTCTATATCCAATAGAGAAACAGTGGCACTGATTTAATTGAACCAGATTCAAATCATGCAGCTGTCTCCAGTGCATGTCAAGTAAATGGATTGAGGCCGATCAGCGTTACTCAACTTAGGAGTGCTTCCAATTATGAGTAACCTGAAAGAGAAGCATGTTCTCTTAATCATTACTATCACCTGAATACCATACAAAAGTGTCTACATCTTCGATCACCTTGAAAAATCCTGATACTTGCAACACCTGGTTCTCTACTTTATTCTTATACCTATAACTCCTCAAAACTTAGACCTTGCATTTCTATGAAACACATGTCTAACTAGAGAAGACATAAGTAAATAGAATATAGTACGAGGACCAACCCCTCTGTCCTAATAGACACTGGACAATATACAATACTCTGTATAAGTCCCCTGAGTCTAGTAACTCATTCCCTGTGTGCCGTAGATTGAAAACTGTACTTATGGTTATGAAGAATTACACCGCTGTTTAATGCTCCTTACCTAACCATCCACTGATATAGGTAAATGTCATAGACATAATTTCAAAAAGGTATATCTCACTCTATAAAAATAGACGTACAGATATATCAATTTGAAATTTGTGCACAACGACGGATATTCAAAACCGAATATTTGCCATCCGGCAAACAACCCAGGCGATTTCCTCAAATATCACCAATTACAACGAATTCCGATATAATGAAGATGATCACCTAATTTCCAATAACTTACTCCCACTCATCATCTGTAAAACCATACGGATGTGAGAATCATACCTGGTAAATACATACCCTAGAGCAAGTGTCTAATTAGGAAATCAGTCTTCTTTTAACAGTACACAGTGAAACTGAAACATTGAAATGTTTCGATGGGGTATTCGGGTATTTCTAGTAATGCCTCTTCCATTATCCATATTCACAACTGTAACCGTATACTTCTTTGTCATCTCTCCAGATCCCTTTATATGTCTTTAGTCGTTACCTTCTGTATACCCCTTTAGGCCAAATGGTTTTCTTCCTTCCCTACCGTTCGGCACCAACCTATGGTTTGGAAGAAGAATATCCAATAAGCATAATGGATGTGTTTCCCTAATCCTAGGAGCACTCAATACGAGAGAAGGTGAAGATAAAAGACAACTGAATAAAACCTTATTCCTATTTCTCCTGAACCAGAATCCATCCCAGAACTGGAACAAGTTCCTTTCGAGTTCGTATATAACCATACGATGGAATATCCAATAAACTGTGGATCTTCGTAGTGATACGGAGTGTTTTGGAGAAATACAAAGGTGTTGTAAGATTGGCGAAGAAATACTTGGTTTGGTCGTGAATAGCAGTCGCAGTTTACTTTGCCACCCTTCTAATCCCTTTATTTGTCTTAACTTAATACCTTCTGTACACCGTTTAGACTAATTGGTTTTCTTCATTCCCTACCGGTCGACACCTACCTATGGTTTGGAAGAAGACTATCCAATTTGCTTAATAGGTGTACTGTCCTAATCCAAGGAGCACTCGCAATCTGAAAAAAGGTAAAAGGAAAAGACAACTGAATAGTCCTATTCGTTTTCTCCAGAACCGGTAACCATCCTCGAATAAATTCCTTCGAGTTCGTATATAACCATACGATGGTTTTATCCAATGGAAGTGGATGTTCGTAGTAATACGGGGTGTCCTGGAGAAAAGGGTAAAAGTAGGAGTGGCAATGTCACGTCCCGAAAGTACGGAACATGACCGGCACTTAAACTACGAAACGTCTCGAGGCGTACGTAATCCAAGTAAGCCGAAAACCCAGAAATGCAAACCAAGAAAAGTAGTAGAGTGAAGGTAAACCAATTTAAATCAAGTAGTTTTAATAGCCTAAGCCGAATTATGCCTTTTTTAAAAACATCAAATATTTCCTGAAAATTTCGGCAGAGTCTCCTTAGTAAATACTGGCTCCCAAATGGGATACAACATGAATAGTATACGAAATCAATAAAAAGGCATCCCCAAGCGGGAGCTAGCTCTTCGTCAATCGACGGCCACAACCACACAAGCAATATAATATACAACGCCAATGGCGAGGATTAAAATTCAAAAGGAAACTCAAAACCACAAGAAAACCACAGAAATATAACGCGCGACTCTAAGGTCGAAGGAATAACATCACTGGTCTCTATCTCAAAATAATTACATGTTTGGTTGATGGAACTTCTAGATACAACAGAGTAATAATATACAAGTTATATAATGGGGGGTACGATACAAGTAAACCCACCTACTAGCAAATCACCCGAAGGAAACTATACCCGCAAGCCGTAATGAAACCTGTACGGCAAACCTGCAAGAAACTGGGGCACAACGCGGGTGAGTTGCCAACTCGTGAATAGAAAAACATCTACGCACAGAAATCGTATAAATAACGCAACCTAGGTCAATGATCATAATATATCCTCAAATGTATGAATAACATGCAGCCTATAATAATGGCTAGGGTAATATCTAACCCGAGTGTGATCTCATGTGCCCGTGTCAGTGCCTCAGGTAGCAATATATCATATGAATGAGGTATGAATGCATGAAAACAGAATACATGTAAATGAAGAAACTGTTTTCATAATAAAGTGAGATTTCCTTTGTATTTTTAAAATGAGGTATCATAATGAAATCAGCATAAAACTGTGCCTAGCATCAGCACAAAACGTAATCCCAATATCTCGATATCTCTGTATCACAGTCTCTGTACCTCAATATCTCGAAATCTCAATGTCTCAATCACAATATCTAGGGCGCCGTCAGTCCAGACCTGCCCCTACCATCCATCTCAAGACCACGACGGTATCCTCCGGATATCCGACGCGTCGGTAATATCACCGGTAGGTAGTGCTCCCCTGCCAGGCTCACATCGTCATCATCACGCGCTTCTTGCCCCGGGGTACCTTACCGGGTCCACCATGTACCCGAAACGGTTCACCCGTCTCCTCGAATCGGGTCTCGAAATCCATCAGCAAACTCATGGTGGACGACTCATACATCATGGGAAAACCGTACTTTTCATTTAAAAAGAGAGAAGAAGTTTGTATAAGTTTTACGGTTTTCCCCCAAATCCAGAAAATCTCATGGAAATCCGAATCCAAAACCTCAATAGCACGTATAATAGTGAATATATGCATGAGAATCCATGAATGCGGCATAACAATGAATAACAGTATGCATGAAGTAGCAGGTAATAACTACAATGTCTAAACTAACATATAAGGCAAGTACGCTAATATCATGTCTAAACTATTAGCTAACAGGCTATGTCAAGCAATAATATTTTCTAAGGTGTACGTGACATGGCAATTACCGATGAAGATGTGTGTGAGCCGGCAAGTAAGTGTATGTGGTACATATGCATCATCGGTAATGGTGCTGGTGTCCTAACAGCATGATATCAATAATAGAGTATGAAACATAATATAAGCATGCGATGCGAAGCGAACCACAATAATGAGCGGGAGATGAATACTAGACGCAACTGTAACTAATCTGCATTACCCTAATATAAGTCCTACAATAGTACCTTTTGAAATATCACGAATCGCGGTGTTTTGAAAATAAGGGCTACGGTGTTTTTAAGAAAAGATACGTCTTTTGAAATATCCGTAGAATCCCTTGACCTGTCTTTTAAAATACCCACGATCCGTTAGTTTTGAAATATGTAGGAGTCTAATCTAGTCTAACAACTACACTAAACTACACGGCTGAACTAACAAGCTGAACTACAGGTAAGGAAACCGCCTAACATCTGAGTCGATACATATGCATACCTGTATATATATTAGTCGGTGATCCCGTCTCAATAATATTATATCCGATACCATATCTATAATCAGACATCCCAAGTCAAGAGTGCGGATCAATCATCAAATATAGCTCGTACGTAAATCCGTCGTACGGCATCCCCAAATCTGGGTACGGGTCAATATCATATTCATCACACTATTCATCCGGTATCCTCTTTATCAAAGATCATAGTCTAGGGTACTGACCTATGTCTAATACAATACTAATATCCTTAATATAGTCATGATCTGCCTACTGATCGACAGTCTCATACAACCGATATCGTCAGCACAAATCATCATCAAGGGGTATACATCGCCCGATACGGCCTAATATCAATATCCTAGCATATCATGCCTCATATCACGATCACATGTCGACCATTTTATTTATAACACTATTCAACCGTATCGCCGCCCCAAGACCCGCTATAACACCAGGACGTACCTCAAGTACGAATCCTGCCATATCACCGATATCACAACCACAAAACAAATCTCATGGACTCAGCTCAATCCCAAGTATCATCCTCAAATCCGTATGTGAACACATAGTCCCATACCCATGTGAACACATAACTATAAAGAATCCCATGAGCACATATAAATAGGAATGTATGCAAGTATGTATGTGCGTATGTGTAGTGCAACACTACCCTAGGGTTCGCAACACTAAAGAAATCCAACACACCAATATCCATCCTAACATCGTTATTAATCCCAAATAACATATAATAATTGTTGGTGTGTATACGCATCCGTATACACCACCACGGACTGCGGGGGTGCTAAACGCCATCCACCCGACTTCTCCCCATAGATATAAATCTACTCACCTGGTCCTCGCTAGCCGGTGCCGACGTCGCCACGCACTTGCTTATCGTCTCGAAGTCCACATGGGGGTACCTACATATCACAACGCATCGTATCGCATTAAAACCAAATTCGAAATCGAAACGGTACACGAAAATCAAATCGGCACGCGTATCACGCATAGGTCAAAACCTATCGCCTACGCATGCAAAATAGCCAACCTACCCTCGATGTCGATGTACAAACATCAAACCATCAAGAAAAATCCAATCACACTCATTTGCACATTCACGAACACTAATTTTAATATAAAATAGGTTAAAACTCACAAAAACCCCAAATTCACTTTAAAAGCCGTTTTTTCCGAAAAACTAGCAAGGAAAATTACCCGTTTTAGTACAAAACTCGACGTTTAAACAATTCTAGCGGCCATAATACTTATTAAATAACTTAAATGAGCCATATAACCCATAACCACAATTTAATCTCATCAAACTATATACGTTCAAAAAAACTAGTTTGCAATTTTACCCAAATTTCAACCATTTTAGCAAAAATGCATAAACAACAATTTAGTTTGGATTTGCATGATCTAAAATATTAAAATACAATTTAAAATGTTAATAATACCATGGATACCCTAATTAGATTTTTATCCCAATTGATTAATTAAATTCCCAAAACCTAGTTAACCAAATTAACACAATTAGCAAAATTTTAGACTAACAAATAGCAACTAGTAACCAATTTGGGTTTTGCATTCAATTAACATGCTAATCTAACCATTAAAACCATGATCAAACACTACAAACCCTAACTTGATCACAACCCACTCTCTTGAATTTTCAAACACACAATCAAAACTTAATTAAACACTTAATAGCTAAATTAAAGTAATTAACTAGAAATCAAACCAAGGTCTTAGGATTATACCTCCAAAACATGAGATCACATATGGAATCTTGACCTCCAAAGTTTCTTCCTTGCTCTAAGATCCATTCAAGATTGGCCAAGGAAAAATGGGTAGGATTTAAATTAGGAGATTAATGAGGTTTTTGTGTAGATTTGAAGCATTTTAGAAGAATTTTGAAGTGAATTTGAGATGAAGAAATGAAGGGGGCTGAAAAATGGGGGGGCTCTCGGCCAATGTGCAGGTGGGGAGAATGAGGGTGAGGGATTGGGTTGTGTTGGGAAAAAAAACCCACAAGTCAACCACTACCATACCTTTTTTAATTATAGTTTTATTTCCTTCTCATTTTCCTTTTGTTTTCTTTCTTTTTATCATTACATGTGAGGTGTGTGTGTGTGGGGCAGCCATGGGTTTGGCCAACTGAAATTTGTGGGGTGTGTGAGTGTAGGTGAGTGGGTGGGAGCACACACAAGAAGATAAATACCAAACCTCAATTCTATTTAACTTATTTTCACAAAAAAAGCCTTTTTCTTTTATATTTTCTAACACCATATTAACAACTTCTTTTCATTACAAAAAATATATCTCACAGGTTAGTTTAATATGTTATGATGCACAAAATTTATTTCAACCCATTCCAATTTTTAATTTTTCCTAATTAAATGTATTAGTGACGGCTTAAAATAATATTAAAATAATTAATTTCGGAAAATTTTTCAGAAAATTTGAAATTTCACCAGTGGCTCAATAAACACCAAATACTAGCAATTACATAGCTAGAATATGTATATTTAATTTTATAATAAAGATATTTGCATTTTGACTTTTTACAGAAAACCCTCTTATTTTACCGTTTTTTTCGAAATTTCACCGAAACGATTTTCAAAACGCTACAGGCAATGCGGTATGCAACTCTGACAATCTAAAAGCCAGTGTTTAAGAAGGTTCGGTTAACTTGGTCACTGAGTCATAGTCTAGAGTCGGGTCATTGTCGCTGCCAAAGAGAAAGAGAAAAGAAACACTCAGCGTGCACTCTAACCTAGATCAGAATGGTTATCAATTTATCTAATCAGGAAACCTCCCACTGTACCGTCAAATTCTCCTCCAAACCTGAAAGAAGAATTAGTCGGGATCACCCGAGGAGTAAACCAACTCATTTGTGGGAATCGGGATCCAACTATCATCGCATGATAACGTGACGGAAACCGCTCACGTTATCACACTACAGAAGGTATGCGCATATCTGGCAAGTTTCAGTTTCTTTAGAAACTCCCGATGTGATTTTTGCCCCCATGCTCTTATGACCTTGACGAAGGTCAACAAATCATAAGTCACATGTCAAGTTCTACCCGTCATTGACCAGGTTAATTTGAACCCACCCGTACAAGCCCTTGACGAAGGTCAACAAGGCTATACGACTGTCCCAAACCAACGCATCTATCTATGCAGCAGAAAGGTAACAAGCAGCTACCATACACTATGCCTTGACGAAGGTCAACAAACATAGAATGAATACTACGTGCTACCCGTCTGAAATGACGGAGGGCTATGAATGGTTTCTGGCGAAAAACCTTTAACGTAATGAACTTGATATCGTTGAAGGAACTGGATAGATTTATAAAAATATAGCGGCGAAAATCTTTGCTAAAGAGGTCACTCCCGGTGAAGCGATCTCGGCTCTTTCCCCGTAGAATGAGGTGCAGGATATTCCAACTGAATAACACGATGCAAAGCAAAAGTAATCGACTATTGTGAAGTTATTTCCCTGATGCAAACTTCAGTCCAAGGGGTCACTCCCGGTGAAGGGATCTCGGCCCTTGCCTCATCGACCGAGGTGCTGGATATTCATAACCGAATACCACTGTTCAAAACAAAAAAGAACGTCCTTGCAATAACAGCTTTTTGAAAAATTGTTCCAACAACATCAGAATAGGTTTGTTTAGCTTGCATTGATCGGAATCAACGCAGTCCCATCAATTGATCACACCAATAAAGAACGAAAATAATGATCTACGTATATGCCATCCGCATTCGCCACTTGGTCCCGTCATCACCCGTTAGGTTACTTAACTAACGACAGAGCGGGAACTGGACTAGCGCGGATGCAAAACATATACAACATCTACTAGTATATATATCAATATATAATATTCGCTCAAGGCGTGATAAAATGCAACATCACAGAAATATAATAAGCATCACAGAACAATACAGATATCTGGGATCCCCGGGTTTCACAGAGCCGCTACTGAAACCCGACGTTCCCCTCGTCGTGTGGATGGCCTGTGCAATGAAATCCTAGACCCCTACGGGCACGGCAAGTTACCCTCCAAAACCTGAAGCGAGGCATCCCCCTTCAACAACGTGAATGGACCACCCAGCACTTCACGGAATCGGTAACTTGGGCACCCCTCCTTGTGTCAACCTGTACCTCCTACGAGTGCGGCGAATAAACCGCCAATTCTACAGTAAAGCCCCCTCCGTCTCAACGCCATGAGATGCGGGCCTGTTGCCCTCTAGAACCCGGCTATCCGTGCACCCCTCCTTAGGGTAATCCTAGTACAGAAAATAAAATATACATATAACGGGTACATCGACCTCAGCCCGGTCGTGCCCCAAAAGAACAATATACAAACAGGCAGTGACGGCACTCCACATGTCGGACGCTCGCCCCGTAATATCAAATGTACATATATAACCAAACTATACTACCATTGCATCCAGGCTATCCCCACGACAAATCCGCAACATCACAGTACAACACAGAACATCAACGTGAATGTCACGTTCGCAAATCCGTCTAAAAGGGCTATAGCAGTTAGACAAGATTTACCGATCAAGTGACATTCACGGTCGCAGATATAATGTAAATACTGTGAACTAATATGTTTAAAATTTTTGATCGACTAAATTTCCCGAAGTGGGCCCCAAGCACAACTGTAGCACTCAAAAACATCTAGGCACAAAAATAATATACCAGAAACCCTATTTCCATGTCAGAAAGCCACTGTAAAAATTTGATGCAGTGAAGCCAAATTTCGGCGGCGGATCCGTGGCCAAAACGTGGTTTTGGCCGCTGATCCGCCGCGCTACAGTAACTTCAGCCTACCAAATTTTCACAGAATTCATAAAACACCCTGCACGTAATTTTCCAATGTACCAAATAATTTTTAGAGCACAAAAAAATTCGACAGAAAGTACGACATGTAAACACGGTTTTTTGAAAATCCGTTCGATCGAACTTGTAAACACGTTAGTGCAATCTAGACTAGGTTAATGGCGTGACTCTGATACCTGTGTAAGTGCACGGCAGCGCCCCGACCATCATTCCAAGGCCAAAATGCGGAAACGAAACTTTTAAGAAACTTTAAAACCGGCACTACCGCGCACTAAAAACCCGGATCGGGCCATTAACCTACTCCTAGCTAATTAGAGAAAGGGAAGAAAGCTATATCGAGGCATCCATATCCTTCGGACTTCGGCCTCCGTTCCAATCTCCTCGCGGAATCTCCGGTCTTCACCTCCTCGTCGGAACGGGCACCACATCGCCGGGTTCTTTTACGGGCTCCCACCTCTGGACCGAGGCAACTCGGGAACGAAGTTGGCGAGTCGACGTGTCCAAGAATACTGTAGGCTAGTGTAGAATAGTTTGTCTCTATTGGGGTTGAAGTTGCCATAATAATGGAGGTGGAATGAACTTTGGAGAATGATGGTGTTCTCATTTTTCTAGCAAAGAAAAATGAAATGAGATGAAGAAATTCCTACACCAAAAAATAAATCCACCACCCCCCCCCCCCACGATGTGGCCGGCCAAATCAATGTGGAGGAGAGAAATGATACAAGGGAGGTGAGTGTAGGAAAAAAAAATGGTGACCATAAACCAAAAGCAAGCCTCACATCAATATCTAAATCAACTCTCATTTCAAATCCTTTCTCATTAATGCAAAGGAAGTGATTAAAAAGGAATCTAATAATGCTAAGAACCATCATGAACCCTCATATCACAATTAACCCCCTCCACATAACTAATATGCACACTTGCAAATAACCCCCTCCATCAGAAAAATCCGGCCATGAAGGAACAAACGAAAACCAGCCGAAATGGAATGCAAACTGGCAACATCAAAAAACTGATCCCGTAATAAATTACAGGAAAACCCCGCGACTGTATATAAATACCCGCATTGGTATTCCGACCGAATACAAATGCAATGAGACAAAATCTACAACGTACAATACTAGGATCCGGCTTAAACCAAAGCCCGCTAGTATTATCCGTCCGATCATGATCCGTGCAATACCGCACGTATCTGATCGAACCCTGCCATATCTCCATACGACCTCCACAGCGTTTCGCCTGAAACTTGAGAAAAGGGTCTGTGGGGGACTCTAAAGACTCATCAATACTTTGGCTGTGGATTTAACCACTAGCACGTCAGAGGTATTAGCCATACGTGACGGGCTACCTGGTATTGACAAAAAGGGACGTCGATGAGCGAACTCATCCTGACACCCTACTGAGCCTGTCAATGACAATATCCATACAGTCCGGTCCGTTCGTCTATGAGCATCGCATGGCGGGCCTAGGGGGTTGGTAAAAGTCAGACCCCAAAAGCGGTACAAGTCGTGTCGGAGTGTAGCCCAGAAAACCCGGAGATATTACTGGAATATCTACCAATAAATATCCTTCCTTGGCCAAGGACTTCGTGTAATGGCTCTCCTAGACACAGCGCGACCTCACCCCCAATACCGGGAGAGACGAACCCCTGCAGATCCGCTCACTGCCTCCATATGGCTCGGGACTGTACCCAACTAAAACCTGTTTGCACGACTCCTTTGAGCGTGGTAGGGTAGTAATCAAAGTACAGTGGGAACTTACACGAGACAAATGATGATCTCAGGTCGATGAACTAACCTGTACACATGTCACCAGGGAACTGCTATCTGACGTCAGGTATAAGACCAACTAGCAAGTTCCCGACGAGTCCTGTCCGGCGTACTCATAACCCAATGAGCACATGTATACATCTTAGGTGAATCAACTGACACCAGTGGCTTGTGAGACCGGCCACCGCCCCTCGTCGGGGTCTCGACTGTATACACTAGTCTACTCTGGAGTATCGCTGCCCTGTCTCGAAACTCCCTTGACTAGGGACTTTTTAAGGATGTGCTTATAGACCCCAACTCCCACGTATATGATCGCCCTCATACTGCTGGCAGTCAAGCAAGAATCCAAGGGGCTCTATCAACGTGTAATAGCGACTTTTAAGGTCACCTAAAACAGTACACGATGATAAAGATAAACCAGATAGCATACTATCTTCTTGAGTAAGACTGTCCTACCGGCATAGGTCCTCCCTCAATCATTGCAATCACGTGCCTGTGATCCAATAATTGACTCTGAGGGCACTATCTCCAACACTCTCGTTCAATCCTCATGACCACCCGTAAGGAAGCATTTCGCCGGCATCGGCCTTTTTCTCTCTGAATGCACGTGGCACATCTGATCCTGGGTGCAAATATCATTGCAGCAGTGTCCTGGAAGGAATCCTGCTCAAGGTCTCTTCCCAAATCTCGTCTCTGTCGAACTTTCCGGAAGTCATCGTCCTTTACTATCTCTGTTTCTTGTTCCGGAACGGCTGCATACTCATCGCGACTCCTTCTGGAAGGTATATCCATGTACAATGCCTCGGCATGCGTATCGCATCTTTGATGTCGGCGGAGTGGAACTTCATCTTATCCAGATCATACGAACCACTTACTCCACTTTTCTTTACTGTTGACGGCTTCGGACTCGTCTCGTCATGGCTGCAGGGACTGAGCTCCAACGGCTATCCTCGTATCTGGAGTCCCCAAGAAATGCATCTCACCACCTAGCATCCGAATGAAGTCGAACCATTTGATCGATTCATCAAAACCTCATAATCCCCCAAGAGCTCAACATGTTGGGTACGGTATAATAGTATCGAGTACATACCACAGCATCGGTGGTCCAGCCGTAGAAGGGCAAACCTAAGCCTCACTAATGGCGCCGCGTAACTGCCGCAAACCCTAAGGTTCAAAGGCTTTCACACGGTCATTAAGTCGAGTTTGTTAGTTATATGTATGCCCTAGAGGCCATTACTGTACATACGATGTATATTGTAATGGATGCTTGGACATATATAGGGAGGACTTTCTTGCTCGACATGATAGTACGCTATCTGGTTGTACT
This sequence comes from Agapanthus africanus, assembly GCA_030015575.1. Lineage (NCBI taxonomy): Eukaryota > Viridiplantae > Streptophyta > Magnoliopsida > Asparagales > Amaryllidaceae > Agapanthus > Agapanthus africanus. The sequence goes on along the minus strand of JASDDO010000014.1, from coordinate 466,094,358 downwards.
TTATCTTAACATGTACTCTGATTGTCTCTATGTTACATGTTGATAAAGACCTTAGGATATGTACTCGACTACTGGGACTATGATGAGATCATACTAGTGGGGCCACGGTAGTCGACGAGTACATCCTATAACTGTTCCTAGTCGAGGGTGTATCGAGACATGGCATCTATGCACCTGAGTAGACTAGCGTATACGCATCATGACCCATATGATAGGCGATGGATGATCCCATATCCATCAGTGTTTGACATCAAGGATGGTGTACGGGTGCTCAGTGGAGACTGGGTACACTTGACGGACTCGCCGAGAACTCCCAGATGGTATTATACCTCACGTCAGATGGCAGTTCTCCGGTGACACTGGTACAGAGTAGTCTGTTGACCCGAGATCGTCATAGAGTCTTGTGTGATTCCCACTGTGCTTTGATTTCCATCATACCATGTCCAAGAGGGCGTGCAAAAAGGTGGCTTTTGGGTACAGTCCCGAATCACATGGAGGCAATGAGCGATAGGAGGGGATTCGTCTCTCCCGGTATAGGGAGTTGATGTTGCGCTGTGTTCGATTGGCTGTAACCGGAAATCCCTAGCCAGGGTTGCAGAGATTTACTGGTAATGTTATCAGTAGTTTCTCGAACTGTTATAGAGCTCATATCGACACGACTTATCAAGCTACTGGGGTGTGACGTTTACCACCCCTAGGCGAGATACGCGACATATCAGACGACGAGACAGGACTGTACGGGAATGTTACTGATTGGATTCACAGGAGAATGTACAGGCTTGCTTTTTGATCTTCTGAGCGCTCAATACCTGGGTGGCTGTTACGTTTAGCTGACCGCTTGCAGCTTGTAGGTGTTTGATATGATCATCACCTACTGCCGGCGTATTGACGATTCTTTAGAGTCCTACACAGAGGTTTCTTGGCTCAGGCAAAAAGGAGTAGGAACACATATGTGATATGTGCGGGACCAAGGATAATACGATATGAGATACCGTATTCTATTCTTGCGATATTTGATATCAGCCGGGTCATCGGATCAAGTGTTGATTCGATGAATCGGTACGGATAAATATTAGTCGGTTATATGCGATATTGCTGGATTGTCGGATCAAGTGTTGATTCGATAATTTAATGTATAATAATATATATGTGATATTTTAAATTACATTAACTAATACTTGCTCACTAAATGATTCTTTTTCTCACTCGGGTAATACATTGATATATATGCGATATATGTTAATTGTATTATTTTATTTGGTTACAGTAAATATTATATATGTGATATATAATATAGTAACATGATATGATAACTAATGCAACATGTTTAGTAAAGATTAAACAAGATTAGGGCTTGATTTGGGTTAATGCTTTCTAGATGTTTCTAGAAGGTTTTCTTTTATTTTGGAAAAGATATTTTCAAATGACTCATTCTTAACCTAACCCAAACCCTAGCCTTGGTTAATTCTCTACACTGTTTTAGTCAACCATGGTTGCATTATTGATCATCTTTATCGTTTTATTATTCATCACAAAAGAAATGATTCAATGTTCATCTTCTTCCTTCTTCTTCTTTTCTTGCAAAGCTTTCTAGCTTTGATCTTTGTGATGAAAATGAGTGAGAAATAGAAAATAAAAGAGAGAAAAAATCCTACTTCATCATCCTCATCTATCCTTGCCCTTTAGATGAGAGTGTTCACTTCATATTATGAGTGTTAGCTTGTGTTAACGAAACTTCAAGGTAGATCATCTTTGTATCGAAGATCGGAAGAAAGACTGCATCTTTCTCTTCGTGGAACCTCTCGAGTGTTCGGAACACGGTGATCGCAGCGAAGGGACTTCAACACGGAGCTTAAGAAGTGAAGGACCGGATCTACAAAGGTTGTAATCCCTCTCACTTAGTGTTAAAGTGTTTAACATGCTTGTTTTCGCCTAAACTCTAGTTTAAAGATCCGGATTTGGGTTGTTCGGCACGGCTAAAATTTAAATCGGGCATGGTTGATTCCTCATAGACCCTTGTGGCAGTGCCTAGTAACCCTACAGAGTTAGGGTTTCATTCTTCTAAAGGGTCCATAGAATTGCCTGCATGTCTTTCCGAATACTTTAAACTTGGAATAATAGGTTTCTGACATTCGATCGTCTCTGTCGACTCTCAACGTCTCCGCGTGAAGTCGTCTCTAGCTGGAATCAATCTATCTGATGACCTCGCATCGGTGTAGCGAACGAATCACATGTCCTAGTCATTCATCCTCGGTGACTAGCGACCTTCTATCCTCCCTTAGTACAACTCGTACTGCAATAGCTCCAACATCTGGGGCGATATCTCGTCGTTCGTAGCAACAACTGGCTCACTCGTTTGCACGCTGAACAGTGCCTCAATCATCACGAATAAGCAATACATTAACGGTCATCAAAATCTGGTTAGCCTCTATCCGTAGCTCAATCCTCTAGTACCGATCAGCACATTCGAGTAATCTCATACAGCGATCCATCCCACGCTCGTGGCGCGAAAACACCATAAAAAGTCACATCTGTGCAATCGTGTGTCGCCGGAATCAACTTCTGGTCAGTCCTCATTCGGGAGGAGCTCGTGCTGACTGCAACTCTAGCTGTAGCTCTCCCTTCCCGTAATCGTGGCAGCAAAACAATAACTGGTACTGATGAGGCTAGATCAGGAATGAATATAATACTGAACAAAGAAATGTACAACCTAAGGCTTCTTAAGTGGAGTAGCGTATCGTAAGTATGCCGCGGAACATACCCACGGTACGTCACTCTACTTTAGTCACCTATTCCATCAACCAAGGGTCATCCTACGCTCCGAAAGTAAAACCTAACGCTCTGATACCAACTTTATCACGTCCCGAATGTACGGAATATGACCGGCACTTAAACTACGAAACGTCTCGAGGCGTACGTAATCTAAGTAAGCCGAAAACCCAGAAATCCAAACCAAAAAAAGTAGTGGAGTGAAGGAAAAACCATTTCAAATCAAATAGTTTGCACATATGCCGAAATATGCATTTTAAAATCATAAGTCTTTTCTAAAAATTTCGGCAGAGTTTCCTTTATAAAAATTGACCCCAAACGGGTACAAAACCTGATAAAGCAAATATAATGAAAATGCATCCCCAAGCGGGAGCTAGCTCTTCGTCAATCGACGGGCACAACCACGGAAGCAATATAATATACAACGCCGAAAGGCGAGGATCACAACAAAGAAGGAAACTCAAGACAACATGAAATCCATAGAAATACAACGCGCGACTGGTCTCTATCACAAATAAATACATGTTTGGTTGATGGAACTTCTAGATACAACAGAATAATAATATAGAAGGTATACTGATGGGTACGATACAAAATAAACCCACCTACTAGCAAATCACCAGGAAATGGAAGTAGTGCCAGCAAAGCCGTAATGAAACCTGTACGGCAAAACCTGCAAGAAACTATGGCACAACGGGGGCGAGTTGCCAACTCGTTAATAGAATACATCTACGAACAGGAATCGCATGTATGACGCAATCCTAGGTCATACGATCATAATATATCCTCAAATATATATAACATGCAGCTTATAACAATGGCTAGGGTAAATATCTAACCCAAGTGTAATCCCATGTCCCCGTATCAGTGCCTCAGGTAGCAATATATCATATGGATGATGTATGCATGCATGAAATAGAATGCATGTACTGAAGAAAACTGCTTTCATAATTTAGTGAGATTTTCTGTATATTTAAAACGAGGTATCATAATGAAATCAGCATAAACAGTGTCTAGCATCGACACAAAACATAAACCCCAATATCTCAATATCTCAGGCTCCGGCTATCCGGACTGGCCAGGATCATCAAATCTCAGTACCTCAATATCTCATAAATCTCAATTTCTCAATCTCACTATCTAGGGCGCCATCAGTCCAGACCGGCCCCTACCATTAATCTCAATACCACGATGGTATCCTCCGGATATCCGACGTGTCGGGTAAAATCACCGGTCGGTAGTGCTCTACTGCCAGGCTCAACGCCATCATCTGCGATCTTCTTGCCCCGGGGTACCGCACCGGGTCCACCATGTACCCGAAACGGTTCATCCGCGTCCTCGAATCAGGATTCGAAATCCATCAGCAAACTCATGGTGGACGCTGAAATATCATATCAAGGGTAACCGGGTTTTTAAAACATTTACAAAGTCTCTTTGAAATACCCGCGGTTCCCAAATCCAGAAATATCATAGAAACAACATATCTTAATACGCATAATCAGAAAGAACTGATGTATGTGGCATGTACATGATATGCAAGTATAACAGTGAATAATAACATGCATGAGGTAGCAAGTAATAACTACAATGTCTAAACTAGCATATAGGGCGGGTACACTAATGTCATGTCCAAACTATTAGCTAACAACCTATGTCAATGAAATAGTATTTTCTAAATTGTTCGTGACATGGCAATTACCGATGAAGATGTGTGTGAGCCGGCAAGTAAGTGTACGTGGTACATACGGGTCATCGGTAATGGTGCTGGTGTCCTAACAGCATGATATCAACAATAGAATATGATTCATAATATAACATGCGATGCGGAGCGAACAACAATAATGAGCGGGAGCTGAATACTAGACACAACGATAACAAATATGCATTTAATATCCTATGAGTCATACAGCTACACTAAACTATACGGCCGAGCTAACAGGCTAACTGAAGGTAAGGAAGCCGCCTAACATCTAAGTCGATACACACACACACACACATACACATACATATATATATATATATATATATATTAGTCGGTGATCTCGCCTCGATAATATCACAACCGATACCATATCTATAATTAGACATCCCAAGTCAAGAGTGCAGATCGAACATCAATATATAGCTCGTACGTAAATCTGTCGTACGACATCCCCAAATCTGGGTATGGGTCAGTATCACATTCATCATATTATTCATCTGGTATCCTCTTTATCCAAGATCATAATCCGGGTACTGACCTACGTCTAGTACAATACTAATATCATCAATATGATCATGATCAGACTACTGATCGACAGTCTCGTACAATTCGATATCATCATCATATATCGTCATAAAGAGGTATACATCGCCCAATACGATCTATCATCAGCCTCCTAGCATATCATATCTCTTATCACGATCACATTTCCACCATTTTATTTATATCACCATTCACATGGTATCATCGTCCAAAGATCCGGTAAAACATCAGGACGTATCTCAAGTACGAATCCTGCCATACCACCGATCTCACGGTCTCAAATCACAACTCATCGACTCACCTCAAATCCCAAATACTATCCTCAAATCCAGTATATGATCACATAGTCCCATACCCATGTGAACACATAAATGTATAGAATCCCATATAAGTACACATGAAAGAAGAATGAATGTAATTATGGGTGTGTGCGTGCATGTGTGGTGCGACCACTACTCTAGGGTTTCGCAACACTAAGTCAATCTAAACACACTAAATATCCATCTTGTCATCAATAATCTCAACAATATAAATAATCAATATATGTGTGTATACGTATTCGTATACATCACCACGAACGGCGGGGGTGCTATACGCCATCCACCCGACTTCTCCCCGTAGATATAAATCTACTCACCTTGCTTCTCGTGTGCCGATGCCACCATCTTCATCTTCATCTCCTCGACGTCACGTGGGGTACCTACAAGGATGGCACAAACGCTAAAGCACATGGAAATCACATCGAAAACAAAAACGGCATACGCTCCTCGCATAGGTAAAAACCTATAGTCTCGCATGCAAACACGACCAATAACCCTTTGCCGTTGACGTTCAAACACCATCCGACAGAAAAGAATCATCAAATACTAAAATACATGCTAAAGCAAGTCATAAATCATGCGCCAACACATGAAAACTAACCCAGATTTTACCCTAAATGGAAACAGTCAAAATCGCACATGCTAGGGGTCAAGTTTACAGGGTATAAGGCTACAGAACAAAAACGAGACGGTTGCCTCCTGCTCTGGCCGCAATTTGCGGCCAGAGGGATTAAATATGTGGCCCAAACAAGGAATTAGGGGCTAGGGCTTTGTGTGGTGGTTTTTATTTGCCTGCACATCTCACTGTCAACTCAATTTTATTTTAGGGGTCTCGGGGTGATAGCGGATTTCAAAATACGATCATAGATTCACAGTTTTTCCCCGATATCGTCTCATAATTCTGTATTCTGGGTTCATGTTCCAGTTATTGTCCAATACAACATCAAAACAGGGGTTCTAAGGTCACTACATGCCTCAATTTCACCTTTGATTCAGATCCAACCCTAAACCCTAACTTGTAATTTCTAGAGTCCATCAAACGACACCATATCAACATGATACTAGTATGGATGCACAAGGAAATTGAAATACTACTCTAGGGTGTAGAAATTACCTCCTTTGGCAACTCAAGAATATTCTTGTGTTGCTCAAAGTCCTCAAAATCAGCTCTTGCTTAGTCCTTTGTGTAGCTAGTGAGCTTGGGAACAAATTTTGTGAAGTCGAAATGGGGTTTCGAGGTTGTTTTCATGGTGGATCAAGGTTGAAGAGGGAGGAGGAAGAAGAGGGAGCAGGAGCAGCAGCAGCTCATATCGAGGGGGAGAGAGAAAATGAGAAGAGAAATGATGGGGGGGATGGTCCAAAAGTCAAAAGTAACCCTCTCTCTCTCTCATCGTCATACTTTATCTTTTTCTTTTCCTTTTTCTTTTTCCTTTATCCTTCTCACAGAATGGTTACCCTAGGCCACCATCTACCCAGAACATGTAAGAAAATGTAACAAGTGTGGAAAAATGATATGTGCACATTTTTGCACGAAAATGCTAAAAACCCGATTAGCGATTTTTAATCGCGATTAGCACTAAAATAGCATATTCTTAACCATAAAAACTTTAAAATGGCATATTTCCACAAAATACCCTATTTTAGAATTTTCCATAATTTTTCCATAATTTTCCCCATTTATCGGTATTTAATTATACCGAAATATTAAAATATTCATTAAAATTAAGATTAAATTATAAAAATTCCCAAAAATAATATTTTATTATTTTTTTTAAATGTTACAGTCATCATCATCCATGATGCAATCTTCTCCATCACCATTAATGAGAAAACCGTAGTATCTCTCCGGTGGGCGAGTAGTCCTACCAGATCAACGGAGTGGCTGAGATTCATAAGATTCTGTTGCAACATCAAGTTCAACCAAGTCGTCATTTGTAACTTGTGTCTCTAGAACCTCTTCTAGATCTACCACATTGCCGTCAGTATCATTTGGAAAAATCTTATTTTCTAAAAATGTGGCATGTTGAGAAACAAATACTTTTTGTTCCTCCTTGTGGTAGAAAAAATATCCAAATGAATGTTTTGGATATCCCACAAATATACACTTGACCTATCATGTCTCGAGTTTATCCGGATTCTTCTTTTTGACAAAAGCCGGATAACCCTAAATCTTAACTCGTTTAAGAGATGGTCTCTTCCCATACCATATCTCATATGGAGTGTTAGACACGGTCTTGGTTAGAACTTTGCTCAACAGAAAAGCTGCAGTCTCCAATGCATGCCCCCAAAAGGAGAGAGGTAACTCAGCATCAATCATCATGGATCGTACCCTATCTAATAGGGTACGATTCCGCCGTTCTAATACACCGTTGTGTTGTGGTGTATAAGGGGGAGTGAGCTGAGAGAGAATCCCATTCTCTTTTAGGAAGTTCGAAAACTCTGTACTAAGATACTCTCCATCTTAATCTGATCGAAGTATTTTGATGCTCATTACAGTTTGTTTTTCTACTTCAAGTTTGTACTCCTTGAATTTCTCGAAAGCTTCAGACTTATGCTTTAATAAAAACAAATGACCGAATCTCGAGAAATCATCAGTAAAAGTTATGAAGTAAGAAAAACCGCCTCTCGCATGTGTAGACATTGGCCAACATACATCACTATGTAAGAGGTCCAAGAGTTCTATAGCTCTTTCTCCGTGTCCAGTAAACGGAGTTTTGTTCATTTTCCCTTTGATACAAGACTGACAAGTCACATAAGATTTATACTAAAAAGGATTTAAATATCCATCTTTATGAAGGTTGTTTAGTCTTGTTTCGTTAATATGACCAAGTCTAAAATGCCAAAGGAAAGCTTCATTTATATCTGAAAATTTTCTTTTATTTGTGTGTTGTATGTTGAAAACTGTGTGTTGATTTAGGACGAATATCCCGTTATTAAGTGTACCATAACTAATCAGCTCTTGATTCAGTTCAATGTTCATAACATTGTGCTGCAATACAATATGATATCCTTCATTGTCTAACAAAGAAACATATATTATATTACAAAGCATCCTAGGTACAAAATAACATGGGTTCAAAACCAATATACAACCCGACGGCAACCCTAGGTGATACACTCCTACTGAAACTGCATGTACATTGGAACCATTTCCAACTCGGAAAGTATGATCACCGGTCTTCAAAACTCCGCTATTTCTCAAGCCCTGCAAAGAATTGCAGATATGAGAACACGAACCGGTATCTAATACACAGGAAGCAGTGTTTATAGAAAAATAGTTTTCAGTCACAAACACACCTGAAGCGGAAGCATCACCATGCTTCTTTTTGTTGAGATCAGCAATATACACGACACAATTCTGCTTCCAATGCCCCGTCTTCTTGCAATAGAAACATTCTCCTTTTCCCGACTTCTCTGTTAGTTATATATATGCCCTAGAGGCCATTACTGTACATGTGATGTATATTGTAGTGGATGCTTGGACATACATACTGAGGACTTTCCTGCTCGACATGATAGTATGCTATCTGGTTGCACTTTATCTTAACATGTATACTGATTGTCTTTATGTTACATGTTGATAAAGCCCTTAGGATGAGTACTTGACTACCATGATTATGATGCGGATCATACTAGTGGGGTACAGGTAGTCGGCAAGTACATCCTTCAAATATTCCTAGTCGTGGGAGTATCGAGACAGCGCATCGATACTCCATAGTAGACTAGCGTATAGCTTCTCGACCTATGTAGATGGGCGATGGATGATCCCATATCCATTGGTGTTTGACATTAGAGATGGTATACGGGTGCTCAGTGGAGACTGGGTACACAGGACAGACTCGCCGAGAACTCCCAGATGGTATTATACCTCACGTCAGATGACAGTTCTCTGGTGACACCGGTACAGGTTAGTCTGTAGACCCGAGATCGTCATAGAGTCTTGTGTGATTCCTACTGTACTTTGATTTCCACCTTACCAAATTCAATAGAACGTGCAAAACGGTGGCTTTTGGGTATAGTCCTGAATCACATGGAGTCAATGAGCGATAGGAGGGGTTTCGTCTCTCCGGGCATTGGGGGTTGATGTTACGCTGTGCTCGATTGGCTATAACAGGAACTCCCTGGCCAGGGCTGATTCTGAGTTATACTAGTAAATGTTATCAGTAGTTTCTCAACCCGTTATGAGCCTCACATTGGCACGACTTATCGAGTTACTGGGGTCTGACGTTTACCACCCCTAGACGAGATATGCGACATATCAGACGAAGAGACCGGACTGTACGGTAGTGTTACTGATTGGATTCGCAGGAGTATGAGCAGGCATGCTTGTTGATCTTCTGATCGTTCAATACCCGGGTGGCCGTTACGTTTTGCTGACCGCTTGCGGCTTGTGGGTGTTTGATATGATCATCACCTACTGCCGGCGTATTGAAGATTCTTTAGAGTCCTACACAGAGGCTTCCTGGCTCAAGCGAAACGGAGTAGGAGCACATATGTGATATGTGCGGGACCGACATTAATGCGAGTATGTGATACCGTATTCTATTCTCGTGATAAATGTATCGATCGGTTATATGAGATATAGCCGGGTTATCGGATCAAGTGTTGATTCGATAAGTTGTTACATCTGATATTAGTCGGTTGTATGTGATATAGCCGGATTATTAAATCAAGTGTTGATTTAATAAATTAATGAGTAATTATATATTTGATATATTACATTACATTAACTAATATTAGCTCACTTAAGTAATTCTTTTTCTCACATTTGATATATTGACATATATGTGATATATGTTAATTGTATTCTTTTTGCACACTAATATATATGTGATATATATCATTGTGACATGCTAGGTTACACATGCAACATGTATGTATGAGACTTATACCATGCTAGGGTTTATGCGAAGGGTTTTTATTTATTTAAAGTTAAACAAATTAGATGGAAAAGGAATAATGTTTCAAGCTTGGATGAAGCTTGTAGAACATTGACCAAGTCCACTTGTTTGTCTTCCTTAAGATATTTGTTAACCCAACATTAACCCATGACCATGGTTTATTCTCTAAATGAGTTAGGAATGACATAATAACTCACCATGGTTGCATTTCTGTCCTCATGAATAATTCATTCATCACTTGACTTCTTCTTCTTCCTCCTCTTGAGTTTGCTCTCTAGCTTGTGATCAAGTGATGATTTTTAGTGAGAAAAATAAATCTAAAGTGAGCCCACTTCCTACTTCATCATCCTCTACTACTTGCCATTTAGTATAGGGTGTTTTTCTTCACTAATTCCACAATTAGTGAAGAGATAGCTTGGTTTAGTGTCTCCTCGACGTAGATCATCTTCGGCCTCGAAGACATCGATGCAAGCTTGTTCATTTCTTCATAGGAGCCTCTCTAGAGTCCAGGAGTTCATGATCGCAGCGAAGGGACTACTGCACGGAGCTAATGAAGTGAAGGACCGGTCTACAAAGGTTGTATTCCTTGTTCACATCTTATGCAAAGTTGTTTGCATTTCATTTCTTCGGATTTTCTAGTATACAATTCTTGGTTAGGGTTAGCTAGTATGGCTAGAATTTTAATTTGGCATAGAAGTTGCCTCCCGAAACCTTGCTGCCATGGTAGGCAACCCTGCAATGGTATCAGACCCATGCTAGAAAATTAGACGAATTTTGTTAGATTACAAAACCGAAACAACTCCAAAACTTGAAACACGAATACCTAGTTTCTGTCGATCTTAAAAAGTCCTCTAATTTTTTTTAAACAACTGCAGAATGTTATATGAGATATAACATGAATACAGAAGAAAATTGAAGCAATTTGGCCAAACATTGGCCAGCCACATGAGGTATAAAACCGGCCTGCTTGGTTGGAATACAGGTTCTGGGCATCAATTTTTGTCTGTGTTCCAGTGACTGGGTTTGGTGTTTCAGGTGTTGTTTGTTTTCTCTAAGTTTGCATGTGATGTGATCTCACCCTATAAGCAATTCAGAGTGTTTCGTATTCGTAGTTTTTGTTGGATATAGTGTCCTCAAAGTCAATTATTGGATCGCAGGCACGTGATTGCAATGATTGAGGGAGGACCTATACCGGTAGGACAGTCTTACTCGAGATGATAGTATGCTATCTGGTTTGTCTTTATCATCGTGTACATGCTTTAGGTGATATTATAGATCACTATTACACGTTTATAGAGCCCTTAGGATTCTTTCTTGACTACCAGCAGTATGATGGCGATCATATACGTGAGAGTTGGGTAGTCTATAAGCACATCCTTAAAGTGTCCCTAGTCGTGGGAGTTTCGAGACTGGGCATCGATACTCCATGAGTAGACTAGTGTATACGATCGAGGCCCGATGAGGGGCGATGGCTGGTCTTATAATCCATTGGTGTCAGTTGGATCACCTAAGACGTATATAGGTGCACATTAGGTTATGAGTACACCGGACAGGACTCGCCGGGAACATGCTAGTTGGTATTATACCCGACGTCAGATAGTAGTTCCCTGGTGACATGTGTACAGGTTAGTCTATCGACCTAAGATCGTCATTCATCTCGTGTGAGTTCCCATTGTGGTTTGATTACTACCTTACCACGGCTCAAAAGAGTCCTGCAAACATTTTTTAGTTGGGTACAGTCCCAGGCAATATGGAGTCAGTGAGCGGATCGGCAGGGGATTCGTCTCTCCCGGTATTGGGGATGAGATCGCGCTCTGTCTAGGAGAGCCATTACACGAAGTCCTTGGCCAAGGCATGTAAGATTTACTGGTAGGTATTCCATTAGTATCTCAGGGTGTTTTGGGATACACTCCGACACGACTTATACCACTTTTGGTGGTCTGACGTTTACCATCCCCCTAGGCCCGATATGCGATACTCACAGACGAACGGACCGGACTATACGGATATTGTTACTGACAGGCTCAGTACGGTTTCGGGATGAGTTCTCTCGTCGGCCTCCCTTTTCTTAATACCTTGGTAGCCGTTACGTACAGCTAGTACCACTGACGTGCTTGTGGTTAAACCAACTGCCAGCGTATTGACGAGTTTTTAGAGTCCCCCATAGAAAGTTTCCCAAGTTCGGGAGAAACGTTGTAGAGGCCGTATGGTTTTATGGTAGGGTTCGATCATATACGTGCACTTGTTCATGGATCATGATCGGACGAATCATACTAGTAGGCTTTGGTTTAAGCCGGATCTCCTAGTATTAGATTTGTTGGATTACTTTAGTCTCATTGTATTCGCATTCAGTCGGAATGCGGATGCATGTATGTATATACAGGTGAGGGGTATCCTTGTGATCCGTTACGAGTTTAGTTTAGATGTTGCTATTCTCTTTTTGGATTAAACATTTTGGTTTAATTGCTTAGTAGTGGAAATTGTGAGTAGAAATCATGATGAAGGACATAAATGAGGCATGTGCATGAGTGATGACTCATGGTCTTATTTTTTATGCTATGTCAACTTTATTGATTGATTTTTATGTTGAAATGATATGAGGAGAGAGAGGGCAGCCACAAGGGTGGGGTTGGCTCTTGAGATTTCGTTCAAGTGCTCTCTCATTTTTATTCCAACACAATAACAAAATGAGCTCTTCTTCATCTTCTTCTCTAGCTCATATTTTTCACCATGGCTTCATCTTCAACCTCCATCCATACAATCTCATGTGTTGAGACTTGATCAGTCGAAAATAGTGCATTCTCAACACGTTAATTTCCCTACTCTTATCATTCATATATAGATGTTTATTATAATTATAACACAGATTACGATTTCATATGGAAAATACCAAATTACCTGTGTTATAGTTATAATCGATATTCTAGAGGGAAATTACGTTTTTATTACGAATCGCATTGATTTGTATATATCAATCCTTGTCTCGAGATTGTGTGCAGGAAATTCTCCAGGTAAAAGAGCCGGAATGCTAAAAGTGCTGATAAAAATACACCAAGTCCAAGACTTGTGATCTGGCAGTAAACAGGAAAGCACAATGAGATTCCTGACATACAGTAAAGCCCAAAAGAGCCAACACATAACAGCCCAGAAAAATGAAGCACCAACTCCACCACATGGCTGCGGATCTGCGGCCAAGTTGGCCTATCCGCGGCCAAGTTGGCCTATCCGTCACCTGCTCATATTTCTCCACATGCCTTATTGTAACGGCCTAGCTTCTATAAGACTCTCTAAAGACCACGTGGCTTCATCCAGAAGGCTCGTCCTAATAAACTTATCCTAGAATATACCTTATTCTAGAATATTCCCTCCAACAAACTTCTTCTAGAAGACTCTCCCTAACAACCTAGCTTTTGGAGGGAAGATTCAAATGAGGTGGTTATAAAATGAGATCTAGATCTAGGGTTTGAGGTTGTTGATTTTGGAGGGAAATGAATAAGGGTTGATTGTTCATAATTTGAGTGGTAAAAATCTAGTGAGATCCAAATCAATTCCAAAACAAATTGAGTGACACAATTTGATCCAATTCAAGATTCATTGAGTACCAAATTGAGCAAGAATCCCACGATCCTTTTGAAGCAGCGCCGATTTTCATCCGAGCAAGAGATCCAAGACGATCCGCGACTCAAGAAGACGATGCGAAGCTAGTTCGATGATTTTTGTTCCTCCTCAATTCTTGTAGTCTTTGAGTGTATTGTAACAAAATATCGAATAATAAAAGTTGAAGATCTTGATTCTTGTTTTCTATTCATTCTCGCATTATGATATTTTTCATTCTTGATTGTTTGATGATGATGCGTGAATAAAACTCCGCTTGCATCGGAATCAAAAGAATAAATAGAATGATGTTGATGAATTCTTGAACGATTCTTAAGTCTTGTGAGTTTTGTAAACCCTAGGTAATTGAATCAAAGATGACCTAGTTTTGAGCGAGATGCTTTGTTGAATGTTTTCGCTCTAAATTAGAGATCAACAATCGATGATTGAATTTCCTAGAGTCTAGAATTTGAATGCTAATGAACGAAAGGACAAGGGATGAGGATGAAGAAACCCTAGTTTCTTCAATAGATCCCTAAACCTCGTTGATTGACATCGATCTAGCATCAAATCTTCAATAGATAAGAATTTGTAATTATAAGAATCAATCATCACTATCGATTCAATTGATTCCGACAAGCCTCTCTTCAAATCTTGATCACTAAACGATTTGGATATTTTCTTGATTTCTACCATTTCTTGATTCTAGATCTATATTCTTTATGTTTTCTTGAAATCAAATATTACAAATCTTGAATCAACTTTCTTGCATTTTCTTTTATATTTTCATTTCGACTCATCTAAAACAATAATCGATCAAAACATACATCTCAGTGGATGATCCGTATACATTAACGCGCTACACCGACACCGTTAATTGATTGCGGTATAAATATTTTTAATTGTGAAAACTTTACATTTCATCACAACGAAAACGACCAATCAAATGGCGCCGTTGCCGGGGATGTGTGGTATTTTGTTCGTTTTTTTTATTTGACTTGAAAATTTATTATTCCATCAAAATTTTTAGATCGAATTCGCATCAAGCGCTTAACGATTAGTTGTGAATTTTTGCGAGGGAATCTGGAATCATTGTAGCAGTGCGATCAAGATTCAGAGAAGTTCTGCAAATTCAAGAGGAGTCAAGGAAGCTACAGAAAAATTTCGAAACCCTAATTCCAACAGTTCACCGTTGATCCGCGGCAAATGTTGCGTTTTTGCGGCGGTTCCGCCGCCGTTTAGGCGTTTCAGTGACTCAAGTTTCTGTGGTATACTCTCTGTTCTTTCTTCTTCTCTCTGATCTTCTCCAATAACTATTTTCTGCAAGATTCTTTGTAAAATTCGCAGCGCCGCTAAAAGAAAAATTTGTTGCGTGTTTTGATCTTGGTTGTTTGTATTTTTAACACGGAAATTAAGGGGCAAAGACCAAATTCTGATTAGGTGGGGATTTCATTACCCTTCCTAAGCCCTGGAAATCACAACTTGGATCCGCATCACCCTCATTAATTAAAAGAAATTTAGACAAGACTCTAAGGACAGTCGCGCTCATTTAGGAAAGAAGGAGGTCATGGGTAATCTATTGTTTATCCGCATTTCTTTTGTGGTGTCTAAGGAAAGTGTGTCTAAGGCAAGTGGTTGCTTAATTAGGACCACTACTTACGTAGTGGAGAACCTCCCACTTACTTGGCACTTACCTGGCCATAGAAGGGATAAAGAGGCAGTAGAGGATTTATCTTGCGATTTGTCTTCTGGAAGTCTAGGAGCAGTCTAGAAACTCCACCTAGGTGACCACTAGATTTAGGGTTGCTTGTGCAGTGTTTGTGTGAATTTTTCAAAAAATCCATATTTTTTTCAAAACAAACACCAACCAACTTTTCTTCTAATTATCACTACGCTTCCACTTGTGCTACAACCGTTTAGCACATGTTAGGCTGGACACGGGATTCTATTTCCCGTCTTGTCCGCGTCTCTTTTATCGACCCTAGAGTCGGTAATACTTCGTCTTCTTTCCCACCACCCACCACGACCGCGATGAACGAATTTCCATCACACATTAACACCACTCTGCCACCGCCCGCAGGTGCGCAGAACCCTCCTCGCATTTCTCTCCAAGAGAGATGCTATCCTACACGTATTCCCCTTCCCACCTGCCTTTCTATTCCACCTTCCAACGGGGAAAATTTTGAAATCAACCCTCAATCTATCAAAATGTTACCCAAATTTCACGGTCTTGAGTCTGAAGACGCATACGTTTTTATAACCAAATTTGAAAACGTATGCACAATGATTGGAACGTCACAACTGTCTTTGGATGCTCTGCGTTTACGTCTTCTCCCATTCACTTTGTGCGATTTAGCCGAGAAGTGGCTTTATAATACAACCGCTCATTCTATTTCAAAATGGGATGAATTTGTTGCAGCATTCCTTAAGAAATTTTATCCCAATCACAAGACCAGCCGTGTTCGGAGCGAAATCTTCCAATTTACCCAACTTCCCAATGAAACATTCTGGAAATGCTTTGAACGGTTCAAGGATCTTCTTTCACAATACCCTCATCACGGAATCCCCAGGTGGGATTTGTGTCGAGTTATCTATGAGGGTATTGATCTCACGACTAAACAGATGCTTGAAACCATGTGTCATTGCCAATTCCTATCTAAAGATGATGGTGAAGCTTGGAAATACCTAGAAGATTTAGCTCAAAACACATTACAATGGGAAAGTGTTAGACCACCATCGCCTAGGGAAAGTATCAATCAGCTCGATGTTTCCATCATGATGAGAGCCGAAATGGCCGCAATACAAAGGAAACTCGACGCTATAGAAAACAGAATTTCTTCAGCCTCCCTAAACCAATACACACTTCCCAAAACCGTGTGTGGTTGCTGTTCAAACCCATCACATTTGACGGAAGAATGTCCTTTGAATGTACCGTTTCAAGGTCACATTAATGCTGCGTTTCAGCAAAGACCAGTAAACGATCCTTCTTCTTCCTCACATAATCAATATTGGAGGAATCGCCCTGATCTTTCTTGGATCCAACACCAAACTCAATACACGGATCCAAACCATAATAACTTTCAATGGGTCTCTCCACCACAACAGCAACCACCATAAATGAATCAGCACCCCTTTTAACCACAAAATTTTCAAAACCCGGCCAACAACTTTGATCCTTCTTTTGCCGGTACTTCTACACCCTCTGCACTCGACATGTTCATTACACAGTCCATGAAAACAAATGACATTTTGACGTCTTCTATCCAAATGTTAGTGCAAAACACTGTCTTCCACGGTGAGAGTATCAAATCGATAGAAGTACAAATTGCACAACTGACTGCAACAATGAGTGCTGGATAGAAAAGGAATCTTCCAACTCAACCTCTACCTGATCCTGGACCTTCACATTACACTAATGTGAATGCACTTACCACGTTGAGATCTAGAAGAGTGCTATACAATCATATGGGTGAACAGACTGATGTTGAGGAATCAATTGAACCCCCGGCTTCCACTTCCATTCCCACTCCCACTCCCACTTCTGCTTCTTATCCTATTTCTTCTAATTTACCTTCTTCTTCCGAGCCTATTCTCCGTTTTCCTAAAGGCTCGAACCCTCCACCCACTTCATCCTTTCCACCCCCACAAACTTCTCCACAAATGTTGGACCCAACACTGATTGATAAAGCTCCATTTCCAGAAAGGTTGAGGCCCACCCAATGCCCAAATGGAGAAGCTTGTGGAAATGTTTAAGCAAGTTAACATCAACATCCCTCTCCTAGATGATATACAACAAGTTCTGTCTTATGCGAAAATTCTAAAGAACTTGTACACTAGGAAGATGAAGACTTAAGTGCAGAAAAAAGTGTTCGTGTCGAGTACGGTAGACACAGCTTTTCCTCAACAATTACTAAGGAAACGTAAGGACCCTGGCTGTCCTACTATTTCTATTTCTATTGGGGATAAACACATTAACCGTTCTTTACTCGACTTAGGCGCTAGTGTTAACTTGCTTCCTTACTCGGTTTATGAGCAATTAGGTATCGAAGATTTAAAGCCCTCGAACATAACTCTCCAGATGGCCGACCGATCAATCATAAAACCTAGGGAAGAACTTGAGGATGTGTTGATAAAAATCGGGGAATTTGTATTCCCTGTGGACTTTATTGTTCTTGATACACAGCCTGTAGTGAGCCCACGAAACCAAATTCCGGTGATTCTCGGTCGACCCTTTTTGGCTACTTCCAACGCTGTAATCAACTGTAGAAACGACTCTATGAACTTATCTTTCGGGAATAGGTCAATTGAGCTCAACATTTACAAGTTGGGAAGTCAACCCTCCGATCCTCATGCTCGAGTATGTTCTGTCGAATTAATGGATTTCGACAGCAGCGAATTTGATCAGCTTCACGATACAGATCCGGACTTCCTTTATACGTTGTTGTTTGACCCAGATATGTATCACATACATACAGACCCTTCTTTCGAGTTGTCCAGGTCAACATCTAACGTTGATTATGAACCTTTTCTGGAGTCTGAGTATCATCCCGTTCTTGCTAATGACATTATTCTTCGGGATATCGATGAAAGCTTCAACGACATGTTCGCTGATAGACATGCATTCTTAGCAAACACAGGTGTTGAGACGAATCATCTCCAAAATGAAGAAATTGAACCTCCACCCCTTCTTCTTGACAATCACACGAATGCAAGTAATCCATCACAATCACTGTGTCGTCTCTCTAAAACGAGACGTAAACCCTTTCTTTTACACCACTTATCTTTTCCCCACTTCTTCTTGGCTCTTTTCAACTTGTTCTTCAACCAACCGGTGCATTACACTGATAAAATCATTGAATGGTTGGTGTTGATTTTTGGTCTTTGCAAAGCCTGGCACTGACCAGTAATTTGTGACCCCCTGTTGTGATTTTCAAAGCTTAATATTGTTTAACTCAAGTTTGGGGGGCGTTATATTTTTGGCTTTTGAAAATAAATGTTGTCCTCAAAATTGTGAGCCAAAAATAAGTTTGGGGGAGATTTTCACATCCATATATTTATTGCCCCCGTTAATAAATGTCCTTCCAAGCTTACTGGTTTTTGAGCTTTAACAGATGACAACAGTGAGGACACTGTTGAAAACAAGTTTGGGGGAGGTTTGTGCTTATTTTGCGCATCATTTTGCATCATAATTTTGTAGGGTTCCTAGGCACTCTCAAGAGGTCTCACAAGGCATCAACCATGCCAATTTCAAAAATTACGGTGCCGAGAAACCCTAGTGTACGGATCGTTGGCTAGAAATCTAGGCGAAAAATGAACTAGTTTACAATTAAACTAAAAGAATACGGAAATACAACCTTTGTAGATCCGTTTGTCCACCTCCATAGCTCCATGAAGAAGTCATCTCCGCTGTACAAATCCGATATTGGACTCTCGCGTTCGCTTCATCGGAGAAATGGCGGGCTAGGTCATCGACGACGTGCCGAAGATGATCTACGTCGAGGCATCGCTAGATCATGCTCCAACTTCACCAAGTCAAGAAATATTATGAAGGAAACGCACTCTACTACTTGGCAAGAGGTAGAGGATGAAGAAATAGGAAGTGAGTAGACTTTAGAATTGGATTTCTCACTTGTTTCATCAATCCACCATTGATGAAGTAAGGTTTCTTCATGAAGAAGAAGAAGAGGAAGAAGATGATAAGTTATGATATTCATTAAATAATAGAAAAGAATAATCATTCTTATCATAATCAAACCATAGTTAGGTGTAGAGAATTAACAAGGGTTAGTGAATGGTTGGGTTAGGACATGAAGACAAAATGGTCACTTTGGTCAAACCTTCATGAAAGTTCATAAACAAACAAAGAAAGCCACCATTATGTCTTCATTATTTTCTTTTGCTAAAATAAACAAAATGGATAAATAAATGAATAAATGAAGCAAAAGAAACCCTAACCATTAACCAACCATGGTTTAATCCATACACCAAACTATCATGTATCATCAAACATGATTCAATCAAATGTACAAATGTATATCACATATACAATGTGCACAATCCAAGTGAGAAAAAGCCATTTAAAGTAAACCAATACTAGTTAATGCAAAGTAGTATATCAAATATATAATTATGCATTAAATCATTAAATCAACACTTGATTCAATGATCCGGTCATGTCTCACACAACCGACTAGTATTCAATGTATCGGCTTATCGAATCAACGCTTGAATCGATAACTAGGTTATATCGCATACAACCATTCGACACATTGATCGCGAGAATGAAATACGGTATCACATACACACATTATTCTCGGTCCCGCACATATCTTATATGCGCTCCTATTTCGTTTCGCCTGAGCCAGGAAACCTCTGTGTAAGACTCTAAAGACTCGTCAATACGCCGGCAGCAGGTGATGATCATATCAAACACCCACAAGCCGCAAGCGGTCTGCTAAACGTAACGGCCACCCGGGTATTGACCGATCAGAAGATCGACGAGCAAGCCCGCTCACACTCCAGTGAATCCAACCAGTAACACTACCGTACAGTCCGGTCTGATCGTCTGATATGTCGCATATCTCGCCTAGGGGTGGTAAACGTCAGACCCCAATAGCTCGATAAGTCGTGTCGATATGAGGTCTATAACACTTCGAGAAACTACTGGTAACACTTACCAGTAAATCTCAGCAACCCTGGCCAGGGATTTCCTGTTATAGCCAATCGAACACAGCGCAACATCAACCCCCTATACCGGGAGAGACGAATCCCCTCCTATCGCTCATTGCCTCCATGTGACTCGGGACTGTACCCAAAAACCACCGTTTTGCACACCCACTTGGACGTGGTAAGATGGAAATCAAAGCACAGTGGGAACCACACAAGACTCTATGACGGTCACGGGTCAACAGACTACTCTGTACCAGTGTCACCAGAGAACTGCCATCTGACGTGAGGTATAATACCATCTGGGAGTTCTCGGCGAGTCCGTCCAGTGTACCCAGTCTCTACTGAGCACCCGTATATCATCTCTGATGTCAAACACCGATGGATATGGGATCATCCATCGCCCATCTGTATGGGTCGAGAAGGTACACGCTAGTCTACTCTGGTATATCGATGCCTCATCTCGATACACCCACGACTAGGGACTTTCAAGGATGTACTTATGGACTACCATGTCCCCACTAGTATGATCCGCATCATAGTCCAGGTAGTCAAGTATACATCCTAAGGGCTTTACCAACATGTAATAGAGAGAAAATCTGTGTACACGTTAAGGTAAAGAGCAACCAGATAGCATACTATCATGTCGAGCAAGAAAGTCCTCCCTATATATGTCCCAGCATCCACTACAATATACATCCAATGTACAGTAATGGCCTCTAGGGCATACATATAACTAACAATCTCCCACTTGCACTAGGGCCATCTGTAGCAGTGGTCGAAGTATCTCATACTCAACCATCCCATAAAGTCTCTCTCTGGGAATTGGCCTTCGTGAGTGGATCCGCCGTGTTATCCTCTGAGTCTGCTCTCCTAACCTCGATCACCCTGGAGATCAACTATCTCCATGATCAGGTGATGCTGCCTTAGAATATGTCTGGATCACTGATGGGACCTGTGTTCCTTGGCATAAGCCACAACTCCATTGTCTCACAATGGTAGGAACGTAGTTCATCTCGTAAACCAATATACACCCAAACAGCCTCTTTGGTAGCATCTTAAGTAGCGATGTATCCTGCCTTCATCGTCTAGTATGTCACGGTATCTAGCTTGGAACTCTTCCAACATACCGTCCCTTTACTGAGGGTAAAGACAATGCCTGTGACTGACATTCAGTCGTCTTTATCACCCTGGAACCTTTCTAGTGATTTTCCCCAAAATCGTTTGATATCATATCACTACAACTAGTGAGAATCCTAACATCCAATTAAATCTATCTCATAGATCCAAAACTCAGGATTTAGGAGGTATCATATTGATCCTACACGGAGAATCTTTGTGACAAACGGAGATTGATCGAGCGTAGCATAAGAAACTCCTTTCTTATCAAGAGTATGTCATCCACGTACTCTACGAGGATCGTCACCATACTCCCTACTACCTTTTTGTATATACAAGGTTCATCTACCATTTTGATGATGTCAACTTCTTTGACTATCTATCAAAACAGATGTTCCAACTCCGCGATGCCTGCTTTATCCTATAAAGCATCTTGCACACGTTTCCGCTGCTCCCACTGTCTACGAGGCCCTCTGGCTGTGTACTTATAGACACACTCTTCTAAAACATCATTTAGAAAAGCAGTCATGACACCCAACCACCAGATATCGTAGTCATGGTATGTAGCCGTGACAAGTAGGATCTGGATGGACTTAAGCATAGCTACTTGAAAAGGTTTCATCATTATCCACACCTGGTCAATGATGTAAACTTTTAACAAGTCTAGCTTTGAAAGTCTCAACTTTTCCATGTACACCAAGTAATCTTCTCAAGATATACTTGCTCCTGATGGGAATTTAACCCTTCAGATATAACAACCAAAGTCCATACTTTGTTGGTGTATAAGGATTCCATCTCAGATTACTAAGCATCCAGCCATTCTTACAGAGTCTTACTCCTGATGGCCAGCTCGAAACTAGTTGGGTCATCATCTCATGATGCAATCCTCGCTCCCACTGTCATAGAGAAACCGAAGTATCTCTCAGGTGGGTGAGGAACCCTACTAGATCGGCGGAGAGGCTGAGGTTCGTTGGTATCTACTGAATCCTTTGGTTGTACCAAATCATCCGCTGTAGTTTGTATAGCCGAAACACTTCCAGTTCTACATAACGGACCTTGCCTCGAGCTTGTCCGGATTTTTCTTTTTAGACATAGGCCGGACAACCCCAAATCTTAACTAACTTAAGATATGGGCTCTTCCCTTTCCATATCATATATGAAGTGGTAGGTAACTGATTTGATCATGACCCTATTCAATAGGTATGCAGCTTCTCAAGCGCACAACTCCCAAAAGGAAACAGGTAACTCAGTAGTACTCATCATAGAGCACACCATATCAAATAGGGTGTATCTGCTCCACCCTAATATACCATCATGCAATGGTGTATTCGGAGGAGTAATTCTTGTAAGTCTACGCTAGTGCCCCGGCCGTCTACAGACGCCAAATGCGGAACAAAAACTTTTAAACTGGCGCTATCGTATACTTTAACCCGGATCTGCCATTATTGCTAAACTAACATACTGTAAAGAGTGTAGAATGGTTATACCGAACGATCCGAGTCCTTCGTTCTTCAACCATCATCCCACGCTCCGTTGCGGCTGCTCCGATCTCGTAGATCTCCGATATCCTCGTCGAGGTGGCACCACATGATCGGTTCTTTAAACGGGCTCCCGCCTCTGACTCGAGGCAACTCGATCGTCAAGTTTGCTAAAAGAGACGACCAAGATTGATGTAGAGAATGAGTAGATGACTTTGTCTCACTTCGTCCAAATCCGTGGACGATCGGTTAATGAAGTTGCCGAGGGAATTGGGTGATGGAATGAAATGAACTGTGGATTCCATACACCCCAAATCTATCATAATCTTTTTTCCAACCATGAAAAACTATCAAGTGAGAGAGTGAATGAGGAGAGAGAGAGGGCAAGCCATATATAGCAAGAGAGAGGTGACCGTAGGAGAAGGGGGTGACCTTAAGCAAAAGCTTCTCACTTTAAAAATATCTTAAGCAATCCAAAAGGTTTTAATAACAAAGCATGAATCACTAATAACACCTCATCAAGTAATAAATGCAACCAATTAGAACACAACACCAATTAGCCTAGTCACCTCATCTGGAATCTTCTAGAACACTGACTCATCATATCTGAAGAAAAGATAAATCCGTCTTTAACAGAATGTTAAAAGACGGCTGATAGAAAACTGGAAACTGGCAACTTCCAAAAGTGATCCTGAAACGACTTTCAGGATAACCCCGAAACTGTATAAATATACCCGCATTTATATTACGACCGAATATAAATGCAACTGAGACAAAGATATTATACCTACTCAATATAATACTCAGATCCGGCTTAAACTAAAGCCGACCAGTATCACCTGTCCGAAAATCGACACGTGCGTAAACGCACGTGCATTTTCCAAACCCTGCCATAAAACCATACGGCCTCTACAACGTTTCGCCCAAACTTGGGAAACTGTCTGTGGGGGACTCTAATGACTCATCAGCACCCCGGCAGTGGGTTTAACCACAAACCGTCAGCGGCACTAGCAATGCGTAACGGCTGCCCATGGACTGACCTCAAGGGATGCCGATGAGCGCACTCATACGGAAAACCCTACTGAGCCTAACAGTGACAATGTATATACAGTCCGGTCCGTTCGTCAATGAGTATCGCATATCTGCCTAGGGGGCTAGTAACGCCAGACCCCCAATAGCAGTATAAGTCATGTCGGAGTGAAGCCCAATTACACCCTGAGATACTACTGGAGTACCTACCAGTAAATCTCCTGCCATGGCCATAGACTTTGTGTAATGGCTCTCCTAGACACAACACGACCTCGCCCCCAATACCGGGAGAGACGAATCCCTTGCCGATCCGCTCACGTGCCTCCATATGGCTCGGGACTGTACCCAAAAGCTACCTGTTTGCACGACTCCTTTGAGCCGTGGTAGGGTAGAAATCAAAGCACAGTGGGAACTCACACGAGACAAATGACGACCTCAGGTCGATGAACTAACCTGTACACATGTCACCAGGGAACTGCTATCTGACGATAGGTATAATACCAACTAGCAGGTTCCCGGCGAGTCCTGTCCGGTGTACTCATAACCCAATGAGCACCTGTATACATCTTAGGTGATCCAACTGACACCAGTGGCTTGTGAGACCGGCCACCGCCCCTCGTCGGGGTCTCGACTGTACACACTAGTCTACTCCGGAGTATCGATGCCCTGTCTCGAAACTCCCACGACTAGGGACCACAATTAAGGATATGCATATAAACTACCCAACTCTCACGTATATGATCGCCATCATACTGTTGGTAGTAAAGCAAGATCGTAAGGGCTCTATCAAAGAGTAACATGCAATCAGTCACCTGAACATGTACACGACTGATAAAGGCAAACCAGATAGCATACTATCATCTCAAGTAAGACTGTGCTACCGGGATAGGTCCTCCGCAATCATTGCAATCACGTACCTGCGATCCAATAATTGACTATGAGGGCACTATCTCCAACAATCTCCCACTTGCACTCAAGGCTAATATTGCGATGTCGACTACTCACAGCCCGTGTGAAACCGACACCCAACTTCTCTACTAAGCAGTATCACAAAGCCCGTTTGTAAAACTATTGTGTTCGAGAAATAGCCTCAGTGAGTGGATCCGCCTAGAAGTATCTTTCTATATCTCTCTTAATCTCAAGTTCGCGGAGAAAACCATCTCCCGAATTGAGTAATACCTGTCTTAGAACATGTCTGGATATCTGATGGGACCTTAGTTCATAAATGAACTCCATATCCAAACTTCTTAGACTGTATGGATCACTGAACCTAATCAGTATCCGGCACCATGCCACCCACAGTATCCTCTGGATCCACCTGTCCATAATATTGTCCTTCGTCAGAAGGAAAACTAAAACTCTGACAATCACTCTGTCATCCATGTCACCTTTGAAGCCTGGAATGATAATCGTCTCCCGAAGGAGGCTGCCGTCATCAAATCCGTAGAACATGTACTTATGTTCTAAAACTGCTTCCTTATGTTTCTCCAGGATTGGATTAATACAAACTTATTGCATCTAGTGCAAAACCAACATTTGGTGTGGTACTTGACATCTCATGATTGACTCAATTGCCTAAGCAAGTGATCTGCCAATCATGCACATCCCTCTCCCCTTTAGTCTATACGACAGCTTTAGAGAGGGTGACTCCATCACCTGCAGGTACACCACCATGCTAGGAGTCAACTATTCCAAAAAACCATTAGAATATCTGTCAAAGTACCCACATTGGGAAACTACCCAAATCCAGATCTAAAACCATAGATCCAGAAACCAGAATGTCAAATATTATATCCATATCCTGTCTGGAGAAACAACTGTGTGACGACCACAGTACAACCGATCGTAGTATAGGAATTTTACTTCCCACTCTGTGTATGTCATCCAGATACCATCACATCACACCCTATTACCTTCTTAACTGATCCATCCCCTATTCTGATTGAAGTCAAACCCATGACTGTCACATCAAAATTAAATGATCTATCTCCGCTATAACTGCTCAAGTCTATAAATAGATATAAGCATCTTGCCCACTATGCTTCCGTTGCTCCCACTGACTACGACAACCCTCCTACCGGGTCTCATATCCTGGAACAACAGTAGTGTCAAGTCTGGGTAGATAAGAACCTCCCTGTCACCGTCCTTGAGCCTACCGAAGTACCTCTCGGGTGTCTGAGGTTACCAACCATACCTGCGGAGTGGCTATTGGAATGTCAAACCTGATTGAATGTATAGGTCCTATTAAATTTTCCGTAATCGTTCGCGATTCTGGAATCACTTCCAGTTCTACCATACTCCCACTACTGTTTTCTGAAAAAGATCCATTTTTACTAAAACTGTGGCAAGTCAAGAACAATATCACTATTGATCTTCCAAATGGTAGAATATCAACCCTCGTCATAGCCAGGGTCAACCCACAAACAGCCATTACAGAAACGTGCCCTGAGTTATCCAGTGTCTGGTTTTAATCATAAGCTGGACAACTCCCCGTACCTTAATATCTTTTAAGGTACGAACTGTTCTATATCCAATATAGAAACTTTGGCACTAATTTAATTGGAACCAAGATTCAATCCATGCATCTGTCTCCAGTGCATATCATCTTAATGGAAAGAGGCTAATCAGCATTACTCAACTTAGGAATCCATCCAATTATGAGTAACCTGAAAGAGAAACACGTTTCTCAAAACCATCACTATCATCTGAATACCAATCACAAGAATCTACATCTTCGATCTCTTTGAAGAATCCCGATACTTGTGATACCTGGTTCTCTACTTTATTCTTATACCCATAACTTCTCAAAACTTAGACCTTGTATTTCTACGAAACACTCGTCTAAATACTAGAGAAGTTATAAGTAAACAGAACATAGTACGAGGACCTACCCCTTTGTCCTTATGGACACTTGGACAACATACAATACTCTGTATAAGTCCGCTGAGTTAAACAACTCAAAACCTGTGCGTTGTAGGTGGAAAACTGTACCCTGGCGATTTCCTCAAATATCACCAATTACAACGAATTCTGATACAATGAGGATGATCACCTAATTCCCAATATCTTACTCCCACTCATCATCTGTAAAACCATACAGATATAAGAATGAAACCTGGTAAATTCATACCCTTGGAGTAAGTGTCTAATCAGGAAAACAGTTTTTCCTTTAACAATGCACTGAAACATGAAAATGTTTCGTAGGGGTATCCTGGTATTCATAGCAAGGCCTCTTCCATAATCTAATTCATGACTTCAACCGTATGTTTTATTGCCGTCTCTCCAAATCCCTTTATTTGTCTTTAGTCGTTACCTTCTGTACACCATTGTTAGGCTAACTGGTTTTCTTCCTTCCCTGCCGTTCGGCACCAGCCTATGGTTTGGAAGAAGACTATCCAGTAAGCATAATAGGTGTACCCTCTTAAACCAAGGAGTACTCGCATCTCGAGAGAAGGTGATGATAAAAGACAACTGAATAATACCTTATTCTTTTAAAGGTGAAAGAGGAGCGGCGATGAAGTACGCGGTTTTGGTCGTGAATGATATCAGTCGCAATTTACTTTGCCCTCTTTCTAATCCCTTTATTTTGTCTTTACATATTACCTTCTGCACACCCTACTTAGGCTAATTGGTTTTCTTCATTCCCTACCTTTCGGCACCAGCCTATGGTTTGGAATAAGACTATCCAATAAGCGTAATAGGTGTACTCTCCTAAACCAAGGAGCTCTCGCAACCTGAGAGAAGGTGATAATAAAAGACAACTGAATAAACCAATTCTATTTCTCCTGAACCTGGATCCATCCCCGAAGAAGTCCCTTCGAGTTCGTATATAACCATACGATGGATCTATCCAATGGAAGTGGATATCCGTAGTAATACGGGTGTTCTGAGAAATGCAAAGGCTAAAAGAAGGAGTGGCAATGACTTATGCAACTCAGACAATCCAAAAGCCAGTATTTTAAGAAGGTTCGGTCGATTTGGTCACTGAGTCATAGTCTAGGGTCGGTCAAAGGTCGCTGCCAAGAGAGAGAGAGAAAAGAAACACTCTGCGTGCACTCTAACCTAGATCAGAATGGTCATCACTTTATCTAATCCGGAAACCTCCCACTGTCCTGTCAAATTCTACTCCAAACCTAAAGAAGAATCAATCGGGATCACCCGAAGAGTAAACCAACTCATCAGTGGGAATCAGGATCCAACTCTCATCGCATGATAACGTGATGGAATGCATCCACGTTACTCATACTCCAGAAGGTATGCGCATACTCGGCAAGTTTCAGTTTCTTTAGAAACTCCTGATATTATTTTTGCCCCATGCTCTTATAACCTTGGCGTTGGTCAAAATATCATAAGTCACATGCCAAGTTCTACCCATCACTATCTTGTCAATTTGAACCCACCCGCACATGCCCCTGACGTTGGCCAATCGGCAGAACGACTTTCCCAAACTAACTCATCTATCTTTGCAACAATTGAATACCCAGCAGCTACCAAACACTATGCCTTGGCGTTGGTCAAAATGCGTAGCTTGAATACTACTGAATACCCAAAAGAAGTGACGGAGGGCTACGGCTGGTTTTTGGCGAAAAACCTTTAGCGTAGTGAACTTGATATTGCTGAAGGAACCTGATAGCTTTTTAAAATATAGTGGCGAAAACCTTTTGCTAAAGAGGTCACTCCCGGTAAAGGGATCTCGGCTCTTTCCTCGTGGAATGAGGTGTAGGATATTCCACTGAATACCGCTATGCAAAGCAACATGTAATCGACTATAGTAAAGTTATTACCCTGACGCAAACTTCTGTCCAAGGGGTCTTTCCCGGTGAAGGGATATCAACCCTTGCCTCGTCGAATGAGGTGCTGGATATTCACACCGAATACCGCTATGCATAACAAAAATAAAACGTCTTTGTAATAACACTTTTTAAAATTGTTCCAACAACTCAAACAGGTTTGTTTTAACTTTGCATTGATCAGAATCAACGCAGTCCCATCATTTAATCACACCAGAAAAGAACGAAAATAAAATGTCCGTATATGCCATCCGCATTCGTCACTGGGTCCCGTCATTACTCGTTAGGTTACTTAACTAACGACAGAGCGGGGACTGGACTAGCGCGGGTGTAAAACATATACAACATCTAATAGTATATAAACCAATATACATAATCGCTCCAGGCGTGATAATATGCAACATTACAGAAAAGTAATAAGCATTACAGAACAATACAGATATCTGGGATCCTCGAGTTTCACAGAGCCGCTGCTGAAACTCGACGTTCCCCTGTCGTGTGGATAGCCTGTGCAATGAAACCTAGACCCCTACGGGTGCGGCAAGTTACCCGCCAAAACCTGAAGCGAGGTAGTCCCCACAACATAGTGAATGGAACACCCGGCACTTCACGGAATCCGGTAAATTGAGCACCCCTCCTTGGGTCAACCTATACCCCCTACGAGTGCGGCGAATAGTCTGCCAATTCTGAAGTGGGGTCCCTCTGCCTCTCAAAGCCATGAGATGCGGACCCGTTGCTTTCCCGAACCCGGCTATCCGTGCACTCCGTCGCGGGGTAAAACCTAGTACAGTAATGAAAAATAGTATAATAGGTACATCGACCGCAACCTGGTCGTGCCCCAAAAGAATATTATACAACAGGCAGTGACGGCAGTCCACAAGTTGGACGCTCGCCCCGCAATATCAAATGTACAAATAAACACAAACTGTACTACCATTGCACACTGCTATCCACCACGACAAATCCGCAACATCACAGCACAACACAGAACATCAACGCGAATGTCACGTTCGCAAACCCGTCTAAAAGAACTATAGCAATCAGACGCGGTTTACCGATCAAATGACATTCCCGGTCGGAGATATAATGTAAGCACTGTAAATTAACGTGTTTAAATTTCGATCGACCAAAGACCAAATATCAAAAAGTGGGCCCCATGACTTACTGATGAACGGTAACAAAACCTGGGCCAAAAATATATATACCAAAAATCACAAAACCCAACAGAGAACCTACTGACCAAATTTGGGAGCACGTGCTCCCCACGTGGCCGCGGAAGCGCGGCCAAACCATGGGTTTGGCCGCCCTTCCGCGGCAGCTTGGAGGAGTTACGACCCCAAATTTTGTCGTGGCTCTTAAAAACGCCTGCACGGATTTTTAAGATATCCAGAAATGAATTTTGAAGCCATTTAAAATTAACAGAACTGTCGAGCTAGGATTTTGTGTTTTTCGATTTTCGGTCGGATCGATGTTTTAAACGCGTTAGCATAAGTTAGTATAGCAAAATGGTTAGGCTCTGATACCACTGTAAGTCTACGCTAGCTCCCCGGCCGTCTACAGACGCCAAATGCGGAACAAAAACTTTTAAACTGGCGCTATCGTATACTTTAACCCGGATCTGCCATTATTGCTAAACTAACATACTGTAAAGAGTGTAGAATGGTTATACCGAACGATCCGAGTCCTTCGTTCTTCAACCATCATCCCACGCTTCGTTGCGGCTGCTCCGATCTCGTAGATCTCCGATATCCTCATCGAGGTGGCACCACATGATCGGTTCTTTAAACGGGCTCCCGCCTCTGACTCGAGGCAACTCGATCGTCAAGTTTGCTAAAAGAGACGACCAAGATTGATGTAGAGAATGAGTAGATGACTTTGTCTCAGTTCGTCAAAATCCGTGGACGATCGGTTAATGAAGTTGCCGAGGGAATTGGGTGATGGAATGAAATGAACTGTGGATTCCATACACCCCAAATCTATCATAACCTTTTTTCCAACCATGAAAAACTATCAAGTGAGAGAGTGAATGAGGAGAGAGAGAGGGCAAGCCATATATAGCAAGAGGGAGGTGACCGTAGGAGAAGGGGGTGACCTTAAGCAAAACCTTCTCACTTTAAAAATATCTTAAGCAATCCAAAAGGTTTTAATAACAAAGCATGAATCACTAATAACACCTCATCAAGTAATAAATGCAACCAATTAGAACACAACACCAATTAGCCTAGTCACCTCATCTAGAATCTTCTAGAACACTGACTCATCATATCTGAAGAAAAGATAAATCCGTCTTTAACAGAATGTTAAAAGACGGCTGATAGAAAACTGGAAACTGGCAACTTCCAAAAGTGATCCTGAAACGACTTTCAGGATAACCCCGAAACTGTATAAATATACCCGCATTTATATTACGACCGAATATAAATGCAACTGAGACAAAGATATTATACCTACTCAATATAATACTCGGATCCGGCTTAAACTAAAGCCGACCA
Organism: Agapanthus africanus; assembly: GCA_030015575.1. Lineage (NCBI taxonomy): Eukaryota > Viridiplantae > Streptophyta > Magnoliopsida > Asparagales > Amaryllidaceae > Agapanthus > Agapanthus africanus. Next base: position 466,062,955 of record JASDDO010000014.1, on the reverse strand, counting down.
GTATCACCTGTCCGAAAATCGACACGTGCGTAAACGCACGTGCATTTTCCGAACCCTGCCATAAAACCATACGGCCTCTACAACGTTTCGCCCGAACTTGGGAAACTGTCTGTGGGGGACTCTAATGACTCGTCAGCACCCTGGCAGTGGGTTTAACCACAAATCGTCAGCGGCACTAGCAATGCGTAACGGCTGCCCATGGACTGACCTCAAGGGATGCCGATGAGCGCACTCATCCGGAAAACCCTACTGAGCCTAACAGTGACAATGTATATACAGTCCGGTCCGTTCGTCAATGAGTATCGCAAATCTGCCTAGGGGGCTAGTAACGCCAACCCCCAATAGCAGTATAAGTCGTGTCGGAGTGAAGCCCAATTACACCCTGAGATACTACTGGAGTACCTACCAGTAAATCTCCTGCCATGGCCATGGACTTTGTGTAATGGCTCTCCTAGACATAGCACGACCTCGCCCCCAATACCGGGAGAGACGAATCCCCTGCCGATCCGCTCACGTGCCTCCATATGGCTCGGGACTGTACCCAAAAGCTACCTGTTTGCACGACTCCTTTGAGCCGTGGTAGGGTAGAAATCAAAGCACGGTGCGAACTCACACGAGACAAATGACGACCTCAGGTCGATGAACTAACCTGTACACATGTCACCAGGGAACTGCTATCTGACGATAGGTATAATACCAACTAGCAGGTTCCCGGCGAGTCCTGTCCGGTGTACTCATAACCCAATGAGCACCTGTATACATCTTAGGTGATCCAACTGACACCAGTGGCTTGTGAGACCGGCCACCGCCCCTCGTCGGGGTCTCGACTGTACACACTAGTCTACTCCGGAGTATCGATGCCCTGTCTAGAAACTCCCACGACTAGGGACCACAATTAAGGATATGCATATAAACTACCCAACTCTCACGTATATGATCGCCATCATACTGTTGGTAGTAAAGCAAGATCCTAAGGGCTCTATCAAAGTGTAACATGCAATCAGTCACCTGAACATGTACACGACTGATAAAGGTAAACCAGATAGCATACTATCATCTCGTGTATGACTGTGCTACCGGGATAGGTCCTCCGCAATCATTGCAATCACGTACCTGCGATCCAATAATTGACTATGAGGGCACTATCTCCAACAATTCTGAGAGAGAATCTCATTCTTAGAATAGTCCAGGAATCCCGTGCTTTAGTATTCTCCTCCTTGATCACATCAAAGGACATAATACTTATACCCGTATTATGGTTCTCTACTTCTAAATCATATTCTGTGAATATCTCAAAAGGTTCGGACTTGTGTTTCAACTGGAACATATGTCTGAATCTTGAGAGATTATCGGAGAATGTAATGAAGTATAAAGAACCAGTCTTGGCATGTGTAGACAGGGGACCTAACATACATCAACATGTATCATCCCAAGAGTTCACTAACTCTTTCTCTGTTTCTAATAAACAGGGTTGTGGTCATCTTATCTTTGTGACAAGACTGGCGAGTTTCACAAGATGTAAATTCAAACTAATTTAAATATGCATCTATATGTAACTCTAGCTAGTCTGGTCACATTGATCTTGTTAGTGTATATGCCCTAGAGGCCATTACTGTATCATACTAGTATGTATATTACTTAATGGAAGCTTGGGATATTCACCTTGTATGTACAATCTTGCTCAAAATAGTAGTATGCTACTTGGTTTATTTCTACTTCAATGTGTACATGTGTTTATCTTTGTATATTGCTTATACACATTAGTGGAGCCCTTAGGATCTTTGCTTGATTACCAGCGATGTGATGGCCATCACACTAGTGGGGCTGGGTAATCTAGAAGCACATCCTTATGCAGGTCCCTAGTCGCAGGACTATCGAGACAGGGCATCGATACTCCGGAGTAGACCAGCGCATGCGCTTCTCATCCCAGTGTGGGAGACGGTCTGTCCCACAGCTGTCAGTACGTCGTACTTGAGATAGTATGCGGGTGCCCGTTAGGTTACGGGTACACTGGACAGGACTCGTCGGGAACTGACCAGTTGGTATTATACCTATCGTCAGTTATTAGTTTCCAGGTGACATGAGTACAGCTTAGTCCGCTGACTTGACACTGTCACTTCGCCTCGGGTGTGTTCCCACTGTACTTTGATCACTACCCTACTACGGCTCAAAGGAGTCGTGCAAACAGGTGGTGGTTGGGTGCAGTCCCGAAGCACTTGGAGGCAGTGACGGTTAGACAGGATTCGTCTCTCCCGGTATTGGGGGTTGACATCGCGCTATGTCTAGGAGAGCCATTACACGAGTAGTCCCTGGCCAGGGCAAACGAGATATACTGGTAGGTTTCCAGTGTTATCTCAGGGTGTTTTGGGCTTTGCTCCGGCACGACTTGTACCGCTATTGGGGGACTGACGTTTACCGCCCCCTAGGACCGCCATTCGATGTATCAGACGAACAGACCGGACTGTACGGAGAATGTCACACTCAGGCTCAGTAGGAGTTCAGATGGGTTTCGCCTCGTCGGTCTTCTTGTCGGCATTACCTGGGGACCGTTACGCACAGCTAGTGCCGCTTGCGGTCTGTGGTTAAACCCACTGCCAGCGTAGTGTCGAGTCTTTAGAGTCCCACACAGAAAGCTTTTCGCCTTTAGGCAAAAGAGTAGAGGTCGCATGGTATTGCGACAGGTCGCATGGTTTTGCGACAGGGCTCGGTCACATCCGTGCACTTGTGCACGTACAGTGTCCGGACAGTTTACACTAGCGGGCTTTGGTTTAAGCCAGATCCTAGTGTACCTTATGGGATTGGATTTATCCAGTTTGCATTCGTGTTCCTCGGAACGCGGATGCGGGTGTGTATGCACAGTTGACAGGGAGGCACAGACAGCGGATTCTCATTAGGGTTGTTGACAGTTGACCGTTGACTTTTTGACTTTTTGCTCAACCCTAATAAGAATATGATATGTGATTAACTATTATATTAATTAAGTATTATGGTGACTTGGTTGTTGACTTTTGTTGACTTGTTGACTTTGTGGACCGGTTGACTAGGCTTGACTAGTTGACCATCATGATAACCATGGCTATCATTTCATGCCAAAGACTTTTACTTGCTTGTTCATTTGAGTAAAATGAGTGCATGACATGATAAGGTTATGGTTGCTTCAACCATCACACATAAGACTTTTTTGATATGATGAGTTATCATTACTTTGGATTATGAGAGGGTGAGAGACAAAAGAGTTGCTCATTCTTTCTTGCTCATTCTCTCTCTTGTTCTTGAGCTCTCACCCTCATCCTCTTGCTCCCTCTCTTGACTCTATGGTTCATATCTCTCATGAGTTGAGAATCAAGAACCATAGATAAAATCCCATTCTATTTCTTCTCTACTCATTCTAGTTCACTAGGTTTAGCAAACCAAGTGAACTAGTTTCTTCAAAGAACGAAGAAGGAGCTAAAGGTTGGAGCTTTCAAGTGGATCTATCTTCGGCGTACGGAGACGACGAGAAGGAGCCATCGGACCACCACCGGAGCTTGAAGAGAAGGAGTTCAAGACAAGCTAGGTATAACCATCTTCATCCGAGTAGCTAAATCTCTTTAGCAAGTTTGCTAGTTTAGTTTAGACACGATCCCGACCTTGTTTAGTCCATGTTGCCTCTTGCGATAAAAATTTGTTTTTTATACCGTTTCCGCCTCCCCGTAAGCACCGGGGGTCGCAACGTGGACTTACAGTGGTATCAGAGCCTAACTAAACTTAAACTAGCTTGGTAGTGAAGTGTAACGAAGTTCGGAAACGAAAAATCACAAAACCGGAAAAATTACAAAACCTGAGTTTCTGTTGAAATTTTTTTGGCTCAAAATGAAAAACTTTATACATGTAAAATCGTCTCAGGGTTTTGTGAGTGCACCCATGAAAAACGATCCAATGTTGCGCTCAAAGCGCCGCCCTTCCGCGGCACGAGGTAGGCATGTGCCGCGGAACCGCCGCGCTTTGTCGTCTTCTCTGCATCGTTTTTCGTGCAGTGTGTGTCTGTGTTGGTTTTGGGATTTTTGAAATATATTATATGTGCCCAGATTTTCCAGAAAAGAAATTTACTTTTGGGGTCCTATAATTCCGTATTTTTTCCGAACTTCACTGCACTTTGACTATGATGGTTATATCTGTGATGTTTGCATGTATTGAACGTCGGCTAATCGCTATAAGACGATTAGTCGGGGTTATACATGATCTGTGTTTGATATTGGAATATGTATATAAATATGTTGGATTGTCGCGGGTGAATAGCCGGGGTGGATGTGAGATGAGCTTTTGTTTTTCTTTCATTCATTGTAAATGTAAATTGATGTAATATTATTATTTATTTGGCCGCACAACCGGGTCGGGGTTGTAGCCGTCATTGTATAATTCTTTTTACTGTTTTTGCTCCTAGGATAGACCCATGGAAGGGGTGCACAAACTACCGGGTATGCCGAAGTGTCGAGTGGCCTACTCATGGAGATGAGGGAGGTTACTACGCTTCGGGTACTTGGCGGGTAGTTTGCCGCACCAGTAGGGGTCTTGGGTGGGGTATTGGCTATTCACCGCGACCGTGTAATCTGTTTTTGTGACAGGCTCGTACAAATTACAGATTCCTAGTATATCCAATGTATTTATCTGTGATCTGAAATGTTTATCATTGCAGTATATCTATATATGATATTATTTAGGCGTTGCTTATGTTTTACAGACGCGCTAGCCCAGCCCCCGCTCTGTCGTTAGTTAAGTAACCTAACGGGTAATGACGGGGCCCAGTGGCGAATGCGAATGGCATAAGCGTACGTCATATTTTGGTTGTTTTCTGCAATGGTAGGATTAAATGATAGGACGCATTAAAAGAACTAATGCAAGAATATCACGCATTAAAAGAACTAATGCAAGATAATAAACCAAGTTAAAGTCGTTGGAACACTTTCGAAAAACCACTCGGTTCTTTTCAAAACAAACTTTTAAAATACGGAGTTTGAGCCACTCCATTTAAAAGCTATCTCGTTCCATCGACTAAATCAAGTTCACTACGTTCACGGTTTTGCCAAAACCATCCGTAGCCCTCCATCATTTCAGTTAAATATTTGGTAGTATTCAAGCTATGTATTTTGACCTCACGCCAAGGCATAGTGATTGGTAGCTGCCGGATATTTATCTGTTGCATAGATAGAATGCGTTGGTTTGAGACAGTCGTACTGCCATTTTGGCCTACGTCAAGGGTATGTACGGGTGGATTCAAATTAACCTGGATAATGATGGGACGAACTTGACATGTGACTTATGACATTTTGACCTCACGCCAAGGTCATAAGAGCATGGGGCAAAAATCCACATCGGGAGTTTCATAAGTACTGAAACTTGCTAGATTTGCATACCATTTGGAGTGTGATGATTCCGGTAGGATTCCTTCAGTTACGTCACGCGATGATATTTGGATCCCGATCCTACTGTGAGTATATGCTACTCCTCGGGAAATTTCTCGCTAAACGATCAATGCTATAAACCTAGTAGGTGCCTAGAAAGGTGTTAGCGGGGCTACGCCCCCAGGGAAAAGAGGTTCTCTAATTAAGCAACTTCGCGAAAGCGTTGGAAAACCTCCCTCGAAGTACCGACACCAGCCTGGCCGAACGGTTAAGCAAGTATTGTACGGTGGGATTGATCCTGACTAATTCTTCCTTTATGGTTTGAGGAGGGATTCGAGAAACAGTGGGAGCCATCCTGTTTAGACAAACTAAAAACCACTGTAAACTTGCAAGAGCATCATGCTGAGTGTTTTCCTCTTCTCTCCAAATTGCAGCGACCAATCAACATGACTGGACTTAAGTTACTCCTAGATAAAAACAAACTGACAGGGCCAAACTACAAAGATTGGCTCAGGAATGTCAAGATAGCAATCACTTATGACAAGCTGGGGTATCTTCTTACCACCAAAGCTCCCCCTGTCCCTGGTCCAACTTCCAGCGTCGCGGATAAGGAAATCCGCAAGACTTGGGAGATTGATAGCGCGAATGCCAAGTGCCTCCTGCTTGCCTCGATGGACAACGAACATCAGAGGAGGCATGAGAATATGGACGTGGAATCCATATTGCTCCATACAAAAGAACTGTATGGAGAGCAATCTCGTATCGCAAGATACGAAGCGTCGAAAAAGTTATTTTCGACAAGAATGGCCGTCGGATCATCCGTAGCCGAGCACGTGCTAAAGATGATCGGCTACATTGAGGAGCTCGCTGACCTAGGGATCACATTGGAGAGTGAGCTATATACGGATATAGTTCTCCAGTCCCTTCCTTCCACTTACGCCCAGTTTATACTGAACTTCAACCTACAAGAAAAAGAGGTTGAACTTTCAGAGCTCCTCAACATGCTGAGGAGCGCAGAGGGCACCCTACAGAAAGGTAGGGATACATCCACTTTGTTTGTAGGAGGATCATCTTCTTCTAGGTCCAAGGCGAAAGCCAAGGGAAAGAAGAAGAAGGCCCCCGCCAAACCAAGGGGCGGTGTTAGTAAGATGGATACGAAGGGAAAAGGTAAAGCAACAAAGTTGGCGGGAAAGCTTGTGGATAAGGAAGAATGCTTCTTTTGTCATAAGAAAGTACACTGGAAGAATGATTGCAGGGCCTGGAAGGCCAGAACACAGGAATTGAAGCAGGTTGCAGCTTCAGCTTCAGGTGTGTATGTTATTGAAAACTGTCTTTCAATAAACTCTACTTCCTGGGTATTGGATACCGGATCAGGATCTCATATCTGTAATTCTTTGCAGGCGTTGAAAAACCGTAGTGTTTTGAAAGCAGGTGACATGACCCTCAGAGTTGCAAACGGAGCTAGCATGGATGCTAAAGCCGTGGGGGACTATCACCTGGGAATGTCAGATGGACATGTTTTGGTTTTGCGTAATTGCTTTTTTGTACCCAACGCAACTTGTAATATCATTTCTGTATCTTTAGTTTCTAAAGAAGGTTATGAATTTGCGTTTGTAAGTAATGTTGTGAACATTCACCTTAATCAAGTTTTGATTGGGTCAGGTACATTGAGTAATGGTATATACGTGTTAAATCAACCACAGATTTTTAATGTCCAGAATACACACAAAAGAAAGTCTCCGGAAATAAATCAGACTTTCTTATGGCATTGTAGATTGGGTCACATCAATGAGAGAAGGTTGACGAAGTTACATACAGAAGGGTATTTGAATGCGTTCGAATATCGGTCGTATGCCACTTGTCAATCCTGTCTCAAAGGAAAGATGACAAAGACTCTTTTTACTGGACATGGAGAAAGAGCGAGCGAGCTCTTGGGACTCGTACACAGTGATGTGTGCGGTCCAATGTCTACACATGCCCGAAGCGGACATTCTTACTTCATTACTTTTACGGATGACTTCTCGAGGTACGGTATGTCTTCTTAATGAAACATAAGTCCGAGGCCTTTGGAAAATTCCAGGAGTATAAGAATGAAGTAGAGAAACAGACCGGCAAAAGTATTAAGATTCTAAGATCGGATCGAGGTGGAGAATACTTAAGTGCCGAGTTCCTGGACTATTTAAAAGAGAACGGAATTCTCTCTCAGCTTACTCCTCCTTACACCCCGCAACATAACGGTGTATTTGAGAGACGGAACCGCACCCTATTGGATATGGTGCGGTCCATGATGGGTAACGCTGAGTTACCGCGATCATTCTGGGGGTATGCGCTAGAATCAGCTGCGTACCTTTTGAACCGAGTTCCGACTAAGACTGTGCCTTCCACACCATATGAAATGTGGAGTGGGAAGAAACCCTATCTTCAATATCTGAAGATCTGGGGATGTCCGGCTTTTGTCAAAAAGCAGCATGCGGAGAAGCTCGAGGCACGTTCAGTACTGTGCAAGTTTGTGGGTTACCCAAAGAACACCAGGGGGTATCTTTTCTACTACGCGGAGGAACAAAAAGTCCTTGTTTCTCGTAATGCCCACTTTCTAGAACACCAGTTCTTGGAAAAGGAAATTAGTGGGAGCGCAGTAGAACTGGAAGAAATTCCAGAACCACAGACTATTACTGAAAGGTTAGTGGAACCATAGGGTTCAACAGAACAGGACATTCCTACGCCACTCCGCAGGAGTAGTAGGCAGTCTCATCCGCCCGAGAGATACTGCGGTTTTCTCATAGACGGGGATAGAGAGGATTGCATCATAGATTATGATGAGCCTACTAGCTTCCAGCAGGCCGTTCAGAGCGTTGACTCAGTGAAATGGCTGGATGCAATGCGGACCGAAATGGAGTCCATGTACACCAACAAGGTATGGACGTTGGACATTGCTCCAGACGGGGTAAAACCCGTAGGATGCAAGTGGATCTTCAAAAGGAAGATTGGTGTAGATGGACAGGTTGAGACCTATAAAGCTAGACTTGTAGCAAAGGGTTTCCGTCAAAGACCTGGCTTGGACTATGACGAAACCTTTTCTCCAGTGGCTATGCTGAAATCCATTCGGATCCTTCTTGCCATTGCTGCCTTCCACGATTATGAGATTTGGCAGATGGACGTAAAAACCGCTTTTCTAAATGGAAATTTAGAGGAGTGTGTCTATATGGATCAGCCAAAGGGTTTCATTCAGAATGGGAGCAGCGGAAAGGTGTGCAAGTTGCTTAAGTCCATCTATGGACTAAAGCAGGCATCGCGGAGTTGGAACATCTGTTTTGATGAGACGGTCAAGGAATTTGGCTTTATCAAAAATCCAGATGAACCATGCATCTATAGTAGATTTGTAGCGAGAACTGTAGTATTCCTCGTTTTATACGTAGATGACATTCTCTTAATAGGAAATGACATTCCTATGCTACAATCTGTCAAGGGGTTCTTGTCACACAGGTTCTCCATGAAAGACCTGGGTGATGCCTCGTACATTCTGGGTATCCGGATCTACCGTGACAGATCCAAGAGGATATTAGGACTTTCACAGTCCAGGTACATCGACACCATACTGAAGAGATTCAGTATGGAAGATTCCAAGCGCGGTAACCTACCGGCTTGTCACGGGATCACCCTCTCTAAAGAGATGTCTCCCAAGACTGATTTAGAGAGGGATCGCATGTCTATTATACCCTACGCTTCTGCGGTAGGCTCTATAATGTATGCGATGTTGTGTACCAGACCGGATGTAGCTTATGCACTGAGTGTGGTAAGCCGGTATCAGTCAAACCCTGGGGAGAAACATTGGATAGCGGTAAAGAACATTCTCAAGTACCTGAGAAGGACTAAGGAGATGTTCTTGGTGTATGGCGGAAAGGACCTCCAGATCGAGGCCTTTGCTGACTCCAGCTTCCAGAGTGACAAGGATGATTCCAAGTCCATGTCGGGTTTTGTCTTCACCCTCAATGGAGGGGCGGTGTGTTGGAAGAGCTCCAAACAGGAAACCGTTGCAGACTCGACGATGGAAGCGGAATACATCGCTGCATCAGATGCCGCAAAAGAAGCTGTCTGGATGAGGAAGTTCTTGAAAGAACTTCAGGTGGTTCCGTCCATTGTTGATCCAATACCTCTGTATTGCGACAACAACGGGGCTATAGCTTTAGCGAAGGAACCCAGGTCCCATCAGAGATCCAGGCACATCTTGAGGCGGTATCACCTGATCAGGGAGATCGTGGATCGCCAGGAGATCGAGGTTCGGAGAGTCGCTTCAGAAGATAACACTGCAGATCCATTCACCAAGGCCCTACCCCAGACTCAGTTCGAGCGGCTGATCGAGATGATAGGTCTTCGATACGCCAGTACATGGCCTTAGTGCAAGTAGGAGATTGTTAGTGTATATGCCCTAGAGGCCATTACTGTATCATACTAGTATTTATATTACTTAATGGAAGCTTGGGATATTCACCTTGTATGTACAATCTTGCTCAAAATAGTAGTATGCTACTTGGTTTATTTCTACTTCAATGTGTACATGTGTTTATCTTTGTATATTGCTTATACACATTAGTGGAGCCCTTAGGATCTTTGCTTGATTACCAGCGATGTGATGGCCGTCACACTAGTGGGGCTGGGTAATCTAGAAGCACATCCTTATGCAGGTCCCTGGTCGCAGGACTATCGAGACAGGGCATCGATACTCCGGAGTAGACCAGCGCATGCGCTTCTCATCCCAGTGTGGGAGACGGTCTGTCCCACAGCCGTCAGTACGTCGTACTTGAGATAGTATGCGGGTGCCCGTTAGGTTACGGGTACACTGGACAGGACTCGTCGGGAACTGACCAGTTGGTATTATACCTATCGTCAGTTATCAGTTCCCAGGTGACATGAGTACAGCTTAGTCCGCTGACTTGACACTGTCACTTCGCCTCGGGTGTGTTCCCACTGTACTTTGATCACTACCCTACCACGGCTCAAAGGAGTCGTGCAAACAGGTGGTGGTTGGGTGCAGTCCCGAAGCACTTGGAGGCAGTGACGGTTAGACAGGATTCGTCTCTCCCGGTATTGGGGGTTGACATCGCGCTGTGTCTAGGAGAGCCATTACACGAGTAGTCCCTGGCCAGGGCAAACGAGATATACTGGTAGGTTTCCAGTGTTATCTCAGGGTGTTTTGGGCTTCGCTCCGGCACGACTTGTACCGCTATTGGGGGACTGACGTTTACCGCCCCCTAGGCCCGCCATGCGATGTATCAGACGAACAGACCGGACTGTACGGAGAATGTCACACTCAGGCTCAGTAGGAGTTCAGATGGGTTTCGCCTCGTCGGTCTTCTTGTCGGCATTACCTGGGGACCGTTACGCACAGCTAGTGCCGCTTGCGGTCTGTGGTTAAACCCACTGCCAGCGTAGTGTCGAGTCTTTAGAGTCCCACACAGAAAGCTTTTCGCCTTTAGGCAAAAGAGTAGAGGTCGCATGGTTTTGCGACAGGGCTCGGTCACATCCGTGCACTTGTGCACGTACAGTGTCCGGACAGTTTACACTAGCGGGCTTTGGTTTAAGCCAGATCCTAGTGTACCTTATGGGATTGGATTTATCCAGTTTGCATTCGTGTTCCTCGGAACGCGGATGCGGGTGTGTATGCACAGTTGACAGGGAGGCACAGACAGCGGATTCGCATTAGGGTTGTTGACAGTTGACCGTTGACTTTTTGACTTTTTGCTCAACCCTAATGAGAATATGATATGTGATTAACTATTATATTAATTAAGTATTATGGTGACTTGGTTGTTGACTTTTGTTGACTTTGTTGACTTGTTGACTTTTGTTGACTTGTTGACTTTGTGGACCGGTTGACTAGGCTTGACTAGTTGACCATCATGATAACCATGGCTATCATTTCATGCCAAAGACTTTTACTTGCTTGTTCATTTGAGCAAAATGAGTGCATGACATGATAAGGTTTTGGTTGCTTCAACCATCACACATAAGACTTTTTTGATATGATGAGTTATCATTACTTTGGATTATGAGAGGGTGAGAGACAAAAGAGTTGCTCATTCTTTCTTGCTCATTCTCTCTCTTGTTCTTGAGCTCTCACCCTCATCCTCTTGCTCCCTCTCTTGACTCTATGGTTCATATCTCTCATGAGTTGAGAATCAAGAACCATAGATAAAATCCCATTCTATTTCTTCTCTACTCATTCTAGTTCACTAGGTTTAGCAAACCAAGTGAACTAGTTTCTTCAAAGAACGAAGAAGGAGCTAAAGGTTGGAGCTTTCAAGTGGATCTATCTTCGGCGTACGGAGACGACGAGAAGGAGCCATCGGACCACCACCGGAGCTTGAAGAGAAGGAGTTCAAGACAAGCTAGGTATAACCATCTTCATCCGAGTAGCTAAATCTCTTTAGCAAGTTTGCTAGTTTAGTTTAGACACGATCCCGACCTTGTTTAGTCCATGTTGCCTCTTGCGATAAAAATTTGTTTTTTATACCGTTTCCGCCTCCCCGTAAGCACCGGGGGTCGCAACGTGGACTTACAGATCTGACCTAGTCTACAATACCTCAAGAAGGAATCGTTCATTTCTGAACTCTTCCTCTTGTGTGTGTTCCATATACTAAGAACCGTAGTTTGATTTAGAACATTAATGCTTTTAGATAACGTGCCTGAACCGATCAACTTTTGATATAGGAAATGTTCAAAACATTATCCAACAATACAAAATTTTATCATTTCTTTATTAATAAAGAGACTGATATGATTTTGTATATCAGGTTCGGTATCTAATAGCATTTGTTCAGAATCAATGTATTGGTAATACAGGGTGACAGTGACCAACAGACTTGGCTGCAACACTTGCCCCGTTTTCTGCCTCATGAAACTTATCACCCGTTCTCAGTTTTTCTACCCTTTTGTAGCCCTATGTAACAGATTACATATCTGGGATCCTGATCCGGTATCATATACCAGGATGCGGAGGATACTGAGAAACAATTCTGTATAATGAACACACCCGAAGATGATGCATCAGCATGCACTCTCTTCGTTTCGGCGGCACGGGAATTCTGGTATTCCCCAATTTCCTGCTCTGTCTTATAACAATTATAAGTTAGAGCGGGACCAACGTTCCCCAGCTCAGTATAACAAGCGGGTTCGGTCAATAATCCGTATTATTATCTTGATTAAGGCGTGATATGGTCGCTAACTGGAGAGAGAGAGAAGAAAACACTCAGCGTGCGCTCTGTCAAGAATTGATTGGTTATTATTTTATCTAATCAGGATGGCTCCCACTGCTTTTTATCAAATCTTCCTTCAAACCGTAAAAGGAAAGACTAGCCGGGATTAATTACACACTACAAGTTCGCCAATCTTTCAGCCAGGCCAGTGTCGGTACTTTGAGGGAGGTCCCCCGTGCTTTCGCACGAACCTAATTAATGTAAACCTCGTTTTCCCAGAGGCGTAACCTCGTTAACACCTTTCTAGACACCTACTTGATCGGCTAATTGTAATGTATAAAACTCTCCCAGGAGTAACTCTTACTCGCAGCGGGTATCGGGATCCAACTATCTCATAGAAGGTATGCAATCTCATTGCAAATTTCAACACTTGAAATTCCCGATAATATTTTGCCCCTAGTGTTCTATGACCTTGACGAATGCCAAACAACCCATAGTCCACTTAGTCAAGTTCAACCCGTACATTTCTTGATCGAATTAAACCCACCCGCACGACCCTTGACGAATGCCAAACAACGCCGTACGAATACCCTAATCCAATCTGCATCATATGCATAAGCAGATAAATACTAGTTAGCTACCGTACACTACGCCTTGACGAATGCCAAACTACCGCAGCACGAATACTAACTAGTACTTATCTGAAATGACGGAGGGCTACGACAGGTTTTTCTAAAAACCTATTGCGTAATGAACTTGATATCGTTGTAGGATCGAATGAATTTTGAAATGGAGTGTTTTTGAGGCTTTTCTAGTTTTGCTAAAGGAGTCACTCCCGGTGAAGGGATCGTCGGTCCTTTCCTCGTCGAATGAGGTGCGGGATATATCATATATATCACTGTGCAAAGCAAAAACTCTTAAAGCAATCAAAAGACAAACCGAGTGTGTAGCATCTGCCAGTTATTGCTAAAGGAGTCACTCCCGGTGAAGGGATCTCGGTCCTTTCCTTATCGAATAAGGTGCAGGATATATCACATATACCGCTGTGCAAAGCAAGAACTGTAGCTACCTGTTTTATTTTGAAATTCGATTCTACAACATCTTAGGTTTCTTTTAATTTCATTAATCTCATTAATGAAGTCCCATCATTTAAATACCTAAACATCACAGATAAATACGACGTACACTTATGCCATCCGCATTCGCCTCGATGTCCCCTCGTGCACCGTTAGGTTAGGTAACTAACGGCAGAGCGGGGCAGGGCTAGCGCGGGTGTAAAACATAAGTAACGGCTATATAATATATCATATATACTATATGCTGTATCTATCACAGAACATCACATGATCACATCACAGATATCGCAGCAGAAGAAACATATGAAATATTGAATATACTAGGACGTCCGTGTTTTCAATACGAGCCAGTATAAAACACGGATTCCACGGTCGTGATGAATAGCCAAACCCACACCCCTAGACCCCTACGAGAGCGGCAAGCAACCCTACCAATTCTAGAGTTAGGAGACCCGGACTCGACTCCTCGAGTTGGTCTCCCACTGAACTCCAGAACCCGGTTACTTGTGCCCTCCTCCTTGGGTCTATCCTAGTGCGGAAAAGTAAATAATATACATCAGGTGACAACTTCCGCAACCTGGAAGTGCCCCAATAAAAGAATATTACATACAAGTTTTTACATGAATGAAAATGAAAAACACTCATCTCACATAAAAAAAACCCCGGCTATTCAAACACGACGATCCAATATAACATATCCAGCAACACATAACATCACATGTCATCAACGTAAGTAAACATGCGTATCCCAATTGTCGTTGACATATAGCAACGAAACCGGCGATATCACATATTACACTTACGGTCACAGAAAAGAAAGTGTAAAACTACAATAGTTGGAATCCGCAATCTCTTCAGACATCGCATGCCTGACCAAATGAATTACTTAGACATCGCATGCCTAACAATTATAAACCCCGCATTTTAGTCTCATTATCGAAAACACTTTTCAATATTAAGTCGGGCAATTCAACAGGATTCCCGATATCCTGATCGAATGCTCGTCGCAAACTTTAGTAGGCGGCCGCACCCCCGACGCCGTCGACCAAGTGCGCCAAGGCGGAACACCGCTGCCGCGAGCACCCGAACGGATGCTTTCGGCGACGGGGTTCTCCTACAGTCACTTGGTCGGGGCTATGGGGTGTAGCTGTCTATTAAGTTTACCCGGCGAGTATCCGCGTACGCTACGTGATTGCGACGGACTTTTGATCACATCAAAATTCCGTGGCAACCGATCAAGTGAGACTAAACTGTTATGTTTATAACATTCATTCAGTTATCTCATAACTTATTGTGAATTCCAATTGTTGTTTCACATTCCGGATAAATAGAAAATGTTAAACTTTCCGATCGAACAATCGAACACCCAAGTTTTCCCGAAACAGCTCAACACATGAAACAAGTCTAAAAACATTCAGTTCGTGCCTCAGTACCAACGGTCCAGCCGTAGAAGGGTCAAGCCAACGCCTCACATGTGGCACGTCGTACTGCCCCAAACCCGAAGGTTCAAAGGGCAGTTCAAGACGGTCACATAATCGAGTTAAGGTTTGTTGTCTTCTAGAGGGTCCATCGAGTTACTTGCACTACTTAGAACGTCTTTAAACTGTGGAAAAATCCAACACTTGGAAATTTCCCGACAGGGGAAAAATTGGGTATTTTTATCCGGTCGAACTTTTTAACATATTCTAAAAATTTATCCGGAAAGCCAAACAGACAAAATTTGATACTCCGATCGAAACACCGAATCCCCAAAACAACTCCAGAAAATTCAACTCTTGAATAAAAATTAAAAATTCCCAGAAAATCGAGCATTATCAATTAGAAGTTACTGTGTAAACAATATTAAATAAGGTGGCCGTACGGCCGCGGAACCGCCGCACGAGCCATGCTCGTGCCGCGGAACCGCGGCAGTTCAATGGATTTAGGAACACGAATTTCACAGAAACTCTTAAAATCACCTGCTGATTTTTCTGCATATTTTTAATATTGAAAAAACCCATTTTTTGAAAAAAGGACAGAGAGCATTTTTTGAGTTGGGGTTTCGGGTCGATCGGACTTCAAACTCCGTTTAGACTTCGCCTAAGGCTCTAACCTATCTCTGATACCACTGTAGGGTTCCTAGGCACTCTCAAAGGGTCTCACATGGCATCAACCATGCCCGTTTCAAATTTCTCGGTGCCGAGAAACCCTAAACTACGGATCGTTAGCTAGATGTCTAGGCGAAAGAAGCAACTAGTTAACACTTAACTACTAGAATACGGAAATACAACCTTTGTAGATACGTTTGTCCACCTCCATAGCTCCATGAAGAAGTCATCTCTGCTTTACAAATCCGATCTTGGACTCTCGCGTTCGCTTCATCGGAGAAATGGCGGGCTAGGTCATCGACGACGTGCCGAAGATGATCTACGTCAAAGCATCGCTAGATCATGCTCCAACTTCACCAAGTCAAGAAATCTTGTGAAGGAAACACACTCTACTACTTGGCAAGAGGTAGAGGATGAAGAAATAGGAAGTGGGTAGACTTTAGAATTGGATTTCTCACTTGTTTCATCAATCCATCATTGATGAAGTAAGGTTTCTTCATGAAGAAGAAGAAGAGGAAGAAGATGATAAGTTATGATATTCATTAAATAATAGAAAAGAATAATCATTCTTATCATAATCAAACCATAGTTAGGTGTAGAGAATTAACAAGGGTTAGTGAATGGTTGGGTTAGGACATGAAGACAAAATGGTCACTTTGGTCAAACCTTCATGAAAGTTCATAAACAAACAAAGAAAGCCACCATTATCTCTTCATTATTTTCTTTTGCTAAAATAAACAAAATGGATAAATAAATGAATAAATGAAGCAAAAGAAACCCTAACCATTGACCTACCATGGTTTAATCCATACACCAAACTATCATGTATCATCAAACATGATACAATCAAATGTACAAATGTATATCACATATACAATGTGCACAATCCAAGTGAGAAAAATCCATTTAAAGTGAACCAATACTAGTTAATGCAAAGTAATATATCAAATATATAATTATGCATTAAATCATTAAATCAACACTTGATTCAATGATCCGGTCATGTCTCACACAACCGACTAGTATTCAATGTATCGGCTTATCGAATCAACGCTTGAATCGATAACTAGGTTATATCGCATACACCCATTCGACACATTGATCGCGAGAATGAAATACGGTATCACATACACGCATTATTCTCGGTCCCGCACATATCTCATATGCGCTCCTATTTCGTTTCGCCTGAGCCAGGAAACCTCTGTGTAGGACTCTAAAGACTCGTCAATACGCTGGCAGCAGGTGATGATCATATCAAACACCCACAAGCCGCAAGCGGTCTGCTAAACGTAACGGCCACCCGGGTATTGAGCGATCAGAAGATCGACGAGCAAGCCCGCTCACACTCCAGTGAATCCAACCAGTAACACTACCGTACAGTCCGGTCTGATCGTCTGATATGTCGCATATCTCGCCTAGGGGTGGTAAACGTCAGACCCCAATAGCTCGATAAGTCGTGTCGATATGAGGTCTATAACACTTCGAGAAACTACTGGTAACACTTACCGGTAAATCTCAGCAACCCTGGCCAAGGATTTCCTGTTATAGCCAATTGAACACAGCGCAACATCAACCCCCTATACCGGGAGAGACGAATCCCCTCCTATCGCTCATTGCCTCCATGTGACTTGGGACTGTACCCAAAAACCACCGTTTTGCACGCCCTCTTGGACGTGGTAAGATGGAAATCAAAGCACAGTGGGAACCACACAAGACTCTATGACGATCTCGGGTCAATAGACTACTCTGTACCAGTGTCACCAGAGAACTGCCATCTGACGTGAGGTATAATACCATCTGGGAGTTCTCGGCGAGTCCGTCCAGTGTATCCAGTCTCTACTGAGCACCCGTATATCATCTCTGATGTCAAACACCGATGGATATGGGATCATCCATCGCCCATCTGTATGGGTCGAGAAGGTACACGCTAGTCTACTCTGGTATATCGATGCCCCATCTCGATACACCCACGACTAGGGACTTTCAAGGATGTACTTATGGACTACCATGTCCCCACTAGTATGATCCGCATCATAGTCCAGGTAGTCAAGTACACATCCTAAGGGCTTTACCAACATGTAATAGAGAGACAATCTGTGTACACGTTAAGGTAAAGAGCAACCAGATAGCATACTATCATGTCGAGCAAGAAAGTCCTCCCTATATATGTCCCAGCATCCACTACAATATACATCCAATGTACAGTAATGGCCTCTAGGGCATACATATAACTAACAACTTTGCATTAGCACAAAACATATAAAACATAATAAATAAAAAAAATAAATTTTTTTTGTACATAAATAAGATAATAAAAGATTAGATAGTGAAAAATTACATTTAAAAGATTACAAAAATTTAAGAAAACCTAGAAAGTTAGAAGTTTTCTTAAACGAAACTAGTAATAAGTAGTTATGAGCCGTTGTCCCAAGGGTTAGTAAGATGAAAGAAGTCACCAATCTGCGGATAAAAATAAGTCTGAAAAATAGTTCCTATTCTGGAAGCTAAACATTTGAACGTTGATACCCTACTATACGCACTTACACACGTCTTGAAACTCGGGATAGTATAGGATACCTTGAAATGCTCTTGTCTAAAAGCAAAAGTATGAAGGAAATAATAAATGGAAAATAAAAATATAAAATGGTGAGAAAAATGAACACTGGTTTTGTTATCACCAAGGCAGCAATAAAAAAATATAGCGAGGGTGCTTCATCACCTAGTGCCTTAGACCAACTGGTTTGGGAGTCACTGCTAAGCCTAAAGTGTTGCAAGACGAGGAAAATATTGAATACACCTATTAAGCAAACATGTTGAGTAATCGGTCGGTTATTACCTCAAGAAGTATTAACGGTCGCATGAAAAATTTGTAAGAAAATCTATCGAAATATCGATAAAAAAGTAATGAGGTAGATGGACAAGAGTATGATTGCTTGAATTGAATTGTCCGAGTGTAGGGACGTCCTTTACACACACGTAGGGTTATATGATCGATGTTTGGAAGAAAGGTAGGAATGAAGAATAAAGACGATGTTTTATTAAGGGATGATGTGATTTCTAACATCTTTTCATCACTATTAAGATAGGGCTCATGACTACCGAAAAACTAGTATTAGTTGGAAACTCTAAATTTCAAAGTCTTTCTTTTACAGTTCTTATCTTTATATGTAACTATCACGGCCTTCCTTTTATTATGGGATTTTGTGGGTGCAATCTGCTGAAAACCCTCAGGAGACAACACTCCTCCTACTAGGGACATCTAGAGGTTTAAAGGCTTGTTGCACGTGCTCAGTGCAATCGTGTTGCGTACGAAAGTGTGCTAGTTAGTTTTTCTCTTTCTTTATTTTCTCCTTCTCTTAAATAAAAATAAAAAATGTTTGCTCGAGACGACCAAAATTAAGTTTGGGGGAATTTGATCAGTCGAAAATAGTGCATTCTCAACACGTTAATTTCCCTACTCTTATCATTCAAATATAGGTGTTTATTGTAATTATAACATAGATTACGATTTCATCTGGAAAATACCAAATTACCTGTGTTATAGTTATAATCGACATTCTAGAGGGAAATTACGTGTTTATTACTAATCGCATTGATTTGTATATATCAATCCTTGTCTCGAGATTGTGTGCAGGAAATTCTCCAGGTAAAAGAGCCGGAATGCTAAAAGTGCTGATAAAAATACACCAAGTCCAAGACTTGTGATCTGGCGGTAAACAGGAAAGCACAATGAGATTCCTGACCTACAGTAAAGCCCAAAAGAGCCAACACATAACAGCCTAGAAAAATGAAGCACCAACTCTACCACATGGCCGCGGATCCGCGGCCCAGTTGGCCTATCCGCCGTGGATCCGCGGCCTATTAGACACGTCACCTGCTCATATTTCTCCACATGCTTTATTGTAACGACCTAGCTTCCATAAGACTCTCTAAAGACCACATGGCTTCATCCAGAAGGCTCAGCCTAACATCCTTATCCTAGAATATACCTTATTCTAGAATATTTCCTCCAACAAACTTCTTTTAGAAGACTCTCCCAAACAACCTAGCTTTTGGAGGGAAGATTCAAATGAGGTGGTTATAAAATGAGATCTAGATCTAGGGTTTGAGGTTGTTGATTTTGGAGGGAAAAGAATAAGGGTTGATTGTTCATAATTTAAGTAGTAAAAATCTAGTGAGATCCAAATCAATTCCAAAACAAATTGAGTGACACAATTTGATCCAATTCAAGATTCATCGAGTACCAAATTGGGCAAGAATCCCACGATCCTTTTGAAGCAACGCCGATTTTCATCCGAGCAAGAGATCCAAGACGATCCGCGACTCAAGAAGACGATACGAAGCTAGTTCGATGATTTTTGTTCCTCCTCACTTCTTGTAGTCTTTGAGTGTATTGTAACGAAACATCGAATAATAAAAGGTGAAGATCTTGATTCTTGTTTTCTATTCATTCTCGCATTATGATATTTTTCATTCTTGATTGTTTGATGATGATGCGTGAATAAAACTCCGCTTGCATCGGAATCAAAAGAATAGATAGAATGATGTTGATGAATTCTTGAACGATTCTTAAGTCTTATGAGTTTTGTAAACCCTAGGTAATTGAATCAAAGTGTTGGGGTAAAAATTTACACCCCCGTTGACCGAGTCAAAGTCAAGGTCAACTCCAAGCCAGGTGGGCCCAAGCCCAGGTCAAGCGGGCCCATGCCCAAGTCAAGCCCGCGGCCAGCCTCCTCCATGCTAAAATATAGATCATGTAATAAATAATTTTCATGTAATTTTTTATACATGAATGTATGCAAAATGGGCATAAAGCCAAATTTTTGTAAGCCCATGGCTTATGTGCAAAAATGAAATGGCACATGAGCCATGGGATAGGCAAAATGCCATTTTGTGAAGCCTAAGGGGCTATATGTAAATATGTAAGCCTATAAAAGGCAACATGATGAATAAAAAAAAAGACACAACTTTTTCTCTCTCCAAAAAAGTTTCAGATCTGAGATCTTTCTTCCTTCTTCAAGGTTCCAAAACCTTCTTCTTTCTTTTGAATTAAATCAAGAGTTTTACTCTTCCTTTTTCAAAACTAAATAGTTTTCCACCACAAAACCCACAAAGGGAAACTTGGATCTATCATCAGATCTCAAAAAGAAGAGATTTTTTGGATCTCACATTCCTTGAGCCAGCCAACAGAGGAGGAAGAAGAAGAACCCATTTCCCCAACCAAAACATTCTTTTTTTTTCCAGGTGTTTTACTCCACTAATTTCTCTTCCGAGAGTTTTTGGGGCTAAAAGCCTTCTTTTCCTCTCCAGCGCACTGCGCCCGAGCGCAAAGCGCCTACGTGCAGACACGTGGCGCGCGCGGTTGCGCTCCAGCGCGCAGCACTCATGCGCAAAGCACCCACGTGCCGATAGGTGGAGCGCTTGCTTGCGCTCCTGCGCGCTTGCGCTCCTGCGCGCTTGCGCTCCAGCACGCAGCGTTCATGCGCAAAGCGCTCACGTGCCGACACGTGGCGCGCGGGCTTGCGCTCCAGTGCGCTTGCGCTCCAGCGCGCAGCATTCATGCCCAAAGCGCCCACGTGCCGACACGTGGCGCGCGCGCGCTTGCGCTCCAGCACGCAACGCTCATGCGCAAAGCGCCTACGTGCCGACACGTGGCGCGCGCGCTTGCGCTCCAGCGCGCAGCGCTCATGCACAAAGCACCCACGTACCGAAACGTGGCGCGCGCGCTTGCGCTCCTGCGCGCAGCGCTCATGCGCAAAGCGCTCTCGTGCCGACACGTGGCGCGCTTGCGCCTGAGCGCACAGCTCCTAAGCGCACAGCGCCCAAGGTGCTGCCCCATGCATCCTTTGGATGCCTTTTCCCTTTTTTTTATATATAACATATGCATACACATGTATAGATACGCACACACTCCACAATACTGTCCTCCTCAAAAATTTTTGGGCCGAGGCGCTGCCCCGCACCCCGCAAAGGGGCTGCTAGCCCCCTTGACCCCCAGCCCGCTATCCGGGTAGCGGGACCCCGTAAAAACTCTGCGTGGCTCCCGATATATCCAAAACCCCCCCTTTCAAAACAAAACACACGTACACTGCACATTGAGTTCGCATGACCATTTTAACCCGTTAATCAGAGGTTCCCTCGCCCCAAAGGCGAAGGGTAATTAACGGCAGCTTAGTCCGCGGCTGCCGGAGATTTGGATCCCCACAATCAATAAACCCCGGCCTACCCTAGGCAGGGGGAATCTGTAGTAGTACGCCTGACAAGCGCGCGCGTATTCCCATCTCAATAGGGTGACAAAAAACACCCTACAGATTCTGGCACGCCCGGTGGGACAAATCTCTCCTCCCATATTTCGGGTTAAGCGTTCATGCGAACTCAATCAATATACATACCTATATTTATACAAAAAATAATGTTTTTTTTCATGCAGATTTTCAAGCAATCACCTTCCGACGATGTCTTCGATGATGAACTCAGCTCCCGTCTCCTACACGATGAGGATAGACTCTAGGACGGTCCTTCCGGCCAGTCTCGGGCGACAATAGGAGGAGCCGCTGCTACCATTCGGCTCTATTATGTTCATGCCAGTTGGCGCCATCCCAGCTCCTCAAGTCCCGGTGGCAGACAAACCGGTCTCGAAAGGCAGGAGACCAAATGTGGTGATCTCAAGGGCGCCCCAACCAAAACGCAAGTCGGTATCTGAACGACTTTCCTTGGCCCCAGCTGGGGGCAAGGCCATCAACACCAACAAAGCTACAACGCGTCCCGAGCAAGCTCCAGTGGCGCCCCTGACAAATGCTCGATCGGGTGTCTTCTCTAAGCTCCCCGCTGATCAACTGACAATGGCTTCCCGGGTAGCGGATGCCCGCCAAGCCTTCAAAATCGAGAAGCTGAGGGAGAAAAGGCTCAGATATAGAGCCAACAAAAGGGCTAGGGCTCCTGCCAGGCTGAACCTCATGAGGTTCGAAGAACAGGGTTACCCTGCCAAAGATGAGGAAATGGCTGGGTATGTGGTCCACACTGTCTACACGGTGGGCACGCGCAGCAAGAGCAAGGACGGGGCTACCACATCTCAAACCCAATCTGGCTTGAATGTGGTGGCCGCTTTCCAAGAACAGCCGCCTCTGCTCGGTGATGAAAACCCTCTCGATGAGTCTGATAGGCAGAGAGAGCCCTCAATTCATGAGGAGTCAGGCTCGGAAAGCGAAGATGAGCCAACTTTCCGTCCTAAGACCGCAGAGCAGCAACTTCTCCAAGAGCTCCGAAAGAAGCTCAGAAGCAAAGACAAGGAGATGGCCAAGCTCTACTCAAAGATCGACGACTTGACAAATGTCGTCTTACGGCTTACGGCCCAACTTGCCTCTCAGCCGCCCAATCAGGCGCAGGGCTCTCATGAACCGGGAAATGGTCTCCTAAAGCAGCCGACGCCTATTCCCTCAAATCCAAAAGTGGGCGGACCGCATGAAAGTCAATCGCATCCTATCTCAGGAAATGTCTTGGCTACTGATGGCAGTATCCCGCTAACTCAAGATCAAATCATGGATTTGGTTGCCAGCAAAGTCAAAACATTGGTGGCCGAAGCCGAAGCGCAAAAAGATATCAGCAGTAGTGGGAAACCATATCCTGCTCAGTATGATCTGGTAGAATTTCCTAGCGGCTATGTCATCCCCAAATTCAGAAGATTCGATGGGACGGGAAATGCGAATCAACACATCGCTCACTTCAAAGCCTCATGCGGGAATACTGGGGGCAATGATGCGCTTCTCCTCCGCCAGTTCGTTAATAGCTTGACTGATGTTGCTTTCGACTGGTACGCGAGCATACCGGATGGCTCCGTTGCTACTTTCGTCCAAATGGAATCTTTGTTTCGACAAAGATTCATGAGCGTCAGCGATAAGATCACCATTGCCGAGCTCGTAAGGACCAAGCCCAAGAACGACGAAAGCAGCACAGATTTTATAACCCGATGGCGCAATCTCTTCGTCAAATGCGAACCGCCGATAGAGCAAGACCAATCTGTCAGTCTCCTCGTCGGAAATCTCAACAATTGGATGGCCCCGTTTCTATGCACCGCGGGTCTCAAAACATTCCAAGAGCTGACCAGGAAAGTTCAGATACTGGAGCGCTCAAAACAGGAGTCCTCCTCGGATTCTCAAAATAACAATAAGACCTGGAGAAACCGGAAAGACGATAATCGCAAAGGCGGAAACTCCGATGATTCTGAGTCTTTCAACACTTCGGCTAGCCGAAATAAGCAAGGGATGAGCGGACCTAGCGCCAACCAGCCTCGGAAGCCAATGTTCGGAGAGGGAGGAGAATCTCCACTGAAAGAGAAGCTGGATAAGGTCTATTCCTTCAGAAGGGACAAAATCCGTAAAATATTCAAAGACGCCCTGAAGAACGGTCTACAACTGCCAGAGTCAAAAAGACCGCAGGAAGTGAATAGGACCGACGACCCCAAATACTGCCCCTATCACAGAGTGATAGGTCATGCCATTGAGGACTGCTTCGTCTTCAAAGATTGGGTCGAAAAGCAATACAAGGCAGGAGAGATAGAACTGTCCAAAGGCGTGTTAACAAACTGTCGAGCTGCAACCGCCAATTTCATACAAATGGAAACCGAAGTTCTTCGTGAAACCGATTCTCTCAGACATCTGCCTTTCTTTGAAAACAATCGACCACCATGTCACTAAACCGGGAATAATTGACCGCCATGTCACTAAACTGGGAATAATTGACCACCATGTCACTAAACTGGGAATAGTCGACCTCTAAGTCGTTAAACTGGGAATGTAAAAAAAATGTGTGTATATAAAAAAAAATGTGTAAATAAAAGAAAAGTAAAGAAAAGCCGAAATGATGGGGCAACTCGCAATAAAAATCAGCGAGTAAAATAAAGATGAAAATAAAGCCGAAATAATGGGGCAACCGCGAATAAAAGCTGAAATGATGGGGCAATCGCGATCTTCGCGATAAGAAAAGCAGAAATGATAGAGCAATCACGGTAAAACAAAAACGAAGAGAAAAAAAAAACACAACGGCGAATGATGAGTCGCTCCTGGTACCATATTCCAGTGCAGCGATGCAGACGCCAACCAAAATCCAATTTCCCAAAATTCTTCTAGCCCTACGGTTAGTCCCCAAATTAACTACCGTATACAATCCATGGGCTCAAATAATTCTCGTCACCCTCATGCCCCACCGCAATCACCAGTTACGCGGCTGGTCTCCGCCTGTGGAAGTATGCTCCATTGAGAAGAACCACTCATTTGTCCTCACGATACATGAGAAGAACAAACCTTTGTGGGATCCTTACGACTCACGAAGGAAAAACACACTTAGGAGTCCTCACGACTCCCAAGGAGAAAATACACCTACGGGATCCTTACGACCCGTAGGGAGAAAATGCTTTTATGGGACCCTCACGACCCATAAAATTGAAAAGTCTTAGGCAATAGGGATCTAAACCTGTCTCCTAAGCCATCGCTCCCCAAACCCCAAGTGGCGAATGATGAGTCGCTCTTGGTACCATATTCCAGTGCAGCGATGCAGACGCCAACCAAATTCCAAATCACATACCCCAACGGAGAATGATGAGTGGCTCCTGGTACCATATTCCAGTGCAGCGATGTAGACGCCAACCAAATTCCAAATCCCATACCCAACGGCGAATGATGAGTCGCTCCTGGTACCATATTCCAGTGCAGCGATGCAGACGCCAACAAAGTCCCGAAATGTTTCCAGCCCTAAGGTCTGGATCATACATCCTGCAAAACCGTATACAATCTACGGGCGTAAAACAATCCCAATCTCTCCAAAGAAAAATAATAAAATTAAAAAAAGGTATGTCCACAAGCAAGATGGGCACGGATGAAAATCAGAAAGGGCTCCGTGAGTAAAAACAGCAGGACTGCCGGCGAGTTTGTGAAAACCCGAAAGGGCACAAACTCGTGAGAAAGAGATGAAATGCACTCACAAGGTCCTCTCGACTTTGTGAGGAGAAAATTCCCGTGTGAGATCCTTACGACTCACAAAGGAGCAACACACTTGGGAGTCCCCACGACTCCCAAGGAGAAAATGCACTTACGGGATCCTTACGACCTGTAGGGAGAAAATGCTTTGTGAGACCCTTACGGCTCACAAAGTTGAAAAGTCTTAGGCGATAGGGACCTAAAACCTGTCTCCTAAGCCATTGTTTCCTAATAAGCAAACGCAAATGATGATTCGCTCATGGTACCATATCCCAGTGTAGCAATGCTGATGTCAACCCAAATCAAATCAAACCAACAACCTCTACGGCGGAATCATGCTCCGTCCCAGAATTTACCCCGTGTCGAAATCATGCTTCGCCTCGGGATATCTACCTTCCTTGCCGGAATTATGCTCCGCCTCGGAATCAAGTCAGCCAACAAGCTCTGCGCCGTAATCATGCTCCGTCTCAAAATATACCCCGTGTCGAAATCAATGCTTCGCCTCGGAATATTTGCCTCCCTTGTCGGAATTATACTTCGCCTAGGAATCTACCTCTGCATCGAAATCATGCTTCGGTCAGAATGTCTGTCGCTCATCGGAATGATGCTCCGATCCCCAGGAATTATGCTCCGCAAATCGGAATGATGCTCCGACCCTGGAATTATACTCCGCTCTTCGGAAAGATGTTCCGAACTCTGGAATCATGCTCCGCCCTTCGGAATGATGCTCCGAATCCTGGGATTATGCTCCACTCTTCGGAATGATGCTCCGAACCCTGGAATTATGTTCCGCTCATCGGAATGATGCTCCGATCCTTGGAATTATGCTCCGCAAATTGGAATGATGCTCCGCTCATCGGAATGATGCTCCGATCCTTGGAGTTATGCTCCGCTCATCGAAACGATGCTCCGATCTATGGAATTATGCTCCGATCCCTGGAATCATGCTCCGCCCTTCGGAACAATGCTCCGAATCCTAGAATTATGCTCCGCTCTTCGGAAAGATGCTCCGAACCCTGGAATTATGCTCTGATCATCGGAATAATGCTCCGATCTCTGGAATTATGCTCCGATCCCCTGGAATTATGCTCCGCAAATCTGAATGATGCTCCGACCCTGGAATTATGCTCCGCGCTTCGGAATGATGCTCTGACGTTGGAATTATGCTCCGCGAATCAGAATGATGCTCCGATCCCCGGGAATCATGCTCCCCGGGATGATGCTTCGCCTCCGGAATGATGTTCCACCTCGAAGTTCAGCTTCAAAATCCATCAATTTCATGCACACAACTCAAATGTGCGGTGTGCATTTATTGATGGGGGCACTTTGTTGGTGTAAAAATTTACACCCCCGTTGACCGAGTCAAAGTCAAGGTCAACCCTAAGCCAGGTGGGCCAAAGCCCAGGTCAAGCGGGCCCATGCCCAAGTCGAGCCCGCGGCCAGCCTCCTCCATGCTAAAATATAGATCATGTAATAAATAATTTTCATGTAATTTTTTATACATGAATGTATGCAAAATGGGCATAAAGCCAAATTTTTGTAAGCCCATGGCTTATGTGCAAAAATGAAATGGCACATGAGCAATGGGATAGGCAAAATGCCATTTTGTGAAGCCCAAGGGGCTATATGTAAATATGTAAGCCTATAAAAGGCAACATGATGAATAAAAAAAAAGACACAACTTTTTCTCTCTCCAAAAAAGTTTCAGATCTGAGATCTTTCTTCCTTCTTCAAGGTTCCAAAACCTTCTTCTTTCTTTTGAATTAAATCAAGAGTTTTACTCTTCCTTTTTCAAAACTAAATAGTTTTCCACCACAAAACACACAAAGGGGAACTTGGATCTATCATTAGATCTCAAAAAGAAGAGATTTTTTGGATCTCACATCCCTTGAGCCAGCCAACAGAGGAGGAAGAAGAAGAATCCATTTCCCCAACCAAAACATTCTTTTTTTTTCCAGGAGTTTAACTCCACTAATTTCTCTTCTGAGAGTTTTTGGGGCTAAAAGCCCCCTTTTCCTCTCCAGCGCACTGCGCCCGAGCGCAAAGCGCCCACGTGCCGACACGTGGCGCGCGCGCTTGCGCTCCAGCGCGCAGCACTCATGCGCAAAGCGCCTACGTGCCGACACGTGGCGCGCTTGCTTGCGCTCCTGCGCGCTTGCGCTCCAGCACGCAGCGTTCATGCGCAAAGCGCTCACGTGCCGACACGTGGCGCGCGCGCTTGCGCTCCAGTGCGCTTGCGCTCCAGTGCGCAGCGTTCATGCGCAAAGCGCCCACGTGCCGACACGTGGCGTGCGCGCGCTTGCGCTCCAGCGCGCAGCGCTCATGCGCAAAGCGCCCACGTGCCGACACGTGGCGCGCGCGCTTGAGCTCCAGCGCGCAGCGCTCATGCGCAAAGCGCCCACGTGCCGACACGTGGCGCGCGCGCTTGCGCTCCTGCGCGCAGCGCTCATGCGCAAAGCGCCCACGTGCCGACACGTGGCGCGCTTGCGCCTGAACGCACAGCACCTAAGCACACAGCTCCTAAGGTGCTGCCCCACGCATTCTTTGGATGCCTTTTCCCTTTTTTTTATATATAACATATGCATACACATGTATAGATACGCACACACTCCACAATACTGTCCTCCTCAAAAATTTTTAGGCCGGGGCGCTGCCCCGTAGCCCGCAAGGGGGCTGCTAGCCCTCTTGACCCCCAGCCCGCTATCCGGGTAGCGGGACTCCCGTAAAAACTCTGCGTGGCTCTCGATATATCCAAAACCCCCCTTTCAAAACACAACACACGTACACTGCATATTGAGTTCGCATGACCATTTTAACCCGTTAATCGGAGGTTCCCTCGCCCCAAAGGCTAAGGGTAATTAACGGCAGCTTAGTCCGCGGCTGCCGGAGATTTGGATCCCCACAATCAATAAACCACGGCCTACCCTAGGCAGGGGGAATCTGTAGAAGTATGCCTGACAAGCGCGCGCGTATTCCCATCTCAATGGGGTGACGAAAAACACCCTACACAAAGATGACCTAGTTTTGAGCGAGATGCTTTGTTGAATATTTTCGCTCTAAATTAGAGATCAACAATCGATGATTGAATTTCCTAGAGGCTAGAATTTGAATGCTAATGAATGAAAGGACAAGGGATGAGGATGAAGAAACCCTAGTTTCTTCAATAGATCCCTAAACCTCGTTGATCGACATCGATCTAGCATCAAATCTTCAATAGAAAAGAATTTGTAATTATAAGAATCAATCATCACTATCGATTCAATTGATTCCGACAAGCTTCTCTTCAAATTTTGATCACTAAACGATTTGGATATTTTCTTGATTTCTACCATTTCTTGATTCTAGATCTATATTCTTTATGTTTTCTTGAAATCAGATATTATAAATCTTGAATCATCTTTCTTGCATTTCCTTTTATATTTTCATTTCGACTCATCTAAAACAAGAATCGATCAAAACACACATCTCAGTGGACGATCCGTATTCATTAACGCGCTACACCGACACCGTTAATTGATTGCGGTATAAATAAGAATCAATGGATGTTTAGAGACAAAGTTATCACACACATTCTCTACTTCACCTTGGACATGTCGGGTGGCATACTTCATGTCCGAGTTGCTTCGGTTTGAAGCGGGAGCCCATAAAAAAGACAACTTGATGTGGTGCCCTTTTAGACGAGGAGACCGAACATCGAGTGAGATCGGAGATGCCTCTAGGAGCTAGGGATGGTGGCTAAAAACCGAAGGACACGGATCGATCGGTATAGCCATTCTAACTTCTTTGTAGTTGCTAGTTTAGGGTTAATGGCACGATCCGGGTGAAATTCTGCGTTAGCGCCGGTTTAGTAAAAGTTTTTTTTCCGCGTTTGGCCTCGGATTGACGGCCGGGGCGCTATCGTAGGCTTACATAGTATCAGAGCCATGCCATTAACCCGTACTAGCTAGTTTTAACATGTTTAAAACCTTGATCGAACAAAATTTCCAAAACCGCATTTCCATTCTTGAAGTTTCTGTCGAAATTTGTTTGTGGTCGAAATATTATTTTCAGTATGTCAGAAAATCGTGCAGGCTTTTCTACGACCCCTGAAGAAATTTGAAAGCACGATCCCATCGTTACGCCGCGGAAACGCGGCAGAACTTGCATGTTTGCCGCGGATCCGCTGTGGAAATGTAGGCTCATAGCTTCATTTTTCTTCTGGATGTCTTTCATCTGGAATTGTGGTTTCTGGAATATTTTGTTTAGGCCAAGATTTATTTGAGTGCTGGATTTGCACTTGGGGCCCACTTCGGGAAATTTTGTCGATCGAAGTTTTAAATACGTTAGTTCATAGTACTTACAATACGATCTGCGACCGTGAATGTCATTCGAGCGGTAAATCATGTCTAATTGCTATAGCTCTTTTAGACGGGTTTGTGAACGTGACATTCACGTTGATGTTCTGTGTTGTGCTGTGATGTTGCGGATTTGTCGTGGTGGATAGCTTGGGTGCAATGTTAGTACGGTTTAGTTTTATTTGTACATTTGATATCGTGGGGTGAGCGTCCGACATGTGGACTGTCGTCACTGCCTGTTTGTATATTATTCTTTTGGGGCACGACCGGGTTGAGGTCGATGTACCCGTTGTACATATTTTCTTTTCTGCACTAGGATTACCCCGCGGTGGAGTGCACGGATAGCCGGGTTCTAGAGGGCAATGGGCCCGCATCTCATGTCTTTGAGATGGATGGGGCTTCACTCTAGAATTGGCGGGCTATTCGCCGCACTCGTAGGGGGTACAGGTTGACCCAAGGAGGGGTGCTCAAGTTACCGGATTCCGTGAAGTGTTGGGTGGTCCATTCACTTTACTGAAGGGGGCTGCCTCGCTTCAGGTTTTGGCGGGTAACTTGCCACACTTGTAGGGATCTAGATTTCATTGCACAGGCTATCCACACGACCAGGGGAACGTCGGGTTTCTCTTGCGGCTCAAAGGAAACCCGAGGCTCCCAGATATCTATATTGTTCTGTGATGCTTATTACATTTATGTGATGTTTCATTTATCACGCCTGGAGCGATTATTATATATTGATATATATACTAGTAGATGTTGTATATGTTTTACACCCGCGCTAGTCCAGTCCCCGATCTGTCATTAGTTAAGTAACCTAACGGGTGATGACAGGACCCAGTGGCGAATGCGAATGTCATATAGGTACATCATATTTTAGTTCTTTTCTGATGTGATTAATTGATGGGACTGCATTGATTCTGATCAATGCAAGAAAAACAGTCATAATCGATGTTGTTGGAACAATTTTCAAAAAGCTGTTATTGCAAGGGCGTTATTTTTTGCTTTGCACAGCGGTATTCAGTTTAGAATAACCAGCACCTCATTCGACGAGGCAAGGGCCAAGATCGCTTCATCGAGAGTGACCCCTTAGGCAGAAGTTTACGTCAGGATAGTAACTTCACTATAGTCGATTACTTTTTGCTTTGCATCGCGGTATTCAGTTGGAATATCCTGCACCTCATTCTACGGGGAAAGAGCCGAGATCCCTTCACCGGGAGTGACCTCTTTAGCAAAGGTTTTCGTCACTATATATATGTAAAAATCTATCCGGTTCCTTCAACGATATCAAGTTCATTACGTTAACAGTTTTTCGCCAAAAACCATTTGCAGCCCTCCGTCATTTCAGACGGGTAGCACTTAGTATTCATGCTATGTTTGTTGGCCTTCGTCATGGCATAGTGTATGGTAGCTATTTGTTACTTTTCTGTTGCATAGATAAATGTGCTAGTTTAGGACAGTCATACTAATATTTTGGCCTTCGCCAAGGGTATGTACGGGTGGGTTCAAATTAACCTGGATAATGACGGGTAGAACTTGACATGTGACTTATGATATGTTGGCCTTCGTCAAGGTCATAAGAGCATGGGGTAAAAATCACATCGGGAGTTTCAAACATACAGGAAACTTTCCAGGCATGCGCATACTTTGTAACATTTCAGAAAATATAAAATATTATTTTTGGAATTTAATATTAAAATAATATATTTCCCGAAAACTGACCGATTTGCGAAATTGGGGTTTTCAAAAATAGGGTATAAATTGTTAGTTATATGTATGCCATAGAGGCCATTACTGTACATGAGATGTATATTGTAGTGGATGCTGGGACATATATAGGTAGGACTTTCTTGCTCGACATGATAGTACGCTATCTGGTTGCTCTTTATC
Source organism: Agapanthus africanus (assembly GCA_030015575.1). Lineage (NCBI taxonomy): Eukaryota > Viridiplantae > Streptophyta > Magnoliopsida > Asparagales > Amaryllidaceae > Agapanthus > Agapanthus africanus. Next base: position 466,031,029 of record JASDDO010000014.1, on the reverse strand, counting down.
TTAACATGTATACTTATTGTCTCTCTGTTACATGTTGATAAAGCCCTTAGGATGTGTACTCGACTTCCAGGACTATGATGTAGATCATACTAGTGGGGCCTGGGTAGTCCATGAGTACATCCTTCAATGTTCCTAGTCGTAGGAATATCGAGACGGGGCATCGATATTCCAGAGTAGACTAGCGTATATCTTCTCGACCCATGTGATGGGTGATGGATGATCCCATATTCATTGGTGTTTGACATCAGAGATGGTATGGGGGTGCTCAGTGGAGACTGGGTACACTGAACGGAGTCGGCGAGAACTCCCAGATGGTATTATACCTTACGTCAGATGGCAGTTCTCTGGTGACACTGGTACAGCTTAGTCCGTTGACCTGAGATCGTCATAGAGTCTTGTATGTCTCCCACTGTGCTTTGATTTCCACCCTACCATGGCTCTACTGAGTCGTGCAAACAGGTGGTTTTTGGGTACAGTCCCGATTCACATGGAGGCAATGAGCGATAGGAGGGTATTCGTCTCTCCCGGTATTGGGGAGTGGATGTTCCACTATGTTCGACTGGTCATAACTGGAAATCCCTGGCCAGGGTTGCTTGTGATTTACTGGTAAGTGTTATCAGTAGTTTCACGCTTATTATGGACCTTACATCGGCATGACTTATCAAGCTACTGGGGTCTGACGTTTACTACCCCTAGGCGAGATATGTGACATATCAGACGATCAGACCGGACTGTACGGTAAGTGTTACTGATTGGATTCGCAGGAGTGTGAGCAGGCTTTCTCGTTGATCTTCTGATCGCTTAATACCCGGGTGGACGTTACGTTTAGCAGAGCGCTTGCGGCTTGTGTGTGTTTGATATGATCATCACCTACTGCCGGCGTATTGACGAGTCTTTAGAGTCCTACACAGGGGTTTCCTGGCTCAAGCGTAACGGAGTAGGAGCACATATGTGATATGTGCGGGACCGAGATTAATACGATATGAGATACCGTATTCTATTCTCGCGATTCGTGACATTGATCGGTTGTATGCGATATGGCCGGGTTATCGGATCAAGTGTTGATTCGATAAGTTGTTACACATGATATTAGTCGGTTATGACCGGATCGTTAAATCAAGTGTTGATTTAATGATTTAATGTATAATTATATATTTGATATATTACTTTACATTAACTAGTATTGGTTCACTTAAGATTGATTTTTCTCACTAGATTGTGCACATTGTTTATATGTGATATATGCAAGTGTACATGTTTGTATCATGCTTGATGATACATTCAAGTTGGGTGTATGAGACTTAAACCAATTCAAGGTTAAATTAGGGTTTACTTAATTCCTAACAAATAACAAAAGAGATGAGACTTTTGTCAAAGTTATCAAGCTTCATGAGGCTTGAAGAAATATTGACAAAGTCAACTGTTTTGTCATTTCCTTAGGATATTAGTTAACCCAACCCTTAACCTCATACTTTGGTTAATGAAAAGCTTTCCATGTAGTATAGGGTGTTCTCTTCGGATGAATTATTCTTTTCTTCTTCTTCTTCTTCATCAAGCTCCATGAAAAGCTTGCTAGCTCCAATGGTGCCATAAGAAGAAGTGTGAGAAAATCAATTTTAAAGTGAGCCCACTTCCTACTTCTTCATCCTCTACTACTTGCCATGTAGTATAGGGTGTTCTCTTCACAAAGTTCATGACCAAGTGAAGGAATAGCTTGAGTTTGAGTCTCCCCGACGTAGATCATCTTCGGCCTCGAAGTCAACGACCTAGCCCGCTCATTTCTTCGAAGAAACCATCGCTAGAGTCCGGGATCCCGATGATCACAGCGAAGGGTCGTCAACACGGAGCTTTAGAAGTGAAGGACCGGATCTACAAAGGTTGTAATCCCTTTCACTTGTAGTTAAAGTTGTTACCTTGTTTAGTTTCGCCTTATCTCTAGTAAACGACCTTGCATAGGGTTGTTCGGCACATCAAAATTTTGAAACGGGCATGGTTGATGCCTTGTAGAACCTTGTTAGTGTGCCTAGAAACCCTACAGTGGTAGCAGAGCCAAGTTAAAGTTTTAGGCGAAGTGTAGACGAAGTTAGAAATCCGATCGAACCCCGAAACCCTAATCTATACCCTTCTCTGTACATTTTTTAAAACTGTGGATTTTTTGTAATTAAAAATTCTCAAAAAATTCAGTAGGGTTTTCTAGGAATTACTGTGCAGCACGTGCCCCCCATTTGCCAAAGCGCCGCGGAACCGCGGCCGTACCTGGCTTGCGCGGCGGTTCCGCGGCCAAAAAAGGGAATTAAGGCACGTGGTTTACACAGTAATGTCCCTATGAATTTCCTGTGTTTTCTGGGAATTTTTAATTTATACTCAAGAGTTGAGTTTTCTGGGTTGTATTGGGGACTCGATGATTTGATCGGATTATTTAACTTTGTTTATTTTTTCCGGGTAATTTTAGAAAGTGTTAAGAAGTTCGACCGGATATCAATAACTCACTTTTTCCCGACCCGAAATATTTTCAAGTGTTGGATTTTTTCTGTTGTTTAAGAACGTCTAAATCGTGCAAGTAACGCGATGGACCCTCTAGAAGACAACAAACCTTAACTCGATTATTTGACCGTCTTGAACTGCCTTTTGAACCTTAGGGTTTGGGGCAGTACGGCGTGCCACATGTGAGGCGTTGGCTTGACCCTTCTACGGCTGGACCGTTGGTACTGTGGCATGAAATGGATGTTTTTAAACTCCCCTCAAGTGTTGGGCTATTTGGGAAAACTTTGGTGTTTGATTATTCGATCGGAAAGTTTAACATTGTCTATTTATCTGGAATGTGATACAATATTTGGAATCCACAAGTAGTTATGAGATAACAAATCTGAATGTTATAAATCTAGCAGCTTAGTTTCATTTGATCGGTTGCCACGGAATTTTGATGTGATCAAAAGTCCGTCGCAATCACGTAGCGTACGCGGATACTCCCCGGGTAAACTTAATAGACAGCCACGCCCCATAGCCCCGACCAAGTGACTGTAGGAGAACCCCGTGGCCGAAAGCATCCGTTCGGGTGCTCGCGGCAGCGGTGTTCCGCCTTAGTGCACTTCGTCGACGGCATCCGGGGGTGCGGCCGTCTACTAAAGTTTACGACGAGCATTCGATCAGGATGTCGGGAATCTTGTTGAATTGCCCGACTTGATATTGAAAAGTGTTTTCGATGATGAGACTAAAATGCGGGGTTTATAATTGTTAGGCATGCGATGTCTAAAGAAATTGAGGATTCTAACTGTTGTAGTTTTACACTTTCTTTTCTGCGACCGTAAGTGTAATATGTGATATCGCCGGTTTCGTTGCTATATGTCAACGACAATTGGGATGGGCATATTTACTTACGTTGATGACATGTGATGTTATGTGTTGCTGGATATGTTATATTGGAACGTCGTGTTTGAATAGCCGGGTTTTTTCATTTATGTAAAAACTTGTATGTAATATTCCTTTATTGGGGCACTTCCGGGCTGAGGATGACGTCACCCTTGTATATTATTTATTTTTCCGCATTAGGATAGACCCAAGGAGGGGAGCACAAGTAACCAGGTTCTAGGGTCTAGTGGGAGACCATCTCGAAGAGTCGAGTCTGGGTCTCCTAACTCTAGAATTGGTAGGGTTTCTTGCCGCTCTCGTAGGGGTCTACGGGTGTGGGATTGGCTATTCATCACGACCGTGGAATCCGTGTTTTATACAGGCTCAAAATAAAACACGGAAGTCCTAGTATATCCAATATTTCATATGATATTTTCTGCTGCGTTATCTGTGATGTGAACATGTGATATGTTCAGATAGATACTGTATATAGTATATATGATATATTATATAGACGTTGCTTATGTTTTACACCCGCGCTAGCCCTGCCCTGCTCTGCCGTTAGTTACCTAACCTAACGGTACAGACGGGACATCGAGGCGAATGCGGATGGCATAAGTGTACGTTGTATTTATCTGTGATGTTTAGGTGGACATAAATGATGGGACATTCATTAATGAGATTAATGAAAGAAAATAAACCTAAAAGATGTTGTGGAATCGAATTTCAAAAATCAGGTAGCTCTAGTTGTTGCTTTGCATAGCGGTGTTCCTTGTAGAACATCCAGCACCTTATTCGATAAGGAAAGAGCCGAGATCCCTTCACCGGGAGTGACCTCTTCAGCAATAACTAGCAGATGATACAACCTTCGGTTTGTCTTTTGACTGCTTTTCTAGTTCTTTCTTTGCATAGTGGTATTGTGAATATCCTGCACCTCATTCGACAAAGAAAGAGCCGAGATCCCTTCACCGGGAGTGACCTCTTTAGCGAAACTAGCAAAAGCCTCAAAAACACTATATTTAAAAACCATTTGATTCTGCAGCGAGATCAAGTTCAAAGCGTTAAAGGTTTTATTAAAAAACCAAACGCAACCCTCCGTTATTTTAGGAAGTAGAGTACTTAGTATTCGTGCTGCGTTTGTCGACCATAGCCGAGGCGTAGTGTACGGTAGCTAAGTGATGTCTTCCTATACAGCATATGATGCGATTAGTTAGGACAGTCATGTGACTTTGTTGACCTTAACCAAGGGTCATGTGGGTGGGTATAATTAATCACGAAATGACGGGTAGAACTTGACTAGTGCATATGATTTGTTGACCATAGCCAAGGTCATAGGTGCTAGGGGTAAAAACCTTTATCGTGAGTTTCAAGTGTTGAAATTTGCAATGAGATTGCATACCTTCTATATGATAGTTGGATCCCAATACCCACTGCGAGTAATTGTTACTCCTAGGAGTGTTTTGCACTTTACAATTAGCCGATCAAGTAGGTGTCTAGAAAGGTGTCAACGGGGTTACGCCCCTGGGAAAACGAGGTTTATTTGCACGGGGAACCTCCCACAAAGTACCGGCATTGGCCTGGCTGAAAGATTGGCGAACTTGTAGAGTGTAATTAATCTCGGCTAGTCTTTCCTTTTAGGGTTTGAAGGAAGATTTGATAAAAACAGTGGGTGCCATCCTGATTAGATAAATTATATTACCAATCTAATCTTGCAAGAGCGCACGTAAAGTGTTTTCTTCTCTCTCTCTCCAGGTAGCGACCATGTCACGCCTTAATCAAGATAATAATATGGATGTATTGACCGAACCCGCTTGTTATACTGAGCTGGGGAACGTTGGTCCCGCTCCAACTTATAATTGTTATAAGACCGAGCAGGAAATTGGGGAATACCAGGATTCCCATGCAGCCCAAACGAAGAAAGTGCATAATGATGCATCTTCTTCGGGTGTGTTCATTACAAAGAACCGTTTCTCTGTATCCTCTACGTCCTGGGTATTAGATACCGGATCAGGATCCCGCATATGTAATCTGTTATATGGGCTACAGAAAGGTAGAGAACTGAGAACGGGTGATAAGTTTCATGAGACAGAAAACGGTGTAAGTGTTGCAGCCAAGTCTGTTGGTCACTATAACCCTGTATTACCAGAATACATTGATTCTGAACGAATGTTATTAGATACCGAAACTGATATGCAAAATCATATCTGTCTCTTTATTAGTAAAGAAACGATATAATTTTGTATTGGTGGATAATGTTTTGAACATTTCCCATATCAAGAGTTGATCGGTTCAGGCACGTTATCAAAAAGCATTGACGTTCTAAATCAAACTACAGTTCTTAGTATATAGAACACAAACGAGAGGAAGAGTTCAGAAATGAACGAATTCTTCTTGAGGCATTGTAGAATAGGTCATATCAATGCGACCCGACTAGCTAAGTTACATTTAGATGCATATTTAATTCAGTTTAAATTTACATCTTATGAAACTTGCCAGCCATGTCACAAAGATAAGATGACCATAGCTCCGTTTACTGGAAACAGAGAAAGAGTTAGTGAACTCTTGGGATTGATACATGCTGATGTATGAAGGTCCGCAGTCTCCATATGCCAGGAATGATTCTTTGTACTTCCTTACATTCACTGATGATCTCTCAAGATTCGGACACATGTTCCTGTTGAAACACAAGTCCGAAACTTTTGAGATAATCACCGAATATAAGTTAGAAGTAGAGAACCAAAAATGGGTATAAGTATTATGTCCTTTGATGTGATCAGGGAGGAGAATACTTGAGCACGGGATTCCTGGACTATTCTAAAGGAGAATAAGATTCTCTCTCAGCATTACTCCTCCGTATACACCACAGCATGTCGGTGTATCGGGGCGGAGCAATCACACCCTATATGATATGGTGTGCTCTATGATGAGTACTACTGAGTTACCTGTTTCCTTTTGGTGGTTATGCACTTAAGAAGCTGCATACCTATTGAATTAGGTTCGAATTAGATCACTGCCTACCACTCCATATGAGATATGGTATGGGAAGAGCCCATCTCTTAAGCAAGTTAAGATTTGGGGTTGTCCGGCCAATGTCAAAAGCAAAATTTGGACAAGCTCGAGGCAAGGTCAGTTTTGTAGAACTGGAAGGAGTTCCAGCTATACAACCTACAGCTGATGATTTGGTAGAACCAAAGGGTTCAATAGTCCCTGACGAACCTCAGCCTCTCCGCCGATTGCAGGGTTCCTCATCCGCCTAAGAGATACTTTGGTTTCTCGATGACAGTGGGAGCGAGGATTGCATCATGAGATGATGACCCAACTAGTTTCGAGCAGGACATCAAGAGTGGGGACTCTGTAAGAATGGCTGGATGCTTAGCGATCTGAGATGGAATCCATGTACACCAACAAAGTATGGACTTTAGTTGCTATATCTGAAGAGTTAAATTCCCTTCAAGAGAAAGTATATCTTGAGAAGATTACTTGGTGTAGTCGAGACTTTCAAAGCTAAACTTGTTAAAGTTTTTCATCATCGACCAGGCGTGGATAATGATGAAACCTTTTCCAGAGGCTATGCTTAAGTCCATCCAGATCCTACTTAACATTGCTACATACCATGACTATGATATCTGGTGGTTGGGTTTCATGACTATTTTTCTAAATACTGATTTAGAAGAGAACGTCTATAAGTACACAACCAGAGGGCTTCGTAAACAGTGAGAGCAGTGGAAACGTGTGCAAGTTGCTTTACTGATTAAAGAAGGCATCACGGAGTTGGAACATCTGTTTTGATGTGGTAGTCAAAGAGTTCGACTTCATCAAATTGGTAGATGGACCTTGTATATACAAAAAGGTAGTAGAGAGTAGGGTGGTGATCCTCGTAGAGTGCGTGGATGACATACTCTTGATAGGGAAAGAGTTTCCTATGCTACGCACGGTCAATCTCCTCTTATCACAAAGATTCTCTAAATAGGATAAAGGTGATACCTCCTAAATCCTGGGTTTTGGATCTATGAGATAGATCTAATTGGATGTTAGGATTCTCACTAGTTGTAATGAGATGGTATCAGTTGATCCTGGGGAGAATCACTGGAAAAGTTCCAGGGTGATAAGGACGACTGAATGTCAGTCGCAGGCATTGTCTTTACCCTCAGTAGAGAGACGGTATGTTGCAAGAGTTCCAAGCTAGATACCGTGACTTACTAGAAAGATAAAGGTTGTTGACATCGCTATCAAAGATACTACCAAATAGGCAGTTTGGGTTTATATTAGTTCATATGATGAACTAGGTTCCTACCATTGTATGAAAATGGTATTGAGGCTTTAGCCCAGGAACCCCGGTCCCATCAGTGACCCAGATATATTACTAGGCAGTATCACTCGATCATGGAGATAGTTGATCTCCAGGGTGATCGAGGTTAGGAGAGTAGACTCAGAGGACAACACGGCGGATCCACTCACAAAGGCCTTTTCACAGAGAGAGAATTTTATGGGATGGTTGAGTATGAGATACTACAACCACTGCTACAGATGGCCCTAGTGCAAGTGGGAGATTGTTAGTTATATGTATGCCATAGAGGCCATTACTGTACATGAGATGTATATTATAGTGGATGCTGGGACATATATAGGTTGGACTTTCTTTGTCGACATGATAGTACGCTATCTGGTTGCTCTTTATCTTAACATGTATACTTATTGTCTCTCTGTTACATGTTGATAAAGGCCTAAGGATGTGTACTCGACTTCCAGGACTATGATGTAGATCATACTAGTAGGGCCTGGGTAGTCCATGAGTACATCCTTCAATCTTCCTAGTCGTGGGAATATCAAGACGGGGCATCGATATTCCAGAGTAGACTAGCGTATATCTTCTCGACCCATGTAATGGGCGATGGATGATCCCATATCCATTGGTGTTTGACATCAAAGATGGTATACAGGTGCTTAGTGGAGACTGGGTACACTGAACGGACTCACCGAGAACTCCCAAATGGTATTATACCTTACGTCAGATGGCAGTTCTCTGGTGACACTAGTACTGCTTAGTCTGTTGACCCGAGATCGTCATAGAGTCTTGCGTGTCTCCCACTGTGCTTTGATTTCCACCCTACCACGGCTCTACTGAGGCGTGTAAACAGGTGGTTTTTGGGTACAGTCCCGATTCATATGGAGGCACTGAGCGATCGGAGGGGATTCGTCTCTCCCGGTATTGGGGAGTTGATGTTGCGCTATGCTCGACTGGCCATAAGTGTAAATCCCTGGCCAGGGTTGCTACGATTTACTGGTAAGTGTTATCAGTAGTTTCACGCTTGTTATGGACCTTACATCGGCATGACTTATCAACCTACTGGGTCTGACATTTACCACCTCTATGCGAGATATGCGACATATCAGACGATCACACCGGACTGTACGGTAAGTGTCACTGATTGGATTCGCAGGAGTGTGAGCAGGCTTGCTCGTTGATTTTATGATCGCTCAATACCCGGGTGGACGTTACGTTTAGCAGTCCGCTTGCGGCTTGTGGATGTTTGATATGATCATCACCTACTGCCGACGTATTGACGAGTCTTTAAAGTCCTACACATGGGTTTCCTGGCTCAAGCGAAACAGAGTAGGAGCACATATGTGATATGTGCGGGACCGAGATTAATACGATATGAGATACCGTATTCTATTCTCACGATTCGTGACATTGATCGTTTGTATGCGATATGGCCGGGTTATCGGATCAAGTGTTGATTCGATAAGTTGTTACACATGATATTAGTCGGTTATGACCGGATCGTTAAATCAAGTGTTAATTTAATGATTTAATGTATAATTATATATTTGATATATTACTTTACATTAACTAGTATTGGTTCACATAAGATGGATTTTTCTCACTAGATTGTGCACATTGTTTATATGTAATATATGCAAGTGTACATCTTTGTATCATGCTTGATGATACATACAAGTTGGGTGTATGAGACTTAAACCAAATCAAGGTTAAATTATGGTTTACTTATTTCCTAACAAATAACAAAAGAGATGAGACTTTGGTCAAAATTATCAAGCTTCATGAAGCTTGAAGAAATATTGACAAAGTCAACTCTTTTGTCATTTCCTTAGGATATTAGTTAACCCAACCCTTAACCTCGTACTTTGGTTAATTCTCTACATGAGTTAAGCATGAGGGCTTAACTCAACCATGGTGCTATAATTAAAAGGATAAGTTTTCATTCGGATGAATTATTCTTTTCTTCTTCTTCTTCTTCATCAAGCTCCATGAAAAGCTTGCTAGCTCCAATGGTGCCATGAGAAAAAGTGTAAGAAAATCAATTCTAAAGTGAGCCCACTTCCTACTTCTTCATCCTCTACTACTTGCCATATAGTATAGGGTGTTCTCTCCACAAAGTTCATGACCAAGTGAAGGAATAGCTTGAGTTTGAGTCTCCCCGACGTAGATCATCTTCGGCATCGAAGTCAATGACCTAGCCCGCTCATTTCTTCGAAGAAACCATCGCTAGAGTCCGGGATCCCGATGATCGCAGTGAAGGGACGTCAACAAGGAGCTTTAGAAGTGAAGGACCGGATTTACAAAGGTTGTAATCCCTTTCACTTGTAGTTAAAGTTGTTACCTTGTTTTGTTTCGCCTTATCTCTAGTAAACAATCTTGCATAGGGTTGTTCGGCACATCAAAATTTTGAAACGGGCATGGTTGATGCCTTGTAGAACCTTGTTAGTATGCCTAGGAAACCTACATAAATATATACCAATAATTATGAAATAATTGGAAATTAAAATGAATTATTCATTTAAAAATATATCTAAAGGATTTGGCATTTTTGAAATCAATTATTTGCAGTTTAAATGAAAACCCGATTAGTGCACTGCTAATCGCAATTAAGCCAAATCCGTGTTTCTACAGTTTTCCATGGCTAGTGCACCATGTCATGTTGCATTTTGTTTACATGTTGTTTTCTTATGTTGTTTTGGGTATTTATGGTTTGGTTTTAAAAGAAAAGAGAAAAGAAAAGAGAAAAGGGTAAAAGGGTAAAAGGGTAAATAGATGAGAGAGTGGCTGAGAATAAGAGGAGGAGAGAGAGAGAGATGGCAGCTATGTTATTTCATTTCCCCCATTATTTTTCCTTCTTCATCTTCATCTTTCTCAACTCACTTCTCACCACCCTCAACCCTAGATCCATCTCAAAACCCTAAACTTCTTTTACAAAAATTGACCACATCTTCATCCTCTACAAAATAGACCTAACAAAGTGGGATTTTGACAAACTTTGGGAAGCTATGTTAGTGTGATATGCCCTAGAGGCCATTATTGTATAGTACTAGTTTGTATATTATATTTTGGAATCTTGGGATATATACATACACACACACACAAAAACACAGATTTATAACAGTCTTGCTCGATATGGTAGTATGCTACTTGGTTTGTATATATCTTAATATGTGTATATGTTTCTTTTGACGTATCGCTAATACATATTGATAGAGCCCTTAGGATCTTTGCTTAACTACCAGCGTTGTGATGGCAGTCACACTTGTGGGGGTTGGGTAGTCTACAAGCACATCCTTATACAGATCCCTAGTCGTAGGATTATCGAGACGGGGCATCGATACTCCAGAGTAGACTCGTGTGTACGCTTCTCATCCCGGATGGGGAGATGGTCTGTCCCACAGCCATCGGTACGTCGTACTGGAGATATTATGCAGGTGCTCATTATGTTATGAGTATATTGGACAGGACTCGTCGGGAACTATTGGTTGGTACAATACCGATCGTCAGTTAACAGTTCCCAGGTGACATGAGTACAGCTTAGTCCGTTGACTTGACACTGTCACTTCGCCTCGAGTGTGTTCCCACTGTTCTTAGATTACTACCCTACCACGGCTCTATTGAGTCGTGCAAATAGGTAGTAGTTGGGTGCAGTCCCGAAGCACTTGGAGTCAGGGACGGTTAGTCAGGATTCGTCTCTCCCGGTATTGGGAGTTGATATCGCGTTGTGTCTAGGAGATCCATTACACAAAGCCCCTGGCCAGGGGAAGCGAGATTTACCGGTAGTGTTTCCAGTAGTTTCTCAGGGTGTTCTGGGCTACACTCCGACACGACTTATACCGCTATTAGGGGTCTGACGTTTACCGCCCCCTAAGCCCGACATGCGGTACTCTTAGACGAACAGACCGGACTGTACAGAGATTGTCACATTCAGGCTCAGTAGGTGTTCGGATGGGTTCACCTCATCGGTCTTCTTATCGGCAACTACTTGGGGACCGTTAAGTACAGCTAGTACCGCTTGCGGCCTGTGGTTAAACCTACTGCCAGCGTAGTGTCGAGTCTTTAGAGCCCCACACAGAAGGTTTTTTACCTTTGGGCAAAACGGAGTAGAGGTCGTATGGTTTTACGACGGGGTTCGTTCATATATGCGTACCTGTGTGCGTTTGGTGTTCGGGCAGTTGATACTAGCGGGCTTTGGTTTAAGACAGATCCTAGTATTTGATTTTGGCTTGGTTCAGTCTCATTGCATTCGTGTTCTTCGGAACGCGGAAGCGGGTATGTATATACAGTTGATAGAGGCAAATGAAGGAGACACCTCATTAGGGTTTTGACCATTGACTTGATTAAGACCTTAATGAGATGTAGGAAATTGATTAATAGTTTTAATTAGCGATAATTGTATAATGGTTATTTGGATTGACCATTTGACTTGTTGACCAAAGTTGACATAGATATTTTTTTGTTAAGCATGAGATATTTTGTGCTTAGCATTAATGGTGACATGATAATGGTCAAATCAAATGAACAATCACAATTTTTGCTATTTAAAATTGTTATTCTTTTATGCTAATATGAGAGCTATCTCTTCATTCTATCATGATACATTCTCTCGCCTAGCTCTCTCTCCTTCATCCTCTCTCTCAAACCCTAACCTCTCATGTGTTGTGAACCAAGGGAAATTGAGACAAAACCACTAAAATCACTCTCTACTCTCGCTAGGGTTCTTTGTCTAACACAACAAGCACCTTTGTTACTTCAAGATAGAGGTTGGAGCTCAAGGTAGATGTCGTCGGGTGGATCTTTCTTTAACATAGAGAAGACGGTGAGGAGGAGCTATCTACACCACTCCAAGGAGCTCACAACAAAAAGAAGAAACACAAGAAGAGAAAGAGTTCAAGCTTTAGGTATAACTTCTTAACCTAGTAGTTAAAGTTCCATGTTAGTTTGTTAGTTTTTTTTTAGCAAAGATCCTTCATGGTTAGTCTATGTTTCCTTTTGTGATAAAAATTCTATTTTTACCTATTCCGCCTCCCCGTTAAGCACCGGGGTGGGTAACATAGACTTACAGTGGTATGAGAGACTAGCTAAACAACAACTTACATGTTAGCAAAGTCTTTAGAACATCGATCCCGAAAAATCACAAAAATACATCAAAATTTTGTGTTTTCTGCCGATTTTTAAAACAGGTTTAAAAATATTTTCAGAGACTTGAAAAATACGTGTAGGCTTTTTTAGGGACACCCAAGAAAAACGAGCTCGTGACTCGGTCAGACTGCCGCGGAAGCGCTGCGAAACTATGTGTTTCGCCGTGGATCCGAGCCCGAGTCAACTCGGAGTCAACTCGATTTTCTTGCAGATTGTCCAGCTTGATGTTTTGTGATATTTCAGATACTTTGTTTCTGCCCAGATTCCTTTGAGTACAGTGTCACATTTGGGGTAGTTTCAAATTTGAATATCGATCGAAATTCTATGAACTTTAGCTAATCGGATTATTTCTGTGATGTGATATATGTATTGAACGTCTACTAATCGCTATACGTCGATTAGAGGGGATTGTACATATCAGTGATCTGTGTTATTGGTTTGTGTATGTGAACATGTTAGATTGTCGTGGATGAATAGCCAAGGATGTGAGATGAGTGTGTTGTTTTTCATTCGATGTAAATTGTAAATTGATGTAATATTATTTTTTGGTTGCACATCCGGGTTGAGTATGTAGCCGCCATTGTATATTATTTTTTTACTGTTTTCTGGTCCTAGGATAGACCTAAGGTGGGGTGCACAAACTACCGGGTAGTTTGAAGTGCCAAGTGGTCTGCTCACTTTGTTGAGGGAGGATGCTTCACTTCGGGTATTTGGCGGATAGTTTGCCGCACCCGTAGGGGTCTAGGGTGGGGTATGGCTATTCATCACGACCATGTAATCCGTCTTTCGTTGCAGGCTTGAACGAAACGTGGACTCCTAGCATATCCAATGTGTTCATCTATGATCTGGAATGACTATCATTGCATATGATGAATGTATATATCTATATATGATATCTAGTAGACGTTATTTATGTTTTACATCCGCGCTAGTCCAGCCCCCGCTCTGTCATTAGTTAAGTAACCTAACGGGTGATGACGGGGCCCAGTGGCGAATGCGGATGGCATAAGCGTACGTCATATTTTCGTTGTTGTCTGCTATGGTAGGATTAATTGATGGGGCGCATTATATTAATGGAAAGAAAACAAACCAAAGTTGAATCGTTGGAACAATTTCAAAACCACTCGGTTTTTTTAAAACAGCAAAACTTTTAAAATGCGGAGCTTAAACTACTCCTTTTAAAAGCTATCAGGTTCTTTCGATTATATCAAGTTCACTACGTTCACGGTTTCACCAAAACCATTCGTAGCCCTCCGTCATTTCAGTTAAATGTTCAGTAGTATTCACGCTGTGTATTTTGACCTTCGCCAAGGCATGGTGATTGGTAGCTACTGAATATTTATCTGTAGTATAGATAGATGCGTTGTTTTGGGACAGTCGTACTGCTATTTTGGCCTTCGTCAAGGGTATGTACGGGTGGGTTCAAATTAACCTGGATAATGACGGGTAGAACTTGACATGTGACTTATGATATGTTGGCATTCGACAAAGTCATAAGAGCATGGGGCAAAAATCCACATCGGGAGTTTCTAAAGAAACTAAAACTTGCTAGTGTTGCATACCATTTGGAGTGTGATAATTTTAGTAGAATTCCTTCAACTTTATCACACAATGATATTTGGATCCCGATCCTACTGTGAGTATATGCTACTCCTCGGGAAATTTTCTCACTTAACGATCAATGTTATAAACCAAGTAGGTGTCTAGAACGGTGTTAGCGGGGCTACGCCCATAGGGAATAGACGATATTTAATTAAGGAACTTCGCGAAAGCGTCGTAAAACCTCCCTCGAAGTACCGACACCGGCCTGGCTGAACGGTTAAGAAATTATTGTACGGTGAGATTAATCCCGACTAGTTCTTCTTTTATGGTTTGAGGAAGGATTCAAGAAACAGTGGGAGCTATCCTGTTTAAACAAACTAAAAACCACTCTAAACTTGCAAGAGCATCATGCTAAAGAATTTCTTCTCTCTCTCCTAATTGCAGCAACCAAACATCATGAAGGGCCTTAAGTTATTACTAGATAAAAACATATTGACATGGCCAAACTATAAAGATTGGTTCAGAAATGTCAAGATGGCAATATCTTATGACAAGTTTGGGTATCTCCTTACCACTAAGGCCCCACCGTCCCAGGTCCAGAATCCAGTGTCGCGGATAAGGAAATCCGTAAGACTTGGGAAATTGACAGCGCGAAGGCCAAATGCCTCGTGCTTGCCTCTATGGACAATGAACATCAGAGGAGGCACGAGGATATGGATCTGGAATCCATATTTCTCCGTACTAAAGAACTATATGGAGAGCAATCCCGTATCGCAAGATACGCGACCTCGAAGAAACTGTTCCAAGCGAGGTTGGTCGTCAGATCATCTGCAGGGGAACTTGTCCTGTAGATGATTGGCTATATTGAGAAGCTCGCGGACCTCGGGACCACGTTAGAGAATGAGTTGTACACTGACTTGGTTCTCCAGTCCCTTCCTTCCACATACGCCCAGTTTATCCTGAATTTCAACAAGCAAAGAAAAGAAGTTGAACTTCCGGAACTCCTCAACATGTTGAGGAGTGCAGAGGGCACCCTGCAGAAAGTCAGGAAAATGCCCGCTTTGTTTGTTAGAGGAACTTCCTCTTCTAGGTCCAAGGAGAAAGCCAAAGGAAAGAAGAAGAAGGCCCCCACCAAACCAAGGGGCGGTGTTAGTGAGGTGGAAGCTAAAGGAAAAGCAAAGGTAGCGGGACCGATTGTGGGAAAGGAAGAATGCTTTTATTGTCACAAGAAAGGACAATGGAAGAAAGATTGCAGGTCTTGGAAGGCTAAGAATCAGGACACGAAGCAAGTTGTGGCTTCGGCTTCAGGTATGTATGTTATTGAAAACTGTCTGTCAATCAACTCTACTTCCTAGGTATTGGATACCGGATCAGGATCTCATATCTGTAATTCTATGCAGGCACTGAGAAGCCGTAGGTTTTTGAAGGCAGGTGATATGACCCTCAGAGTTGTAAACGGAGCAAGCATGGATGCTGACTCCGTGGGGGACTATCACTTAGGATTGACGGATGGACATGTTTTGGTTTTGCGCAACTGTTATTTTGTACCAAGTTCGACTTGTAATATCATATCTGTATCTTTAATGTCTAAATAAGCTTATGATTTTGCATTTGTAAGCAATGTTGTAAACATTCACCTTAATCATGTTTTGATTGGGTCGGGTACATTAAGCAACGGTATATATGTATTAAACCAACCGCAGATTTTCAATATCCAGAATACACACAAAAGAAAGTCTGCAGAATTAAATCATGCATTCTTATGGCATTGTAGACTGGGTCATATCAATGAGACAAGGTTAACTAAGTTACATAAAGAAGGATATTTGGATCCGTTCGAATATCATTATTATGCAACTTGTCAATCATGTCTTAAAGGAAAGATGACAAAGACTCCGTTCACCGGACACGGAGTAAGAGCGAGCGAGCTCTTGGGACTCGTACACAGCGACGTGTGTGGTCCAATGTCTACACATGCAAGAAGTGGTTTTTCTTATTTCATTACCTTTACGGATGATTTCTCTAGGTATGGACATGTTTTCTTAATGAAGCATAAATCCGAAAACTTTGAGAAATTCCAGGAATATAAGAATGAAGTAGAAAAACAAACCGGCAAAAGTATCAAGGCACTGAGATCTAATCGAGGTGGTGAATACATAAGTACCGAGTTCCTGGATTACCTAAAAGAGAATGGAATTCTCTCTCAGCTTACTTCTCCATACACTCCACAGCACAACGGTGTATCGGAGAGACGGAACCGAACCCTATTGAATATGGTACGTTCCATGATGAGTAACGCTGAGTTACCGCGATCATTCTGGGGCTATGCACTAGAATCAGCTGCATATCTTTTAAACAAGCTTCCTACCAAGACTGTGCCTACCACACCATATCAGATGTGGAGTGGGAAGAAACCCTATCTTCAATATCTGAAGATATGGGGATGTCTAGCATTTGCCAAAAAGCAACATGCCGACAAACTCGAGGTACGCTCAGTACTGTGTAAGTTTGTGGGATATCCAAAGAACCCCAGGGGGTATCTTTTCTACTACACAGAGGAATGAAAGGTTTTTGTTTCTCGTCATGCCCAGTTTCTGGAACATCACTTCTTAGAAAAAGAAATAAGTGGGAGCGCAATAGAGCTGTAAGAAATTCCAGAACCACAAGCTATTACTGAAAGCTTGGTAGAACAAGAAGTTTCAAAAGAACAGGACATTCTTGCACCGCTCCGCAGGAGTACTAGGCTTTCTCATCCACTTAAGAGATACTACAGTTTTCTCATAGACGGGGATAGAGAGGATTGCATCATTGGTAATGATGAGCCAACTAACTTCCAGCAGGCCATTCAGAGCGCTGACTCGGTAAAATGGCTGGATGCAATGCGAACTGAGATGGAGTCTATGTACACCAACAAAGTATGGACTTTGGACTTTGCTCCAGAAGGGGTAAAACCCGTTGGCTGCAAATGGATCTTCAGAAAGAAGATTGGTGTAGATGGACAGGTTGAAACCTATAAGGCTAGACTTGTTGCAAAGGGTTTTCGTCAAAGACCTGGTTTCGACTATAACGAAACCTTTTCTCCAGTGGCTAGGCTCAAATGCATTCGAATCCTTCTTGCCATTGCTGCCTTCCACGATTATTAGATTTGGTAGACGGACGTAAAAACCGCTTTTCTAAATGGAAATTTAGAGGAGTGTGTCTATATGGACCAGCTAGAAGGTTTCATTCAGAGTGGGAGCAGCGGGAAAGTGTGCAAGTTGCTTAAGTCCATTTATGGACTAAAGCAGGCATCGTGGAGTTGGAATATCTGTTTTGATGAGACAGTCAAAGAATTTGACTTTATCAAAAATCTAGATGAACCATGCATTTATAGTAAGATTGTAGCACGAACTGTTGTATTCCTCGTCTTGTACGTGGATGACATTCTCTTGATAGGAAATGACATTCCTATGCTACAATCTGTCAAAGGGTTCTTATCACGCAGGTTCTCCATGAAAGACCTGGGTGATGCCTCTTACATTCTGTGGATCCAGATCTATCGTGATGGATCTAAGAGAATATTGGGACTTTCGCAGTCCAGGTACGTCGACACCATATTGAAAAGATTCAGTATGGAAGATTCTAAGAACGGTAATTTACCTTCTTGTCACGGAATCACCCACTCCAAAGAGATGTCTCCCAAGACTGATTTGGAAAGAGATCGCATGTCTATTATACCCTACGCTTCTGCGGTAGGCTCTATAATATATGCGATGTTGTGTACCAGACCAGATGTAGCTTATGCACTGAGTGTAGTAAGCCGGTATCAGTCAAACACTGGGGAGAAGCACTGGATAGCGTTAAAGAACATTCTGAAGTACTTGAGAAGGACTAAGGATATATTCTTGGTTTACGGCGGAAAAGACCTCCAAATCGAGGCCTTTGCTGACTCCAGCTTCCAAAGTGACAAGGATGACTCCAAATCCATGTCGGGTTATGTCTTTACCCTCAATGGAGGGTCGGTCTGTTGGAAGAGTTCCAAGCAGGAAACCATTGCTGACTCGACAATGGAAGCGGGGTATATCGCAGCTTCTGATGCCGCTAAAGAAGCAGTCTGGATGAGGAAGTTCTTAACAGAACTTCAGGTGGTTCCGTCCATTGTTGCTCCAATACCTCTGTATTATGACAACAACGGGGCTATAGATTTAGCGAAGGAACCCAGGTCCCATCAACGGCTTTCGCGCTAGGCGCTCACTCTGTTGCTTGGTCTACCGCGCAACGGCTTTAAGTCCAGACACATCTTGACCCGGTATCACCTGATCAGGGAGATCGTGTATAGCCGGGAGATCAAGGTTCGGAGGGTTGCTATAGAAGATAACACAGCAGATCAATTCACAAAGGCCATTCCTCAGACGCTGTTCGAGAGGCTATTCGAGATGATAGGTCTGCGATATGCCAGCACATGGCCTTAGTGCAAGTGGGAGATTGTTAGTGCAATATGCCATAGAGGCCATTATTGTATAGTACTAGTTTGAATATTACATTTTGGAAGCTTGGGATATATATATATATATATACACACACACACACACATATTTATAACAGCTTTGCTCGATATGGTAGTATGCTACTTGGTTTGTATCTGTCTTAATATGTGTATATGTTTCTTTTGACGTATCACTAATACATATTGATAGAGCCCTTAGGATCTTTGCTTGACTACCAGCGTTGTGATGGCAGTCACACTTGTGGGGGTTGGGTAGTCTACAAGCACATTCTTATACAGGTCCTTAGTTGTAGGATTATCGAGACAGGGCATCGATACTCCAAAGTAGACTAGTGTGTACGCTTCTCATCCAGGCCGGGGAGATGGTCTATCCCACAGCCATCGGTACGTCGTACTGGAGATAGTATGCAGGTGCTCATTAGGTTATGAGTACACTGGACAGGACTCGTCGGGAACTGTTGGTTGGTACAATACCTATCGTCAGTTAACTATTCCCAGGTGACATGAGTACAGCTTAGTCTGTTGACTTGACACTGTCACCTCACCTCGAGTGTGTTCCCACCGTTCATAGATTAATACCCAACCATGGCTCTATTGAGTCGTGAAAACAGGTAGTAGTTGGGTGCAGTCCCGAAGCACTTGGAGGCAGGGACGGTTAGACAGGATTCGTCTCTCCCGGTATTGGGAGTTGATATCGCGTTGTGTCTAGGAGAGCCATTACACAAAGCCCCTGGCCAGGGAAAGCGAGATTTACTGGTAGTGTTTCCAGTAGTTTCTCAGGGTGTTCTGGGCTACACTCCGACACGACTTGTACCGCTATTAGGGATCTGATGTTTACCACCCCCTATGCCCGACATGCGATACTCTTAGACGAACAGACCGGACTGTACGGAGATTGTCACATTTAGGCTCAGTAGGAGTTCGGATGGGTTCAGCTCATCGGTCTTCTTATCGGCATCTACCTGGAGACCGTTATATACAGCTAGTACCGCTTGCGGCCTGTGGTTAAACCCACTGCCAGCGTAGTGTCGAGTCATTAGAGTCCCATACAGAGGGTTGTTCACCTTTGGGCAAAACGGAGTAGAGGTCGTATTGTTTTACGACGGGGTTCGTTCACATATGCGTACTTGTGCGCGTTTGGTGTTCGGGCAGTTGATACTAGTGGGATTTGGTTTTAGCCAGATCCTAGTATTTGATTTTGGCTTGGTTCAATCTCATTTCATTCGTGTTCTTCGGAACGCGGAAGCGGGTATGTATAAACAATTGACAGACGCAAATGAAGGAGACACCTCATTAGGGTTTTGACCATTGACTTGATTAAGACGTTAATGAGATGAAGGAAATTGATTAATAGTTTTAATTAGTGATAATTGTGTAATGATTGTTTAGATTGACCATTTGACTTGTTGACCAAAGTTGACTTAGATATTTTTTTGTTAAGCATGAGATATTTTGTGCTTAGCATTAATGGTGACATGATAATGGTCAAATCAAATGAACCATCACAATTTTTTCTAATTAAAATTATTATTCTTTTATGCTAATATGAGAGCTATCCCTTCATTCTATCATGATACATTCTCTCTCCTAGCTCTCTCTCCTTCATCCTCTCTCTCAAACCCTAACCTCTCATGTGTTGTGAACCAAGGGAAATTGAGACAAAACCACTAAAATCACTCTCTACACTCTCTAGGGTTCTTAGTCTAACACCCCAAGCACCTTAGTTACTTCAAGATAGAGGTTGGAGCTCAAGGTAGAGGCCTTCGGGTGGATTTTTCTTTGACATAGAGAAAACGGTGAGGAGGAGTCATCTACACCACTCCACGGAGCTCACAACAAGGAGAAGCAACACAAGAAGAGAAGGAGTTCAAGCTTTAGGTATAATTTCTTAACCTAGTAGTTAAAGCTCCATGTTAGTTTGTTAGTTTTTTTTTAGCAAAGATCTTTCATGGTTAGTCTATGTTTCCTTTTACGATAAAAATTCGATTTTTACTTATTCCGCCTCCACGTTAAGCACCGTGGTGGGTAACATAGACTTACAGTGGTATCAGAGACTAGCTAAACAACAACTAACATGTTATCGAAGTCTTTAGAACTTCGATCTCGAAAAATCGCAAAAATACATCAAAAATTTATGTTTTCTGCCGATTTTTAAAAAAGGTCTAAAAATATTTTCAGAGACCTGAAAAATACGTGCAGGCTTTTTTAGGGACACCCAAGAAAAACGAGCTCGTGACTCGGTTAGACTGCCGCGGAAGCGCGGCGAAACCATGCGTTTCGACGCGGATCCACGGCCGAGTCAACTCAGAGTCAACTCGTTTTTCCTGCAGATTGTCCAGCTTGATGTTTTGTGATTTTTCAGATACTTTGTTTCTGCCCAGATTCCTTTGAGTACAGTGTTGTATTTGGGGTAGTTTCAAATTTGAATATCGATCGAAATTTTGTAAACTTTAGCTAATCGGATTATTTCTGTGATGTGATATATGTATTGAACGTCTACTAATCGCTATAAGTCGATTAGTGGGGGTTGTACATATCTGTGATATGTGTTATTGGTTTGTGTATATGAACTTGTTGGATTGTCGTGGATGAATAGCCGGCGATGTGAGATGAGTGTTTTTCTTTTTTTTCATTCGATGTAAATTGTAAATTGATGTAATATTATTTTTTGGTTGCACATCCGAGTTGAGGATGTAGCCGCCATTGTATATTATTTTTTTTTATTGTTTTCTGCTCTTAGGATAGACCCAAGGTGCGGTGCACAAACTACCGGGTAGTTTGAAGTGCCAAGTGGTCTGCTCACTTGGTTGAGGGAGGCTGCTTCACTTCGAGTATTTGGCGGGTTGTTTGCCGCACCCGTAGGGGTCTAGGGTGGGGTTTGGCTATTCATTGCGACCGTGTAATCCGTCTTTTGTTGCAGGCTTGAACGAATCGCGGATTCCTAGCATATCCAATGTGTTCATCTGTGATCTGGAATGACTATCATTGCATCTAATGAATGTATATATCTATAAATGATATCAAGTAGACGTTGATTATGTTTTACATCCGCGCTAGTTCAGCCCCCGCTCTGTCGTTAGTTAAGTAACCTAACGGGTGATGACGGGGCCCAGTGGCGAATGCGGATGGCATAAGCGTACGTCATATTTTCGTTGTTTTCTGCAATGGTTGGATTAATTGATGTTATGCATCATATTAATGCAAAGAAAACAGACCAAAGTTGAATCATTGGAACAATTTCAAAACCACTCGGTTTTTCTAAAACAGCAAAACTTTTAAAATACGGAGCTTAAACCACTCCTTTTAAAAGCTATCAGGTTCCTTCGATTATATCAAGTTCACTACGTTCACGGTTTCGCCAAAACCATTCGTAGCCCTCCGTCATTTCAGTTAAATGTTCAGTAGTATTTAAGCTGTGTATTTTGACCTTCGCCAAGGCATAGTGATTGGTAGCTACTGAATATTTATCTGTAGCATAAATAGATGCGTTGGTTTGGGACAGTCGTACTGCTATTTTGGCCTTCGTCAAGGATATGTACGGGTGGGTCCAAATTAACCTGGATAATGACGGGTAGAACTTGACATGTGACTTATTATATGTTGGCCTTCGTCAAGGTCATAAGAGCATGGGGCAAAAATCCACATCGGGAGTTTCTAAAGAAACTGAAACTTGCTAGTGTTGCATACCATTTAGAGTGTGATAATTTTGGTTGGATTTCTTCAACTTTATCACACAATGATATTTGGATCCCGATCCTACTGTGAGTATATGCTACTCATCAGGAAATTTTCTCACTTAACGATCAATTCTATAAACCAAGTTAGTGTCTAGAAAGGTGTTAGCGGGGCTACGCCCACAGGGAAAAGATGTAATATAATTAAGGAACTTCGCGAAAGCGTCGTAAAACGTCCCTCGAAGTACCGACACCTGCCTGGCTGAACGGTTAAGCAATTACTGTACGGTTAAGCAATTAATCCCGACTAGTTCTTCTTTTATGGTTTGAGGAAGGATTCAAGAAATAGTGGGAGCCATCCTGTTTAGACAAACTAAAAACCACTCTAAACTTGCAAGAGCATCATGCTTAAGTGTTTCTTCTCTCTCTCCTAATTGCAGCAACCAAACATCATGACGGGCCTTAAGTTATTACTAGATAAAAACATATTGACATGGCCAAACTATAAAAATTGGTTCAGGAATGTCAAGATGGCAATCACTTATGACAAGTTTGGGTATCTCCTTACCACTAAGGCCCCCGCCGTCCCAGGTCCAGAATCCAGTGTCACGGATAAGGAAATCCGTAAGACTTGGGAGATTGACAGCGCGAAGGCCAAGTGCCTCGTGCTTGCCTCTATGGGCAATGAACATCAGAGGAGGCACGAGGATATGGAACTTGAATGTCACGACCCGCAGGGTACGGAACGTGACTGACACTTAAGTTTACGAAACGTCTCAAGACGTCCGTAAAATAAGTAAGCCAAAGCCCAGAAACCAAAACCAAATAAGCAAAAGAGTGAAGAGAACCCAATCAATTGAAAGCGAGTTTATCAAATAAGTCATATAAAACCTTTTACTATAATTGATACTTAAACTTGTGCTATTGCCTTTAATTCCTTAAAATGAAATCGTACGATTGCTATTCATGTGCATGTACCTCATCACATTATTTGTTCATGCCTAGTCTATTAATCACACATTGCAACTTGATTATTGATACCATATGCATTCATCATCATTGACATATGCACTTATGAGGATTTCTTGAGATTTTATGATATTTCTGGATTTCGGGGGAAAGCCGCAAAATTTCTAGACTTATTATATTTTTAAAATATGTAAATTGCGGTTTTCTAGTGATGTAAGTGTCGTCCACCATGAGTTTGCTGTGGTTTTCGAGACCCGTTTCGAGGAGTTGGATGAACCGTCTCGGGTACATGGTGGGCCCGGTAAGGTACCCCCGGGGCAAGAAGTTCGTGTTGCTGACGATGAGCCTGGCAGGGGACGGATTACCTACCGGTGACTGTTTGGGACGGCGGATATCTAGAGGATACCGACCGTGGCCGCGAGATGATGAGACATTGATATTGAGATGGGTCAGCCGGATGGCTGAGGCCAGAGATACTATGACATGGATATATGAGATTTGTGATCGCCTTGTGGTGAAGAGCTAGCTCCCGCTTGGGGATGCCTTATTTGTTGGATTCATATATATTCTTGTTGTACCCATTTTGGGGGCCAGTATTTACAAAGGAGACTCTGCCGAAATTTTCGGAAAAATTGATATTGTTTTTAAAAAGGTTTTATATGACTTATTTGATAAACTCGCTTTCAATTGATTGGGTTCTCTTCACTCTTTTGCTTATTTGGTTTTGGTTTCTGGGCTTTAGCTTACTTATTTTACGGACGTCTTGAGATGTTTCGTAAACTTAAGTGCCAGTCACGTTCCGTACCCTGCGGGTCGTGACAAAGTTGGTATCAGAGCGATAGGTTTTACCTTTTTGAGTGTAGGATGACCCTTGGTAGATGGAGTAAGTGACTTAAGTAGGGTAACATAGCGTGTGTATGTCCGCGGCATACTTGCGCTACGGTACTCCGCCTATGTGACTTTAAGATATACTTGCTTGAAATTCCTTCTTCAATTCCGTGTATCCTATGATTCTATTGCACTGTTCTTATCATCCTGTTCTCAGAATATCCACTATGCCACCGAAGGCTATGAGAGCGCAGAGGGCTGCCGCCCGAGATGAGATCCGAGCAGGCTTGTCTGAGACGAGGACCGAGCAGGGTGGTATACCTACGCCTCAGGGACAAACCGATCCACCTTCCCCAAGCCGTATGGATAGGCTCGAGACTGGTATGGAGGAGTTGCGACAGATGATGGGGGGCATGCAGGAGCTACGTCAGATGGTAGGATCCCTAGTTACAGCCAGTCGTACACCGAGGCCGGATGACGCACCTACTACATCCCAGACTGCTATGATACCTGCTCCTACTACTACCGCCGTGACCATCCCGGTTTCACTACAGGATTTCTTGAGGCTGAGACCCCCAGTATTCACCGGCACGGAGGCAGCGGAGGACCCACAGACGTTCGTTGACAGTTTAGCCAGGATCTGCCGTTCGCTGAGATGTTCGGATGATCGATGGGTAGAGCTTGCGAGTTTCCGACTAGAGGGTCTCGCGCAGACATGGTGGGAGTCAGTCTTGAGAGGTCGAGCTGCAGGTCTACCGCCTATGACTTGGGCCGAGTTTACAGCGGTCTTTCTAGCTCGTTTCCTCCCAGAGAGCGTTCGTGACGCCAGAGATCGTAGCTTCGAGGCCTTAGTCAAGACACCTGGGATGACGGTGTCTGAGTATGACATCCAGTTTACACAGTTATCCCGATATGCTCCGTATTTGGTGGATACCGAAGAGAAGTTGGTGAAGCGGTTCGTACAGGGACTTGATGCCCAGCTAAATCTTGCCATTGGCGCCTAGCACTACGACACTTATTCAGCTGCTATGGATACGGCATTACGGATGGAGGCACGCATATCACAGACTTCGGCCGTTTCTGGGCCGAAGAGGATTCGCACCGATGTACCGTCTCAAAGGCAGCGCGCCAGATTCTTTCCGAGAGATAGGCCTGGCAGAGGATTTGGACGGGGACAGTTATATGGTTCTTATCCCCAGGGACAGCAACCGTCGCCAGGGTGTTTTGGGTGCGGGAGTCCACACCATCTTGTCAGAGACTGTCCGGCGAGACGACAGGGAGCAGCGACAGTTCCGCATGTGACCCTACCACCATCACCACCCCCTCCTTAGAGAACCCTACTTCCTACCATAGGCGATTCTCCACGCCAGTTAGGTGCACCTAGAGGCCGTGGACGCGGCGATCCTATTCAGAGAGGACGAGGAGGCATAGGCTGAGGTCGGGGTCAGCCCGCTATCGGTGGAGGACAGGCCCGAGTATTTACTTTGACACCACAGGATGCGCAGGCATCCAATGCCGTTGTGACAGGTACCTTGCCAGTTTGCTCTTTCGACGCACGGGTATTATTCGACCCAGGTTCCACACATTCGTACGTATCTACACACTTTGCACCGATGTTGGGTCGTGAGTCGTCGTCATTAGATCATCCGCTTGTTGTTATTACCCCGGTAGGCGAGTCGTTTGTCGCTCGTTTTGTGTTTCGATTGTGTTCCGTTCGTATCGGGGAGAGGGATTCATCGGTTGATTTGATTCTCCTCGATATGTTGGACTTTGATGTGCTTCTGGGCATGGATTGGCTAGCCACATGTTATGCTTCAGTGGACTGCCGTGAGAAAGCAGTCAGATTTAGCTTTCCGGGAGAGCCAGTCCTTGTTATTCAGGGAGACCGCAGCGTCACCCTTCCCAGCTTGATTTCGTCTCTTCGCGCTGGTCAGCTCTTGCGGAAGGGATGTCAGGGATTCTTAGCGTATATTTGTGATACTCGAGCTGCAGAGGTTCCGTTAGACCAGGTCCCGGTTGTTTGTGAGTTCCCGGATGTTTTCCCTGATGAGCTACCTGGGCTACCACCTGAGCGCGACGTTGAGTTCTGCATCGATTTGATTCCCGGCTCGGGATCTATTTCAATACCGCCTTATCGGATAGCCCCGGCAGAGCTTCGAGAGCTGAAGGATCAGTTGCAGGATTTGTTAGATAAGGAGCATATTCGACCTAGTGTTTCTCCGTGGGGTGCACCGGTCCTGTTTGTCAAGAAGAAGGATGGAAGTTTGCGCTTATGCATCGACTACCGCCAGCTGAACAAGGTTACCGTGCGGAACAGATATCCGTTGCCACGCATTGATGATTTGTTCGACCAGCTTCAGGGTGCGGGATATTTTTCGATGATCGACTTACGATCAGGATACCACCAGCTGCGAGTCCGACAGGAGGATATACCGAAGACAGCCTTCCGTACACGCTATGGCCACTATGAGTTTTTGGTCATGTCGTTCGGACTCACCAACGCCCCAGCAGCATTCATGGATTTGATGAACCATACATTCAGGCCGTATCTTGACTTGTTCATCATCGTGTTTATCGACGATATCATGGTGTACTCCCGGAGCAGAGAGGAGCACGAGCAGCACTTGCGGATTACGTTACAGACTCTGAGGGAGCACCAGCTATTCGCAAAGTTCTCCAAGTGTGCATTCTGGCTGGACAGCGTCGGATTCTTAGGTCACGTGGTTACAAGAGACAGCATATGTGTGGACCCGAAGAAGATTGAGGCTGTTCAGCAGTGGCCCCGACCTACATCGATTACTGAGATCCGTAGTTTTCTAGGCCTGGCAGGCTACTACAGGCGTTTTGTTCAGGACTTCTCCCGTATAGCTGCACCTTTGACCGGTTTGACCCAGAAGGGAGTTCCTTTCGTTTGGACAGAAGAGTGCGAGCGCAGTTTTCAGCAGCTACGGACTTGTTTGACTACGGCGCCGGTATTATCTTTGCCTTCGGGATCAGGAGAATTTGCGGTCAACTGTAATGCTTCGCGAGTGGGGTTAGGATGCGTATTGATGCAGCGTGGCCGGGTGATCGCTTATGCTTCTCGGCAGTTGAAGAAGCATGAACAGAACTACCCCACTCACGATTTGGAGATGGCCGCAGTGGTCTTTGCACTGAAGATATGGCGACATTACCTATATGGCGAGTCGTGCCAAATATTCACAGACCACAAGAGCTTAAAATACATATTTCAGCAGCGAGACCTGAACCTCGGACAGCGTCGTTGGATGGAGTTGGTGAAAGACTACGACTGCGAGATCTTATATCATCCAGGCAAGGCGAATGTAGTGGCAGATGCTTTGAGCAGGAGGCCCGGGGGTAGTCTATCCTATTTGCGCGCAGTGCAGAGGAAGTCGTCAGCAGATTGGCAGATTTTATGCGACAGCCGAGTTGAGTTCGAGTTCACTCAGACAGGGGGACAACTCACGCATGTTCGTGCACGCCCACAGTTGCTTGACCGTATATATGAGGCACAGCGCAGTGACGACCGTTGCTCAGAAATCATGACACAGATGGGACAGGGCAGATTTTCCGAGTTCGTGATTGACGATCAGGGGATTTTACGCTATGGATCTAGACTGTGCGTACCAGATGCTGATGGATTACGGCGCGATATTCTTGAGGAGGCACACCGATCAGTGTATAGTGTCCACCCCGGTTCCACCAAGATGTACCATGATATGAGAGAGACCTACTGGTGGGACGGGATGAAGAGGGACATTGCGGAGTTTGTATCGAGATGCCTGACTTGCCGGCAAGTCAAGGACGAGCACCAGAGGCCCGCAGGAGAGCTACATCCGTTACCCATTCTGGAGTGGAAATGGGAGCAGATTTCGATGTATTTCGTTGTGGGTCTACCCAGGACCAGTCGAGGGTATGACTCCATCTGGGTGATCGTAGATCGATTGACGAAAGCGGCTCACTCCCTGCCAGTGAAGACGACTTTCAGCTTCGCTCAGTATGCCCAGCTTTACATCGATGAGATCGTGCGGTTGCATGGCGTACCGACTTGTATCGTGTCAGATCGAGGCACCCAGTTCACCAGCCGACTTTGGCAGAGACTTCAGGAGGCTTTGGGCACTCGTTTGAGCTTCAGCACAACGTTTCATCCGCAGACCGACGGACAGTCAGAGCGGACCATTCAGACTCTCGAGGACATGCTTAGAGCGTGTGTTTTAAACTTCGGCGGTAGATGGGATCGTCATTTACCTCTAGTGGAGTTCTCCTACAACAACAGCTTCCAGGATACTATTCAGATGGCACCTTTCGAGGCATTGTATGGGAGGAGATGCAGATCGCTCGTCTGTTGGACAGAGCTCAGCGAGAGCAGTATTTTGGGGCCGCAGCTTGTTGAGGAGACGATAGCGAAGATACAGTTGATCCGAGACCGGATGAGAGCGGCTCAGAGCAGGCAGAAATTGTATGCGGAAAGGCGCCGTCGCAGATTAGAGTTCGCAGTTGGCGACCATGTTTTTCTGAGAGTCTCTCCGATGAAGGGCGTGATGCGTTTTGGGCGAAAGGGGAAGCTTAGCCCTAGATTCGTAGGTCCCTTCGAGATCCTCCAGCGTGTCGGCGCTGTTGCATATCGTTTGGCCCTTCCACCCAGCTTTCCCGATGTTCACCCCGTCTTCCATGTTTCGATGCTCCGCAAGTACCTTCACGACCCTTCGCATGCGATTCAGCACCCGACAGTCCAGCTAGAGCGCGACCTTTCGTTTGCAGAGCAGCCGGTGGCCCTCCATGGATCGGCAGGTGAAGAAGTTGAGATCGAAGATTATACCAACCGTCAAGGTCCTTTGGCGTAGCCCGAGCAGCGATGAGGTTACCTGGGAGACCGAGGGCGAGATGAGGAAGAAATATACCCATCTCTTTGAAGGTACGCGTAGTTATATTTTTAAATTCGGGGACCGAATTTCTTTAAGGGGGGAAGATTGTAGCGCCTTGAAAAGTCGTTTTGGTGTTTTCCTGAAAATCGGTGAAAATTCAGTATTTTTCCGAAAACCGTCTTTTTTGTTATTTTGCAGTTTAGGACTAATTATACCTAATTTGGATAGGTAATTGCTAGTTTTTAGTAGCTAATGAGTTAATTAAAAAATTTTAAATGACCAAAAATTAATAATTAACTCATTAGCTACTAAAAACTAGCAATTACCTATCCAAATTAGGTATAATTAGTCCTAAACTGCAAAATAACATAAAAGACGGTTTTCGGAAAAATACCGAATTTTCACCGATTTTCAGGAAAACACCAAAACGACTTTTCAAGGCGCTACAATTTTCCCCCCTTAAATAAATTCGGTCCCCGAATTTAAAAATACAACTACGCGTACCTTCAAAGAGATGGGGATATTTCTTCCTCATCTCGCCCTCGGTCTCCCAGGTAACCTCCTCGCTGCTCGGGCTACGCCAAAGGACCTTGACGGTTGGTATAATATATATTCTTGTTGTACCCATTTTGGGGGCCAGTATTTACAAAGGAGACTCTGCCGAAATTTTCGGAAAAATTGATATTGCTTTTAAAAATGTAAAAGGTTTCAATTTATAGGTTATCTAGTGTGGTGGCATGGCAATTACCAGGGCGTGGGTGTAAGCATGAATAGTGCTCATGCTGCATATAAAAACCCTGGCAATGGTGCAGGTGTCCTATAGAATGGGTTCGCATATGTATGTCGATATAAGGCATGAATGTAGCAAATAAGCATACAAGTATTACACCCCTAATTACTAACATTACTAAGAATCTTTTTAAGCAACTAAAACTATCGGGCGGCTTGCTTCATCCAACGATAGTCCCCCGTAGATGTTACATCTACTCACAGAAATCCTCAGCTAGCTACGTCCGATCACCGCTTTCCCTTTTCGTGCCGCATCCGAAGCCTCCGCGACCGAACCTGGAATTTACATCAATACAAGACATAAGGTTACATATCATGAAACGACGCAAATCCCGAACGAGAATATCTACGTTCACAAGATAGACACAACGTGCACAAGGTGCGCGGAAACACACGAAAACCGCAAAAACTAACTAGAATCGCCGATTTGGTCGCCCGGCAAAGCTAAAACCTGATCACTCAAAAATCCGCACTCACACATCCTAAATGTCGTAGGATATGCTGAAAATATAATCAAGTTATCATAATAATTCATCACATAATTTCATTAAAAAAAAACTAGTAAGCATTTACATTCCAAAATCGGTGCAAACATCGCCGATTTGCGATAAAGTGCACAAAACATCGCGCAACCACCCAAGTCAACCATAGATAGCCACTACACTAATTTCCAACACGCTAGCAATGCTTCAAAACCAAATTTCCATAAGCAACCCTTTCTTGATTTTTATAAATAGCAATTGCAATCAAAATTTCACACTAAAATAACTTAGATTAGCATAATTTGAAGCCACATAAGCAAAGTAACCCCATTGATTAGGTTAGTAAAACACTAGATAGAAAAATAAATTAATTAACCCAATAATGATTTTCTAAACCCTAATTAAAATTTCAAGCCATGAACTTTTAAAACCTAGACTAGAAATTAACACTAATATTTACACTAAAACAACTCAATTAAAGAAATCTAACCAAAAGAATTTAAATGGGTAAGGATTATACCTCTAGATCTAGAGATCTAGCAAGAAATTTTTACTCCAAAGATGGTCTCCTAGCATCCAAGATCCATGCAAGAAAGGTTAAGAAGAATGGATGAAGGATTTGGTTTGAATTTTGAATAAATTGTGGATTTTTGGAGCAAATTTTGGATGAACTTTGATGGAAGAAGAGTGGAGATTTGGGGCTGTTTTTTTTCTGCAGGAATTCAGCAGTGAGGGAGTGGGGAGAAGTGTGGGGAATTGGGGGAAAAAAGTCCAAGACAACCCTCTCATATTACCATAATACCCTTACCCTTTAAATATATATATATAACCATTTTTAACCCATTTCTCACATGATTTAAGGTCAAAAAGAGGGAAAGAAAATTCTTGGGCTGATACAACAGTGTGGGGCTGGCCAAGGGGAGTGAGGTTGAGTGTGAGAGACTTTACAAAAAAATTCTATGCAAAAAGACCCCCTACAAGTCCAAAATTGCAAGTTTTAGCTTAAATTCAATAAATTTCGTTTTCCATAATAAAAATTAGTTAAAACTTAAAATAAAATACTAAAAATTTATGTTACAACAAGATTTTAATTAACATGATTTTAAAGCTTAAATTTAGCCCATTTAAATTTGTATTTATCGCTAATTTAATGTATTTTCTTACCGGCTTAAAATAATATTAAAAAATTGAAAAATAGGGAAAACATTTTAAATGACCAAAAATTAATAATTAACTCATTAGCTACTAAAAACTAGCAATTACCTATCCAAATTAGGTATAATTAGTCATAAACTGCAAAATAACAAAAAAGACGGTTTTCGGAAAAATACCGTATTTCACCAATTTTCAGGAAAACACCAAAACGACTTTTCAAGGCGCTACAATCTTCCCCCCTTAAAGAAATTCGGTCCCCGAATTTAAAAATATAACTACGCGTACCTTCAAAGAGATGGGGATATTTCTTCCCCATCTCGCCCTCGGTCTCCCAGGTAACCTCCTCGCTGCTCGGGCTACGCCAAAGGACCTTGACGGTTGGTATAATCTTCGATCTCAACTTCTTCACCTGCCGATCCAGGATGGCCACCGGCTGCTCTGCAAACGAAAGGTCGCGCTCTAGCTGGACTGTCGGGTGCTGAATCGCATGCGAAGGGTCGTGAAGGTACTTGCGGAGTATCGAAACATGGAAGACAGGGTGAACATCGGGAAAGCTGGGTGGAAGGGCCAAACGATATGCAACAGCGCCAACACGCTCGAGGATCTCGAAGGGACCTACGAATCTAGGGCTAAGCTTCCCCTTTCGCCCAAAACGCATCACGCCCTTCATCGGAGAGACTCTCAGAAAAACATGGTCGCCAACCGCGAACTCTAATCTGCGACGGCGCCTGTCCGCATACGATTTCTGCCTGCTCTGAGCCGCTCTCATCCGGTCTTGGATCAACTGTATCTTCGCTGTCGTCTCCTCAACAAGCTGCGGCCCTAAAATACTGCTCTCGCTGAGCTCTGTCCAACAGATGGGCGATCTGCATCTCCTCCCATACAATGCCTCGAAAGGTGCCATCTGAATAGTATCCTGGAAGCTGTTGTTGTAGGAGAACTCCACTAGAGGTAAATGACGATCCCAGCTACCGCCGAAGTCTAAAACACACGCTCTGAGCATGTCCTCGAGAGTCTGAATGGTCCGCTCTGACTGTCCGTCGGTCTGCGGATGAAACGCTGTGCTGAATCTCAAACGAGTGCCCAAAGCCTCCTGAAGTCTCTGCCAAAGTCGGCTGGTGAACTGGGTGCCTCGATCTGACACGATACAAGTTGGTACGCCATGCAACCGCACGATCTCGTCGATGTAAAGCTGGGCATACTGAGCGAAGCTGAAAGTCGTCTTCACTGGCAGGGAGTGAGCCGCTTTCGTCAATCGATCTACGATCACCCAGATGGAGTCACACCCTCGACTGGTCCTGGGTAGACCCACAATGAAATCCATCGAAATCTGCTCCCATTTCCACTCCGGAATGGGTAACGGCTGTAGCTCTCCTGCGGGCCTCTTGTGCTCGGCCTTGACTTGCTGGCAAGTCAGGCATCTCGATACAAACTCCGCAATGTCCCTCTTCATCCCGTCCCACCAGTAGGTCTCTCTCATATCATGGTACATCTTGGTGGAACCGGGGTGGACACTATACACTGATCGGTGTGCCTCCTCAAGAATGTCGCGCCGTAATCCATCAGCATCTGGTACGCACAGTCTAGATCCATAGCGTAAAATCCCCTAATCGTCAATCACGAACTCGGAAAATCTGCCATGTCCCATCTGTGTCATGATCTCTGAGCATCGGTCGTCACTGCGCTGTGCCTCATATATACGGTCAAGCAACTGTGGGCGTGCACGAACATGCGCGAGTTGTCCCCCTTTCTGAGTGAACTCGAACTCAACTCGGCTGTCGCATAAAATCTGCCAATCTGCTGACGACTGCCTCTGCACTGCGCGCAAATAGGATAGGCTACCCCCAGGCCTCCTGAAAAAAGCATCTGCCACTACATTCGCCTTGCCTGGGTGATATAAGATCTCGCAGTCGTAGTCTTTCACCAACTCCATCCAACGACGCTGTCTGAGGTTCAGGTCTCGCTGCTGAAATATGTATTTTAAGCTCTTGTGGTCTGTGAATATTTGGCACGACTCGCCATATAGGTAATGTCGCCATATCTTCAGTGCAAAGACCACTGCGGCCATCTCCAAATCGTGAGTGGGGTAGTTTTGTTCATGCTTCTTCAACTGCCGAGAAGCATAAGCGATCACCCGGCCACGCTGCATCAATACGCATCCTAACCCTACTCGCGAAGCATCACAGTAGACCACAAATTCGCCTGATCCCGAAGGCAAAGATAATACCGACGCCGTAGTCAAACAAGTCCGTAGCTGCTGAAAACTGCGCTCGCACTCTTCTGTCCAAACGAAAGGAACTCCCTTCCGGGTCAAACCGGTCAAAGGTGCAGCTATACGGGAGAAGTCCTGAACAAAACGCCTGTAGTAGCCTGCCAGGCCTAGAAAACTACGGATCTCAGTAACTGATGTAGGTCGGGGCCACTGCTGAACAGCCTCAATCTTCTTCGGGTCCACACATATGCCGTCTCTCGTAACCACGTGACCCAAGAATCCGACGCTGTCCAGCCAGAATGCACACTTGGAGAACTTTGCGAACAGCTGGTGCTCCCTCAGAGTCTGTAACATAATCTGCAAGTGCTGCTCGTGCTCCTCTCTGCTCCGGGAGTACACCATGATATCGTCGATAAACACGATGATGAACAAGTCAAGATACGGCCTGAATGTACGGTTCATCAAACCCATGAATGCTGCTAGGGCGTTGGTGAGTCCGAACGACATCACCAAAAACTCATAGTGGCCATAGCGTGTACGGAAGGCTGTCTTCGGTATATCCTCCTGTCGGACTCGCAGCTGGTGGTATCCTGATCGTAAGTCGATCCTCGAAAAATATCCCGCACCCTGAAGCTGGTCGAACAAATCATGAATGCGTGGCAACGGATATCTGTTCCGCACGGTAACCTTGTTCAGCAGGCGGTAGTCGATGCATAAGCGCAAACTTCCGTCCTTCTTCTTGACAAACAGGACCGGTGCACCCCACGGAGAAACACTAGGTCGAATAAGCTCCTTATCTAACAAATCCTGCAACTGATCCTTCAGCTCTCGAAGCTCTGCCGGGGCTATCCGATAAGGCAGTATTGAAATAGATCCCGAGCCGGGAATCAAATCGATGCAGAACTCAACGTCGCGCTCAGGTGGTAGCCCAGGTAGCTCATCAGGGAAAACATCGGGGAACTCACAAACAACCGGGACCCGGTCTAACGGAACCTCTGCAGCTCGAGTATCACAAATATACGCTAAGAATCCCTGACATCCCTTCCGCAAGAGCTGACCAGCGCGAAGAGACGAAATCAAGCTGGGAAGGGTGACGCTGCGGTCTCCCTGAATAACAAGGACTGGCTCTCCCGGAAAGCTAAATCTGACTGCTTTCTCACGGCAGTCCACTGAAGCATAACATGTGGCTAGCCAATCCATGCCCAGAAGCACATCAAAGTCCAACATATCGAGGAGAATCAAATTTACCGATGAATCCCTCTCCCCGATACGAACGGAACACAATCGAAACACAAAACGAGCGACAAACGACTCGCCTACCGGGGTAATAACAACAAGCGAATGATCTAACGACGACGACTCACGGCCCAACATCGGTGCAAAGTGTGTAGATACGTACGAATGTGTGGAACCTGGGTCGAATAATACCCGTGCGTCGAAAGAGCAAACTGGCAAGGTATCTGTCACAACGGCATTGGATGCCTGCTCATCGTGTGGTGTCAAAGCAAATACTCGGGCCTGTCCTCCACCGATAGCGGGCTGACCTCGACCTCGGCCTATGCCTCCTCGTCCTCTCTGAATAAGACCGCCGCGTCCACGGCCTCTGGGTGGACCTAACTGGCGTGGAGCATCGCCAGTGGTAGGAAGTAGGGCTCTCTGAGGAGGGGGTGGTGATGGTGGTAGGGTCACATGCGGAACTGTCGCTGCTCCCTGTCGTCTCGCCGGACAGTCTCTGACAAGATGGTGCGGACTCCCGCACCCAAAACAATCTGGCGACGGCTGCTGTCCCTGAGGATAAGAACCATATAACTGTCCCCGTCCAAATCCTCTGCCAGGCCTATCTCTCGGAAAGAATCTGGCGTGCTGCCTCTGAGACGGTACATCGGTGTGAATCCTCTTCGGCCCAGAAACGGCAGAAGTCTGTGATATGTGTGCCTCCATCCGTAATGCCGTATCCATAGCAGCTGAATAAGTGTCGTAGTGCTGGGCGCCAATGGTAAGATATAGCTGGGCATCAAGTCCCTGTACGAACCGCTTCGCATCTTCTCTTCGGTATCCACCAAATACGGAGCATATCGGGATAACTGTGTAAACTGGATGTCATACTCAGACACCGTCATCCCAGGTGTCTTGACTAAGGCCTCGAAGCTACGAGCTCTGGCGTCACGAACGCTCTCTGGGAGGAAACGAGCTAGAAAGACCGCTGTAAACTCGGCCCAAGTCATAGGCGGTAGACCTGCAGCTCGACCTCTCAAGACTGACTCCCACCATGTCTGCGCGAGACCCTCTAGTCGGAAACTCGCAAGCTCTATCCATCGATCATCCGAACATCTCAGCGAACGGCAGATCCTGGCTAAACTGTCAAGGAACGTCTGTGGGTCCTCCGCTGCCTCCGTGCCGGTGAATACTGGGGGTCTCAGCCTCATGAAATCCTGTAGTGAAACCGGGATGGTCACGGCGGTAGTAGTAGGAGCAGGTATCATAGCAGTCTGGGATGTAGTAGGTGCGCCATCCGGCCTCGGTGTACGACTGGCTGCAACTAGGGATCCTACCATTTGACGTAGCTCCTGCATGACCCCCATCATCTGTCTCAACTCCTCCATACCAGTCTCGAGCCTATCCATACGGCCAGGGGAAGGTGGATCGGTCTGTCCCTGAGGCGTAGGTATACCACCCTGCTCGGTCCTCGTCTCAGACGAGCCTGCTCGGATCTCATCTCGGGCGGCAGCCCTCTGCGCTCTCATAGCTTTCGGTGGCATAGTGGCTGTTCTGAAAACAGGATGATAAGAACAGTGCAATAGAATCGTAGGATTCACGGAATTGAAGAAGGAATTTCAAGCAAGTATATTATAAAGTCACTTAGGCGGAGTACCGTAGCGCAAGTATCCGCGGACATACACACGCTACGTTACCCTACTTAAGTCACTTACTCCATCTACCAAGGGTCATCCTACACTCAAAAAGGTAAAACCTATCGCTCTGATACCAACTTTGTCATGACCCGTAGGGTACGGAACGTGACTGACACTTAAGTTTACGAAACGTCTCAAGACGTCCGTAAAATAAGTAAGCCAAAGCCCAGAAACCAAAACCAAATAAGCAAAAGAGTGAAGAGAACCCAATCAATTGAAAGCGAGTTTATCAAATAAGTCATATAAAACCTTTTTAAAAACAATATCAATTTTTCCGAAAATTTCGGCAGAGTCTCCTTTGTAAATACTGGCCCCCAAAATGGGTACAACAAGAATATATATGAATCCAACAAATAAGGCATCCCCAAGCGGGAGCTAGCTCTTCACCACAAGGCGGTCACAAATCTCATATATCCATGTCATAGTATCTCTGGCCTCAGCCATTCGGCTGACCCATCTCAATATCAATGTCTCATCATCTCGCGGCCACGGTCGGTATCCTTTGGATATCCGCCGTCCCAAACAGTCACCGGTAGGTAATCCGTCCCCTGCCAGGCTCATCGTCAGCAACACGAGCTTCTTGCCCCGGGATACCTTACCGGGCCCACCATGTACCCGAGACGGTTCATCCAACTCCTTGAAACGGGTCTCGAAAACCACAGCAAACTCATGGTGGACGACACTTACATCACTAGAAAACCGCAATTTACATATTTTAAAAATATAATAAGTTTAGAAATTTTGCGGCTTTCCCCCGAAATCCAGAAATATCATAAAATCTCAAGAAATCCTCATAAGTGCATATGTCAATGATGATGAATGCATATGGTATCAATAATCAAGTTGCGATGTGTGATTAATAGACTAGGCATGAACAAATAATATGATGAAGTGCATGCACATGAATAGCAAT
This sequence comes from Agapanthus africanus, assembly GCA_030015575.1. Taxonomy (NCBI): domain Eukaryota; kingdom Viridiplantae; phylum Streptophyta; class Magnoliopsida; order Asparagales; family Amaryllidaceae; genus Agapanthus; species Agapanthus africanus. The sequence goes on along the minus strand of JASDDO010000014.1, from coordinate 465,993,427 downwards.
CCTACGATTTCATTTTAAGGAATTAAAGGCAATAGCACAAGTTTAAGTATCAATTATAATAAAAGGTTTCAATTTATAGGTTATCTAGTGTGGTGGCATGGCAATTACCAGGCGTGGGTGTAAGCATGAATAGTGCTCGTGCTGCATATAAAAACCCTGGTAATGGTGCAGGTGTCCTATAGAATGGGTTCGCATATGTATGTCGATATAAGGCATGAATGTAGCAAATAATCATACAAGTATTACACCCCTAATTACTAACATTACTAAGAATCTTTTTAAATTGTAGCGCCTTGAAAAGTCGTTTTGGTGTTTTCCTGAAAATCGGTGAAAATTCGGTATTTTTCCGAAAACCGTCTTTTTTGTTATTTTGCAGTTTAGGACTAATTATACCTAATCTGGATATGTAATTGCTTGTTTTTAGTAGCTAATGAGTTAATTAAAAAATTTTAAATGACCAAAAATTAATAATTAACTCATTAGCTACTAAAAACTAGCAATTACCTATCCAAATTAGGTATAATTAGTCATAAACTGCAAAATAACAAAAAAGACGGTTTTCGGAAAAATACCGAATTTTCATCGATTTTCGGGAAAACACCAAAACGACTTTTCAAGACGCTACATTGAATCCATATTTCTCCATAATAAAGAAATATATAGAGAGCAATCCCGTATCGCAAGATACGAGACCTCGAAGAAACTGTTTCAAGCGAGGTTGGCCGTCGGATCATCTGTAGGGGAACATGTCCTGAAGATGATTGGCTACATTGAGGAGCTCGCGGACCTCAGGACCACGTTAGAGAATGAGTTGTACATTGACTTGATTCTCCAGTCCCTTCCTTCCACCTACGCCCAGTTTATCCTGAATTTCAACATGCAAAGAAAAGAAGTTGAACTTCCGGAACTCCTCAACATGTTGAGGAGTGCAGAGGGAACCGTGCAGAAAGTCAGGAAAACACCCGCTTTGTTTGTTGGAGGAACATCCTCTTCTAGGTCCAATGCGAAAGCCAAAGGAAAGAAGAAGAAGTCCCCCACCAAACCAAGGAGCGGTGTTAGTAAGGTGGAAGCTAAAGGAAAAGCAAAGGTAGCGGGACCGATTGTGGGAATGGAAAATGCTTTTATTGTCACAAGAAAGGACACTGGAAGAAAGATTGCAGGGCTTGGAAGGCTAAGAACCAGGACCCAAAGCAACTTGTGGCTTCGGCTTCAGGTGTGTATATTATTGAAAACTGTTTGTCAATCAACTCTACTTCCTGGGTATTAGATACCGGATCAGGATCTCATATCTGTAATTCTTTGCAGGCACTGAGAAGCCGTAGGGTTTTGAAGGCAGGTGATATGACCCTCAGAGTTGCAAACGGAGAAAGCATGGATGCCGAGTTCGTGGGGGACTATTGTTCATATCAGATTTTTGCATTTTCATACCGCCCAATTTTTATCACATTGCATATCGGTAGGTACTCTTGAGCCGTGCTTGCTAGTCAATTGCAGCATACAGGTTCTCAGCTCTAAACGGTGAAATTCATGGAAAAACACGACAAAACCCGGGTTCCTACCAACCACAGATAAAACACGGGTCTCCGCTCTCTATCCGTATGTTGCCACACACCAGTTTAAAAGACAAAATGGCAAATCAATGTCATTTTCATGCACAAGGCTCAATGGCAACACAGGATCCAAGAAATCTACACGGAGCTCGAGGAAATCATGACAAAAAGATCCATATTCAATCACCTTTTTGATCTACTAGGATTCTGGAAGAGATGAGAAAAGATTATCAGAAAAAACATAGGCCAAACTACAGACAAAAGAGGACCAAGGAAGCACAAAAAACCGGAGGGCCCAACTCCCCTGTACGGCCGCGGAACCGCGGCCAATAGGGGGTCTAGGCCGCGGTTCCGCGGCAGTACAGGCGCCGCGGTTGAAGATTTTTTAGGGTATGTTTGGTCTTTTCATTTTAGTTCTGAATGTTGCCCTAGGTTTTCATTTTCCAGCCTATAAATAGCCCAGAACCTTATGAAGCCAAGGGGTGCTTAATCTTGTATTTTAGGTTTTAGAATACTTGTTGTTCTTCTTCCTCTTCTCATCTCTTCTCCATTGAAAAACTTGTAGTGAGCTTTTGTGAGTGAAGAATGATGAATAAAGAAGTTCATTTTGTTATTATACTTGTCTTGCTCTTGTTATGTTAATTGCTTGTAATCTTTAATTGATAATTTAGTTGTTGTTATTTATTGTTGTTTCTTTCTTTTCTCTTTTCCTTTATCCTTAAACAACCATGATGCTTACGCTTGATCCTTGCCAAGGTGAGGTCGCAAATAGCTAGTTGTTATCTTCTAATCTCTTTCTTTCTATCTTCCTCCTTTGTTTTATTTTTCGTTCTTCTTGTAATGGGTGAGTAATTTCCATACTTGTTAGGGTAGGATAAGGGAAGTTTGAGAGAAGGAAATCTCTCTCACTCTTTCCTTGCCCAACATCTTAAATCGACTCCCGTTAATTGAACCACAATCCGCTCCTTACGGCACCATATCCTACATGATAGCGGTGATTCCGTAGTGAGACCGGTTGTGGTTGAATTAACCGGAGGTTATGGCGAAGAGCCAAGAACGGACGGACAACCACCAAAAGGAAGAACTTAAGCGTTGGAAAGCCTAGCTTATACTCGGATGTTCCTTCCTAGTCGTGCTAATCCCCGTTGTTGCCGATTACCGTAACACCGATATTAAGAGTGGCAACGAAAGAAGTGAGCGACTCCTAACTCAAACTAACCTAATCCTAACCCTAACAAGCTCTCTTTACAATCATTTTAACACTTAGTTAATCACAAACAAATCTGGACTTTCGGACTTAACTCGTTAAGACACATAGAAAAAGATTCCCATCTCCCTGCGGACGACCCGTACTCAACCGGCTAGCTACAAGCGAAACCGTTTTGATTGCGGTAATTAACTAAACTTGAACACGCAGAAATTCTAACAATCAACTATCACTTAGGATTGACAGATGGACATGTTTTGATTTTGCGCAGCTTTTATTTTGTACCCAGTTCGACTTGTAATATCATATCCGTATCTTTAATGTCTAAAGAAGGTTATGATTTTGCATTTGTAAGAAATGTTGTAAACATTCACCTTAATCATATTTTGATTGGGTCGGGTACATTAAGCAATGTTATATACGTATTAAACCAACCACAGATTTTCAATATCCAGAATACACACAAAAGAAAGTCTCCAGAATTAAATCACGCTTTCTTATGGCATTGTAGACTGGGTCACATCAATGAGACAAGGTTAACTAAGTTACATAAAGAAGGATATTTGGATCCGTTCGAATATCATTCTTATGCAACTTGTCAATCATGTCTCAAAGGAAAGATGACAAAGACTCCGTTCACTGGACACGGAGTAAGAGCGAACGAGTTCTTGGGACTCGTACACAGCGACGTGTGTGGTCCAATGTCTACACATGCAAGAAGAGGTATTTCTTATTTCATTACCTTTACGGATGATTTCTCTAGGTATGGACATGTCTTCTTAATGAAGCATAAATCCGAAGCCTTTGAGAAATTCCAGGAATATAAGAATGAACTAGAAAAACAAACCAGCAAAAGTATCAAGGCACTGAGATCTAATCGAGGTGGTGAATACTTAAGTACCGAGTTCCTGGATTACCTAAAAGAGAATGGAATTCTCTCTCAGCTTACTCCTCCATACACTCCACAACACAACGGTGTATCGGAGAGACGGAACCGAACCCTATTGGATATGGTACGTTCAATGATGAGTAACGCTGAGTTACCGCGATCATTTTGGGGCTATGCACTAGAATCAGCTTCATATCTTTTAAACAAGCTTCCTACCAAGACTGTGCCTACCACACCATATCAGATGTGGAGTGGGATGAAACCCTATCTTCAATATCTGAAGATTTGGGGTTGTCCAGCTTTTGTCAAAAAGCAGCATGCCGACAAACTCGAGGCTCGCTCGGTACTGTGTAAGTTTGTGGAATATCCAAAGAACTCTAGAGGGTATCTTTTCTACTACACAGAAGAACGAATGGTTTTTGTTTCTCGTCATGCCTACTTTCTGGAACATCTATTCCTAGAAAAAGAAACAAGTGGGAGCGCAATAGAGCTGGAAGAAATTCTAGAACCACAAGCTATTACTAAAAGCTTGGTGGAATAAGAAGTTTCAAAAGAACAGGACATTCCTGCACTGCTCCGCAAGAGTAGTAGGCTTTCTCATCCACTTGAGAGATACTACGGTTTTCTCATAGACGTGGATAGAGAGGATTGCATCATTGGTAATGATGAGCCAACTAACTTCCAGCAGGCCATTCAGAGCACTGACTGGGGAAAATGGCTAGATGCAATGCGAACCGAGATGGAGTCCATGTACACCAACAAAGTATTGACTTTGGACTTTGCTCCAGATAGGGTAAAACTCGTAGGCTGCAAATGGATCTTCAGAAAGAAGATTGGTGTAGATGGACTGGTTGAAACCTATAAGGCTAGACTTGTTGCAAAGGGTTTTCATCAAAGACCTGGTTTGGACTATGACGAAACCTTTTCTCCAGTGACTATGCTCAAATCCATTCGAATCCTTCTTGCCAATGCTGCCTTCCACGATTATGAGATTTGGCAGATGGACGTAAAAACAGCTTTTCTAAATTGATATTTAGAGGAGTGTGTCTATATGGACTAGCCAGAGGGTTTCATTCAGAGTGGGAGCAGCGGGAAAGTGTGCAAGTTCCTTTTGTCCATTTATGGACTAAAGCAGGCATCGCGGAGTTGGAACATCTTTTTTGATGAGACGGTCAAAGAATTTGACTTTATCAAAAATCCAAATGAACCATGCATTTATAGTAAGATTGTAGCACGAACTGTTGTATTCCTCGTCTTGTACGTGGATGGCATTCTCTTGATATGAAATGACATTCCTATGCTACAATCTGTCAAAGGGTTCTTGTCACGCAGGTTCTCCATGAAAGACCTGGGTGATGCCTCTTACATTCTGGGGATCAAGATCTATCGTGATAGATCTAAGAGGATATTTAGACTTTCGCAGTCCAGGTACGTCGACACCATATTGAAAAGATTCAGTATGGAAGATTCTAAGCGCGGTAATTTACCAGCTTGTCACGGAATCACCCTCTCCAAAGAGATGTCTCCCAAGACTGATTTGGAAAGGGATCGCATGTCTATTATACCCTACGCTTCTACGGTAGGCTCTATAATGTATGCGATGTTGTGTACCAGACCAGATGTAGCTTATGCACTGAGTGTAGTCAGCCGGTATAAGTCAAACCCTGGGGAGAAGCATTGCATAGCGGTAAAGAACATTCTGAAGTACCTGAGAAGGACTTGTTGGAGAGAGTGCCCTCAGAGTCAATTATTGGATCACAGGCACGTGATTGCAATGATTGAGGGAGGACCTATCCCGGTAGGACAGTCTTACTCAAGATGATAGTATGCTATCTGGTTTACCTTTATCATCGTGTACTGCTTTAGGTGACCTGACATGTCGCTATTACACGCTGATAGAGTCTCTAGGATTCTTGCTTGACCACCAGCAGTATGAGGGCGATCATATAAGTGGGAACTGGAGTCTATAAGAACATCCTTAAAAGGTCCCTAGTCGTGGGAGTTTCGAGATAGGGCATCGATACTCCAGAGTAGACTAGTGTATACAGTCGAGACCCCGACGAGGGGCGGTGGCCGGTGTCACAAGCCACTGGTGTCAGTTGGTTCACCTAAGATGTATACAGGTGCTCATTAGGTTATGAGTACACCGGACAGGACTCGCCGGGAACATGCTAGTTGGTCTTATACCTGACGTCAGATAGCAGTTCCCTGGTAACATGTGTACAGGTTAGTTCATCGACCTGGGGATCGTCATTTTTCTCGTGTGAGTTCCCACTGTACTTTGATTACTATCCAACCACGCTCAAAGGAGACGTGCAAACAGGTTTTAGTTGGGTACAGTCCCGAGCCACATGGAGGCAGTGAGCGGATCTTCGGGGGTTCGTCTCTCCCGATATTGGGGGCGAGGTCGCGCTGTATCTAGGACAGCCATTACAGGAAGCCCTCGGCCGAGGCAGGAGATTTACTGGTAGGTATTCCAGTAGTATCTCAGGGTGTTCTAGGCTACACTCCGACACGACTTGTACCGCTTTTGGGGGTCTGACTTTTACCAACCCCCTAGGCCCGCCATGCGATGCTCATAGACGAACGGACCGGACTGTACGGATATTGTCACTGACAGGCTCAGCTGGGTGTCAGGATGAGTTCGCTCATCGACGTCCCTTTTGGTCAATACCTGGTAGCCCGTTACGTATTGGCTTATACCTCTGACGTGCTAGTGGTTAAATCCACAACCAAGGTGTTGACGAGTCTTTAGAGTCCCCCACATTCAGTTGCTCAAGTTTTCGGGCGAAACGCTGTAGAGGCCGTATGGAGTTATGGCAGGGTTCGATCAGATACGTGCGGTATTGCACGGATCATGATCGGACCGTATGGATATATGGCAGCGTTCGATCTGATACGTGCGGTATTGTACGGATCAGGATCGAACGGATAATACTAGCCGGCTATGGTTTAAGCCGGATCCTAGTATAGTACAGTGTAGATTTTGTCTCATTGCATGTGTATTTCGGTCGGAATACAGATGCGGGTGTGTATACACAGTATCGGGGTTTTCCTGTAATTTATTACGGGACCAGTTTTCTGGAATTGCCAGTTTGTTTTCCGTTTCGGACATTTTCATTTGTATCATTCATTGGCCGAAGATTGGTGGAGGAGGGCTTATTTGCATTTGTGCAAATAAGCAATTTGGAAGGGGGTCTTTGCATATTATTGTATCATGATACTTGCACCATCATTTGACTTTCTATTTTCATGATGGATTGACTATTTTTGGAGTCATCTTGCTTTTGATGATGGTTGTTCTGGAGTATGGGTTTGATTTTGTGATCATTGCTTTTTCATGATAACATTGTTTTCCCTCATGCATTATTGTGTGGCCTCTCTCATTTTTGATACACACTCTCATTCTCTCCTCTCCCTTACCTGGTGTGGCCGGCCAAGCTCCTAGAGGGGCTGTCCCAATTTGGTGGGGTGAAGTTGTTGCTCATTTGGCTAGGCAAAAGTCTTTTTAGCTCCTCCTCCAAAAGCTTATCTCATATCCTCCACCAATGGCATCTCCACAACCCCAAAATGAGACATATAGATCTTCACTACATTCTACAGCAACTCTTGGGCCCGTCGACTCGCCAGCTTCATGCCCGAGTTGCCTCGGTATAGAGGCGGGAGCCCGTAAAAGAAGCAGGTGACGTGGTGCCCTTCCGGCGACGAGGTGGAGACCGGAGCTTCCGCGGGAGATCGGGACGACGACGAGAAGACCGGAGGACACGGATCGCTCGATATATCTCTCTTCCCCATCTTGCAGTTAGCTAGGACTAGTTAGTTGCACGATACGGGTTTTAGTGCGCGGTGGTGCCGGTTCAAGAAAAATCAAAGTTAGCCACCGCTTTCGCATTTGGCCACGGGATGGAGGCTGGGGCGCCGCCGTGCACTAACAGTGGTATCAGAGCCTCGCCAATAACATAGTCTATATTTGTCTAATGTGTTTTACATTTCCGATCGAACAAAAATTCCAAAACCGCGTTTTTCTCATGCATCAGTTTCTGTCAAAATTTTTTTGTCTCGAAAAATTTTTCAGGGTGTTGCAGAATGATGTTCAGGGAATCCTAAGAACACTGTAAAATTTTAGTGACGTGATCCCTCCATATGACCGCGGAACCGCGGCCTTAACCCCTCTTTGGCCTCGGTTCCGCCGCAAGAATTTGGCTTCACTTCACCAATTTTTTGTAGTGGGCTTTTGGGATGAAAATAGGGGTTTTGGTATACTTTGTTTGGGCCCAGAATTTCTGAGAGTGCTACAGTATTGCTTGGGGGCCCACTTGGTAAATTTTGATCGATCGGATATTTTAAACACTTTAGTTCACAGTATTTACATTATATCTGCGACCGTGAATGTCACTTGATCTGTAAATTCTGTCTAACTGCTATAGCCTGGTTAGACGGATTTGCGAACGTGACATTCACGTTGATGTTCTGTGTTATGCTGTGATGTTGCGGATTGGTCGTGGGGGATAGCCTGGATGCAATGCTAGTACAGTTGTAGTTTTATTATGTACATTTGATATTGCGGGGCGAGCATCCGACATGTGGACTGCCGTCACTGCCTGATTGTATTATTATTTTGGGGCACGACCAGGTTGCGGTCGATGTACCCGTTGTATGTATATTTTACTTTCTGTACTAGGATTACCCTAAGGTGGGGTGCACGGATAGCCGGGTTCTAGAGGGCAACGGGCCCGCATCTCATGGCATTGAGACGGAGGGGGCTTCACTCTAGAATTGGCGGGCTATTCGCCGCACTCGTAGGGGTACAGGATGACCCAGGAGGGGTGCCCAAGTTACCGGATTCCGTGAAGTGCTGGGTGGTCCATTCACGGTGCTGAAGGGGACTGCCTCACTTCAGGTTTTGGCGGGTGACTTGCCGCGCCTGTAGGGGTCTAGGATTTCATTGCACAGGCTATCCACACGACCAGGGGAACGTCGGTTTTCAGTAGTGGCTCTGTGAAACCCGGGGATCCCAGATATCTGTATTGTTCTGTGATGCTGTACATTTCTGTGATGTTGCATTTTATCACGCCTTGAGCAAATATAATATATTGTTATATATATTAGTAGATGTTGTATATGTTTTGCATCCGCGCTAGTCCAGTCCCCGCTCTGTCGTTAGTTAGCTAACCTAACGGGTAATGACGGGACCCAATGGCTAATGCGGATGGCATATACGTACATCAGTATATTTTCGTTCTTTTTGGTGTGATCAATTGATGGGACTGCGTTGATTCGGATCAATGCAAGTTAAAAACAAACCTATTTTGATGTTGTTGGAACACTTTTCAAAAGGCTGTTATTGCAAGGACGTTCACTTTTGTTTTGCACCGTGGTATTCAGTTGGAATATCCTGCTCCTCAGTCGACGAGGCAAGGGCCGAGATCCCTTCACCGGGAGTGACCCCTTGGACAAAAAGTTTGCGTCAGGGAAATAACTTCACTATAGCCGATTACTTTTGCTTTGTACCGTGGTATTCAGTTGGAATATCTTGCACCTCATTCTACGGGGAAAGAGCCGAGATCCCTTCACCGGGAGTGACCTCTTTAGCAATGGTTTTCGTCACTATATTTTTTTAAAGCTATCCGTTCCTTCAACGATATCAAGTTCATTACGTTAAAGGTTTTCGCCAGAAACCATTTGTAGCCCTCCGTCATTTCATTTGGGTAGTCAATAGTATTCAAGCTGTGTTTGTTGGCCAAAGTCAAGGCACAGTGTTTGGTAGCTGTTGGTTATTCATATGCAGCATAGATAGATGCGTTGGTTTGGAACAGTTGTACTGCCTTGTTGGCCAAAGTCAAGGGTAGGTACGGGTGGATTCAAATCAACCTGGAGAATGACGGGTAGAACTTGACATGTGACTTATGATTTGTTGGCCAAAGTCAAGGTCATAGGAGCATGGGGTAAAAATCACATCGGGAGTTTCTAAAGAAACTGAAACTTGCCAGATATGCGCATACCTTCTAGAGTGTGACACCGTGAGCGGATTCCGTCACGTTATCATGCGATGATAGTTGGATTCCGATTCCCACTGATGAGTTAGTTTACTCCTCGGGTGACCCCGACTAATTCTTCTTTATGGTTTGGAGGAGAATTTGAGGTGACAGTGGGAGGTTTCAAGATTAGATAAATTGGTAACCATTCTGATCTAGGTTAGAGTGCACGCTGAGTATTTCTTTTCTCTCTCTTCGGCAGCGACCATTGACCCAACCCTAAGACTATGACTCAGTGACCAAAATTAACCGAACCTTCTTAACACTGGCTTTTGGATTGTCAGAGTTGCAAACCTCATTGCCACTCCTACTTTTACCCTTTTCTCCAGGACACCCCGTATTACTACGAACGTCCACTTCCATTGGACAAAACCATCGTATGGTTAGATACGAACTCGAAGGAATTTATTCGAGGATGGTTTCCGGTTCTGGAGAAAACGGATAGGACTATTCAGTTGTCTTTTCCTTTTACCTTCTCTTAGGTTGCGAGTACTCCTTGGTTTAGGAGATAGTACACCTATTACGCAAATTGGATAGTCTTCTTCCAAACCTTAGGCTGGTGCCGAACGGTGGAGAATGAAGAAAACCAATTAGCATAACGATGGTGTGCAGAAGGTATTAAGTTAAGATAAAGCAAGGGATTAGTAAGAGGGCAAAGTAAATTGCGACTGCTATTCACGACCAAACCAAGTATTTCTTCGCCAATCCTAAATCACCTTTGTATTTCTCCAGAACACTCCGTATCACTACGAAGATCCACAGTTTATTGGATACTCCATCGTATGGTTATATACGAACTCGAAAGGAACTTGTTCCAGTTCGTGGATGGATTATGGTTCAGGAGAAATAGGAATAAGGTTTATTCAGTTGTCTTTTATCTTCACCTTCTCTCGCATTGCGAGTACTCCTAGGATTAGGACAGTATACCCATTATGCTTATTGGATAGTCTTCTTCAAAACCATAGGCTGTTGCCGAACGATAGGGAAGGAAGAAAACCATTTGGCCTAAATGGGTGTGCAGAATGTAATGACTAAAGACATATCAAGGGATTTTGAGAGGTGGCAAAGAATTATACGGTTACAGTCGTGAATCTTGATAATGGAAGAGGCATTACTAGGAATACCCGGATACCCCGTCGAAACATTTCAATGTTTCAGTTTCACTGTGTACTGTTAAAGGAAAACTGATTTCCCGATTAGATACTTACTCCAGGGTATGTATTTACCAGGTATAAGTCTCACATCTGTATGGTTTTACAGATGATGAGTGGGAGTAGGTTATTGGGAATTGGGTGATCATCCTCATTATATCGGGATTCGTTGTAATCGGTGATATTTGAGGAAGTCACCTGGGCTGTTTGCCGGTCGGCAAATATTTGGTTTTGAATATCCGCTCTTATGCACCAATTTCAAATCGATACATCTGTACGTCTATTTTTATAGAGTGAGATATATTTTTTTGAAATTATGTCTGTGACATTTACCTATATCAGTGGATGGTTAGGTAAGGAGCATTAAACAGCGGTGTAATTCTTCTTAACCATAAGTACAGTTTTCAACCTACGACACACAGTGAATGAGTTATCAGACTCAAGGGACTTATACAGAGTATTGTATGTTGTCCAGGGTCTATCAGGACAGAGGGGTTGGTCCTCGTACTATATTCGATTTACTTATGACTTTTCTAGTTTTTAGACAGGTGTTTCGTGGAAACACAGGGTCCGAATTTTGAGAAGTTATAGGTATTTGAATAAAGTAGAGAACCAAGTATTGCAAGTATCGGGATTCTTCAAAATGATCGGAGATGTAGATACTTGAGTATGGTATTCAGTTGATAGTAGTGATTAAGAGAACTTGCTTCTCTTTCAGGTTACTCATAATTGGAAGAATTCCTAAGTTGAGTAACGCTGATAGGCCTCCTTCCATTTAGTTGACATGCGCTGAAGACAGTTGCATGATTTGAATCTGGTTCAATTAAATAAGTGCCTCTGGTTCTATATTGGATATAGAACAGTTCATATCTTAACGTTGTTAAGGTACGGGGAATTGTCCGGCTTATGATTAAAACCAGACTCTGGATAACTCAAGGCACGTTTCTGTAATGGCTGTTTGTGGGTTGACCCAGGCTATAACGAGGGTTGACTTTCTACCATCTGGAAGATCAATAGTGATATTGTTCTAAACTCGCCACAGTTTTAAATAAAATGGATTTTTTCAGAAAACGGTAGTGGGAGTATAGTAGAACTGGAAGTGATTCCAGAACCACAAACGATTACTGAAGATTTCATAGGAACCTAAAGATTCAATCTGGCTTGACATTCCATTTGCCACTCCGCAGATAAGGTGGGTAACTTCAGGCACCCGAGAGGTACTCCGGTAGCCTTAAGGACGGTGACAGGGAAGTTCTTGTTTACCCACACTTTCCATTGCTGTTGTTCCAGACTGTGATACCCGGCAGGAGGATGAGTATAGCGTCGTTCTAAACTTACTTTAGAAATGTACAATTATATGACTCTGCCAGAGGGTTGTCGTAGTCAGTGGGAGCAGCGGAAGCATTGGTGGACAGGTGGCTTATATCTATTTATAGACTAAAGCAGATATAGTGGAGAAAGATCGTCTATTTCTGACGTGACAGTCATAGGTTTGACTTAATCAGAATAGGGGATGGATCTGTTGAGAAGGTAGTAGGGTGTGATGTCATGGTATTTAGATGACATACACAGAATAGGAAAAGAAACTCATATACTACGATCGGTTATACTTTGGTCGTCACACAATGGTTTCTCCACATGGGACTTGGACATTATATCTGACATACTGGTTACTAGATCTATGGTTTTAGATCTAGATTTGGGTGGTTTCCCAATCAGGGTACTTAGACAGCATTCTAAGAGTATTTAGAATGGACGACTCCTGGCATGGTGGTGTACCTGCAAGTGATGGAGTCACCCTTTCTAAAGGTGTCTTACAGACTAAAGGGGAGAGGGATGTGCATGATTGGCAGATCACTTGCTCAGGCAATTGAGTCAATCATGAGATGTCAAGTACCACACCAGATGTTCTTCTTGCATTAGATGCAATAAGTTGACATTGATCCAATCCTGGAGAAACAGTCGGAAGCAGTTTTAGAACATAAGTGGATGTTCTAGGGATATGATAACGACAACCTTATTCAGGAGACAGTTATCATTCCAGGCTTCCAAGGTGCCATGGACGACAAGGAGGTTGTCAGAGTTATAGTTTTCCTTCCGACGAGGGGCAGTATTTTGGACAGGTGGTCCAAGGCAATACTGAGGGAGGCATGGCGCAGGATACTGATTAAGTTCAGTTGACGATACAGTCTAAGAAGTTTGGATTTGGAGTTCATTTATGAGCTAGGTCCCATCAGACATCCAGACACATTCTAAGTCAAGTATTGCTCATTTCGGGAGATGGGTTTCTCCGCGAACATGAGATATAGAGAGACATAGAAAGAAACATAAAAGCGGATCCACTCACTGAGGCTACTTCTCGAACGCAATAGTTTCGTAAACGGGATTTGTGAGACTGACTAGTAGAGGAGTTGGGTGTTCGGTATCACACGGGCTGTGAGTATGCGACATCGCAATAATTAGCCTTGAGTGCAAGTGGGAGATTGTTGGAGAGAGTGCCCTCAGAGTCAATTATTGGATCACAGGCACGTGATTGCAATGATTGAGGGAGGACCTATCCCGGTAGGACAGTCTTACTCAAGATGATAGTATGCTATCTGGTTTACCTTTATCATCATGTACTGCTTTAGGTGACCTGACATGTCGCTATTACACGTTGATAGAGCCTCTAGGATTCTTGCTTGACCACCAGCAGTATGAGGGCGATCATATAAGTGGGAGCTGGGGTCTATAAGCACATCCTTAAAAGATCCCTAGTCGTGGGAGTTTCGAGACAGGGCATCGATACTCAAGAGTAGACTAGTGTATACAGTCGAGACCCCGACGAGGGGCGGTGGCCGGTCTCACAAGCCACTGGTGTCAGTTGGTTCACCTAAGATGTATACAGGTGCTCATTGGATTATGAGTACAACGGACAGGACTCGCCGGGAACATGCTAGTTGGTCTTATACCTGACGTCAGATAGCAGTTCCCTGGTGACATGTGTACAGGTTAGTTCATCGACCTGGGGATCGTCATTTGTCTCGTGTGAGTTCCCACGGTACTTTGATTACTACCCTACCACGCTCAAATGAGACGTGCAAACAGGTTTTAGTTGGGTACAGTCCCAAGCCCAATGGAGGCAGTGAGCGGATCTTCGGGGGTTCGTCTCTCCCGGTATTGGGGGTGAGGTCGCGCTGTGTCTAGGAGAGCCATTACACGAAGCCCTCGGCCGAGGCAGGAGATTTACTGGTAGGTATTCCAGTAGTATCTCAGGGTGTTCTGGGCTACACTCCGACACGACTTGTACCGCTTTTGGGGGTCTGACTTTTACCAACCCCCTAGGCCCGCCATGCGATGCTCATAGACGAACGGACCGGACTGTACGGATATTGTCACTAACAGGCTCAGTAGGGTGTCAGGATGAGTTCGCTCATCGACGTCCCTTTTGGTCAATACCTGGTAGCCCGTTACGTATTGGCTTATATCTCTGACGTGCTAGTGGTTAAATCCACAACCAAGGTGTTGACGAGTCTTTAGAGTCCCCCACATTCGGTTGCTCAAGTTTTCGGGCGAAACGCTGTAGAGGCCGTATGGAGATATGGCAGTGTTCGATCAGATACGTGCGGTATTGCACGGATCAGGATCGGACGGTTTGTACTATAGGCCGTATGGATATATGGCAGCGTTCGATCAGATACGTGCGGTATTGCACGGATCAGGATCGAACGGATAATACTAGCCGGCTTTGGTTTAAGCCGGATCCTAGTATAGTACAGTGTAGATTTTGTCTCATTGCATTTGTATTTCGGTCGGAATACAGATGCGGGTGTGTATACACAGTATCGGGGTTTTCCTGTAATTTATTACGGGACCAGTTTTCTGGAATTGCCAGTTTGTTTTCCGTTTCGGCCATTTTCATTTGTATCTTTCATTGGCCGAAGATTGGTGGAGGAGGGCTTATTTGCATTTATGCAAATAAGCAATTTGGAAGGGGGTCTTTGCATATTATTGTATCATGATACTTGCACCATCATTTGACTTTCTATTTTCATGATGGCTTGACTATTTTTGGAGTCATCATTCTTGTGATGATGGTTGTTTTGGAGTATGGGTTTGATTTTGTGATCATTGCTTTTTCATGATAACATTGTTTTCCCTCATGCATTATTGTGTGGCCTCTCTCATTTTTGATACACACTCTCATTCTCTCATCTCCCTTACCTGGTGTGGCCGGCCAAGCTCCTAGAGGGGCTATCCCAATTTGGTGGGGTGAAGTTGTTGCTCATTTGGCTAGGCAAAAGTCTTTTTAGCTCCTGCTCCAAAAGCTTATCTCATATCCTCCACCAATGGCATCTCCACAACCCCAAAATGAGACATATAGATCTTCACTACATTCTACAGCAACTCTTGGGCACGTCGACTCACCAGCTTCGTGCCCGAGTTGCCTCGGTATAGAGGCGGGAGCCCGTAAAAGAAGCAGGTGACGTGGTGCCCTTCCGGCGACGAGGTGGAGACCGGAGCTTTCGTGGGAGATCGGGACGACGGCGAGAAGACCGGAGGACACGGATCGCTCGGTATATCTCTCTTCCCCATCTTGTAGTTAGCTAGGACTAGTTAATTGCACGATCCGGGTTTTAGTGCGCTGTGGTGCCGGTTCATGAAAAATCAAAGTTAACCACCGCTTCCGCATTTGGCCTCGGGATGGAGGCCGGGGCGCCGCCGTGCACTTACAGGACTAAGGATATGTTCTTAGTTTACGGCATAAAAGACCCCAAATAGAGGCCTTTGCTGACTCCAGCTTCCAAAGTGACAAGGATGACTCCAAATCCATGTCGGGTTATGTCTTTACCCTAAATGGATGGGCGGTCTGTTGGAAGAGTTCCAAGCAGGAAACCGTTGCTGACTCGACGATGGAAGCGGGGTATATCGCAGCTTCCGATGCCGCTAAAGAAGCTGTCTGGATAAGGAAGTTCTTAACAGAACTTCAGGTGGTTCCGTCCATTGTTGCTCCAATACCTCTGTATTGTGACAACAACGGGGCTATAGATTTAGCGAAGGAACCCAGGTCTCATCAGAAGTCCAGACACATCTTGAGGCGGTATCACCTGATCAAGGAGATCGTGTATAGCCGGGAGATCAAGGTTCGGAGGGTTGCTACAGAAGATAACACAGCAGATCCATTCACAAAGGCCATTCCTCAAACGCAGTTCGAGAGGCTATTCGAGATGATAGGTCTGCGATATGGCGGCACATGGCCTTAGTGCAAGTAGGAGATTGTTAGTGTGATATGCCCTAGAGGCCATTATTGTATAGTACTTGTTTGTATGTTACATTTTAGAAGCTTGGGATGTATATATATACACAGATTTATAACAGTCTTGCTCGATATGGTAGTATGCTACTTGGTTTGTATCTATCTTAATATGTGTATATGTTTCTTTTGACGTATCGCTAATACATATTGATAGAGCCCTTAGGATCTTTGCTTGACTACCAGCGTTGTGATGGCAGTCACACTTGTAGGGGTTGGGTAGTCTACAAGCACATCCTTATACAGGTCTCTAGCCGTAGGATTATCGAGACAGGGCATCGAGACTCCAGTGTAGACTAGTGTGTACGCTTCTCATCCCGACTGGGGAGATGCACTGTCCCACACCCATCGGTACGTCGTACTGGAGATAGTATGCAGGTGCTCATTAGGTTATGAGTACACTGGACAGGACTCGTCGGGAACTGTTGGTTGGTATAATACCTATCGTCAGTTAACAGTTCCCAGGTGACATGAGTACATCTTAGTCTATTGACTTGACACTGTCACTTCGCCCCGAGTGTGTTCCCACTGGTATTAGATTACTACCCTACCACAGCTCTATTGAGTCATGCAAAC
Source organism: Agapanthus africanus (assembly GCA_030015575.1). Classification (NCBI taxonomy): domain Eukaryota; kingdom Viridiplantae; phylum Streptophyta; class Magnoliopsida; order Asparagales; family Amaryllidaceae; genus Agapanthus; species Agapanthus africanus. The sequence continues at coordinate 465,976,726 of JASDDO010000014.1, read as the reverse complement.
AGGTAGTAGTTGGGTGCAATCCCGAAGCACTTGGAGGTAGGGACGGTTAGACAGGATTCGTCTCTCCCGGTATTGGGAGTTGATATCGCGCTGTGTCTAGGAGAGCCATTACACAAAGCCCCTGTCCAGGGCAAGCGAGATTTACTGGCAGTGTTTCCAGTAGTTTCTCAGGGTGTTCTGGGCTACACTCCGACATGACTTGTTCCGCTATTAGGGGTCTGACGTTTACCGCCGCCCTAGGCCCGACATGCGGTACTCTTAGACGAACAGACTGGACTGTACGGAGATTGTCACATTCAGGCTCAGTAGGAGTTCGGATGGGTTCACCTCTTCGGTCTTCTTTTCGGCATCTACCTGGCGACCGTTACATACAGCTAGTACCTCTTGCGGCCTGTGGTTAAACCAACTGCCAGCGTAGTGTCGAGTCTTTAGAGTCCAACACAGAGGGTTGTTCACCTTTGGGCAAAACGGAGTAGAGGTCGTATGGTTTTACGACGGGGTTCGTTCATATATGCATACTTATGCACGTTTGGTGTTCAGGCAGCTGATACTAGTGGGCTTTGGTTTAAGCCAGATCCTAGTATTTGATTTTGGCTTGGTTAAGTCTCATTGCATTCGTGTTCTTCGGAACGCGGAAGCGGGTATGTATATACACTTGACAGAGGCAAATGAAGGAGAGACACCTCATTAGGGTTTTGACCATTGACTTGATTAAGGCCTTAATGAGATGAAGGAAATTGATTAATAGTTTTAATTAGTGATAATTGTATAATGGTTATCTGGATTGACCATTTGACTTGTTGACCAAAGTTGACATAGATATTTTTTTGTTAAGCATGAGATATTTTGTGCTTAGCATTAATGGTGACATGATAATGGTCAAATCAAATGAACCATCACTATTTTTGCTAATTAAAATTGTTATTCTTTTATGCTAACATGAGAGCTATCTCTTCATTCTATCATGATACATTCTCTCTCCTAGCTCTCTCTCCTTCATCCAATCTCTCAAACCCTAACCTCTCATGTGTTGAGAACCAAGGGAAATTGAGACAAAACCACTAAAATCACTCACTACTCTTTCTACGGTTCTTAGTCTAGCACACCAAGCACCTTAGTTACTTCAAGATAGAGGTTTGAGCTCAAGGTAGAGGCCTTCGGGTGGATCTTTCTTTGACATAGAGAAGAAGGGGAGGAGGAGCAATCTACACCACTCCAATGAGTTCACAACAATGAGAAGCAACACAAGAAGAGAAGGAGTTCAAGCTTTAGGTATAATTTCTTAACATAGTAGTTAAAGCTCCATGTTAGTTTGTTAGTTTTTGTTTAGCAAAGATCCTTCATGGTGTTGGGTTTACCTAGCACCTCATGAAGGGTTTGAAAGCATCACATGTACCAAAGATTAAAATTTTAGGGTGCTAAGTAAGCATACAAAGAATCATTCCTAGAAAAATTAGGGTTTCAAAAACAACACTTCATTACAAGTAGATTAAGCAAGGGTTTTGAGAGTACAACCTTTGTAGCTCCCAACGCTAGACTCCTCGGCTACTTGGGGTTTGGAAAAAGTCTGCTTGAACTCCTCTAGGTCCATCCACCCGGAGTCCGCTTTGTCCAAGCTTGTAACTTCACTTTATCAAGAGAATGAAATGAAGCTAACACTCTAAACAAGTGGGCTAGACTTGTGTAGAATGGTGTTGTGGTTGCTTTTCTCACTTCAAAATCCTAACTTGATGAGTAATTTGCTCACTAGATAAATCTAGAGAGCAAAAGATGAAGGAGGAAGAAGATGGTGGCCTTTTAGAATAAGAGAAAAGATAAAACTCTCTTGAGAAAATAGAAAATATATCTATATATATTTTTTACTTCTCATCTCAAACCATGGTTGAACAATAAGGATATTATTGAACTTGAGTTAAAACCCAAAAGGAAAGTTAACCCATGGTTAAATGGTGGGTGAGCATGGTTAGGTCAAAGAAGAGTGTAGAAAGAAACCAAGAATTATCCTTTCCTTTTTCTATTTGTTTTAAAACAAATGAAATAATAATACATATATATAAAACCATGGTGTGAGTCTTATATTGCCACCATTTTCTATGTATATACAACCATGAAGGATGATGTATGTATGTATGTGTACATGCACATCCATACGTGCATGAATCAAGAAAGAATGCATACATGCATGCATACATCCAAAAATACAAGAAAGGATTTCTAGTGAGAAACTAATGGTTAAATGATAAATCAACACTTGATTTATCAATCCGGCCATATCACATACGACCCAACCAAAAGCAAGCCGCCCGATTAATATACGGTATCTCATACGCGTATTTTAACCGGCTCCATGCGCATATCGCATAGGCGCACCACAACGTTTCGCCTGGACTAGGTAACTCCTTTGTGGGACTCTAATACTCGTCAATACGCCGGCAGTGGGTGATGATCATATCAAGCACCCCCAAGCCGCAAGCGGTCAGCTAAACGTAACGGCCACCCGGGTATTGAGCGATCAGAAGAAAACAAACGAACCTGCTACAACTCCCATCGAACCAACCAGCAGCACTACCCGTGCAGTCCGGTCTCCTCGTCTGATATGTCGCATATCAAGTCTAGGGGTGGTAAACGTCAGACCCCAATAACCGATAAGTCGTGCCGATGTGAGGCTCATAACGGGTCGAGAAACTACTGGTAACACTTACCAGTAAATCTCTAATCGGCCATGGCCAGGGACTTCCCTGTTACGGCCAATCGAGCACAGCGCAACATCAACCCCCAATACCGGGAGAGACGAAACCCCTCCTATCGCTCATTGCCTCCATGTGACTCGGGACTGTACCCAAAAACCACCTTTTTGCACGCCCTCATGGACGTGGTAAGGTAGAAATCAAAGCACAGTGGGAATCACACAAGACTCTATGACGATCTCGGGTCTACAAACTAACCTGCACAAGTGTCACCAGAGAAATGCCATCTGACGTGAGGTATAATACCATCTGGGAGTTCTCGGCGAGTCCGTCCTGTGTACCCAGTCTCTACTGAGCACCCGTATACCCTCGCTGATGTCAAACACCAATGGATATGGGATCATCCATCGTCCATCTCATGGGTCGAGAAGCGTATACGCTAGTCTACACTGGTATATCGATGCCCCGTCTCGATACACCTACAACTAGGGACCTTGAAGGATGTACTTATGGACTACCATGTCCCCACTAGTATGATCCGCATCAATGTCTATGTAGTCAAGTACACATCCTAAGGACTTTACCAACATGTAACTATAAGAAAGTATAAAGAGACAAGTATACATGTTAAGATAAAGAGCAACCAGATAGCATACTATCATATCGAGCAAGAAAGTCATCTCTATATATGTCCTAGCATCCAATATAATATTCATCATCTGTACAATACTGGCCTCTAGGACATACATATAACTAACAATCTCCCACTTGCACTTGGGCCAGCTGCTGTAGTATCGCATACCGAGCATCCCGAAGAGTCTCTCTAACTGTATCTGGGGAATGGCCTTCGTGAGTGGATCCACTATGTTATTCTTCGTGTCAACCCTCCTGACCTCGATCTCCCGGCGATCAACTATCTCCCGGATCAGGTGATACCACCTCAGAATATGCCTGGATCGCTGATGGGACCTGGGTTCCTTGGCCAAAGCCACCGCTCCATTGTTGTCGCAATACAAAGGTATTGGATGCTCAATGGATGGAACCACTCCAAGTTCAGTAATGAACTACTTGATCTAGACAGCCTCTTTGGCAGCATCGTTGGCAGCGATGTATTCAGCCTCCATCGTCGAGTCTGCCACGGTTTCCTGCTTGGAACTCTTCCAGCTAACCACCCCTCCGTAAAGGGTAAAGACAAATCCCGACTGCGACTTAGAGTCATCCTTATCACTCTGGAAGCTCTAATCGGTAAAGGACTCCACTTGGAGTTCTCCGTTACCATACACCAAGAGCATCTCTTTTGTCCTTCGTAAGTACTTGAGAATGCTCTTCACGGCTGTCCAGTGACTCTCTCCAGGATCATCTTGATACCTGCTCACTACACTTAGTGAGTATGCTACATCGGGTCTGGTACATAGCATCGCGTACATGATAGAGCCTACAACCGTAGCATAGGGTATCCCTTGCATGCGAGCTCTCTCCAAATCAGTCTGGGGAGACATCTCTTTGGAGAGAGTGACTCCAGAGATCGTGGGTAAATTCCCACGCTTGGATTCTTCCATACTAAACCTCTTTAGTATGGTGTCAATGTACCTGGATTGGGACAACCCAATATCTGTTTGGATCTATCTCTATAGATCCTAATTCCCAATATGCAGGAGGCATCACCAAGATCTTTCATTGAGAATCTTTCTGATAAGAAGAGCTTGACCGATTGCAGCATAGGAATGTCATTTCCTATCAAGAGTATGTCGTCCACGTACAATACGAGGAAGACAACCTTACTCTCTGCCACCTTCTTGTAGATATAAGGTTCATCTACGTTTTTGACGAAATAAAACTCTTTGATAACGACGTCAAAGCAGATGTTCCAACTCCGCGATGCTTGCTTTAATCCATAAATGGATTTGAGCAGCTTGCACACCTTCCCACTGCTCCCACTATCTACGAAGCCTTCTGGCTGAGTCATGTACACGCACTCTTCTAAATCACCGTTTAGAAAGGCGGTCTTAACATCCATTTGCCAGATTTCGTAATCATGATATGCAGCGATGGCAAGCATGATCCAGATGGATTTAAGCATAGCGACTGGAGAAAAAGTCTCGTCATAGTCCACACCTGGTCTTTGACGAAAACCCTTTGCAACAAGTCTAGCTTTGAAAGTCTCTACTTTCCCATCTACACCAAGTTTTTTCTTGAAGATCCACGTGCTCCCAATGGGTTTTACCCCTTCAGGAGCATCTTCCAAAGTCCATACTTTGTTGGTGTACATGGATTCCATCTCGGACCACATTGCATCCAGCCATTTCACTGAGTCCCCACTCGTGATGGCCTGCTCGAAGCTAGTTGGGTCATCATCCTCCATGATGGAATCCTCGCTCCCACCATCCATGAGAAAACCGTAGTATCTCTCAGGTTGGCGAGGAACCCTACTAGATCGGCGGAGAGGCTGAGGTTCGTTGGGAGCTACTGAATCCTATGGTTCCACTAAATCTTCAGTTTGAGTTTGTGTAGCCGGAATTTCTTCCAGTTCTACCTGGTCGCCACTAATTTCTTTTGTAAGAAATTCCTTTTCTAAAAAGGTGGCATGTCGAGAAACAAACACTTTTTGTTCCTCAGTATGGTAGAAAAGATATCCATGTGAATGTTTGGGATATCCCACAAACTTGCATAGAACTGACCGTGCCTCGAGTTTTTCCGGATTTTGCATTTTAACATAGGCCGGATAACCCCATATCTTAACACGTTTAATACATGGTCTCTTCCTACTCCATATCTCATATGGTGTGGTAGGTACAGATTTAGATGGAACTTGATTCAACAGGTATGCCGCAGTTTCCAGCGCATACCCCAAGAAGGAAATAGGTAACTCAGTTGTGCTCATCATAGAGCGCACCATATCTAATAGGGTGCGGTTCCTCCATTCAGATACACCATTGCACTGTGGTGTATATGGAGGAGTAAGCTGAGAGAGAATCCCATTCTCTTTTAGGAAGTCCAGGAATTCATTGCTCAAGTATTCACCTCCTCGATCAGATCGAAGGATTTTAATACTTTTTCCGGTTTGGTTCTCGACTTCTTGTTTATATTCTCTAAATTTCTCAAAATCTTCTGATTTGTGTTTCATCAGGAACACATACCCAAACCTAGAAAGATCGTCAGTGAATGTAATGAAGTACGCAGAACCATTCCTGGCATGTGTAGACATTGGACCGCATACATCACTATGCACCAGTCCCAAGAGTTCCGTAACTCTTTCTCCGTGTCCCGTAAACGGAGTTTTGGTCATCTTGCCTTTGAGACATGACTGGCAAGTGTCATAAGATGAAAATTCAAACGGATTCAAATATCCATCCTTATGCAACTTTGCTAGTCGTGTCTGTAAGTGCACGGCGGCGCCCCGGCCGTCAATCCGACGCCGGAATGCGGAAGCGGTGAAAAACATTAATCTGCGGACTTAGCAAACCGGCACCACCGCGCACTAAACATCCGGATCGTAACCATTAACAAGTCTAAGCTAACAAGAAGATGGGTTAGAGATATACCGACTGATCCGAGTCCTCCGGTCTTCATCTCCACTCCGATCTCCTCGCGGGATCTCCGTCCGTCTCCTCCTTGTCGCCGGAAGTGCACCACGTCGCCTACATCGTTTACGGGCTCCCACCTCAATGCCGAGGCAACTCGGGCACGAAGCCGGCTACTCGACGTGCCCAAGAATTGCTGTAGAATATTGTGTAGGACTCAAGTCTCACTTTGGGGTTCATGGAGATGCCATTTTGGTGGAGGGATGATACAAGACTAATGTGGAGGAGAGAAATGAGATGGTGCAAGAAACTCAAAAAAATGGGAGCCATTCTCATCACTACCAAGAGAGAGAGAGGAATGGTTATCATATGGAATAATGATCACCATAGAAACACCAACACTCAACAACCAAATCATGCAAAGAAATGATCACCAAAAGAGAACCTCACTCCACCACAACCATCATGAAAACCATGTCATATGAAAGTCAAGCCATGATGGAGAAGTCAAGAAGTCAAGGTCAAGGAATGGCTATCATGACACAAGAATACGCAAGGAAACCCCTCCACTAATACTTATTTGCAACAATGCAAATAAGCCCTCCTCCACCAATCTTCGGCCAATGAACGATACAAAGGAAATCGGCCGAAACTAAAAGCAAACTGGCAACTCCAGAAAACTGGTCCCGTAATAAATTACAGGAAAACCCCGATACTGTGCATACACACCCGCATCTGTATTTCGACCGAAATACAAATGCAATGAGACAAAATCTACACTGTACTATATTAGGATCCGGCTTAAACCAAAGCCGGCCAGTAATATCCGTTCGATCCTGATCCGTGCAATACCGCACGTATCTGATCGAACCCTGCCATATATCCATACGGCCTATAGAACAAACTGTCCGATCCTGATCCGTGCAATACCGCACGTATCTGATCGGACCTTGCCATATCTCCATACGGCCAATAGTACAATCTGTCCGATCCTGATCCGTGCAATACCGCACGTATCTGATCGGACCTTGCCATATCTCCATACGGCCTCTACAACCTTTCGCCCGAAAGCTGACTAACTGAATGTGGGGGACTCTAATGACTCGTCAACACCTTGGTTGTGGATTTAACCACTAGCACGTCAGAGGTATAAGCCAATACGTAACGGGCTACCAGGTACTGACTAAAAGGGACGTCGATGAGCGAACTCATCCTGACACCCTACTGAGCCTGTCAGTGACAATATCCGTGCAGTCCGGTCCGTTCGTCTATGAGCATCGCATGGCGGGCCTAGGGGGTTGGTAAAAGTCAGACCCCCAAAAGCGGTACAAGTCGTGTCGGAGTGTAGCCCAGAACACCCTGAGATACTACTGGAATACCTACCAGTAAATCTCCTTGCCTCGGCCGAGGGCTTCGTGTAATGGCTCTCCTAGACACAGCACGACCTCACCCCCAATACCGGGCGAGACGAACCCCTGAAGATACGCTCATTGCCTCCATGTGGCTCGGGACTGTACCCAACTAAAACCTGTTTGCACGACTCCTTTGAGCCGTGGTAGGGTAGTAATCAAAGTACAGTGGGAACTCACACGAGACAAATGACGATCCCCAGGTCGATGAACTAACCTGCACACATGTCACCTGGGAACTACCATCTGACGTCTGGTATATGACCAACTGGCATGTTCCCGGCGAGTCCTGTCCGGTGTACTCATAACCCAATGAGCACCTGTATACATCTTAGGTGATCCAACTGACACCAGTGGCTTGTGAGACCGGCCACCGCCCCTCGTCGGGGTCTCGACTGTATACACTAGTCTACTATGGAGTATCGATGCCCTGTCTCGAAACTCACACGACTAGGGACCATTTAAGGATATGCTTATAGACTACCAGCTCCCACGTATATGATCGCCCTCATACTGCTGGTGGTCAAGCATAGAATCCTAGGGGCTCTATCAACATGTAATTGCGACGTGTCAGGTCACTTAAAGCAGTACACGATGATAAAGGTAAACCAGATAGCGTACTATCATCTCGAGTAAGACTGTCCTACCGGGATAGGTCCTCCCTTCAATCATTGCAATCACGTGCCTGTGATCCAATAATTGACTCTGAGGGCACTATCTCCAACAATCTCCCACTTGCACTCAAGGCTAATTATTGCGATGTCGCATACTCACAGCCCGTGTGATACCGAACACCCAACTCCTCTACTAGTCAGTCTCACAAAGCTCGTTTGCGAAACTATTGCGTTCGAGGAATAGCCTCAGTGAGTGGATCCGCCTTGATGTCTCTTTCTATGTCTCTCTATATCTCAAGTTCGCGGAGAAACCCATCTCCCGAAATGAGCAATACCTGTCTTAGAATGTGTCTGGATGTCTGATGGGACATAGCTCATAAATGAACTCCAAATCCAAACTTCTTAGACTGTATCGTCACTGAACTTAATCAGTATCCTGCGCCATGCCTCCCTCAGTATTGCCTTGGACCACCTGTCCAAAATACTGCCCCTCATCAGAAGGAAAACTATAACTCTGACAACCTCCTTGTCGTCCATGTCACCTTGGAAGCCTGGAATGATAACTGTCTCCCGAATGAGGCTGTCGTTATCATATCCCTAGAACATTCACTTATGTTCTAAAACTGCTTCCGACTGTTTTTCCAGGATTGGATTAATGTCAACTTATTGCATCTAATGCAAGAACAACATCTGGTGTGGTACTTGACATCTCACGATTGACTCAATTGCCTGAGCAAGTGATCTGCCAATCATGCACGTCCCTCTCCCCTTCAGTCTGTAAGACACCTTTGGAGAGGGTGACTCCATTACCTGTAGGTACACTACCGTTCCAGGAGTCGTCCACTCTAAATACTCTTAGAATGCTGTCTAAGTACCCTGATTGGGAAACCACCCAAATCTAGATCTAAAACCATAGATCTAGTAACCAGTATGTCTGACATAAAATCCATTTCTTTTGTGGAGAAAACACTGTGTGACGACCAAAGTATAACCGATCGTAGTATAGGAGTTTCCTTTCCTATTCTGTGTATGTCATCCAAATACCAGGATATCACACCCTACTACCTTCTCAACAGATCCATCTCCTATTCTGATGAAGTCAAACCTATGACTGTCACTTCAGAAATAGATGATCTATCTCCGCTACATCTGCTTTAGTTTATAAATAGACATAAGCTACCTGTCCACCAATGCTTCCGCTGCTCCCACTGACTACGACAACCCTCTGGCAGAGTCATATACACGTACACTTCTGAAGCGAGTTCAGAACGACGCTATACTCATCCTCCTGCCGGGTCTCGCAGCCTGGAACAACAGCAATGGCAATCGTGGGTAAACAAGAACTTCCCTGTCACCGTCCTTGAGGCTACCGTAGTACCTCTCGGGTGCCTGAAGTTACCCACCTTATCTGCGGAGTGGCCAATGGAATGTCAATCCAGATTGAATCTTTAGGTTCCTTATCAAATCTTCAATAATCGTTTGTGGTTCTGGAATCACTTCCAGTTCTACCATACTCCCACTACTGTTTTCTGAAAAAATCCATTTTTAATAAAACTGTGGCGATGTTGGAGATAGTGCCCTCATAGTCAATTATTGGATCGCAGGTACGTGATTGCAATGATTGCGGAGGACCTATCCCGGTAGCACAGTCTTACTCGAGATGATAGTATGCTATCTGGTTTGCCTTTATCAGTCGTGTACATGTTCAGGTGACTGATTGCATGTTACACTTTGATAGAGCCCTTAGGATCTTGCTTTACTACCAACAGTATGATGGCGATCATATACGTGAGAGTTGGGTAGTTTATATGCATATCCTTAATTGTGGTCCCTAGTCGTGGGAGTTTCGAGACAGGGCATCGATACTCCGGAGTAGACTAGTGTGTACAGTCGAGACCCCGACGAGGGGCGGTGGCCGGTCTCACAAGCCACTGGTGTCAGTTGGATCACCTAAGATGTATACAGGTGCTCATTGGGTTATGAGTACACCGGACAGGACTTGCCGGGAATCTGCTAGTTAGTATTATATCTACCGTCAGATAGCAGTTCCCTGGTGACATGTGTACAGGTTAGTTCATCGACCTGAGGTCGTCATTTGTCTCGTGTGAGTTCCCACTGTGCTTTGATTTCTACCCTACCACGGCTCAAAGGAGTCGTGCAAACAGGTAGCTTTTGGGTACAGTCCCGAGCCATATGGAGGCACGTGAGCGGATCGGCAGGGGATTCGTCTCTCCCGGTATTGGGGGCGAGGTCGTGCAGTGTCTAGGAGAGCCATTACACAAAGTCCATGGCCATGGCAGGAGATTTACTGGTAGGTACTCCAGTAGTATCTCAGGGTGTTATTGGGCTACACTCCGACATGACTTATACTGCTATTGGGGGTCTGACGTTACTAGCCCCCTAGGCAGATATGCGATACTCATTGACGAACGGACCGGACTGTATATACATTGTCACTGTTAGGCTCAGTAGGGTTTTCCGGATGAGTGCGCTCATCGGCATCCCTTGAGGTCAGTCCATGGGTAGCCGTTACGCATTGCTAGTGCCGCTGACGGTTTGTGGTTAAACCCACTGCCAGGGTACTGACGAGTCATTAGAGTCCCCCACAAACAGTTTCCAAAGTTCGGGCGAAACGTTGTAGAGGCCGTATGGTTTTATGGCAGGGTTCGGAAAATGCACGTGCGTTTACGCACGTGTCAGTTTTCGGGCAGATGATACTGGTCGGCTTTGGTTTAAGCCGCATCCGAGTATTATATTGAGTAGGTATAATATCTTTGTCTCAGTTGCATTTGTATTCGGTCGTAATACAAATGCGGGTATATTTATACAGTTTCGGGGTTGTCCTGAAATTCGTTTCAGGATCACTTTTGGAAGTTGCCAGTTTCCAGTTTTCTATCAGCCGTCTTTTAACATTCTGTTAAAGACGGATTTATCTTTTCTTCAGATGAGTGAGTCATCATTCTAGAAGCTTCTAGAAGTGATGAGGTGGCTAGTGACTCACTTGAGTCATTAATGGTTCATTAATGATAAAGCATGACTAGGTTTAATATGATTGGTTTGCTTTTAATGATATCAAGTGATTCATGCTTTGTTGTTAGGTTGTGATAAGTATGGAGGGATATGGTCACCACTTGAAGCTACTACACTCACCTCCCTCCTTTGATATATTTGGCCGGCCACTTCTTAGTGAGAGAAAGAATTGATTCATTATTTTTGGCCAAAGATTTCATATAGTTTGGATGCATGGAAATTTCCTAGTTCAATTTCCATTCATCCGATTCCCTCGGCAACTTCATTAACCGATCGTCCACGGATTTGGACGAAGTGAGACAAAGTCATCTACTCATTCTCTACATCATTCTTGGTCGTTTCTTTTAGCAAACTTGACGATCGAGTTGCCTCGAGTCAGAGGCGGGAGCCCGTTTAAAGAACCGATCATGTGGTGCTACCTCGACGAGGAGATCGGAGATCGACGAGATCGGAGCAGCCGCAACGGAGCGTGGGATGATGGTTGAAGAACGAAGGACTCGGATCGTTCGGTACAATCTTCCTACTCTCTTTACAGTTTGTTAGTTTAGCAATAATGGCAGATCCGGGTTAAAGTATACGATAGCGCCAGTTTGAAAGTTTTTGTTCCGCATTTGGCGTCTGTAGACTGCCGGGGCGCTAGCGTAGACTTACAGTGGTATCAGAGCCTAACCATTTTGCTATACTAACTTGTGCTAACGCGTTTAAAACATCGACCCGACCGGAAATCGAAAATTGCAAAATCCATGCCCGACAGTTTCTGTTGATTTTAAACGGTCTCAAAAATTAATTCTGTATGTCTTAAAAATCTGTGCAGGCTTTTCTAAGAACCACGACGAAATTTGGTCTCGTGATTCCTCCAACTTGCCGCGGAAACGCGGCCAAACCCATGGTTTGGCCGCGCATCCGCGGCCACTTGGGGAGTTCATGATCCCAAATTTTTCCAGTGGCTTCTCTATTGGATTTTGGGGTTTTTGGTAAATATCGTTTTGGCCCAGGTTTTGTTACTGTTCACCAGTAAGCAGTGGGGCCCACTTTTTGATATTTGGTCTTTGGTCGATCGAAATTTAAACACGTTAGTTTACAGTGCTTACATTATATCTCCGACCGGGAATGTCATTTGATCGGTAAACCGCGTCTGATTGCTATAGTTCTTTTAGACGGGTTTGCGAACGTGACTTTCGCGTTGATGTTCTGTGTTGTGCTGTGATGTTGCGGATTTGTCGTGGTGGATAGCAGTGTGCAATGGTAGTACAGTTTGTGTTTATTTGTACATTTGATATTGCGGGGCCAGGGTCCAACTTGTGGACTGCCGTCACTGCCTGTTGTATAATATTCTTTTGGGGCACGACCAGGTTGCGGTCGATGTACCTATTGTACTATTTTTCATTACTGTACTAGGTTTTGCCCCGAGACAGAGTGCACGGATAGCCGGGTTCGGGAGGGCAACGGGTCCGCATCTCATGGCTTTGAGAGGCAGAGGGGTCCCACTCTAGAATTGGCAGACTATTCGCCGCACTCGTAGGGGGTACAGGTTGACCCAAGGAGGGGTGCTCAATTTACCGGATTCCGTGAAGTGCCGGGTGTTCCATTCACTATGCTGTGGGGACTACCTCGCTTCAGGTTTTGGCGAGTAACTTGCCGCACCCGTAGGGGTCTAGGTTTCATTGCACAGGCTATCCACACGACAGGGGAACGTCGAGTTTCAGCAGCGGCTCTGTGAAACTCGGGGATCCCAGATTATCTGTATTGTTCTGTGATGCTTATTACTTTTCTGTAATGTTGCATACTATCACGCCTGGAGCGATTATTGTATATTGGTTTATATACTATTAGATGTTGTATATGTTTTACACCCGCGCTAGTCCAGTCCCCGCTCTGTCGTTAGTTAAGTAACCTAACGAGTGATGACGGGACCCAGTGACGAATGCGGATGGCATATACGTACATTTTATTTTCGTTCTTTTATGGTGTGATTAATGATGGGACTGCGTTGATTCTGATCAACGCAAAGTAAAAAAAAAACCTGTATACAGTTGTTGGAACAATTTAAAAAGTGTTATTGCAAAGGCGTTTTCTTTTGTTATGCATAGCGGTATTCAGTGGAATATCCAGCACCTCATTCTACGAGGCAAGGGCCGATATCCCTTCACCGGGACCGACCCCTTGGACAGAAGTTTGCGTCAGGGTAATAACTTCACTATAGTCGATTACAAGTTGCTTTGCATAGCGGTATTCAGTGGAATATCCTGCACCTCATTCCACGAGGAAAGAGCCGAGATCCCTTTACCGGGAGTGACCTCTTTAGCAAAAGGTTTTCGCCACTATATTTTAAAAAGCTATCAGGTTCCTTCAGCGATATCAAGTTCACTACGCTAAAGGTTTTTCGCCAAAAACCAGCCGTAGCCCTCCGTCATTTCATATGGATGGTCAGTAGTATTCAAGCTATGTTGGTCTAGCCCTTAGCTAGGACATAGTGATTGGTAGCTGCTGGGGTGTTCACATGTTGCATAGATAGATGAGTTGGTTTGGGACAGTCGTACAGCCTTGTTGGCCCTTAGTCAAGGGCGAGTACGGGTGGGTTCAAATTAACAAGATAATGATGGGAAGAACTTGACATGTGACTTATGGTGGGCTGGCCCTTAGTCACGATCATAAGAGCATGGGGCAAAAACTATATCAGGAGTTTCTAAAGAAACTGAAACTTGCCGAGTATGCGCATACCTTCTGGAGTATGAGTAACGTGGATGCATTCCATCACGTTATCATGCGATGAGAGTTGGATCCTGATTCCCACTGATGAGTTGGTTTACTCTTCGGGTGATCCCGATTGATTCTTCTTTAGGTTTGGAGGAGAATTTGACAGGACAGTGGGAGGTTTCCGGATTAGATAAAATGATGACCATTCTGATCTAGGTTAGAGTGCACGCAGAGTGTTTCTTTTCTCTCTCTCTCTTTGGCAGCGACCTTTGACCGACCTTTGACTATAACTCAGTGACCAGGTTGACCGAACCTTCTTAAAATACTGGCTTTTGGATTGTCTTAATTGCATAAGTCATTGCCACTCCTTCTTTTACCCTTTGCATTTCTCAGAACACCCGTATTACTACGGATATCCACTTCCATTGGATAGAGCCATCGTATGGTTATATACGAACTCGAAGGGACTTCTTCGGGGATGGATCCAGGTTCAGGAGAAATAGAATTGGTTTATTCAGTTGTCTTTTATTATCACCTTCTCTCAGGTTGCGAGGGCTCCTTGGTTTAGGAGAGTACACCTATTACGCTTATTGGATAGTCTTATTCCAAACCATAGGCTGGTGCCGAAAGGTAGGGAATGAAGAAAACCAATTAGCCTAAGTAGGGTGTGCAGAAGGTAATATGTAAAGACAAAATAAAGGGATTAGAAAGAGGGCAAAGTAAATTGCGACTGATATCATTCACGACCAAAACCGCGTACTTCATCGCCGCTCCTATTTCACCTTTAAAAGAATAAGGTATTATTCAGTTGTCTTTTATCATCACCTTCTCTCAGTTGCGAGTACTCCTTGGTTTAGGAGGGTACACCTATTATGCTTACTGGATAGTCTTCTTCCAAACCATAGGCTGGTGCCGAACGGTAGGGAAGGAAGAAAACCATTTAGCCTAACGATGGTGTACAGAAGGTAACGACTAAAGACAAATAAAGGGATTTGGAGAGATGGCAATAAAATATACGGTTGAAGTCATGAATTGGATTATGGAAGAGGCATTGCTATGAATACCAGGATACCCCTACGAAACATTTTCATGTTTCAGTGCATTGTTAAAAGAAAAACTGTTTTCCCGATTAGACACTTACTCCAAGGGTATGTATTTACCAGGTTTCATTCTCATATCTGTATGGTTTTACAGATGATGAGTGGGAGTAAGATATTGGGAATTAGGTGATTATCCTCATTATATCGGAATTCGTTGTAATTGGTGATATTTGAGGAAATCGCCAGGGTACAGTTTTCAACCTACAACGCACAGGTTTTGAGTTGTTTAGCTCAGCGGACTTATACAGAGTATTGTATGTTGTCCAAGTGTCCTTCAGGACAAAGGGGTAGGTCCTCGTACTATGTTCTGTTTACTTATAACTTCTCTGGTATTTAGACGAGTGTTTCGTAGAAATACAAGGTCTAAGTTTTGAGAAGTTGTGGGTATAAGAATAAAGTAGAGAACCAGGTATCACAAGTATCGGGATTCTTCAAAGAGATCGAAGATGTAGATTCTTGTGATTGGTATTCAGATAATAGTGATAGTTTTGAGAAACGTGTTTCTTTTTCAGGTTACTCATAATTGGATGGATTCCTAAGTTGAATAATGCTGATTAGCCTCTTTCCATTAAGTTGATATGCACTGGAGACAGATGCATGGATTGAATATGGTTCCAATTAAATAAGTGCCAAAGTTTCTATATTGGATATAGAATAGTTCGTACCTTAAAAGAAACTAAGGTACGGGGAGTTGTCCAGCTTATGCTTAAAACCAGACTCTGGATAACTCAGGGCACGTTTCTGTAGTGGCTGTTTGTGGGTTGACCCTGGCTATGACGAGGGTTGATATTCTAATATTTGCAAGATCAATAGTGATATTGTTCTTGACTCGCCACAGTTTTAGTAAAATGGATCTTTTTCAGAAAACAGTAGTGGGAGTATGGTAGAACTGGAAGTGATTCCAGAACCGCGAACGATTACGGAAAATTTAATAGGACCTATACATTCAAATCAGGTTTGACATTCCAATAGCCACTCCGCAGGTATGGTAGGTAACCTCAGACACCCGAGAGGTACTTCGGTAGCCTCAAGGACGGTGACAGGGAGGTTCTTATCTACCAAGACTTGACACTACTGTTGTTCCAGGATATGAGACCCGGTAGGAGGGTTGTCGTAGTCAGTGGGAGCAGCAGAAGCACAGTGGGCAAATAGCTTATGTCTATTTATAGACTTGAGCAGTTATAGCGGAGATAGATCATCTATTTTTGATGTGACAGTCATGGGTTTGACTTCAATCAGAATAAGGGATGGATCAGTTAAGAAGGTAGTAGGGTGTGATGTCATGGTATCTGGATGACATACACAGAGTAGGAAGTAAAATTCCTATACTACGATCGGTTGTACTGTGGTCGTCATACAGTTGTTTCTCCAGACAGGATATGGATATAATATTAGACATTCTGGTTTCTGGATCTATGGTTTTAGATCTAGATTTGGGTGGTTTCCCAATGTGGGTACTTTGACAGATATTCTAATGGTTTTTAGAATAGTTGACTCCTAGCATGGTAGTGTACCTGCAGGTGATGGAGTCACCCTCTCTAAAGGTGTCGTATAGACTAAAGGGGAGAGGGATGTGCATGATTGGCAGATCACTTGCTTAGGCAATTGAGTCAATCATGTGATGTCAAGTACCACACCAAATGTTGGTTTTGCACTAGATGCAATAAGTTTGTATTAATCCAATCCTGGAGAAACATAAGGAAGCAGTTTTAGAACATTGGTACATGTTCTACGGATTTGATAACGGCAGCCTCTTTCGGGAGACGATTATCATTCCAGGCTTCAAAGGTGACATGGATGACAGAGTGATTGTCAGAGTTATAGTTTTCCCTCTGACGAAGAGGGACAGTATTATGGACAGGTGGTCCAAGAGGATACTGTGGGTGGCATGGTGCCCGATACTGATTAGGTTCAGTGATCGATTCAGTCTAAGAAGTTTGGATATGGAGTTCATTTATGAACTAAGGTCCCATCAGATATCCAGACATATTCTAAGACAGGTACTACTCAATTCGGGAGATGGCTTTCTCCGCGAACTTGAGATTAAGAGAGATATAGAAAGATACTTCTAGGCGGATCCACTCACTGAGGCTATTTCTCGAACACAATAGTTTTACAAACGGGCTTTGTGAAACTGATTAGTAGAGGAGTTGGATGTTCGGTTTCACACGGGCTGTGAGTAGTCGACATCGCAATATTAGCCTTGAGTGCAAGTGGGAGATTGTTGGAGATAGTGCCCTCATAGTCAATTATTGGATCGCAGGTACATGATTGCAATGATTGCGGAGGACCTATCCCGGTAGCACAGTCTTACTCGAGATGATAGTATGCTATCTGGTTTGCCTTTATCAGTCGTGTACATGTTCAGGTGACTGATGGCATGTTACACTTTGATAGAGCCCTTAGGATCTTGCTTTACTACCAACAGTATGATGGCGATCATATACGTGAGAGTTGGGTAGTTTATATGCATATCCTTAATTGTGGTCCCTAGTCGTGGGAGTTTCGAGACAGGGCATCGATACTCCGGAGTAGACTAGTGTGTACAGTCGAGACCCCGACGAGGGGCGGAGGCCGGTCTCACAAGCCACTGGTGTCAGTTGGATCACCTAAGATGTATACAGGTGCTCATTGGGTTATGAGTACACCGGACAGGACTCGCCGGGAATCTGCTAGTTAGTATTATATCTACCGTCAGATAGCAGTTCCCTGGTGACATGTGTACAGGTTAGTTCATCGACCTGAGGTCGTCATTTGTCTCGTGTGAGTTCCCACTGTGCTTTGATTTCTACCCTACCACGGCTCAAAGGAGTCGTGCAAACAGGTAGCTTTTGGGTACAGTCCCGAGCCATATGGAGGCACGTGAGCGGATCGGCAGGGGATTCGTCTCTCCCGGTATTGTGGGCGAGGTCGTGCAGTGTCTAGGAGAGCCATTACACAAAGTCCATGGCCATGGCAGGAGATTTACTGGTAGGTACTCCAGTAGTATCTCAGGGTGTTGTTGGGCTACACTCCGACATGACTTATACTGCTATTGGGGGTCTGACGTTACTAGCCCCCTAGGCAGATATGCGATACTCATTGACGAACGGACCGGACTGTATATACATTGTCACTGTTAGGCTCAGTAGGGTTTTCCGGATGAGTGCGCTCATCGGCATCCCTTGAGGTCAGTCCATGGGTAGCCGTTACGCATTGCTAGTGCCGCTGACGGTTTGTGGTTAAACCCACTGCCAGGGTACTGACGAGTCATTAGAGTCCCCCACAGACAGTTTCCAAAGTTCGGGCGAAACGTTGTAGAGGCCGTATGGTTTTATGGCAGGGTTCGGAAAATGCACGTGCGTTTACGCACGTGTCAGTTTTCGGGCAGATGATACTGGTCGGCTTTGGTTTAAGCCGCATCCGAGTATTATATTGAGTAGGTATAATATCTTTGTCTCAGTTGCATTTGTATTCGGTCGTAATACAAATGCGGGTATATTTATACAGTTTCGGGGTTGTCCTGAAATTCGTTTCAGGATCACTTTTGGAAGTTGCCAGTTTCCAGTTTTCTATCAGCCGTCTTTTAACATTCTGTTAAAGACGGATTTATGTTTTCTTCAGATGAGTGAGTCATCATTCTAGAAGCTTCTAGAAGTGATGAGGTGGCTAGTGACTCACTTGAGTCATTAATGGTTCATTAATGATAAAGCATGACTAGGTTTAATATGATTGGTTTGCTTTTAATGATATCAAGTGATTCATGCTTTGTTGTTAGGTTGTGATAAGTATGGAGGGATATGGTCACCACTTGAAGCTACTACACTCACCTCCCTCCTTTGATATATTTGGCCGGCCACTTCTTAGTGAGAGAAAGAATTGATTCATTATTTTTGGCCAAAGATTTCATATAGTTTGGATGCATGGAAATTTCCTAGTTCAATTTCCATTCATCCGATTCCCTCGGCAACTTCATTAACCGATCGTCCACGGATTTGGACGAAGTGAGACAAAGTCATCTACTCATTCTCTACATCATTCTTGGTCGTTTCTTTTAGCAAACTTGACGATCGAGTTGCCTCGAGTCAGAGGCGGGAGCCCGTTTAAAGAACCGATCATGTGGTGCCACCTCGACGAGGAGATCGGAGATCGACGAGATCGGAGCAGCCGCAACGGAGCGTGGGATGATGGTTGAAGAACGAAGGACTCGGATCGTTCGGTACAATCTTCCTACTCTCTTTACAGTTTGTTAGTTTAGCAATAATGGCAGATCCGGGTTAAAGTATACGATAGCGCCAGTTTGAAAGTTTTTGTTCCGCATTTGGCGTCTGTAGACTGCCGGGGCGCTAGCGTAGACTTACAGGAGAGTCTAGAACAATATCGCTATTGTTCATCCAGATGGTAGAAAATCAACCCTCGTCATAGCCTGGGTCAACCCACAAACAGCCATTACAGAAACGTGCCTTGAGTTATCCAGAGTCTGGTTTTAATCATAAGCTGGACAACTCCCCGTACCTTAACAACGTCAAGATACGAACTGTTCTATATCCCATATAGGACCAGAGGCACTGATTTAATTGAACCAGATTCAAATCATGCAGCTGTCTCCAGTGCATGTCAACTAAATGGAGAGAGGCCTGTCAGCGTTACTCAACTTAGGAATGCTTCCAATTATGAGTAACCTGAAAGAGAAGCAATTTCTCTTTATCATTACTATCAACTGAATACCTTACACAAGTATCTACATCTTCGATCACTTTGAAGAATCCCGATACTTGCTACACCTGGTTCTCTACTCTATTCAAATACCTATAACTCCTCAAAACTTAGACCCTGTGTTTCTACGAAACACATGTCTAAGAACTAGAGAAGTTAAAAGTAAACAGAATATAGTATGAGGACCAACCCCTCTGTCCTAATGGACACTGGACAACATACAATACTCTGTATAAGTCCGCTGAGTCTAACAACTCTTTCACTGTGTGTCGTAGGTTGAAAACTGTACCTTTGGTTATGATGAATTACACAGCTGTTCAATGCTCCTTACCTAACCATCCACTGATATAGGTAAATGTCATAGACATAATTTCAGAAAGGTATATCTCACTCTATGAAAATAGACGTACAGATATATCAATTTGAAATTGGTGCATAACAGCGGATATTCAAAACCAAATATTTGCCGACCGGCAAACAGCCCAGGTGATCTCCTTAAATATCAACGATTACAACGAATCCCGATATAATGAGGATGATCACCCAATTCCCAACAACTTACTCCCACTCATCATCTGTAAAACCATACAGATGTGAGAATCATACCTGGTAAATACATACCCTGGAGTAAGTATCTAGTCGGGAAATCAGCTTTCCTTTAACAGTACACAGTGAAACAGAAACATTGAAATGTCTCGATGGGGTATCCTGGTATTCCTAGTAATGCCTCTTCCAGTATCCAGATTCACAACTGTAACCGTGTAATTCTTTGCCACCTCTCCAAATCCCTTCATATGTCTTTAGTCATTACCTTCTGCACACCCCATTAGGCCAAATGGTTTTCTTCCTTCCCTACCGTTCGGCACCAGCCTATGGTTTGGAAGAAGACTATCCAATAAGCATAATGGGTGTACTGTCCCAATCCTAGGAACACTCGCAATGCGAGAGAAGGTGAAGATAAAAGACACCTGAATAAATCTTATTCCTATTTCTCCTGAACCAGAATCCATCCCCGAACTGGAACAAGTTCCTTTCGAGTTCGTATATAACCATACGATGGAGTATCCAATAAACTATGGATCTTCGTAGTGATACGGAGTGTCCTGGAGAAATTCAAAGGTGATTTTAGGATTGGCGAAGAAATACCTGGTTTGGTCATGAATATCTGTTGCAATTTACTTTGCCCTCTTACTAATCCCTTGCTTTGTCTTAACTTAATACCTTCTGCACACCATCGTTATGCTAATTGGTTTTCTTCATTCCCTACCGGTCAGCACCAGCCTAAGGTTTGGAAGAAGACAATCCAATTTGCGTAATAGGTGTACTACCCCTAAACCAAGGAGTACTCGTAACCTGAGAGAGGGTAAAAGGAAAAGACAACTGAATAATCCTATCCGTTTCCTCCAGAACCTGAAACCATCCTCGAATAAATTCTTTCGAGTTCGTATCTAACCATACGATGGTTTTGTCCAATGGAAGTGGACGTTCGTAGTAATACGGGGTGTCCTGGAGAAAAGGGTAAAAGTAGGAGTGGCAATGAGGTTTGCAACTCTGATAATCCAAAAGCCAGTGTTTAAGAAGGTTCGGTCAACTTGGTCTCTGAGTCAAAATCTTAGGGTCGGGTCAATGGTCGCTGCCAAAGAGAGAGAGAAAAGAAACACTCAGCATGCACTCTAACCTAGATCAGAATGGTTACCAATTTATCTAATCTGGAAACATCCCACTGTACCTCAAATTCTCCTCCAAACCTGAAAGAAGAATTAGTCGGGGTCACCCGAGGACTATACCAACTCATCTGTGGGAATCGGGATCCTACTCTCATCGCATGACAACGTGACGGAATCCGCTCACGGTATCACACTCCAGAAGGTATGCGCATATCTGGCAAGTTTCAGTTCTTTTGAAACTCCCGATGTGATTTCTGCCCCATGCTCTTATGACCTTGGCGAAGGTCAACAAATCATAAGTCACATGTCAAGTTCTACCCGTCATTATCCAGGGTTAATCTGAATCCACCCGTACAAGCCCTTGACGAAGGTCAACAAGGCTATACGACTGTCCCAAACCAACTCATCTATCTATGCAGCAGAAAGGTAACAAGCAACTACCATACACTATGCCTTGACGAAGGTCAACAAACATAGCATGAATACTACGTGCTACCCGTCTGAAACGACGGAGGGCTACGAATGGTTTCTGGCGAAAACCTTTAACGGAAAGAACTTGATATCGTCGAAGGAACGGATAGCTTTAAAAAATATAGTGACGAAAACCGTTGTTAAAGAGGTCACTCCCGGTGAAGGGATCTCGGCTCTTTCCCCGTAGAATGGGGTGCAGGATATTCCAAATGAATACCGCGATGCAAAGCAAAAGTAATCGGCTATAGTGATGTTAATGCCCCGACACAAACTTTTGTCCAAGGGGTCACTCCCGGTGAAGGGATCTCGGCCCTTGCCTCGTCGACTGAGGAGCAGGATATTCCAACTGAATATCACGATGCAAAACAAAAGTGAACGTCCTTGCAATAACAGCTTTTTGAAAAAGTGTTCCAACAACATCAGATTAGGTTTGTTTTTAACTTGCATTGATCCGAATCAATGCAGTCCCATCAATTGATCACACCAAAAAGAACGAAAATATACTGATGTACGTATATGCCATCCGCATTCGCCACTGGGTCCCGTCATTACCCGTTAGGTTAGCTAACTAACGACAGAGCGGGGACTGGACTAGCGCGGATGTAAAACATATACAACATCTACTAATATATATACCAATATATTATATTTCGCTCAAGGCGTGAATGAAATGCAACATCACAGAGAATGAACAGCATCACAGAAACAATACAGATATCTGGGATCCCCGGGTTTCACAGAGCCGCTGAAACCCGACGTTCCCCTGGTCGTGTGGATAGCCTGTGCAATGAAATCCTAGACCCCTACGGGCGCGGCAAGTCACCCGCCAAAACCTGAAGCGAGGCAGCCCCCTTGAGCGCCGTGAATGGACCACCCAGCACTTCACGGAATCCGGTAACTTGGGAACCCCTCCTGGGTCAACCTATACCCTCTACGAGTGCGGCGAATAGCCCGCCAATCCTAGAGTGAAGCCCCCTCTGTCTCAATGCCATGAGATGCGGGCTTGTTGCCTTCTAGAACCCGGCTATCCGTGCACCCCTCCTGGGGTAATCCTAGTAAAGAAAGTAAAATATACATACACCGGGTACAACGACCGCAACCTGGCCGTGCTCCAAAATAATAATACAAACAGGCAGTGACGGCAGTCCACATGTCGGACGCTCGCCCCGCAATATCAAATGTACATAATACAACCACAACTGTACTAGCATTGCATCCAGGCTATCCCCCACGACCGATCCGCAACATCACAGCAAAAACAAAACATCAACGTGAAAGTCACGTTCGCAAATCCGTCTAACCGGGCTATAGCAGTTAAACCGGATTTACCGATCGAGTGACATTCACGGTCGTAGATATAATGTAAATACTGTGAAAAATGTGTTTAAAATTTTCCGATTGATCAAACCTTAACAAGTGGGCCCCCAATCAAAACTGTAGCAGTTAAAGAAAACCTGGGCCCAATTTTAATATCCCAAAACCCCTAATTACAGCCCATAAGCCCACTGCAAAAAAATAGTCACACGAACCCACACTCCTGCGGCGGAAGAGCGGCCAGAAGGGGGTTTTGGCCGCCCTTCCGCGGTCGTACGGAGGAATCGTGTCACCAAAATTTTCCAGTGTTCTTAGAACTCCCTGCACATCATTCTTAAACCACCTGAAAAATTTTTAGACTCCAAAAAATTTCGACAGAAACTGATGTGAACAAAATACGGGTTTTAGGACTTTTTGATCGATCGGAAATGCAAAACACATCAAACGAAGCTAGACGAAGTTAATGGCGAGGCTCTGATACCACTGTAAGTGCACGGCGGCGCCCCGGCCGTCAATCCGACGCCGGAATGCGGAAGCGGTGAAAAACTTTAATTTGCGGACTTAGCAAACCGGCACCACCGCGCACTAAACATCCGGATCGTAACCATTAACAAGTCTAAGCTAACAAGAAGATGGGTTAGAGATATACCGACTGATCCGAGTCCTCCGGTCTTCATCTCCACTCCGATCTCCTCGTGGGATCTCCGTCCGTCTCCTCCTTGTCGCCGGAAGTGCACCACGTCGCCTACATCGTTTACGGGCTCCCACCTCAATGCCGAGGCAACTCGGGCACGAAGCCGGCTACTCGACGTGCCCAAGAATTGTTGTAGAATATTGTGTAGGACTCAAGTCTCACTTTGGGGTTCATGGAGATGCCATTTTGGTGGAGGGATGATACAAGACTAATGTGGTGGAGAGAAATGAGATGGTGCAAGAAACTCAAAAAAATGGGAGCCATTCTCATCACTACCAAGAGAGAGAGAGGAATGGTTATCATATGGAATAATGATCACCATAGAAACACCAACACTCAACAACCAAATCATGCAAAGAAATGATCACCAAAAGAGAACCTCACTCCACCACAACCATCATGAAAACCATGTCATATGAAAGTCAAGCCATGATGGAGAAGTCAAGAAGTCAAGGTCAAGGAATGGCTATCATGACACAAGAATACGCAAGGAAACCCCTCCACTAATACTTATTTGCAACAATGCAAATAAGCCCTCCTCCACCAATCTTCGGCCAATGAACGATACAAATGAAATCGGCCGAAACTAAAAGCAAACTGGCAACTCCAGAAAACTGGTCCCGTAATAAATTACAGGAAAACCCCGATACTGTGCATACACACCCGCATCTGTATTTCGACCGAAATACAAATGCAATGAGACAAAATCTACACTGTACTATATTAGGATCCGGCTTAAACCAAAGCCGGCCAGTAATATCCGTTCGATCCTGATCCGTGCAATACCGCACGTATCTGATCGAACCCTGCCATATATCCATACGGCCTATAGAACAAACTGTCCGATCCTGATCCGTGCAATACCGCACGTATCTGATCGGACCTTGCCATATCTCCATACGGCCTATAGTACAATCTGTCCGATCCTGATCCGTGCAATACCGCACGTTTCTGATCGGACCTTGCCATATCTCCATACGGCCTCTACCACCTTTCGCCCGAAAGCTGAGTAACTGAATGTGGGGGACTCTAAAGACTCGTCAACACCTTGGTTGTGGATTTAACCACTAGCACGTCAGAGGTATAAACCAATACGTAACGGGCTACCAGGTACTGACTAAAAGGGACGTCGATGAGCGAACTCATCCTGACACCCTACTGAGCCTGTCAGTGACAATATCCGTGCAGTCCGGTCCGTTCGTCTATGAGCATCGCATGGCGGGCCTAGGGGGTTGGTAAAAGTCAGACCCCCAAAAGCGGTACAAGTCGTGTCGGAGTGTAGCCCAGAACACCCTGAGATACTACTGGAATACCTACCAGTAAATCTCCTTACCTCGGCCGAGGGCTTCGTGTAATGGCTCTCCTAGACACAGCACGACCTCACCCCCAATACCGGGAGAGACGAACCCCTGAAGATACGCTCACTGCCTCCATGTGGCTCGGGACTGTACCCAACTAAAACCTGTTTGCACGACTCCTTTGAGCCGTGGTAGGGTAGTAATCAAAGTACAGTGGGAACTCACACGAGACAAATGACGATCCCCAGGTCGATGAACTAACCTGCACACATGTCACCTGGGAACTGCCATCTGACGTCTGGTATATGACCAACTTGCATGTTCCCGGCGAGTCCTGTCCGGTGTACTCATAACCCAATGAGCACCTGTATACATCTTAGGTGATCCAACTGACACCAGTGGCTTGTGAGACCGGCCACCGCCCCTCGTCGGGGTCTCGACTGTATACACTAGTCTACTATGGAGTATCGATGCCCTGTCTCGAAACTCACACGACTAGGGACCATTTAAGGATATGCTTATAGACTACCAGCTCCCACGTATATGATCGCCCTCATACTGCTGGTGGTCAAGCATAGAATCCTAGGGGCTCTATCAACGTGTAATAGCGACGTGTCAGGTCACTTAAAGCAGTACACGATGATAAAGGTAAACCAGATAGCGTACTATCATCTCGAGTAAGACTGTCCTACCGGGATAGGTCCTCCCTTCAATCATTGCAATCACGTGCCTGTGATCCAATAATTGACTCTGAGGGCACTATCTCCAACAGTGTCGCATTGATGTGACCCAGTCTACAATGCCACAAGAAGGATTCGTTCAGTTCTGAACTCTTCCTCTTGTGTGTGTTTGTTATACTCAGAACTGTTGATTGATTTAGAACATAAATGCCATTGCACAACGTGCCTGATCCAACCAACTTTTGGTTAAGGAAAATGTTCATAACATTATCCTGTATTACAAAATTATATCCTTCTTTACTCAACAAAGAAACTGATATAATATTGCATATCAGGTTCGGCATGTAATTGCATTCGTTCAGAATCAATGTTTTACCAGTTGGTAATACAAGGTGATATTCCCCGACGGTCTTAGCTGCAACAATTGCACCATTTCCAACCCTTATGTCTTTATCACCTTCTCCAAGTTCTCTACCTTTCTTAAGCCCATGTAAATGATTACATACATGGGATCCTGACCCGGTATCTAATACCCAGGACGTAGGGCAAATGGAGAAACAGTTCTCTGTAATGAACACACCCGAAGAAAATGCATCAACATGTACTTTCTTCATTCGGGTGGCATGGGAATCCTGGTATTCCCCTATGTCCTGTTCAGTCCTATAACTCTTATAAGATAGAACGGAACAAACGTTCTCCAGCACAGTATAACATGCGGCTTCAGTTAATACATCCATATTATTATCTTGATTAAGGATTTCATGGTCGCTACATGGAGAGAGAGAGAAGAAAACACTTTAGCGTATGCTCTTGCAAGATCAGATTGGTTAATATCTTATCTAATCAGGATGGCTCCTACTGTTTTTATCAAATCTTTCTTCAAACCTTAAAAGGAAAGACTAGCCGGGATTAATTACACCCTACAACTTCCCCGATCTTTCAGCCAGGCCAGTGTCGGTACTTTGAGGGAGGTTCCCCGTGCTTTCGCACGGACCTAATTAAAGTAAACCTCGTTTTCCCAGAGGCGTAACCCCGTTGACACCTTTCTAGACACCTACTTGATCGGCTAATTTTCCTGTGTAAAACTCACCCAGAAGTAACAATTACTCGCAGTGGGTATCGGGATCCAACTATCTCATAGAAGGTATGCAATCTCATTGCAAATTTCAACACTTGAAATTCCCGATAATATTTTGCCCCTAACCCCTATGACCTTGACAAAGGCCAACAAATCATAGGATGTTAGTCAAGTTCAACCCGTCATTTCTTGATTGAATCAAACCCACCCGTACGACCTTTGACAAAGGCCAACAAGGTCTTACGACTAACCCAAAACAATCTGCATCATATGCATAAACAGATAAGCACCATTTAGCTACCGTACACTACGCCTTGACAACGGCCAACACACGCAGCACGAATACTAAACAGTTCTTATCTGAAATGACGGAGGCCTACGACAGGTTTTTCTGAAAACCTATTGCGTAATGAACTTGATATCGTTGTAGAATCAAATGAATTTTGAAATGGAGTGATTTTGAGGATTTTATTAGTTTTGCTAAAGAGGTCACTCCCGGTGAAGGGATCTCGGCTCTTTCCTTATGGAATAAGGTGCAGGATATATCATATACATCACTATGCAAAGCAAAACTCCAAAAGCAGTCAAAAGTCAAACCGAGTGTTGTAGCATCTGCCAGTTTTGCTAAAGAGGTCACTCCCGGTGAAGGGATCTCGGCTCTTTCCTCATCGAATAAGGTGCAGGGTATATCATATATACCGCTATGCAAAGCAAAACTGTAGCTACCCATTTTTTTTATTAAAATTTGATTCTACAACATCTTTTAGGTTTCTTTTCTTTCATTAATCACATTAATGAAGTCCCATCATTTAACTCGCCTAAACATTACAGATAAATACGACGTACACTTATGCCATCCGCATTCGCCTCGATGTCCGCTCGTGCACCGTTAGGTTAGGTAACTAACGACAGTGCAGGGCAGGGCTAGTGCGGGTGTAAAACATAAGTAACGTCTATATAAAATATATCATATATACTATATACTGTATCCATCAGAACATATCAAATGATCACATCACAGATATCGCAGCAGAAACATAGATATAATGTGGGATATACTAGGACGCCGTATTTAGTATTTAGCCAACAATAGAAAATACGGATTCCACAGTCGCGATGAATAGCCAAGCCGACACCCTGGACCCCTACGAGAGCGGCAAGCGACCCTACCAATTCTGGAATTTAGGAGACCTGGTCTCGACTCCTCGAGATGGCCTCCCACTGAACCCCAGAACCCGGTCACTTGTGCTCCCCTCCTTGGGTCCATCCTAATGCGGAAAAGTAAATAATATACAACACTGGTGGCATCGACCTCAACCCGGAAGTGCCCCAAATAAAATAATATTACATTACATTTAAATTTACATGAATGAAAATATAAAACCCTCATCTCACATAAAACCCACCCGGCTATTCAATTGCGATAATCCTGCACATCATATCTCAGCAACACATAATATCATATATCATCAACGTAAGTAATTATGCGTACCCCAATTGTCGTTGATGTATAGCAACGAAACCGGCGATATCGACATACTACACTTACGGTCACAGAAAAGAAAGTGTAAAACTGCAATTTCTGGAATCCACATTCTCTTTAGACATCGTAAATGCGAAATATCACATACTTAGAATTTCATGTCTAACTATATGAATTCCACACATTGCATCACATTCCAGATAAATAGACAGTATTAAAGTTTTCGAACGAATGATCAAATACCCAAAATTCCCTAAAGCTCAACACTTGAGCAGAGTTCAAAAAAACCCGGAGTGTGACACAGTAGTAGCGGTCCAGCCGTAGAAGGATCAAGCCAACGCCTCACATGTGGCACGCCGTACTGCCCCCAAACCCTAAGGTTCAAAAGGCAGTTCAAGACGGTCACATAATCGAGTTAAGGTTTGTTGTCTTCTAGAGGGTCCACCAAAAAACTTGCACGTATTTCCGAAAGATTTAAACCCCGTGAAAAAGTGAGTAAATGATACTCGTTCGAACAATTCAATACTTTCTAATTTACCCGGAAAAGACACGAAATCAAAATTCCGATCGAATCACCGACTCCAAAACAATCTCCAGAACATACAGCACTAAATTCATATTAAAAATTCCCCAAAAAATATACAAGCAAACAAAATAATTACTGTACAAAAACGACACTGAGATTCATCCGAACGGCCGCGGAACCGCGGCCCAAGCAGGCTATTGCCGCGGTTCCGCGGTAGAAAGTACTGTTCAAGTGTTCATTTTTCACAGTATTGCTTATATTTCCCTGCTAAATTTTTAAGTATTTTTAATTCTGAAAAACAACAGTTTTGTAAAAATTTCCAGAGAGTGCTAAAAATCCGTATTTTTCGGTTCGATCGGAGTTTTAACTTCGTTAAAGTGTCGCCGAATGTTCTAGGTCGGCTCTAATACCAATGTTGGGTTTACCTATCACCTTATGAAGGGTTTGGAAGCATCACATGTACCAAAGATTAAAATTTTAGGGTGCTAAGTAAGCATACAAAGAATCATTACTAGAAAAATTAGGGTTTCAAAAACAACACTTCATTACAAGTAGATTAAGCTAGGGTTTTGAGAGTACAACCTTTGTAGCTCCCTACGCTAGACTCCTCGGCTACTTAGGGTTTGTAAAAAGTCCACTTGAACTCCTATAGGTCCACGATGATCCACCCGGAGTCCGCTTTGTCCAAGCTTGCAACTTCACTTTATCAAGAGAATGAAATGAAGCTAACACTCTAAACAAGTGGGCAAGACTTGTGTAGAATGGTGTTGTGGTAGCTTTTCTCACTTCAAAATCCTAACATGATGACTAATTTGCTCACTAGATAAATCTAGAGAGCAAAAGATGAAGGAGGAAGAAGATGGTGGCCTTTTAGAATAAGAGAAAAGATAAAACTCTCTTGAGAAAATAGAAAATATATCTATATATATTTTTTACTTCTCATCTCAAACCATGGTTGAACAATAAAGATATTATTGAACTTGAGTTAAAACCCAAAAGGAAAGTTAACCCATGGTTAAATGGTGGGTGAGCATGGTTAGGTCAAAGAAAAGTGTAGAAAGAAACCATGAATTATCCTATCCTTTTTCTATTTGTTTTAAAACAAATGCAACAATAATACATATATATAAAACCATGTTGTGAGTCTTATATTGCCACCATTTTCTATGTATATACAACCATGAAGGATGATGTATGTATGTATGTGTACATGCACATCCATATGTGCATGAATCAAGAAAGAATGCATACATGCATGCATACATCCAAAAATACAAGAAAGGATTTCTAGTGAGAAACTAATGGTTAAATGATAAATCAACACTTGATTTATCAATCCGGCCATATCACATACGACCCGACCAAAAGCAAGCCGCCCGATTAATATACGGTATCTCATATGCACATTTTAACCGGCTCCATGCGCATATCGCATACGCGCACCACAACGTTTCGCCTGGACTAGGTAACTCCTTTATGGGACTCTAAGACTCGTCAATACGCCGGCAGTGGGTGATGATCATATCAAGCACCCCCAAGACTTAAGCGGTCAGCTAAACGTAACGGCCACCCTGGTATTGAGCGATCAGAAGAAAACAAGCGAACCTGCTACAACTCCCATCGAGCCAACCAGCAACACTACCCGTGCAGTCCGGTCTCTTCGTCTGATATGTCGCATATCAAATTTAGGGGTGGTAAACGTCAGACCCCAATAACCGATAAGTCGTGCCGATGTGAGGCTCATAACGGGTCGAGAAACTACTGGTAACACTTACCAGTAAATCTCTAATCAGCCTTGGCCAGGGAATTCCCTGTTACGGCCAATCGAGCACAGCGGAACATCAACCCCCAATACCGGGAGAGACGAAACCCCTCCTATCGCTCATTGCCTCTATGTGACTCGGGACTGTACCCAAAAACCACCGTTTTGCACGCCCTCATGGACGTGGTAAGGTGGAAATCAAAGCATAGTGGGAATCACACAAGACTCTATGACGATCTCGGGTCTACAGACTAACCTGCACAAGTGTCACCAGAGAACTGCCATATGACGTGAGGTATAATACCATCTGGGAGTTCTCGGCGAGTCCGTCCAGTGTACCCAGTCTCCACTGAGCACCCGTATACCCTCTCTGATGTCAAACACCAATGGATATGGGATCATCCATCGCCCATCTCATGGGTCGAGAAGCGTATACGCTAGTCTACACTGGTATATCGATGCCCCATCTCGATACACCTACGACTAGGGACCTTGAAGGATGTACTTATGGACTACCATGTCCCCACTAGTATGATCCGCATCATAGTCCAGGTAGTCAAGTACACATCCTAAGGGCTTTACCCACATATAACTATAAGACAGTATAAAGAGACAAGTATACATGTTAAGATAAAGAGCAACCAGATAGCATACTATCATATCGAGCAAGAAAGTCATCTCTATATATGTCCAAGCATCCAATATAATATACATCATCTGTACAATACTGGCCTCTAGGGCATACATATAACTAACACATGGTTAGTCTATATTTCTTTTTGTTATAAAAATTCGATTTTTACCTATTCCGCCTCCCCGTTAAGCACCGGTGTGGGTCACATAGACTTACAAGTTTGCAGAATTGACCAATTTGGCCTAGGGTAAAACCTGGGAGCACATTGGGATGTTTTTGGCTATGTTTTCTGTATTTTGGGATGCTTGGTTTTGATATTGGGATTTGTATTTGGTCGTGTGGTGTTTGAACGTCAACGACTAGAATTTTTAGTCGTGTTTTGTACGCAAAGCTATAGGTTTTAACCTATGAGTGAAACTTATGCCATTTTGGTTTCTCCGACTTGATTTTAATAGCGTTGCGATATGTGTTATTATTGTAGGTACCTTCGCGTGAATTCCGAGGCGACGGGGCATGGCGTCATCGACTTCGGCAAACAAAAAGCAAGGTGAGTGGATCTATATCCACGGGGGAAGTCGGTTGGATGGCGTATAGCACCCCCGCAAAGTTTTCGTGGAAACCTATTTGTAGCATATGGTTAAGAAAACCTAGATTTGGAAACTAGGGTTAGAATTAAAAGATTGTTAGTGAAACCATATTATAAACTAAGGATAGTTAGAAGTGATATGATACGACTAGTATGTGATGACGGGACTTGAGAATGAGATTTGATGATATTGCCGTTTAGGGTATTATATGACTAGATAGTCGACGTAGTTGTGTCATCCGAACCATACCTATTTCCAAACTGAGGAATCGTATGCATCTTTTAAACAGATACCTTGAGGGACGTTACGGATTTTCAAATGATATCTTTTCTTTCAAAACACTGTAGCCCTTACTTTCAAAACTACGATTCATATCTTTCAAAAAAACTGTTTGTATGGTTCGGGTGTGTAGGTTAGATTAGATACTTATGCTTATAGTAAAAGTCGAATGTATTTGTAAAATTGACTTGATGAGGGATATAAATGCGATGAAAAGAATATATGACGCGATATGATGATATATTGGTATACGGATGCGAGTCGATTGAGATGATATATACCCTGCTGGTCCCCTGAAATGAGATTATTGCGGATGTGACATGGGACATAGGTATATAGAGATATTTATATATGTTGTGAATCGTGAGTGATAGCCGTACGAGACGTTAGGTCCGTATCCTCCTCGTCTTATAGGATGATAGGATCCCTGATAGCTTAACGTCGTCGTACGATGATTTTCCGTACGTGATGAGTTTGACTTGAGGTTTGATCCATACCCTTGACTAGAGGATGCCGTACGATGGAGTATACCGATGTCACGACCCGAAAAGTATGGAACATGACCAGCACATAAACTACGAAACGTCTCGTTGAGTACGTAATCTAAGTAAGCCAAAACCCTGAAATCAAAACCAAGTAAAGCAGTAGAGTGAAGGAAAAACCAATTTTAAAGCAAGAAGTTTAACAACATAAGCCGAGGTATGCATTTTTAAAACATCAAGTCTTTTTTGAAAATTTCGGCAGAGTTTCCTTTGTAAATACTGGCCCCAAACAGGGCACAACATGAATAGTATACGAAATGATAAATGGCATCCCCAAGCGGGAGCTAGCTCTTCGTCAATCGACGGTCACAACCACGCAAGCAATATAATATACAACGCTGAAGGGCGAGGATCAAAACTCAAAATCAACATGAAAACCATAATAAAACAACGCGCGACTCTAGGGTCAAAATAACAACAACTGGTTTTCTAAGTCTGAAAATAATATACAAGTCTGGATGATGGAGTTTTTACTAGATATAACTGAAATAACAAATATACAATGATGGTCCTAATGCAAAAGATCCCACCTACCAAAGTAATCACCTGGAAGGAACAGTGTGCCAGCAAAGCTGCAACGAAACCTGTACGGTCAAACCTGCAAGGAACCGTGGCAAAATGGGGGTGAGTTGCCAACTCGTGATTAGAAAACATCTACGAGTAGAAATTTCATAAAAGACGCTATCCTAGGTCTTATCAAGTAATATCCTCAAATAATATCCTGGTCCATCCATGTATAAGTGTAATGCTACATGCTGGTGTCAGTGCCTCGGATAGAAACATATCAGATATATGATGTATGAATGCATGACGAATGGAAACCGAATACATCATGAAATCAACAGAGAAATCAGTGTCAAGCATCGACACAAAACATAAATCTCAGTATCTCACGATCTCAAATCTCAAAATCTCAGTGTCTCAAATTCCAATATATCAATATCTCAATATCTTGGGCTCCGTCAGTCCGAATCGGCACATATCATCAATCACATGACCACAGACGGTATCCTCCGGACATCCGCCGCGCTAAACAATCATCGGTAGGCAGTCTGCCCCTGCCAGGCTCATCATCCTCCATGAAATCACTCTCGCCCCATGGTACCATACCCGGCCCACCATGTACCCAAAACGGTTCCTACGCCTCCTCGAATCGGGTCTCGAAAACATCCCAGAACTGAGAAAACATCATGGTGGACAATACTCGACATGTCAAGGAAAACCATATTTTTTCTCTTTAAAATAATTCATCAGCTTACAAAACTTTCACATGCGGTTTCCAAATCCAGAAAATATCAAGAAGAATCCGAAATCATCAAGTCACCATGTCAATAACAATGAAAACCGGCATAAATCTCCATAATACTGCATAGCCAATGAATATATGGATGCATCTGATATCAAGCAATAATTAAACTGGCATATGAAAGCTATAACATGTAGCAACTATCAGTTAGCAAGCTATGCCAATGAAATAGTATTTTCTAAAGTATATGTGACATGGCAATTACCGATGAAGATGTGTGTGAGCCAGCAAGCAACTATATGTGGAGCATACGCGTCATCGGTAATGGTGCTGGTGTCCAGACAACAGGGTTTCATAATAATTACAGATAACATATGTAGTAGCATGCAATACGATGAACCATCATGAATATACACAAAGTGATATAGTAACAGCAACACTGAAGAATAAACCTACCAAATATACAAGTCATACCACTTGGTATTTAAAATATTCACAATCCTCCACTTCTGAAAACTAGTGTGACTCGGGCCCAGTCAAAAGGGTGAGGAAATCCACCTATGTCTGAGTCGATCTATATATTTCTAGTAGTCGGTAATCTCGCCTCAATAGTATCATGTACGATACAATATATATATGAAATCCTCGAGTCAAGAGTGTGGATCTAACATCTTAACTATATCTCGTACGGTAAAACTATCGTACAGCATCCAAAAACTGGGAACTAGTCAAATATCACATTTATCTCATTATTCATCTGGTATCCCCATGATCACATATCGTGAGCAGGGGTACTGTTATAAGTCTATTGCAATACTAATATCAGCAACAATATCATGATCTGGTTACTGATCTAAAGTCTCATACAATCCGATGTCATCAACACATATTATCATATAGAAGTATACATCGCCTAAACGATCCATTATAAATATCATAACATAAATCATCTCATATCTCGATCATATGTCAACTATCATATATATATATCATCATCCACATGGTATCGTCGTCCAACGATCCACTATAACATTATGACATATCTCGGTCACATATTAAAGATCTCACGGCATCATGCCCGATCATATCGACTCATTCCCAAGTATCATATAACATCCTCATCGTCCAAGCATATGAATACCAATATATATATGTCCCCAATACGCATAAGGAAGTAAATGTATGCGAGTATGTGTATCTGCGTGTATGCAAATCTTTACTCTAGGGTTTCGTGACTAAGAAATCGACTAAAGTCCTTTCTTCAATTCTCGCTAACACAATCCCCTAATCTCCTAAAGCTTTTCTTGCTAGGTGTTCATCTCACACAATAACATATAAACTTATCTCTAAAACGCATCACATCATTTCTCAATGCTTTTCAGGGGTGCTATACGCCACCACCCGACATCCCCCGTAGATATAATCTACTCACCTTGATCATCGCTTGTCGATGCCGATGTCGCCACGTGTTTGTTTGTCGTCTCGAAGTCCTCGTGAGGGTACATACGTATCATAACATATCGTATCGCATTAAAATCCGACTCATGACCAAAACGACACCTGAATCTCACATAGGTCAAAACCTATGGTCCGCTCATGCAAAATAACCCAATAACTCTCGACATCAGCGTACAAACGTCGATTGATCGAGAAAACCCAAACACACCAATTATGATTTCACAAATCACTAATTATAATATGAAATAAGTTGTAACTCACAAAAACCTCAAAATAAATCAATTCGATTTATTTCCGAAAACCTAGAAAGTCTCAAATAACCGTTTTAATTCAAAACTTGATGTTTTAACAAAACTAATGGCCATAATATTCACTAAATATCATAACTAAGTCATACAAACCATTACCATAATTTAATATCATAAATTTTCATTAAACCCAAAATTCTACTTTGCAAATTTATCCAATTTTAACAATTTCATAGTAAAAATGCACAAACAACAATTTAGCTTGGTTTTGCATGATCTAAAGTATTAAACTATAACTTATAATATTAATAATGTCATGAATACCCTAATTAGAATTTTATCTCACACACACACACACACATATTATAAAAACCTAGTTTGCAACAATTAAGCAATTTGGACAAATTAGTTGTAACAATTAGTAACTTAACAATCTAGATTAGATTTTACATGTCTTTATGTGTTAAGCTACATATTAAAACCATGAACAATTATAAAAACCCTAGCTTGATCATAAACCCTTTCTTGAATTTTTAATTTAACAACTAGAACCCTAATTAAACACCGAAATCCATTCAATTTAAGTAATTAATCTACAATTAACACTAGGGTTAGGATTATACCTCACTAAACATGAGATCAAACATGAAACTTGACCTCCAAATTGCTTCCTTGCTCCATGATTCATTTTAGCCCGGTCAAAGAAATAATGGGTAAGAGTTGGATTGAAGAATTATTGAGGTTTTAGCTTGATTTTTGATGAAAAATAGGAGGAGTTTTGAGGTGGAATTGAGATGGGAAATTAGGGGAGGGGCTGAAGATGGTCTCAGCCAGGAGTGGGGAGAGAGAGGGGTGAGGTGTTGAATGTTGGTTGAAGTCAAGAACCCATACTCAAGTACAAAAACCCACACCTCAAAGTTTACTGTTTCCTTTTTACATTTCATTTTAATCTAAACCTTGAAGTGGGGAAATAATTGAGGAGGGGGCTGCTGTGTGGCCAGCCATGGCAATGGGTGATTGTGTGTGTGTGTAATATTCCAAGATAAGAAAAACATACAAGTGTCATTTGCAATTAAACCCATTTCAATTCCCATTTTACTTTATTTTATTTTGACCATAGAACTCACTAGAATTTGGAGTTAATTAGAAAAGTAAATCATGTTATAAACTTGTTTCAAAGTTGTCATGATGCATATGTGTGTAATTGACCCATTCAAATTTTTATTAATCCTTAATTAAATGTATTAGTGACAGCTTAAAATAATATTAAAATAATGAATTTCGGAAAAAATTCAGTAAATTAGAAATTTTACAAGTGGCTTAATAAACACCAGATACTAGCAATTACATAACTAGAATATGTAGATTTGATTTTATGATGAATGATAATTATATCTTGATTTTTACTGAAAACACCCGTTATTTTACTGATTTTCCAAAATTTCACCTAAACGATTTTCAAAACGTTACAATCTTCCCCCCTTAAAGAAAGTCGGTCCCCGAATTTAAATTAAAACTCCCCAAAATACTAAAACATTTCAGCAAAACAATCAAGTCGTCGGGGCTCCGAAATCATAAATACATAAAACATATCGCAGCGCAATGCATGCGCATGAAAAAGAGTGCATAACCAAAATCAAAACTCTGTCAAGCATCCCGCAATCATCGGAGTTATGGGGAAGATATCAATGTCTAAATCCAATACGAAAACCAACATGATATACATAAAAACTATACATATAAACATCAAAACTATAGAGGTAAGCATCTGAAGGAAATGCATGCCAAAACCTTTTTAAATTGCTGTGCGATGCGCATAACACTGCACAGTGGCGGACGACTATTGTAAGAAAATAACTACATATATATGTCCTTTGTTTAATATGCACGTCCCGCCGTCTTGAAAACAATTTAGAAGGGTTTTCCTCTGTTAATGTTTTTCGTGTCATCTCCGACACGTAGGTAAATACTGAGGCTATAGCTCTTTTTGGAAATCCCTTCGATAACAATCAATGCATGCAAAAATATACTCAGGTAATGTCCTCTGACTAGTCCTACTCAGTACTAAACCAAATAGCAAGTTTGATAAAATATACTGCTCCAAAAGAAATCAATCCCAAATATATATAAATGCCACGTGCGTCTGGTGCGCACGGAAATTGAAATCCATGAATGTGTCATACATGTGCACATAAAAGAAATCTGAGTGCAATGGGTGTGCACGAAAACACCTGTCAAGAGCAACATGTGTGCCTGACAGCAAAACCAGGTGCATCTGATATGCACGAAGAATCTCGATTTAGTGCATCTGGTGTGCATCAAAATCGCATCAAGCGCCCAAGTATGCTCAAGAATACAAATCCAGTGCACAAGGTGCACGAAAACATTATCGAATATCATAATCGAAATCGACGGCATACAACACATCTCAATCCAAATCCAAATCAGGTATACCGTGGTATATAACCTCATAACCCTATGCATCAGCGTGCACAAAATCGAATTAAAATACTAAAGTGCATGAAATCTTTGCCGAAAACACAAGTCAAATCATATGCATACCATAGGTATGAAATCAAAATCAGCATCTCGAATGATATCAAATCGAAGTCAAGTGCAACTGTGCTGCACAAAATCTCAATCATGCAAATAAATCGCCCAAAATATCAAAATCAAACATGATGGAAATAGCCACGCTCTAGCACATCCTCTAAAGATCTCTGGCCAACTGTCATGGTCACTCATAACATGTCTCGTCGACGATGCCGAACTTTGTCCTACTGGGTGTGCGTCATATGACCGCTCCTGGGTCTAAGTCTTCTC
The DNA here is from genome assembly GCA_030015575.1 of Agapanthus africanus. NCBI lineage: Eukaryota > Viridiplantae > Streptophyta > Magnoliopsida > Asparagales > Amaryllidaceae > Agapanthus > Agapanthus africanus. The sequence goes on along the minus strand of JASDDO010000014.1, from coordinate 465,938,183 downwards.
GTTTAGTATTTTCAGAAAGATCTTTTCGGGGTCTTTCCCAATCTCGTTTCTGCCGAACTGCCTGGAAGTCATCATCCTTTTAGTATATCTATTTCTTGTTCCGAAACAGCTGCATACTCATCACAACTCTTCCTGGAAGATATATCCATAGTCAACGCCTCTGCTTGTGTATCACATCTCTGATGTCAGCGGAGTGGAACATCACCTCATCAAGATCTTGTTCGAACCTCTTACTCCACTTTTCTCTAATGTCGACTGCTTCGGACTCGTCTCTTCATGGCTGCATGGACTGTGCTCCAACGGCTATACTCATATCTGAAGTCTCCCAAGCAATGTATCCCATCACATGATATCCGAACGATGACGAACTTTTTGATCGATTCGTCGAGGTTCCATAATCCCCCAAGAGCTCAACATCTTGGATACAGTTTAATAGTATCGAATATATGCTACAGCACCAATGGACCAACCGTAGAAGGGAAAACCCAGGCCTCACTAATGGCACCGCTGAACTACCGCAAACCCTAAGGTTCACCGACGTTCCATAGTCATTAAGTCGAGTTAGGGTTTCATTCTTCTAGAGGATCCGTAGAATTACTTGCATTGTTTTCCGAATACTTTAAACTTGGAAAATGGGTTCTTGACATTCGATCGTCTATATCGACTCTCAACGTATCAGCGTGAAGTTGTCTCTAGCTGGAATCAATCAACCTGATGACCTCGTATCGGGGTAGGCAATGAATCACATGTCCTAGTCTTTCATCTTTTGTGACTAGCGATTCTTCTATCATATCTCGAAGTATAACTCGTGCGGCATTAGCTTCAAATATCTAGGGCGATATCTTTTCATTCGCCGAAATCACTGGCTCATTCGTCCGCACGGTAAACAGTGCCTCAATCATCAAAATAATCTGTGCCTTGACGGTCATCACAATCTGGCTGGCCTCTATCAGTGGCTCAATCCTCTGGTGCTGATCTGCACGTCCGAGAAATCTCATAACAGCGATCCATCAAACGCGCATGGCGCGAAAACACAATAAAATGACGCCTCTATGCAAACGTATGTCCCTGGTCAGTCCTCGTCCGTGGCGAGCTCGTGCTGACCGCAACTCTAGCCGCAGCTCTCCACGCCCGTACAACCGTGGTAAAAAACCATAAACTGGTACTGAAGGGGATTGATCATACGAATGAATATAATACTGTGCAAGGAAATGTACATCCTAAGGCTTCTTAAGCAGAGTAGTGTATCGTAAGTATGCCGCGAAACATACACACGGTACGTCACTCTACTTGAGTCACCTATTCCATTAACCAAGGGTCATCCTACACTCCGAAGGTAAAATATAACGCTCTGATACCAACTTTGTCACGACCCAAAAAGTACGGAACATGACCGACACTTAAACTACGTAACGTCTCGAGGCGTACGGAATCTAAGTAAGCCAAAACCCAGAAATCAAAACGAAGTAAAGCAGTAGAGTGAAGGAAAAACCAATTTTAAAGCAAGAAGTTTAACAACATAAGCCGAGGTATGCATTTTTAAAACATCAAGTCCTTTCTGAAAATTTCGGCAAAGTTTCCTTTGTAAATACTGGCCCCAAACGGGGTACAACATGAATAGTATATGAAATGATAAATGGCATCCCAAGCGGGAGCTAGCTCTTCGTCAATCGACGGTCACAACCACGCAAGCAATATAATATACAACGCCGAAGGGCGAGAATCAAAACTCAAAAGATACTCAAAATCAACATGAAAACCATAATAAGACAACGCGCGACTCTGGGGTCGAAATAACAACAACTGGTTTTCTAAGTCTGAAAATAATATACATGTCTGGTTGATGGAGTTTTTACTAGATACAACTAAAATAACAAATATACAATGGTGGTCCTGATGCAAAAGATCCCACTTAACAAAGAAATCACCCGGAAGGAACAGTGTGCCAGCAAAGCCACAACGAAACATGTACGGCCAAACCTGCAAGGAACTATGGCAAAACGGGGGTGAGTTGCCGACTCGTGAGTAGAAAACATCTACGAGTAGAAATCGCATGAAAGACGCTATCCTAGGTCATAGCAAGTAATATACTCAAATAATATCCTGGTCCATCCATGTATAAGTGTAATGCTACATGCTCGTGTCAGTGCCTCGGATAGCAACATATCAGATATATAATGTATGAATGCATGAAGAATGGAAAGAGAATACATCATGAAATCAACAGAGAAATCAGTGTCAAGTATCGACACAAAACATAAATCTCAGTATCTCAAGATCTCAAATCTCAGTGTCTCAAATCCCAATATATAAATATCTCAATATCTAGGGCTCCGTCAGTCCGAATCGGCACATATCATCAATCACATGACCACGGACGGTATCCTCCGGATATCCGCCGCGCCAAACAATCACCGGTAGGCAGTCTGCCCCTGCCAGGCTCATCATCCTCCATGAAATCACTTTCGCCCCGGGGTACCATACCGGGCCCACCATGTACCGGAAACGGTTCCTACTCCTCCTCGAATCGGGTCTCGAAAATATCTCAGAACCGAGAAAACATCATGGTGGAAAATACTCGACATGTCAAGGAAAACCGCATTTTTTCTCTTTAAAATAATTAATCAGCTTACAAAACATTCACCTGCGGTTTCCAAATCCATAAAATATCAAGAAGAATCAGAAATCATCAAGTCACCATGTCAATAACAATGAAAACCGACATAAATCTCCATAATACTGCATAACCAATGAATATATGGATGCATATGATATCAAGCAATAATTAAACTAGCATATGAAAGCTATAACATGTTGCAACTATCAGTTAGCAAGCTATGTCAATGAAATAGTATTTTCTAAAGTGTACGTGACATGGCAATTACCGATGAAGATGTGTGTGAGCCGGCAAGCAAGTGTATGTGGAGCATACGCATCATCGGTAATGGTGCCGGTGTCCTGACAACAGGGTTTCATAATAATTACAGATAACATATATAGGAGCATGCAATGCTATGAAACATCATGAATATACAAAAAGTGATATAGTAACAACAACATTGAAGAATAAACCTACCCAATATACGAGTCATACAACTTGGTATTTAAAATACTCACAATCCTCCACTTTTGAAAACTAGTGTGACTCGAGCCTAGTCAAAAGGGTGAGGAAATCCACCTATGTCTGATTCGATTTATATATTTCTAGTAGTCGGAGATCTCGCCTCAATAGTATCATGTACGATACAATATATATATATATATATATATATATATATATGACATACTCGAGTCAAGAGTGTAGATTTAACATTATAACTATATCTCTTACGGTAAATCTATCGTACGACATCCCAAAACTGGGTACGGGTCAAATATCACATTTATCTCAATATTCATCTGGTATCCCGATCATCACATATCGTGAGCAGGGGTACTGATCTAAGTCTAGTACAATACTAATATCAGCAATAATATCATGATCTGGCTACTGATTTAAAGTCTCTTACAATCTGATGTCATCAACACATATTATCATATAGAAGTATACATCACCCAAACGATCCATTATAAATATCATAACATATCTCATCTCATATCTCGATCATATGTCAACTGTCATATATATATCATCATCCACATGGAATCGTCGTCCAACGATCCGCTATAACATCATGACATATCTCGGTCACATATTAAATATCTCACGGCATCATGCCTGATCATATCGACTCATTCCCAAGTATCATATAACATCCTCATCGTCCAAGCATATGAATACCAATATATATATGTCCCCAATAAGCACAAGGAAGTAAATGTATGCGAGTATGTGTATGTGCGTGTATGCAAATCTTTACTCTAGGGTTTCGTGACTAAGAAATCAACTAAAGTCCTTTCTTCAATTCTCACTAACACTAACCCCTAATCTCCTAAAGCTTTTCTTGCTAGGTGTTCATCTCACACAATAACATATAAACGTATCTCTAAAACGCATCACATCATTTATCAAAGCTTTGCGGGGGTGCTATACGCCACCACCCGACTTTCCCCGTAGATATAATCTACTCACCTTGATCATCACTTTTCGATGCCGATGCCGCCACGCGCTTGCTTGTCGTATCGAAGTCCTCGTGAGGGTACCTACGTATCATAACACATCGTATCACATTAAAATCCGACACATGACCAAAACGACACCCGAATCTCACATAGGTCAAAACCTATGGTCCGCTCATGCAAAATAACCCAATAACCCTCGACATCGGCGTACAAACGCCGATTGATCGAGAAAACCCAAACACACCAATCGTGGTTTCACAAATCATTAATTATAATATGAAATAAGTTGTAACTCACAAAAACCTCAAAACACCGTAGCCCCTACTTTCAAAACTACGATTCGCATCTTTCAAAAAAACTGTTTGTATGGTTCGGGTGTGTAGGATAGATTAGATACTTATGCTTATAGTATAGGTCAAATGTATTTGTAAAATTTACTTGATGAGGGATATAAATGCGATGAAAAGGGTATATGACGCGATATGATGATTTGATGATATGTTGGTATACGGATGCGAGTCGATTGAGATGATTTATACCATGCCGGTCCCCAGATATGAGATTATTACGGATGTGACCAGGGACATAGGTATATTGAGATATTTATATATGTTGTGAATCGTGAGTGATAGCCGTACGAGACGTTAGGTCCGTACCCTCCTCGTCTTATAGGATGATAGGATCCCTGATAGCTTAACGCTGCCGTACGATGATTTTCCGTACGTGATGAGTTTTAGTTGAGGTTCGATCCATACCCTTTACTAGAGGATGCCGTACGATGGAGTATACCGTACGGGATGTTGTGAGGCTGTATACCGATTGATAGATTCACCGACTCGGTCATGTTAGATATGTATACCCGTCAGCATTTGCATATGATTTACCTTATGCTGCATTCATGTTATTCACATTGCATTACTTAATCCTGTGATAGTACACCTGAAAGTCCATGCTACCCTTCCCCGGTACTTACGGGGTTGCGGAAATGGTGAAAAACGATTTTCAAGAGGGTGGTAACATGGACTCAAATACGGATCTTTGTTAAACTATCTATCTAACAACCTAACTAGGAGTTGTTAACTACTTGGTTATGGGGTTATACCTTTCTTTCTTGAACTCCTTCGTCTTCAACCCTTGATGGTGTACGGATCGGCTTCACCCCGTCGTCTCCTTGCGCCGAAGATCGATCCACCCGAAAGCTTCTACCTTTGGCTTCTTCGTCGAACTTTGAAGAAACTAGTTCACTCGGTTTGCTAAACCTTGTGAACTAGAGTGAGTAGAGGAGAGTGTGTTGGGATTTTTCTCTACGGTTCTTGCTTCTCAACACATGAGACAAGTGAACCATAGAATAGAGAGAGAGCAAGAGGAAGAGGGTGAGAGCAAGAGAATGAGAGATCTCAAAGGTGAGAGAAAGCCAATGAAAGAATGAGCCTCTCTTTTCTCTTTCACCCTCTCATAATCCAAAAGCATCATGAGCCATAATGTTAATCAAGTATTATGTGATGGTTCATATCATGTCAAAGGCAATATCATTTTCATGCACTCATTTTGCAAACCACAACAGGCAAGCAAAAGTCTTTGCATGAAAATGACAACCATGGTAATGATGATGGTCAACTAGTCCAACCTAGTCAACTGGTCAACAAAGTCAACATGTCAACAAAGTCAACCACTTTACAACCATGTCACGATAATACTTAATTAATATTATTGCATATCATAATTCTTATTCTCATTAGGGTTAAGCAAAAGTAAACGGTCAACAGTCAACTGTCAACAGTCAACAGTCAACAACCCCAATGAGAAAACTCTGCCTCTGTCTCTCTGTCAACTGTGCATACACACCCGCATCCGGGTTCCGAGGAACACGAATACAAACGAGATAAAACCAATCCCAAAATGTACACCAGGATCTGGATTAAACTAAAGCCCACTAGAGTTAACTGTCCGGACACTGTACATGCACAAGTGCACGGATGTGACCGAACCCTGTCGCAAAACCATGCGACCTGTCGCAAAACCATGCGACCTCTACTCTTTTTCCTAAAGGCCAATAGCTTTCTGTGTGGGACTCTAAAGACTCGACACTACGCTGGCAGTGGGTTTAACCACAGACCGCAAGCGGCACTAGCTCTGCGTAACGGTCCCCAGGTAGATGCCGACAAGAAGACTGACGAGGTGAAGCCTATCTGAACTCCTACTGAGTCTGACTGTGACAATCTCCGTACAGTCCGGTCTGTTCGTCTGATACATCGCATGGCGGGCCTAGGGGGTGGTAAACGTCAGTCCCCTAATAGCGGTACAAGTCATGTCGGAGTGAAGCCCAGAACACCCTAAGATAACACTGGAAACCTACCAGTATATCTCGCTTGCCCTGGCCAGGGACTACTCGTGTAATGGCTCTCCTAGACACAGCGCGATGTCAACCCCCAATACCGGGAGAGACGAATCCTGTCTAACCATCACTGCCTCCAAGTGTTTCGGGACTGCACCCAACTACTACCTGTTTGCATGACTCATTTGAGCCGTGGTAGGGTAGTAATCAAACTACAGTGGGAACACACTCGAGGCGAAGTAACAGTGTCAAGTGAGCGGACTAAGCTGTACTCATGTCACCTGGGAACTGATAACTAACGATAGGTATAGTACCAACCAACAGTTCCCGACGAGTCCTGTCCAGTGTACTCGTAACCGAACGAGCACCAGCATACCATCTCCAGTACGACGTACTGATGGCTGTGGGACAGACCATCTCCCCTGCTGGGATGAGAAGCGCATACGCTAGTCTACTCTGGAGTATTGATGCCCTGTCTCGATAGTCCTACGACTAGGGACCTGTATAAGGATATGCTTATAGATTACCCAGCCCCCACGAGTGTGGCTGCCATCACAACGCTGGTAATCACGCAAAGATCCTAAGGGCTCTACTAATATGTATAAGCGATATGCTAAAAGAAACACATGCACATATTGAAGTAGAAACAAACCAAGTAGCATACTACTATTTTGAACAAGATTGTCTATACAACTGTGAATATCCCAAGCTTCCATTAAGTAATATACAAGATAGTATAATACAATAATGGCCTCTAGGGCATATACACTAACAATCTCCCACTTGCACTAAGGCCATGAACTGGCGAATCGAAGAGCTATCATCTCGATAAGCCGCTCGAACTGAGTCTGGGGTAAGGCCTTCGTGAGTGTTATCTTCTGTATTTACTCTCTTCACCTCGATCTCCCGGCGATCAACGATCTCCCTGATCAGGTGGTACCGCCTCAAAATATGCCTGGACTTCTGATGGGACCAGGGTTCCTTCGCTAAAGCTATAGCACCGTTGTTGTCACAACACAGCGGTATTGGATCAACACTGGTAGGAACCACCTGAAGTTCCGTGAGGAACTTCTTCATCCAGACAGCTTCCTTTGCGGCATCGCAAGCAGCTATGTACTCCGCTTCCATCGTTGAGTCAGCAACGGTTTCCTGCTTGGAACTCTTCCAGCAAACCGCCCCTCCATTGAGGGCAAAGACATAACCCGACATGGACTTGGAGTCATCCCTGTCACTCTCGAAGCTGGAGTCAACAAAGGCCTCGATCTGGAGGTCTTTTCCGCCATACACCAAGAACATCTCCTTAGTCCTTCTCAGGTACTTGAGAATGTTCTTTACTGCTATCCAGTGTTTCTCCCCTGGGTTCAACTGATACCGGCTTACAACGCTCAATGCGTATGCTACATCTGGTCTGGTACACAACATCGCATAAATAATAGATCCTGCCGCAGATGCGTAGGGTATTGATGACATGCAAGCCCTTTCCAAATCAGTCTTGGGAGACATCTCTTTGGAGAGGGTGATTCCGTGACAAGCCGGTAGATTACCGCACTTGGAATCTTCCATACTGAATCGTTTAAGTATGGTGTCGATGTACCTTGACTGTGAAAGTCCCAACATCCTTTTAGATCTATCACGATAGATCTGGATCCCCAGAATATAGTTGGCATCGCCCAGGTCCTTCATGGAGAACCTCTGTGACAAGAATCCTTTGACTGACTGTAACATAGGAATATCATTTCGTATTAGGAGAATCTTATCGACGTACAAGACGAGGAATACCACACTTCTCCCTACAATCTTACTGTAAATGCATGGTTCATCTGGGTTTTTGACAAAGTCGAATTTTTTGACAGTATCATCAAAGCAGATGTTCCAACTCCGCGATGCCTGCTTGAGTCCATAGATGGACTTGAGCAACTTGCACACTTTACCGCTGCTCCCACTCTGAATGAATCCCTCTGGCTAATCCATATAGATGCACTCTTCCAAATATCCATTTAGGAAAGCCGTCTTTACGTCCATCTGCCAGATTTCATAATCGTGGAAGGCAGCAATGGAAAGAAGGACCCGAATGGATTTCAGCATAGCCACTGGAGAAAAGGTTTCGTCATAGTCCAAACCAGATCTTTGACGAAAACCCTTTGCAACAAGTCTAGCCTTATAGGTCTCAACCTGTCCATCTACACCAATCTTCCTTTTGAAGATCCACTTGCAGCCTACGGGTTTTACCCCATCTGGAGCAATGTCCAATGTCCATACTTTGTTGGAGTACATGGACTCCATTTCGGTCCGCATTGCATCCAGCCATTTTACCGAGTCACCGCTCTGTATGGCTTGCAGGAAGCTAGTAGGCTCATCATAATCGATAGTGCAATCCTCTCTATCCCCGTCTATGAGAAAACCGTAGTATCTCTCGGGCGGATGAGACTGCCTACTACTCCTGCGGAGCGGCACAGGAATGTCCTGTTCTCCTGAAACTTCTGGTTCATCCAAGCTTTCAGTAACAACTTATGGTTCTGGAATTTCTTCCAGTTCTATTGCGCTCCCACTTATCTGATTTTCCAAAAATTCAGTTTCCAAGAAGTGGGCATGCGGAGAAACAAAAACTTTTTGTTCTTCTGCGGAATAGAAAAGATACCCCGTGGAGTTCTTTGGGTATCACACAAACTTACACAGTACCGAGCGTGCCTCGAGCTTGTCTGCATGCTGCTTTTTTACAAAAGCTGGACATCCCCATACCTTAAGATACTTAAGACAGGGTTTCTTCCCACTCCACATCTGATATGGGCTGGTAGGCACAGTCTTGGTTGGAGCCTTGTTCAAGAGATATTCAGCTGCTTCTAGTGCATATCCCAAGAAAGATTGCGGTAACTCAGCCTTACTCATCATGGAACGAACCATATCCAATAGGGTTCGATTCCGCCTTTCAGATACACCGTTGTGTTATGGTGTGTATGGAGGAGTACGCTGAGAGAGAATTCCATTCTCTTTTAAGTAGTTCAGAAACTCGGCACTCAAGTATTCACCACCTCGATCCGATCTTATAATCTTGATACTTTTGCCGGTTTGTTTTTCAACTTCATTCTTGTATTCCCGAAATTTCCCAAAGGCCTCGGATGTGTGCTTCATTAAGAAGACATGTCCATACCTACAGAAATGATCTGTGAAAGTAATGAAGTATGAATAACCACTTCGTGCATGTGTAGACGTTGGACCACACACATCACTGTGTATGAGTCCCAAGAGCTCGCTCGCTCTTTCTCCGTGTCCAGTGAACGTAGTCTTTGTCATCTTTCCTATGAGACAAGATTCACAAGTGGCATAAGACTGATGCTCGAACGGATTCAAGTATCCCTCTTTATGTAACTTAGTTAATCGTGTCTCATTGATGTGACCCAGTCTACAATGCCATAAGAAAGCCTAATTTGTTTCCGGAGACTTTCTTTTAAGTGTGTTTTGGACACTGAATATCTGAGCTTGATTTAATAGTATATCCCGTTATTTAATGTACCTGACCCAATCATAACTTGATTTAGGTTGATGTTTACTACATCGCTTACAAAAGTAAATTCATATCCTTCCTTAGAAAATAAGGATACAGATATGATATTACAAGTCGCACCTGGTACATACAAACAGTTACGTAAAATCAATATCTTCCCAGTTGTCGGTCCAAGATGATATTCCCCTACGATTCAACATCCATGCTCATTTCGTTAGCAACCCTGAGAGTCATATCACCTTTCCTGATAACCCTACGGTTTCTCAAAGCTTGTAATGAATTACAGATGTATGATCCTGATCCGGTATCCAATACCCAGGAAGTAGGGTTAACTGACATACAGTTCTCTATCAGAAACACACCCGAAGCCGAAGCCACAACATGCTTCGAATTCTGGCTACTGGCTCTGCTAGCCCTGCAATCTTTCTGCCAATGTTCATTCCCGTTACAATAGGAACATCCCTCTTTTACTACATCCAGTCCCGAAACTTCTGCCCTTCCCTTTCTTTCTACTTCCCTTGTTTCGTTCAGGGTAGTAGGTAGGGACTATTGAACTAAGTCAACATCTGACCCGTTCTTCAACGTGGTCTTCAGGTCCGTGAGCTCAAAAGAGCTGGTCTCTGTAAAGACGTTTCCCCCTACAGATGACCCGATAGCCAACCTCGCTGGAAGCAATTCGTTTGAGGTCTCACATCTTGCGATACGAGATTGTTCTCCATATAAATCTTTGTTATGGAGGAAGATAGAAACTAAGTCCATCTTCTCGTGCTGCCCGTGGTATGCACCATCAACTGAGGCTAAAACGAGGCACTTGGCTTTCGCACAGTCCTTTCCCGATGTCCTATGGATATCAACATCCATGACAGGGGAAACTGGACCTGAGTGTAAGTCCATGCTACCTCTCCCGGTACTTTCGGGCATGCGGAATTTGATGAAAAACAATTTTCTAGAGACGGTAACATGGACTCAAAACCGGATCCTTTTTAAACATCTAACTAACAACCTAACTAGGAGTTGTTAACTACTCGGTTAGGGGGTTATACCTTTCTTTCTTGAACTCCTTCGTCTTCAAACCTCGATGGTTGTCCGGATCGGCATCACCCCTTCGTCTCCTTGCGCCGAAGATCGATCCACCTGAAAGCTTCTACCTTTGGCTTCTTCTTCGAGCTTTGAAGAAACTAGTTCACTCGGTTTGCTAAACTTTGTGAACTAGAGTGAGTAGAGGAGAGTGTGTTGGGATTTTTCTCTATGGTTCTTGGTTCTCAACACATGAGACAAGTGAACCATAGACTAAAGAGAGGGAGAGCAAGAGGAAGAAGATGAGAGCTCAAGAACACAAGAGAGAGAAAGGAAATGAAAGAATGAGCAAGACTTTTCTCTCTTGACTCTCATAATCCAAACCCATCATAACCAATAATAGCAATCAAGTATTAGTGATGGTTTAAGCTACAATAGCCATATCATTTCATGCACTCATTTTGCACAAGAGAACAAGCAAAAAAAAGTCTTTGCCATGAAATGATAGCCATTGTCATCATGATGGTCAACTAGTCCAACCTAGTCAACCAGTCAACAAAGTCAACAAAGTCAACCCCTCAACAACCATATCACTATAATACTTAATTAATATTATTGTTAATTACATATCATATTCTCATTAGGGTTGAGCAAAACGTCAATAGTCAACAGTCAACGGTCAACAACCCTAATGAGAATCCTCTGCCTCTGTCTCTCCGTCAACTGTGCATACACACCCGCATCCGCGTTCCGAGGAACACGAATACAAACTGGATAAAACCAATCCCAAAACGTACACTAGGATCTAGCTTAAACCAAAGCCCGCTAGTGTTGACTGTCCGGACACTGTACGTGCATAAGTGCACGGATGTGACCGAACCCTGTCGCAAAACCATGCGACCTGTCGCAAAACCATGCGACCTGTCGCAAAACCATGCGACCTCTATTCTTTTGCCTAAACGCGAATAGCTTTTTGTGTGGGACTCTAAAGACTCGACACTACGCTGGCAGTGGGTTTAACCACAGACCGCAAGCGGCACTAGCTGTGCGTAACGGTCCCCAAGTAGATGCCGACAAGAAGACTGACGAGGTGAAACCCATCTGAACTCCTACTGAGCCTGAATGTGACAGTCTCCGTACAGTCTGGTCTGTTCGTCTGATACATCGCATGGCGGGCCTAGGGGGCGGTAAACGTCAGTCCCCTAATAGCGGTACAAGTCGTGTCGGAGTGAAGCCTAAAACACCCTGAGATAACACTGGAAGCCTACCAGTATATCTCGATTGCCCTGGCCAGGGACTACTCATTTAATGGCTCTCCTAGACACAGCGCGATGTCAACCCCCAATACCGAGAGAGACGAATCCTGTCTAACCGTCACTGCCTCCATGTGCTTCGGGACTGTACCCAACTACTACCTAATTGCACGACTCCTTTGAGCCGTAGTAGGGTAGTTATCAAAGTACAGTGGGAACACACTCGAGGCGAAGTGACAGTGTCAAGTCAGCGGACTAAGCTGTACTCAAGTCACCTGGGAACTGATAACTGACGATAGGTATAATACCAACCGGTTAGTTCCCGACGAGTCCTGTCCAGTGTACTCGTAACCTAACGAGCACCCGCATACTATCTCCAGTACGACGTACTGATGGCTGTGGGACAGACCATCTTCCACTCTGGGATGAGAAGCGCATACACTAGTCTACTCCGGTGTATCGATGCCCTGTCTCTATAGTCTTGCGACTAGGGACCTGCATAAGGATGTGCTTATAGATTACCCAGCCCCCACTAGTGTGACTGCCATCACAACGCTGGTAATCAAGCAAAGATCATAAGGGCTCCACTAATGTGTATAAGTGATATACTAAAATAAACACATGTAAACATTGAAGTAGAAACAAACCAAGTAGCATACTACTATTTTGAGCAAGATTGTTTACACAACTGTGAATATCCCAAGCTTCCATCAAGTAGTATATAAACTAGTATGATACAGTAATGGCCTCTAGGGCATATACACTAACAATCTCCCACTTGCACTAAGGCCATGTACTAGCGTATCGAAGACCTTTCATCTCGATCAGCCGCTCGAACTGAGTCTGGGGTAGGGCCTTCGTGAGTGGATCTGCAGTGTTATCTTCTGAATTTACTCGATTTACCTCGATCTCCCGGCGATCAATGATCTCCCTGATCAGGTGGAACCGCCTCAAAATGTGCCTAGACTTCTGATGGGCCCTGGGTTCCTTCACTAAAGCAATAGCGCTGTTGTTGTCACAATACTGCGGTATTGGATCAACACTGGTAGGAACCACCCGAAGTTCCGTGAGGAACTTCTTCATCCAGACAACTTCCTTTGCGGCATCGCAAGCAGCTATGTACTCCGCTTCCATGGTTTAGTCAACAACGGTTTCCTGCTTGGAACACTTCCAGCAAACCGCCCCTCCATTGAGGGTAAAGACATAACCCGACATGGACTTGGAGTCATCCCTGTCACTCTGGAAGCTGGAGTCAACAAAGGCCTCGATCTGGAGGTCTTTTCCGCCATACACCAAGAACATCTCCTTAGTCTTTCTCAGGTACTTGAGAATGTTCTTTACTGCTATCCAGTGTTTCTCCCCGGGGTTCAACTGATACCGGCTTACAACGCTCAATGCGTATGCTACATCTGGTCTGGTACACAACATCGCATACAAAATAGATCCTACCGCAGATGCGTAGGGTATTGATGACATGCGAGCCCTTTCCAAATCAGTCTTGGGAGACATCTCTTTGGAGAGGGTGATTCCGTGACAAGCCAGTAGATTACCGCGCTTGGAATCTTCCATACTGAATCGTTTCAGTATGGTGTCAATGTACCTGGACTGTGAAAGTCCCAACATCCTCTTAGATCTATCACGATAGATCTGGATCCCCAGAATGTAGTTGGTATCGCCCAGGTCCTTCATGGAGAACCTCTGCGACAAGAATCCTTTGACTGACTGTAGCATAGGAATATCATTTCCTATTAGGAGAATGTCATCGACGTACAAGACGAGGAATACCACATTTCTCCCTACAATCTTACTGTAAATGCATGGTTCATCTGGGTTTTTGATAAAGTCGAATTCTTTGACAGTGTCATCAAAGCAGATGTTCCAACTCCTCGATGCCTGCTTAAGTCCATAGATGGACTTGAGCAACTTGCACACTTTATCGCTGCTCCCACTCTGAATGAATCCCTCTGGCTGATCCATATAGACGCATTCTTCAAAATTTCCATTTAGGAAAGCCGTCTTTACGTCCATCTGCCAGATCTCATAATCGTGGATGGCAGCAATGGCAAGAAGGATCCGATTGGATTTAAGCATGGCTACCGGAGAAAAGTTCTCATCATAGTCCAAACCAGGTCTTTGACGAAAACCCTTTGCAACGAGCCTAGCTTTATAGGTTTCAACCTGCCCATCTACACCACTCTTCTTTCTGAAGATCCATTTGCAGCCTACGGGTTTTGCCCTTTCTGGAGCAAAGTCCAAAGTCCAAACTTTGTTGGTGTACATGGACTCCATCTCGGTCCGCATTGCATCCAGCCATTTTACCGAGTCACCGCTATGTATGGCTTGCAGGAAGCTAGTAGGCTCATCATAATCGATAGTGCAATCCTCTCTATCCCCGTCTATGAGAAAACCGAAGTATCTCTCGGGCGGATGAGACTGCCTACTACTACTGCGGAGCGGCGTAGGAATGTCCGGTTCTCCTGAAACGTCTGGTTCATCCAAGTTTTCAGTAACAGCTTGTGGTTCTGGAATTTCTTCCAGTTCTATTGCGCCCCCACTTATCTGATTTTCCAAAAATTCAGTATCCAAAAAGTGGGCATGCGGAGAAACAAAAACTTTTTGTTCTTCTGCGGAATAGAAAAGATACCCTCTGTAGTTCTTTGGGTATCCCACAACCTTACACAGTACTGAGCGTGCCTCGAGCTTGTCCGCATGTTGCTTTTTTACAAAAGCTGGACATCCCCATTCCTTAAGATACTTAAGACATGGTTTCTTCCCACTCCACATCTGATATGAGGTGGTAGGCACAGTCTTGGTTGGAGCCTTGTTCAAGAGATATGCAGCTGCTTCTAGTGCATATCCCAAGAAAGATTGCGGTAACTCAGCCTTACTCATCATGGAACGAACCATATCCAATAGGGTCCGATTCCGCCTTTCCGATACACCGTTGTGCTGTGGTGTGTATGGAGGAGTAAGTTGAGAGAGAATTCCATTCTCTTTTAAGTAGCCCAGAAACTCGGCACTCAAGTATTCACCACCTCGATCCGATCTTATAATCTTGATACTTTTGCCGGTTTGTTTTTCAACTTCATTCTTGTATTCCCGAAATTTCCCAAAGGCCTCGGATTTGTGCTTCATTAAGAAGACATGTCCATACCTAGAGAAATCATCTGTGAAAGTAATGAAGTATGAATAACCACTTCGTGCATGTGTAGACATTGGACCACACACATCACTGTGTATGAATCCCAAGAGCTCGCTCGCTCTTTCTCCGTATCCAGTGAACGTAGTCTTTGTCATCTTTCCTATGAGACAAGATTCACAAGTGGCATAAGACTGATACTCGAACGGATTCAAGTATCCCTCTTTATGTAACTTAGTTAATCGTGTCTCATTGATGTGACCCAGTCTACAATGCCATAAGAAAGCCTGATTTGTTTCCGGAGACTTTCTTTTAAGTGTGTTCTGGACACTGAATATCTGAGCTTGATTTAATACGTATATCCCGTTATTTAATGTACCTGACCCAATCATTACTTGATTTAGGTTGATGTTTACTACATCGCTTACAAAAGTAAATTCATATCCTTCCTCAGAAAATAAGGATACAGATATGATATTACAAGTCCCACTTGGTACATACAAACAGTTACGCAAAATCAATATCTTCCCAGTTGTCAGTCCAAGATGATATTCCCCTACGATTCAGCATCCATGCTCATTCCGTTAGCAACCCTGAGAGTCATATCACCTTTCCTGATAACCCTACGGTTTCTCAAAGCCTGTAATGAATTACAGATGTGAGATCCTGATCCGGTATCCAAAACCCAGGAAGTAGGGTTAACTGACATACGGTTCTCTATCAGAAACACACCCGAAGCCAAAGCCACAACATGCTTCGAATTCTGGCTACTGGCTCTGCTATCCTTGCAATCTTTCTGCCAATGTTCATTCCCGTTACAATAGGAACATCCCTCTTTTACTACATCAAGTCCCAAAACTTCTGCCCTTCCCTTTCTTTCTACTTCCCTTGTTTCCTTCAGGGTAGTAGGTTGGGACTGTTGAACTAAGTCAACATCTGACCCGTTCTTCAACGTGGTCTTCAGGTCCGTGAGCTCAAAAGAGCTGGTCTCTGTAAGGACGTTTCCCCTACAGATGACCCGATAGCCAACCTCGCTGGAAGCAATTCGTTCGAGGTTTCACATCTTGTGATACGAGATTGCTCTCCATATAAGTCTTTGTTATGGAGGAAGATAGAAACTAAGTCCATCTTCTCGTGCTGCCCCTGGTATGCACCATCAACTGAGGCTAACACGAGGCACTTGGCTTTCGCACTGTCCTTTCCCGATGTCCTATGGATATCAACATCCATGACAGGGGAAACTGGACCTGAGTGTAAGTCCATGCTACCTCTCCCGGTATTTTCGGGCATGCGGAATTTGATGAAAAACAATTTTCTAGAGGCGGTAACATGGACTCAAAACCGGATCCTTTTTAAACATCTAACTAACAACCTAACTAGGAGTTGTTATCTACTCTGTTAGGGGGTTATACCTTTCTTTCTTGAACTCCTTCGTCTTCAAACCTCGATGGTTGTCCGGATCGGCTTCACCCCTTCGTCTCCTTGCGCCGAAGATCGATACACCTGAAAGCTTCTACCTTTGGCTTCTTCTTCGAGCTTTGAAGAAACTAGTTCACTCGGTTTGCTAAACTTTGTGAACTAGAGTGAGTAGAGGAGAGTGTGTTGGGATTTTTCTCTATGGTTCTTGGTTCTCAACACATGAGACAAGTGAACCATAGACTAAAGAGAGGGAGAGCAAGAGGAAGAAGATGAGAGCTCAAGAACACAAGAGATAGAAAGGAAATGAAAGAATGAGCAAGACTTTTCTCTCTTGGCTCTCATAATCCAAAACCATCATAACCAATAATAGCAATCAAGTATTAGTGCTGGTTTAAGCTACAATAGCCATATCATTTCATGCACTCATTTTGCACAAGTGAACAAGCAAAAAAAAGTCTTTGCCGTGAAATGATAGCCATTGTCATCATGATGGTCAACTAGTCCAACCTAGTCAACCGGTCAACAAAGTCAACAAAGTCAACCCCTCAACAACCATGTCACTATAATACTTAATTAATATTATTATTAATAACATATCATATTCTCATTAGGGTTGAGCAAAAAGTCAATAGTCAACAGTCAACGGTCAACAACCCTAATGAGAATCCTCTGCCTCTGTCTCTCCGTCAACTGTGCATACACACCCGCATCCGCGTTCCGAGGAACACGAATACAAACTGGATAAAACCAATCCCAAAACGTACACTAGGTTCTAGCTTAAACCAAAGCCCGCTATTGTTAACTGTCCGGACACTGTACGTGCATAAGTGCACGGATGTGACCGAACCCTGTCGCAAAACCATGCGACCTGTCGCAAAACCATGCGACCTCTACTCTTTTGCCCAAACGCGAATATCTTTCTGTGTGGGACTCTAAAGACTCGACACTACGCTGGCAGTGGGTTTAACCACAGACCGCAAGCGGCACTAGCTGTGCGTAACGGTCCCCAGGTAGATGCCGACAAGAAGACTGACGAGTTGAAACCCATCAGAACTCCTACTGAGCCTGAATGTGACAGTCTCCATACAGTCTGGTCTGTTCGTCCGATACATCGCATGGCGGGCCTAGGGGGCGGTAAACGTCAGTCCCCTAATAGCGGTACAAGTCGTGTCGGAGTGAAGCCCAAAACACCCTGAGATAACACTGGAAGCCTACCAGTATATCTCGATTTCCCTGGCCAGGGACTACTCGTGTAATGGCTCTCCTAGACACGGCGCGATGTCAACCCCCAATACCGGGAGAAACGAATCCTGTCTAACCGTCACTGCCTCCAAGAGCTTCGGGACTGTACCCAACTACTACATGTTTGCACGACTCCTTTGAGCCGTAGTAGGGTAGTAATCAAAGTACAGTGGGAACACACTCGAGGCGAAGTGACAGTGTTAAGTCAGCGGACTAAGCTGTACTCATGTCACCTGGGAACTGATAACTGACGATAGGTATAATACCAACCGGTCAGTTCCCGACGAGTCCTGTCCAGTGTACTCGTAACCTAACGAGCACCCGCATACTATCTCCAGTACGACGTACTGATGGCTGTGGGACAGACTATCTCCCACTCTGGGATGAGAAGCGCATACTCTAGTCTACTCCGGAGTATCGATGCCCTGTCTCGATAGTCTTGCGACTAGGGACCTGCATAAGGATGTGCTTATAGATTACCCAGCCCCCACTAGTGTGACTGCCATCACAACGCTGGTAATCAAGCAAAGATCATAAGGGCTCCACTAATGTGTATAAGTGATATACTAAAATAAACACATGTAAACATTGAAGTAGAAACAAACCAAGTAGCATACTACTATTTTGAGCAAGATTGTTTACACAACTGTGAATATCCCAAGCTTCCATTAAGTAGTATATAAACTAGTATGATATAGTAATTGCCTCTAGGGCATATACACTAACAATCTCCCACTAGCACTAAGGCCATGTACTAGCGTATCGAAGACCTTTCATCTCGATCAGCCGCTCGAACTGAGTCTGGGGTAGGGCCTTCGTGAGTGGATCTGCAGTGTTATCTTCTGAATTTACTCTCTTTACCTCGATCTCCCGGCGATCAATGATCTCCCTGATCAGGTGGAACCGCCTCAAAATGTGCCTGGACTTCTGATGGGACCCGGGTTCCTTCGCTAAAGCTATAGCGCCGTTGTTGTCACAATACTGCGGTATTGGATCAACACTGGTAGGAACCACCCGAAGTTCCGTGAGGAACTTCTTCATCCAGACAACTTACTTTGCGGCATCGCAAGCAGCTATGTACTCCGCTTCCATGGTTGAGTCAGCAACGGTTTCCTGCTTGGAACTCTTCCAGCAAATCGCCCCTCCATTGAGGGTAAAGACATAACCCGACATGGACTTGGAGTCATCCTTGTCACTCTGGAAGCTGGAGTCCGCAATGGCCTCAATCTGGAGGTCTTTTCCGCCATACACCAAGAACATCTCCTTAGTCCTTCTCAGGTACTTGAGAATGTTCTTTTCTGCTATGCAGTGTTTCTCCCCTGGGTTCGACTGATACCGGCTTACAACGCTCAATACGTATGCTACATCTGGTCTGGTATATAACATCGCATACATAATAGAGCCTACCGCAGATGCGTAGGGTATTGATGACATGCGAGCCCTTTCCAAATCAGTCTTGGGAGACATCTCTTTGGAGAGGGTGATTCCGTGACAAGACAGTAGATTACCGCGCTTGGAATCTTCCATACTGAATCGTTTCAGTATGGTGTCAATGTACCTGGACTGTGAAAGTCCCAACATCCTTTTAGATCTATCACGATAGATCTGGATCCCCAGAATGTAGTTGGTATCGCCCAGGTCCTTCATGGAGAACCTCTGCGACAAGAATCCTTTGACTGACTGTAGCATAGGAATATCATTTCCTATTAGGAGAATGTCATCGACGTACAAGACGAGGAATACCACATTTCTCCCTACAATCTTACTGTAAATGCATGGTTCATCTGGGTTTTTGATAAAGTCGAATTCTTTGACAGTGTCATCAAAGCAGATGTTCCAACTCCGCGATGCCTGCTTAAGTCCATAGATGGACTTGAGCAACTTGCACACTTTATCGCTACTCCCACTCTGAATGAATCCCTCTGGCTGATCAATATAAACGCATTCTTCCAAATTTCCATTTAGGAAAGCTATCTTTACGTCCATCTGCCAGATCTCATAATCGTGGAAGGCAGCAATGGCAAGATGGATCCGAATGGATTTAAGCATGGCTACCGGAGAAAAGGTCTCGTCATAGTCCAAACCAGGTCTTTGACGAAAACCCTTTGCAACGAGCCTAGCTTTATAGGTTTCAACCTGCCCATCTACACCACTCTTCTTTCTGAAGATCCATTTGCAGCCTACGGGTTTTACCCCTTCTGGAGCAAGGTCCAAAGTCCAAACTTTGTTGGTGTACATGGACTCCATCTCGTTCCGCATTACATCCAGCCATTTTACCGAGTCACCGCTCTGAATGGCTTGCTGGAAGCTAGTAGGCTTATCATAATTAACTGTGCAATCCTCTCTATCCCCGTCTATGAGAAAACCGAAGTATCTCTCCGACGGATGAGACTGCCTACTACTTCTGCGGAGCAGCGTAGGAATGTCCGGTTCTCCTGAAACGTCTGGTTCATCCAAGCTTTCAGTAACAGCTTGTGGTTCTGGAATTTCTTCCAGTTCTATTGCGCCCCCACTTATCTGATTTTCCAAAAATTCAGTTTCCAAAAAGTGGGCATGCGGAGAAACAAAAACTTTTTGTTCTTCTGCGGAATAGAAAAGATACCCTCTGGAGTTCTTTGGGTATCCCACAACCTTACACGGTACTGAGCGTGCCTCGAGCTTGTCCGCATGTTGCTTTTTTACAAAAGCTGGACATCCCCATTCCTTAAGATACTTAAGACAGGGTTTCTTCCCACTCCACATCTGATATGGGGTGGTAGGCACAGTCTTGGTTGGAGCATTGTTCAAGAGATATGCAGCTGCTTCTAGTGCATAACCCCAGAAAGATTGCGGTAACTCAGCCTTACTCATCATGGAACGAACCATATCCAATAGGGTCCGATTCCGCCTTTCCGATACACCGTTGTGCTGTGGTGTGTATGGAGGAGTAAGTTGAGAGAGAATTCCATTCTCTTTTAAGTAGCCCAGAAACTCGGCACTCAAGTATTCTCCACCTCGATCCGATCTTAGAATCTTGATAATTTTGCCAGTTTGTTTTTCAACTTCATTCTTGTATTCTCGAAATTTCCCAAAGGCCTCGGATTTGTGCTTCATTAAGAAGACATGTCCATACCTAGAGAAATCATCTGTGAAAGTAATGAAGTATGAATAACCACTTCGCGCATGTGTAGACATTGAACCACACACATCACTGTGTATGAGTCCTAAGAGCTCGCTCGCTCTTTCTCCGCGTCTAGTGAACAGAGTCTTTGTCATCTTTCCCATGAGACAAGATTCACAAGTGGCATAAGACTGATACTCAAACGGATTCAAGTACCCTTCTTTATGTAACTTAGTTAATCGTGTCTCATTAATGTGACCCAGTCTACAATGCCATAAGAAAGCCTGATTTGTTTCCAAAGACTTTCTTTTAAGTGTGTTCTGGACACTGAAAATCTGAGCTTGATTTAACACGTATATTCCGTTCTGTAATGTACCTGACCCAATCAGAACATGATTTAGGTGGATGTGTACTACATCGCTTACAAAATTAAATTCATATCCTTCCTTAGAAAGTAAGGATACAGATATGATATTGCAAGTCGCATCTGGTATATACAAACAGTTACACAAAATCTATATTTGCCCAGTTGTCAGTCCAAGATGATATTCCCCTACGAATTCAGCATCCATGCTCATTCCGTTAGCAACCCTGAGAGTCATATCACAAATTCAACAAGTCAACAAAGTCAACAAGTCAACAAGTCAACAAAGTCAACCCCTCAACAACCATGTCACTATAATACTTAATTAATATTATTGTTAATTACAAATCATATTCTCATTAGGGTTGAGCAAAAAGTCAATAGTCAACAGTCAACGGTCAACAACCCTAATGAGAATCCTCTGCCTCTGTCTCTCCGTCAACTGTGCATACACACCCGCATCCGCGTTCCGAGGAACACGAATACAAACTGGATAAAACCAATCCCAAAACGTACACTAGGATCTGGCTTAAACCAAAGCCAGCTAGTGTTAACTGTCCGGACACTGTACGTGCATAAGTGCACGGATGTGACCGAACCCTGTAGCAAAACCATGCGACCTGTCGCAAAACCATGCGACCTCTACTCTTTTGCCTTAAGGCGAATAGCTTTCTGTGTGGGACTCTAAACACTCGACACTACGCTGGCAGTGGGTTTAACCACAGACCGCAAGCGGCACTAGTTGTGCGTAACGGTCCCTAGGTAGATGCCGACAAGAAGACTGACGAGGTGAAACCCATCTGAACTCCTACTGAGCCTGAATGTGACAGTCTCCGTACAGTCCGGTCTGTTCGTCTGATACATCGCATGGCGGGCCTAGGGGGCGTTAAACATCGGTCCCCTAATAGCGGTACAAGTCGTGTCGGAGTGAAGCCCAAAACACCCTGAGATAACACTCGAAGCCTACCAGTATATCTCGATTGCCCTGGCCAGGGACTACTCGTGTAATGGCTCTCCTAGACACAGCGCGATGTCAACCCCCAATACCGGGAGAGACGAATCCTGTCTAACCGTCACTGCCTCCAAGTGCTTCGGGACTGTACCCAACTACTACCTGTTTGCACGACTCCTTTGAGCCGTGGTAGGGTAGTAATCAAAGTACAGTGGGAACACACTCGAGGAGAAGTGACAGTGTCAAGTCAGCGGACTAAGCTGTACTCATGTCACCTGGGAACTGATAACTGACGATAGGTACAATACCAACCGGTCAGTTCCCGATGAGTCCTGTCCAGTGTACTCGTAACCTAACGAGCACCCACATACTATCTCCAGTACGACGTACTGATGGCTGTGGGACAGACCATCTCCCATTCTGGGATGAGAAGCGCATACGCTAGTCTACTCCGGAGTATCGATGCCCTGTCTCGATAGTCCTGCGACTAGGGACCTGCATAAGGATGTGCTTATAGATTACCCAGCCCCCACTAGTGTGACTGCCATCACAACGCTGGTAATCAAGCAAAGATCCTAAGGGCTCTACTAATGTCTATAGGTGATATACTAAAATAAACACATGTACACATTGAAGTAGAAACATACCAAGTAGCATACTACTATTTTGAGCAAGATTGTTTACACAACTGTGAATATCCCAAGCTTCCATTAAGTAATATACAAACTAGTATGATACAGTAATGGCCTCTAGGGCATATACCTTAACACTGAGACGGCAGGGGTTGGATTAGTTAAGAGGTGTCCCAGCTTGTTATGGGCAATGGACATCTGGACAGACCTTTGCCAGTCAAAACAGTTAGATTCAGTCATTTTATTATCTAGATGTAACCTAGGTGCGGTCACTTGGTTGCTGCAATTAAGAAAGAGAGAAGAAAACACTCAGCATGATGCTCTTGCAAGTTTAGAGTGGTTTTTAATTTGTCTAAACAGGATGGCTCCCACTGTCTCTCGAATCCCTCCTCAAACCATAAACAAAGAATTAGTCAGGATCAATCTCACCGTACAATACTTGCTTAACCGTTCAGCCAGGCTAGTGTCGGTACTTCAAGGGAGGTTTTCCAACGCTTTCGCGAAGTTGCTTAATTTAAGAACCACTTTTCCCTGGGGGCGTAGCCCCGCTAACACTTTTCTAGACACCTACTAGGTTTATAGCATTGATCGTTAAGTGAGAAATTTCCCGAGGAGTAGCATATACTCACAGAAGGATCGGGATCCAAATATCAACCCGTGACAAAACTGAAGGAATCCTACCAGAATCATCACACTCCAAATGGTATGCAACGCTAGCAAGTTTCAGTTCTTTTGAAACTCCCGATGTGGATTTTTTCCCCATGCTCTTATGACCTTGACGAAGGTCAACAAATCATAAGTCATATGTCAAGTTCTACCCGTCATTGTCCAGGTTAATTTGAACCCACCCGTATATACCCTTGACGAAGGTCAACCAGGTAATACGACTGTCCCAAACCAACGCATCTATCTATGCTACATACGAACACCCAACAGCTACCAATCACTATGCCTTGACGAAGGTCAACAAACATAGCATGAATACTATTGAATATTCATATGAAATGACGGAGGGCTACGAATGGTTTTGGCGAAACCTTGAACGTAGTGAACTTGATATAATCGAAGGAACCTTGATAGCTTTTAAAAGGAGTAGCTTAAGCTCCGCGTTTAAAAGTTATTTTTGAAAAGAAACCGAGTGGGTTTTTGAAAGTGTTCCAACGACTTTTACATGGTTTATTTTTCTTGCATTAGTTCTTTTAATGCGTGTTATTCTTGCATTAGTTCTTTTAATGCGTCCCATCATTTAATCCTACCATTGCAGAAAACAACCAAAATATGACGTACGCTTATGCCATTCGCATTCGCCACGGGGCCCCGTCATTACCCGTTAGGTTACTTAACTAACGACAGAGCGGGAGCTGGGCTAGCGCGGCTGCAAAACATAAGGAACGCCTAAATAATATCATATATAGATATATTGCAATGATAGCCATTTCAGATCACAGATGAACACATTGGATATACTAGGAATCCGCAATTCGTACGATCCTG
Organism: Agapanthus africanus; assembly: GCA_030015575.1. NCBI lineage: Eukaryota > Viridiplantae > Streptophyta > Magnoliopsida > Asparagales > Amaryllidaceae > Agapanthus > Agapanthus africanus. The sequence goes on along the minus strand of JASDDO010000014.1, from coordinate 465,913,672 downwards.
TAAGGAAAAGCAGATTACACGGTCGCGGTGAATAGCCAATACCCCACCCTAGACCCCTACGGGTGCGGCAAACTACCCGCCAAGTACCCGAAGCGAAGCAACCTCCCTCAACTCCATGAGTAGGCCACTCGGCACTTCGGGATACCCGGTAGTTTGTGCACCCCCTCCATGGGTCTATTCTAGGAGCAAAAACAGTAAAAAGAAAGTATACAATGATGGCTACAACCCCGACCCGGTTGTGCGGCCATATAAATAATATTATATCAATTTACAAATTTACATGAATTGAAAGAAAAGAAAACACTCGTCTCACAACACCTGGCTATTCACCCGCGACAATCCAATGAATTCATATACACATACCAACATCATCACTGATCATAGATTTGTATAACCCCCACTAATCGACATATAGCGATTAGCAGACGTTCAATACAAATATCACATCACAGATATAAAACTCGTCAGCTTAAGTCTTTTAGAAGTTCGATCAAAATAAGGATTTTTAGGCCCCAAACACAAATTTTTCTTTCTAGAAAATCTGGGCTGAAAAGACATATTGTAAAAATCACAAAACACCCAACTGAACAAACTGTGAGGAAAATTACCCACGGCCGAGTCAACTCGGCCGCGGAACCGCATCGGGAGCACGCTCCCTCCGCGTTTCCGCGGCGCTTTGATCGGTTCGATGGATGATTTTTTAACAGCGATTTTTAAAAACCCTGAGCCGAATTTTAAGGTATGATTTATTAAAATTTGGAACTGAAAAAATTCGGCAGAAAGTATAAATTCCGGGTGAATTTTGCGACTTTTTCTCCGATCGAATTTCTACTAACTTTGCTAACATGTTAGATAGTGTTTAACTAGGCTCTGATACCACTGTAAGTCCATGCTACCCTTCCCCGGTATTTACGGGGTTGCGGAAATGGTGAAAAACGATTTTCAAGAGGGTGGTAACATGGACTCAAATACGGATCTTTGTTAAACTATCTATCTAACAACCTAACTAGGAGTTGTTAACTACTTGGTTATGTGGTTATACCTTTCTTTCTTGAACTCCTTCGTCTTCAACCCTTGATGGTGTACGGATCGGCTTCACCCCGTCGTCTCATTGCGCCGAAGATCGATCCACCCGAAAGCTTCTACCTTTGGCTTTTTCTTCGAACTTTGAAGAAACTAGTTCACTCGGTTTGCTAAACCTTATGAACTAGAGTGAGTAGAGGAGAGTGTGTTGGGATTTTTCTCTATGGTTCTTGCTTTTCAACACATGAGACAAGTGAACCATAGACTAGAGAGAGAGCAAGAGGAAGAGGGTGAGAGCTCAAAGGAGAGAAAGCCAATGAAAGAATGAGCCTCTCTTTTCTCTTTCACCCTCTCATAATCCAAAAGCATCATGAGCCATAATGTTAATCAAGTATTATGTGATGGTTCATATCATGTCAAAGGCAATATCATTTTCATGCACTCATTTTGCAAACCACAACATGCAAGCAAAATTCTTTGCATGAAAATGACAACCATGGTAATGATGATGGTCAACTAGTCCAACCTAGTCAACCGGTCAACAAAGTCAAACAGTCAACAGAGTCAACCCCTTTACAACCATGTCACTATAATACTTAATTAATATTATTGCTAATCATAATTCTTATTCTCATTAGGGTTAAGCAAAAGTCAACGGTCAACAGTCAACTGTCAACAGTCAATAGTCAACAACCCCAATGAGAAAACTCTGCCTCTGTCTCTCTGTCAACTCTGCATACACACCCGCATCCGCGTTCCGAGGAACACGAGTACAAACGAGATAAAACCAATCCCAAAACGTACACTAGGATCTGGCTTAAACCAAAGCCCGCTTGTGTTAACTGTCCGGACACTGTACATGCACAGGTGCACAGATGTGACCGAACCCTGTCGCAAAACCATGCGACCTGTCGCAAAACCATGCGACCTCTACTCTTTTGCCTAAAGGAGAATAGCTTTCTGTGTGGGACTCTAAAGACTCGACACTACGCTGGCAGTGGGTTTAACCACAGACCGCAAGCTGCACTAGCTGTGCGTAACGGTCCCCAGGTAGATGCCGACAAGAAGACTGACGAGGTGAAACCCATCTGAACTCCTACTGAGTCTGACTGTGACAATCTCCGTACAGTCCGGTCTGTTCGTCTGATACATCGCATGGCGGGCCTAGGGGCTGTAAACGTCAGTCCCCTAATAGTGGTACAAGTCGTGTCGGAGTGAAGCCCAGAACAACCTGAGATAACACTGGAAACCTACCAGTATATCTCGCTTGCCCTGGCCAGAGACTACTCGTGTAATGGCTCTCCTAGACACAGCGCGATGTCAACCCCCAATACCGGGAGAGACGAATCATGTCTAACTGTCACTGCCTCTAAGTGCTTCGGGACTGCACCCAACTACTAACTGTTTGCACGACTCATTTGAGCCGTGGTAGGGTAGTAATCAAAGTACAGTGGGAACACACTCGAGGCGAAGTGACAGTGTCAAGTCAGCGGACTAAGCTGTACTCATGTCACCTGGGAACTGGTAACTGACGATAGGTATAGTACCAACCAACAGTTCCCAACGAGTCCTGTCCAGTGTACTCGTAACCCAACGAGCACCCGCATACCATCTCCAGTACGACGTATTGTTGGCTGTGGGACAGACCATCTCCCCTGCTGGGATGAGAAGCGCATACGCTAGTCTACTCTGGAGTATCGATGCCCTGTCTCGATAGTCCTATGACTAGGGACCTGTATAAGGATGTGCTTATAGATTACCCAGCCCCTACGAGTGTGACTGCCATCACAATGCTGGTAATCAAGCAAAGATCCTAAGGACTCTACTAATATGTATAAGAGATATGCTAAAAGAAACACATGCACATATTGAAGTAGAAACAAACCAAGTAGCATACTACTATTTTGAACAAGATTGTCTATACAACTGTGACTATCCCAAGCTTCCATTAAGTAATATACAAGCTAGTATGATACAATAATGGCCTCTAGGGCATATACACTAACAACACCTGCACCATTATCGATGATGCGTATATTACACGTACACGGATTGTAGGCTCACACACTTCATCATCGATAATTGCCATGTCACTACACAGTAGGATTGCTGCATCATGATATGACTCTTCGCATAACAGGCTTGCGTATATACACATTTGTATATCCATACTGGTGCACATATACATTGGTACATCCATACTTGTGTTAGTGTATATGCCCTAGAGGCCATTACTGTATCATACTAGTATGTATATTATTTAATGGAAGCTTGGGATATTCACCTTGTATTGACAATCTTGCTCAATATATCAGTATGCTACTTGGTTTGTTACGACTTTAATGTGTACATGTGTTTATTTTAGTATATCACCTTCACACATTAGTGGAGCCCTTAGGATCTTTGCTTGATTACCAGCGTTGTGATGGTATTCACACTAGTGGGGGCTGGGTAATCTATAAGCACATCCTTATGCAGGTCTCTAGTCGCAGGACTATCGAGACAGGGCATCGATACTCCGGAGCAGACTAGAGTATGCGCTTCTCATCCCAGTGTGGGAGACGGTCTGTCCAACAGCCGTCAGTACGTCGTACTTGAGATAGTATGCGGGTGCTCGTTAGGTTACGAGTACACTGGAAAGGACTCGTCGGGAACTGTTTGTTGGTACTATACCTATCGTCAGTTATCAGTTCCCAGGTGACAAGAGTACAGCTTAGTCCGCTGACTTGACACTGTCACTTCGCCTCGAGTGTGTTCCCACTGTACTTAGATTACTACCCTACCATGGCTCAAAGGAGTCGTGCAAACAGGTAGTAGTTGGGTGTAGTACCGAAGCACTTGGAGGCAGTGACGGTTAGACAGGATTCGTCTCTCCCGGTATTGGGGGTTGACATCGCGCTGTGTCTAGGAGAGCCATTACACGAGTACTCCCTGGCCAGGGCAAGCGAGATATACCGGTAGGTTTCCAGTGTTATCTCAGGGTGTTCTGGGCTTTACTCCGACACGACTGGTACCGCTATTAGGGGACTCACGTTTACCGCCCCTAGGCCCGCCATGCGATGTATCAGACGAACAGACCAGACTGTATGGAGATTGTCACATTCAGACTCATTAGGAGTTCAGATGGGTTTCACCTCGTCAGTCTTCTTGTCGACATCTACCTGGGGACCGTTACGCATAGCTAGTGCCGCTTGCGGTCTGTGGTTAAACCCACTGCCAGCGGAGTGTCAAGTCTTTAGAGTCCCACACAGAAAGTTATTCGCCTTTAGGCAAAAGAGTAGGGGGTCGCATGTTTTTGCGACAGGTCGCATGGTTTTGCGACAGGGTTCGGTCACATCCATGCACTTGTGCACGTGCAGTGTCCGGACAGTTAACACTAGCGGGCTTTGTTTTAAGCCAGATCCTAGTGTACGTTTTGGGATTGGTTTTATCTCGATTGTATTCGTGTTCCTCGGAACGCGGATGCGGGTGTGTATGCACAGTTGACAGAGAGACAGAGGCAGAGGATTCTCATTGGGGTTGTTGACTGTTGACTATTGACTTTGCTTAATCCTAATGAGAATTGAAAATAAGGTTAATGATAATTAAGTATTATTGTGCCATAGTTGGGTTGAAAGGTTGACCTTGTTGACTTGTTGACTTTGTTGACCGGTTGACTAGGTTGGACTTGTTGACCACCATCATTACTATGGATATCATTTCATGCAAAGACTTTTAGCTTGCTTATTTGTTCACACATTGCATTTATTGCATGAAATGATATTTCCTTTTGTGATATGATAACCATCACATAATACTTGATTATCATTATGGCTCATGATGCTTTTGGATTATGAGAGGTGAGAATGAGAAGAGTATGGTTCATTCTTTCATTGGCTTTCTCTCTCTTGAGCTCTCTCATTCTCAAGCTCTCTCCTTCTTCCTCTTGCTCTCTCTAGCTCAAGGCAAACCATTCTCATGTGTTGAGACTCATTGCCTTAGAGATAAAAAGACACCAAAACATTCCTCTACTCATTTTAGTTCACAAGGCCTAGCAAGCCAAGTGATCTAGTTTCTTCAAAGTTCGAAGAAGAAGCCAAAGGTAGAAGCTTTCGGGTGGATCCATCTTCGGCGCAAGGAGACGACGAGGTGAGGCCGATCCGTACACCGGGAGGAGTTGAAGAAGAAGGAGTTCAAGAAAGGTATAGCCCCCTAACCAAGTAGGTAAACTCTTGTTAGGTTGTTAGTTAGTCGTTTAACAAAGATCCGTATTGGTAGTCCATGTTACCACCCTCTTGAAAATCGTTTTTCACCACTTCCCCCGTAAGTACCGGGGAAGGGTAGCATGGACTTACAGTGGTATCAGAGCCATGTTAAACACTATCTAACATGTTAGCAAAGTAAGTAGAAGTTCGATCAAAGAAAAAGTCGCGAAATGAACCCGGAAAATGAAGTTTCTGCCGAATTTTTTTTCTGTCCAAAAAAATGATAAATCTTATCTTAAAAATCGGCTCAGGCTTTTGTGTAAACACCCAAGAAATTTCGTCCATCGAATCGGTCAAAGCGCCGCGGAAACGCGGCGGGAGCATGCTCCCGCCGAGGTTCCGCGGCCGAGTTGACTCGGTCGAGGAAACTATTTCTTGCAGAGTGTTTCTAGGGTTGTTTTGGGATTTTTGTGATATGTGTTTTCTGCCAAAATTTTACAGAAAGAAAAATTAGTTTTTGGGGCTTGAAAATCCGTATTTTTTTCGAACTTCTAAAGACTAAGGCTAACGGGTTTATATCTGTGATGTGATATTTGTATTGAACGTCTGCTAATCGCTATATGTCGACTAGTGGGGGTTATACAAATCTGTGATCTGTAATGTTGATGGTATGTGTATATGAATTCGTTGGATTGTCGCGGATGAATAGCCGGGGGTTGTGAGATGAGAGTTTTCTTTTATCTTTTAATTCATGTAATATGTAAATTGATGTAATATTATTTGTATGGCCGCACAACCGGGTCGGGGTTGTAGCCGTCATTGTATAATTTCTTTTTATTGTTTTTGCTCCTAGGATAGACCCATGGTGGGGTGCACAAACTACCGGGTATCTCGAAGTGCCGAGTGGCCTACTCACATCGTTGAGGGAGGTTGCTCCGCTTTGGATATTTGGCGGGTAGTTTGCCGCACTCGTAGGGGTCTTGGGTGGGGTATTGGCTATTCATCGCGACCGTGTAATCCGCTTTTCGTTACAGGCTCGTAAGAATTGCGGATTCCTAGTATATCCAATGTGTTCATCTGTGATCTGAAATGGATATCATTGCAATATATCTATATATGATATTATTTAGGCGTTGCTTTTGTTTTGCAGCCGCGCTAGCCCAGCCCCCGCTCTGTCGTTAGTTAAGTAACCTAACGGGTAATGACGGGGCCCCGTGGCGAATGCGAATGGCATAAGCGTACGTCATATTTTGGTTGTTTTCTGCAATGGTAGGATTAAATGATGGGACGCATTAAAAGAACTAATGCAAGAAAAAGACGCATTAAAAGAACTAATGCAAGAAAAAGACGCATTAAAAGAACTAATGCAAGAAAATAAACCAAGTAAAAGTCGTTGGAACAATTTCAAAAACCACTCGGTTTCTTTTCAAAAACAACTTTTAAAGCGCGGATCTTAAGCCACTCCTTTTAAAAGCTATCAAGGTTCCTTCGATTATATCAAGTTCACTACGTTCAAGGTTTCGCCAAAACCATTCGTAGCCTTCCATTGTTTCGTATGAATATTCAATAGTATTCAAGCTATGTTTGTTGACCTTCGTTAAGGCATAGTGATTGGTAGCTATTGGGTGTTCATATGTAGCATAGATAGATGCGTTAGTTTGGGACAGTCGTATTACCTTGTTGACCTTCGTCAAGGGTATATACGGGTGGGTTCAAATTAACCTGAACAATGACGGGTAGAACTTGACATGTGACTTATGATTTGTTGACCTTCGTCAAGGTCATAAGAGCATGGGGCAAAAATCCACATCGAGAGTTTCAAAAGAACTGAAACTTGCTAGCGTTGTATACCATTTGGAGTGTGATAATTCTGGTAAGATTCCTTCAGTTTATCACACGATGATATTTGGATCCCGATCCTACTGTGAGTATATGCTACTCCTCCGGAACTTTCTCACTTAACGATCAATGCTATAAACTAAGTAGGTGCCTAGAAAGGTGTTAGCGGGGCTACGCCCACAGGGAAAAGAGGTTATTTAATTAAGGAACTTCGTGAAAGCGTTGGAAAACCTCTCTCGAAGTACCGACACCAGCCTGGCCGAACGGTTAAGCAAGTATTGTACGGTGAGATTGATCCTGACTAATTCTTCCTTTATGGTTTAAGGGGGGATTCGAGAGACAGAGAGAGCCATCCTGTTTAGATAAATTAAAAACCAATCTAAACTTGCAAGAAGCATCATGCTGAGTGTTTTCTTCTCTCTCTCTTAATTGCAGCGACCCAGTGACCAGACATAGGTTACATCTAGATAATAAAATGACTGAACCTGACTGTTATGATTGGCAAAGGTCTGTCCAGATGTCCATTACCCATGACAAGCTGGGACACCTCTTAACTAATCAAACCCTTGCCGTCTCAGGACCAGTTTCCCCTGTCAAGGACATTGACATCCGCATGACATCGGAAAAAGACTGTGTGAAAGCCAAGTGCCTCGTGTTAGCCTCAGTTGATGGTGCAAACCAGAGGCAGCACGAGAAGATGGACTCGGTTTCTATCTTCCTCCATAACAAAGATTTATATGGAGAGCAATCTCGTATCGCAAGATATGAGACCTTGAACGAATTGCTTCAAGTGAGATTGGTTGTCGGTTCATCTGTAGGGGACAACGTCCTTACAGATACCAGCTATTTTAAGCTCACGGACCTGAAGACCACGTTGAAGAATGGGTCATGTACTGACTTAATTCTACAGTCCCTGCCCTCTGCTTATACCCTGAAGGAAACCAGGGAAGAAGAAGGAAAAGCAAGGGCAAAAGTTTCAGGACTGGATGTAGTTAAAGTGGGACGTTCCTATTGTAACGGGAATGAACATTGGCAGAAAGATTGCAGGGCTAGCAAAGCCAGTAGCCAGAATTCGAAGCATGTTGTGGCTTCGGCTTCGGGTGTGTTTGTGATAGAGAACTGTATGTCAGTTAACCCTACTACCTAGGTATTGGATACCGGATCAGGATCTCACATCTGTAATTCATTACAGGCTCTGAGAAACCGTAGGGTTATCAGGAAAGGTGATATGACTCTCAGGGTTGCGAACGGAATGAGCATGGATGCTGAATCCGTAGGGGAATATCATCTTGGACTGATAACTGGGAAGATATTGATTTTGCGTAACTATTTGTATGTAACAGGTGCGAATTGTAATATCATATCTGTATCCTTAATTTATAAGGAAGGATATGAATTTACTTTTGTAAGCGATGTAGTACACATCCACCTAAATCAAGTTCTGATTGGGTCAGGTACATTAAATAACGGGATATACGTATTAAATCGAGCTCAGATATTCAGTGTCCAGAACACACATAAAAGAAAGTCTCCGGAAACAAATCAGGCTTTCTTATGGCATTGTAGACTGGGTCACATTAATGAGACACGATTAACTAAGTTACATAAAGAGGGATACTTGAATCCGTTCGAGTATCAATCTTATGCCACTTGTGAATGTTCTCTCATGGGAAAGATGACAAAGACTCCGTTCACTGGACACGGAGTAAGAGCGAGCGAGGTCTTGGGACTCATACACAGTGATGTGTGTGGTCTAATGTCTGCACATGCGCGAAGTGGTTATTCATACTTCATTACTTTCACAGATGATTTCTCTAGGTATGGACATGTCTTCTTAAAGAAGCACAAATCCGAGGCCTTTGGGAAATTTCGAGAATACAAAAATAAAGTTGAAAAAATAACAGGCAAAAGTATAAAGACACTGAGATCTGGTCGAGATGATGAATACTTGAGTGCCGAGTTTCTGGACTACTTAAAAGAGAATGGAATTCTCTCTCAGCGTACTCCTCTATACACACCACAACACAATGGTGTATCTGAAAGGCGGAATCGAACCCTATTGGATATGGTTCGCTCCATTATGAGTAAGGCTGAGTTGCCGCAATCTTTCTGGTGTTATGCACTAGAAGCAGCTGCATATCTCTTGAGCAAGGCTCCAACCAAGACTGTGCCTACCACCCCATATCAGATGTGGAGTGGGAAGAAACCCTGTCTTAAGTATCTTAAGATATGGGGATGTCCAGCTTTTGTGAAAAAGCAGCATGCGGACAAGCTCGAGGCACGCTCAGTACTGTGTAAGTTTGTAGGATACCCAAAGAACTCCAGGGGGTATCTTTTCTATTACGCAGAAGAACAAAAAGTTTTTGTTTCTCCGCATGCCCACTTCTTCGAAACTGAATTTTTGGAAAATCAGATAAGTGGGGGCGCAATAGAACTGGAAGAAATTCCAGAACTACAAGATGTTACTGAAAGCTTGGATGAACCAGAAGTTTCAGGAGAACCGGACATTCCTGAGCCGCTCCGCCGAAGTAGTAGGCAGTCTCATCCGCCCGAGAGATATTACGGTTTTCTCATAGACGGGGATAGAGAGGATTGCACTATTGATTATGAAGAGCTTAATAGCTTCCAGCAAGACATTCAGAGCGGTGACTCGGTAAAATGGCTGGATGCAATGCGGACCGAAATGGAGTCCATGTACACCAACAAAGTATGGACGCTGGACGTTGCTCCAGAAGGGGTAAAACCCGTAGGATGCAAGTGGATCTTCAAAAGGAAGATTGGTGTAGATGGACAGGTTGAGACCTATAAGGCTAGACTTGTTGCAAAGAGTTTTCGTCAAAGACCTGGTTTGGACTATGACGAAACCTTTTCTCCAGTGGCTAAGCTAAAATCCATTCGGGTCCTTCTTGCCATTGCTGCCTTCTACGATTATGAAATCGGGCAGATGGACGTAAAGACGGATTTCCTAAATGGATATTTGGAAGAGTGCGTCTATATGGATCAGCCAGAGGGATTCATTCAGAGTGGGAGCAGCGGTAAAGTGTGCAAGTTGCTTAAGTCCATCTATGGACTCAAGCAGGCATCGCAGAGTTGGAACATCTGCTTTGATGATACTGTCAAAGAATTCGACTTTGTCAAAAACCCAGATGAACCATGCATTTACAGTAAGATTGTAGGGAGAAGTGTGGAATTCCTCACCTTGTACGTCGATGACATTCTCCTAATAGGAAATGATATTCCTATGTTACAGTCAGTCAAAGGATTCTTGTCACAGAGGTTCTCCATGAAGGACCTGGGCGATGCCAACTATATTCTGGGGATCCAGATCTATCGTGATAGATCTAAAAGGATGTTGGGACTTTCACAGTCAAGGTACATCAACACCATACTGAAACAATTCAGTATGGAAGATTCCAAGCGCGGTAATCTACCAGCTTGTCACGGAATCACCCTCTCCAAAGAGATGTCTCCCAAGACTGATTTGGAAAGGGCTCGCATGTCATCAATAACCTACACATCTGCGGTAGGATCTATTATGTAAGCGATGTTGTGTACCAGACCAGATGTAGCATACGCATTGAGCGTTGTAAGCCGGTATCAGTCGAACCCAAGGGAGATACACTGGATAGCAGTAAAGAACATTCTCAAGTACCTGAGAAGACTAAGGAGATGTTCTTGGTGTATGGCGGAAAAGACCTCCAGATCGAGGCCTTTGCTGACTCCAGCTTCCAGAGTGACAGGGATGACTCCAAGTCCATGTCGGGTTATGTCTTTACCCTCATTGGAGGGGCGGTTTGCTGGAAGAGTTCCAAGCAGGAAACCGTTGCTGACTCAACTATGGAAGCGGAGTACATAGCTGCTTGCGATGCCGCAAAGTAAGCTGTCTGGATGAAGAAGTTCCTCACGGAGCTTCAGGTGGTTCCTACCAGTGTTGATCCAATACCGCTGTATTGTGACAACAACGGCGCTATAGCTTTAGCGAAGGAACCCAGGTCCCATCAGAAGTCCAGGCACATTTTGAGGCGGTACCACCTGATCAGGGAGATCGTAGATCGCCGGGAGATCGAGGTGAAGAGAGTAAATACGGAAGATAACACTGCCGATCCACTCACAAAGGCGTTACCCCAGACTCAGTTCGAGCGGCTGATCGAGATGATAGGTCTTCGATACGCCAGTACAAGGCCTTAGTGTAAGTGAGAGATTGTTAGTGTATATGCCCTAGAGGCCATTACTGTATCATATTAGTATGTATATTACTTAATGAAAGCTTGGGATATTCACCTTGTATTGACAATCTTGCTCAATATAGTATTATGCTACTTGGTTTGTTTCTACTTTAATGTGTACATGTGTTTATTTTAGTATATCACCTTTACACATTAGTGGAGCCCTTAGGATCTTTGCTTGATTACCAGCGTTGTGATGGCAGTCACACTAGTGGGGGCTGAGCAATCTATAAGCACATCCTTATACAGGTCCCTAGTCGCAGGACTATCGAGACAGGGCATCGATACTCCGGAGTAGACTAGCGTATGCGTTTCTCATCCAAGTGTGGGAGACGGTCTGTCCCACAGCCGTCAGTACGTCGTACTTGAGATAGTATGCGGGTGCTCGTTAGGTTACGAGTACACTGGACAGGACTCGTCGGGAACTGTTGGTTGGTACTATACCTATCGTCAGTTATCAGTTCCCAGGTGACATGAGTACATCTTAGTCCGCTGACTTGACACTGTCACTTCGCCTCCAGTGTGTTCCCACTGTACTTAGATTACTACCCAACCACGGCTCAAAGGAGTCGTGCAAACAGGTAGTAGTTGGGTGCAGTCCCGAAGCACTTGAAGGCAGTGACGGTTAGACAGGATTCGTCTCTCCCGGTATTGGGGGTTGACATCGCGCTGTGTCCAGGAGAGTCATTACACGTGAAGTCCCTGGCCAGCGCAAGCGAGATATACTGGTAGGTTTCCAGTGTTATCTCAGGGTGTTCTGGGCTTCACTCCGACACGACTTGTACCGCTATTAGGGGACTAACGTTTACCGCCCCCTAGGCCCGCCATGCGATTTATCAGACGAACAGACCGGACTGTATGGAGATTGTCACATTCAGACTCAGTAGGAGTTCAGATGGGTTTCACCTCGTCAGTCTTCTTGTCGGCATCTACCAGGGGACTGTTACGCACAGCTAGTGCCGCTTGCGGTCTGTGGTTAAACCCACTGCCAGCGTAGTGTCGATTCTTTAGAGTCCCACACAGAAAGTTATTCGCCTTTAGGCAAAAGAGTAGGGGGTCGCATGGTTTTGCGACAGGTCGCAAGGTTTTGCGACAGGGTTCGGTCACATCCATGCACTTGTGCACGTGCAGTGTCCGGACAGTTAACACTAGCGGGCTTTGGTTTAAGCCAGATCCTAGTGTACGTTTTGGGATTGGTTTTATCTCGATTGTATTCATGTTCCTCGGAACGCGGATGCAGGTGTGTATGCACAGTTGACAGAGAAACAGAGGCAGAGGATTCCCATTGGTGTTGTTGACTGTTGACTATTGACTTTGCTTAACCCTAATGAGAATTGGAAATATGGTTAATGATAATTAAGTATTATTGTGCCATGGTTGGGTTGAAAGGTTGACCTTGTTGACTTTGTTGACCGGTTGACTAGGTTGGACTTGTTGACCACCATCATTACTATGGCTATCATTTCATGCAAAGACTTTTGGCTTGCTTATTTGTTCACACATTGCATTTATTGCATGAAATGATATTGCCTTTTGTGATATGATAACTATCACATAATACTTGATGATCATTATGGCTCATGATGCTTTTGGATTATGAGAGGTGAGAATGAGAAGAGTATGGTTCATTCTTTCATTGGCTTTCTCTCTCTTGAGATCTCTCATTCTCAAGCTCTCTCCTTCTTCCTCTTGATCTCTCTAGCTCAAGGCAAACCATTCTCATGTGTTGAGACTCATTGCCTTAGAGATAAAAAGACACCAAAACATTCCTCTACTCATTCTAGTTCACAAGGCCTAGCAAGCCAAGTGATCTAGTTTCTTCAAAGTTCGAAGAAGAAGCCAAAGGTAGAAGCTTTCGGGTGGATCCATCTTCGGCGCAAGGAGACGACGAGTTGAGGCCGATCCGTACATCGGGAGGAGTTGAAGACGAAGGAGTTCAAGAAAGGTATATCCCCCTAACCGAGTTAGTAAACTCTTGTTAGGTTGTTAGTTAGTCGTTTAACAAAGATCCGTATTGGTAGTCCATATTACCACCCTCTTGAAAATCGTTTTTCACCACTTCCGCAACCCCGTAAGTACCGGGGAAGGGTAGCATGGACTTACAACTTGCGCATATACACATTGCGTACCTATATTGGGGCATATACATATTGGTACCTCTATACTTTCGCATATACATATTGTACCTAAATAGATAACTGGTTTTATTGGGAAATAGGGGACCGCATGATATATTTTCAAAACTGGATCCATTAAAAGATCGGTTTTCCCTTAATATGTCATATCTCTGTTCCATGTTGCATGATATTCGGATATGCTTACATTTTTATCATATGTCGCATACATCATGCTTTATAATTTTACGCTTTGAGATATGCTGTTTTCATGAGATTTCTGGATTTGAGAACCATGGCTATTTCAAAAGAAAGTATGTACTATCTAAAAAACCCGGTTTCTCTTGATATGATATTTCAGTGTGTCCACCGTGTGTGTTTCTCGGTTCTGAGGGTGACATGTGAAACCCGATTCGAGGAGGCGGATGATTCCGTTTGCGGGTACATGGTGGACCCGGTATGGTACCCCGGGGCGAGAGAGAGATTTCGTGTGGATGAAGATGAGCCTGGCAGAGGGACTACTACCTACCAGTGATTGTATTTGGGCTTGGCGGATATCCGGAGGATACCGACCGGAGTCGATAGATGATATGGGCCGATCCGGACTGACGGAGCCCGTGGGCCGATCCGGACTGACGGAGCCCGAGATATGAGGATTTATGTGTCGATGCTGGACACGGGTTTCATGATGTTTTCGAGTGCCGAGGTTGGACACTCCGGTTCCATGATTTTTATGTGTCGCGAGGGACACCCGTTGATTTATATCCTCATATTTTCATGCATATGCTTTTATGATATTCACAGACATTGGTTATATGGTTGGACGAGATCCACATGTTAGTTATATGTATGCCCTAGAGGCCATTACTGTACATAGGATGTATATTGTAGTGGATGCTGGGACATATATAGGGAGGGCTTTCTTGCTCGACATGATAGTATGCTATCTGGTTACTCTTTACCTTAACGTGTACATTGATTGTCTCTCTGTTACATGTTGGTAAAGCCCTTAGGATGTGTACTTGACTACCTGGACTGTGATGCGGATCATACTAGTGGGGACATGGTAGTCCATAAGTACATCCTTGAAAGTCCCTAGTCGTGGGTGTATCGAGATGAGGCATCGATATACCAGAGTAGACTAGCGTGTACCTTCTCGACCCATACAGATGGGCGATGGATGATCCCATATCCATCGGTGTTTGACATCAGAGATAATATACGGGTGCTCAGTAGAGACTGGGTACACTGGACGGACTCGCCGAGAACTCCCAGATGGTATTATACCTCACGTCAGATGGCAGTTCTCTGGTGACACTGGTACAGAGTAGTCTGTTGACCCGAGATCGTCATAGAGTCTTGTGTGGTTCCCACTGTGCTTTGATTTCCATCTTACCACGTCCAAGAGGGCGTGCAAAACGGTGGTTTTTGGGTACAGTCCCGAGTCACATGGAGGCAATGAGCGATAGGAGGGGATTCGTCTCTCCCGGTATAGGGGGTTGATGTTGCGCTGTGTTCGATTGGCTATAACAGGAAATCCCTGGCCAGGGTTGCTGAGATTTACTGGTAAGTGTTACCAGTAGTTTCTCGAATTTTTATAGACCTCATATCGACACGACTTATCGAGCTATTGGGGTCTGACGTTTACCACCCCTAGGCGAGTTATGCGACATATCAGACGATCAGACCGGACTGTACGGTAGTGTTACTGGTTGGATTCACTGGAGTGTAAGCGGGCTTGCTCGTCGATCTTCTGATCGCTCAATACCCGGGTGGCCGTTACGTTTAGCAGACCGCTTGCGGCTTGTGGGTGCTTGATATGATCATCATCTTCTACCGGCGTATTGACGGGTCTTTAGAGTCCTACACAGAGGTTTCCTGGCTCAAGCGAAACGAAATAGGAGCGCATATGAGATATGTGCGGGACCGAGAATAATGCGTGTATGTGATACCGTATTTCATTCTCGCGATCAATGTGTCGAATGGTTGTATGCGATATAACCTAGTTATCGATTCAAGCGTTGATTCGATAAGCCAATACATTGTATACTGGTCGGTTGTGTGCGACATGACCGGATCGTTAAATCAAGTGTTGATTTGATGATTTAATGTATAATTATATATTTGATATATTACTTTGCTTTAACTAGTATTGGTTTACTTTAAATGGATTTTCTCACTTGGTTTGTGCACATTATATATATGATATATTTTTTGTGCACTTGTATGTATCATGTTTGATGATGCATGCTAACTTGTGTTTTGTGTAAAGTTTAAACCATGGTCATGTAATGGTTAGGGTTTTCATTTTCATATCTATTTATTTATTTATTTATTCATTTTGGAAAATGATAAGCATAATGCAAAATGGTGGCTCACTTTGGAAGCTTGTTGAAGCTTCATGAAGACTTTGACCAAGTGACCATTTTGTCTCATGCTTAACCCTAGCCATTCCATTCAACCATGATTAAATCTCTACACATTACCATGGTTAATATTATGATAAGTATGATTTGATTATTCATTTTTAAAAACAACTTATCATAATATTCATCTTCTTCTTCTTCTTGACCACTTGAAGAAAGCTCACTTCATCAATGGTGATTGATGAAGAAGAGTGAGAAATCCAAATCTAAAGTCTACCCACTTCCTATTCCTTCATCCTCTAGCTCTTGCCAAGTAGTAGAGTGTGTTTCCTTCACAATTTTTCAAGGCTTGGTGAAGGTGGAGCTTGATTTAGCGAAGCCTCGACGTAGATCATCTTCGGCACGTCGTCGATGACCTAGCCCGCCTTCTCCGATGAAGCGAACGCGAGAGTCCAAGATCGGATTTGTACAGCGGAGATGACTTCTTCATGGAGCTATGGAGGTGGACAAATGGATCTACAAAGGTTGTATTTCCGTATTCTTTTAGTTTAATTGTAAACTAGTTCATTTATCGCCTAGAAATCTAGCCAACGATCCGTAGTCGGGTTTCTCGGCACCTATAATTTTTGAAATTGGCATGGTTGATGCCTTGTGAGACCTCTTGAGAGTGCCTAGGAACCCTACAGTGGTATCAGAGCCTAGCTAGAGCCTTAGGCGAAGTCCAGACAGAGTTTGAAAGCCGAACGAACCGAAAACCTAACCCCAAAATAGCTCTCTGGACTTTTTCTAAAATCTGGAGTTTTTCCAAATTAAAAATGCTTAAAAAATCAGCAGGGAATTATAAGAATTACGGCGCAAAAATCTTTTCATGAACAGTGTATACGGCGGCGGAACTGCGGCAGAAGCCTGGCTTCTGCGGCGGTTCCGCGGCAATAGTGTGACGTCACAGTCCCATTTTTGCACAGTAATTCATTTTTTTCAGTGCTGAGTTCTCTGGGTATTTTTAAATTTTATTCAAGAGTTGAATATTCTGGGTTGTTTTGGGGATTCGTTGATTCGATCGGATTATCAAATTTTGTCTGTGTGGATTCCGGGTATTTTTTGAATATGTTAAAAAGTTCGACCGGATATAAATACCCAATTTTTCCCCTGTCGGGAAATTTCCAAGTGTTGGATTTTTCCGTAGTTTAAAGACATTCTAAGTAGTGCAAATAACGCGATGGACCCTCTAGAAGACAACAAACCTTAACTCGATTATGTGACCGTCTTGAACTGCCCTTTGAACCTTCGGGTTTGGGGCAGTACGGCGTGCCACATGTGAGGCGTTGGCTTGACCCTTCTACGGCTGGACCGTTGGTACTGAGGCACGAACTGAATGTTGTTAGACTTATTTCATGTGTTGATCTGTTTCGGGAAAACTTGGGTGTTCGATTGTTCGATCGGAAAGTTTGACATTTTCTATTTATCCGGAATGGGATACAATAATTGGAATTCACAAGAAGTTATGAGATAACTGAATGAATGTTATAAACATAGCAGTTTAGTCTCACTTGATCGGTTGCCACGGAATTTTGATGTGATCAAAAGTCCGTCGCAATCACGTAGCGTACGCGGATACTCGCCGGGTAAATTTAATAGACAGCCTCACTCCATAGCCCCGACCAAGTGACTGTAGGAGAACCCCGTCGCCGAAAGCATCCGTCCGGGTGCTCGCGGCAGCGGTGTTCCGCCTTGGTGCACTTCGTCGACGGTATCGGGGGTGCGGCCGTCTACTGAAGTTTGCGATGAGCATTCGATCAGTTTTTCGGGAATCTTGTTGAATTACCCGACTTGATATTGAAAAGTGTTTTCGATAAAGAGACTAAAATGCGGCGTTTATAATTGTTAGGCATGCGATGTCTAAGTAATTCATTTGGTCAGGCATGCGATGTCTGAGGTGGTTACGGATTCCAACTGTTGTACTTTTACACTTTCTTTTCTGTGACCGTAAGTGTAATATGTGATATTGCCGGTTTCGTTGCTATATGTCAACGACAATTGGGATGCGCATATTTACTTACGTTGATGACATGTGATGTTATGTGTTGCTGGATATGTTATATTGGATCATCGTGTTTGAATAGCCGGGGGTTTTTATGTGAGATGAGTGTTTTTCATTTTCATTCATGTAAAAACTTGTATGTAATATTCTTTTATTGGGGCACTTCCAGGTAGCGGAAGTTGTCACCCTTTGTATATTATTTACTTTTCCGCACTAGGATAGACCCAAGGAGGAGGGCACAAGTAACCGGGTTCTGGAGTCCAGTGGGAGACCAACTCGAGAAGTCGAGTACGGGTCTCCTAACTCCAGAATTGGTAGGGTTGCTTGCCGCTCTCGTAGGGGTCTAAGGGTGTGGGTTTGGCTATTCATCGCGACCGTGGAATCCGTGTTTTATACTGGCTCGTATTGAAAACACGGACGTCCTAGTATATCCAATATTTCATATGTTTCTTCTGCTGCGATATCTGTGATGTGATCATGTGATGTTCTGTGATAGATACAGTATATAGTATATATGATATATTATATAGACGTTACTTATGTTTTACACCCGCGCTAGCCCTGCCCTGCTCTGCCGTTAGTCACCTAACCTAACGGTGCACGAGGGGACATCGAGGCGAATGCGGATGGCATAAGTGTACGTCGTATTTATCTGTGATGTTTAGGTACTTAAATGATGGGACTTCATTAATGAGATTAATGAAATAAAAGAAACCTAAGATGTTGTAGAATCGAATTTCAAAATAAAACAGGTAGCTACAGTTCTTGCTTTGCACAGCGGTATATATGATATATCCTGCACCTTATTCGATGAGGAAAAGACCGAGATCCCTTCACCGGGAGTGACTCCTTTAGCAATAACTGGCAGATGCTACACACTCGGTTTGTCTTTTGATTGCTTTTAAGAGTTTCTGCTTTGCACAGTGATATATATGATATATCCCGCACCTCATTCGACGAGGAAAGGACCGACGATCCCTTCACCGGGAGTGACTCCTTGAGCAAAACTGGAAAAGCCTCAAAAACACTCCATTTTAAAATTCATTCGATCCTACAACGATATCAAGTTCATTATGCAATAGGTTTTCAGAAAAACCTGTCGTAGCCCTCCGTCATTTCAGATAAGTAGTAGTTAGTATTCGTGCTGCGTTTGTTGGCCTTTGTCAAGGCGTAGTGTGCAGTAGCTGACTGGTGCTTATCTGCTTATGCATATGATGCAGATTGAGTTAGGGTAGTCGTGCGACCTTGTTGGCCTTTGTCAAGGGCCGTGCGGGTGGGTTTAATTCAATCAGGAAATGACGGGTTGAACTTGACTAGCATCCTATGGTTTGTTGGCCTTTGTCAAGGTCATAGGACGTTAGGGGCAAAATATTATCGGGAATTTCAAGTGTTGAAATTTGCAATGAGATTGCAAACCTTCTATGAGATAGTTGGATCCCGATACCCGCTGCGAGTAAGAGTTACTCCTGGGAGAGTTTTAAACATTACAATTAGCCGATCAAGTAGGTGTCTAGAAAGGTGTCAACGGGGTTACGCCTCTGGGAAAACGAGGTTTACATTAATTAGGTTCGTGCGAAAGCACGGGGGACCTCCCTCAAAGTACCGACACTGGCCTGGCTGAAAGATTGGCGAACTTGTAGTGTGTAATTAATCCCGGCTAGTCTTTCCTTTTAGGGTTTGAAGGAAGATTTGATAAAAAGCAGTGGGAGCCATCCTGATTAGATAAAATAATAACCAATCTATTCTTGCAAGAGCGCACGCTGAGCGTCTTCTTCTCTCTCTCTCCTGGTAGCGACCATATCATGCCTTAATCAAGATAATAATACGGATTATTGACCGAACCCGCTTGTTATACTGAGCTGGGGAACGTTGGTCCCGCTCCAACTTATAATTGTTATAAGACAGAGCAGGAAAATTGGGGAATACCAGATTTCCCGTGCCGCCCAAACGAAGAGAGTGCATGCTGATGCATCATCTTCGGGTGTGTTCATTACAGAACTGTTTCTCAGTATCCTCTACGTCCTGGGTATATGATACCAGATCAGGATTCCAGATATGTAATCTGTTACATAGGGCTACAGAAAGGTAGAAAACTGAGAACGGGTGATAAGTTTCATGAGGCAGAAAACGGGGCAAGTGTTGCAGCCAAGTCTGTCGGTCACTGTCACCCTGTATTACCGATACATTGATTCTGAACGAATGTTATTAGATACCGAACCTGATATACAAAATCATATCAGTCTCTTTATTAGTAAAGAAATGATATAATTTTGGATTGTTGGATAATGTTTTGAACATTTCCTATATCAAAAGTTGATCGGTTCAGGCACGTTGTCTAAAAGCATTAACGTTCTAAATCAAACTACAGTTCTTAGTATATGGAACACACAAGAGGAAGAGTTCAGAAATGAACGAATTATTCTTGAGGTATTGTAGACTAGGTCAGATCAATATGACCCGACTAGCTAGAGTTACATATAGATGCATATTTAAATCAGTTTGAATTTACATCTTGTGAAACTCGCCAGTCATGTCACAAAGATAAGATGACCATAGCTCTGTTTATTGGAAACAGAGAAAGAGTTAATGAACTCTTGGGATTGATACATGTTGATGTATGTAAGGTCCCCTGTCTACACATGCCAGGACTGGTTCTTTATACTTCATTACATTCTCTGATGATCTTTCGAGATTCAGACCTATGTTCCTGTTGAAACACAAGTCCGAATCTTTTAAGATATTCACAGAATATAAGTTAGAAGTAGAGAACCAAATTACGGGTATAAGTATTATGTCCTATGATGAGATCAGGGAAGAGAATACTTGTGCATGGAATTCCTGGACTATTCTAAAGGAGAATGAGATTCTCTCTCAGCATTACTCCTCCGTATACACCATAGCACGATGGTATATCGGGGCAGAGCAATCACACCCTATATGATAAGGTGTGCTCTATGATGAGTACTACTGAGTTACCTATTTCCTTTTGGGAGTTATGCGCTTGAGAAGCTGCATACCTATTGAATAGGGTCCCGATCAAATCAGTAGCCTACCACTTCATATGTGATATGGAAAGGGAAGAGCCCATCTCTTAAGTCAGTTAAGATTTGGGGTTGTCCGGCCAATGTCTAAAAGCAAAATCCGAACAAGCTCGAGGCAGCGTCTGTTATGTACAACTGGAAATGTTCCAGCTATACAAACTGCAGCTGATGATTTGATAGAACCAAAGGATTCAGTAGATTCCAATGAACCTCAGCCTCTCCGCCGATCTAGTAGGGTTCCTCACCCACCTGAGAGATACTTCGGTTTCTCTATGACAGTGGGAGCAAGGATTACATCATGAGATGATGACCCAACTAGTTTCGAGCTGGCCATCAGGAGTGAGACTCTGTAAGAATGGCTGGATGCTTATCGATCTGAGATGGAATCCTTATACACCAACAAAGTATGGACTTTGGTTGCTATATCTGAAGGGTTAAATCCCCATCAGGAGCAAGTATATCTTGAGAAGATTACTTGGTGTAAATGGAAAAGTTGAGACTTTCAAAGCTAGACTTGTTAAAGGTTTTCGTCATTGACCAGGCGTGGATAATGATGAAACCTTTTCCAGTACCTATGCTTAAGTCCATCCAGATCCTACTTGTCACGGCTACATACCATGACTACGATATCTAGCGGTTGGGTACCATGACTCCTTTTCTAAATGATGTTTTAGAAGAGTGTGTCTATAAGTACACAGCCAGAGGGCCTCGTAGACAGTGGGAGCAGCGGAAACATGAGCAAGATGCTTTATCTGATAAAGCAGGCATCGCGGAGTTGGAACGTCTGTTTTGATGTGTCATCAAAATGGTAGATGAACCTTGTATAAACAAAAAGGTAGTAGGGAGTATGGTAGTGATCCTCGTAGAGTACGTGGATGACATACTCTTGATAGGGAAGGAGTTTCCTATGCTACGCTCAGTCAATCTCCGCTTATCACAATGATTCTCCATATAAGATCAAAATGATACCTACTAAATCATGGATTTCGGATCTATGAGATAGATCTAATTGGATGTTAGGATACTCACTAGCAGTAGTGTGATGGTATCAATCGATCCTGGGGAGAATCACTGGAAGTGTTCCAGGGTGATAAAGACGACTGAATGTCAGTCGCAGGCATTGTCTTTACCCTCAGTAAAGGGACGGTATGTTGGAAGAGTTCCAAGCTAGATACCGTGACATACTAGACGATAAAGGCAGGATACATCGCTGCTTAGGATGCTACCAAAGAGGCTGTTTGGATGTATAATAGTTCATGAGATGAACATAGTTCCTACCATTGTGTGACAATGGAGTTGTGGCTTATGCCAGGAACCCCCGTCCCATCAGTGATCCAGACATATTCTAAGGCAGTATCACTTGATCATGGAGATGGTTGATCTCTAAAGGATCGAGGTTAGGAGAGTAGACTCAGAGGACAACACGGCGGATCCACTCACGAAGGCCTATTCCCAGAGAGAGACTTTTATGGGATGGTTGAGTATGAGATACTACAACCACTTCTACAGATGGCCCTAGTGCAAGTGGGAGATTGTTAGTTATATGTATGCCCTAGAGGCCATTACTGTACATAGGATGTATATTGTAGTGGATGCTGGGACATATATAGGGAGGGCTTTCTTGCTCGACATGATAGTATGCTATCTGGTTACTCTTTACCTTAACGTGTACATTGATTGCCTCTCTGTTACATGTTGGTAAAGCCCTTAGAATGTGTACTTGACTACCTGGACTGTGATGCGGATCATACTAGTGGGGACATGGTAGTCCATAAGTACATCCTTGAAAGTCCCTAGTCGTGGGTGTATCGAGATGGGGCAACGATATACCAGAGTAGACTAGCGTGTACCTTCTCGACCCATACAGATGGGCGATGGATGATCCCATATCCATCGGTGTTTGACATCAGAGATCATATACGGGTGCTCAGTAGAGACTGGGTACACTGGACGGACTCGCCGAGAACTCCCAGATGGTATTATATCTCACGTCAGATGGCAGTTCTCTGGTGACACTGGTACAGAGTAGTCTGTTGACCCGAGATCGTCATAGAGTCTTGTGTGATTCCCACTGTGCTTTGATTTCCATCTTACCACGTCCAAGAGGGCGTGCAAAACGGTGGTTTTTGGGTACAGTCCCGAGTCACATAGAGGCAATGAGCGATAGGAGGGGATTCGTCTCTCCCGGTATAGGGGGTTGATGTTGCGCTGTGTTCGATTGGCTATAACAGGAAATCCCTGGCCAGGGTTGCTGAGATTTACTGGTAAGTGTTACCAGTAGTTTCTCGAATTGTTATAGACCTCATATCGACACGACTTATCGAGCTATTGGGGTCTGACGTTTACCACCCCTAGGCGAGATATGCGACATATCAGACGATCAGACCGGACTGTACGGTAGTGTTACTGGTTGGATTCACTGGAGTGTAAGCGGGCTTGCTCGTCGATCTTCTGATCGCTCAATACCCGGGTGGCCGTTACGTTTAGCAGACCGCTTGCGGCTTGTGGGTGCTTGATATGATCATCATCTGCTACCGGCGTATTGACGAGTCTTTAGAGTCCTACACAGAGGTTTCCTGGCTCAAGCGAAACGAAATAGGAGCGCATATGAGATATGTGCGGGACCGAGAATAATGCGTGTATGTGATACCGTATTTCATTCTCGCGATCAATATGTCGAATGGTTGTATGCGATATAACCTAGTTATCGATTCAAGCGTTGATTCGATAAGCCGATACATTGTATACTGGTCGGTTGTGTGCGACATGACCGGATCGTTAAATCAAGTGTTGATTTGATGATTTAATGTATAATTATATATTTGATATATTACTTTGCATTAACTAGTATTGGTTTACTTTAAATGGATTTTCTCGCTTGGTTTGTGCACATTATATATGTGATATATTTTTTGTGCACTTGTATGTATCATGTTTGATGATGCATGCTAACTTGTGTTTTGTGTAAAGTTTAAACCATGGTCATGTAATGGTTAGGGTTTTCATTTTCATATCTATTTATTCATTTTGGAAAATGATAAGCATAATACAAAATGGTGGCTCACTTTGGAAGCTTGTTGAAGCTTCATGAAGACTTTGACCAAGTGACCATTTTGTCTCATGCTTAACCCTAGCCATTCCATTCAACCATGATTAACTCTCTACACATTACCATGGTTAATATTATGATAAGTATGATTTGATTATTCATTTTTAAAAACAACTTATCATAATATTCATCTTCTTCTTCTTCTTGACCACTTGAAGAAAGCTCACTTCATCAATGGTGATTGATGAAGAAGAGTGAGAAATCCAAATCTAAAGTCTACCCACTTCATATTTCTTCATCCTCTACCTCTTGCCAAGTAGTAGATTGTGTTTCCTTCACAAGTTTTCAAGGCTTGGTGAAGGTGGAGCTTGATTTAGCGATGCATCGACGTAGATCATCTTCGGCACGTCGCCGATGACCTAGCCCGCCATTTCTCCGATGAAGCGAACGCGAGAGTCCAAGATCGGATTTGTACAGCGGAGATGACTTCTTCATGGAGCTATGGAGGTGGACAAACGGATCTTCAAAGGTTGTATTTCCGTATTCTTTTAGTTTAATTGTAAACTAGTTCATTTATCGCCTAGAAATCTAGCCAACGATCCGTAGTCGAGTTTCTCGGCACCTATAATTTTTGAAATTGGCATGGTTGATGCCTTGTGAGACCTCTTGAGAGTGCCTAGGAACCCTACACCACATGCATACATACATTGATTATATTGTTGGATGATATCCATATGCTGATTGATATTGATATTAGTGTTGGCACATATACAGACCCGGTCACCCTAGATATCATAGTATTGCCTTTATGATATAGTTGACCTAGGAGTCGTTGTTTATTCGATTTCTACTTGTAGATGTTTTTCTACTCACGAGTTGGCAACTCACCCCCGTTGTGCCACAGTTCTTGCAGGTTGACCGCATGGATCAGTAGCGGCTTCGCTGGCACACAGTTGAATTCCGGTGTTTTGCATTGGTATGTGGGAAATTTGTATCGTACCCACTCTTGTATCTATATTTCATATTGCATCTAGTTAACTCCATCAATCAAAACTAGTATTTGTATAAGTAATGAGACTTAGCAAGACTTGTAGTTGCGAGACATGAGCGATGGGTTATGTTCGCTTTGGGGTTTTATGTCTTTCTTTTCTTTACCTTTTGTGGTGATATTCGCCGTTGGACGTCGTATACTTATATATACTGTTTTGCGTGGTTGTGATCCACCGGTTGGCGAAGAGCTAGCTCCCGCTTGGGGATGCCTTTATTATCATCTTGTATTGTGGTTTTGGATCAAAAATACAAAGACGGTGCTGCCTAAAATTTTAAAAGAAGAAACATGTTTTCAAAATAGTAAATTTCACTTGCATTATTCATGTTCCTTTTCCATGCATTTAAGAAAACTTGATTTCATTATAACTTTATTTCAAAACTTAACCTCTTTTATTTTCATTAAAAGGTTTAGATTTATGGGTTTCAGCTTACTTGAATTCCGTTACGCCTTTAGACGTTGCGTGATTCAAGTGCTGGTCACGAGCTAATATTTCGGGTCGTGACATACCTTCTGGAGTGTGATAACGTGAGTGGATTCCATCACGTTATCATGCGATGATAGTTGGATCCCGATTCCCACTGATGAGTTGGTTTACTCCTTGGGTGATCCCGACTAATTCTTCTTTCAGGTTTGGAGGAGAATTTGATAATACAGTGGTAGGTTTCCTGATTAGATAAAGTGATTAACCATTTTCATCTTGGTTAGAGTGCACGCAGAGTGTTTCTTTTCTCTCTCTCTTTGGCAGCGACCATAGCCCGACCCTAGACTATGACTCAGTGACCAAGATAACCGAACTTTCTTAAAACACTGGCTTTTGGATTGTCTGAGTTGCATACATCATTGCCACTCCTTCTTTTACCCTTTGCATTTCTCCAGAACACTCCGTATCACTACGAATATCCACTTCCATTGGATAAATCCATCATATGGTTATATACGAACTCGAAGGAACTTGTTCCAGATTCAAGGATGGATTCTGGTTCTGGAGAGATTGAATAAGATTATTCAGTTGTCTTTTCCTTTTACCTTCTCTCAGGTTATGCAGCCTCCTAGGATTAGGAGACAGTACACCTATTACGCTTATTGGATAGTCTTCTTCGAAGCCATAGGCAGGTGCCGAAAGGTAGGGAATGAAGAAAACCAGTTAGCCTAAGTATAGTGTACATAAGGTAATAAGTAAAGACAAATAAAAGGATTAGAAAAGGGCAAAATAAACTGCGGCAGTTATCATTCACGACCAAACCAAGTATTTCATCGCCACTCCTATTTCACCTTTGTATTTCTCCAGAACACCCCGTATCACTACGAACATCCAATTCCGTTGGATAAATCCATCGTATTGTTATATACGAACTTGAAGGAATTTGTTCCTGTTCGAGGATGGACTATGGTTCAGGAGAAAAAGGAATAAGGTTTATTCAGTTGTCTTTTATCTTTACCTTCTCTCAGATTGCGAGTACTCCTAAGATTAGGAGAGTACACCTATTATGCTTATTGGATAGTCTTCTTCCAAACCATAGGCTGGTGCCGAATGGTAGGGAAGAAAGTAAACCATTTAGCCTAAGGGGATGTACAGAAAGTAATGAGTAAAGACAAATAAAGGGATTTGGAGAGATGGCAAAGAAATATACGGTTGAAGTCATGAATATGGATAATGGATGAGGCATTACTAGGAATACCCGGATACCCCTTCGAAACATTTTTCATGTTTCAGTTTCACTATGCGTGGTTAAAGGAAAATTGATTTCCCAATTTGATCCTTACTCCAGGGTATGTATTTACCAGGTATGCTTCTCACATCTGTATGGTTTTACAGATGATGAGTGGAAGTAAGTTATTGGGAATTAGGTGATCATCCTCATTATATCGGAATTCGTTGTAATTGGTGATATTTGAGGAAATCGCCTCAGTTTTTGCCGGACGACAAATATTTGGTTTTGATATCCGTTGTTATGCACCAATTTCAAATTGATATACCTGTACGTTTATTTTATAAAGTGAGATATAACTTTTTGAAATTATGTCGATGACATTTATCTATATCAGTTGATGGTTAGGTAAGGAGCAATGAACAGTGGTGTAATTCTTCATAACCATAGTACAGTTTTCAACCTACGACGCACAGGGTTTGAGTTATTCAACTCAAGGGACTTATACAAAGTATTGTATGTTGTCCAGTGTCCATTAGGACAAAGGGGTTGGTCCTCGTATTATATTTTGTTTACTTGTGACTTCTCAAGTTTTAGACAAGTGTTCCGTAGAAATACAAAGTCAAGTTTTCAGAAGTTATAGGTATAAGAGTAAAGTAGAGAACCACGTGTCGCAAGTATCAGGATTCTTTAAGGTGATCGAAGATGTAGATACTTGTGTGAGATATTCAGTTGATAGTAATGGTTTTGAGAAACTTGTTTCTCTTTCAGGTTACTCATAATTGGACACACTCCTAAGTTGAGTAATGCTGATCGGCCTCTCTCCATTTAGTTCACATGCACTGGAGACAGCTGCATGATTTGAATCCAGTTCCAATTAAATCTGTACCTCTGTTTCTATATTGGATATAGAACAGTTAATATCTTAACAATGTTAAGGTATATGGAGTTGTCCGGCTTATGCTTAAAACCAGACACTGGATAACTCAAGGCACGTTTATGTAATGGCAGTTTGTGGGTTAACCCGGGCTATGACGAGGGTTGACTTTCTACCATCTGGAAGATCAATAGTGATATTGTTCTTGACTCGCTACAGTTTTAGTAAAATGGACTTTTTTGGAAAACAATAGTGGGAGTATGGTCGAACTGGAAGTGATTCCAGAACCGCAAATGATTACAAAAAATTTAATAGGGCCTAAAGATTCAATCAGGTTTGAGATTCCATTAGCCACTCCGCAGATATGGTGGGTAACCTCAGGTACCCGAGAGGTACTCCGGTAGCCTCAAGGACAGTGAAAAGGAGGTTCTTGTTTACCCAGACTTGCCATTGCTGCTGTTTCAGACTATGAGACCCGGCAGGAGGATGAGTATAGCGTCGTTCTAAACTAGCTTTAGAAGTGTACGTGTATATGACTCTGCCAGAGAGTTGTTGTGGTCAGTGGGAGCAGCGAAAGCATAGTGGAAAAGTAGCGGAGATAGATCATTTATTTTTGATGTAACAGTCCTAAGTTTTGACTTCATCGGAATAGGTGATGGATCTGTTAAGTAAGTAGTAGGGTGTGATGTCATGGTATATGGATGACATACACATAGTAGTAAGTGAAATTCCTATACTTCGATCGGTTATACTGTGGTTGTCACACAGTGGTTTCTCCACATAGGATTTGGATATAATATTAGGCATTCTGGTTACTAGATCTACGGTTTTATATCTAGATTTGGGTAGTTTCCCAATCTGGGTACTTAGACAGTATTCTAAAAGGTATTTTAGAATGGACGATTCCTGGTATGGTGGTGTACCTGCAGGTGCTCTCTAAAGGTGTCTTACAGACTAAAAAGGAGAGGGGTGTGCATGATTGGCATATCACTTGCTTAGGCAATTGAGTCAATCATGAGATGTCAAGTTCCACACCAGATGTTGTTTTTGCACTAGCTGCAATAAGTTCATATATTAATCCAATCCTGGAGAAACGTTAGGAAGTAGTTTTAGAACATAAGTGGATGTTCTAGGGATATGATAACGGTAGCCTCCTTTGGGAGACGGTTATCATTCCAGGCTTCCAAGGTGACCTGGATGACAGAGTGACTGTCAGAGTTATAGTTTTCCCTCTGACGAGGGGTAGTAGTTTGGACAGGTGGTCCAAGCAGATACTGAGGGAGGCATGGCGCATGATACTGATTAAGTTCAGTTAATGATACAGTCTAAGATGTTTGGATTTGGAGTTCATTTATGAACTAGATCCCATCAGATATCCAGACATATTCTAAGACAGGTATTGCTCATTTCGGGAGATGGTTTTCTCCGCAAACTTGAGATTAATAGAGTCATAGAAAGAAACATCATGGCGGATCCACTCACTGAGGCTATTTCTCGAACGTAATAGTTTCGTAAACGAGCTTTGTGAAACTGATTAGTAGAGGAGTTGGGTGTTCGCTATCACACGGGATGTGAGTATGCGACATCGCAATAATTAGCCTTAAGTGAAAGTAGGAGATTGTTGGATATAGTGCCCTCAAAGTCAAGTATTGGATCGCAGGCACGTGATTGCAATGATTGATGGAGGACATATACCGGTAGGACAGTCTTACTCGAGATGATAGTATACTATCTGGTTTGCCTTTATCATCGTGTACATGCTTTAGGTGATATTACAGATCACTATTACACGTTGATAGAGCCCTTAGGATTCTTGCTTAACTACCAGCAGTATAATGGCGATCATATACGTGAGAGTTGGGTAGTCTATAAGCACATCCTTAAAGTGTCCCTAGTCGTGGGAGTTTCGAGACTGGGCATCGATACTCCATGAGTAGACTAGTGTATACGATCGAGACCACGACGAGGGGCGATGAACGGTCTCACAAGCCGTTGGTGTCAGTTGGATCACCTAAGACATATGCATGTGCTCATTGGGTTATTAGTACACCGGACAGGACTCGCAGGGAACATGCTTGTTGGTATTATACCTGACGTCAGATAGCAGTTCCCTGGTGACATGTTTACAGGTTAGTCTATCGACCTGAGATCGTCATTTGTCTCGTGTGAGTTTCCACTGTACTTTGATTACTACCCTACCACGGCTCAGAGGAGTCGTGTAAACAGGTTTTAGTTGGGTACAGTCCCGAGCCACATGGAGGCGGTGAGCGGATCGGCAGGGGATTCGTTTCTCCCGGTATTGCGGGTGAGGTAGCGCTGTGTCTAAGAGAGCCATTACACGAAGTCCTTGGCAAAGGCATGTGAGATTTACTGGTAGGTATTCCAGTAGTATCTCAGGGTGTTCTGGGCTACACTCCGACACGACTTATACCGCTTTTGCGGGTCTGACGTTTACCAGCCCCCTAGGCCCGATATGCGATACTCATAGACGAACGGAACGGACTGTACGGATATTGTCACTGACAGGCTAAGTAGGGTTTCAGGATGAGTTCGCTCGTCGGCCTCCCTTTGCTCACTACCTTGGTAGCCGTTATGTATAGCTAGTACCACTGACGTGCTTGTGGTTAAACCCACTGCCAGTGTATTGACGAGTCTTTAGAGTCCCCCACAGAAAGTTTTCCAAGTTCGGGCGAAACGTTGTAGAGGTCATATGGTTTTATGGCAGGGTTTGATCATATACGTGCACTTGTGCATGGATCATGATCGGACGGATCATACTAGTAAGCTTTGGTTTAAGCCGGATCCTATTATTAGATTTGTTGGATTACTTTAGTCTCATTGTATTCGCATTCAGTCATAATGCGGATGCAGATATGTATATACAGGTGAGGGGTATCCTTGTGATCTGTCACGAGTTTACTTTAGATGTTGCCATTCTCTTTTTGGATTAAACATTTTGGTTTAAATGTTTAGTGGTGGAAATTGTGAGTGGAAATCATGATGAAGGACATTAAATGAGGCATGTGCATGGCTGATGACTCATGGTCTTATTTTTTGTGCTATGTCAACTTTATTGATTGATTATTGTGTTGAAATGTTATGAGGAGAGAGAGAGGGCAGCCACAAGTGAGGGGTTGGCTCTTGAGATTTCATTCAAGTGCTCTCTCATTTTTATTCCAACACAATAACAAAAGGAGCTCTTCTTTATCTTCTTCACTAGCTCACATTTTCCACCATGTGTCACGCCCCGCTTCCCAAAATACGGAATACGAAGGGTAGACAAGGCCAGCCATGCTCCTACGGTCAAGGAAATGTCCTGCTGTAGTCACACTTCGGCTTCTAGTTTTTCATGGTAAACAGTAATTAATGCGCAGGTAATGAGAAATGCAGTAACTGGAACAAAACGGTAAAATGAACTGACCTGATGGGAAACAAAAGATATAACTCTGGATAGCTAAACAAGATGTCCGTGATGTGCGTCTAGTCCTGGTCCAGGCTAAATCTTCTCATCACACTGAGCATGCATACTCAGGTCGTCAGAGCGACACAATAGCAATATAATATATATAAAATCATGTAACAATTCTAACAGTGATCATGGGTGTATATATATAACAGTAGATCAGTGGCAGTATGGATATGTACATGCAATAATCAATGCACCGGAACGGTAAAAGCAGTAGAATGATATGCCACGTATGTCCAAACAGTATGTATGTATATCGATGCCATCATCCCTATCAGTCTCTAAGTCTCACTGTACAGGTCACCAAGCCTATCGTCAGTCTAAGTGTGAGAGTCAATCACTCGCGAGTGTCCTCCACCCAAGGGCAAGGGACCACGGGCCCAACATGTAACATGTATATCACGGTGAATATCACATACCCTGTAAATCTCCATATATCTCCCTAAATATATAAGCCGGCATGGGACTCCCGAGATTCTGTTGAACTCACACTTAAACTACCCCACACCCCGTGGTCTACATCAAACGCTAACCATAACCCTAAATACTAATCGATCCGTGACAAGTCTGCGCGAGAATTGGAGGCAGGACCTCCATCAAGCACGTCCCGACTAATACCTAAGATAAATGACAGTATCTGATGCCTTATCTGTGACACCCATGCAAGCGCTTCCATAAGTGTCCCATACCACTTATAGTCACACGTACACATATCCCACAGACGTCGACAATGCAATAGAATAATAGGGTCACTGATTGTGCACAAGTACGTATCACTTTCACTTAATCACGGATACACGAACACTGACGTACTTGCCACAATCATCACTAAAATCTAACACTGGGTAAATGCATGATGTCACTAGGTTATCACTGCAATGATATGGGTATGATATGATGCGTAAACAGTATATGAAGCATGATTAAGGTGTCATAAAGTAGTATTCTAACACTTGCACGATTTATCATGAAACGTACGTGTATAGTTTAGCGAAACTATAACAGGTAATAATTAGTATGTTCAGTTAGCTATCCATCTAATTTTGTTTTCAAGCCAATCGGGTTCCAGGATCATTAATTATGACAATTTCATTTTAAGCGCTCGCGGCTGGAAATCCGGTTTTAGAATCAGAAGTCCATTTCGCAACGCATTTTGATCCCAGTTGGGATCAGATTTTAGCGACACTACAGTTGGATGAAATCTAGGGTTTTCAGTAAGGTTTTCAACGCAATAGACGAATCATCAATCGGATCTGGATGTCAGGAGTTATACCCTGTTTAACATTAATATGTCAGTTCTGATTCTGCTGGGACTGTTATGCGTCCCGATCTATTAAATTACAGATTAAATATCAAACGGTAACGAAACAGAATGAAACCAACTGTTTTGTCTAGTTAATAGATTTACCTATAACAAGCAGCGGAGTTCCGCAATCTACGAGTTAAGGAGATCTTGTGGTACCCATTACGGAACAGCAAGCAACAACTGGAGTCGCTCTGGACTGCAGTCCAGAGTCGCACTCCGATCAAATTATTGTCACAGTTTAAGTACAGGAATATCTGGAAACAAGTATAAGGTTAAAGTTCGTCGAGTTGGATTCGATTTGAGCCCTCGAACGCACCATTCTAGTATGTATATAATTTATGGTGAATTTAACGGTTTTCAGGTACAATAAAATTACAGTTTTACGATTAAACTTGGGGGTAGTTGTTTTAGTCGTTAACGATCAAATTTTCCAGCGAAACTTGCACAAGGTATTCATCACAGCAAGGGCCAAAGTAATCAATCCAGTTCCGTCAATTTAGAAAAGTATTTTCTTTGGGAACATGCGTCGAACAGGTATGGCACATA
Organism: Agapanthus africanus; assembly: GCA_030015575.1. Taxonomy (NCBI): domain Eukaryota; kingdom Viridiplantae; phylum Streptophyta; class Magnoliopsida; order Asparagales; family Amaryllidaceae; genus Agapanthus; species Agapanthus africanus. The sequence continues at coordinate 465,880,894 of JASDDO010000014.1, read as the reverse complement.
ATTGGTCTAAACTTGCAACTTTATGATATATGTAATTAAAGATAGCAACTTAGGTAAATAGCATGTAAGCAAGTAAAATGCTTGCCTGGAGACGTTATGGTGATGCACGGCAGCGACAACGACGATCTCTGTAGGTGCTCGACGGAATGCCGGGGCTCGACTCGTGAATGTTGGAAGCGGGGAGGTGCTCTGTGGGTCTCCTGGGTGTTCTGGGATCGTCGACGGTCGATGTCGCTCCGATGATGGCAGCAGTGGCTCGCAGTTTGGGGGTCAGTGCTCGGCTGTGGAGCTTGCGCCTTACACTCCAAAGGGTTCGACGATGGGTGACAGAGAGATTACAGAGAGGGAGAGAACTGAGGGGTTGCGGGAGAGAGAGAGAGATCAGAGATGAGAGACGAGAGAGAGGGCACAGAGGGAGAGGGGGAGAGAGAGAGAGAGAAGCAGTGGGGGAGAGAGTTAGAGAGAAGAAAATAGAGGAGGGGAGAGAGTGCAGGGAGAGAGAGAGAGAGAGAGATTGATGCAGGGAGATTGAGGGGGAGAGAACACAGAGGGGGATGGAGAGAGAGACACAGAGAGATTTAGAGGGAAAAGAGAGAAAATCAGTGAGGGAAATAGAGAGAGGCAGCGAGAGTGATAGAGAGAGCAGAGTGAGAAAGAGAGGGAAAGGGATGGTGAGGAGGATGACGACGACGACGATGATGTTGATGATGATGATGCTACGGGGGAGGTCGACGACGAGACGAGAAGCTCACCGGTCATCGGCGCAGGGGATGTCGAGCTCGGGTGCAGGGGTTCGAGCTCGGCTGTGGGTTTGGGTGCTGGGTGATGGTGGCAGAGAAGAGAGAGGGAAGGTGGTGAGGAGACGAGGGCGGTGATGATGGGAGGAGGTGGTCGGAGGTATGGGGACTCGGGTGATCGGGGATGGGTGTGCAGTGGGTTCGAAGGTGGGAGCGAGAGAGGAGGAGGGAAGAGGTCGAGTGAAAGAGGAAGGAGGCGACATGGGGTTAGAGGGGGTGTGCGCGACGTGGGGTAACGGCTCGCGAACGTGGACGGAGGAGGCGACGTGGGCTGCGGCGAAGGAAAGGGTCGCGAGCGACAGGAGGCGGCAATCCTGGAAGAGAGTCGTTGGGAAGAAGGGGTGTAGAAGCGGGTCGGGTCGGGTTGAAACGGGTCGAGTTGGGTGCTGAAGCAGGCTTGAAGAGGGGATGGGCCGGGCAAGAAAAATAGATTTAAACGGAAAAAGAGAAGGAGACGGGTCTCGGAGTGTTGGGCTGAAGGAATAAATAAGAATAGGATTAAATATTGAGAGAGGGCCGGGCCAGAAAAGCTGGGCTTGAATAAAAGAGATGGAGTTTAGTTTAAAAGAATGGGCCGAGGATAATTAAAAAGGAATTGAGTTTATGAAAAGATAAAGGAATGGGCTTGGGATTGGTTTGGAAAAAGTAATTAGAATTAGGGTTTGGGTTCAATGGAGTTTTGAAAAATAAAAATAATAAATTTATCAATAAAATAAATAAAATTATAAATAACTAATTCATAATTAAGAATAAATAGAATTTTAAGGTAACAGAATACAAATTTTGGTACAAAAGGGGCTGGGTATTACATCATACCACCCTTACAAAAATTTCGTCCTCAAAATTTAAAATAAACGATAAATAATACAAACATAGGCGAGAGCTATTATTTTGCAACTAACACATAAAGATTTACTTGAAATAGGTGGATGAAGAAGTTTGAAGGTTTATATATGTAAAAACATCATACAAAATATAGGTTTAAATAAGTATAAGATAAGAACAACTACAAAGGCAACCTATAAGAATAGCAATAACAACAATATTGAACAATGATATCCGAGGCGTACTCGATAAAATCGAAACTCAAATATATGCACATAAACGTATATCAAAAGTAGCACACCAGAAATAGTAAGTATAAGGCACCCTACTCGAAAATAAGGTAACGACAATAAAATAGTGAAAGATTTGTCGGTAGGTTAAAACATTTTAGGACTATATATCGATCAAATAGTTTTAAAATAACTTAGAAAACTCATATAGTGAAAATAAAAAAAAACATGGAACAAAATGTGCGCGGTGTAAGGTCGCGCTACTGAAAATGAGAATAATAATAATGCACTTAAAATACATAAAACGGAGTAATCAATAACACGTACTCTTTGATAAATACAAAATACTAAAACTACATTTTCGAATAATAGTGCCCCTAAATATAGTTGGGGTAACAGGGAAAAGCACAAGTATGTCTAGGCCTAGGTAGGGTAGGGATTACAATGGAATGTGGCTGATACAAAAGGTCAAAGTGTGACGGCCTTAGGCTGAAGATCAAGGAAATTGGGATCGGGTCAGTACAAGAAGTAAGGGTGAGCCACAAAGGACTACAAGGGAAACGGTATGGGGAGGATAACTTTCGGTACATCATATGAATCAAGAATTTGAAGGGTTAGCTAACTCGAGGATTTCACTATGAACTACTCCTCCCAGAAGGATCTCAATCGAGGCACAGACGAAGGATGAATGGCGGCTCATTCCAAGGATCAGGGTGCGGTACTTTCTAATCGAAACGAGGATGAAAACTATACAATGAGTAGGGGTGGACAGTCAGGGAACTCAACAGAAAAGTAAATGGATATAGGCAATAAACAAGTATCAAGCGAACCAATAATCAAAAGGTTTACGAATTCAGAAGATTTATTTCATTCAAGAAAATTTGAAACAAGACATTCCCAAAGGCGAAAAGTGGCCCTAAACTATACACATTTTCCACCATGGCTTCATCTTCAACCTCCATCCATACAATCTCATGTGTTGAGAATCAATGGATGTTTACAGACAAAGTTATCACACACATTCTTTACTTCACCTTGGACATGTCGGCTAGAAAACTTCATGTCCGAGTTGCTTCGGATTGAAGCGGGAGACCGTATAAAGACTACTTGATGTGGTGCCCTTTTCAACGAGGAGACCGAAGATCGAGAGAGATCATAGATGCCTCAAGGAGCTAAGGATGGTGTTTAAAGACCGAAGGATACGGATCGATCGGTATAGCCATTCTAACTTCTTTGTAGTTGCTAGTTTAGGGTTAAAGGCACGATCCGGGTGAAAGTCTGCGTTAGCGCCGGTATAGTAAAAGTTTTTGTTCCGCGTTTGGCCTCGGATTGACGGCCGGGGTTCTATCGTAGACTTACAGTTTTAACATTGTTTGGGGTTGTCGCATGTTGTCTAGGCGAAGTTAAAAAGTTCGATCGAATGTCAAAAACCTATTTTTTCAAGTTTAAAGTATTCGGAAAATCATGCAAGTAATTCTGTGAACCCTCTAGAAGAATGAAGCCCTAACTCGACTATTTGTATCGCGGAATCGCTGTCATACCCTAGGGTTTGCCGCAGTTTCATGGCGACATGAGTGAGGCTTGGGTCTTCCCTTCTACGGCTGGTGCAAAGGTACTGTGGCATGTTCTGGGTATTATTAAACTGTGCTCAAGTGTTGAGCTCTCAGCCAATTGTATGACTTTGATGAATTGATCGAAAAGTTTAACGTCGTCCGGATATCATGTGATGGGATACAATACTTGGAATCCACACAAATTTGAATTTTATAAATCAAGCAATTTAGTCTCATTTGATTGGTTGCCACGGGATTTTGATGTGATCAAAAGTCCATCGCAACCACGTTTAAGTCTACGGTAGCGCCCCGACCGTCTGTCCGAGGCCAAAATACGGAAACAAAAACTTTTCTTAAACTAGAAACCAGCGCTATCGTATGCTTAAAACCCGGATCGAACCATTAACCTACAACTAGCTAACTAGAGAAGGGTTGGAAAGGATATACCGATCGATCCGTGTCCTTCGGTCTTTGGCCACCATCCCAAGCTCCTCGTGGCATCTCCGCTCTCGATCTCCTCGTCAGAAAGGGCACCACATCATCGATTCCTTTTACGGGCTCCCGCTTCATCCGAAGCAACTCGGGCATGAAGTGTGCTTGTCGATGTGTCAAGGTGTTGTAGAGTATGTTTGTGATCACTTTGCCTCTTGCATCCATTGGTTGGATGGAGGTTGAAGGTGTTGCCATTGGTGGATGATGTAAGCTAGAGGAAGAAGAAGAAGAAGAGGCTCTCTTTTCTTTTCTTTTCTTGTGTTGAATTGATAATGAGAGAAAGAATGAGAAAATACAAGAGCTAACCCAAAAGGATATGGCTGCCCTTTCTCTCTCCATCCATCAATTCAACACACAAATCAATCAATTAAGTGACATTAGTGCTAATAAAGAGACCATGAGTCACTCAATTGATTGTGCCTCTTCATGATGACTTCCACTCACATTTTCCACTTGTAAACATAACCCCAATGTTTACAACAAAAAGATATGGCAACATCTAAAGTAAACTCGTGACGGATCACAAGGATACCCCTCACCTGTATATACATACCTACATCTGCATTCCGACTGAATGCAAATGCGATGAGACTAGTAATCCAACAAATCTAATACTAGGATCCGGCTTAAACCAAAGCCCACTAGTATGATCCGCCCGATCATGATCCATGCACTACTGTACGTATATTATCAGACCTTGCTATATATCATACGGCCTCTACAACGTTTCGCCCGAAACTTGAAAACTGTCTATAGGGGACTCTAAAAACTCGTCAATACTTTGGCTGTGGATTTAACCACTAGCTCGTCAGAGTACTAGCTGTACATAACGGGCTACCAGGTATTGACCAAAAGGGAGGTCAATTAGCGAACTCATCCTGACACCCTACTGAGCCTGTCAGTGACAATATCCGTACAGTCCGGTCCGTTCGTCTATGAGCATCGCATGGAGGGCCTAGGGGGTTGGTAAAAGTCAGACCCCCAAAAGCGGTACAAGTCGTGTCGGAGTGTAGCCCAGAACACCCAGAGATACTACTGGAATACTTACCAGTAAATCTCCTGCCTTGGCCAAGGACTTCGTGTAATGGTTCTCCTAGACATAGCGCGATCTTACCTCCAGTACCGGGAGAGACGAAACCCCTGCCGATCCGCTCACTGCATCCATGTGGCTCGGGACTGTACCTAACTAAAACTAGTTTGCACGACTCCTTTGAGCCGTGGTATGGTAGTAATCAAAGCACAGTGGGAACTCACACGAGAAAAATGACGATCTCAGCTCGACGAACTAACCTGTACACATGTCACCAGGGAACTGCTATCTGACGTCAGGTATAATACCAACTAGCATGTTCCCGGCGAGTCCTGTCCGGTGTACTCATAACCCAATGAGCACCTCTATACATCATAGGTGAACCAACTAACACCAATGGCTTGTGAGACCGGCCACCGCCCCTCGTCGGGGTCTCGACTGTATACACTAGTCTACTCTGGAGTATCGATGCCCTGTCTCGAAAACTCCCATGACTAGGGACCACTTTAAGGATGTGCTTATAGACCCCAGCTCCCACGTATATGATCGCCAGCATACTGCTGGCAGTTAAGCAAGAATCCAAATGGCTCTATCAACATGTAATAGCGACCTGTAAGGTCACCTAAAGCAGTACACGATGATAAAGATAAACCAGATAGCATACTATCATCTTGAGTAAGACTGTCCTACCGGTATAGGTCCTCCCTCAATCATTGCAATCACGTGCCTGCGATCCAATAATTGACTCTGAGGACACTATATCCAACAATCTCCCACTTGCACTCAAGGCTAATTATTGCGATGCCGCATACTCACAGCCCGTGTGATACCGAACACACAACTCCTCTACTAATCCGTCTCACAAAGACCGTTTACGAAACTATTGTGTTCAAGGAATAGCCTCAGTGAGTGGATCCGCCCTGATGTTTCTTTCTATGTCTCTCTTTATCTCAAGTTCGCGGAGAAAACCATCTCCCGAAATGAGCAATACCTGTCTTAGAATATGTCTGGATATTTGATGGGACCTTGTTCATAAATGAACTTCAAATCCAAACTTCTTAGATTGTATCGTCAACTGAACATAATCAGTATCCTGCGCCATGCCTCCCTCAGTATCTACATGGACCACCTGTCCAAAATACTGCCCCTCGTCAGAGGGAAAACTATAACTCTGACAATCACTCTGTCATCCAGGTCACCTTGGAAGCCTGAAATGATAACCATCCCCCGAAAGAGGCTGTCATTATCATATCCCTAGAACATCCACTTATGTTCTAAAACTTTTTCCGAACGTTCCTCCAAGATAGGATTAATATCCACTTATTGCATCTCGTGCAAAAACAACATCGGGTGTGGTACTTGACATCTCATGATCAACTCAATTGCCTAAGCAAGTGATCTGCCAATCATGCACATCCCTCTCCCTTTTAGTCTGTAAGACACCTTTAGAGAGGGTGAATCCATCACCTGCAGGTACACTACCGTGCCAGGAGTCGTCCATTCTAAAACATCTTTAGAATGCTGTCTAAGTACCCAGATTAGGAAACCACCCAAATCTAGATCTAAAACCATAGATCTAGTAACCAGAATGTTTGATATAATATCTAAGCCTTATGTGGAGAAAACACTGTGTGACAACTAAAGTATAACTGATCGTAGTATAGGAATTTCACTTCTTACTCTATGTATGCCATCCAAATACCAGGACATCACATCCTACTACTTTCTTAACAGATCCATCTCCTATTCTGATGAAGTCAAACCTATGACTGTCACATAAGAAATAGATGATCTATCTCCGCTATATCTGCTTTAGTCCATAAATAGACAAAAGACACTTGTCCACTATGCTTCCGCTGCTCCCACTAACTACGACAACCCTCTGGCAGAATAATATACACGTGGACTTCTAAAGCCAGTTCAGAACGATACTATACTCATCCTCCTGCCGGGTCTCATAGCCTGGGACAACAGTAATGGCAAGTCTGGGTAAACAAGAACCTCCCTGTCACCGCCTTTGAGCATACCGAAGTACCTCTCGAGTGCCTGAGGTTACCCACCATATTTGCAGAGTGGCCAATGGAATGTCAAACCGGATTGAATCTTTAGGTTCTTATCAAATTTTCAGTAATCGTTTGCGGTTCTGGAATCACTTCCAGTTCTACCATACTCCCACTACTGTTTTCTGGAAAAAAAATTTCCATTTTACTAAAACTGTGGCGAGTCAAGAACAATATCACTATTGAACTTCCAGATGGTAGAAAATCAACCCTCGTCATAGCCCGGGTCAACCCACAAACAGCCATTACAGAAACGTGCCTTGAGTTATCCAGAGTCTGGTTTTAAGCATAAGCCGGACAACTCCCCGTACCTTAACATTGTTAAGATATGAACTATTCTATATCCAATATAGAAACAGAGGAACTGATTTAATTGGAACCAGATTCAAATCATGCTGTTGTCTCCAGTGCATGTCAACTAAATGGAAGGAGGCCGATCAGTATTACTCAACTTAGGAGTGCTTCCAATTATGAGTAACCTGAAAGAGAAGCATGTTTCTCAAAACTATTACTATCAACTTAATACCATACACAAGTATCTACATCTTCGATCACCTTAAAGAATCCCGATACTTGCAACAGCTGGTTCTCTACTTTACTCTTATACCTATAACTTCTCAAAACTATGACCTTGTGTTTCTACGAAACACCTGTCTAAAACCAGAGAAGTCACAAGTAAACAGAGTATAGTACGAGGACCAACCCCTCTGTCCTAATGGACACTAGACAATATACAATGCTTTGTATAAGACCCCTGAGTTGAATAACTCAATCCCTGTGTGTCGTAGGTTGAAAACTGTACTTATGATTAAGAAGAATTACACCGTCGTTTAATGCTCCTTACCTAACCATCAACTGATATAGGCAAATGTCATAGACATAATTTCAAAAAGTTATATCTCACTTCATAAAAATGAACATACAGATATATCAATTTGAAATTGGTGCATTAAAACGGATATTCAAAACCAAATATTTGCCGTCCGGCAAACAACCCAGGTGATTTCCTCAAATATCACCAATTACAACAAATCTCGATATAATGAGGACAATCACCTAATTCCCAAAAACTTACTCCCACTCATCATCTGTAAAACCATACAGATGTGAGAATTAAACCCGATAAATACATACCCTGGAACAAGGACTAATTGGGAAATCAGTTTTCTTTTAACATTACACAGTGAAACTGAAACATATAAATGTATCGAAAGGGTATCCGGGTATTCCTAGTAATGCCTCTTCCATTAGCAGATTCACAACTGTAACCGTATATTTCTTTGCCATATCTCCAAATCCCTTTATATGTCTTTAGTCATTATCTTCTGTACACCCCTTTAGGCCAAATGGTTTTCTTCCTTCCCTACCGTTCGGCACCAGCCTATGGTTTAGAAGAAGACTATCCAATAAGCGTAATAGGTGTACTGTCCTACCCCTAGGAGCACTCGCAACCGGAGAGAAGGTGAGGATAAAAGACAACTGAATAAAACCTTATTCCTATTTCTCCTAAACCAGAATCCATCCCCGAACTGGAACAAGTTCTTTCAAGTTCGTATATAAACATACGAAGGAGTATCCAAAAAACTGTGGATCTTCGTAGTGATACGGGGTGTTCCGGATAAATACAAAGGTGAAGTAGGAGTGGCGATGAAATACTTGGTTTGGTCATGAATAGCAGTCGTAATTTACTTTGCCCTCTTACTAATCCCTTTATATGTCTTTACTTAATACCTTCCGTACACTTTTAGGCTAAATGGTTTTCTTCATTCCCTACCATTCGGCACCTGCCTATGGTTTGGATGAAGACTATATAATTAGCGTAATAGGTGTACCGTCCTAATCCATGGAACACTCGCAACCTGAGAGAAGGTAAAAGGAAGAGACGACTGAATAGTCCTATTCGTTTTCTCCAGAACCGGAAACCATCCTCGAATAAGTTCCTTCGAGTTCGTATATAACCATACGATGGTTTTATCAAATGGAAGTGAATGTTCGTAGTAAGACGGGGTGTTCTAGAGAAAAGGTTAAAAGTAGGAGTGGCAATGAGGTATGCAACTCTGACAATCCAAAAGCCAGTGTTTTAAGAAGGTTCGGTTAACTTGGTCACTGAGTCACAGTCAAGGGTCGGGTCATGGTCGCTGCCAAAGAGAGAGAGAAAACAAACACTCAGCGTGCACTCTAACCTAGATCAGAATGGTTATCGCTTTATCCAATCAGGAAACCTCCCACTGTAACGTCAAATTATCCTCCAAACCTGAAAGAAGAATTAGTCGGGATCACCCGAGGAGTAAACCAAATCATCAGTGGGAATCGGGATCCAACTATCATCGCATGATAACGTGATGGAATCCACTCACGTTATCACACTCCAGAAGGTATGCGCATATGTGGCAAGTTTCAGTTTCTTTAGAAACTCCCGATGTGATTTTTACCCCATGCTCTTATGACCTTGACGAAGGTCAACAAATCATAAGTCACATGTCAAGTTCTACCCGTCATTGTCTAGGTTAATTTAAACCCACCCGTACAAGCCCTTAACGAAGGTCGACAAGGCTATACGACTGTCCCAAACCTACGCATCTATCTATGCAACAGAAAGGTAACAAGCAGCTACCATTCACTATGCCTTGACGAAGGTCAACAAACATAGCATGAATACTAAGTGCTACCCGTCTGAAATGACGGAGGGCTACGAATGGTTTTTGGCGAAAAACCTTTAACGTAATGAACTTGATATCGTTGAAGGAACCAGATAGCTTTTTATAAAATTATAGTGGCGAAAACCTTTGCTAAAGAGGTCACTCCCGGTGATGGGATCTCGTCTCTTTCCCCATAGAATGAGGTGCAGGATATTCCAACTGAATACCACGATGCAAAGCAAAAAGGCAATCGGCTATAGTGAAGTTATTACCCTGACGCAAACTTCTGTCGAAGGGATCACTCCCGGTGAAGGGATCTCGGCCCTTGCCTCGTCAACTGAGGTGCTGGATATTCATAACCGAATACCACTGTGCAAAACAAAAGTATACGTCCTTGCAATAACAGTTTTTTGAAAAATATTCCAACAATATCAGAATAGGTTTGTTTAGCTTGCATTGATCCGAATCAATGCAGTCCCATCAATTAATCACACCACAAAAGAACGAAAATACGATGTACGTATATGCCATCCGCATTCGCCACTGGGTCCCGTCATCACCCGTTAGGTTACTTAACTAACAATAGAGCGGGGACTGGACAAGCGCGGGTGTAAAACATATACAACATCTACTAGTATATATATCAATATATAATATTCGCTCCAGGCGTAATAAAATGCAACATCACAGAAAGGTAATAAGCATCACAGAACAATACAGATAATCTGGGATCCCCGGGTTTCATAGAGCCGCTGCTGAAACCCGACGTTCCCCTGGTCGTTTGGATAGCCTGTGCAATGAAATCCTAGACCCCTACGGGCGCGGCAAGTTACCCGCCAAAACCTGAAGTGAGGCAGCCCCCTTCAATAAAGTGAATGGACCACCCAGCACTTCACGTAATCCGGTAACTTGAGCACCCCTCATGGGGTCAACCTATACCCCTACGAGTCCGGCGAATAGCCCGCTAATTCTAGAGTGAAGCCCCTTCCGTCTCAAAGCCATGAGATGCGGGCTTGTTGCCCTCTAGAACCCGGCTATGCGTGCACCCCACCGTGGGTTAATCCTTGCACAGAAAGTAAAATATACAACGGGTACATCGACCTCAGCCCGGTCGTGCCCCAAAAGAATAATATACAAACAGGAAGTGATGGCAGTCCATATGTCGGATACTCGCCCCGCAATATCAAATGTACAAATATAAACAAACTGTACTACCATTGCACCAAGCTATCCACCACGACAAATCCGCAACATCACAGCACAACACAAAACATCAACATGAATGTCACGTTCGCAAATCCGTCTAAAAGGACTATAGCAATTAGACAAGATTTACCGATCAAATGACATTCATGGTCGCAGATATAATGTAAATACTGTGAACCAACATATTTAAAGTTTTCGATCAACAAAATTTCCCGAAGTGGACCCCAAGCATAATACCCAGTACTCAAACAAATCAAGGCCCAAAAAAAATTTACCAGAAACCTATTTTCCAAGTCAGAGACCACCTGAAGAAATTTGGTGAGATGAAGCCTCAGAATAGTGGCGGAACCACGGCCAAAAGGAGGGTAAGGCCGCGGTTCCACGGCGTTACTGTTGGATCGTGCTACCAATTTTCTACAGTGCTCCTAAAAAAACCTGCCTGATTTTCTAACATACCCAAAAAAATTTTTAGAGCACAAAATAAATTCGACAGAAACTTGATGACTTGGAATCGCGATTTCAGAATTTTCGTTCGATCGAAGTTCTAAACACGTTAGAACAAGCTAGTAAAGGTTAATGGCGTGGCTCTGATACCATGTAAGTCTACGGTAGCGCCCCGGTCATCTGTCCGAGGCCAAAATGCGGAAACGAAAACATTTCTTAAACTAGAAACCGGCGCTATCGTATGCTTAAAACCCGGATCGAACCATTATACAACTAGCTAACTAGAGAAGGGTTGGAAAGGCTATACCGATCTATCCGTGTCCTTCGGTCTTTGGCCACCATCCCAAGCTCCTCGCGGCATCTCCGGTCTCGATCTCCTCGTCGGAAAGGGCACCACATCATCGATTCCTTTTACGGGCTCCCGCTTCATCCGAAGCAACTTGGGCACGAAGTGTACTTGCCGACGTGTCCAAGGTGTTGTAGAGAATGTTTGTGATCACTTTGCCTCTTGCATCCATTGCTTGGATGGAGGTTGAAGGTGTTTCCATTGGTGGATGATGTAAGCTAGAGGAAGAAGAAGAAGAAGAAGAGGCTCTCTTTTCTTTTCTTTTCTTGTGTTGAATTGATAATGAGAGCAAGAATGAGAAAATACAAGAGCTAACTCAAAAGGATATGGCTGCCCTTTCTCTCTCCATCTATCAATTCAACACACAAATAAATCAATTAAGTGACATTAGTGCTAAAAAAGAGACCATGAGTCACCTAATTGATTGTACCTCTTCATGATGACTTCCTCTCACATTTTCCACTTGCAAACATTAACCCAAATGTTTACAACAAAAATATATGGCAACATCTAAAGTAAACTCGTGACGGATCACAAGGATACCCCTCACCTGTATATACATACCTGCATCTGTATTCCGACTGAATGCGAATCCGATGAGACTAAAGTAATCCAACAAATCTAATACTAGGATCCGTCTTAAACCAAAGCCCACTAGTATGATCCGCCCGATCATGATTCGTGCACTACTGCACGTATATGATCGGACCCTGCCATATATCATACGGCCTCTACAACGTTTCGCCCGAAACTTGAAAACTGTCTGTGGGGGACTCTAAAGACTCGTCAATACTTTGGCTGTGGATTTAACCACTAGCTCGTTAGAGGTACTAGTTGTACGTAACGGGCTACCAGGTATTGACCAAAAGGGAGGTCGATGAGCGAACTCATCCTGACACCCTACTGAGCCTGTCAATGACAATATCCGTACAGTCTGGTCCGTTCGTCTATGAGCATCGCATGGCAGGCCTAAGGGGTTGGTAAAAGTCAGACACCCAAAAGCGGTACATGTTGTGTCGGAGTATAGCCCAAAACACCCTGAGATACTACTTGAATACTTACCAGTAAATCTCCTGCTTTGGCCAAGGACTTCGTGTAATGGCTCTCCTAGACACAGCGCGATCTCACCGCCAATACCGGGAGAGACAAAACCCCTGCCGATCCACTCACTGCCTCCATGTGGCTCGGGACTGTACCCAACTAAAACCTGTTTGCACGACTCCTTTGAGCCGTAGTAGGGTAGTAATCAAAGCACAGTGGGAACTCACACGAGAAAAATGACGATCTCAGATCGATGAACTAACCTGTACACATGTCACTAGGGAACTGCTATCTAACGTCAGGTATAATACCAACTAGCATGTTCCCGGCGAGTCATGTTCGTTGTACTCATAACCCAATGAGCACCTGTATACATCTTAGGTGAACCAATTGACACCAATGGCTTGTGAGAACGGCCACTGCCCCTCGTCATGGTCTCGACTGTATACACTAGTATACTCCGGAGTATTGATGCCCTGTCTCGAAAACTCCCACGACTAGGGACCACTTTAAGGATGTGCTTATAGACCCCAGCTCCCACGTATATGATCGCCATTATACTGCTGGCAGTCAAGCAAGAATCCTATGGGCTCTATCAACGTGTAATAGCGACCTGTAAGGTCACCTAAAATAGTACACGATGATAAAGATAAACAAGATAGCATAATATCATCTTGAGTAAGACTGTCCTACCGGTATAGGTCCTCCCTCAATCATTGCAATCACATGCCTGTGATCCAATAATTGACTCTGAGGGCACTATATCCAACATCACGTAGCATACGCGGATACTCGCCGGGTAACCTTATTAGATAGCCATGCCCATAGCCCCGACCAAGTGACTGTAGGAGAACACCGTCGCCAAAAGCATCCGTTCGGGTGCTCGAGGCCGCGGTGTTCCTCCATAGTGCACTTCGTCGACGGCATCGTGGGGTGCGGTCGTCTGCTAAAGTTTCCAACGAGCATTCGATCAGGTTGTCCGGAATCTTGTTGAATTACCCGACTTGATATTGAAAAGTGTTTTCGAGATCGAGACAAAAATGCGGGGGTTGTAATTGTTAGGCATGAGTTGTCTAAGGAATTCATTTGGTTAGGCATGAAATCTAAGTATGTGATACATTGGGTTTATGATGTCTAATGTGGTTGCGGATTCCAACTGTTGTAGTTTTCACTTTCTTTTCTACGACCGTAAGTGTAACATGTGGTATATCGCCGGTTTCGTTGCTATACGACAAAGACAGTTAGGATAAGCATATTTACTTACGTTGATGACATGTGATATTATGTGTTGCTGGGATATGTTATATTGGATCGTCATGTTTGAATAGCCGGGTTTTTTTATGTGAGATAAGAGTTTTTAATTTTCATTCATGTAAAAACTTGTATGTAATATTCTTTTATTAGGAACTTCTGGGTTGAGGAAGATGTAACCGTTGATGTATATTATTTACTTTTCTACATTAGGATAGACCCAAGGAGGGGAGTGTTAAATATGTATATGCCTTAGAGGCCATTGTTGTACATATGATATATATTACAGTGGATGCTAGGATATATATAGAGAGAAATTTCTTGCTCGACATGATAGTATGCTGTAACGTTTCAGAAATCGTTTTGCGAATTTTCCCGTTTTAGGGCAAAATTGTCAGTATTTTTCGTTTTAACCCGATTTCGATCAAACGTCCGTATAAGCTTACCGGCACCTTTTTTAGCTAAAATAAATCTTGTGCGCGAACTTTAGGGGGTTTTGGGAGGTTTTGGTTCAGATAGAATTTTTCCCAAATAAAATATTATTTTAAGCGGTATTTGGTTCACGTAAATCGGGAAATTTCTTCTCTTGAGAATAAATTATTTTTTTTGTCACTAGAATATTTTGGAAACTTCTATTTAAATATGTAGATATTTTTGGAGTGCAAAAGGAATTATTTTAAAAAGAAAAGAAAAGGTGTAAAGGTGGCAATTAGCATTTATTAGCATTTATTACTCTTTTTCCTAGCAATTTCTTCACAAAATTACCCCCTCAATCCCTTGGCCGGCCCTTCCTTTCCCTTTGCTGCCCCTTATCATTTCCACCCATTTTCAACTCATTTTGCATCAAATAAATCATGAAAAATCCAAATAAAATCACAAAAACTCACATATATTTATTTTCCTTCATTCTTCTTCACAAAAGTAGCTTGGATCTTCATTCAAAACATCATTTTAGAGGAAAAGATGATGAGTTTGGCTTCTTGGTTTTGATCTTTTGTGGAGGTATAATACCCTAACTCTAATCCTTTTTGTTGTTTCTAAATTTCTAATTAGTATATTAATTGTTTATTTAAGCTTTTAATTTCATGTTTGAAATTCAAGACTTGATTTTTATGATAATCTAATTAGGGTAAAACTTGATTTATGTGTTTAATGTTTATTTGAAGTGTTAATTTGTGTTTTGGAGAAAATTAACCTAGTAGAAAATGTTAATTTTTGCTAATGAACACTTTGTTTAATTATGCAATTTTGCTTACTAGGTTTTTGCTAAAATTTATTTAGCAAGTGTTTAAAAATATAGGAACGGTTTAGATAGATTAGTTAAGCTATTTTAAGGTGTTTATAATCGCTAGATATGCGTTAGCTTGAAACTAGTGCGAAATATTGTGATAAGTTGTTTACTAGATTTCGGGGTTTTTCCGATGTGGGTTCGATTGGTCGTTGCGAGGTTATATCTATTGTATTCCTCGTAATTTTTGTGTTGTGTTGCGCGATCGGGACGATCGGGGTCTAGACTTAGTGTTTTGTAGTTTAGCGACCCCAATCAGGGTTTTTGGCCGATGTCGTGCGCGATAGATGCGCTAAGCGCGCAGTGTAATTTTCCGAGCGTCATTCTTGCGTTTCGAGGTCTTTTCGTCGATGTAGGATATTTGCTTATGTGTTGTGTTTGTGAAATTTTAGGTTCGCAAGAGGGGACTTCGGACGCTACGACAAAGGAAAACAGGTGGTAGGCTTCACTTAGCCAGGAGCGTTGGTGAGTAGATTTAACATCTACGGGGGAATCGCCCGCATGGCGTTATGCGTCTGGGCTAGAGATGTTATTTCTGTCGCATATTCTATGTCATATTTAGAATTGCGCGTTTAACCTATTACTTAGATATTTTTGTTCTTGGACTAGTATCCTTAGGACACTGCACATATTATTGACGATTCATGTTGCACGAGCACTGATTGTATGCTACAGACACCGTCAATAATTGCCATGTCACGCACAACCCACTTATAGATATAATATTGCTTGGTTAGGGACATTGAGACTTTGATTCATATTTCTTTACGCATTGACTTATAGCATACCTGTATACCTACATGCTTACACATATGTTCTGACATACTTACATGCTAGTTACCTGTATACCTATAGAGTATTGTACCATTAGTGATAGGTACATGCACACTTTATGACATAGCTACAGGTATTCCATGCACACTTATTTCACTTATACTCAGGGGGTATACTACATCATTACTTGTAGGTAGATACATATATCTTGCTATACCTTTATGTTTTCACATACATCTGGTTATAGCTACATGTTTACCTTTACTTGATGCTATTTAGAATTGGAGAAAATAGGAACCGCATGATATTTTATATTAACTTATTGCAGTTAATTAGCGGCTTTCCCTTGATATGCTTTCATTACAGTTTTATGTTGCATATATTATATTCATGGATTTTCACATTGAGATATGGATTTTACATGTTGTTTTCTGGATTTGGGAACCGTGGTAGTTCATGAAATTATGCATTATTTAAAAAACCCGGTTTCCCTTGATATGATATTTCAGCAGCCACCATGAGATTTGTTGTTTACGATGTGTATACCCCACGCGAGGAAAGGAGGGGTCCGTGTGCGGGTACATGGTGGGGCCCGGAGGTACCCCGAAGCAAGAACGATGTCGTGGTGTCAGGCGATGAGGCTTAGGGGAACCATACTATCCGGTGACAGGACCAATGACTCAGCGGCTATCATGTGGATACCGACGGGAGTCATGTACGTATGGATACTTCGAGAGGCGAGGGTCAGAGCTAGGCACTCGAGCTTTCGGGATAGCGTATGATACGTACCTATCAGGATGTTAGTCTGGGAGACGGCATATGATAGATCAGTATTTATGTGTCGATGCTTGGCACATTGGTTTCATGATATTTCTAATTTCTCCTTGTATATATAACAGGGGATTTATCCGCTGTTATATATACCCTTACACCAATATTAGTGGAATGGGACGTTAATATATGTGTATTGACCTCATCATATTTATTTATGTCATTATATTTCGGATGTTAGAGTTTTGCTGGAGATTTGATTCGGGATATAAGAGATTCATTTGAGATTGGATACTGGATAGATATGTGAGATCCACTCGATGTTGTACATTCGATATCTGTGAGATATACTTGATGATTGTACATTCGATTATGTGAGATATACTTGATATTGTACATACGAGATATGTGAGATATACTTGATGTTGTACATTCGATATATGTGATATATTGATATTGTGCAATTGAGGAGATGTGATACTTAGATGATATGAGAGCCAATTTGGGGGCTGATTTGAGGAATTAGGATTTGGATTGTCTTGATGGATTTGATCCTACCACGATGTCAGGATTCCGTGGAAATGACATATTTTATTCCATACTCTACATTTACTGTTTATGTACCGCTTCATGCATTAGTGTACCTGTTAGAGTACCTTCCATGACTGTTGCGTTTACATACCTTTATTCATATCATTTCTTCATGTATTAGTTGTACCTGCTAGTGTACCATTCATGATTATTGCATTCATATGACTTTTTATTGCTATTAATTGCACATGTTCGATTAACGCTATACGTGCATACTCGCGATTACCTGCATATGTTATTTACTATTCACGAGTTGGCAACTCACCCCCATTGTGCCACAGTGTTTGCAGGTGTTCCTCAGGATAGTCAGAGGCAGGCTATTATCACACATCTTATCATCTTTTGCTACGGATACCGCATCAGCTCACAGTGTGCAGTTTGCTTAGGTGGGTTTTGTGGTTATTCGTTGTATTGTATATTTGTTGTATCCATGTACTCTCCATCTACTATTTTCATATTGACTTAGAGACTTGGTGAGGACGATGATGTATATTATGTTGGATTTGTTGTCTTTTATACAATTTCCTTTCTATCGTCTTCTATTTCTTCGCTACGGCATCGTATATTTGTTGTGGTGGTTGTTTTCCGCCTTTGGCCGTGGATTTGCTCCCGTTGGGGATGCTTTACTTTTTATTTATGTTGTACCCACTTTTGGGGTTGGTTTTTATAAAGGAGGTGCTGCCAAAATTTTAAAGGAAATAAAGTTGGACTTTAAAAGAATTTGGGTTGTGATTTCAAAGACTTTTAAACAATATTTCTTATCTTTTCTTGTCTTTTACTGGTTTAGATTTCTGGGTTTTGGCTTTCTTTTACTGCGTTACGCCTGTAGACGTTGCGTAGTATTAGGACCGTCACGTTCCAATTTCGGGTCGTGACAAAGTTGGTATCAGAGCGCTAGGTTTTTACCTTACGGAGTGTACGATGACCTTGATATGATGGAGTAGGTAGCTTAAGTAGAGTAACGTAGTGTGTGTATGTCTGCAGCATACTCACGATGCAGTACTCCACCTAAAGTGACCTAAGTACAATTACTTGAAATTCCTTCCTTGATGATTCATATCCTTGTGATTCGATTTTCGTGTTCATATCGAATCCTATCCCTATTTATAGCCTTTGCCGCCGACGACTATGGGGACTCAGAGAGGTGCAGCGAGGGCCGAGGTCAGAGTTGACTCGGGTGGGTCAATGACTGACCAGGATGGCACGCTCGTTGCATAGGTGCAGACGGATCCGCCTTCGATAAATAGTTTCGCTAGGCTTGTGGCAGAGATGCAGGACATGCGCCAGACGATGAGTTCATTGGTTGAGGCCATTCGAGCGCAGCGATAGGAGGTTTTCGACCCTGCTACCCAGTTGTTCCTTGCGATCAGCACACAGTATTCCGTCACCTACATAGCACCAGTGGATGCAGCCCCAGTTTACAAGACACGTATTCCAGAGACTCTGAGAGTTCCGGAACAGTGGAGGACTCGTACCGGTGTACCAACCCAGAGACAGAGGACTAGTCATCGAGATAGGTTTCGTAACCGTTGCGGGAGTAGCAGAGGTTTGGGACGAGGGGACTCGTGTTAGCTAGATCAGCCGTTTGTTGTGTTAACTTCTGCCAGCGATTCTTTTGTTGCGCGACACGTATTTCAGTCGTATGCAATCGGTTAGGAGATTCATCCGTCACTTGATCCTTCTAGAGATGTTGGATTTGACGTTCTCCTGGGCATGCACTGGTTAATTACGTGCTTGGCGTCTGTGTACTACCGCGAGGAAACAGTCAGGTTTTTTTTCCCGTCAAGTCAGTTCTTGTTGTGCAGGGGGCAGTGGTGCCGCCTCTCACAGCTCGAATTCAGCCTTTTTCGCTAGTCGGCTTTTGAGGAGAGGATGTCGAGGATTCTTGGCATTCATTCGTGATACCGGAGCCACAGTGGGTTTGTTGGACCGGGTTCTTATCATGCGAGAGTTTTCCGACGTTGTTCCAGATGAGCCGGCGGAGCTTAGGGAGCTTAAGGATCAGCTGCAGAGTTGTTTGTTGGGGGGCTTGTGCATCTGAGCGTTTCGCATTGGGGAGCTCATATTTCTGTTCGTCAAGGAGGAAGACGACAGTTTGAGGTTGTGTATTGATGGATCGTCAATTGAACCGGCTTACGGTGCGGACAGGTATCCTTTACCTCGCATTGACGATTTCTTCGATCAGCTCCTAAGTGCGAGACATTTTTTTCTAAGTTTGTTTGGGGATCATGTCATCATTGTTGCGGGTTCGGAGTGATGACATTCCGAAGACTGCCTTGTGTGTGCTACGGGCTTTGTGTGTGCTGGTGTGTCATTGGACTCACCAATGCCCTAGTAGCACTCGTAGATGTGATGAACCGGATTTCTTCAAGCCGTTCCTCGACCAGTTATTATTGTGTTATTTATAACATTCTGGTCTATTTAATGTGTCTTTAGGGACAGGAGCAGCACTTGAGGATTTGATTTGCAGATACTGGGAGAGCCCCAACGGTTTGCTAGATTCTCGGAGTGTTCCTTCAGGCTTGTTATGTTGACTCTTAGGTCTTGTAGTTATGGGAGACGGTTTTCGTATGGTTCCGAGGAAGATCGAGGCCATACAGCTTTGGCCCAGACTTGTATACGGGACGGAAGTCCGCAGATTTTGGGCTTAGCAGGTTTTTACAGCCGTTTCATGCAGGATTGCTAGTGTAGTGCCGCACCGTTGACTGGACTGACCTGAAAGGAGGTTTCTTTTTCTTTGGACTGAGGCATGCGTGCGGAGTTTTTCAGCAGTTGGAGATTCGGTTAACAACTGCACCAGTTCCTCTTGCTTTTTGGTTCGGGTGACTTTGTTGTTTTAACTGTGATGTTTCACGGGTGGGGATCGATTGTGTACTGAGGTGACACTATAGAGTTATCGCTTTTGCTTCCCTACATTTGGAGGAAGTACTAGCAGGATATTCCACTTACGATCTGGAGATAGCCGCGGTGGTCTTGCATTGGAGATTTGGAAACACTACTTGTTCGAGAGTCGTGTCAGATTTTCACGGACTATCAGAGCTTAATGTACACCTTCCTGCAGCAGATTTTGATTGTTGAGATAGACTTCTGTAGATTCACAGTTCTTGTGCGATCGTGGAGCACAGCTTATGTTCGTCTCTACTGAGGGGACAACTTGCTCATGTCCGCGCCCGACCACTTTTCCTTAATCGCTTTCGCGAGACACTGCCCGCCGATGCTCGTTCGTCAGAAATACTTGAGCATACTTGGCTGGGTAATAATTCGGAGTCCTTGATTTGTGACAAGGGTGTGATGAGTTTACGGATGCGTTTGTGTACCTGATACTATTGGGTAGAGACTTGAAATCCTAGAGCAGGCACATCTGTCAACTCTCTGTACTCATTCAAGTTCCACCAGCATTTGACGTGACTTGTGAGATAGTTACGGGTGGGCAAGGATGTAAAGAGAAGTTTCGGATTTCGTTTCAAGGTGTTGTCTTGTTGTGTGTTTTGGTTGAGCATCTGAGACCGGCTGGAGAGTTGCAACCTTAAACCGTTTCGAAGTGGGAATGGGAGCAGATCTCCATGAATATTCGTTGTGGCGTATACCCAGGTTTAGTCAGGGTGTGACTCCATTCGGATGCTTGTTGTACGGTTATACTCAGTTTGCTCAGTTGTTCTTTGTTAAGTTTGTGTGTTGCACGGAGTTCCTTTATGGGTCGTATCCAATGAAGGCACCATGTTCGCTTGCCGTCTTGAGCAGGAGCTTCAGGAAGCCTTGGGTACTGGTTGAACTTTAGCTCCGTCTTTCCATCCGCAGAATGATGTTTTTGTGAGAGCGGGCTATACCGACTCTAGAGGTTATACTCGTGCATACGTACTAATTGTTGTCGGCAGTGGGGATCGTCACTCGCCATTGCTAGGATTCTCCTTCGATAGTTGTTATCAGGAGACACTCCAATTGACAACCTTTAGGTTTAGGGGTTAGGTCGTGTCGATCACCAATCTGTTTTTTTCTGACTCTGCGTTGTTGGACTTTTGGACCCCAGCTAGTCTAGATACTTCGGAGATGATCCAGTTGTTCAGGTCAGAATGATGACAGTCCTGTGCGGACAGAGATCTTATGCCGACCAGGGTGGTCGCAAGCTTGAGTTCACAGTGGGAGATCATGTATTCCTATGGATTTTCCGATAAATGACGTGTGGAGTTTTGGGAATCTTATCCCAGGATTGTAGGTCCTTTTGAGATCCTTTAAGCGAGTTAGTTCGTTGCCTTTAATTTGGCACTTCCGCCCAGATTATTGGGTTTTCACCCCGCATTCTTTTTGTTGATACTTTGCAATTACCTTCATGACTTTTTTTCACATGATTCAGCATTAGACTATTTGCTTTGACGCGATCTTTTCGCTCACCGACAGCCATTGGTGTTAATGGCCCGGCAGGTGGAGAAACTTCGATCAAGGGTCTTGCTATTTGTGGTGAGTTTTCTTGAACGTAGCCGTATAGTGAGATGATCACTCGGGAGGCTGCGAGCGAGAATTGGGAGTTTTGTACTCTTGTTTTTGAAGGTACGCTTACTAAAAAATTTTAATTCGGGGACGAATTTTTATAAGGGGGGAGATTGTAACGTTTCAGAAATCGTTTTGCGAATTTTCCCGTTTTAGGGCAAAATTGTCGGTATTTTCCGTTTTAACCCGATTTCGATCAAACGTCCGTATAAGCTTACCGGCACCTTTTTTAGCTAAAATAAATCTTGTGCGCGAACTTTAGGGGTTTTTAGGAGGTTTTGGTTCAGATAGAATTTTTCCTAAATAAAATATTATTTTAAGCGGTATTTGGTGCACGTAAATCGGGAAATTTCTTCTCTTGAGAATAAATTAATTTTTTTGTCACTAGAATATTTTGGAAACTTCTTTTTAAATATCTAGATATTTTTGGAGTGCAAAAGGAATTATTTTAAAAAGAAAAGAAAAGGTGTAAAGGTGGCAATTAGCATTTATTACTTCTTTTTCCTAGCAATTTCTTCACAAAAAATTCACAAAAATACCCCCTCACCCCCTTGGCCGGCCCTTCCCTTCCCCTCGCTGCCCCTTATCATTTCCACTCATTTTCAACTCATTTTGTATCAAATAAATCATGAAAAATCCAGATAAAATCACAAAAACTCACATATATTCATTTTCCTTCATTCTTCTTAACAAAAGTAGCTTGGATCTTCATTCAAAATATCATTTTGGAGGAAAAGATGATGAGTTTGGTTTCTTGGTTTTGATCTTTTGTGGAGGTATAAAACCCTAACCCTAATCCTTTTTGTTGTTTGTAAATTTCTAATTAGTATATTAATTGTTTATTTAAGCTTTTAATTTCATGTTTGAAATTCAAGATTTGATTTTTATGATAATCTAGTTAGGGTAAAACTTGATTTATGTGTTTATTGTTTATTTGAAGTGTTAATTTGTGTTTTGGAGAAGATTAACCTAGTAGAAAATGTTAATTTTTGCTAATGAACATTTTGTTTAATTATGCAATTTTGCTTACTAGGTTTTTGCTAAAATTTATTTAGCAAGTGTTTAAAAATATAGGAATGGTTTAAATAGATTACTTAAGATATTTTAAGGTGTTTATAATCGCTAGATATGCGTTAGCTTGAAACTAGTGCGAAATATTGCGATAAGTTGTTTACTAGATTTCGGGGTTTTTCCGACGTGGGTTCGATTGGTCGTTGCGAGGTTATATCTATTGTATTCCTCGTAATTTTTTTGTCGTGTTGCGCGATCGGGACGATCGGGGTCTAGACTTAGTGTTTTGTAGTTTAGCGACCCCAATTAGGGTTTTTGGCCGATGTCGTGCGCGATAGATGCGCTAAGCACGCAGTGTAATTTTCCGGGCGTCATTCTTGCGTTTCGAGATCTTTTCGTCGATGTAGGATATTTGCTTATGTGTTGTGTTTGTGAAATTTTAGGTTCGCAAGCGGGGACTTCGGACGCTACGACAAGGGAAAACAGGTGCTAGGCTTCACTTAGCCAGGAGCGTTGGTGAGTAGATTTAACATCTACAGGGGAATCGCCCGCATGGCGTTATGCGTCTGGGCTAGAGATGTTATTTCTGTCGCATATTCTATGTCATATTTAGAATTGCACGTTTACCCTATTACTTAGATATTGTTGTTCTTGGACTAGTATGCTTAGGACACTGCACATATTATTGACGATTCATGTTGCACGAGAACTGATTGTATACTACACACACCGTCAATAATTGCCATGTCACGCACAACCCACTTATAGATATGATATAGCTTGGTTAGGGACATTGAGACTTTGATTCATATTTCTTTACGCATTGACTTATAGCATACCTGTATACCTACATGCTTACACATATGTTCTGACATACTTACATGCTAGTTACCTGTATACCTATAGAGTATTGTACCATTAGTGATAGGTACATGCACACTTTATGACATAGCTACAGGTATACCTTGCACATTTATTTCACTTATACCCAGGGGGTATACTACATCATTACTTGTAGATAGATCATATATCTTGCTATACCTTTATGTTTTCATATACATCTGGTTATAGCTACATGTTTACCTTTACATGATGCTATTTAGAATTGGAGAAAATAGGAACCGCAAGATATTTTATATTAACTTGTTGCAGTTAATTAGCGGCTTTCCCTTGATATGCTTTCATTACAGTTTTATGTTGCATATATTATATTCATGGATTTTCGCATTGAGATATGGATTTTTCATGCTGTTTTCTGGATTTGGGAACCGTGGTAGTTCATGAAATTATGCATTATTTGAGAAACCCGGTTTCCCTTGATATGATATTTCAGCAGCCACCATGAGATTTGTCGTTTACGATGTGTATACCCCACGCGAGGAAAGGAGGGGTCCGTGTGCGGGTACATGATGGGGCCCGGAGGTACCCCGAAGCAAGAACGATGTCGTGCTGTCAGGCGATGAGGATTAGGGGAACCATACTATCCGGTGACAGGACCAATAACTCAGCGGCTATCATGTGGATACCGACGGGAGTCATGTACGTATGGATACGTCGAGAGGCGAGGGTCAGAGCTAATCACTCGAGCTTTTGGGATAGCGTATGACACGTACCTATCAGGATGTTAGTCTGGGAGACGACATATGATAGATCAGTATTTCTGTGTCGATGCTTGGCACATTGGTTTCATGATATTTCTAATTACTCCTTGTATATATAACAGGGGATTTATCCGCTGTTATATATACCCTTACACCAATATTAGTGGAATGGGATGCTAATATATGTGTATTGACCTCATCATATTTATTTATGTCATTATATTTAGGATGTTAGAATTTTGCTGGAGATTTGATTCGGGATATAAGAGATTCATTTGAGATTGGATACTGGATTGATATGTGAGATCCACTTGATGTTATACATTCGATATATGTGAGATATACTCGATGATTGTACATTCGATTATGTGAGATATACTTGATATTGTACATACGAGATATGTGAGATATACTTGATGTTGTACATTCGATATATGTGATATACTTGATATTGTGCAATTGAGGAGATGTGATACTTAGATGATATGAGAGCCAATTTGGGGGCTGATTTGAGGAATTGGGATTTGGATTGTCTTGATGGATTTGATCCTACCACGATGTCAGGATTCCGTGGAAATGACATATTTCTTTCCATACTCTACATTTACTGTTTATGCACTGCTTCATGAATTAGTATACCTGTTAGAGTACCTTCCATGACTGTTGCATTTACATACCTTTATTCATATCATTTCTTCATGTATTAGTTGTACCTGCTAGTGTACCTTTCATGATTATTGCATTCATATGACTTTTTATTGCTAATAATTGCATATGTTAGATTCACACTATACGTGCATACTCGCGATTACCTGCATATGTTATTTACTATTCACGAGTTGGAAACTCTCTCCCGTTGTGCCACAGTGTTTGCAGGTGTTCCTCAGGATAGTCAGAGGCAGGCTATTATCACACATCTTATCATCTTTTGCTACGGATACCGCATCAGCTCACAGTGTGCAGTTTGCTTTGGTGGGTTTTGTGGTTATTCGTTGTATTGTATATTCGTTGTATCCCTATACTCTCCATCTACTATTTTCATATTGACTTAGAGACTTGGTGAGGACGATGATGTATATTATGTTGGATTTGTTGTCTTTTATACAGTTTCCTTTCTATCGTCTTCTATTTCTTCGCTACGGCGTCGTATATTTGTTGTGGTGGTTGTTTTCCACCTTTGGCCGTGGATTTGCTCCCGTTGGGGATGCTTTACTTTTTATTTATGTTGTACCCACTTTTGAGGTTGGTTTTTATAAAGGAGGTGCTGCCAAAATTTTAAAGGAAATAAAGTTGGACTTTTAAAGAATTTGGGTTGTGATTTCAAAGACTTTTAAACAATATTTCTTATCTTTTCTTATCTTTTACTGGTTTAGATTTCTGGGTTTTGGCTTTCTTTTACTGCGTTACGCCTGTAGACGTTGCGTAGTATTAGGGCCGTCACGTGCCAATTTCGGGTCGTGACATATGCTATCTGGTTTCACTTTGTCTAAACATGTTAACTTTTATTGTAGTACTGTCTTGCTCTCAAATGTTGATAAAGCCCTTAGGATATGTACTTGACTACTAGAACTATGATGCAGATCATACTAGTGGGTGCAGGGTAGTCCACGAGTACATCCTATAATTGTTCCTATTCGAGGGTGTATCGAGACAGGGCATCGATACTCCAGAGTAGACTAGCGTATACGCATCTTGACCCATATGATGGGCGATGGATGATCCCATGTCCATTGGTGTTTGACATCATAGATGGTGTATGGGTGCTCAGTGGAGACCGGGTACACTGAACGGACTCGCCAAGAACTCCTAGATGGTATTATACATATCGTCAGATAGCAGTTCTCTGGTGCCATTGGTACAGGTTAGTCTTTAGACCCGAGATCATTATAGAATCTTGTGTGATTCCCACTGTGCTTTGATTTCTACCTTACACATTCATGAGAACGTGCAAAACGGTGGCTTTTGGGTACAGTCCCAAATCACATGGAGGCAATGAGCGATAGGAGGGGTTTCGTCTCTCCCGGTATTGGGGGTTGATGTTGTGCTGTGTTCGATTGGCTATAACTAGAAGTCCCTGGCCAGGACTGATATGGAGATATACTGGTAAGTATTATCAGTAGGTTCTCGACCTGTTATGAGCCTCACATCGACACGACTTATCGGTTACTGGGGTCTGATGTTTACCACCCCTAGACTGGATATGCGATATATCGGATGAAGAGACCGGACTGTACGGTAGTGTTACTGATTGGATTCACAGGAGTGTGTGCAGGCTTGCTTGTTGATGATCTGATCACTCAATACCCGTGTGGCTGTTACGTTTAGCTGACCGCTTGCAGCTTGTGGGTGTTTGATATGATCATCACCTACTGCCGGCGTATTGACGTGTCTTCAGAGTCCTACACAGGGTTTCCTGGCTCAGGCGAAACGGAATAGGAGCACATATGTGATATGTGCGGGACCGAGATTAATACGATATGTGATACCGTATTCTGTTCTCACAATATATGATATCGGCCGGTTATATGTGATATAGCCGGGTGATCGGATCAAGTGTTGATTCGATGAAATGATACATTTTATATTAGTCGGTTATATGTAATATAGCCGGATTATCGGATCAAGTGTTGATTCGATAATTTAATGTATAATTATATATTTGATATATTAAATTACATTAACTAATATATTTGCTCACTTATATATTTCATTATCTCACTTTGGATACATTGATATATATGTGATATATGTTAAATGTATTCTTTTCTTTTGTTACAAAATTATATATATGTGATATGTATAATTGTAACATGTTAGGTTATAAATGCAACTAGGGTTTATGAGAACTAAACCATGCTAGGGTTAATATTATGGTTTATATTTATCATTAAGTAATTCAAATATTGTGGATTTTTTTCATGGTTGAGATTTGGTGAAAGCTTATAGAAGCTTGTAGGCTTATTTGACTTTGTCCGCTCTTTTTGTCTAGCTTAAGATATTTTTGACCTAACCTTTAACCCTAGCTCATGGTTAAGTCTCTACAAGGGTTAAGCATGACATGCTTAACCCTTGATTGCATTTCTAACCACAACAATAATTCTTTTATCACTTCATCTTCTTCTTCGTCAAAAGCTTTACTAGCTTTTTCATAAGTGATAAAAGATTGTGAGAAAAAGAAAAGAAAAAAGAAAAAAATTCCTACTTCATCATCCTCTTCTACACTAGCAATATAGATTATTGTGTTAGCTTCACTAATCCCTGATTAGTGAAGAGATAGCTTGGGTTTGTGACTCCTCAAGGTAGATCATCTTGGATTGTGAAGACTTCAAGCTAGCATGGATCATTCACCTCATGAAGCCTCTCTAGAGTCCGGGAGCTTGATGATCGCAGCGAAGGGACCACAACTTGGAGCTTATGAAGCAAAGGAACGGATTACAAAGGTCGTAATCCCTCTCACTTTGTAGTAAATATGTTTACTTTATCGATTCCGCATGATTCTCTAGTATCGATTCTAGGTAGGGGTTAGATAGAACGACAAAATTATGAAATTGGAATGTACGATGCCTCCCGAAACCTTGCTTCCATGCTAGACAACCCAACAGTGGTATCAGAGACTAGCTAGAGAATTAGACGGATTGTTGTAGGATTATGAAACCGAAACAACTCCGAAACACCCGAATCAAACCTTAGTTTCTGTCGAATTTTCAGGTGTCAAATTTTTTTTTAAACAGTTGCAGAATGATGTATGAGATACATAATGAACACTGTACAAAATTCACCCCCTTCCCTCGGATTTTGGCCGGCCACATAGGCGAAAAATCTGGCCTGCTCGGATTTTTAATGGAGTGAGAGGTTGGGTTTTGGGTGGTGTTCCAGTCTCTGGGTTTGGTACTTCAGGTGTTGTTTGTTTTTGCTAAATTTGCATATGATGTTATCTTTTTACAGAGGCAATTCGGAATGTTTCGTATTCGTAATTCTAGAATGTTTTTCGGGTTATCTAGATGGTGTTAAAAAGTTCGAACAGATATCAATAACTCACTTTTTCCCTTGCTAGAAATTTTTCCAAGTGTTGGATTTTTGTTTAATTTAAAACTTTCAGAATAACATGCAAGCGATTCTGTAGACCCTCTAGAAGAACGAACCCTTAACTCGATTATGTGACCGTCAGAACCGCCACTAAACCCTAGGGTTTGTGGTAGTTCAGCGGTGCCACATGTGAGGCATTGGTTGACCCTTCTACGGCTGGTTCATAGTAGCCGTGGCATGTTCTGGGACCTTTTGAACTCCGCACAAGTGTTGAGCTATTTGGGAAATTTTAGGTGTTTGTTCATTCGATCGGAAAGTTTAATATTGTCTAGTTATCTGTAATGTGATACAATACGTGGAATTCTTTGTTAGGCATGAATTCCGTAATATGTGATATTTCGGGTTTATGATGTCTAAGGTGGTTGCGGATTCCAACTGTTGTAGTTTTTCACTTTCTTTTCTGCGACCGTAAGTGTAATATGTGGTGTATCACCTGTTTTGGTGCTATATGTCAACGACAATTGGGATTCGCATATTTACTTACGTTGATGACATGTGACGTTATGTGTTGCTTGGATATGTTATATTGGATCGTCGTGTTTTGAATAGCCGTGGGTTTTATGTGGGATGAGAGTTTTTCATTTTCATTCATGTAAAATTCATTGTATGTAATATTCTTTTATTGGGGCACTTCCGGGTTGAGGATGATGTCACCATTGTATATTATTTACTTTTCCGCATTAGGATAGACCTAAGGAGGAGAGCACAAGCAGCCGGGTTCTAGGGACCAGTGGGAGGCCATCTCGAGGAGTCGAGACCGGGTCTCCTAACCTTAGAATTGGTAGGGTTGCTTGCCGCTCTCGTAGGGGTCTAGGGATGTGGGTTTCGATATTCATCGCGACCGTGGAATCCGTGTTTTATACAGGCTCAAAATAAAACACGAACCTCCTAGTGTATCCAATATTTCATAAGTTATCTTCTGCTGCTGATATTCTGTGATGTGATCATTTTATATGCGTGAGACGAATGCTTTATTATTGTATATATGATATATAATAAACGTTGCTTATGTTTTGCACCCGCGCTAGTCCCGCCCCGGTATGCCGTTAGTTAAGTAACCTAACGGTGCATAACGGGACACTGTGGAGAATGCGGATGGTATAAGCGTATGTTGTATTTTCGTTTCTTCTGTGATGCTTAGGAAGCATAAATGATGGGACGTCATTAATGAGATTAATGAAAGAAAAAGAAACCTAAAAGATGTTGTAGAATCAAATTTTCAAAAATGATAGCTCTAGTTTTTGCTTTGCATAGCGGTATTCCTTGTAAAATATCCAGCACCTTATTCGATAAGGAAAGAGACGAGATCCCTTCACCGGGAGTGACCTCTTTAGTGAAACTACCAGATGCTACAACTCTGTAACATTTTGAAAATTTAGAAATAAATAAAATTAATTAATTAAATAATAAAATGTGAAATTAAAAACTTATCAGAAACCAAATAAAACAATTTCATAAGTAGTATGTAAAACTAATTAAATTAAGGTTTTAGTATGAAACATAAATAAATTATAGGGGTTTTAATGAAAAATTTAGCTTCATTTTAATTAAAATAGTGCTATATAATAACATAGTTAGTGAGGGTTCTTGGTGTAAAAAGTTAGGAAAGTTGTGCAAAATATGAAATGTGGATGGTGTAAGTGCAAAATGGTAGATAATGTTTTAGTTCAGATATTATCATAAAAATAAAACTTATTGTGTTGACACCACCTCATTTCATGCACAACACACACCACACCTCCTCCTTGCATGAAACAACCACACCTTCATCATTGACACCTCCTCCTACACCTCACTCTTCCCTTTATCACATATATATTATGTGTTCAGATTATATTAACAAATTAAAGTCCTGAAAATGCAAATGAAAAGAAGGGAAAATGCTTAGAAATCACGAAAAGAAAGGAAAACGCTTAGAAATCACGAAAAGAAAGGAAAACGCTTAGAAATCACAAAAAGAAAGAAAAGAAAAGAGAAGTGAAGAAGAAGAACCAAGCTAAGGGTTCACAACTAAGCTAAGGACTAGGAGCTTATGCATCTTGGAGGAAGTTCTTCCAGCAATCCCTTGTAGGTCAAATATTGGATCACTGTAGAAATTAGTTCTGTAGTTAGTTTAAATTAGAAATCCAATGTCTATAATGTTGTATTTTAGGCAAAACTGAACTCTGTAGTAATCTGCTATTAGTTAGAAAACAATCAACTTAACCAAACAATGCCTAAATATTGTATGTTGGACCTAGAACCAAACCTAAAAGAACGAACCAAGAGGCTCGGAATTGGGCCGGCGACATATAGGAGAATTCCGGCGTCGCCGGATTTTTAGGGAAGTTGGGTGTTTTGGGTTTTTGGGTTGGTCTCTGTGTATGTATTGGGGTATTTTGGTATTGTTTATTTAAGTCATATTAACAGTATATAAAATATGGGAACTAATATCGGAAAAGGAAATCAAAATTCTAAAATACGACACGGGTAAAACGTAACGCAATCTGTTTTCTGTCGCGAAACAGCGTTGGGTTAAAATGAGTGTTAGATCGTTCGCAATAGTCGTATGTGGTATAATTAGAACGTACAACTTGTGTTTTCATGATTTTGCCGTATCGGAGTTACTCGTTTCTTATATAAGTAAATTTTGATGTTAGATTCAAATACGGGAACTTCGGAGGCCGCAAGGAAAGGAAAAGGACTTGCGATTTCTGAGTAGTTACGACGTATTCCGGTGAGTAGACTAAACATCTACCGGGGGATCTTGTAAAGATGGCGTGCTACGTCCGTAGTTAGATTTAAATTCAAGTTTTGCTTTTGTATGTTAACTTTATCATATGCATTCTAATATATATATATATATATATCTTCAGGATTAATATTTGTTAGAACATTGCACCATTATCGACAAGTTATGCTGCACATGCACATGCACATGTTTACATGTTATACTACACCTCTTCGGTATTAACATGTCACTTCACACTTAGAAATTATTCTGTTAAAAATGAGTCGTATCATACCTTAAGTAGTCAACAGTTGTAGTAATTAGCACATATGACATTATATTTCGTATTCCAATATTAGTAGTTGATATAAGAGGCATTTGTATTATTGAGGATTTATGATTTTATGTTTTCCTATACTATTACGAAAAATCAGTGATTTTTATGATTATGTGTCACGTCCACCATGATATGTCGTTTTTATGATTTGTTTTCATTCCGTACCGAGTCTGTGGGTATACGGTTACGGATTTACAATTTTATCCAGACTAAATTGGTGGGGATACAGCTGGATACATGGTGGACCCGGTCGAGACCGAAGGGCAGGAAAGCCGCACTTTAGGCGGGGAGCCTAACGAGGTGACTCGATACCGGAGACAATTATGAAACACGGTGGATATCTAGACGATACCGACCGGTGTTATTGATTACAGGATCGTTCAAGGAATGATGCCTGATGAAATACCGAAGATTTGTGTCGATGTTAGGCACGGAGAAAAATGAATACGATTTGGAAAATAATTGATGAGAATTCAGTTTTGATTCATATATGGAGTATTACATCTTCATTCTTCCACTTGTTATCATGTATCGCATTCACTATTGTTGAAATAAATTCTAGTTCGTCATATTTAAATTATCAGCCGTTATATGTTAATTATATTCACTGATTTGGTAACTCACCCCCGTTGTGCCACAGTTCCTTGCAGGGGTAGAGTGGACGATTAGCCGCAGTGCAGATCCACTTATCAGCTTTTGTCGCATCTTTTTGCTAGGTGGGTTACCTATAGTAACCTTCTCTTTTTGGTATTGTATATTGAATCTAGAGTTTCTCCATCAGACCCTGTATTATGACTTAGAACAAGAGGTGGTTATATATATATTATTTGGCAGATGAGATAGTTTGGTTATATCAAATGGTATTTCTTTAACTGGTGTCTGAAATTCGTATTGCCGTCATATAAAGTTGTATATTTATTTCCGCTGTTGACATTGTTGATCCTAACTAGGGATGCAACCTATTTGAACACTTTATAACTGTTTTATTATTATTTCAATAGGATGTTAAGTTTAAAAATCTAAATTACATAAAACTGCGATTTTTACTTAAAAACTAAATTTTTCCTAAAAAGTTCCGCAAAAAGGGTTTTTGATCTTGGTCTTTTGCTTACTCAGATTGTGTAAATATCTTTAGATATTATACAATATAAGTGCCAGTCACATCCAAACTTGGGTCATGACAAACTCACCCGGTTTTGTTTTTGATTGCTTCTATAGTCCATGCTTTGCATAGTGGTATTTGTGAAATATCCTGCACCTTATTCGATAAGAAAAGAGACGAGATCCTTTCACCGGGAGTGACCTCTTTAGCGAAACTTGTAAAGGCCTCAAAAACACTCCTTTTTTAAAATCACTTGTTTCTACAACGATATCAAGTTCATTACGCGAAAGGTTTTTTAAAAACCTGTCGTAGCCCTCCAACATTTCAGATAAGTAATATTTAGTATTCGTGCTATGTTTGTTGGCTTTCGTCAAGGCGTAGTGTGCGGTAGCTACTTACTGCTTATGTTACGACCCAAAGTTTGGCCCATGACCGGTACTTAACCACGTAACGTCTACAGGCGTAATGCGACTAATTAAGCCGAAACCCAGAAATAAAACCAGTAAAAGTATAGAGTGTCTAAACATTTAATAGGAACATTTGCTAAAATGATAAGAAAAGCTCAAGTAGACAATCACAACGGTAGCAATATACGACGCCGTAGCGAAGAAATGAGCAATAAGTGGAAAACATCACAGACAGAAAAAAAAATGCATAAGTAAATTCGGCTCACAACGAGCTCGACACCAGAAAACAAATAATATACATCGTCCTCACAACTGGTCTCTAAGTCAATACATAAGTGGTAGATAGAGAGTACTAGATACAACAATGTACATAACATAAAGAAAAACAATACCACACCAAACCCACCTATCAGCAAAAGAGCTAGTACGCCAACTATAGGGGTATCTGTGTCAAAAGATGCAAGAAAGCAACATGCCGCGACTACTCCGAAGGGCAACCTGCAAACACTGTGGCACAACGGGGGTGAGTTGCCAACTCGTGAATAGTAGATAAAATATTGTAGGGTTCCTAAGCACCCTAATGAGGTCTCACAAGGCATCGATCATGCCAATTTCAAATTTTAATGGTGCCTACAAACCCTAACAAGATCGTTGGCTAGAAAACTAGGCGAAACATTTAAACTAGTTAACATTTAACTAAAGGAATACGGAAATACAACCTTTGTAGATCCGTTTGTCCACCTCCATAGCTCCGCAACGAAGTGCCTTCGCTGTCCAAGTGAACTCCCGGGCTCTAGCGTCGGCTTCGTCGAAGAATAAGCGAGCTAGGTCGTCGATGTCCATGCCGAAGATGATCTACGTCGAGGCATCGCTAGATCAAGCTCCACCTTCACCTTGCCATGAAAACTTGTGAAGGAAACACACTCTACTACTTGGCAAGAGGTAGAGGATGAAGAAATAGGAAGTGGTTTCACTTTAGAATTGGATTTCACACTCATATGCTCAATATGCCATTGATGAAGACAATCTTCTTCATGAAGAAGAAGAAGAGCAAGAAGAAGATAAAAATTATGATAAGTTTTTTTAGAATAGAAAAGAATAATAAACTTATCATAATTTTCACCATGGTTAGGTGTAGAGAATTAACTTAGGTTAGATCAATGGTTAGGATCAAAAGAAGAAGACAAAATGGTTAAGTGGTCAAAGTTTCATGAAGCTTCAATAAGCTTCATGAAGAATAAAGAAAGAAAACCATTTTGTTTTTCTTCTTTTATGCTTTAATTATTTTCCAAAATGAATAAGCAAATAATTAAAAGAATATGCAAAACCCTAATCATCATCTTGACCATAGTTTTATTCTATGCACTTAACCAAAAACCATGTATCATCAAACATGATACAAGTAAGTGCACAAAACTATATCGTATATACAATGTGCACACCCGAGCGAGAAAATCCATTTAAAGTGAACCGATACTAGTTAATGCAAAGTAATATATCAAATATATAATTATGCATTAAATCATTAAATCAACACTTGATTCAATGATCAGGTCATGTCGCACATAACCGACTGGTATCATCAGTAAAACCTTATCGAATCAACACTTGATCCGATAACTCGGCTATATCGCATATAACCGATCAATATCAC
This sequence comes from Agapanthus africanus, assembly GCA_030015575.1. Lineage (NCBI taxonomy): Eukaryota > Viridiplantae > Streptophyta > Magnoliopsida > Asparagales > Amaryllidaceae > Agapanthus > Agapanthus africanus. Next base: position 465,846,163 of record JASDDO010000014.1, on the reverse strand, counting down.
ATCGCGAGAATCGAATACAGTATCACATACTGGTATTATTCTCGGTCCCGCACATATCTCATATGCGCTCCTATTTCGTTTTGCTTGAGCCAGGAAACCTCTGTGTAGGATCTAAAGACTCGTCAATACGCCGGCAGCAGGTGATGATCATATCAAGCACCCACAAGCCGCAAGCGGTCTGCTAAACGTAACGGCCACCCGGGTATTGAGCGATCTGAAGATCGACGAGCAAGCCCGCTCACACTCCAGTGAATCCAACCAGTAACACTACCGTACTGTCCGGTCTGATCGTCTGATATGTCGCTTATCTTGCCTAGGGGTGGTAAACGTCAGACCCCAATAGCTCGATAAGTCGTGTCGATATGAGGTCTATAACAATTCGAGAAACTACTGGTAACACTTACCAGTAAATCTCAGCAACCCTGGCCAGGGATTTCCTGTTATAGCCAATCGAATACAGCGCAACATCAACTCCCTATACCGGGAGAGACGAATCCCCTCCTATCGCTCATTGTCTCCATGTGACTCGGGACTGTACCCAAAAACCACCGTTTTGCATGCCCTCTTGGACGTGGTAAGATGGAAATCAAAGCACATTGGGAACCACACAAGACTCTATGACGATCTCGGGTCAACAGACTACTCTGTACCAGTGTCACCAGAGAACTGCCATCTGACGTGAGGTATAATACCATCTGGGAGTTCTCGGCGAGTCCGTCCAGTGTACCCAGTCTCTACTGAGCACCCGTATATCATCTCTGATGTCAAACACCAATGGATATAGGATCATCCATCGCCCATCTGTATGGGTCGAGAAGGTACACGCTAGTCTACTCTGGTATATCGATGCCCCGTCTCGATACACCCACGACTAGGGACTTTGAAGGATGTACTTATGGACTACCATGTCCCCACTAGTATGATCCGCATCATAGTCCAGGTAGTCAAGTACACATCCTAAGGGCTTTACCAACATGTAACAGAGAGAGAATCTGTATACACGTTAAGGTAAAGATCAACCAGACAGCATACTATCATGTCGAGCAAGAAAGTCCTCCCTATATATGTCCCAGCATCCACTACAATATACATCCAATGTACAGTAATGGCCTCTAGGGCATACATATAACTAACAATCTCCCACTTGCACTAGGGCCATCTGTAGCAGTGGTTGTAGTATCTCATACACAATCATCCCATAAAAGTCTCTCTCTGGGAATTGGCCTTCGTGACTAGATCCGCCGTGTTTTCCTCTTAGTCTACTCTCCTAACCTCGATCACCCTGGAGATCAACTATCTCCATGATCAGGTGACACTGCCTTAGAATATGTCTGGATCACTGATGGGACGAGGGTTCCTGGCATAAGCCACAGCTCCATTGTCACACAATGGTAGGAACTAAGTTCATCTCATGAACTAATATACATCCAAACAGCCTCTTTGGTAGCATCTTAAGTAGCGATGTATCGTGCCTTTATCGTCTAGTATGTCACGGTATCTAGCTTGGAACTCTTCCAACATACCGTCCCTTTACTGAGGGTAAAAACAATGCCTGCGACTGACATTCAGTCGTCTTTATCACCCTGGAACACTTCCAGTGATCCTATATGGAGAATCATTGTGATAAGCGGAGATTGATCGAGCGTAACATAGGAAACTCCTTCCCTATCAAGAGTATGTCATCCACGTACTCTACGAGGATCGTCACCATACTCCCTACTACCTTTTTGTTCATACAAGGTTCATCTACCATTATGATGATGTCAACTTCTTTGACTAATCCATCAAAACAGATGTTCCAACTCCGCGATGCCTGCTTTATCATATAAAGCATCTTACACACGTTTCCACTGCTCCCACTATTTACGAAGCCCTCTGGCTGTGTACTTATAGACTCACTCTTCTAAAACATCATTTAGAAAAGCAGTCATGACACCCAACCACCAGATATCGTAGTCATGGTATGTAGCCGTGGCAAGTAGGATCTGGATGGACTTAAGCATAGCTACTTGAAGAGGTTTCACCACTATCCACGCCTGGTTGATGATGAAAACTTTTAACAAGTCTAGCTTTGAAAGTCTCAACTTTTCCATCTACACCAAGTAATCTTCTCAAGATATACTTGCTCCTGATGGGGATTTAACCCTTCAGATATAGCAACCAAAGTCCATACTTTGTTGGTGTATAAGGATTCCATCTCAGATCGATAAACATCCAGCCATTCTTACAGAGTCTTACTCCTGATGGCCAGCTCGAAGCTAGTTGGGTCATCATCTCATGATGCAATCCTTGCTCCCACTGTCATAGAGAAACCGAAGTATCTCTCAGGTGGGTTAGGAACCCTACTAAATCGGCGGAGAGGCTGAGGTTCGTTGGTATCTATTGAATCCTTTGGTTTTATCAAATCATCGGCTGCAAATTGTATAGCTGGAACCTTTCCAGTTGTACATTACAGACCTTGCCTCGAGCGTGTCAGGATTTTGCTTTTAGACATAGGCCGGACAACCCCAAATCTTAACTAGGTTAAGACATGGGCTCTTCCCTTTCTATATCACATATGAAGTGGTAGGCAATTGATTTGATTGGAACCCTATTCAATAGGTATGCAGCTTCTCAAGTGCATAACTCCCAGAAGGAAATAGGTAACTCAGTGGTACTCATCATAGAGCACACCATATCAAATAGGGTGTGATTGCTCCGCCCCGATATACCATCGTGCTATGGTGTATACGGAGGAGTAATGCTGAGAGAGATTCTCATTCTCCTTTAGAATAGTCCAGGAATTCCATGCACAAGTATTCTCCTCCTTGATCACATCAAAGGACATAACACTTATACCCGTATTTTGGTTCTCTACTTCTCGCTTATATTCTGTGAATATCTCAAAAGGTTCGGACTTGTGTTTCAACAGGAACATAGGTCTGAATCTCGAAAGATCATCAGAGAATGTAATGAAATAAAAAGAACCAGTCCTGGCATGTGTAGACAGGGGACCTACATACATCAACATGTATCATCCCAAGAGTTCACTAACTCTTTCTCTGTTTCCAATAAACAGAGCTGGTGTCATCTTATCTTTGTGACATGACTGGCGAGTTTCACAAGATGTAAATTCAAACTAATTTAAATATGCATCTTTATGTAACTCTAGCTAGTCGGGTCGCATTGATATGACCCAGTCTACAATACCTCAAGAAGAATTCGTTCATTTCTGAACTTTTCCTCTTGTTTGTGTTCTGTATACAAAGAACTATAGTTTGATTTAGAACATTAATGCTTTTAGATAACGTGCCTGAACCGATCAACTTTTTGATATAGGAAATGTTCAAAACATTATCCAACAATACAAAATTTTATCATTTCTTTACTAATAAAGAGACTGATATGATTTTGTATATCAGGTTCGGTATCTAATAACATTCGTTCAGAATCAATGTATTCTGGTAATACAGGGTGACAGTGACCAACGGACTTGGCTGCAACACTTGCCCCGTTTTCTGCCTCATGAAACTTATCACCCGTTCTCAGTTTTTCTACCCTTTTGTAGCCCTATGTAACAGATTACATATCTGGGATCCTGATCCGGTATCATATACGCAGGATTCGGAGGATACTGAGAATCAGTTCTGTATAATGAACACACCCAAAGATGATGCATCAGCATGCACTCTCTTCGTTTGGGCGGCACGGGAAATCTGGTATTCCCCAATTTCCTGCTCTGTCTTATAACAATTATAAGTTGGAGCGGGACCAACGTTCCCCAGCTCAGTATAACAAGCGGGTTCGGTCAATAATCCGTATTATTATCTTGATTAAGGCGTGATATGGTCGCTACCAGGAGAGAGAGAGAAGAAAACACTCAGCGTGCGCTCTTTCAAGAATAGATTGGTTATTATTTTATCTAATCAGGATGGCTCCCACTGCTTCTTATCAAATCTTCCTTCAAACCCTAAAAGGAAAGACTAGCCGGGATTAATTACACACTACAAGTTCGCCAATCTTTCAGCCAGGCCAGTGTCGGTACTTTGAGGGAGGTCCCCCGTGCTTTCGCACGAACCTAATTAATGTAAACCTCATTTTCCCAGAGGCGTAATCTCGTTAACACCTTTCTAGACACCTACTTGATTGGCTAATTGTAATGTATAAAACTCTCCCAGGAGTAACAATTACTCGCAGCGGGTATCGGGATCCAACTATCTCATAGAAGGTATGCAATCTCATTGCAAATTTCAACACTTGAAATTCCCGATAATATTTTGCCCCTAACTTGCTATGACCTTGACGAAAGCCAACAAACCATAGCCCGCTAGTCAAGTTCAACCCGTACATTTCTTGATCGAATTAAACCCACCCGCACGACCCTTGACGAAAGCCAACAAAGCCGCACGACTACCCTAATCCAATCGCATCGTATGCTAGCAGATAAGCAGCATATAGCTACCGCACACTGCACCTTGACGAAAGCCAACAAATGCAACACGAATACTATATACAACTTATCTGAAATGACGGAGGGCTACGACAGGTTTTTCTGAAAACCTATTGCGTAATGAACTTGATATCGTTGTAGGATCGAATGAATTTTGAAATGGAGTGTCTTTGAGGCTTTTCTAGTTTTGCTAAAGGAGTCACTCCCGGTGAAGGGATCGTCGGTCCTTTCCTCGTCGAATGAGGTGCGGGATATATCATATATATCACTGTGCAAAGCAAAAACTCTTAAAAGCAATCAAAAGACAAACCGAATGTGTAGCATCTGCCAGTTATTGCTAAAGGAGTCACTCCCGGTGAAGGGATCTCGGTCCTTTCCTTATCGAATAAGGTGCAGGATATATCACATATACCGCTGTGCAAAGCAAAAAACTGTAGCTACCTGTTTTATTTTGAAATCCGATTCTACAACATCTTAGGTTTCTTTTATTTCATTAATCTCATTAATGAAGTCCCATCATTTTAAGTACCTAAACATCACATATAAATACGACGTACACTTATGCCATCTGCATTCGCCTCGATGTCCCCTCGTGCACCGTTAGGTTAGGTAACTAACGACAGAGTGGGGCAGGGCTAGCGCGGGTGTAAAACATAAGTAACGTCTATATAATATATCATATATACTATATACTGTATCTATCATAGAACATCACATGATCACATCATAGATATCGCAGCAGAAGAATCATATGAAATATTGGATATACTAGGACGTCCGTGTTTTCAATACGAGCCAGTATAAAACACGGATTCCACGGTCGTGATGAATAGCCAAACCCACACCCCTAGACCCCTACGAGAGCGGCAAGCAACCCTACCAATTCTAGAGTTAGGAGACCCGGACTCGACTCCTCGAGTTGGTCTCCCACTGGACTCCAGAACCCGGTTACTTGTGCTCCCCTCCTTGGGTCTATTCTAGTGCAGAAAAGTAAATAATATAAAAAGGGTGACAACTTCCGCAACCTGGAAGTGCCCCAATAAAAGAATATTACATACAAGTTTTTACATGAATGAAAATGAAAAACACTCATCTCACATAAAAGCCCCCGGCTATTCAAACACGACGATCCAATATAACATATCCAGCAACACATAACATCACATGTCATCAACGTAAGTAAACATGCGTATCCCAATTGTCGTTGACATATAGCAACGAAACCGGCGATATCACATATTACACTTACGGTCACAGAAAAGAAAGTGTAAAACTACAACAGTTGGAATCCGCAACCACCTCAGACATCGCATGCCTGACAAAATGAATTACTTAGACATCGCATGCCTAACAATTATAAACCCTGCATTTTAGTCTCATAATCGAAAACACTTTTCAATATCAAGTCGGGCAATTCAACAAGATTCCCGACATCCTGATCGAATGCTCGTCGCAAACTTCAGTAGGCGGCCGCACCCCCGATACCGTCGACGAAGTGCACCAAGGCGGAACACCGCTACCGCGAGCACCCGAACTGATGCTTTCGGCGACGGGGTTCTCCTACAGTCACTTGGTCGGGGCTATGGAGTGAGGCTGTCTATTAAGTTTACCCGGCGAGTATCCGCGTACGCTACGTGATTGCGACGGACTTTTGATCACATCAAAATTCCGTGGCAACCGATCAAGTGAGACTAAACTGCTATGTTTATAACATTCATTCAGTTATCACATAACTACTTGTGAATTCCAATTATTGTATCCCATTCCAGATAAACAGAAAATGTTAAACTTTTCGATCGAACAGTCAAACACCCAAGTTTTCCCGATACAGATCAACACATGAAACAAGTCTAAAAACATTCAGTTCGTGCCTCAGTACCAACGGTCCAGCCGTAGAAGGGTCAAGCCAACGCCTCACATGTGGCACGCCGTACTGCCCCAAACCCGAAGGTTCAAAGGGCAGTTCAAGACGGTCACATAATCGAGTTAAGGTTTGTTGTCTTCTAGAGGGTCCATCGCATTACTTGCACTACTTAGAATGTCGTTAAACTACGGAAAGATCCAACACTTGGAAATTTCCCGACAGGGGAAAAATTGGGTATTTATATCCGGTCGAACTTTTTAACATATTCTAAAATTTACCCGGAAAGCCACACAGACAAAATTTGATAATCCGATCGAATATACCAAGTCCCCAAAACAACCCAGAAAATTCAACTCTTGAAAAATTATTAAAAATTCCCAGAAGACTCAGCACTACAAGACATGAGTTACTGTGGAAGACACGTGCTGTAATTCAATACAGTGGCCGCGGAACCGCCGCGCATCCCATGGTGGGGGCCGCGGTTCCGCGCCTCTGTTGACGAATTACCATCACGTGCTTCACAGTAAATCATGTAATTCCCTGCTTAATTGTTTGGAAATTTTTAATCTGGAAAAATCCACGTTTTTAGAAAGAGGACAGAGAGCTATTTAGGGTTCTCAATTTAGGTTCGATCGGACTTCAAATTGCGTCTAGACTTCGCCTAAGGCTCTAGCTAGGCTCTGATACCAGTGTAGGGTTCCTAAGCACCCTAATGAGGTCTCACAAGGCATTGATCATGCCAATTTCAAATTTTAACGGTGCCTACAAACCCTAACAAGATCGTTGGCTAGAAAACTAGGCGAAACATTTAAACTAGTTAACATTTAACTAAAGGAATACGGAAATACAACCTTTGTAGATCCGTTTGTCTACCTCCATAGCTCCGCAACGAAGTGCCTTCGCTGTCCAAGTGAACTCCCGGGCTCTAGCGTCGGCTTCGTCGAAGAATAAGCGAGCTAGGTCGTCGATGTCCATGCCGAAGATGATCTACGTCGAGGCATCGCTAGATCAAGCTCCACCTTCACCTTGCCATGAAAACTTGTGAAGGAAACACACTCTACTACTTGGCAAGAGGTAGAGGATGAAGAAATAGGAAGTGGGTTCACTTTAGAATTGGATTTCACACTCATATGCTCAATATGCCATTGATGAAGACAAGCTTCTTCATGAAGAAGAAGAAGAGCAAGAAGAAGATAAAAATTATGATAAGTTTTTTTAGAATAGAAAAGAATAATAAACTTATCATAATTTTCACCATGGTTAGGTGTAGAGAATTAACTTAGGTTAGATCAATGGTTAGGGTCAAAAGAAGAAGACAAAATGGTTAAGTGGTCAAAGTTTCATGAAGCTTCAATAAGCTTCATGAAGAATAAAGAAAGAAAACCATTTTGTTTTTCTTCTTTTATGCTTTAATTATTTTCCAAAATGAATTAGCAAATAATTAAAAGAATATGCAAAACCCTAATCATCATCTTGACCATAGTTTTATTCTATGCACTTAACCAAAAACCATGTATCATCAAACATGATACAAGTAAGTGCACAAAACTATATCGTATATACAATGTGCACACCCGAGCGAGAAAATCCATTTAAAGTGAACCGATACTAGTTAATGCAAAGTAATATATCAAATATATAATTATGCATTAAATCATTAAATCAACACTTGATTCAATGATCCGGTCATGTCGCACATAACCGACTGGTATCATCAGTAACAACTTATCGAATCAACTCTTGATCCGATAACTCGGCTATATCGCATATAACTGATCAATGTCACATCGCGAGAATCGAATACAGTATCACATACTGGTATTATTCTCAGTCCCGCACATATCTCATATGCGCTCCTATTTTGTTTTGCTTGAGCCAGGAAACCTCTGTGTAGGACTCTAAAGACTCGTCAATACGCCGACAGCAGGTGATGATCATATCAAGCACCCACAAGCCGCAAGCGGTCTGCTAAACGTAACGGCCACCCGGGTATTGAGCGATCTGAAGATCGACGAGCAAGCCCGCTCACACTCCAGTGAATCCAACCAGTAACACTACCGTACAGTCCGGTCTGATCGTCTGATATGTCGCATATCTTGCCTAGGGGTGGTAAACGTCAGACCCCAATAGCTCGATAAGTCGTGTCGATATGAGGTCTATAACAATTCGAGAAACTACTGGTAACACTTACCAGTAAATCTCAGCAACCCTGGCCAGGGATTTCCTGTTATAGCCAATCGAATACAGCGCAACATCAACTCCCTATACAGGGAGAGACGAATCCCCTCCTATCGCTCATTGCCTCCATGTGACTCGGGACTGTACCCAAAAACCACCGTTTTGCACGCCCTCTTGGACGTGGTAAGATGGAAATCAAAGCACAGTGGGAACCACACAAGACTCTATGACGATCTCGGGTCAACAGACTACTCTGTACCAGTGTCACCAGAGAACTGCCATCTGACGTGAGGTATAATACCATCTGGGAGTTCTCGGCGAGTCCGTCCAGTGTACCCAGTCTCTACTGAACACCCGTATATCATCTCTGATGTCAAACACCAATGGATATGGGATCATCCATCGCCCATCTGTATGGGTCGAGAAGGTACACGCTAGTCTACTCTGGTATATCGATGCCCCGTCTCGATACACCCACGACTAGGGACTTTGAAGGATGTACTTATGGACTACCATGTCCCCACTAGTATGATCCGCATCATAGTCCAGGTAGTCAAGTACACATCCTAAGGGCTTTACCAACATGTAACAGAGAGACAATCAGTATACACGTTAAGGTAAAGATCAACCAGATAGCATACTATCATGTCGAGCAAGAAAGTCCTCCCTATATATGTCCCAGCATCCACTACAATATACATCCAATGTACAGTAATGGCCTCTAGGGCATACATATAACTAACACATATAAAGGTAATCGCGAGTATGCACGTGCTGCGATACTCTAACCTATGCCAACAGATAACATCTATATGAGCAGTAATCATGCATCAAGTACGATCTAACGACATCTCTAAATGATAAGCAGGGTATGCAATAATCGTGCATAGCAAATGCAATCTAATGATGTCTATATATGATAAGCAGGGTATGCAATAATCGTAGATAGCAAATGCAATCTAATGACATCTATATATGATCAGTAGGGTATGCAATAATCGTGCATAGCAAATACAATCTAATGACATCTCTATATGATGAGCACGGTATGCAATAATTGTTAGATATATGTATGCCCTAGAGGCCATTATATGTATAGTGGATGCTTGGACATGTATATATGGATTTAGATTACTTTCTCGCTCAACATGATAGTATGCTATCTGGTTTACTTTATCTTGTCATGTTGTTTTGATCATGCTTTTTTTCATTTTCATATATTGATAAAGCCCTCTGGATATTTGCTTGACTACTGTGACTATGATGCAGATCATACTAGTGGGGCATGTGTAGTTTATAAGCATATCCTTAAACTGTTCCTAGTCGTGGGTGTATCGAGACGGGGCATCGATATTCCAGAGTAGACTAGCGTATATTATTCTTGTCCCATATGATGGGTGATGGATGATCCCATATCCATCTGGTGAGGTGACACCAAAAATTGTATGCGGGTGCTCAGTGGTGACTGGGTACACTGAACGGACTCACAGAGAACTCCTATGTGGTATTATATCTATCGTCGTATAGCAGTTCTTAGGTGACACTGGTACAGGTTAGTCTGTAGACCCAAGATCATCATAGAGTCTTGTGTGTCCTCCCACTGTACTTTGATATCCACCCAACCACGGCTCTACTGAGTCGTGCAAACAGGTGGACATTGGGTACAGTCCCGAGGCACATGGAGGCGATGAGCGATAGGAGGGGTTTCGTCTCTCCCGGTATTGGGAGTTGATATTGTGCTATGCTCGATTGGCTATGACAGGAAGTCCCTAGCCAGGGCTGCTGAGATTTACTGATAAGCGTTATCAGTAGTTTCTCGATCTGTTATGAGCCATACACCAGCATGACTTATTGAGTTATTGGGGTCGACGATTCCATCTCTAGACTCGATATGCAACATATCTGACGAAGAGACCGGACCAAGTGTTTCCAGTTGGCTCGACGGGAGTTTTGACATCTTCGCTGGTTTTCTTCTGATAGCTCAATACCCGGGTGGACGTTACGTTTAGCTGACCGCTTACGGCTTGCAGGTATTTGATATGATCATTACCTACTGCCGGCTTATTGACGAGTCTTAGAGTCCCACAATGAAGTTTCCTGGTTCAGGCGAAAAGATGTGGTGTGCATATGAGATATGCGTGGGGAACCGATTAAATACGGATATGTAATACCGTATATTAATCGGGCATTTTCTATTGGTCGGGTCGTATATGATATGACCGGTTTGCAAAATCAAGTGTCGATTTAACAAATGACTTTTAGATTAATTCTTTTATTAAACCCTTTTTCTATTTTTGTATGCATGCATGTATGCACAAGATGATGTGCATGGACACATACATACATACATTGTATCATGGTTGTTGATACATAATTGGTGGCAATGCAAGACTCATATTGTAGCAATTATCTATTTATTTATCATTTTGAATAAAGGAAAGGATAATTCACACATGGTTAATGTTTATCATCTTTGACCATGCTTCAACCACTTTTTAACCGTGAGTTAATTATCCTTTTGCCTTTTAACTCATTTGATAAAAATCTAGATAATTGCTAACCATGGTTGAAGTGAGAAGGATTAATATGGATTATTCTTTTCTCATTTCAATAATTCACTCATATCATTTTATTTTGAGCTCAAGCTTAGCCACCATCTTGTTCTTCCTCTCTTGAATATTTCTTTGAGTGAAGTTGATAAAAAGAAAGGGTTTTGATTATAGAATACAAACCACATCATCATACTACACACATCTAGCCCATTTGTGTAGGGTGTTTGCTCTACTTCATTCACATATCAAGTAAAGTAAGGAGTTTTGAGCAAAGAGACTTCGGGTGGATCATCGTAGACTAGGAAGGCTTCCATCGATCCGTTCCAAACTCTCAAAGTGCCAAGGTGTCACCAAGGGAGGTCTACAAAGGTTGTAATCTTTACTCTTAGTGATACTTTTTCTTTTGCATGTGATGCTTAGTCAAAAGAAACCCTAAATTTCTAGTTATGATTCTTTGCATGTTCACTTAGCACCTTAAAATTTTGATTTTAGCATATGTGATGCTTCTAAACCCTTGATGAGGTGCTAGGTAAACCCAACAATGGTATCAGAGACAAGCTAGAGCTTTAGGCGACGTTTAGGCGAAGTTAAAACTCCGATCGAAACACGAAATACAAAATTAGACCCCTCTCTGGACTATTTTTAAAACTGTGGTTTTTTCTGAATTAAAAATATTTTAAAAATTCAGCAGGGAAATCTAAGCATTTCTGTAAAAAACGATACCATATTCCGTATAAACCGCCGCGGAACCGCGGCCAGAGCCTGCTTGGGCCGCGGATCCGCGGCCGTGCTGAAGCAATATTTTATCATTTTTGCACAGTAATGTCCGTAGCTGCTTGTACATATTTTTGGGTATTTTTAATCTGACTCAAGTGTTGAGTGTTCTGGGGATTATTTTGGATTCATTAATTCGATCAGAAAATTTAATTTCGTTCTGTTTTCGGGTAATTTAGAAAGTATTAAAATGTTCGAACGGATATCATTAACACACTTTTTCCCGGCACGAAAAACTTTCAAGTGTTGATTTTTTCTCGAGTTTAAATCTTTCGGAAAAACGTGCAAGTAATGTGGTTGACCCTTTAGAAGAACACAAACCTTAACTCGATTATGTGACCGTCTGAATTGCCTCTAAACCTTAGGGTTTGGGGCAGTACGGCGTGCCATATGTGAGGCGTTGGCTTGACCCTTCTATGGCTGGACCACTGCTACTGTGACACATTCTGGTTTTTTGAACTCCGCTCAAGTGTTGAGCTATTTAGGAAATCTTGGGTATTTGATTATTCGATCGGAAAGTTTAATACTGTCTATTTATCTGGAATGTGATACAATATGTGGAATTCATATAGTTAGGCATGAAATGCGCAGAATGCGATATTTCGGATTTACGATGTCTAAAGAGATTGTGGATTCCAAATGTTGTAGTTTTACACTTTCTTTTCTGTGATCGTAAGTGTAGTATGTAGTTGTATTGCCGGTTTTCGTTGCTATACATCAACGACGATCGTTGTATGTATACTTACTTACGTTGATGATATGAGATATTATGTGTTGCTGAGATATGATGTGCAGGATTGTCGCGATTGAACAGCCGGGTTTTTTTTTTGTGAGATGAGAGTTTTATTTTCATTCACGTATAAATCAATTGTATGTAATATTCTTTTATTTGGGGCACTTCCGGGCTAAGGAAGATGTTTCCATCATTGTATATTATTTACTTTTCCGCATTAGGATAGATCCAAGGAAGGGAGCACAAGTGACCGGGTTCTAGGGATCAGTGGGAGGCTATCTCAAGGAGTCGAGACCGGGTCTCCTAAACTCTAGAATTGGCAGGATCACTTGCCGCTCCCGTAGGGGTCTAGGGGTGTGGGCTTGGCTATTCATCACGACCGTCGAATCCGTATTTTCTATTGTTGGCTAAATACAAAATACGGACGTCCTAGATATCCTTTTACTTTCATATGCGCTTCTGTTGTTGATATTTTGTAATGTGATTACTTAGTATCTAAGACGAAGGGATTATTATTATATATATGATATATAAAAAACGTTACTTATGTTTTACACCCACACTAGTCCCTCCCCGCTATGCCGTTAGTTAAGTAACCTAACGGTGCATAGCGGGACACTGTGGCGAATGCGGGTGGCATAAGCGTACGTTCTATTTCGTTTCTTTTCTGTGATGGCTTAGGTACTGAAATGATGGGATTACATTAATGAGATTAATGTAAAGAAAAAGAAACCTAAAAGATGTTGTAGAATCAGATTTGAAACACACTCGGCCTTTTTATGAAGAAAGCATGTTTCAAAAGATGCGGAGCTTAAGCCACTCCTTTTCTAAAACTGTTTTGATTCTACAACGAGATCAAGTTCAAAGTGTTAAAGGTTTTCATAAAAACCATCCGCAACCCTCCATCATTTTAGGAAGCAGAGTACTTAGTATTCGTGCTACGTATGTCGACCATAGCCGAGGCGTAGTGTACGGTAGCTAAGTGATGTATTCCTACAAAGCATATGATGCGATCAGTTAGGACATTCATGTGATTATGTTGATTATAGTCAAGGGTCATATGGGTGGGTCTAGTTGATCTCGAAATGACGGGTAGAACTTGACTAGTGCTTATGATATTTTGACCATAGCCAAGGTCATAAGCTACTAGGGGTAAAAACCATATCGGGAGTTTCAAGAGTTGAAATTTGCAATGAGATTGTATACCATCTATATGATAGTTGGATCCTGATCCCACTGTAAGTAAGTGTTACTTCCAGGAGAATTTTGCACTTTACAATTAGCTGATCCAGTAGGTGTCTAGAAAGGTGTTAACGGGGTTTTGACCTCTGGGAAAACCAGGTTTACTTTAATTAGGTCCGTGCGAAAGCACGGGGAACCTCCCTTAAGTACCGACACTGGCCTGGCTGACCAGTAAGCAAAACTGTAGAATGTAATTAATCCTGGCTACTTTTCTTTTCAGGTTTTGAAAGAAAATTTGATTAAAGCAGTGGGAGACATTGATTAGATAAGATAATAACCAATCTAATTCTTTGCAAGAGCGTTTTGCTGAGTGTATTCTTTTCTCTCTCCTAATGGCAGGTACCAATGACGGGACTTAAGCTTCTACTAGAGAAAAATAAACTGACGGGACTGAACTATAAAAAATGGTTGAGGAACTTGAACATCGTACTTGCATATGATAAAGTATCATATGTCCTCACAACCAAAGCCACACCCGTCCCAGGACCTGAATCATCTGTCTCGGATAGGGAGATCCGAAAAACTTGGGATGCTGATTGCAACACGGCCATGTGACTCGCGCTTGCTTCTATGGACAATATTCATCAGAAGCAACACGAGAATATGAATGTACAATCCATCTTTCTTCACACAAAGGACTTGTATGAAGAGCAATCTCGTACTTTGAGATACGAGGCATCTCGAAAGCTGTTTCAGATGCGAATGGCCCCTGGTACATCAATAGGATACCATGTTTTATAGATGATCGGTCTTATAGAAGAACTTGAGGAACTGGGATGGACCATGGACAATGAGCAGTATATAGATATTGTTCTACAGTCTCTCTCCCTTCCTTTGCTCCGTTCATAGTGAACTTTAATATGAATGATTTGGAGAAATTGTTAGTTATATGTATGCCCTAGAGGCCATTACTGTACATACGATATATATTGTAATGGATGCTTGGACATATATAGGGAGGACTTTCTTGCTCGACATGATAGTATGCTATCTGGTTGTACTTTATCTTAACATGTACTATGATTGTCTCTGTATTACATGTTGATAAAGCCCTTAGGATATGCACTCGACTACTGGGACTATGATGAGATCATACTAGTGGGGCTACGGTAGTCGACGAGTACATCCTATAACTGTTCCTGGTCGAGGGTGTATCGAGACAGGGCATCGATGCACCAGAGTAGACTAGCATATACGCATCTTGACCCATATGATGGGCGATGGATGATCCCATATCCATCGATGTTTGACATCAAGGATGGTGTACGGGTGCTCAGTGGAGACTGGGTACACTGGACGGACTCGCCGAGAACTCCCAGATGGTATTATACCTCACGTCAGATGGCAGTTCTCCGGTGACACTGGTACAGAGTAGTCTGTTGACCCGAGATCGTCGTAGAGTCTTGTGTGATTCCCACTGTGCTTTGATTTCCATCATACCACGTCCAAGAGGGCGTGCAAAAAGGTGGCTTTTGGGTACAGCCCCGAATCACATGGAGGCAATGAGCGATAGGAGGGGATTCATCTCTCCCGGTATAGGGAGTTGATGTTGTGCTGTGTTCGATTGGCTATAACCGGAAATCCCTGGCCAGGGTTGCTGAGATTTACTGGTAAGTGTTATCAGTAGTTTCTCGAACTGTTATAGACCTCATATCGACACGACTTATCGAGCTACTGGGGTCTGACGTTTACCACCCCTAGGGGAGATATGCAACATATCAAACGACGAGACCGGACTGTACGGGAGTGTTACTGTTTGGATTCACAGGAGAATGTACAGGCTTGCTTGTTGATCTTCTGAGCGCTCAATACCTGGGTAGATGTTACGTTTAGTTGACCGCTTGCAGCTTGTGGGTGTTTGATATGATCATCACCTACTGCCGGCGTATTGACGATTCTTTAGAGTCCTACACAGAGGTTTCTCGGCTCAGGCAAAACGGATTAGGGGCACATATGTGATATGTGCGGGACCAAGGATAATGCGATATGAGATACCTTATTCTATTCTCGCGATATTTGATATCAGCCGGGTCATCGGATCAAGTGTTGATTCGATGAATCGGTACAGATAAATATTAGTCGGTTATATGCGATATAGCCGGATTGTCAGATCAAGTGTTGATTCGATAATTTAATATATAATAATATATATGATATATTAAATGACATTAACTAATATTAGCTCACTAAAAGAGTCTTTTTCTCACTCGGGTAATACATTGATATATATGCGATATATGTTAAATGTATTATTTTATTTGGTTACAATAAATATTATATATGTGATATATAATATTGTAACATGATATGATAACTAATGCAACATGTTTAGTGGAGTTTAAACATGATTAGGGTTTGGATTAGGGTTAAGCTTTCTAGATGATTCTAGAAGGTTTTGGTTTTGTTTTGTGAAAGATATTTTCAAATGACTCATTCTTAACCTAACCCAAACCCTAGCCTTGGTTAATTCTCTACAAAGGTTTAGTCAATCATGGTTGCATTATTCATCATTATCTCCTTTGCATTATTCATCACAAAAGGAATTCTATCATAATTCTATTATTCATCTTCTTCTTCCTTCTTCTTTCTTCATGGAAAAAGCTTACTAGCTTTTTTCCAAGTGATGAATAATTGTGAGAAAAAGATAAATAAAGAGAGCAAAAATCCTACTTCATCATCCTCATCTTTCCTTGTCATTTAGATGAGGGTGTTCACATCATTTAGTGAGTGTTAGCTTGTGTTAATAAAACTTCAAGGTAGATCATCTTTGTATCGAAGATCGAAAGCAAGAATGCATCTTTCTCTTCGTGGAACCTCTCGAGAGTCCGGAACCCGATGATCGCAGCGAAGGGACCACAACACGGAGCTTATGAAGTGAAGGACCGGATCTACAAAGGTTGTAATCCCTCTCACTTAGTGTTAAAGTTGTTAACATTCTAGTTTTCGCCTAATCTCTAGTTTAAAGATCCGGCTTCGGGTTGTTCGGCACGGCTAATTTTTAAATCGGGCATGGTTGATGCCTCATAGAACCTTGTGTGCGTGCATAGCAACCCTACATTGGTATCAAAGCTACTAGGCATTAGATGTCGACCTATGGGGGGTTCTCACCGTGTGACAGTGTGGGAAAGCATAGGCTCTTACCCCCAAGGTGCCCCGAGACCGAAAGGTGTTCCGGCGGGTTGTAGTCCTCGCGAGGTGGCATGCGTAAAAAGTAGCTGCTGAGGGACCCGTTGGTGCCACGGTGACCCCATTGGATGGGGTGGCTGCCTGACCTATAGTGGTATCAGAGCCAAGCTAGAGCTTTAGACGAAGTCTGGACGAAGTTTAAAGTCCGATCGAACCCGGAAAACCCGATATACCCTAGTTTCTGGAAATTTTTCAAAACTGTGATTTTTTTCATATTAAAAATACCCAGAAAATTCAGCAGGTTATTTTAGGAATTACTGTGAAACTCGACCCCCTAAATCTTCCAAAGCGCCGCAGAACCGCGGCCAAACCCTGGTATTGGCGGCGGTTCCGCGGCAATAAGGAAAGATTGAGGGATAGGGTTTGCACAGTAACCTCCGTAGCTAATTCCTGATTCTTCTGGGCATTTTTAATTATACTCAAGTGTTGGGTTTTCTGGGGTGTATTGGGGAATCGTTGTTTCGATCAGATATTTTAACTTTGTTTAGTGTAGCGTTTTGAAAGTCGTTTCGGTGAAATTTTGGAAAATCGGTAAAATGAGGGGGTTTTCTGTAAAACGTCAAAATACAAATATCTTATTATAAAAATTAAATATACATATTCTAGCTATGTAATTGCTATTTTTTGGTGTTTATTGAGTCGCTGGTGAAATTTCAAATTTTCTGAAAAAATATTATTTTATTATTATATTAAGCCGTCACTAATACATTTAATTAGGGAAAATTACAAATTGGAATGAGTTGAAACAAATTTTGTGCATCATAAAACATTAAATAAAAATTTATCAGGTGGTTTTTGGAACGAAATCATTTGCCAAAACGGTTTAGAAATTATTGAAGAAAAAAGGCTTTTTTTAGCGTAAATGGATGTTTGGGGTATTGTATTTATCATTTTTCATCACCCCACACCCGTACCCACACCCACACACCCCCACTTACTCCTCCCCTTAGCCAAATTCAGCAGCCCTCACTTTTTCCCCACTTGGTTTGCAAAGGAAAAGAAAAGAAAAGAAAAGAGTAGAAAATGATATAAATTGATTTGACTTTGACTTTTCTTCTCACTTTTTCCACCCCACTCTCTCTCCTCCCTCACCCACCCACAATTTCTGAATGAAATTGTGCAGGCCAACAGCAGCCCCCCTTCCTTCTTCTCCTCTCTTTCCATCAAAAAAAAATTTGTCAAAAAAAAATGAATTAAAACCTCACCGAAATCAAAATCCGACTCCTACCCATTTTCCCTCATCTCCTTTAGCATGGATCTTAGTGCAAGGATTTCAAAATGGAGGTCTAGAATTCAAGTTTGATCATGGTTTGTGAGGTATAACTTTTGACCCATTATTCATTTTTTTTGATTTAAATTCCTTAATGAAGCTAATTAGGTGTTAAATTGTGGGTTTAATTGAATGTTTGGAAATTCAATTGGGAATTTTGAATTGAAGCTAGGGTTTGAATTAAATTAGGTTCTTTATCATTAGCTTATGATTTTAATGAGGGGATTAACATGTAATTGAATGCAAAATCTAATTTGGTTACTAGTTGTTAATTTGTTAGTTTAAAAATGGTGATAATTCTGCTAAATTGCTAACTAGGTTTTAGAAATTAAATAAAAAACGTGGGATTAAAATCTAGTTAGGATTTTTAGCACATCATTAAGGTTTTCATGAGTGGTTTAACCATTTAATATATGCAAAACCAAGTTTAATTGTAAAATTGTGAATTTTACAATAAAAAGTGTTAAAATTGATATTTTTGCAATCTAGGATTTTGGAAATTATGCAAATTTATGTGATTAAATTATGGAAATGGTTTTTATGACTTATTTAAGTTATTTAATAAGTATTATGGCCGCTAGAATTATTTAAACATCGAGTTTTGCACTAAAACAGGTAATTTTGCTTGCTAGATTTTCGGAAAAATGACTTTTTGAGTGAAATTGGCGTTTTTGTGAGTTTTAACCTAGTTTATATTAAAATTAGTGTTCGTGAATGTGCAAATGAGTGTATTTGGGTTTTTCTCGATGGTTTGGCGGTTGTACGCCGACGTCGAGGGTTTTTGGGTTGATTTGTGAAAGCAACCATAGGTTTTGACCTATGTGGGATTCGTGCGTCGTTTTGATCATGAGTCGGATTTTAATGAGATATGGTACGTTATGATATGTAGGTACCCCCATGTGGACTTCGAGACGACAAGCAAGCGCGTGGCGACGTCGGCACCGGCTAGCGAGGACCAGGTGAGTAGATTTATATCTACGGGGAGAAGTCGGGTGGATGGCGTATAGCACCCCCGCAGTCCGTGGTGGTGTATACGGATGCGTATACACACCAACAAATATTATATGTTATTTAGGATTAATATCGATGCTTAGGATGGATATTGGTGTGTTGGACTATTTTTAGTGTTGCGAACCCTAGGGTAGTGTTGCACTACACATACACACATACATACTTGCATACATTCCTATTGATATGTGCTTATGGGATTCTTTATAGTTATGTGTTCACATGGGTATGGGACTATGTGTTCACATACGGATTGAGGATGATACTTGGGATTGAGCTGAGTCGATGAGATTTGATTTGAGGCCGTGAGATCGGTGATATAGAAGGGTTCGTATCTTAGATACGACATGACGTTGTAGCGGGTCCTTGACGTAGTGTTTCACACACGTCCATGCATACGTAGGCGGTATCAGTATGGTACTAGACGTAGATCAGTACCCCGATTAAGATTTTTGATAAAGAGGATACCAGGTGAATAGTATGATGAATGTGATATTGACCCGTTCCCAGATTTGGATGCCTTACGACGGATTTACGTACGAGCAATATTGATGATTGATCCGCACTCTTGACTTGGGATGCCTGATTATAGATATGGTATCGGATATGATATTATTGAGGCGGGATCACCGACTATACATATACAGGTATGTATATGTATCGACTCAGATGATAGGCGGTTTCCTTACCTGTAGTTCAGCTTGTTAGTTCAGCCGTATAGTTTAGTGTAGTTGTTAGATTAGATTAGACTTCTTACCTATTTCAAAAACTAACGAATCGTGGGCATTTTTAAAGACAGCTCAAGGGAATCTACGGATATTTCAAAAACGACGTATCTTTTCATAAAAACACCGTAGCCCTATTTTCAAAACCCCATGATTCGTGTTATTTCAAAAGGCACCATTCGTAGGACTTATATTAGATTATTGCAGATTAGTTATCGTTGTGTCTAGTATTCAGCTCCCGCATATTATTGCTGTTCGCTCTGCCTCGCATATTTATTTTGCTTCATATTCCATTATTGATATCATGCTGTTAGGACACCAGCACCATTACCGATGATGTGTATGTACCACGTACACCTACTTGCCGGCTCACACACATCTTCATCGGTAATTGCCATGTCACGTACACTTTAGAGAATATAATTGCTTGACTTAGATTGTTAGCTAGTAGTGTTGACATGATATTAGTGTACTTCCCTTATATGTCATATTAGACATTGTAGTTATTACCTACCACTTCATGCATACTGTTATTCAGTTGTTCATGCCTAGTTCATTATCATTGACATATGCACTTGTGATGATTTCTTGAGATTTATGATATTTCTGGATTTCGGGGAAAGCCGCAAAATTTACAACTTATGATCTTTTAAAATATAAAATGTTGCGGTTTTCTAGTGATGTAAAGTGTCGTCCACCATGAGTTTGCTGTGGTTTTGGAGATCCGTGTCGAGGAGTGGAGGAACCTTCACGGGTACATGGTGGGCCCGGTATGGTACCCCGGGGCAAGAGGAATGTGGTGTTGACGTTGAGCCTGGCTGGGGAGCACTACCTACCGGTGATATTACCCGACGCGTCGGATATCCGGAGGATACCGTCGTGGTCTTGAGATGATGGTAGGGGCCGGTCTGGACTGACGGCGCCCTAGATATTGAGATTGAGACATTGATATTTCGAGACAGTGAGATTTATGTTTTGTGTCGATGCTAGACACTGTTGATGCTGATTTCATTACGATACCTCAGTTTAAAAATACGAAGGAAATCTCACTAATTTATGGAAGCAGTTTCTTCATTTACATGTATTTTGTTTCATGCATTCATACTTCATTCATATGATATATTGCTACCTGAGGCACTGACACGGGCACATGAAATTATACTCGGGTTAGATATTACCCTAGACATTGTCATAGGCTGCCTGTTATACATATATTTGAGGATATATTATGATTATTGACCTAGATTGCGTTATTTATGCGATTTCTGTGCGTAGATGTTTTTCTATTCACGAGTGGGCAACTCACCCCCGTTGTGCCCCAGTTTCTTGCAGATTTGCCGTACAGGTTTCATTACGGCTTGCGGGCTCAGTTTCATTCGGGTGATTTGCTAGTGGGTGGGTTTACTTGTATCATACCCCCATTATATATCTTGTATATCATTATTCTGTTGTATCTAGAAGTTCCATCAACCAAACATGTATCTATTGAGATAGAGACCAGTGTTGTTTATTCTTTCGACCTTAGAGTCGCTCGTTATATTTCTGGTGGTTTTGAGTTCCCTTTTGAGTTTTTGATCCTCGCCGTTGGCGTTGTATATTATATTGCTTGTGTGGTTGTGACCGTCGATTGACGAAGAGCTAGCTCCCGCTTGGGGATTCCTTTTATTGATTTCGTATACTATTCATGTTGTATCCCGTTTGGGAGCCAGTATTTACAAAGGAGACTCTGCCGAAATTTTCAGTAAATTTTTGATCTTTTAAAAACCGCATAATTCGGCTTATGCTATTGAAATTACTTGCTTTAAGTTGGTTTTTCCTGCACTCTACTACTTTTCTTGGTTTGGATTTCTGGGTTTTCGGTTTACTTAGATTACGTACGCCTCGAGACGTTCGTAGTTTAAGTGCCGGTCATGTTCCGTACTTTCAGGTCGTGACAAAGTTGGTATCAGAGCGTTAGGTTTTAACCTTCGGAGCGTAGGATGACCCTTGGTTGATGGAATAGGTGACTAAAGTAGAGTGACGTATCGTTGGTATGTTCCGCGGCATATTTACGACACGCCACTCCACTTATGAAGCCTTAGGATGTACATTTCCTTGTTCAGTATTATATTCCTTCCTGATCTAGCCTCATCGGTACCAGTTTGGTTTTGCTGCTACGGTTACAGGCAGGGAGAGTTACGGCTAGAGTTGCGGTCAGCACAAGCTCGTCACGAACGAGGACTGACCAGGGCGAAATTCCGGCGACACACGATTGCAGAGATGTGTCTTTTTACTATGTTTCCGCTCCACGAGCGATTGGCGGATCGCCTTTTTGAGGTTACTCGGATGTGCCGATCGACACTAGAGGATTGAGCCACTGACAGAGGCCAGCCAGATTTTGATGACCGTTGGTGTGTTGCTTACTCCTGATGATTGAGGCACTGTTCAGCGTGCAGACGAGCGAGCCAGTTGTTGCTGCGAGCGACGAGATATCGCCCCATATTTTGGAACTATGGCGGGGCGAGTTGTACGAATAGATGATAGAAGGTCGCTAGTCACCCGATGATGAATGACTAGGACAGGTGGTTCGTTCGCTTACCCCGATGCGAGGTCATCAGATAGATTGATTCCAGCTAGAGACGACTTCACGCGGAGACGTTGGGAGTCGACAGAGACGATCGAATGTCAGAAACATATTATTCCAAGTTTAAAGTAGTCGGAAAGACATGCATGCAATTCTATGGTCTCTCTAGAAGAATGAAACCCTAACTCGACTTAATGATCGTGTGAAAGCCTTTGAACCTTCGGGTTTGCGGCAGTTCTACGGCGCCATTAGTGAGGCTTGGTTTGCCCTTCTACGGCTGGACCACCGATGCTGTGGTATGTACTCGATACTATTAAACTGTGCCCAAGAAGTTGAGCTCTTGGGGGATTATGAGGTTTTGACGACTCGATCGGATGACTCGACTTAATTCGGATGCTAGGTGGTGAGATGCATTCTTGGGAGACTCCAGATACGAGGATAGTCGTTGGAGCTCAGTCCATGCAGCCGCGACGAGACGAGTCCAAAGCAGACGACATTAGAGAAAAGCGGAGTAAGAGGTTCGCACCAGATCTAGATGAGATGACGTTCCACTCCGCCGACATCAGAGAGGCGATGCGCATGCCGAGGCATGGTACTTGGACTTACCTTCCAGAAGGAGTCGCGATGAGTATGCAGTCGTTCCAGAGCAAGATGCAGATATAGGAAAGGATAACGACTTCCGGACAGTTGGCAGAGACGAGACATGGAAGAGACCGTGAGCAGGATTCCTTCCAGACACTGCTGCAATGATACTTGCACCCAGGATCAGAGGTGTCATGTACATTCAGAAAGCCAGAGGCCGACGCCAGTGATATGCTGTCTTACAAGTGGTCGCGATGATTGACCGGGAGATGACAAGAGACGTGCCAGAACTGGATCATCCCCGTTAGCACACCCGACAGGGCCAATGAGCCGATGGACCGAAAGATTGGTAATCCACAGTGAAGACTTTGACCCAGGAGTGGTCATGGTTACGCACCCCAGCAGGACAGAGTTCATGATCATCGACGAGACGTCCCACTAGTGACCGCGACAGTTGCCGAAATTCTTAGAGGATGCGCTTGAGCAGTACTATTTCCGCCATTATTGATTACGATGTTTTGGGTGATTTATTCGTATGATTTGATTTTGATGATTGAGGATTTACGATCTTTGCACGGTGTTGCACTTGATATCGTTTTCGTTCTTTAGTTTCACATGTTTGGGATTTTACGGTTTTAAACAGTTGAGTTGGTTTTGTGCATATGCACGCACACGATTTGGTTCCTGCACTCTGTATAGTTTATATATGCTTGCAGTGCAGTGATACGCCTTTTGTGCACTTAGATGCACTGGACTTCGATTTCGATTGTGATACTCGATATTTGTTTTGTGCACCTTGTGCACCTGAGTGATTTTGCGCACGTTCGGCGCTTGATATTGGATTTCATGATTTCGTGCACGATGGATGCACCTGATTTAGATTTTCGCGCATGTTGAGCGCATGTCTTGAGATGCGATTTTGGTGCACACCAGATGCACTAAATCAAGATTTTTCGTGCATGTCAGATGCACCTGATTTTGCTGTCAGGCACACACGTTGCCTACGACAGATGCTTTGTGCACACCCGATGCACTTAGATCTTGTTTCTGTGCATATGTATGGCACATATATGGATTTTTATTTCCGTGCGCACCAGACGCACGTAGTATTCATGTGCATATTTTGGGATTGATTTCTTATAGAGCAGTACGTTTTTATGATATTGCTATGTGTTTTCGTACTGAGCAGGACTAGTCAGAGGACAGTACCTGAATACATTTTGTATGCATTGATAGTTATTGAAGGGATTTCCAAATAGCGAGCTATAGCCTCAGTATTTACCTACGTGTCTGATATGACACGAAATGTTTAAAACAAGGAGACCCTTCTAAATTGTTTCCAAAACGGCAGAACGTACATTTCAAACAATAGTATATATGTATATAGTTATTTTCTTATGGTAGACGTCCGCCACTGTGCAGTGTTATACGCGTTGCACAGCGACTTAAAGAGATTTGGCATACATTTCCTCCAGATACTTACAGATATAGATTCGATATTTACATTTATAGTTTCGAGTTATATCATATTGGTTTTGATTTGGATTTGGCATTGATGTCTTCTCCACGACTCCGATGATCGCGGGATGCTTGGAGGAGTTTTGATTTGAGTTATATACTCATTTTTCAAGCGCATGCGCTGCGCTACGATTTGTTTTATGTATTTACAATTTCGGAGCCCCGACGATTTGATGGTTTTTCTTAGATGTTTTAGTAATTGGGGGAGTTTGAATTTAAATTCGGGGACCGAATTTCTTTAAGTGGGGAAGATTGTAGCGTTTTGAAAATCGTTTCGGTGAAATTTTGGAAAATCGGTAAAATGAGGGGGTTTTCTGTAAAAAGTCAAAATACAAATATCTTATTATAAAAATTAAATATACATATTCTAGCTATGTAATTGCTATTTTTTGGTGTTTATTGAGTCGCTGGTGAAATTTCAAATTTTCTGAAAAAAATATTATTTTATTATTATTTTAAGCCGTCACTAATACATTTAATTAGGGCAAATTACAAATTGGAATGAGTTGAAACAAATTTTGTGCATCATAAAACATTAAATAAAAATTTATCAGGTGGTTTTTGGAACGAAATCATTTGCCAAAACGGTTTAGAAATTATTGAAGAAAAAAGGCTTTTTTTAGCGTAAATGGATGTTTGGGGTATTGTATTTATCATTTTTCATCACCCCACACCCGTACCCACACCCACACACCCCCACTTACTCCTCCCCTTAGCCAAATTCAGCAGCCTTCACTTTTTCCCCACTTGGTTTGCAAAGGAAAAGAAAAGAAAAGAAAAGAGTAGAAAATGATATAAATTGATTTGACTTTGACTTTTCTTCTCACTTTTTCCACCCCACTCTCTCTCCTCCCTCACCCACCCACAATTTCTGAACGAAATTGTGCAGGCCAACAGCAGCCCCCCTTCCTTCTTCTCCTCTCTTTCCATCAAAAAAAAATTTGTCAAAAAAAAATGAATTAAAACCTCACCGAAATCAAAATCCGACTCCTACCCATTTTCCCTCATCTCCTTTAGCATGGATCTTGGTGCAAGGATTTCAAAATGGAGGTCTAGAATTCAAGTTTGATCATGGTTTGTGAGGTATAACTTTTGACCCATTATTCATTTTTTTTGATTTAAATTCCTTAATGAAGCTAATTAGGTGTTAAATTGTGGGTTTAATTGAATGTTTGGAAATTCAATTGGGAATTTTGAATTGAAGCTAGGGTTTGAATTAAATTAGGTTCTTTATCATTAGCTTATGATTGTAATGAGGGGATTAACATGTAATTGAATGCAAAATCTAATTTGGTTACTAGTTGTTAATTTGTTAGTTTAAAAATGGTGATAATTCTGATAAATTGCTAACTAGGTTTTAGAAATTAAATAAAAAACGTGGGATTAAAATCTAGTTAGGATTTTTAGCACATCATTAAGGTTTCCATGAGTGGTTTAACCATTTAATATATGCAAAACCAAGTTTAATTGTAAAATTGTGAATTTTACAATAAAAAGTGTTAAAATTGATATTTTTGCAATCTAGGATTTTGGAAATTATGCAAATTTATGTGATTAAATTATGGAAATGGTTTTTATGACTTATTTAAGTTATTTAATAAGTATTATGGCCGCTAGAATTATTTAAACATCGAGTTTTGCACTAAAACAGGTAATTTTGCTTGCTAGATTTTCGGAAAAATGACTTTTTGAGTGAAATTGGCGTTTTTGTGAGTTTTAACCTAGTTTATATTAAAATTAGTGTTCGTGAATGTGCAAATGAGTGTATTTGAGTTTTTCTCGATGGTTTGGCGGTTGTACGCCGACGTCGAGGGTTTTTGGGTTGATTTGTGAAAGCAACCATAGGTTTTGACCTATGTGGGATTCGTGCGTCGTTTTGATCATGAGTCGGTTTTAATGAGATATGGTACGTTATGATATGTAGGTACCCCCATGTGGACTTCGAGACGACAAGCAAGCGCGTGGCGACGTCGGCACCGGCTAGCGAGGACCAGGTGAGTAGATTTAAATCTACGGGGAGAAGTCGGGTGGATGGCGTATAGCACCCCCGCAGTCCGTGGTGGTGTATACGGATGCGTATACACACCAACAATTATTATATGTTATTTAGGATTAGTATCAATGCTTAGGATGGATATTGGTGTGTTGGACTATTTTTAGTGTTGCGAACCCTAGGGTAGTGTTGCACTACACATACACACATACATACTTGCATACATTCCTATTGATATGTGCTCATGGGATTCTTTATAGTTATGTGTTCACATGGGTATGGGACTATGTGTTCACATACGGATTGAGGATGATACTTGGGATTGAGCTGAGTCGATGAGATTTGATTTGAGGCTGTGAGATCGGTGATATAGCAGGGTTCGTATCTTAGATACGACATGACGTTGTAGCGGGTCCTTGACGTAGTGTTTCACACACGTCCATGCATACGTAGGCGGTATCAGTATGGTACTAGACGTAGATCAGTACCCCGATCATGATTTTTGATAAAGAGGATACCAGGTGAATAGTATGATGAATGTGATATTGACCCGTACCCAGATTGGGATGCCGTACGACGGATTTACGTACGAGCTATATTGATGATTGATCCGCACTCTTGACTTGGGATGCCTGATTATAGATATGGTATCGGATATGATATTATTGAGGCGGGATCACCGACTATACATATACAGGTATGTATATGTATCGACTCAGATGATAGGCGGTTTCCTTACCTGTAGTTTAGCTTGTTAGTTCAGCCGTATAGTTTAGTGTAGTTGTTAGATTAGATTAGACTTCTTACCTATTTCAAAAACTAACGAATCGTGGGCATTTTTAAAGACAGCTCAAGGGAATCTACGAATATTTCAAAAACGACGTATCTTTTCATAAAAACACCGTAGCCCTATTTTCAAAACCCCATGATTCGTGTTATTTCAAAAGGCACCATTCGTAGGACTTATATTAGATTATTGCAGATTAGTTATCGTTGTGTCTAGTATTCAGCTCCCGCACATTATTGCTGTTCGCTCTGCCTCGCATCTTTATTTTGCTGCATATTCCATTATTGATATCATGCTGTTAGGACACCAGCACCATTACCGATGATGTGTATGTACCACGTACACCTACTTGCCGGCTCACACACATCTTCATCGGTAATTGCCATGTCACGTACACTTTAGAGAATATAATTGCTTGACTTAGATTGTTAGCTAGTAGTGTTGACATGATATTAGTGTACTTCCCTTATATATCATATTAGACATTGTAGTTATTACCTACCACTTCATGCATACTGTTATTCAGTTGTTCATGCCTAGTTCATTATCATTGACATATGCACTTGTGATGATTTCTTGAGATTTATGATATTTCTGGATTTCGGGGAAAGCCGCAAAATTTACAACTTATGATCTTTTAAAATATAAAATGTTGCGGTCTTCTAGTGATGTAAAGTGTCGTCCACCATGAGTTTGCTGTGGTTTTGGAGATCCGTGTCGAGGAGTGGAGGAACCGTCACGGGTACATGGTGGGCCCGGTATGGTACCCCGGGGCAAGAGGAATGTGGTGTTGACGTTGAGCCTGGCTGGGGAGCACTACCTACCGGTGATATTACCCGACGCGTCGGATATCCGGAGGATACCGTCGTGGTCTTGAGATGATGGTAGGGGCCGATCTGGACTGACGGCGCCCTAGATATTGAGATTGAGACATTGATATTTCGAGACAGTGAGATTTATGTTTTGTGTCGATGCTAGACACTGTTGATGCTGATTTCATTACGATACCTCAGTTTAAAAATACGAAGGAAATCTCACTAATTTATGGAAGCAGTTTCTTCATTTACATGTATTCTGTTTCATGCATTCATACCTCATTCATATGATATATTGCTACCTGAGGCACTGACACGGGCACATGAAATTATACTCGGGTTAGATATTACCCTAGACATTGTCATAGGCTGCCTGTTACACATATATTTGAGGATATATTATGATTATTGACCTAGATTGCGTTATTTATGCGATTTCTGTGCGTAGATGTTTTTCTATTCATGAGTTGGCAACTCACCCCCGTTGTGCCCCAGTTTCTTGCAGATTTGCCGTACAGGTTTCATTACGGCTTGCGGGCTCAGTTTCATTCGGGTGATTTGCTAGTAGGTGGGTTTACTTGTATCATACCCCCATTATATATCTTGTATATCATTATTCTGTTGTATCTAGAAGTTCCATCAACCAAACATGTATCTATTGAGATAGAGACCAGTGTTGTTTATTCTTTTGACCTTAGAGTCGCTCGTTATATTTCTGGTGGTTTTGAGTTCCCTTTTGAGTTTTTGATCCTCGCCGTTGGCGTAGTATATTATATTGCTTGTGTGGTTGTGACCGTCGATTGACGAAGAGCTAGCTCCCGCTTGGGGATGCCTTTTATTGATTTCGTATACTATTCATGTTGTATCCCGTTTGGGAGCCAGTATTTACAAATGAGACTCTGCCGAAATTTTCAGTAAATTTTTGATGTTTTAAAAACCGCATAATTCGGCTTATGCTATTGAAATTACTTGCTTTAAGTTGGTTTTTCCTGCACTCTACTACTTTTCTTGGTTTGGATTTCTGGGTTTTCGGTTTACTTAGATTACGTACGCCTCGAGACGTTTGTAGTTTAAGTGCCGGTCATTTTCCGTACTTTCGGGTCGTGACATTTAGTTTGTCCGGATAATTTTAGAAACTGTTAAAAAGTTCGAACGGATATCAATAACTCACTTTTTCCCCTGTCGGAAAATTTTTCAAAAGTTGGATTTTTTCTCATGTTTAAGAATGTTCTAAGTCGTGCAAGTAACGCGGTGGACCCTCTAGAAGACAACAAACCTTAACTCAATTATGTGACCATTTGAACTGCCTTTTGCACTTTAGGGTTTGGGGCAGTACGGCGTGCCACATGTGTGGCGTTGGCTTGACCCTTCTACGGCTGGACCATTGGTACTGTGGCATGTAATGGATGTTTTTAAACTGATTTCAAGTGTTGAGATATATCGGGGAAATCTTGGGTGTTTGATTATTCGATCGGAAAGTTTAACTTTGTCTATTTATCTGGAACGTGATACAATATTTGGAATCCACAGGTAGTTATGAGATAACTAATTTGAATATTATAAATCTAGCAGTTCAGTCTCAGATGATCGGTTGCCACGGAATTTTGATGTGATCAAAAGTCCGTCGCAATCACGTAGCGTACGCGGATACTCGCCGGGTAAACTTAATAGACAGCCACGTCCCATAGCCCCGACCAAGTGACTGTAGGAGAACCCCGTCGCCGAAAGCATCCGTTCGGGTGCTCGCGGCAGCGGTGTTCCGCCTTAGTGCACTTCATCGACGGCATCTGGGGGTGCGGCCGTCTACTAAAGTTTGCGACGAGCATTCGATCAGGATGTCGGGAATCTTGTTGAATTCCCGGCTTGATATTGAAAAGAGTTTTCGATAAAGAGACTAAAATGCGGGGTTTATAATTGTTAGGCATGCGATGTCTAAGGAATTCATTTGGTTAGGCATGCGATGTCTAAGCAGGTTGCGGATTCCAACTGTTGTAGTTTTACACTTTATTTTCCGTGACCGTAAGCGTGGTATGTAGTGTATCGCCGGCTTCGTTGCTATACATCAACGACAATCGGGATACGCATACTTGCTTACGTTGATGATATGAGATATTATGTGTTTCTGTGATATGTTGTATTGGATCGTCGCGTTTGAATAGCCGGGGGTTTATGTGAGATGAGAGTTTTTTTTTCTTTTTCATTCATGTAAAATTCATTTGTATGTAATATTCTTTTATTGGGGCACTTCCAGGTTGCGGAAGATGTCACCGTTGTATATTATTTACTTTTTCGCATTAGGTAGACCCAAGGAGGGGAGCACAAGTAACCGGGTTCTAGGGTCCGGTGGGAGACCATCTCGAGGAGTCGGGACCGGGTCTCCTAACCCTAGAATTGGCTGTGTTGCTTGCCGCTCTCGTAGGGGTCTAGGGATGTGGGTTTGGCTATTCATCGCGACCGTGGAATCCGTGTTTTATACAGGCTCGTATAGAAAACACGGACGTCATAGTATATCCAATATTTCATATATGTTCTTCTGCTGCAATGTTCTGTGATGAGATCATATTACTGCCTGAGACGAATGTTTATATTATATATATGAGATATATGTTATATTGCAGATTTCGTTTTCAAAAGAGATGCTTGCGAAGCATAATTAAATAGGACTTCATTAATGAGATTAATGAAATAAAAGAAACCTAAGATGTTGTAGAAACTTGTTTAAATTAAAAACTGGTAGCTCTAGTTCTTGCTTTGCATCGCGGTGTTCCTTGTAGAACATCCTGCACCTTATTCGATAAGGAAAGGACCGAGATCCCTTCAACGGGAGTGACTCCTTTAGCAATAACTGGCAGATGCTACAAACTCGGTTTGTCTTTTGATTGTTTCTATAGTTCTTGCTTTACATAGTGATATTTGTGAAATATCCTGCACCTTATTCGATGAGGAAAGGGCCGACGATCCCTTCACCGGGAGTGACCCCTTTAGCAAAACTAGAAAAGCCTAAAAAACCCTCCATTTAAAATCACTCGATTCTACAACGATATCAAGTTCATTACGCAAAGGGTTTTCTTAAAAACCTGTCGTAGCCCTCCGTCATTTCAGATAAGTAATAGTTAGTATTCGTGCTGCGTTTGTTGACCTTGTCAAGGCGTAGTGTGCGGTAGCTGATTACTGCTTATCTGTATAAGCATATGATGTGATTGGATTAGGGTAGTCGTGCGACTTTGTTGACCTTGTCAAGGGTCGTGCGGGTGGGTTTAATTCAATCAGGAAATGACGGGTTGAACTTGACTTGCGGTCTATGGTTTGTTGACCTTGTCAAGGTCATAGATCGCTTGGGGCAAAATATTATTGGGAATTTCAAGTGTTGAAATTTGCAATGAGATTGCATACCTTCTATGAGATAGTTGGATCCCGATACCCGCTGCGAGTAAGAGTTACTCCTGGAAGAGTTTTACACATTACAATTAGCCGATCAAGTAGGTGTCTAGAAAGGTGTTATCGGGGTTACGCCCCTGGG
Organism: Agapanthus africanus; assembly: GCA_030015575.1. Taxonomy (NCBI): domain Eukaryota; kingdom Viridiplantae; phylum Streptophyta; class Magnoliopsida; order Asparagales; family Amaryllidaceae; genus Agapanthus; species Agapanthus africanus. The sequence goes on along the minus strand of JASDDO010000014.1, from coordinate 465,814,424 downwards.
AAAACGAGGTTTACTTTAATTAGGTTCGTGCGAAAGCACGGGGGACCTCTCTCAAAGTACCGGCACTGGCCTGGCTGAAACATTGGCGAACTTGTAGCGTGTAATTAATCTCGGCTAGTCTTTCCTTTTAGGGTTTGAAGGAAGATTTGATTAAAACAGTGGGAGACATCCTGATTAGATATATTAAATAACCAATCTAATCTTGCAAGAGCATACGCTGAGTGTTTTCTTCTCTCTCTCTCCAGGTAGCGACCATATCACGCCTTAATCAAGATAATAAAACGGATGTATTGACCGAACCCGCTTGTTATACTGAGCTGGGGAACGTTGGTCCCACTCCAACTTATAATTGTTATAAGACAGAGCAAGAAATTGGGGAATACCAGATTTCCCGTGTCGCCCAAACGAAGAAAGTGCATATTGATGCATCATCTTCGGGTGTGTTCATTACAGAGAACTGTCTCTCAGATCCTTTACGTCCTGGGTATGTGATACCGGATCAGGATCCCGTATATGTAATCTGTTACATGGGCTATAGATAGGTAGAGAACTGAGAACGGGTGATAAGTTTCATGAGACAGAAAACGGTGCAAGTGTTGCAGCCAAGTCTGTTGGTCACTATCACCCTGTATTACTAGAATACATTGATTCTGAACGAATGTTATTAGATACCGAACCTGATATACAACATCATATCACTCTCTTTATTAGTAAAGAAAGGATATAATTTTGTATTGTTGGATAATGTTTTGAACATTTCCTATATCAAGAGTTGATCGGTTCAGGCACGTTATCTAAAAGCATTGATGTTCTAAATCAAACTACAGTTCTTAGTATACGAAACACACACAAGAGGAAGAGTTCATAAATGAACGAATCCTTCTTGAGGAATTGTAGACTAGGTCATATCAATGCGACCCGACTAGCTAAGTTACATATAGATGCATATTTAAATTAGTTTGAATTTACATCTTGTGAAACTTGCCGGTCATGTCACAAAGATAAGATGACCACAGCTCTGTTTATTGGAAACAGAGAAAGAGTTAGTGAACTCTTGGGATTGATACATGTTGATGTATGTAAGGTCCCCTGTCTACACATGCCAAGATCGGTTCTTTCTACTTCATTACATTCTCTGATAATCTCTCAAGATTCAGACATATGTTTCTGTTGAAACACAGGTCCGAAGCTTTTGAGATATTCACAGAATATAAATTAGAAGTAGAGAACCAAAAATGGGTATAAGTATTATGTCCTTTGATGAGATCAAAGAGGAGAATACTTGATCACGGAATTCCTGGACTATTCTAAAGGAGAATGAGATTCTCTCTCAGCATTACTCCTCCGTATACACCATAGCACGATGGTATATCGGGGCGGAGCAATAACACCTTATGTGATATGGTGTGCTCTATGATGAGTACTACTGAGTTTCCTATTTCCTTTAGGGAGTTATGCACTTGTGAAGTTGCATACCTATTGAATAGGGTTCAAATCAAATCAGTTACCTACCACTTCATATGTGATATGGAAAGGGAAAAGCCCATATCTTAAGTTGGTTAAGATTTGGGGTTGTCCGGCCTATGTCTAAAAGCAAAATCTGGACAAGCTCGAGGTAAGGTCTGTTATGTAGAACTGGAAATGTTCCAGCTATACAAACTGCAGCTGATGATTTGGTAGAACCAAAGGATTCAATAGTTTCCAACGAATCTCAGCCTCTCCGCCGATCTAGCAGGGTTCCTCACCCACCTGAGAGGTACTTCGGTTTCTCTATGACAGTGGGAGCGAGGATTGCTTCATGAGATGATGACCCAACTTGTTTCGAGCTGACCATCAGGAGTAGGACTCTGTAAGAATGGCTGGATGCTTATCGATCTGAGATGGAATCCTTATACACCAACAAAGTATGGACTTTGGTTGCTTTATCTGAAGGGTTAAATCCCCATCAGGAGCGAGTATATCTTGAGAAGATTACTTGGTGTACATGGAAAAGTTGAGACTTTCAAAGCTATGCTTAAGTCCATCCAGATCCTACTTGCCACGGCTACATACCATGACTACGATATATGGCGGTTGGGTGTCATGACTACTTTTCTAAATGGTGTTTTAGAAGAGAGCGTCTATAAGTACAAAGCCAGAGGGCTTCGTAGACAGTGGGAGCAGCGGAAACGTGTGCAAGATGTTTTATATGATAAAACAGGCATCACGGAGTTGGAACATCTGTTTTGATGTGGTAGTCAAAGAGTTTGACTTCATCAAAATGGTAGATGAACCTTGTATATACAAAAAGGTAGTAGGGAGTATGGTGGTGATCCTCGTAGAGTACGTGGATGACATACTCTTGATAGAGAAGGAGTTTTCTATACTACGCACGGTCAATCTCCGCTTATCACAAGGATTCTCCATATAGGATCAAAGTGATACCTCCTAAATTCCTGGGTTTTGGATCTATGAGATAGATCTAATTGGATGTTAGGATACTCACTAGTTTTAGTGAGATGGTATCAATCGATCCTGGGGAGAATCACTGGAAAGGTTCCAAGGTGATAAGGACGACTGAATGTCAGTCGCAGGCATTGTCTTTACCCTCAGTGGAGGGACGGTATGTTGGAAGAGTTCCAAGCTAGATACCGTGACATACTAGACGATTAAAGGAAAGATACATCGTTACCAAGGATGCTACCAAAGAGGCAGTCTGGATATATATAAGTTCATGAGATGAACTTCGTTCCTACCATTGTGTGACAATGGAGTTGTGGCTTTTGCCAAGGAACTACCGTCCCATCAGAAATCCAGATATAATTCTTAGGCAGTATCACCTGATCATGGAGATAGTTGATCTCCAGGGAGATCGAGGTTAGGAGAGTAGACACAGAGGACAACAGCGCGGATCCACTCACAAAGGCCTTTTTCCCAGTAGAGACTTTTATGGGATGGTTGAGTATGAGATACTTCAACCGCAGCTAATTGTTGGGTATGTGATACCACAACAGATGGCCCTAGTGCAAGTAGGAGATTGTTAGTTATATGTATGCCCTAGAGGCCATTACTGTACATACGATGTATATTGTAATGGATGCTTGGACATATATAGAGAGGACTTTCTTGCTCGACATGATAGTATGCTATCTGGTTGTACTTTATCTTAACATGTACTCTGATTGTCTCTATATTATATGTTGATAAAGCCCTTAGGATATGTACTCGACTACTGGGACTATGATGAGATCATACTAGTGGGGCCACGGTAGTCGACGAGTACATCCTATAACTGTTCCTAGTCGAGGGTGTATCGAGACAGGGCATCGATGCACCAGAGTAGACTAGCGTATATGCATCTTGACCCATATGATGGGCGATGGATGATCCCATATCCATCGGTGTTTGACATCAAGGATGGTGTACGGGTGCTCAGTGGAGACTGGGTACACTGGACGGACTCGCCGAGAACTCCCAGATGGTATTATACCTCACGTCAGATAGCAGTTCTCCTGTGACACTGGTACAGAGTAGTCTGTTGACCCAAGATCGTCATAGAGTCTTGTGTGATTCCCACTGTGCTTTGATTTCCATCATACCATGTCCAAGAGGGCGTGCAAAAAGGTGGCTTTTGGGTACAGTCCCGAATCACATGGAGGCAATGAGAGATAGGAGGGGATTCGTCTCTCCCGATATAGGGAGTTGATGTTGTGCTGTGTTCGATTGGCTATAACCGGAAATCCCTGGCCTGGGTTGCTGAGATTTACTGGTAAGTGTTATCAGTAGTTTCTCGAACTGTTATAGACCTCATATCGACACGACTTATCGAGCTACTGGGGTCTGACGTTTACCACCCCTAGGCGAGATATGCAACATATCAGACGACGAGACCGGACTGTACGGGAGTGTTACTATTTGGATTCACAGGAGAATGTACAGGCTTGCTTGTTGATCTTCTAAGCGCTCAATACCTGGGTAGCTGTTACGTTTAGCTGACCGCTTGCAGCTTGTGGGTGTTTGATATGATCATCACCTACTGCCGGCGTATTGACGATTCTTTAGAGTTCTACACAGAGGTTTCTTGGCTCAGGCAAAACGGAGTAGGGGCACATATGTGATATGTGCGGGACCGAGGATAATGCGATATGAGATACCGTATTCTATTCTCGCGATATTTGATATCAGCCGGGTCATCGGATCAAGTGTTGATTCGATGAATCGGTACGGATAAATATTAGTCGGTTATATGCGATATTGCCGGATTGTCGGATCAAGTGTTGATTCGATAATTTAATGTATAATAAAATATATGATATATTAAATGACATTAACTAATATTAGCTCACTAAAAGAGTCTTTTTCTCACTCGGGTAATACATTGATATATATGCAATATATGTTAAATGTATTATTTTATTTGGTTACAATAAATATTATATATGTGATATATAATATTGTAACATGATATGATAACTAATGCAACATGTTTAGTGGAGTTTAAACATGATTAGGGTTTGGATTAGGGTTAAGCTTTCTAGATGATTCTAGAAGGTTTTGGTTTTGTTTTGTGAAAGATATTTTCAAATGACTCATTCTTAACCTAACCCAAACCCTAGCCTTGGTTAATTCTCTACAAAGGTTTAGTCAACCATGGTTGCATTATTCATCATTATCTCCTTTGCATTATTCATCACAAAAGGAATTCTATCATAATTCTATTATTCATCTTCTTCTTCCTTCTTCTTTCTTCATGGAAAAAGCTTACTAGCTTTTTTCCAAGTGATGAATAATTGTGAGAAAAAGATAAATAAAGAGTGCAAAAATCCTACTTCATCATCCTCATCTTCCCTTGCCATTTAGATGAGGGTGTTCACATCATTTAGTGAGTGTTAGTTTGTGTTAATGAAACTTCAAGGTAGATCATCTTTGTATCGAAGATCGGAAGCAAGACTGCATCTTTCTCTTTGTGGAACCTCTCGAAAGTCCGGAACCCGATGATCGCAGCGAAGGGACCACAACACGAAGCTTATGAAGTGAAGGACCGGATCTACAAAGGTTGTAATCCCTCTCACTTAGTGTTAAAGTTGTTAACATGCTAGTTTTCGCCTAATCTCTAGTTTAAAGATCCGGCTTCGGGTTGTTCGGCACGGCTAATTTTTAAATCGGGCATGGTTGATGCTTCATAGAACCTTGTGTGCGTGCATAGCAACCCTACAGAAATTATTACCTGAACTTCTCAACATGTTGTGAAGTGCAGAGAGCATGTTGAAAACAACGAGAACTCCCGCTCTGCTTGCTGGGCCATCCTCCTCTTCATTCTCAAAAGCCAAGGCCAAAAGAAAGAAAAAGAAGAAGTCCATCAAACAGAAAGGTGGAGTTAAAAAGGCACAGGGGAAAAACAAATCCGGGGCTGCGGGAAGCGGGAAAGGAGAATGCTTTTACTGTCATAAGTCAGGACATTGGAAACGCAACTGTGTTGTGTATCTTGCTGATCTCAAGAAGAAGAAGCATGCTGATGCTTCCACTTTAGGTGTGTTTATAACTGAAAACTATTTTTTTTAACTCTGTATCTTGGGTATTAGATACCGGTCCTAGTTCTCACATCTGCAATTGTATGCAGGGGTTGAGAAATAATAGAGTTTTGAAGACAGGTGACCATAGTCTGCGGGTTGGAAATGGTTCCAATGTATATGCTGTATCCGTGGGAGAGTATCATCTTGGGTTGCCTTCGGGTTGTATTTTGGTTTTGAACCCGCGTTATTTTGTACCTAATATGCTATGTAATATAATATCCGTTTCTTTGTTGGACAATGAAGGATATCATTTTGTATTGCAAAATAATGTTATGAACATTAACTTGAATCAAGAGTTGATTGGGTATGGTACACTAAATAACGGTATTTACGTCCTGAACCAACACACAGTTTTCAATATACAACATACTAATAAAAGAAAGTTTTCAGATATAAATGAAGCTTTTCTTTGGCATTGTAGACTTGGTCATATTAATGAAACAAGACTAAACAAACTACATAAAGATGGATATTTAAATCCTTTTGAATATAAATCTTATGCGGCTTGTCAATCTTGTATCAAAGGTAAAATGACCAAAACTCCGTTTTCTGGACATGGAGAAAGAGCTGTGGAACTCTTAAGCCTTATACATAGTGATGAATGCGGACCAATGTCTACACATGCTAGAGGTGGTTTTTCATACTTCATTACTTTTACTGATGATTTCTTAAAATTCGGACATATGTTTTTCATAAAGCACAAATCCGAAGCTTTCGAGAAATTCAAGGAGTATAAACTTGAAGTAGAAAAACAAACATGATTGAGCATCAAGAAACATCGATCAGATCGAGGTGGAAAATATTTAAGTACAGAGTTTTTAGACTTCTTAAAAGAGAATTGGATTCTCTCTCAGCTCACTCCTCCTTACACACCACAGCACAATGGTGTGTCAGAATGGAGGAATCGTACCCTATTAGATATGGTACGATCCATGATGTGTGATGCTGAGTTACAGCTTTCCTTTTGGGGGCATGCATTAGAGACAGCAATGTATCTGTTGAACAGGGTTCCAACCAAGACCGTGCCTACCACTCCATATGAGATATGGAGTGGAAAGAAACCATCTCTTAAAAGAGTTAGGATTTGGGGTTGTCCGGCTTTTGTTAAAAAGCAGAATCCAGAAAAACTCGAGACACGATCGGTCATGTGTAAATTTGTGGGGTATCCAAAACATTCATATGGATATCTATTCTACCACAAGGAGGAACAATAGGTGTTTGTTTCTCAGCATGCCACATTTTTGGAAAATGAAATCTTTACAGACAGTACTGATGGCAATGCGGTAGAACTAGAAGAGGTTCTAGAGACACAAATTACTCAGGACGAATTGGTTGAAACTGATGTTGCAGTAGAACTTCAAGAATCTCAGCCGCTCCGGAGATCTAGTAGAACTTCTCGCCCACCAGAGAGATACTATGGGTTTCTCATTGATGGTGATAAAGAAGATTGCATCATGGATGATGATGACCCTACTAGTTTTCAGCAAGCTATAACGAGTGGTGACTCAGTGAAGTGGCTGGAAGCCATGAGATCCGTAATGGAGTCCATGTATACCAACAAAGTATGGACTTTGGACGTTGCGCCTCTTGGGATAAAACCCGTTGGGTGCAAATGGATCTTTAAGAGAAAGATTGGTATAGATGGATAGGTAGAGACCTTTAAAGCAAGGCTAGTAGCGAAAGGTTTTCGTCAAAGACCAGGATTGGACTATGATGAAACTTTCTCTCTAGTAGCAATGCTTAAATCCATTAGGATCCTACATGCTATTGCTGCTCACAATGATTATGAAATCTGGAAGATGGACGTTAAAACTGCATTTCTAAATGGTGATTTAGAAGAGTGCATTTTTATGGATCAGCCAGAGGGCTTCATTGACAGTGGGAGCAGCAGGAAAGCATGTAGATTGCTTAAATCCATTTATGGATTAAAATAGGCCTCACGGAGCTAGAACATCTGCTTTGATGATACAATCAAAAAGTTTGATTTTATCAAAAATATAAATGAACCATGCATTTATAAGAAGATTGTAGGGAGTACTGTCACATTTCACGTATTGTACGTAGATGGCATTCTCCTGATAGGGAATGGTATTCCTATGCTACAATCGGTCAAACTATTCTTATCACAAAGGTTCTCCATGAAGGACCTGGGTGATGCCTCATGCATTTTGGGCATAAGGATCTATAGAGATAGATCCAAGAGCTTATTGGGATTGTCTCAATCAAAGTACATAGACACCATCCTAAAAAGGTTTAGTATGGAAGATTCCAAGCGTGGTTCCTTGCCTGCTTGTCATGGAATCACTCTCTCCAAGGACTTTTGTCTGAAGACTGATGAAGAGAGAGCTCGCATGAGTGTTATACCCTACGCTTCAGCCGTGGGATCTATAATGTATGCGATGTTATGTACTCGCCCTGATGTAGCTTATGCACTAGCTGTAGTAAGCAGGTATCAATCAAACCCAGGGAAGAAACATTGGATAGCAGTGAAGAACATTCTTAAATACTTGCGGAGGACTAAAGAATTTTTCTTGGTGTATGGTAATGGGGATCTCCAGATGGAGGCCTTTACCGATTCCAGCTTCCAAAGTGATAAGGATGACAGCAAATCTATCTCAGGGTTTGTATTTACCCTCAACGGAGGGGCTGTTAGTTGGAAGAGTTCCAAACAGGATACCGTTGCAGACTTGATTGGTTTGAAAAAGTTATGTTTGTAGTTAATCGCAATCAGAACGGTGTCGCGCGTAGCTAGACCCTTCGCATGCGATTCAGCACCCGACAGTCCAGCTAGAGCGCGACCTTTCTTTTGCAGAGCAGCCGGTGGCCATCCTGGATCGGCAGGTGAAGAAGTTGAGATTGAAAGTTATAACGACCGTCAAGGTCCTTTGGCGTGGCCCGAGCAGCGAGGAGGTCACCTGGGAGACCGAGGGCGAGATGAGGAAGAAATATCCCCATCTCTTTGAAGGTACGCGTAGCTATATTTTTAAATTCGGGGACCGAATTTCTTTAAGGGGGGAAGATTGTAGCACCTCGAAAAGTCGTTTTGGTGTTTTCCCGAAAATCGGTGAAAATTTGGTATTTTTCCGTAAATCGTCTTTTTTGTTATTTTGCAGTTTAGGACTAATTATACCTAATTTGGATAGATAATTGCTAGTTTTTAGTAGAAAATGAGTTACTTATGAAATTCTGGTCGTTTAAAAAAAATTCCTAATTTTTCAATTTTTAATATTATTTTAAGCCGGTAAGAAAATACATTAAATTAGCGATAAATACAAATTTAAATGGGCTAAATTTAAGCTTTAAAATCATGTTAATTAAAATCTACTTGTAACATAAATTTTTAGTATTTTATTTTAAGTTTTAACTAATTTTTATTATAGAAAACGAAATTTATTGAATTTAAGCTTAAACTTGCAATTTTAGACTTGTAGGGGGTCTTTTTGCATAAAATTTCTTTTGTAAAACCCCATTCACCCTTCCCTAACCCCTAGGCCGGCCCACTTCAGCAGCAAGGAATAAAATTCCTTGCCTCTTTTGAGTTTTAGTCATGTGTGGAAATGAGGTTTGTTTTTAAAAGGAATTTGATTATTTTAATTAGGTATGGGTCTTTAGTGATGGGTATGGTTTGACCATGACTTTTCCCACACCCCACACCATCTCCCTCTCCCTTGTGCTGGCCGAGAGCAGCTCCCCCCCCCCCCCTTCCATTATTTTTCCTTCTCTTTTCTCTCATTTTCTTCAAGAAAATTCCATCAAAATTCAACAAAATCAACAAATTTCTTCACAATTTCAAAGCAAAACCCTATTTCCTCTCTTTTCAAACCTAAATGGGTTCAAATCTTGGAGAAAGATGGCATATTTGGAGGCATCTTGTTCTTGCTAGATCTTTAGTGTGAGGTATAATTTCTAATCTAAGGTTAATTTGTAGTTAAAGTGTGCTAATTAGGACTTGCATGTTGTGTTAGTGTGAAATTTATAGCTAAATCCTAATCTAGTTTTTTCTAGTTCATGGTTTGAAATTAAATTAGGGTTTAGAACACCATTATGAGATTAATTAAGTTATTTTGTTATCTATTTATTATACAAGCCTAATCTAAGAGATTACTTTGCTTAAGTGGGCATCGATATGTGTTAATTTATGTTGTTCAAGTGTGAAATTGGATTTAATTGATGGTTATGAAAATCAAGAAAGGGTTGTTTATGGAAAAATATGATTTGAAGCATTGTAATGTGTTATAATTAAAGTGATTGTGATTAACTAGTTATGCGGTTACATGTTATGCTAGGTTGTAATCCTTTTTGTCGCAAAACGGCGATGTTGCGCCGATTTGTGGAATGTTTGTGCTTGCTTGTCTTACTAACTTTTTGTGGTGATGTATGTGCGACATCTTGATGTTATATTTTGGCATATCCTATGACTTTTAGGATGTGTGAGTGCGGATTTTTGAGTGGGCAGGTTTTAGCTTTGCCGAGCGACCAAATCGACATTTTAGTTAGTTTTTGCGATTTTCGCGTGTGTTCCGCGCACCTTGTGCACGTTGTACCTAGCTTGTGAACGTTAGTATTTTCGTTTGGGATTTGCGTCGTTCTTGGTATGTAACCTTATGTTTGGTATTGATGTAAATTCCAGGTTCGGTCGCGGAGACGTCAGACGCGGCACGAAAGGGGAAAGCGGTGATTGGACGTGACTAACTAGGGATTCCGGTGAGTAGATGTAATATCTACGGGGGACTATCGTTGGATGGCGCAAGTCGCCCGATAGTTTTAGTAGCTTAAAAAGATTCTTAGTAATGTTAGTAATTAGGGATGTAATACTTGTATGATTATTTGCTACATTCATGCCTTATATTAACATACGTACGCAAACCCATTCTATAGGACACCTGCACCATTGCCAGGGTTTTATATGCAGCACGAGCACTATTCATGCTTACATACACACCCTGGTAATTGCCATGCCACCACACTAGATAACCTATAATTTGAAACCTTTTTCTCTAATTGATACTTAAATTTATGCTATTGCCTTTAATTCCTTAAAATGAAATCGTAGGATTGCTATTCATGTGCATGTACCTCATCATATTATTTGTTCATGCCTAGTCTATTAATCACACATCGCAACTTGATTATTGATACCATATGCATTCATTATCATTGACATATGCACTTATGAGGATTTCTTGAGATTTTATGATATTCTGGATTTCGGGGGAAAGCCGCAAAATTTCTAAACTTATTATATTTTTGAAAATATGTAAATTGCGGTTTTCTAGTGATGTAAGTGTCGTCCACCATGAGTTTGCTGTGGTTTTCGAGACCCGTTTCAAGGAGTTGGATGAACCATCTCGGGTACATGGTGGGCCCGGTAAGGTACCCCGGGGCAAGAAGCTCGTGTTGCTGACGATGAGCCTGGCAGGGGACGGATTACCTACCGGTGACTGTTTGGGACGGCGGATATCCAGAGGATACCGACCGTGGCCACGAGATGATGAGATATTGATATTGAGATGGGTCAGCCGGATGGCTGAGGCCAGAGATACTATGACATGGATATATGAGATTTGTGATAGTTTTAAGGTGTCGTTGCTGGACACAGGTTCTTGTTGATTCTATTGGTATTGTGCTGGTATTTCAAAAGAGATTCCTAAAGGAAAAACATGATTCTTATACTTACACATTCAGGTCATGAGTTGATTCGCATTGCATTCATACCTGCTAGTATATTCTGTAAGTCGATGTACAACACCCCACAGCTTGCGGGGAGGCGGAAATTTGAAAAACGATCTTGTTCTATGCTTAAACATCGACTAACCGCATGAATCGAAGCTAAACGATAACTAACATGAAACATAGAAGTTCTATACTACTATGCTTAGGGATTATACCTAACGAAACGTGTCCTTCGTCTTTGCGAACTCCACCTCCTCCTCGGCCTTCTCGAAGTAGTAGACGATCCACCCGAGAGCTTTACTCCAAGCTTAGCCTCTAAACTTGAGGCAACTAACCTTCTTTAAGTGCTAATCAAAGAAGCTAGGTGATATAGAGTAAGGGTTATGGTTTAATTAGTCTAGCTAATCCTTGTACTCAACACATGAGAGGGGAGGATTAGGGTTTGAAGAGGGAGAGCTTGAGGAGAGAGAAGATGAGAATAATAATGAAGTGAGAATAATGAGTTATGATAATATATATCAAGCATTTCTTTTTATCAAGAAAAGAAAATAAAACAATTTAGCAACCATGCTTGATAATATCTAGTGATGATTCACTCCATGAGTCATTAAGCATTTATCATGCATTAATGACATGGATGAATCATCCATATGACTCACTAATCACATTCATTGTATATGCCACCTAAACCTCCTTAGTCACCACCTTCTAGAAGCTTCTCGCGCAATTACGAGAACGCCCCTCCTTTCCGCAAAAATACGGAAAAACTTTAGACTGTATAAATCCAATAACCGGATACCAGTAACTGGCTTAAACCAAAGCCGACTGGTAAAAACTGTCCGAAAGTCGTACGTGCGTAAACACACGTATGCGTCCGAACCCTTGTCGTAAAACCATACGACCTCTATATCGTTTTGCCCGGAGTAGGGAAACTCTCTGTGTGGGACTCCAGAGACTCGACTACTACGCTGGCAGTGGGTTTAACCACAAACCGCAAGCGGCACTAGCTGTACGTAACGGTCCCCAGGTAGATGTCGATAAGAAGGCCGATGAGGAAACCCATCCGAACACCTACTGAGCCTGCTGTGACAATCTCCATACAGTCCGGTCCGTTCGTCCAAGACTATCGCATATCGGGCCTAGGGGGGCGGCAAGCGTCAGTCCCCTAATAGCGGTATAAGTCGTGTCGGAGGGAAGCCTATTACATTCTGAGAAACTACTGGAACCTACCAGCAAATCTCGCTTACCCTGGCCAGGGACTTTGCGTAATAGCTCTCTGACACAGCGCGATATCAACCCCCAATACCGGGAGAGACGAATCCTGTCTAACCGCCACTGCCTCCAAGTGCTCGGGACTGCACCAAACTGCTACCTGTTTGCATGACTCCTTTGAGCCGTGGTAGGGTAGCAATCTAAGAACAGTGGGACACACTCGAGGCGAAGTAGCAGTGTCAAGTCTGCGGACTATGTTGTACTCATGTCACCTGGGAACTGTTCACTGACGACTGGTATAAAACCAACCAATAGTTCCCTGTGAGTCCTGTCCGGTGTACCCGTAACCTAACGAGCACCTGCATACTATCTCCAGTACGACGTACTGACGGCTGTGGGACAGACCATTTCCCCAACTGGGATGAGAAGCGTACACACTAGTCTACTCCGGAGTATCGATGCTCTGTCTCGATAATCCAATGACTAGGGACCTGAATAAGGATGTGCTTGTAGACTACCCAGCCCCCACTAGTGTGACTGCCATCACAACGCTGGTAGTCAAGCAAGATCCTAAGAGCTCTATCAATACGTATACTCACATATTAAGATAGAAAAAACCAAGTAGCATACTACCATATTTAGCAAGACTGTTATATACATGTGAATATCCCAAGCTTCCATTAAGTAATATACAAACTAGTATGATACAGTAATGGCCCCTAGGGCATATACACTAACAATCTCCCACTTGCACTAGGGCCATGTACTGGCATATCGAAGACCGATGATCTCGAGTAGCCTCTCGAACTGAATCTGAGGTAGGGCCTTCGTGAATGGATCAGCAATGTTCTCTTCAGAAGCAACTCTCCGAACCTCGATCTCCTGACGATCAATGATCTCCCTGATCAGGTGATACCGCCTTAAGATGTGTCTGGACTTCTGATGGGACCTTGGTTCCTTCGCTAAAGCTATAGCTCCGTTGTTGTCGCAATACAGAGGTATTGGATCAACTATGGTAGGAACCACCTGAAGTTCTGTTAGGAACTTCTTCATCCAGACTGCTTCTTTTGCGACATCGCAAGCAGCTATATACTCCGCTTCCATCGTCGAGTCAGCAACGGTGTCCTGCTTGGAGCTCTTCCAGCACACCTCCCCTCCATTGAGGTTAAAGACATAACCCGACATGGACTTGGAATCGTCCTTATCACTCTGGAAGCCGGAATCAGCAAAGGCCTCTAACCTGAGGTATTTTCCGCCGTAAACCAAGAACATCTCCTTAGTCCTTCTCAGGTACTTGAGAATGTTCTTTACTGCTATCCAGTGTTTCTCCCCTGGGTCTGACTGATACCGGCTTACCACGCTCAGTGCGTAAGCTACATCTGGTCTGGTGCACAACATCGCATACATTATAGAGCCTACCGCAGAAGCGTAGGGTATAATAGACATGCGTTCCCTTTCCAAATCAATCTTGGGAGACATCTCTTTGGAGAGGGTGATTCCTTGACAAGCCGGTAAATTACCGCGCTTAGAATCCTCCATACTGAATCTTTTCAGTACGGTGTCGATATACCTGGACTGCGAAAGTCCCAACATCCTCTTGGATCTATCACGATAGATCCGGATCCCCAGAATGTAAGAGGCATCACCCAGGTCTTTCATGAAGAACCTGTGTGACAAGAATCCTTTGACAGATTGTAGCATAGGAATGTCATTTCCTATCTATAGAATGTCATCCACGTACAAGACGAGGAATACGACATTTCTGGCTACAACTTTACTATATATGCACGGTTCATCTGGATTTTTGATAAAGTCATATTCTTTGACTGTCTCATCAAAACAGATGTTCCAACTCCGTGATGCCTGCTTTAGTCCATAAATGGACTTAAGCAGCTTGCATACTTTCCCGCTGCTCCCACTCTGATTGAAACCCTCTGGCTGATCCATATAGACACACTCTTCTAAATTTCCATTCAGAAAATCCGTCTTTATGTCCATCTGCCAGATTTCATAATCATGGAAGGCAGCAATAGCAAGAAGGACCCGAATGGATTTGAGCATAGCCACTGGAGAAAAAGTTTCGTCATAGTCCAAACCAGGTCTTTGACGAAAACCCTTTGCAACAAGTCTAGCCTTATAGGTTTCCACCTGTCCATCTACACCAATCTTTTTCTTGAAGATCCATTTGCATCCTATGGGTTTTACCCCATCTGGAGCAAAGTCCAAAGTCCATATTTTGTTGGTGTACATGGACTCCATTTCGGTCCGCATTGCATCTAGCCATCGTACCGAGTCGCCGCTCTGGATGGCCTGCTGGAAGTCAGTAGGTTCATCATCATCTATGATGCAATCCTCTCTATCCCCATCTATGAGAAAACCGTAGTATCTCTCAGGCGGATGAGACAGCCTACTACTCCTGCGGAGGGGTGCGGGAATGTCCTGTTCTTCTTGAACTTCCGGTTCTACCAAACTTTCAGTAGCAGTTTGTGGTTCTGGAATTTCTTCCAGTTCTATTTCGCTCCCACTTATTTCCTTTTCTAAAAACTGATATTCTAGAAAATGGGCATTACGAGAAACAAACACCTTTTGTTCCTCTGCGTAATAGAATAGATACCCCTTGGAGTTCTTTGGATATCCCACAAACTTACACTTTACTGATCGTGCCTCGAGCTTGTTCACATGCTGCTTTTTAACAAAAGCTGGACATCCCCATATTTTCAGATACTGAAGATAGGGTTTCTTCCCACTCCACATCTGATATGGCGTGGTAGGCACAGTCTTGGTAGGTACCATGTTCAAAAGATATGCCGCTGATTCTAGCGCATAACCCCAGAAAGATCGCGGTAACTCAGCATTACTCATCATGGATCGTACCATATCCAATAGGGTTCGATTCCGTCTTTCCGATACACCGTTGTGCTGTGGAGTGTATGGAGGAGTAAGCTGAGAGAGAATTCCTTTCTCTTTTAGGTAACCTAGGAACTCGGCACTCAAGTATTCACCACCTCGATCAGATCTAAGTGTCTTGATACTTTTGCCGGTTTGGTTTTCTACTTCATTCATATACTCTTGGAATTTCTCAAAAGCCTCGGATTTATGTTTCATCAGATAAATGAATCCGTATCTTGAGTAATCATCCGTGAAAGTAATGAAATAGGAAAAACCACCTCTTGCATGTGTAGACATTGGACCACATACATCGCTGTGTATGAGTCCTAAGAGCTCGCTCGCTCTTACTCCTTGTCCAGTAAATGAAGTCTTTGTCATCTTTCCTTTGAGACAAGATTGACAAGTGTCATAAGTTTGATATTTGAACGAGTCCAAATATCCTTCTCTATGCAACTTAGTCAACCTTCTCTCATTGATGTGACCCAGTCTACAATGCCATAAGCAAGCTTTATTTAAATCTGGAGACTTTCTTTTTAGTGTGTTCTGGACATTGAAAATTTGGAGTTGGTTTAAAACATATATACCGTTATTTAGTGTACCGGACCCAATCAAACCATGATTAAGGTGGATGTTAACAACATCTCTTACAAACGTGAAATCATAACCTTTATTTAATAACAAGGAAACTGATATGATATTACACGTTAAGTTTGGTACAAAAAAACAGTTATGTAAAACCAAAATGTGTCCACTCGTCAATCCTAGGTGATAATCCCCGACGGACGCAGCTCCCACGCTAGCTCCGTTAGCAACCTTTTGGGTCATATCACCTTCCTTCAGCACTCTACGGTTTCTCAGTGCCTGCAATGAATTGCAAATATGAGATCCTGATCCGGTATCCAATACCCAGGAAGTAGAGTTGATCGACAGATAATTCTCAATTACAAACACACCTGAAGTCGAAGCCACAGCTTGCTTCGGTTCCTGGTTCTTGGCGTTCCACGCCTTGCAATCCTTCTTCCAGTGCCCTTTCCTGTGACAATGGAAGCACTCATCCTGGCCCACTACCGGTACCGCAAACTTTTTCTTTCCCTTCCCTCCCACCTTACTAACACCTCCTCTAGGTCTGGGGACGGCCTTCTTCTTCCTTCCTTTGGCTCTACCCTTGGACCCGGAAGAAGATGCACCGCCAACAAACATAGCGGGTGTTTCCCTTGCCTTTTGCAAGGTGCCCTCTGCACTCCTTAACATGTTCAGGAGTTCCGGAAGTTCAACTTCTTTTCTTTGAATGTTGAAGTTCAGGATAAACTGGGCGTAGGTGGAAGGAAGGGACTGGAGAATAAGGTCTGTATAGAGCTCATTATCCAAAGTCGACCCAAGGTCTGCGAGCTCTTCTATATAGCCGATCATCTTTAGGACATGTTCTCCTACCGATAACCCGACAGCCAACCTCGCTCGAAACAAGTTCTTTGAGGTCTCGTATCTTGCTATACGAGATTGCTCTCCATAAAGTTCCTTTGTATGGAGAAATATGGCGTCTAGTTCCATATCCTCGTGCCTCCTCTGATGTTCATTGCTCATCGAGGCAAGCACTATGCACTTGGCTTTCGCGCAATCTAAATCCCAGGTTTTGCGGATTTCCTTATCCGCATTACTGGATTTGGGACCAGGGACAGCAGGTGCCGTAGCGGTGAGGACGTACCCCAATTTGTCATAGGTCAAAGCCATTTTGACATTCCGCAGCCAATCTTTATAGTTTGGCCCTGTCAGTATATTTTTCTCTAAAAGTTACTTATGTCCAGTCATTTTCAGGGTCGCTGCAATTAGGAGAGAGAAAAGAAAACTCTTTAGCATGATGCTCTTGCAAGTTTAGAGTGGTTTTTAGTTTATCTAAACTGGATGGCTCCCACTGTTTCTCGAATCCTTCCTCAAACCATAAAAGAAGAATTAGCCAGGACTATTCTCACTGTGCAATACTTGCTTAACCGTTCAGCCAGGCTGGTGTCGGTACTTTGAGGGAGGTTTTCCAACGCTTTCGCGAAGTTCCTTAATTAAATAACCTCTTTTCTCTGGGGGCGTAACCCCGCTGACACCTTTCTTGACACCTACTTGGTTTATAGCATTGATCGTTAAGTGACGAATATCCTGATGAGTAGCATATACTCACAGTAGGATCGGGATCCAAATATCATCGTATGATAATGTTGAAGGAATCCTACCAACATTCATCAAACTCCAAATGGTATGCAACTCTTTGCAAATTTCAGTTTCTTTAAAAATTCCCGATATATATTTTTGCCCCATGCTCTTATGACCTTGGCGTTGGTCAAAATATCATAAGTCACATGTCAAGTTCTACCCATCATTATCTTGTTAATTTGAACCCATCCGTACATATCATTGACGTTGGCCAAAATGATCATACGACTGTCCCAAACTAACTCATCTATCTATGCAACAAATGAATATCCAGCAACTACCAAACACTATGCCTTGGCGTTGGTCAAAATACATAGCTTGAATACTACTGAATACCCAGATGAAATGACGGAGGGCTACGAATGGTTTTGGCGAAACCGTGAACGTAGTGAACTTGATATAACCGAAGGAACCTGATAGCTTTTAAAAGGAGTGGTTAAAGCTCCGCATTTAAAAATATCTGTTTTTAAAATTAACCGAGTGGTTTCTTTTAAATTGTTCCAACGATTAAAACTTTGGTTTATTTTCTTTGCATTATTGATAATGCGTCCCATCATTAACCTATCATTGCAGAAAACAACGAAAATACAACGTCCTCTTATGCCATCCGCATTCGCCACGGGGTCCCGTCATTACCCGTTAGGTTACTTAACTAACGACAGAGCGGGGGCTGGGCTAGCGCGGGTGTAAAACATAAGTGACGTCTAAATAGCTATCATATATATAGATATTTTACATTCGTCTGACGCAATGATATTCATTCCAGATCACAGATGAACTTAATTGGATTTGCAAGCAATCCGTGTTTGTTTTGAGCCTGCAACAAAAGACGGATTACACAGTTGTGATGAATAGCCATTACCCCACCCAAGACCCCTACGGGTGCGGTAAACTACCCGCCAGGCAGTTTGTGCACCCCACATTGGGTCTGTCCTAGGAGCAAAAACAGTAAAATGAAATAATACAACGGTGGCTACAACCACAACCTGGATGTGCCCCGCAAAATAATGTTACAACAAATTACATTTACATCAAATCAATTAAATAATAACCCATCACATAACCCCGGCTATACATCACAACAGTCCAACACAGTTCATATGCACAAACAGATAAAATCCATTACAGAAATGTGCAACCCCCTGCCAACCGACATACTAGCAGTTAGGGGAGGTTTACGAACACATTATACAAACACAGATATAATCCAACAAGCAAATACTATATAATTTCGATCGATTAAACACTTTTAATTTTGCTCCAATACTTCTCTGTAAATCTGAAACCTGAGCAAAAATAAAAAATTCCAGAAAATACCAAATATCCCATAGAACCAACCCAGTAAAATTGGGTTCCTGAATCGCCAACTCGGCGGCGGAAGCGCGGCGGATCGGTGGGATCCTCCGCGGTCCCGCGGCGCTTTAGACGATTCAGGGGCCCAAATTTCTTGGGTGTTCTTCTACTGTCATTTCAAGCTTTCTGAACCTCCCTGAAAAATTTTTGGACTTCATTTAAAAAACGACAGAAACTTGTGATTTCGGGCTTTTCCGGTTTCGTTTTTTCCGTTCGAAATTCATACAAATTTGCAAGTAAGTTATTTATTGTTTAGCGAGGCTCTGATACCACTGTAAGTCGATGTACAACACCCCACATCTTGCGGGGAGGCGGAAATTTGAAAAACGATCTTGTTCTATGCTTAAACATCGACTAACCGCATGAATCGAAGCTAAACGATAACTAACATGAAACATAGAAGTTCTATACTACTATGCTTAGGGATTATACCTAACGAAACGTGTCCTTCGTCTTTGCGAACTCCACCTCCTCCTCGGCCTTCTCGAAGTAGTAGACGACCCACCCGAGAGCTTTACTCCAAGCTTAGCCTCTAAACTTGAGGCAACTAACCTTCTTTAAGTGCTAATCAAAGAAGCTAGGTGATATAGAGTAAGGGTTATGGTTTAATTAGTCTAGCTAATCCTTGTACTCAACACATGAGAGGGGAGGATTAGGGTTTGAAGAGGGAGAGCTTGAGGAGAGAGAAGATGAGAATAATAATGAAGTGAGAATAATGAGTTATGATAATATATATCAAGCATTTCTTTTTATCAAGAAAAGAAAATAAAACAATTTAGCAACCATGCTTGATAATATCTAGTGATGATTCACTCCATGAGTCATTAAGCATTTATCATGCATTAATGACATGGATGAATCATCCATATGACTCACTAATCACATTCATTGTATATGCCACCTAAACCTCCTTAGTCACCACCTTCTAGAAGCTTCTCGCGCAATTACGAGAACGCCCCTCCTTTCCGCAAAAATACGGAAAAACTTTAGACTGTATAAATCCAATAACCGGATACCGGTAACTGGCTTAAACCAAAGCCGACTGGTAAAAACTGTCCGAAAGTCGTACGTGCGTAAACACACGTATGCGTCCGAACCCTTGTCGTAAAACCATACGACCTCTATATCGTTTCGCCCGGAGTAGGGAAACTCTCTGTGTGGGACTCCAGAGACTCGACTACTACGCTGGCAGTGGGTTTAACCACAGACCGCAAGCGGCACTAGCTGTACGTAACGGTCCCCAGGTAGATGTCGATAAGAAGGCCGATGAGGAAACCCATCCGAACTCCTACTGAGCCTGCTGTGACAATCTCCATACAGTTCGGTCCGTTCGTCCAAGACTATCGCATATCGGGCCTAGGGGGGCGGCAAGCGTCAGTCCCCTAATAGCGGTATAAGTCGTGTCGGAGGGAAGCCTATTACACCCTGAGAAACTACTGGAACCTACCAGCAAATCTCGCTTACCCTGGCCAGGGACTTTGCGTAATGGCTCTCTGACACAGCGCGATATCAACCCCCAATACCGGGAGAGACGAATCCTGTCTAACCGCCACTGCCTCCAAGTGCTCGGGACTGCACCCAACTGCTACCTGTTTGCACGACTCCTTTGAGCCGTGGTAGGGTAGCAATCTAAGAACAGTGGGACACACTCGAGGCGAAGTAGCAGTGTCAAGTCTGCGGACTATGCTGTACTCATGTCACCTGGGAACTGTTCACTGACGACTGGTATAAAACCAACCAACAGTTCCCTGTGAGTCCTGTCCGGTGTACCCGTAACCTAACGAGCACCTGCTTACTATCTCCAGTACGACGTACTGACGGCTGTGGGACAGACCATTTCCCCAACTGGGATGAGAAGCGTACACACTAGTCTACTCCGGAGTATCGATGCTCTGTCTCGATAATCCAACGACTAGGGACTTGAATAAGGATGTGCTTGTAGACTACCCAGCCCCCACTAGTGTGACTGCCATCACAACGATGGTAGTCAAGCAAGATCCTAAGAGCTTTATCAATACGTATACTGACATATTAAGATAGAAAAAACCAAGTAGCATACTACCATATTTAGCAAGACTGTTATATACATGTGAATATCCCAAGCTTTCATTAAGTAATATACAAACTAGTATGATACAATAATGGCCCCTAGGGCATATTCACTAACATATTCATATTGCATACACACCTGCTATTATGTCCTGCCTTACCTGTATTTTAGATGCTAGGATGCTTGTGTGCATGCATTCGATAGCCTGTGTAGATGTTATTTATTACTCACGAGTTGGCAACTCACCCCCGTTGTGCCACAGCCTTTTGCAGGTCCGCTCCGTCAGTACAGTAGCGGCGGGCGCACTTGTTTCTTTTGCCTCTTTTGCCTGGACTTGAGGTTTTGCTCTTAGGTGGGTTATATTATTATTTTGTACCACCTTGTATATTCTTGTATCTAGTGTACTCCATCTACTGTATCTACCAGTATTGTTGTATATTGACCTAGAGATGAGACTGTGAGATTTGTGGACTTTTTATGCTGTATTTTAGGGTCGAGCTCACTTGAGTCGACATGCTGTTTTTCTCATGCTTCTTTATGATTATTTCGCATGTTGTTGTTTTATATTGAGTGGGATTTGTGACCGCCTTGTGGCGAAGAGCTAGCTCCCGCTTGGGGATGCCTTATTTTTTGGATTCATATATATTCTTGTTGTACCCATTTTGGGGGCCAGTATTTACAAAGGAGACTCTGCCGAAATTTTCGGAAAAATTGATATTGTTTTTAAAAAGGCTTGATGTGACTCATTTGATAAACTCGCTTTCAATTGATTGGTTTTCCTTCATTCTTTTGCTTATTTGGTTTTGGTTTCTAGGCTTTGGCTTACTTATTTTACGGATGTCTTGAGACTTTTCGTAACTTAAGTGCCAGTCACGTTCCGTACCCTGCGGGTCGTGACAGTGAAGTGGCAATACGGCCGCGGAACCGCGGCGCAAGCCGACTCCGGCCGCGGTTCCGCGGCCATGTTGGCTCTTTGTGGCTTGGTTCTTCTGGTGTGGTCTTGGCATGATATTTGGAGCTTTATATGATGTGTTGATTTGTATTTATCCTTTTGGATTGATACCAGAACTGAAATCATTGAGTTGGCGTAATGTTTGATCAGTACCATGTAAATTTTTGGCTTTTCTTCTGGGTTTTCCTGCATAGATCTCAAAACAAGCGTTGCGCAATATAGGGATGATGTGATGCCATGAAATGCAGTCAATTTCCTTTATAGTGCCGGTTTAAGAGTCTAACACATGCAATCTGATATTTAACGACTGATTTGCTAATATGTGAAATATGAATACCGTACACTTCTAAATGAATGCAAATGATAGGGAAATTGCCGGTTAAAAGATGCAGTATTTTCGACTGATCAAATTCCCCCAAACTTAATTTCGATCGTCTCGAGCGAACTGTTTATTAAAAAGAAGGAGAAAATAAAGAAAGAGAAAAACTAACTAGCACACTTTCGTAGGCAACACGATTGCACTGAGCACGTGCAACAAGCCTTTAAACCTCTAGGTGTCCCTAGTAGGAGGAGTGTTGTCTCCTGAGGGTTTTTAGCGGATTGCACCCACAAAATCCAATAATAAAAGGAAGATCGTGAATATTACATTTAAAGAAAAGAATCGTAAAAGAAAAGCTTCGAAAATTAGGGCTTCCAACTAAGCTAGCTTTTCGGTTGTCATGAGCCCTATCTTAATAGTCATGAAAAGATGTCAGGAATCACGTCCTCCCTCAATAAAACATCGTCTTATTCTTCATTCCTATCTTTCTTTCAAACATCGATCATATAACCCTGCGTGTGTGTAAAGACATCCCTACACCCGGAGAATTCAATTCAAGCTATCATACTCTTGCCCATCAGCATCAATACTTTTTAATTAATGAATATTTAGATGAGATTGATCACACACTTTCATGCGACCATTAATACTTCTTGAGGTACTAACCGACCGATTACTCCTGTGCTTGCTTACTTGGTATATTTTCCTCGTCTTGCACCACCTCAGGCATAGCAGTGACTCCCAGACCAGTTGGCCTTATGGCACTAGGTGAAGAGGCACCCTCGCTATACATTTTTTATTGCCCTTGGTGATAACAAAACCAGTGTCCATTTTTCTCACCACTTTATATTTTCTTCATATATATTTTTTTTATTTCCTTCATACTTTTGGCTTTAAGACAAGAGCATTTCAAGGTATCCTTTACTATCCCAGGATTTAAAACATGTGTAAGTGCGCATAGCAGGGTATCAATGTTCAAAATGTTTGGCTTCCAGAATAGAAACTATTTTTCAGACTTATTTTTATCCTCAGATTAGTGACGTCTTTCATCCTACTAACCCTTGGGACAACGCCTCATAACTACTTATTACTAGTTCGTATAAGAAAACTTCTAATTTTCTTGGTTTTCTTAAATTTTTCTAATCTCATGGATGTAATTTTTTACTATCTAAACTTTTATTATCTTATTTATGTAAAAAAAAGTGTAAATATTAAAATTATTTTTATACTTGAAAATTTTTAAATTTTTTAATTTTTTATGGGTTTTGAAAAATTTTAAATTTTTGTAGGTTTTTAAAGAAATGTTTTGTGCTTATGCAAATGATATGCACATGATGCAAAAATAAGCACAAACCTCCCCCAAACTTGTTTTCAACAGTGTCCTCACTGTTACCAATCGCTATACCTACAAAAACCTGTAAGTCTGGGAGGAATTATTAGTGGGGGCAAAATATATAAGTGAAGAACTTCCCCCAAACTTACTCTTTTCACTCACCTCCATTCAAAAAATGATGCAGTGATATACAGGATATGAAGGTGAGACGGAGGAATTTTAATCCAAATAAACTGGCTCCTGTAAGAACAAGAGCTCCTCCGTGGGGTCAGTGGAAAAATACGGCTTTAGTCTATGTCCATTCACTTTGAAAAAGGTGCCGTTTTTAACATTTTCTACTTCTACTGCCCCGTGTGGATATACAGATCGCACAATAAAAGGTCCCTTCCACCGAGATCGGAGCTTACCCGCGTGAAGGTGTAATCGTGAATCATAAAGAAGGACTTGTTGACCAGGTGAAAATGTTTTCCTCAAAATGTTTTTATCGTGAAAAACCTTAGTTCTATTCTTTACAATTACAACGTTATCATAAGCTTCATCGCGGAGTTCGCTTAGCTCATTTATTTACAGCTTCCGAAAGTTGCAGGCTTGGTTTAGATCAAAATTTATTTCCTTAATAGCCCACAATGCTTTATGCTCTATCTCGACGGGTAAATGACATGCTTTCCCAAACACTATCCTATATGGAGACATCCCTAGGTCGGATTTAAATGCAGTTCGGAATGCCCAAAGAGCATCCGTCAGTTTGGTCGACCAGTCTTTTCTATTTTTAGCAACAGTTTTCTCCAGGATAAGTTTGATTTGTCTGTTTGAGATTTCAGCCTGCCCGCTTGTTTGGGGATGATAGGGTGTAGAAAGTCGGTGGTTGATTGAGTATTTCTGCATCAGAGTCTCAAAAGACCTGTTGCAGAAATGTGTCCCATTATCGCTAATAATAGCGCGTGGGTGTCCAAATCGCGAGAAGATATTCTCTTTTAAGAACTTAATGACAACTTTCCTGTCATTAGTGTGACATGGAATGGCTTCTACCCACTTTAAGACATAATCAACCACCAGCAGTATGTACAAATTCCCAAAGGAGTTGGGAAAGGGACCCATAAAATCAATGCCCCAAACATCGAATATTTCAACAACCAGAATGGGTTGCTGAGGCATTTCATTCCTCTGGGAGATTTTACCCGTGTACTGACATTGTGTACAGGTTTTGTAATGGTTAAATGCGTCCTTGAATAAGGTCGGCCAATAAAATCCACATTGCAAAACCTTCTCCGCTGTCTTTTTAGGACCGAAGTGACCCCCACAGGCCTGATCATGACAAAAAGAAAGAACACTCTTGAACTCTTCTTTCGGGACACACCGGCGGATGATCTGATCAGGACAATACTTAAACAAATATGGATCGTCCCAGTAAAAGTGTTTTACTTGGGAAAGAAAACGGTATTTGTCCTGTTTTGACCAATCGCTCGGTATAAGTCCCGTGACAAGATAGTTCACAATATCGCTGAACCATGGTTCATTGGATACGCTCAAGAGCTGTTCGTCAGGGAACGAGTCATTGATCGGCAGGGTCACAGGGGAAGAAGAGATGCGTGAAAGATGGTCAGCTACTACGTTTTCACATCCTTTCTTATCTTTGATAACAAGATCGAATTCTTGTAACAGAAGGATCCAACGTATTAGTCGACCTTTTGCATCTTTCTTCGCCAAAAGGTGTTTTAAAGCGGAATGGTCAGTATACACAACTATAGGTGAGCCAATTAAGTAAGGCCTGAATTTTTCTAATGCAAATACAACCGCTAAAAGTTCTTTTTCTGTGGTTGTATAATTGATTTGAGCATCATTCAGGGTCTTACTTGCATAGTATATCACGTGTGGCATCTTTTTGATGTGTTGTCCTAAGACTGCACCTACTGCGAAGTAGGATGCGTTACACATTAGCTCAAAGGGGTAGTCCCAGTTTGGTGATGATAAAACGGGGGCTGAAGTGAGTGAGTGTTTAAGTGAGTCGAAAGCTGTCTCGCAGTCCGAGTCAAAATGGAAGGTCGTATCCTTGGCCAGGAGAAGAGTTAAAGGTCTAGCAATTTTGCTAAAGTCCTTAATAAATCTCCTATAAAAGCCCGCATGGCCAAAGAAAGATCGAATATCTTTGACACTTTTGGGATGAGGGAGGTTTTGAATGACATCTATCTTAGCTCTGTCAACCTCAATGCCTTTCTGTGAAATGACATGTCCAAGTTCAATTCCTTCTTGGACCATGAAATGGCATTTTTCCCAGTTAAAAGTCAAGTTCTACTCTTTGCAACAAGTAAGAACAGCGTCAAGATTCGCTAGGCAATCGGAAAAAGAGTCTCCAAAAATCGAAAAGTCGTCCATAAAGATCTCCAGAAAATTCTCTACCATATCAGAGAATATCCCCATCATACACCGCTGAAAGGTAGCGGGAGCATTGCATAACCCAAAGGGCATGCGACTGTAAGCAAAGGTACCAAAAGGACAAGTAAAAGTGGTTTTATATTGATCCTTTTTGGCGATGGGGACCTGATTATAGCCTAAGTATCCGTCCATAAAACAATAATACTCTCTTCCCGCTAAGCGTTCCAGCATTTGATCAATGAATGGTAGAGGAAAGTGGTCATTCCTCGTGGCAGCATTGAGTTTTCTATAATCGATACATACACGCCACCCGGTTTGGGCGCGTGTCTGAATCAACTCATTCGCCTCATTGGTTATAACAGTGATGCCGGATTTCTTAGGAACGACATGTATAGGACTCACCCATTGGCTATCGGAGATGGGGTATATAATACCATTATCTAAGCATTTGACGATCTCTTTCATTACAGCTTCCTTCATGACGGGATTCAACCGTCTCTGTGGTTCTCGGGTTGGTCTGGCATCATCCATCACATGTATATGATGTTCAACTATCAAGGGACTAATCCCTTTGATGTCCGCCATACTCCAACCAAACGCCTCTTTGTTAGATCTCAATACCGATAAAAGTGCATTCTCTTGCTCTAATGCTAGAGAAGCGGATATTATAATCGGTAAAGACTCATTCTCACCTAAATAAGCATATTTAAGATGAGAAGGTAAAATTTTGAGATCTAATTTAGGCGGAGAAATGATAGAAGGAGAGATCATTGAGTGATTTTTGGATTTACAAAGAAGCTCAGAGCCTGTGAAAGATACAGACTCGGGTGGAGAAAAGTCAGGAGTGCAGGACTCAAGTGTAGAAAAAGTGTCCTCACTAAGATCTTGTGTAAAGTCAAACAGAGATGTGGTAATGTCATCGAGATCAGTAAAGCA
The DNA here is from genome assembly GCA_030015575.1 of Agapanthus africanus. Lineage (NCBI taxonomy): Eukaryota > Viridiplantae > Streptophyta > Magnoliopsida > Asparagales > Amaryllidaceae > Agapanthus > Agapanthus africanus. Next base: position 465,787,583 of record JASDDO010000014.1, on the reverse strand, counting down.
AAGTTCATCCGCTCCACAACTATCGGGAGCGATCTCATGGACAGAGCACACATCTAAAATATGAGCAGAGGGTTCTGATGGCTAACTTCCAACCTTGTAGATATTTAGTTCAATGGTCATATTTCCAAATGATAAGTTCATTGAACCATTTCTACAGTTTATAACAGCGTCGGAAGTGCCAAGGAAAGGACGACCCAGAATCACCGGAATTTGGCCCCGGGGGTTTGCTACAGGCTGTGTGTCGAGCACAATGAAGTCTACAGGGAAAACAAATTCCCCGACCTTTATCAACACATCCTCTAATTCACCCCTTGGTTTGGTGATTGAGCGGCCTGCCATCTGGAGAGTGCAGTGAGCAGGTTTCAGCTCTCCAATCCCTAATTGCTCATAGACAGAATAAGGGAGTAGGTTAACACTTGCGCCAAGGTCTAAAAGAGCACGATTTATGTTTTTACCCCCAATAGAAATCGATATTGTAGGACATCCTGGGTCCTTTCGCTTCTTTGGTAGCTGGGGAATAAAAGCTGTGCTGATATTATTAGCCATAAAGACCTTCTTCGGCACTTGGGTCTTCCTCTTCCTAGTGCACAAGTCCTTAAGGATTTTCGCATAAGCGGGGACTTGTTGAATTGCATTTAGGAGAGGGATATTGATGTTAACCTGTTTGAACATTTCTATAATTTTCTCCATATGAGGACTCGTTCTATTACCCCTTAACCGATTCGGGTAAGGAGCTTTCGCAATAAGCGCTGGGTCCATCATAGGAGAAGGAAGAGGGGGTAGACGAGGTCCCAAAAGAGGTATGGGGACCGTCTGTGGAGAACTACAAGGGTTGGGTTCAGGTGTCGAGCCTAGTGGGAAATGGAGAATAGGCTCTCGAGAAGATGGTATGGTAGAAGAAGAAGGATCAGAAGGAGAAGTGTGTGTGTGTGGAAATGTCTCAGCCGGGGTGTTGACATGATTGTTAGTATCATCAATACCTTCCCCGACATGATTGTTCAGCACTCTTCCCGATCTCAACGTTGTGACAGTATTTACATTGTAATGCCCAGGATTCTGTAGGGGTTGAGAGGGAAGTTTCCCTTTTTCTCGCGCACTCATTTCGGCTTTAAGGCGTGCGATTTCAGCTTCCATCGATCTGATACTCTCAGCTTGGGACGCTGAGTTTTTCTTTATCTCACTGACGGAAGATCTAACCTCAGTCGAAACCTCTATAAAATTTGATAAAAGTGATTTCATGGTTTGAGTGAATTGAGAGAATTCGTCAGAACAGGACAACTGCATATGATTAGACTGTGCAGGATTGTTGACCTGGTTTTGGAAATTTTGTGACTAGTAGGGGTGCTGAGTGAGTTGAAGTGGTTGCTGTTGTGGTGGAAGAGCCCTTTGAAAATTATTTTGGCTTGGAACCGTGTTTTGAGATTGTTGTTGGTTCCAAGCAAAATTCGGTGATTCCTCCAACCCTGATTGTATGTGGAAGAATATGGATCGTTTCTAGGTCTTTGAAATGCGGCATTAGAATGCTCGTGACCTTGAAACGCAGAGTTTAATGGACATTCTTCCGTTAAATGAGACAGATCAGAACAGCACCCACAAACAGTTTTGGGGAGCGACACTGGGTTTAGGGAGGCTGCTGCAAATTTTTGTTCCATAGCGTCGAGCTTCTTTTGCATTGCTGCCATCTCAGCTCGAACACCTATGGACACATCTATTTGGTGTACGCCACCCCTATTCAATGGTTGGGTTCCACTCTCCCACTATAGTGATTTTTCAGCGAACTCTTCTAAAAACTTCCAAGCTTCCCCATCATCCTTAGTCATAAAAATACCTTGACACATGTTTTCAAGGCTTTGTTTAGTGTTTGGGTTAATGCCCTCATAAATGATTCGGCAAAGATCCCATCTCGGGATGCCGTGATGAGGACACTGAACCAAAAGATCCTTGAAACGTTCAAAGCATTTAGAGAATGGTTCTGTAGGGAGCTGGGCAAATTGATTCAGTTCGTTACGGATTCGAGCTGTCTTTTGTATTGGATAAAATTTCTTAAGGAATACCGCTACAAATTCTTCCCAATTCGTAATAGAGTGTGCGGTAGTGTTATAGAGCCACTTCTCGGCTATATCGCACAATGTAAATGGAAGAAGTCGTAGACGCATAGCATCCACTGAAAGTTGTGACGTACCCATCATTGCGCATACGTTTTCAAATTTGGTAATGAAAACGTAAGCGTCCTCAGTCTCGAGTCCGTGGAATTTGGGTAAAAGGTTGATGTATTAGGGTTTAATCTCAAAGTTATCCCCATTGGATGGTGGTGTGGATAAGCAGGTCGAAAGAGGACCTCGAATAGGGTAGCACCTCTCTTGGAGAGAGATGCGGGGTGGATTCTGCGCACCAACGGACGGCGGCAGATTAGGGTTAAAGAAGTTCGATGGGGGTGGATCCATCGATGTGGGTGTGGTGGTGGGTAAAGAAGAAGTAAATGGAGAAATATCGACTTCGGAATCGATAAAAGGTACACGGACTAAACGGGCACTAGAATCCCGTGTCCAGCCTATCTTGTACTAAAAAGGGTTAGTACAAGTGGCAGCGTTGACTTATAATTAGGGGTAATGAATGAATGCGGTGTTTGCTTTGAAAAAGGGACGGATTTTTGAAAAAATGATGTGACACAACAAATGCAGCACACAAACCCTAATTCTATTGGTCGCCTAGGTCAGATCTCTAGACCGCTCCTAACTGCCAGAAGACAAGTCGCAGGATAGAATCCTCCACTGCCTCTTTGTCTCCCTGTGGCCAGGTAAGTGCCAGGTAAGTGGGAAGGTACTCCACTACGTAAGTAGTGGGCCTAATTAATAACCACTAGCCTTCGACACACTTGCCTTAGACACCACAAGAAAACGCGGATAAGCAATGAATTACCCATGGCCTTCTTCTGTCCTAAGTGAGCGCGACGGTCCTTAGAGTCATCTCTATATTTCTTTTAATTAATGAGGGTAAATGCGGATGCAAGTTTTGCGGTTTTCGGGGCCTAGGAAGGGTAATGAACTCCCCACCTAATTTGGATCTGGCCGTGCCCCTTAATATCCATATTTAGAATGCAAACAACCAAGAAACAAAACACGCACAAATTTAATTTTGCAATTTGCGAGCTGCGATTATTTGCAAAGAATCCTGCAGAAATTTTTTAGTTGGAGCTAAAAAGAGGAGAGAGAAGAAGGTAAGAAATTACCTGAGAAATTTTGAAGTAGAGATGAAGCTACAGTGCCACGGTTCCGCCGCAATAGGAGGCTCCCACCGCGCTTCCGCGGTCTTCTATGCTGATCACTTCGCCAAAATTCAACAGAAGCTTTCTGTTGATAACTCCAGCTCTCTGGAATTTTCCAAAAAAATTCTTCAATTGCACAACAGCTCCAGATTTCCTTGCAATGAACCACAATAAATTGTTTAGATTTTGCGCAAATTTTGATCTCAAAATAACAATGGAAACAATGGAATAAATCTTTCAATTCAAATTTCAAGATAAAACGAATTAGCGCGCGATCCCCAGCAACGGCGCCATTTGATTGTAAAAAATTCTTGTTTGTGTAAATCAAATCAAATAGTCCCCGGCAATGGCGCCATTTAATTGATCTAAAATTCAAGACTGTGTAGTGTGTATCAACTCAAATGATCCCCGATAACGGTTTCATTTGATCGATATGAGTTTCTCGTTGTGTCGGTATGAAAATTGAATAAAGTTCACAATCAAAAATTATTTTTGACCGTAATCAACTACGGTGTCGGATGTAGATTGTAAGTGAGTGCGGGTCGTCCACAGGGATTGTGCGATTCGTTTTTATGTTTGATTTGTTTGAATTGACAAGTTAATCGAAAAGAAAAGAAAACATGATTCAAGATTTTATCGATTGATTCAGGTGTCACTAGTCTAATCAAGAATCAAGAAAATGATAAACAATCGAGAATCGGGTTTCGATGATATTTCCAACCAAATTGTCAAGAATCTAAATGAGGCTCGCAGGAATCGATCGGATTTATAGACGTGATATAATCTCAAGATATCGTGTTCTTGTCCTTCTAAGAATTGATACTAGATCGATGATGATCGACGAGAGTTAGGGCTTTCTCGTGAAACTAGGGTTTCATCATTTAACCCTTGTTATTTCATCGATATCATTCACATTCTAGCCTCTAGCAATTTCAAGAAACGATCGTAACTCCCCAATTTCGAGCGATATCAATCAAGAAAGCATCGCAACGAACTGGGTCGTCGGTTCTTGAACTTGCTAGGGTTTACAAAACTCGTAGGACTCAAGAATCGATTTAAGATATGTTACATCATCATTTTATTGATCGTCTCAACTCCTCGACGAGCGGAGTTTTACTCAAACATCATAACAAGAACTAAAATTACAAATTGAGATCGAATCATGATGCAAGAATTTAAAGAAAACAAGATAAAAGAATATCACCTTTTATTTATATCAACAATTTGATTACAGTCGCTCAAGAACTACAAGAGAAAGAACTAAATTGTGGATCTGGCGTCGCTTTTCTCCGTGAGTCGTGGATCGGCTTAGACCACTTGCTCTGTTGAAGATCGGCTCTACTCATAAAAGGTTGAAGGGCTTCTTGCTTGATGTGGTACTCGGGATCTTGGCTTTTGATTGGAGTTAGGCTTTCACACAAGTCTTGTCACTAGACTTGTCGAAGAAGATGAAGAAAGGGGTAAAATTAAGAAGTAGAGATTGAATGGCTCTAGTTTGATACTAGATTGGGATTATAGATTGGATCCTTTAACCCCTAGGTCTAGGCTTCTATTTATAGACTTTCTAAACCCTAGGTCTAGGTTTGAAATTACAATTCCCTCCAAAAGTTTGTTGAGGGGCTTCTAGAAAGAGTTTGTTAGGAGCTAGCTTAGGCTTTAAGCTAGGATTAATTAAGCATTAGAAACCCTAGTTTGCTGATCTGGCAGAAGCCTCTGGAATCTTCTGGAATTTTACATGTCTTGCTGAAGTGTGGGCCCTGAGAGAAGCATTGTGCACTGAAATTGAGGAAGTGAAGTGGCAATACGGCCGCGGAACCGCGGCGCAAGCCGACTCCGGCCGCGGTTCCGCGGCCATGTTGGCTCTTTGTGGCTTGGTTCTTCTGGTGTGGTCTTGGCATGATATTTGGAGCTTTATATGATGTGTTGATTTGTATTTGTCTCTTTGGATTGATACCAGAACTGAAATCATTGAGTTGGCGTAATGTTTGATCAGTACCATGTAAATTTTTGGCTTTTCTTCTGGGTTTTCCTGCATAGATCTCAAAACAAGCGTTGCGCAATATAAGGATGATGCGATGCCATGAAATGCAGTCAATTTCCTTTATAGTGTTGGTTTAAGAGTCTAACACATGCAATCTGATATTTAACGACTGATTTGCTAATATGTGAAATATGAATACCATACACTTCTAAATGAATGCAAATGATAGGGAAATTGCCGGTTAAAAGATGCAGTATTTTCGAATGATCAGGTAGCTCCACCAGTCACGGGGACCGCGATGGTATCTACAGCACCAGCAGTTGCCCCTGCAGCCACAGAGGTGATTACAGTATCGTTAGCAGAATTCATGAGGCTGAAGCCTCCGGTCTTCACAAGCACCGACGCAGTCGAGGACTCGCAGTCCTTCATTGATAGGATGGCCCGGATATGCCGTTCCCTTAGATGCTCAGATACAAGATGGGTCGAGTTCACGAGCTTTCGCCTGGAAGGACTTGCGCAGAAATGGTGCGAATCGGTCGGGAAAGGCAAAGCAGCAGGTCTTCCTCCTATGACCTGGACAGAGTTTGTGACGATCTTTATAGCCCGCTTCCTTCCCCAGAGTGTCAGGGATGCCCGAGCACGCAGATTTGAGTCCTTGCGCCAGACGCCAGAGATGACCGTGGCGGAGTACGACGTGCTATTCACCGAGCTATCAGTTTATGTTCCGTACCTAGTGGCTATTGAGGAACTGCGAGTCAAGAGATTTGTCCGAGGCTTGCTTACACCACTGTTCCTTACGATCAGCGTACAGCATTACGATACGTATGCCGCAGCTGTTGAAGCAGCCCTATTAGTCGAGGAGCGCCTTGTCGAGGCTTCAGTAGTCCCAGGGCCGAAGAGGGTTCGTACTGACACAGCAGCTCAGAGACATCCGTTCAGACGCCGTGATAGACGTTATACAGGTGGCAGAGACTCGGGGCGAGGTCAGATGTTTAGCTCATAACCCCAGGAGGCTCAGCATTCGTCCCGTGGATGCTTTGGATGTGGTTGTAACCCTTCGAAAATCGTTTAGGCAGTTTTTCGGTAATCGGCTGATTTTTCGGCTTTTTCCGTAAAAAGTCAAAATTGATATTTTTCATTGTAGACCTAATTATAAAAAATTTAAATAAGATATTACTATAATTTTGTCACTAAAATGTCATTTATAATTTTCTAGTTAAATAAAAAAAATTCGTAATTAATTATTTTTTTTATTATTTTAAGCCTTTTTAAATACATTTAATTAGGGATAAATACAAATTTAATTAGGTAAATTTCTTAATTAGGAGTCTTTATAAGCTAAAATATGGTGTTAATAAAATTGTGTCATGACTTTCACATTTTTAGTTTTTGGGTTGGAAATTTAATGAGAAAATGAGGTAAAATAAGGGTTTTTTTGTAAAATGTTGAAATGAAAAGTATTAAATGATATCATATGATGTTTTGTGGACCTAGAAACTTCCTTATAATTTCCCCACCTCCTCCTAAAGCTGCAGCCGACCCTCTTGCTCCAGAATTTCTTCATTTCCCCACTTCATTGTGCTTCATTTTCTTGGTAAAATCCTTTAAAAATCAACAAATTTCCACCTCCATTCAAACCCAAACCCTAATCCCATCTCTCTTCAACCCAAATGAGTTCAAAAACTTGATGAAAGGAGGCTTCTTGGTGACTTGATCATGCTAGGATTCAATTGGGGAGGTAAAAATTCTAAACTAGTTTGCTTACTTGTGGTTTAATTGTGCTAGAATTTCAATTCTAAATATTAGTTTAGTAGTAAATGTTTGATTAGGAAAAATCAAGAGAAGGTTTTGATTTTAGAAATTAGGGTTTGTAGCATAATGGTGGGATTATGTTAGGGATGGTTATCTAGGTGATTGGAGTGGTTAATTGTGTATTGATATGCTTACTAAATCGACAAATTTCAATGTTTGTATCAAATCGGCTAGAACTTCGCTTACTAGATTTTTGTAGAAAATAGAATGCGGTCAATTTGCGTTAGGTTAGCAATGTTATTAGCTTCGTATAGGATTATTAGAATGCGCGAACGCGGGGTTTCGTCTAGTCGGGTGGTAGTTTGTCGATTTCCCCGAAATGACGATTTTTGTTAAAGGATTGCGATTTTCGTGCGTTTTTCCGCGCACCGAGTGCATGCTATGATTAATTTGTGAGCGTCGATATTTGTATAATGTGACTTGCATCGTTTAGGGTTATGTAATCTTATGCTTGATGTTGTGCAAATTTAGGATCGATCGGGGAAACTTCGGATACGGCGCGAAAAGGCAAGGCGGTGGCCGGATCGGATTAGCGGGGATTTCAGGTGAGTAGATGTATTCATCTATGGGGGAATCGTCTGGATGGAGCGAGGCGCCCCCCTAGTTAGGATTACCCTACTTTATGCAAGATTTATATTGTTAGATAGCTTACCCCTTTATGTACATTGCATACCCTCACAGCTAACCGTATGCTAGATTGCATAGACATTCATCTTCATATATGCGATATCACTTCGTAGGACACGAACACCATTACCATTGGCATCTGTTGCACGTGCACTATTCATGTGACACACACGCCTTTGGTAATTGACATGCCACGTGCACGATAGAACCTGTTTATCTTAATATCATCACCTGCATTCATACTTGATATATGAAACTGCATCTCATGCACATATCTCGCATCGTCATCATATTCACATAGAACTCTAGCCAAAATTTACATCATACACATTGATATCATAGACATTCGTCATATATATAACATGTGCACATTATGATTTTCTTGAAGATTTCAGTTTTTGCTGCGATTTCTGGATTTTTGGGGAAAACCGCAAGAATTTAACAAAAGCTTATATTTATCATTTTTAAAACAAAGTTGCGGTTTTCTCGTGATGTATGTGTCGTCCACCATGAGTTTTCATGTTTTCTGTTGGATTTCGAGACCCGATTCGAGGAGTGGATGAACCGTCTCGGGTACATGGTAGGCCCGGTATGGTACCCCGGGGCAAGAAGATCGAGTTGTAGACGATGAGCCTGGCAGGGGAAGACTACCTACCGGTGATGTCTGGCGCGGCGGATATCCTGAGGATACCGACCGTTGTCGTGAGATTTATGATATGGGCCGATCCGGACTGACGGAGCCCGACATTGAGATAGATATGATTCCTATTTGGTGTCGATGCTTGACACGGGTTTTCTGAGGATTTCTTGATGATATTTAGCTATTATGCAGACATTCGTTTTCTAAAAGTTAAGAATGCAGTAACATTAACATTTAAAACAGTTAAAGAGTTAGAAAAGATATTGCATACATGTGCATGCATACTAGAGTTATTATATCACATATGGACATGCATGTTGTGGTGCATTGCGTGCATTCTTACGATTGCCTTATTAGATGTTATATTTACTCACGAGCTGGCAACTCACCCCCGTTGTGCCACAGTGTCTTGCAGGTCGGACCCGTCAGTCTTGTAGCGGCGGGCTATCTTGTCATCAGTTCCTTTTGCTCAGACTCGCGACATCTCCCGTAGGTGGGTTGCGAGTATACTTTATTTCTTTTTGCTTTATCATTGTATCTAGTATTCTCCATCTACCACTTGTATTGTATATACGACCTAGTGATGAGACTGAGAGACTTGTATATTTGTGGTTCTTTTGGGTCGAGCTCACTTGAGCCGACGTGTGTTTTCTGGTATTTTGCGTTTCTTTATGCTTTTCTCTTGATATTACTATTATATTGCATGTGGTTGTGATCCGCCTTGGGCGAAGAGCTAGCTCCCGCTTGGGGATGCCATTTTTATGATTACAGGTTTATTATCTTGTTGTACCCATTTTGGGGGATAGAAAATACAGGGGAGACTCTGCCGAAATTTTCGGAAATTTTTGATGTTTTAAAAAGGGATTCTACGCAACTTATTTGATTTAAAAACCGTTTTCATTTAAGGTTTTCCTTCACTCTCTTTTGATTTTGGGTTAGATTTCTGGGCTTTGGCTGACTTAGGTTACGGCACACCTTTAGACGTCTTGTAATCTAAGTGCCAGTCACGTTCCGTACTTTCGGGTCGTGACAAAGTTGGTATCAGAGCGTAGGTTTTACCTTTCTGAGTGTAGGACGACCTTGGTAGATGGAGTAGGTGACTTAAGCAGAGTGGCGTAGCGTGGGTATGGTCCGCGGCATACTTACGATATGGTACTCCGCCTAAGTGACCTTAGGACATAATTGCTTGTATTTCCTTTCTTGATTCCTTGCATTCCTTGATTCAATTGCAATGATCTTATCAGTCCTGTTTATTATTCAGCTTCGATGCCGCCAAAGACTACGAGAGCTCAGCGGGCTGCCGCTAGGGATGAGATTCGAGCGGGCTCGTCTGAGGCGAGGATCGAGCGGGAGGATACACCTACCCCTCAGGGTCCTACTGATCCGCCTTATCCTGACCGTATTGCCAGACTAGAGGCCGGCATGCAAGAGTTGCGGCAGATGATGGGATCTTTAGTTGAGTCCTGCCGGGCACAGAGATCCGAGGACGTTCCTTCCACCGCACAGACCACGATCGTACCTGCTGCACAGATGGTCACTCCTGCTGCTACTATGGAGACTATCCATGTTTCACTACAGGAGTTCATGAGATTGAGACCTCCAGCTTTTACCGGTACAGATGCGACAGAGGACCCACAGGCATTTCTTGATAGGATGGCTCGGATTTGCCGTTCGTTGAGGTGTTCTGAGGATAGATTGGTGGAGTTTGCGAGTTTTCGTCTGGAGGGTCTTGCCCAGACATGGTACGATTCAGCAGAGAGAGGCCGAGCTGCAGGTCTGCCTTCTATGACCTGGGATGAGTTTACATCTGCATTTCTTGCCCGTTTTCTTCCGGAGAGTGTCCGAGATGCTCGAGCCCGTAGTTTTGAGTCTCTGCGCAAGACTCCTGGGATGACAGTGTCGGAGTATGATATACAGTTTACCCGGTTGTCTCGATATGCTCCGTACCTAGTAGACACAGAAGAGAAGAGAATAAAGAGGTTTGTGCAAGGGCTTGATACACAGCTATTCCTTGCCATCGGCACCCAGCACTTCGATACATACGCAGCCGCGATGGATGCAGCCTTACTTTTGGAAGAGCGTATTTCTGAGACTCCGGTCGTTTCTGGGCCGAAGAGGATCCGTACTGATACGCCAGCTCAGCGGCAGATGGGCAGACGTCGTGATAGATTATTTCCGGGAGATGGCGGAGGCAGAGGATTGAGACGAGGTCAGTTATTTGGTTCATATCCACAGACCCAGCAGTCGTCTCCAGGATGTTTTCGGTGCGGGAATCAGTATCACCGTGTCAGAGACTGTACCATGGGACTCCAGGGCACGGCGACAGTCTCGCATGTGACCTTACCACCCTCACCACCTTCTCTGAGAGCTTTACTTCCTACTCCTGACGATGCTCTACGTCAGTTGGATGCTTCTAGAGGCCGTGGGCGTGGCGGTCCGGTTCAGAGAGGAAGAGGCGACAGAGGCAGAGGCCGTGGGCGTGGCGGTCCGGTTCAGAGAGGAAGAGGCGACAGAGAGGCAGAGGGCAGCCAGCTATTAGTGGTGGACAGGCTCGAGTGTTCGCGTTGACTCCTCAGGATGCACAGGCATCCAATGCCGTCGTGACAGGTACTCTGCCAGTATGTTCTTTTGATGCACGGGTATTATTTGATCCAGGCTCCACACATTCCTATGTATCCACGTATTTTTCACCGAGGTTGGGCCGAGAGTCTTCTCCGTTAGATCAGCAGCTTGTCGTTATTACCCCGGTAGGCGAGTCTTTTGTTGCCCGTTTTGTGTACCGATCTTGTTCTGTTCGTATCGGGGAGAGAGATTCTTCAGTAGATTTGATTCTCCTCGATATGCATGACTTTGACGTTCTTCTTGGTATGGACTGGCTAGCCACCTGTTATGCATCTGTGGACTGCCGTGAAAAAGCAGTCAGATTCAGTTTTCCTGGTGAGCCGGTTCTTATTATTCAGGGAGATCGTAGCGCTACCCTTCCCAGCTTGATTTCATCTCTTCGCGCTGGTCAGCTCTTAAGGAAAGGGTGTCAGGGATTCTTAGCCTATGTTTGTGATACTAGCTCCACAGAGGTTCCGTTGGACCAGGTCCCTGTTGTGAGAGAGTTTCCTGATGTATTCCCTGATGAGCTGCCTGGTCTGCCACCAGAGCGCGAGATTGAGTTCTGTATTGACTTGATCCCTGGCACGGGGCCTATTTCTATACCTCCTTATCGGATGGCCCCGGCGGAGCTGAGAGAGCTAAAGGATCAGTTACAGGACTTGCTGGACAAAGGGCTTATCCGACCGAGTGTGTCACCTTGGGGTTCTCCCATCTTGTTTGTTAAGAAGAAGGACGGAAGTATGCGTTTATGCATTGATTATCGTCAGCTGAACCGGGTTACTGTGCGGAACAGGTATCCCCTACCCCGCATTGATGACTTATTTGATCAGCTCCAGGGTGCAGGGTTCTTCTCGAAGGTTGATTTACGATCAGGTTATCACCAGTTGCGGCTTCGGAAGGAGGATATTCCGAAGACCGCCTTCCGTACTCGTTATGGTCATTATGAGTTCTTGGTGATGTCGTTCGGTCTCACCAATGCCCCGGCAGCTTTTATGGATTTGATGAACCGCGTATTCAGGCCGTATCTCGATCAGTTCATCATTGTGTTCATTGACGACATTTTGGTTTATTCTCGGAGCCGGGAGGAGCATGAGCAGCACTTACGTATCACATTGCAGACATTGAGGGAGCATCAGCTGTTCGCCAAATTTTCCAAGTGCGCATTCTGGTTAGACAGTGTCGACTTCTTGGGTCATGTGGTGACGAGAGATGGTATTTGCGTGGACCCGAAGAAGATCGAGGCAGTTCAGCGTTGGCCTAGACCAGTATCGGTTACAGAGGTTCGCAGTTTTCTAGGTCTGGCCGGCTATTATCGACGTTTCGTCCAAGATTTCTCCCGCATTGCTGCACCGTTGACCGGGTTGACCCGGAAGGGGGTTCCTTTTGATTGGACCCCGGCATGTGAGGATAGCTTCCAGCAGTTGAAGACTCGTCTGACTACTGCACCAGTGTTAGCATTACCTTCAGGATCAGGCGGGTTCGTCGTATATTGTGATGCTTCTCGAGTAGGGCTGGGATGTGTATTGATGCAGCACGGCAGAGTTATCGCGTACGCTTCTCGGCAGCTGAGGAAACACGAGCAGAACTACCCCACCCATGATTTAGAGATGGCTGCAGTGGTGTTTGCACTCAAGATCTGGAGACATTACCTATACGGTGAGTCGTGCCAGATATTCACTGACCACAAAAGTTTGAAATATATCTTCCAGTAGCGAGATCTGAATCTGAGACAGCGCCGTTGGATGGAGTTGGTGAAGGACTATGACTGCGAGATTCTATACCATCCGGGCAAGGCGAATGTGGTGGCAGATACTTTGAGTAGAAGGCCCGGAGGTAGCTTATCTTGTTTGAGCGCAGTACAGATGCAGTCGACGGCGGATTGGCAGGTTTTATGTGATAGCAGAGTGCATTTCGAGTTTACTCCTACAGGGGGACAGCTGGCCCATTTCAGAGCACGCCCACAGTTACTTGACCGTATCCGTGAGGCGCAGTCCGGCGATGCCCGCATTTTAGAGATTATTGAGCAGATTCGGCAGGGCAGAGTTTCTGAGTTCGTGATTGATGATCAGGGGATACTTCGATTTGGGACTCGACTGTGCATGCCAGATTCAGAGGGACTGAGGCGTGCTATCCTCGAGGAGGCACATAGATCAGTATATAGTGTGCATCCAGGTTCCACCAAGATGTACCGTGATTTGAGAGAGGTTTACTGGTGGGACGGGATGAAGAAGGATATTACAGACTTTGTATCGAGATGCCTGACTTGTCAGCAAGTCAAGGCCGAGCACCAGAGGCCAGCCGACGAGTTACAGCCTTTGCCCATCCCTGAGTGGAAGTGGGAGCAGGTCTCCATGGACTTCGTTGTGGGTCTACCCAGGACCAGTCGAGGGTACGACTCTATTTGGGTGATTGTGGATCGATTGACGAAAGCGGCTCACTTCCTGCCGGTGAAGACCACTTTTGGATTTTCTTAGTACGCCCAGGTTTATATTGATGAGATTGTGCGGCTGCATGGTGTTCCGACTTGCATCGTGTCCGACCGTGGCACCCAGTTTACCAGCCGATTGTGGCAGAAACTCCAGGAAGCTTTGGGCACCCGATTGAGTTTTAGCACAGCCTTTCATCCGCAGACTGACGGTCAGTCGGAGCGTACGATTCAGACTCTTGAGGACATGCTCAGAGCTTGTGTTTTATATTTCGGTGGTAGCTGGGATCGTCATTTGCCTTTGATCGAGTTTTCCTACAATAATAGCTTCCAGGAGACGATTCAGATGGCACCTTTTGAGGCTTTATATGGGAGGAGATGCCGATCGCCTGTATGTTGGACAGAGCTCAGGGAGAGCAGTATTTTGGGGCCGCAGATCGTACAGGAGACGACCGAGAAGATACAGCTGATTCGGGACAGGATGAGAGCGGCACAGAGCAGGCAGAAATCATATGCTGACAGGCGCCGTCGCCGACTCGAGTTCGCTGTTGGCGATCATGTTTTCCTGAAGGTCTCTCCGATGAAGGGTGTGATGAGATTTGGGCGGAAAGGGAAACTGAGTCCTAGATATGTTGGTCCTTTCGAGACCTAGAGCGTGTTGGTCTAGTCGCTCATCGGTTAGCTCTTCCGCCCAGCTTCCCCGATGTTCACCCCGTATTCCATGTCTCGATGCTCCGCAAGTACCTTCATGATCCTTCCCAGGCGATTCAGCACCAGACGATCCAGTTAGAGCGTGATCTTTCTTTCACCGAGCAGCCGGTGGTCATTTTGGATCGGCAGGTGAAGAAATTGAGGTCGAAGGTCATACCGTCTGTCAAGGTTCTTTGGCGTGGCCCGAACAGCGAGGAGGTCACCTGGGAGACCGAGGTCGAGATGAGGAAGAGATATCCCCATCTTTTTGAAGGTACGCGTAGTTAAATTCTAAATTCGGGGACCGAATTTCTTTAAGGGGGGAAGATTGTAACCCTTCGAAAATCGTTTAGGCAGTTATTCGGTAATCGGCTGATTTTTCGGCTTTTTCCGTAAAAAGTCAAAATTAATATTTTTCATTGTAGACCTAATTATATAAAATTTAAATAAGATATTACTATAATTTTGTCACTAAAATGTCATTTATAATTTTCTAGTTAAATAAAAAAAAATTCGTAATTAATTATTTTTTTTATTATTTTAAGCCTTTTTAAATACATTTAATTAGGGATAAATACAAATTTAATTAGGTAAATTTCTTAATTAGGAGTCTTTATAAGCTAAAATATGGTGTTAATAAAATTGTTTCATGACTTTCACATTTTTAGTTTTTGGGTTGGAAATTTAATGAGAAAATGAGGTAAAATAAGGGTTTTTTTGTAAAATGTTGAAATGAAAAGTATTAAATGATATCATATGATGTTTTGTGGACCTAGAAACTTCCTTAAAGTTTCCCCACCTCCTCCTAAAACTGCAGCCGACCCTCTTGCTCCAGAATTTCTTCATTTCCCCACTTCATTGTGCTTCATTTTCTTGCTAAAATCCTTTAAAAATCAACAAATTTCCACCTCCATTCAAACCCAAACCCTAATCCCATATCTATTCAACCCAAATGAGTTCAAAAACTTGATGAAAGGAGGCTTCTTAGTGTCTTGATCATGCTAGGATTCAATTGGGGAGGTAAAAATTCTAAACTAGTTTGCTTACTTGTGGTTTAATTGTGCTAGAATTTCAATTCTAAATATTAGTTTAGTAGTAAATGTTTGATTAGGAAAAATCAAGAGAAGGTTTTGATTTTAGAAATTAGGGTTTGTAGCATAATGGTGGGATTATGTTAGGGATGGTTATCTAGGTGATTGGAGTGGTTAATTGTGTATTGATATGCTTACTAAATCGACAAATTTCAATGTTTGTATCAAATCGGCTAGAACTTCACTTACTAGATTTTTGTAGAAAATAGAATGCGGTTGTCATGACCCGAGAAATTCGACTCGTGACCGGCACTTAACCACGCAACGTCTACAGGCGCAACGCGGCTAAGTAAGCCGAACCCAGAAATCAAAACCAATAAATATAGAGTGATTTAAAACATTTTGTAAAAGCAATAGTACATGTCTGAAAAACTTCCATTTATTTAGTAGAAATCCTTTTTAAGTTCAACAGTTATAAGTTTTATAATTTTGGTAACATTTCCCTTTTTTTTTAAAACATTAGCCCCGAAAGTCGGGTAAAAGCAAGGTGTAGCAGGAATAATAAGTGACATGAATAAAGCATCACAATATAATATACGACGCCGTAGCGAAGAATACACAGTAAAACAAGGACAATATCATAAAAGATGAGACTGCATAAAGTAAAGTCGGCTCACATGCGAGCTCGACACCAGAATATAAAACCATACATATCGTCCTCACAACTGTCTCTAAGTCAATACAGAAAGTAGATGGAGAGTACTAGATACATCAATATACAACTGAAAGATAACAGATACCGTACGAAACCCACCTAAACAGCAAAAAGGCTATCTCTGCTCAAAAGGGGTATCTGTGCCAAAAGATGCGATAACAGCCAGCCGTGACTACTCCCCAGGGCAACCTGCAACACTGTGGCACAACGGGGGTGAGTTGCCAACTCGTGAATAGAGATAACATATAAAGGTGATCGCAAGCATGCACATATAGCGTGGCTCTACTAATGCCAGCAGATGATATCAATGCATGTCAACAGTGGATACAATAGTAATGCATGTACTCTAACAGGTAAATGCCACAGGATGAGATGTATAGTAATCAATACTGAGTATGGGATAAATAATATCTACATGGACCATGTCAACATGGAAAACAATGATCGGTGCCTCAAACTGCACCCAAATCCCACATATACTCAGGCGCCGGCACACCTATCGGCCCTCAAATCCTGTATATCTCGGAGGAATCACGAGTGCCCAACATCGGCACCCAAAACATCATAAAATACTCGTGTCCAGCATCGACACGTAAATCCTCGAATATCGGGCGCCGTCAATCCGGACCGGCCCCACGGGGTCTGTCTGCGGTATCGGCCCTCGGCCCCGGCAGCACGGATCATCCCGCATCCATCACTCGACTCTGGTCAGTATCCTCCGGACAACTGCCAGGTCCAACCAATCACCGGTAGGTACTCGCCCGCCTCCAGGCTCAATCGGCAAATCCCATCGATCATCTCGCCGAGGGGAACCATACCGGGCCCACCACGAACCCGCAAACGGAACATCCACTCCTCGAATCGAGTTTCAAGCACACGTCTCAGCACCGAGAAAATGCGTGGTGGACACACCAAAATATCATACCACGAGGTACCGGGTTTTTCAAAATAGCATATCTTTCCTTAAATAATTCCACGGTCCTCAAAACAGAAATCACATGAAAATCCAATACCAATAGTAAAATCCAATGCGAGGTACAATATACATCAATCCATGGTATGTGTATAAGGGGAAAACCGCTTTTTAAAGTAGTTTCATTTCCGGTTTTAAAAGATGTCATGCGGCTCCCAATATACATGAAGGTCATATCAAATCACATATGAAGCGAACTATAGCAATATAATCATGGCAGCTCTATAGTGAGTGTGGCATGGCAATTACTAACGGTGTGTGTGTAGCATGCTAATAGTGCCCGTGCAACATAAACCGTTAGTAATAGTGCGGTGTTCTATCAGAAGGCAACAAAAGACGTGGAAGCAACCGAAGCAATATATATACAAACACAGCAGGGAATGCAATATGCGATGATAGTCTATGGGGTGCATGCAACATATAATAATAAAGTCCTATCAGCCCTGACGCATAACGCCATGCGGGCGATATCCCCGTAGATGTGAAATCTACTCACCGTGTCTCGCGCTAAGTGTATCCAACCACTTGCTTGCCCTTCTTCGCAGTGTCCGTCTCACTGGCCTGCGAACCTAGAATCACATACATATATCACACATAAGCTTAATTCACAAAACGCGACATTATAATCCAACAAGAAACCCGTGTCGCAAACCAATCGCGCGTGTGCGCGATACGCTAAAACGTGTGATCACGCGCCACGAAACTACCCCGACGCGCCGCGATACGCAGAAACCCAAACCTACTCACGTATCGCGCGTGTCGCGAAGGTTTAGAAAACGGCAAAATAGGTATTTGGTCCCAGATTTTTCTACAGAACCAAACTCCCAAAAATATATATACCAAAACACTACACACAGTAGCAGACACCCAAAGGACCAAACAAAACCCAATTCCCTACCCATCTGGCCGCAAATTGCGGCCAGAATGAAGATTTTGGCGGCCGGAGTGGGGAGTCAGGGGGTCGGGTTTCACCTGGTGTATCAGCTCTACTCCACTACTCTACAGTCTTCACAAAATCATTCTGCACTCACCGAGTCAACAGCAGTTCCAGAAAAGCTCACTTTTTGCACAAATACGACATTTGCATCAAATATGAAAACTGGTGGTATTTTAGTGTAATCGGGGTTGGACTAGGTTACAATGGCCTCAACAGACCTCAAGCATCCTACTGAAACCAATCTACACCTCAATAGCACAAAGTTCTCACTAAACACCCCATAACACACTAAAACGCACTAAAACCCTTTAACCGATGCAAATCTACACAATCTAAGCTAACTAGGGGATCAAGTTAGGAATTATACCTCACTCTCGACCCTAGGGAGCTGCAGGAAGGTGGAGAAGAGAAGGGAAGAGGCTGCAGTTGCTGCTATGAAGCTTGGTGCTCACTGCTGCTCACTGTGCTGCTGTTGCTGTTGCTTCACTGTGTTGCTGCTGCTGCTGCTTCATGCTGCTGCTGCTGTGGCTTCATGCTGCTGCTGCTGTTGCTTCATGCTTCAGCTCAGGTAAGTGGGTGTGTGTGTGAGTGTGTGGGTGTGAGACTTGAGAGAATAGCAAAAGAGTTGAGAGCCACCACAATCATTCACACAAAAGTCACCCCTCTCTCTCTCTCACCTCATTTAATGCAAGCATGGCCTAAAGCCATGATGCACTCTCTCTCTCTCACACAAGTCAACACTTAAACAAAAATTCAAATTAAAGCAACCTCTTAACAAATTAATTAAACTCACTTATAACCCAAAAGAATTAATCCTACAATTAACCCACCATGGTTAATAATTATGGTATTTACTTGATTTAAAAACCCTAGTTTACATGCACATGTGTGTGCAAGCCTAGGAAAATTTTGGAAAAATATTTATTAAATTAGGAAAAATATTTAAAACACAATTTGGTAAACTTTTTATTAAAAATCATTATTTAATTATAATTATTCACTAACCCTTATCCTAAGGTGTTACAATCTCTCCCCCTTAAAGAAATTCGTCCCCGAATTTCAAAAATCTAACTAAGGTTACCTTCAAAAAGATGGGGATACGTCTTCATCATCTCGCCTTCAGTCTCCCAAGTGACCTCCTCACGGTTCTGACCACTCCAAAGTACTTTAACTGATGGAATCTCCTTCGATCTCAATTTCTTCACTTGTCGATCCAAGATCATCACCGGCTGCTCTGCATAGGAAAGATCACGCTCAAGCTGGATCGTCGGATGCTGAATCGCATGCGAAGGATCATGTAGATATCTGCGGAGCATCGAGACATGGAATACGGGGTGCACATCTGGAAAGCTGGGTGGAAGGGCTAACCGGTAAGCTACTGCACCGACACGCTCGAGGATCTCGAAGGGGCCCACATACCTGGGGCTAAGCTTCCCTTTCTTCCCAAACCTCATCACACCTTTCATTGGGGAGACCCTCAAGAAAACATGATCACCAACAGAAAACTCAAGTCTGCGTCGTCGACGGTCTGCATAAGCCCTCTGCCTACTCTGCGCTGCTCTCATCCTATCGCGAATCAACTGGATCTTCGCTGTCGTCTCCTCAACGATCTGTGGTCCTAAGATACTGCTCTCACTGAGCTCTGTCCAACAAGTAGGTGACCTGCATCTCCTCCCATAAAGAGCCTCGAACGGTGCCATCTGAATGGTCTCCTGGTAGCTGTTATTGTAGGAGAACTCTACTAAGGGCAAATGATGATCCCAGCTACCTCCGAAATCTAGTACACAAGCTCTGAGCATGTCCTCGAGAGTCTGGATGGTCCGCTCTGACTGTCCGTCGGTCTGCGGATGAAATGCCGTGCTGAAACTCAAGCGAGTGCCCAAAGCCTCCTGAAGCCTCTGCCATAGCCTACTGGTAAACTGGGTGCCTCTGTTGGACACAATGCACGTCGGAACTCCGTGTAGTCGCACTATCTCGTCAATATAGATCTGGGCATACTGAGTAAATCCGAAAGTCGTCTTCACCGGTAAGAAGTGAGCCGCTTTCGTCAAACGATCCACGATCACCCAGATGGAGTCATACCCCCTACTAGTCCTAGGTAGACCCACCACGAAATCCATCGAAATCTGTTCCCATTTCCACTCCGGAATGGGTAACGGCTGTAGCTCTCCCGCGGGCCTCTGGTGCTCAGCCTTGACTTGCTGACAAGTCAGGCATCTCGATACAAAATATGCAATGTCCCTCTTCATTCCGTCCCACCAGTAAACATCTCTCATATCATGATACATCTTGGTGGAACCGGGATGGACGCCATACACCGATCGATGTGCCTCCTCAAGAATCTCACGCCTCAGTCCCTCAGCATCAGGTACGCACAGTCTGACTCCAAACCGGAGTATCCCCTGATCATCGATCACGAACTCGGAAAATCGGTCCTGTCCCATCTGTGCCATGATCTCTGAACATCGGTCATCACTGAGCTGCGCCTCACGTATACGATCGATCAACTGTGCGATTGCACAGACACGCGCTATCTGTCCTCCAATCGACGTGAACTCGAACTGTACTCGACTGTCGCATAATATCTGCCAATCTGCGGATGACTGCTCCTGTACTGCGCTCAAACAAGATAAACTACTCCCGGGCCTCCTGCTCAAAGCATCCGCCACCACATTTGCCTTGCCCGGGTGATATAAGATCTCGCAGTCATAATCCTTCACTAACTCCATCCATCGACGCTGTCGAAGGTTCAGGTCCCGCTGCTGGAATATGTATTTCAGACTCTTGTGATCCGTAAATATCTGGCACGACTCGCCGTATAGGTAGTGTCGCCAGATCTTAAGTGCGAAGACCACTGCTGCCATCTCCAAATCATGAGTGGGGTAGTTCTGCTCGTGCTTCTTCAATTGTCGCGAGGCATACGCGATCACCCTATCATGCTGCATCAGAACGCATCCCAATCCCACTCGAGAAGCATCACAAAAGACCACAAATCCGCCCGGTCCGGAAGGTAAAGATAACACCGGTGCCGTCGTCAGCCGTGTCCGTAACTGCTGAAAACTGTGCTCGCACTCCTCCGTCCAATCGAAGGGAACTCCTTTCCGGGTCAACCCGGTCAACGGTGTAGCAATACGTGAGAAGTCCTGCACAAAACGCCTGTAATAACCGGCCAATCCCAAAAAGCTGCGAATCTCCGTCACTGATGTGGGTCTGGGCCAACGCTGAACGGCCTCGATCTTCCTCGGGTCAACACATATACCTGTAACGCCTTGAAATTCGTTTAGACGTTTTCGGGCAAATTAGCAAGTGTGCATGTTTTCAAAAAAAAAATGTATCATGATAACCTTTTCTTTCCTCATGCATGGTTGCAACTCTATATTTTTTCCCACCATTTAATCTTTTCTAAAACCTTTTTATTTATAATTCAAATTTCCAATTAAACAATGAGGTATGGTGGGTAGGTAAGAAGTTGACCTTTGACCCAATTTCCTTCTCTTCTCCCTCTCTTTTCAATTTCTGGAAATTTCCAGCAGAGAGCAGCAGCAACAAACACATTATTCCTCCATTTCTCATCCCTTTTCATTCTCTTTTAGTTCATGCACAAATTCCACATAAATCCAACCTTTTTCCTTCACAAAACCTTGGGTTTTTGGCTCATTTGAGGTGTTTAGTGGCAAGACTGCATACTTGAGGCTAGATCTGGAGTTTTTGGTGTTTCTTAAGGTATTTTGAAGGTACTAACTCACCCTAGCATCTCTTGTTCATAACTTATTGAATTTCTAGCAAAAATATCACTTTTATGCATGTTTTGTGCATTATTCAGGGATTTAGTAAGGTTGTGAGGAAATTTTGCTTGTGATGGCTTGATTAGATTGATAATGAGTTATATAGGTGATTTTAGACTTGGGTTGGTCTCAGATTTCAGAAAAATACTCCTAAGTATCTTTTTTGTGCAAATTGTGTGAATTGAACTGATTTTAGGCACTGTAGGAAATCTGCTACTACCCGAGACTTTTCAGAACAAAACTAGTGATTACTGTAGCATGTATGTGTGGTGTAGAGTGCACAAACCAAACCTGGGGACCCAATTCCCAAGTCTGGCCGCCGAAATGGGCATTCTGGCCGCAAATTGCGGCCAGATTGGGGAGATTTGGGTTGGGGTTTGGGGTGTGGGTCTCTGCTTGTCTGGGAGTTATTTTGGTATATTTAGTTTTGCAATATCTTTCCTGTATCAAAATCTGGGACCAATTACCTGTTTTGCCGTTTTTCTAAACCTTCGCGACACGCGTGATACGTGAGTAGGTTTGGGTTCCTGCGTATCGCGGCGCGTCGGGGTAGTTTCGTGGCGCGTGATTACACGTTTTAGCGTATCGCGCACACGCGCGACTAGTTTGCGACACGAGTTTCTAGCTTGATCGTAATGTCGCGTTTTGGGTAAAATTGAGCTTATATGTGTGATATGTTATGTGATTTTAGGTTCGCAGGCCAGTGAGACGGACGCTGCGAAGAAGGAAAAGCAAGTCGTCGGCTACACTTAGCACGAGACACGGTGAGTAGATTTCACATCTACGGGGATATCGCCCGCATGGCGTTATGCATCAGGGCTGATAGGACTTTGTTATTATATGTTTCATGCACCCCATAGACTGTCATTTCATATTGCATTCCCTGCTATACATATATACATATTGCTTAGAACTGATAGAACTGCCATAATCATACTATTGTATATTGTTGTAACTCATCTATACTTGATACCTATATCACAGTGGATCATTGCATTGTAGTTCATTCTCATGTGACATGACTTGATATACACATTGATGCACCTATCACATCGCAGTTACTTGTATTATTGTTGGGATTTCATATGATTTATGGATTTGGGAACCGTGGCCTTTTCAAATAAGTAACCATTTAAAAACCCGGTTCCCTTGATATGATAATTTGGGGCGTCGCCCCGTGTTTTCTCGGTGCTTGAGGCACGGATTGATAGAGGGCTGACCCGGACTGACGGATGCCCGATGGATTGATAGAGGGCTGACCCGGACTGACGGATGCCCGATGGATTGATAGAGGGCTGACCCGGACTGACGGATGCCCGATGGATTGATAGAGGGCTGACCCGGACTGACGGATGCCCGATGGATTGATAGAGGGCTGACCCGGACTGACGGATGCCCGATGGATTGATAGAGGGCTGACCCGGACTGACGGATGCCCGATGGATTGATATAGGGCTGACCCGGACTGACGGATGCCCGGTATATACTTGAGAGAGGGCTGACCCGGATTGACGGAGGCCGATACAGGATGTTTTGCGTGTCGATGCTAGACACGAGTATTTATGATATTTGGGTGCCGATGTTGGGCACTCGGGTTTTTCAGGGATATACAGGATATGAGGGCCGATGGAGTACCGGCGCTTGAGATGTTGGGATTTGTGGTGCATACATACTTATGTAGTCCACCTCGATGCTTCATGTAGATACTATATCCCCATGCTCAGCATTCATTATCACATTTCATCCTGTAGTATATCACCTGATAGAGGACTGGCATTATTATTATGCATACTGCCACATCGCATTGATATTATCTGCTGGCATTAGTAGAGCCACGCTATATGTGCATGCTTGCGATTACCTTTATATGTTATCTCTATTCACGAGTTGGCAACTCACCCCCGTTGTGCCACAGTGTTTGCAGGTTGCCCTTGGGAGTAGTCGCGGCTGGCTGTTACCGCATCTTTTGGCACAGATACCCCTTTCGAGCAGAGATAGTCTTTTGCTGATAGGTGGGTTTTGTACGGTATCTGTTATATTTCAGTTGTATATTGATGTATCTAGTATTCTCCATCTACCTTTCTGTATTGACTTAGAGACAGTTGTGAGGGCGATATGTATGATTTTATATTCTGGTGTCGAGTTCGCATGTGAGCCGACTTTACTTTTACAGTCTCATCTTTTTGATATTGTCCTTGCTTTCCTGTGTATTCTTCGCTACGGCGTCGTATATCTCCTCGTGATGCGTTATTCATTTTACTCGTCATTTTGTTACACCTTGTTTCTATCTGGCTGGCGGGGCAATTGTTTTAAAAAGGAAATGTTACCAAAATTATAAAACTTATAACTTTTGAACTTAAAAAGGATTTCTACTAAATAAAATGGAAGTTTTTCGGACATGTACGATTGTTTTTACAAAACGTTTTAAAATCACTCTATATTTATTGGTTTGATTTCTGGGTTCGGCTTACTTGGCCGCGTTACGCCTGTAGACGTTGCGTGGTTAAGTGCCGGTCACGAGTCGATTTCTCGGGTCGTGACAAAGTTGGTATCAGAGCTTAGGTTTTACCTTCGGAGTGTAGGATGACCCTGGTATGATGGAGTAGGTAGCTGCAGCAGGGTAGCGTAGCGTGCGTATGTTCCGCGGCATACTCACGACACGGTACTCCGCTTACGCGACCTTAGGACTTATTGATTTGATCCCTCCTTATATTCTTGCGATTCGATTTCCGTGTTCTTATCGAATCCATATTTTCTTTCAGCCATTATGCCGCCTAAGACTACGAGGGCACAGATAGCGGCCGCGAGGGCCGAGATTCGAGTTGACTCGTCCGAGACGAGGACTGATCCGGGCAGTACGCCGGTTGTACCCGAGCAGGCTGTTCCTGCCGTGACAGAGCAGATCGCCACGCTAGGGGCTGGTATGCAGGAGATGCGCCAGACGGTGGGATCTAGCATGCAGGAGATGCGCCAGATGATAGGATCGCTTGTTGAGACGTTTCAAGCGCAGCGACCAGAGGTGGCTCCACCAGTTCCAGAGACCGCTATGGTACCTACCGCACAGCCAGTTGCCCCTGCAGCCACGGAGGTGATTACAGTATCGCTATCAGAGTTTATGAGGCTGAAGCCTCCGGTTTTCACAGGCACCGATACAGCCGATGACCCACAGTCTTTCATCGACAGGATGGCCAGGATATGCCGTTCCCTCAGATGCGCTGATGCGAGATGGGTCGAGTTCGCGAGCTTTCGCCTGGAAGGTCTTGCGCAGAAGTGGTGTGATTCCGTGGAGAAGGTCAGAGCAGCAGGTCTTCTTCCTATGACCTGGACGGAGTTCGTGACTATATTTCTAGCCCGTTTCCTTCCCCGGAGTGTTAGAGATGCCCGAGCACGCAGGTTTGAGTCTTTGCGCCAGACGCCAGGGATGACAGTGGCAGAGTATGATGTACTGTTTACAGAGCTAGCAGTCTACGCCCCACATTTAGTGGCCACCGAGGAGTTGCGAGTCCGGAGATTTGTTCGAGGCTTGATTTCACCAGTGTTCCTCGCGATCAGCGCGCAGCACTACGAGACCTACGCAGCAGCGGTAGACGCAGCCCTAGTGGTCGAGGAGCACCTTGTTGAGACTTCGGCACTCCCAGAGCCGAAGAGAGCTCGTGCGGATACTTCAGCACAGAGACAGCCTTTTCGGCGCCGTGATAGACGTATTGCAGGCAGCAGAGATTCAGGGCGGGGCCGGTTATTCAGTTCTTATTCCCAGGATAGTCAGCGGCCGTCGTCGGGATGTTTTCGCTGTGGGAGTTCTTACCACCGTGTACGAGATTGTCCTGAGTTACCCCGGACCGAGACGACAGCACCGCATGTCACATTACCACTTTCACCACCCCAGAGAGCGTTGCCTATCGTACCTACCGTTGCTCCGCGCCAGACTCATACACAGCGAGGTCGTGGGCGTAGAGGAGTTGCTCAGAGAGGGCGAGGTGACCGAGGCAGAGGGCAGCCAGTCTCAGATGGTGGACAGGCGAGGGTTTTTGCTTTGACACATCAGGACGCGCAAGCGTCCAATGCAGTGGTTTCAGGTATCCTCCCTGTATGTTCAGTTGGCGCACATGTACTGTTCGACCCCGGATCCACACACTCGTACGTATCCACGCACTTTGTGCCGAGTTTGGGTAGAGAGTCCGGCTTGCTTGATCAGCCGCTTGTGGTGACTACTCCTGTGGGAGAGTCGTTTGTTGCTAGGCACGTGTTCCGATCCTGCATCGTCTGTATTGGCGAGAGAGAGTTGCCTGTCGACTTGATCCTTCTGGAGATGTTGGACTTCGACGTTCTTTTGGGCATGGATTGGTTAGCCACGTGCTATGCTTCTGTGGACTGCCGCGAGAAGACAGTTAGATTCTGTTTTCCCGGCGAGTCGGTTTTTGTTGTGTTGGGGGACCGTGGTGCCGCCCCTCACAGTGTGATTTCTTCTTTTCGCGCTGGACAGCTTTTGAGGAAGGGATGTCAGGGATTTCTCGCTTATGTTCGCGATGCTCGAGCTACAGAGGTTCCATTGGATCAGGTTCCGGTTGTTAGCGAGTTTCCTGATGTGTTCCCTGACGAGCTTCCTGGGTTGCCGCCTGAGCGCGACATTTCTTTCTGTATTGATTTGGTTCCTGGTTCGGGGCCTATTTCTATACCGCCTTATCGGATGGCCCCGGCGGAACTTCGAGAGTTGAAGGGTCAGTTGCAAGACTTGCTGGACAAGGGACTTATTCGACCCAGTGTTTCCCCGTGGGGTGCTCCAGTCCTTTTCGTCAAGAAGAAGGACGGCAGTTTGCGTCTTTGTATCGACTACCGCCAGCTGAACAGGGTGACAGTGCGGAACAGGTATCCTTTGCCGCGTATCGACGATTTGTTCGACCAGCTTCAGGGGGCAGGGTACTTTTCGAGGATCGATTTACGATCGGGCTATCATCAGCTGCGGGTTCGACGGGAGGACATTCCCCGGACGGCTTTCCGTACGCGCTACGGCCATTACGAGTTCTTGGTGATGTCGTTCGGACTCACCAATGCGCCAGCAGCCTTCATGGACTTGATGAACCGTATTTTCCGGCCTTATTTGGATCTGTTCATCATAGTCTTCATTGACGATATCTTGGTGTATTCCCGGAGTAGTGACGAGCACGAGCAGCACCTGCGGATTACATTGCAGACATTGAGGGAGCACCAGCTTTATGCGAAATTCTCCAAGTGTGCTTTTTGGCTGGACAGCGTGGACTTCTTGGGTCACGTGATTTCGCGAGACGGTATATGTGTAGACCCGAGGAAGATCGAGGCCGTTCAGCGTTGGCCCAGACCCACATCGGTGACGGAGATTCGCAGCTTTTTGGGATTGGCCGGTTACTACAGGCGTTTTGTGCAGGACTTCTCCCGTATTGCTACACCGTTGACCGGGTTGACCCGGAAGGGAGTTCCTTTCGTTTGGACGGAGGAGTGCGAGCACAGCTTTCAGCAGTTACGGGCACGGCTGACGACGACACCGGTGTTATCCTTACCTTCCGGATCGGGCGGATTTGTGGTCTTTTGTGATGCTTCTCGAGTGGGATTGGGATGCGTTCTGATGCAGCATGATAGGGTGATCGCGTATGCCTCGCGACAATTGAAGAAGCACGAGCAGAACTACCCCACTCATGATTTGGAGATGGTAGCAGTGGTCTTCGCACTTAAGATCTGGCGACACTACCTATACGGCGAGTCGTGCCAGATATTTACGGATCACAAGAGTTTGAAATACATATTCCAGCAGCGGGATCTGAACCTTCGACAGCGTCTATGGATGGAATTAGTGAAGGATTACGACTGCGAGATCTTATATCACCCGGGCAAGGCAAATGTAGTAGCGGATGCTTTGAGCAGGAGGCCCGGGAGTAGTTTATCATGTTTGAGCGCAGTACAGGAGCAGTCATCCGCAGATTGGCAGATATTATGCGACAGTCGAGTACAGTTCGAGTTCACGTCGATTGGAGGACAGATAGCGCATGTCCGTGCACGCCCACAGTTGATCGATCGTATACGTGAGGCACAGCTCAGTGATGACCGATGTTCAGAGATCATGGCACAGATGGGACAGGACAGATTTTCCGAGTTCGTGATCGATGATCAGGGGATACTACGGTTTGGAGTCAGACTGTGCGTACCTGATGCTGAGGGACTGAGGCGTGAGATTCTTGAGGAGGCACATCGATCGGTATATAGCGTCCATCCCGGTTCCACCAAGATGTATCATGATATGAGAGATGTTTACTGGTGGGACGGAATGAAGAGGGACATTGCAGATTTTGTATCGAGATGCCTGACTTGTCAGCAAGTCAAGGCTGAGCACCAGAGGCCCGCGGGAGAGTTACAGCCATTACCCATTCCGGAGTGGAAGTGGGAACAGATTTCGATGGATTTCGTTGTGGGTCTACCCAGGACTAGTCGGGGGTATGACTCTATCTGGGTGATCGTGGATCGTTTGACGAAAGCGGCTCACTTCCTACCGGTGAAGACGACTTTCGGATTTACTCAGTATGCCCAGATCTATATTGACGAGGTAGTGCGACTACACGGAGTACCGACGTGCATTGTGTCCGACAGAGGCACCCAGTTTACCAGTAGACTATGGCAGAGGCTTCAGGAGGCTTTGGGCACTCGCTTGAGTTTCAGCACGGCTTTTCATCCGCAGACCGACGGACAGTCAGAGCGGACCATCCAGACTCTCGAGGACATGCTCAGAGCTTGTGTACTAGATTTCGGAGGTAGCTGGGATCGTCATTTGCCCTTAGTAGAGTTCTCCTACAATAACAGCTACCAGGAGACCATTCAGATGGCACCGTTTGAGGCTCTTTATGGGAGGAGATGCAGATCGCCCACTTGTTGGACGGAGCTCAGAGAGGGCAGTATCCTAGGGCCACAGATCGTTGAGGAGACGACCGCGAAGATCCAGTTGATTCGCGATAGGATGAGAGCAGCGCAGAGTAGGCAGAGAGCTTATGCAGACCGTCGACGACGCAGACTTGAGTTTTCTGTTGGTGATCATGTTTTCTTGAGGGTCTCCCCAATGAAAGGTGTGATGAGGTTTGGGAAGAAAGGGAAGCTCAGTCCCAGATTTGTGGGCCCCTTCGAGATCCTCGAGCGTGTCGGTGCAGTAGCTTACCGGTTAGCCCTTCCGCCCAGCTTTCCAGACGTGCACCCCGTATTCCATGTCTCGATGCTCCGCAGATATCTTCATGATCCTTCGCATGCGATTCAGCATCCGACGATCCAGCTTGAGAGTGACCTTTCCTATGCAGAGCAGCCGGTGATGATCTTGGATCGACAAGTGAAGAAATTAAGATCGAAGGACATTCCATCAGTTAAGGTACTTTGGCGTGGTCAGAACCGTGAGGAGGTCACTTGGGAGACCGAAAGCGAGATGATGAAGACGTATCCCTATCTTTTTGAAGGTACGTGTGGTTAGAATTTTGAAATTCGGGGACCGAATTTCTTTATGGGGGGTAGATTGTAACGCCTTGAAATTCGTTTAGACGTTTTCGGGCAAATTAGCAAGTGTGCATGTTTTCAAAAAAAAAATGTATCATGATAACCTTTTCTTTCCTCATGCATGGTTGCAACTCTATATTTTTTCCCACCATTTAATCTTTTCTAAAACCATTTTATTTATAATTCAAATTTCCAATTAAACAATGAGGTATGGTGGGTAGGTAAGAAGTTGACCTTTGACCCAATTTCCTTCTCTTCTCCCTCTCTTTTCAATTTCTGGAAATTTCCAGCAGAGAGCAGCAGCAACAAACACATTATTCCTCCATTTCTCATCCCTTTTCATTCTCTTTTAGTTCATGCACAAATTCCACATAAATCCAACCTTTTTCCTTCACAAAACCTTGGGTTTTTGGCTCATTTGAGGTGTTTAGTGGCAAGACTGCATACTTGAGGCTAGATCTGGAGTTTTTGGTGTTTCTTAAGGTATTTTGAAGGTACTAACTCACCCTAGCATCTCTTGTTCATAACTTATTGAATTTCTAGCAAAAATATCACTTTTATGCATGTTTTGTGCATTATTCAGGGATTTAGTAAGGTTGTGAGGAAATTTTGCTTGTGATGGCTTGATTAGATTGATAATGAGTTATATAGGTGATTTTAGACTTGGGTTGGTCTCAGATTTCAGAAAAATACCCCTAAGTATCTTTTTTGTGCAAATTGTGTGAATTGAACTGATTTTAGGCACTGTAGGAAATCTGCTACTACCCGAGACTTTTCAGAACAAAAATAATGATTACTGTAGCATGTATGTGTGGTGTAGAGTGCACAAACCAAACCTGGGGACCCAATTCCCAAGTCTGGCCGCCGAAATGGGCATTCTGGCCGCAAATTGCGGCCAGATTGGGGAGATTTGGGTTGGGGTTTGGGGTGTGGGTCTCTGCTTGTCTGGGAGTTATTTTGGTATATTTAGTTTTGCAATATCTTTCCTGTATCAAAATCTGGGACCAATTACCTGTTTTGCCGTTTTTCTAAACCTTCGCGACACGCGTGATACGTGAGTAGGTTTGGGTTCCTGCGTATCGCGGCGCGTCGGGGTAGTTTCATGGCGCGTGATTACACGTTTTAGCGTATCGCGCACACGCGCGACTAGTTTGCGACACGAGTTTCTAGCTTGATCGTAATGTCGCGTTTTTGGTAAAATTGAGCTTATATGTGTGATATGTTATGTGATTTTAGGTTCGCAGGCCAGTGAGACGGACGCTGCGAAGAAGGGAAAGCAAGTCGTCGGCTACACTTAGCGCGAGACACGGTGAGTAGATTTCACATCTACGGGGATATCGCCCGCATGGCGTTATGCGTCAGGGCTGATAGGACTTTGTTATTATATGTTTCATGCACCCCATAGACTGTCATTGCATATTGCATTCCCTGCTATACATATATACATATTGCTTAGAACTGATAGAACTGCCATGATCATACTATTGTATATTGTTGTAACTCATCTATACTTGATACCTATATCACAGTGGATCATTGCATTGTAGTTCATTCTCATGTGACATGACTTGATATACACATTGATGCACCTATCACATCGCAGTTACTTGTATTATTGTTGGGATTTCATATGATTTATGGATTTGGGAACCGTGGCCTTTTCAAATAAGTAACCATTTAAAAACCCGGTTCCCTTAATATGATAATTTGGGGCGTCGCCCCGTGTTTTCTCGGTGCTTGAGGCACGGATTGATAAAGGGCTGACCCGGACTGACGGATGCCCGATGGATTGATAGAGGGCTGACCCGGACTGACGGATGCCCGATGGATTGATAGAGGGCTGACCCGGACTGACGGATGCCCGATGGATTGATAGAGGGCTGACCCGGACTGACGGATGCCCGATGGATTGATAGAGGGCTGACCCGGACTGACGGATGCCCGGTATATACTTGAGAGAGGGCTGACCCGGATTGACGGAGGCCGATACAGGATGTTTTGCGTGTCGATGCTAGACACGAGTATTTATGATATTTGGGTGCCGATGTTGGGCACTCGGGATTTTCAGGGATATACAGGATATGAGGGCCGATGGAGTACCGGCGCTTGAGATGTTGGGATTTGTGGTGCATACATACTTATGTAGTCCACCTCGATGCTTCATGTAGATACTATATCCCCATGCTCAGCATTCATTATCACATTTCATCCTGTAGTATATCACCTGATAGAGGACTGGCATTATTATTATGCATACTGCCACATCGCATTGATATTATCTGCTGGCATTAGTAGAGCCACGCTATATGTGCATGCTTGCGATTACCTTTATATGTTATCTCTATTCACGAGTTGGCAACTCACCCCCGTTGTGCCACAGTGTTTGCAGGTTGCCCTTGGGAGTAGTCGCAGCTGGCTGTTACCGCATCTTTTGGCACAGATACCCCTTTCGAGCAGAGATAGTCTTTTGCTGATAGGTGGGTTTTGTACGGTATCTGTTATATTTCAGTTGTATATTGATGTATCTAGTATTCTCCATCTACCTTTCTGTATTGACTTAGAGACAGTTGTGAGGGCGATATGTATGATTTTATATTCTGGTGTCGAGTTCGCATGTGAGCCGACTTTACTTTTACAGTCTCATCTTTTTGATATTGTCCTTGCTTTACTGTGTATTCTTCGCTACGGCGTTGTATATCTCCTCGTGATGCGTTATTCATTTTACTCGTCATTTTGTTACACCTTGTTTCTATCTGGCTGGCGGGGCAATTGTTTTAAAAAGGAAATGTTACCAAAATTATAAAACTTATAACTTTTGAACTTAAAAAGGATTTCTACTAAATAAAATGGAAGTTTTTCGGACATGTACGATTGTTTTTACAAAACGTTTTAAAATCACTCTATATTTATTGGTTTGATTTCTGGGTTCGGCTTACTTGGCCGCGTTACGCCTGTAGACGTTGCGTGGTTAAGTGCCGGTCACGAGTCGATTTCTCGGGTCGTGACAATACCGTCTCGTGAAATCACGTGACCCAAGAAGTCTACGCTGTCTAGCCAAAAAGCACACTTGGAGAATTTCGCATAAAGCTGGTGCTCCCTCCATGTCTGCAATGTAACCCGCAGGTGCTGCTCGTGCTCCTCACTACTCCGGGAATACACCAAGATATCGTCAATGAAGACTATAATGAACAGATCCAAGTAAGGCCGGAAAATACGGTTCATCAAATCCATGAAGGCTGCTGGCGCATTGGTGAGTCCGAACGACATTACCAAGAACTCGTAATGGCCGTAGCACGTACGGAAAGCTGTCCGGGGAATGTCCTCCTGTCGAACCCGCAGCTGATGATAGCCCGATCGCAAATCGATCCTCGAAAAGTACCCTGCCCCCTAAAGCTGGTCGAACAAATCGTCGATACGCGGCAAAGGATACCTGTTCCGCACTGTCACCCTGTTCAGCTGGCGGTAGTCGATACAAAGACGCAAACTGCCATCCTTCTTCTTGACGAACAGGACTGGAGCACCCCAAGGAGAAACACTGGGTCGAATAAGTCCCTTGTCCAGCAAATCCTGTAACTGACCCTTCAGCTCACGAAGTTCCGCCGGGGCCATCCGATAGGGCGGTATAGAAATAGGCCCCGAACCAGGAACCAAATCAATACAGAAAGAAATGTCGCGCTCGGGCGGCAACCCAGGAAGCTCGTCAGGGAACACATCAGGAAACTCGCTAACAACCGGAACCTGATCTAATGGAACCTGTGTAGCACTAGCATCGCAAACATATGCGAGAAATCCCTGACATCCCTTCCTCATAAGCTGTCCAGCGCGGAAAGAAGAAATCACACTGTGAGGGGCGGCACTACGGTCCCCCAACACAACAAAAACCGACTCGCCGGGGAAACAGAATCCAACTGTCTTCTCACGGCAGTCCACAGAAGCATAGCACGTGGCTAACCAATCCATGCCCAAAAGAACGTCGAAGTCCAACATCTCCAGAAGGATCAAGTCGACAGGCAACTCCCTCTCGCCAATACAGACGATACAGGATCGGAACACGTGCCTAGCAACAAACGACTCTCCCACAGGAGTAGTCACCACAAGCGGCTGATCAAGTAAGCCGGACTCTCTACCTAAACTCGGCACGAAGTGCGTGGATACGTACGAGTGTGTGGATCCGGGATCGAACAGTACATGTGCATCAACTGAACATACAGGGAGGATACCTGAAACCACTGCATTGGACGCCTGCGCGTCCTGATGTGTCAAAGCAAAGACCCTCGCCTGTCCACCACCTGTAACTGACTGACCTCGGCCTCGGTCATCCCGTCCTCTCTGAGCAACTCCTCCACGCCCACGACCTCTCTGTGCATAGGTCTGGCGCGGAGCAACGGTAGGCGCAACGGGCAACGCCCTCTGGGGTGGTGAAGGTGGTAAGGTAACATGCGGTGCTGCCGCCTCCCTCCGGTGTGTCTCTGGACAATCTCGAACGAGGTGAAGTAGGCTGCCACATCTGTAGCAACCCCGCGGTGACTGCTGACCTTCCTGGGGATACGAACTAAACATCCGACCTCGTCCCGAATCTCTGCTACCCCTCATACCGAAACGATACCTGTCGCGGCGTCTGAATGACTGCCTCCATGCGGAAATACTGGTACGAACTCTCTTCGGCTCTGGAAGTACCGAAGTCTCAACAAGGTGCTCCTCGACCACTAGGGCTGCGTCTACAGCTGCTGCATAGGTCTCGTAGTGCTGCGCGCTGATCGCGAGGAACACTGGTGAAAGCAAGCCTCGAACAAATCTCCGGACTCGCAACTCCTCAGTGGCCACTAAATGTGGGGCGTAGACTGCTAGCTCTGTAAACAGTACGTCATACTCTGCCACTGTCATCCCTGGCGTCTGGCGCAAAGACTCAAACCTGCGTGCTCGGGCATCTCTAACACTCCGGGGAAGGAAACGGGCTAGAAATATGGTCACGAACTCCGTCCAGGTCATAGGAGGAAGACCTGCTGCTCTGCCCTTCTTCACTGAATCACACCACTTCTGCGCAAGACCTTCCAGGCGAAAGCTCGCGAACTCAACCCATCTCTCATCTGCACATCTGAGGGAACGACATATCCTGGCCATCCTGTCTATGAAAGACTGTGGGTCCTCGGCTGTATCGGTGCCTGTGAAAACCGGAGGCTTCAGCCTCATGAACTCTGATAGCGATACTGTAATCACCTCCGTGGCTGCAGGGGCAACTGGCTGTGCGGTAGGCACCATCGCGGTCTCTGGAACTGGTGGAGGTACCTCTGGTCGCTGCGCTCGAAGCGTCTCAACTAGCGATCCTATCATCTGGCGCATCTCCTGCATACCATCCCCTAACGAGGCGATCTGCTCTGTCATGGCAGGAACAGCCTGCTCGGGTACAACCGGCGTACTGCCCGGATCAGTCCTCGTCTCGGATGAGTCAACACGAATCTCGGCCCTCGCGGCCGCTCTCTGTGCCCTCGTAGTCTTAGGCGGCATAATGGCTGAAAGAAAATTTGGATTCGATAAGAACACGGAAATCGAATCACAAGAATATAAGAAGGGATCAAATCAATAAGTCCTAAGGTCGCGTAGGCGGAGTACCGTGTCGTGAGTATGCCGCGGAACATACGCACGCTACGCTACCCTGCTGCAGCTACCTACTCCATCATACCAGGGTCATCCTACACTCCGAAGGTAAAACCTACGCTCTGATACCAACTTTGTCACGACCCGAGAAATTCGACTCGTGACCGGCACTTAACCACGCAACGTCTACAGGCGCAACGCGGCTAAGTAAGCCGAACCCAGAAATCAAAACCAATAAATAAAGAGTGATTTAAAACATTTTGTAAAAGCAATAGTACATGTCTGAAAAACTTCCATTTATTTAGTAGAAATCCTTTTTAAGTTCAATAGTTATAAGTTTTATAATTTTGGTAACATTTCCCTTTTTTTTTTTAAACATTAGCCCCGAAAGTCGGGTAAAGCAAGGTGTAGCAGGAATAATAAGTGACATGAATAAAGCATCACAATATAATATACGACGCCGTAGCGAAGAATACACAGTAAAACAAGGACAATATCATAAAAGATGAGACTGCATAAAGTAAAGTCGGCTCACATGCGAGCTCGACACCAGAATATAAAACCATACATATCGTCCTCACAACTGTCTCTAAGTCAATACAGAAAGTAGATGGAGAGTACTAGATACATCAATATACAACTCAAAGATAACAGACGCCATACGAAACCCACCTAAACAGCAAAAAGGCTATCTCTGCTCAAAAGGGGTATCTGTGCCAAAAGATGCGATAACAGCCAGCCATGACTACTCCCCAGGGCAACCTGCAACACTGTGGCACAACGGGGGTGAGTTGCCAACTCGTGAATAGAGATAACATATAAAGGTGATCGCAAGCATGCACATATAGCGTGGCTCTACTAATGCCAGCAGATGATATTAATGCATGTCAACAGTGGATACAATAGTAATGCATGTACTCTAACAGGTAAATGCCACAGGATGAGATGTATAGTAATCAATACTGAGTATGGGATAAATAATATCTACATGGACCATGTCAACATGGAAAACAATGATCGGTGCCTCAAACTGCATCCAAATCCCACATATACTCAGGCGCCGGCACACCCATCGGCCCTCAAATCCTGTATATCTCGGAGGAATCACGAGTGCCCAACATCGGCACCCAAAACATCATAAAATACTCGTGTCCAGCATCGACACGTAAATCCTCGAATATCGGGCGCCGTCAATCCGGACCGGCCCCACGGGGTCTGTCTGCGGTATCGGCCCTCGGCCCCGGCAGCACGGATCATCCCGCATCCATCACTCGACTCTGGTCAGTATCCTCCGGACAACTGCCAGGTCCAACCAATCACCGGTAGGTACTCGCCCGCCTCCAGGCTCAATCGGCAAATCCCATCGATCATCTCGCCGAGGGGAACCATACCGGGCCCACCACGAACCCGCAAACGGAACATCCACTTCTCGAATCGGGTTTCAAGCATACGTCTCAGCACCGAGAAAACGCGTGGTGGACACACCAAAATATCATACCACGAGGTACCGGGTTTTTCAAAATAGCATATCTTTCCTTAAATAATTCCACGGTCCTCAAAACAGAAATCACATGAAAATCCAATACCAATAGTAAAATCCAATGCGAGGTACAATATACATCAATCCATGGTATGGGTATAAGAGGAAAACCGCTTTTTAAAGTAGTTTCATTTCCGGTTTTAAAAGATGTCATGCGGCTCCCAATATACATGAAGGTCATATCAAATCACATATGAAGCGAACTATAGCAATATAATCATGGCAGCTCTATAGTGAGTGTGGCATGGCAATTACTAACGGTGTGTGTGTAGCATGCAAATAGTGCCCGTGCAACATAAACCGTTAGTAATAGTGCGGTGTTCTATCAGTTCTAAGCAATATATATACAAACACAGCAGGGAATGCAATATGCGATGATAGTCTATGGGGTGCATGCAACATATAATAATAAAGTCCTATCAGCCCTGACGCATAACGCCATGCGGGCGATATCCCCGTAGATGTGAAATCTACTCACCGTGTCTCGCGCTAAGTGTATCCAACCACTTGCTTGCCCTTCTTCGCATCGTCCGTCTCACTGGCCTGCGAACCTAGAATCACATACACATATCACACATAAGCTTAATTCACAAAACGCGACATTATAATCCAACAAGAAACCCGTGTCGCAAACCAATCGCGCGTGTGCGATACGCTAAAACGTGTGATCACGCGCCACGAAACTACCCCGACGCGCCGCGATACGCAGAAACCCAAACCTACTCACGTATCGCGCGTGTCGCGAAGGTTTAGAAAACGGCAAAATAGGTATTTGGTCCCAGATTTTTCTACAGAACCAAACTCCCAAAAATATATATACCAAAACACTACACACAGTAGCAGACACCCAAAGGACCAAACAAAACCCAATTCCCTACCCATCTGGCCGCAAATTGCGGCCAGAATGAAGATTTTGGCGGCCGGAGTGGGGAGTCAGGGGGTCGGGTTTCACCTGGTGTATCAGCTCTACTCCATTACACTACAGTCTTCACAAAATCATTCTGCACTCACCGAGTCAACAGCAGTTCCAGAAAAGCTCACTTTTTGCACAAATACGACATTTGCATCAAATATGAAAACTGGTGGTATTTTAGTGTAATCGGGGTTGGACTAGGTTACAATGGCCTCAACAGACCTCAAGCATCCTACTGAAACCAATCTACACCTCAATAGCACAAAGTTCTCACTAAACACCCCATAACACACTAAAACGCACTAAAACCCTTTAACCGATGCAAATCTACACAATCTAAGCTAACTAGGGGATCAAGTTAGGAATTATACCTCACTCTCGACCCTAGGGAGCTGCAGGAAGGTGGAGAAGAGAAGGGAAGAGGCTGCAGTTGCTGCTATGAAGCTTGGTGCTCACTGCTGCTCACTGTGCTGCTGTTGCTGTTGCTTCATTGTGTTGCTGCTGCTGCTGCTTCATGCTGCTGCTGCTGTGGCTTCATGCTGCTGCTGCTGTTGCTTCATGCTTCAGCTCAGGTAAGTGGGTGTGTGTGTGAGTGTGTGGGTGTGAGACTTGAGAGAATAGCAAAAGAGTTGAGAGCCACCACAATCATTCACACAAAAGTCACCCCTCTCTCTCTCTCACCTCATTTAATGCAAGCATGGCCTAAAGCCATGATGCACTCTCTCTCTCTCTCACACAAGTCAACACTTAAACAAAAATTCAAATTAAAGCAACCTCTTAACAAATTAATTAAACTCACTTATAACCCAAAAGAATTAATCCTACAATTAACCCACCATGGTTAATAATTATGGTATTTACTTGATTTAGAAACCCTAGTTTACATGCACATGTGTGTGCAAGCCTAGGAAAATTTTGGAAAAATATTTATTAAATTAGGAAAAATATTTAAAACACAATTTGGTAAACTTTTTATTAAAAATCATTATTTAATTATAATTATTCACTAACCCTTATCCTAAGGTGTTACAGCGGTCAATTTGCGTTAGGTTAGCAATATTATTAGCTTCGTATAGGATTATTAGAATGCGCGAACGCGGGGTTTCGTCTAGTCGGGTGGTAGTTTGTCGATTTCCCCGAAATGACGATTTTTGTTAAAGGATTGCGATTTTCGTGCGTTTTTCCGCGCATCGAGTGCATGCTATGATTAATTTGTGAGCGTCGATATTTGTATAATGTGACTTGCATCGTTTAGGGTTATGTAATCTTATGCTTGATGTTGTGCAAATTTAGGATCGATCGGGGAAACTTCGGATACGGCGCGAAAAGGCAAGGCGGTGGCCGGATCGGATTAGCGGGGATTTCAGGTGAGTAGATGTATTCATCTATGGGGGAATCGTCTGGATGGCGCGAGGCGCCCCCCTAGTTAGGATTACCCTACTTTATGCAAGATTTATATTGTTAGATAGCTTACCCCTTTATGTACATTGCATACCCTCACAGCTAACCGTATGCTAGATTGCATGGACATTCATCTTCATATATGCGATATCACTTCGTAGGACACGAACACCATTACCATTGGCATCTGTTGCACGCGCACTATTCATGTGACACACACGCCTTTGGTAATTGACATGCCACGTGCACGATAGAACCTGTTTATCTTAATATCATCACCTGCATTCATACTTGATATATGAAACTGCATCGCATGCACATATCTCGCATCGTCATCATATTCACATAGAACTCTAGCCAAAATTTACATCATACACATTGATATCATAGACATTCGTCATATATATAACATGTGGACATTATGATTTTCTTGAAGATTTCAGTTTTTGCTGCGATTTCTGGATTTTTGGGGAAAACCGCAAGAATTTAACAAAAGCTTATATTTATCATTTTTAAAACAAAGTTGCGGTTTTCTCATGATGTATGTGTCGTCCACCATGAGTTTTCATATTTTCTGTTGGATTTCGAGACCCGATTCGAGGAGTGGATGAACCGTCTCGGGTACATGGTGGGCCCGGTATGGTACCCCGGGGCAAGAAGATCGAGTTGTAGACGATGAGCCTGGCAGGGGATGACTACCTACCGGTGATGTCTGGCGCGGCGGATATCCGGAGGATACCGACCGTTGTCGTGAGATTTATGATATGGGCCGATCCGGACTGACGGAGCCCGACATTGAGACAGATATGATTCCTATTTGGTGTCGATGCTTGACACGGGTTTTCTGAGGATTTCTTGATGATATTTAGCTATTATGCAGACATTCGTTTTCTAAAAGTTAAGAATGCAGTAACATTAACATTTAAAACAGTTAAAGAGTTAGAAAAGATATTGCATACATGTGCATGCATACTAGAGTTATTATATCACATATGGACATGCATGTTGTGGTGCATTGCGTGCATTCTTACGATTGCCTTATTAGATGTTATATTTACTCACGAGCTGGCAACTCACCCCCGTTGTGCCACAGTGTCTTGCAGGTCGGACCCGTCAGTCTTGTAGCGGCGGGCTATCTTGTCATCAGTTCCTTTTGCTCAGACTCGCGACATCGCCCGTAGGTGGGTTGCGAGTATACTTTATTTCTTTTTGCTTTATCATTGTATCTAGTATTCTCCATCTACCACTTGTATTGTATATACGACCTAGTGATGAGACTGAGAGACTTGTATATTTGTGGTTCTTTTGGGTCGAGCTCACTTGAGCCGACGTGTGTTTTCTGGTATTTTGCGTTTCTTTATGCTCTTCTCTTGATATTACTATTATATTGCGTGTGGTTGTGATCCGCCTTGGACGAAGAGCTAGCTCCCGCTTGGGGATGCCATTTTTATGATTACAGGTTTATTATCTTGTTGTACCCATTTTGGGGGATAGAAAATACAGGGGAGACTCTGCCGAAATTTTCGGAAATTTTTGATGTTTTAAAAAGAGATTCTACGCAACTTATTTGATTTAAAAACCGTTTTCATCTATGGTTTTCCTTCACTCTCTTTTGATTTTGGGTTAGATTTCTGGGCTTTGGCTGACTTAGGTTACGGCACGCCTTTAGACGTCTTGTAATCTAAGTGCCAGTCACGTTCCGTACTTTCGGGTCGTGACAGTGGTAGTCCCCATCACCGCGTCAGAGATTGTACCGAGACACGCCAGAGGGAGCCAGCCGTACCGCACGTCACACTTCCACCTTCTCCACCCCAGAGGGCGTTACCTTTTGTACCCAAAGTTGCTCCACGTCAGACTCATGCACAGAGAGGCTATGGTCGCGGAGGGTTTGTTCCTAGAGGACGAGGCGGTCGAGGCAGAGGACAGCCAGCTACCGGCAGAGTACAGCCAGCTGCTAGCAGGGGACCGCCAGTTACAGGTGGAGGACAGGCACGGGTTTTCGCGTTGACGCATCAAGACGCGCAGGCGTCCAATGCGGTGGTCTCAGTTACCTTATCAGTATGTACTGTTGATGCACACGTATTATTCGATCCCGGATCCACGCACTCGTACGTTTCCACACTTTTTTTGCCGAGTTTGGGTAGAGAGTCTGGGTTGCTTGATCAGCCGCTTGTTGTGACCACTCCCGTAGGAGAGTCGTTTGTTGCTAGGCACGTGTTCCGATCATGTGTTGTCCGTATTGGCGAGAGAGATTTGCCTGTCGACTTGATCCTTCTGGAGATGTTGGACTTCGACGTTCTTTTGGGCATGGATTGGTTGGCCACGTGCTATGCGTCCGTGGACTGCCGCGAGAAGACTGTTAAGTTTTGTTTTCCCGGCGAGTCGACTTTTGTTGTGCAGGGTGACCGTGGTGCCACCCCTCACCTTTTGATTTCTTCTCTTCACGCTGGACAGCTTCTGAGGAAGGGATGTCAGGGATTCCTAGCCTATGTTGGTGAGATTAGGGCTATGGATGTTCCACTGGACCA
This sequence comes from Agapanthus africanus, assembly GCA_030015575.1. Classification (NCBI taxonomy): domain Eukaryota; kingdom Viridiplantae; phylum Streptophyta; class Magnoliopsida; order Asparagales; family Amaryllidaceae; genus Agapanthus; species Agapanthus africanus. Next base: position 465,746,621 of record JASDDO010000014.1, on the reverse strand, counting down.
GGTTCCGAGTGTATGTGAGTTCCCTGACGAGCTTCCTGGGCTACCGCCAGAGCGTGACGTTGTGTTCTGTATTGATTTGATTCCCGGCACGGGGCCTATTTCTATACCGCCTTATCGGATGGCCCCGGCGGAGCTTAGTGAGTTGAAGAGTCAGTTGCAAGATTTGCTGGACAAGGGACTTATTCGACCCATTGTTTCTCCTTGGGGTGCTCCGGTCCTATTTGTCAAGAAGAAGGACGGCAGTTTGCGTCTGTGTATCGACTACCGGCAGCTGAACCGGGTGATCGTGCAGAACAGGTATCCGTTGCCACGCATCGATGACTTGTTCGACCAGCTTCAGGGGGCGGGATATTTTTCGAGGATCGATTTGCGATCAGGCTACCATCAGCTGAGAGTTCGACCGGAGGACATTCCGAAGATGGCTTTCCGTACGCGTTATGGCCATTATGAGTTTTTGGTGATGTCGTTCGGACTCACCAACGCGCCAGCAGCTTTCATGGACATGATGAACCGCATATTCAGGCCGTATCTTGACTTGTTCATCATCGTATTCATTGAACATATATTGGTGTATTCCCGGAGCAGAGAGGAGCATGAGCAGCACCTGCGGATTACACTGCAGACCTTGAGGGGGCACCGGCTTTATGCAAAATTCTCCAAGTGCGCGTTCTGGCTGGACAGCGTAGACTTCTTGGGTCACGTGATTACACGGGATGGTATATGTGTAGACCCGAGGAAGGTCGAGCCGTTCGTAGTTGGCCCAGACCTACATCCGTTACTGAGATACGCGGCTTTCTAGGACTGGCCGGCTACTATAGGCGATTTGTACAGGATTTCTCCCATATTGCTGCACGTTTGACCGGTTTGACCCGGAAGGGGGTTCCTTTCGTTTGGACTGAGGAGTGTGGGCACAGTTTCCAGCAGCTACGGACTTTTTTGACTACGGCGCCAGTGTTATCATTGCCTTCAGGATCAGGCGGGTTTGTAGTCTACTGTGACGCTTCACGAGTGGGGATAGGGTGCGTATTGATGCAGCATGGCAGGGTGATCGCATATGCTTCCCGGCAATTGAAGAAACATGAACAAAACTACCCCACTCACGATTTGGAGATGGCTGCAGTGGTCTTTACCCTTAAAATCTGGCGACATTACCTCTATGGCGAGTCGTGCCAGATATTCACTGATCACAAAAGCCTAAGGTATATATTTCAGCAGCGAGACCTGAATCTCCGACACCGTGTTGGATGGAACTGGTGAAGGACTACGACTGCGGGATCTTGTATCACCCGGGCAAGGCTAATGTAGTAGCGGATGCTTTGAGCAGGAGGCCCGAGGGTAGTCTATCGTGTTTGAGTGCAGTACAGAGGCAGTCGTCAGCAGATTGGCAGATACTATGCGACGGCCGAGTGCAGTTCGAGTTCACACAGATCGGGGGACAGCTTGCGCACGTTCGTGCACGCCCACAGTTGCTTGACCGTATATATAAAGCACAGTGCAGGGATGACCGTTTCTCAGATATCGTGGAACAGATTGGACAGGGCAGATTCTCCGAGTTCGTGATCGATGATCAGGGGATGTTACGATTTGGGTCTAGACTGTGCGTATCAGATGCTGAGGGATTGCGGCACGATATTCTTGAGGAGGCACATCGATCGGTGTACAGTGTCCACCCCGGTTCTACCAAGATGTATCATGATATGAGAGAGGTCTACTGGTGGGACGGAATGAAGAGGGACATCGCAGATTTCGTATCGAGATGCCTGACTTGTCAGCAAGTCAAGGCCGAGCACCAGAGGCCCACGGGAAAGCTACAGCCGTTACCCATTCCGAAGTGGAAATGGGAACAGATTTCGATGGATTTTGTTGTGGGTCTACCCAGGACTAGGCGGGGGTATGACTCCATTTGGGTGATCGTGGATCGTCTGACGAAAGCGGCTCACTTCCTACCAGTGAAGACGACTTTCGGATTTGCTCAGTACGCCCAGATTTATATCGACGAGATTGTACGACTACATGGGGTCCCGACGTGTATTATGTCCGACCGAGGCACCCAGTTTACCAGCAGATTATGGCAGAGACTTCAGGAGGCTTTGGGCACTCATTTGAGTTTCAGCACGACATTTCATCCGCAGACCGACGGACAATCAGAGCGGACCATTCAGACTCTCGAGGACATGCTCCGAGCTTGCGTTTTAGACTTTGGTGGTAGCTGGGATCATCATCTACCCTTGATAGAGTTCTCCTACAACAATAGCTTCCAGGACACTATTCAGATGGCACCTTTCGAGGCTTTGTATGGGAGGAGATGTAGATCGCCCGTCTGTTGAACAGAGCTCAGTGAGAGCAGTATTTTAGGGCCACAGATCGTACAGGAGACGACCGAGAAGATACAGCTGATTCGAGACAGGATGAGGACAGCTCAGAGCCGGTAGAAATCGTATGCTGACAGACGCCGCCGTAGATTAGAGTTCGCAGTTGGCGATCACGTTTTTCTGAGGGTCTCTCCGATGAAGGGAGTGATGAGGTTTGGACGGAAAGGGAAGCTTAGCCCCAGATTCATAGGTTCTTTCGAGATCCTCGAGCGTGTCGGCGCAGTAGCGTATCAATTGGCTCTTCCACCCAGTCTTTCAGATGTTCACCGCGTCTTCCACATATCGATGCTACGCAGATATCTTCATGACCCTTCCCACACGATCGAGCATCCGACAGTACAGCTTGAACCCGACCTTTCATTCACCATGCAGCCAGTGGAGATATTGGATCGGCAGGTGAAGAAACTTCGATCTAGGGTCCTGCCGTCGGTGAAGGTTCATTGGCGCAGCCCGAACGGTGAGGAGACCACTTGGGAGACCGAGGGGGAGATGCGGAAGAAATTCCCTCATCTCTTTGAAGGTACGCGTAGTCATATATTTTAAATTCGGGAACGAATTTTCTTAAGGGGAAAGACTGTAACAACTGGGAATATATTAGTAACTAATTATATTTTAATAAGTGAAATTTTTAATAAAAGTTTACCAAATTGACTTTCAAATATTTTATCAAAATTAATAAAGATTTTTCTAGAATTTTCCTAAGCTTGCACAAACATGTGCATGTAACCTAAGGTTAAAATTGGGTTAAACCATGTTTAGGCAACCATGGTAGTCTAACCCCTCTTGTTAAGCTAATTAGTTTTAAATTAAGAATTGGTTTTCAAAAAATTAAAGGGATTAATATTTCTTTTGGTTGACTTGGGTTGAGGAGAGAAAGGGCATGATGGGTCTCATGTTAGCTTTTGTTAGAGAGAGAGAATGGTAGCTTAAGGAAGGGTCACACCCATCTCATTTCAAAACTTTTTCATAGCCTCCACACTCTCCCTCTCACTCACATCCCTCATATCTCTCACTCACACATACACTCAAACTCACTCACTCACCCTCTCACTTAAACCCTACAGCAGTAGCTGCTGCTGCCTCAGCCCAAACACATCAACAAAACACAATATCAACTGCATCAGCTGCATCAGCAGCAGCACTCCCTTAACAAACAGCCCCTAACCTCATTTCAAACACCCAGCAGCTCCACAAGCAACAACAGGAGTTGCAGCAGCAGCAACACCACACAACACACCCTCCACAACAGCAACAAACACAACAACAACAACAAAAGAAGTAGCAAGCACCAGCATCAGCTGAAACAACAGCTTCAACCTTTAACAACAGCAGCAACAGTTCAGGCAACAGCAGCAGCAACTCCAGGCAGCAACAGCAGCACCCCAACAGCTCCATCCCCTCTTCTTCTCCTCCTTCTCCTTGTTTGTGAGATTCCGAGTGGGGTATAACTTCTAAACTCCTTCCTTGTTTGCCTAGTTGTGTCGTTATAGCTCGATTAGTATAAAATATAAGATTTTGTGCTTGTTTTGGTGATATGTGTGAAGTTTCGTTTAAGTGATGTTAGTGTTGGGTAGACTAGCCTAAGTAAGTGTTGTTAAGGCCAAGTTAACCTAGGATAACCCCAGATTACAATAAAATACCCTCAGTTTCCAATTTGTACAAAACTTGACGTTTTTGGGCAAAACTTAGCTTTTTGAGATCTGCTGTTACCCCTGTAAGTTCAGAATAAAATTGAGTGGACCATAGCCCACTGGTGACACCCTGACCCCACCAACAGAGCCCGACCCCACCACTTCAACCCACGGCCGCCGGAATATTCGTTCTGGCCGCAAATTGCGGCCAGACCAGGGAGTTAGGAGCTAGGGTTTTTGGTACAGGTGTCTTCTACATTTTGTGGGTCCATGGTATATATAGTTTTGTAATATTCTAACCTGGGTAAAATCTGGGACAGTATATCATTTTCTGGTATTTTAGTTTGCGCGATACGCGAGTGGATTCTGTGATTCAGCGTATCGCGGCGTATCGGTTTGAGTTCTGGACGCACACACACACGTTCCAGCGTATCGCGCGCACGCGTGTTAATTCGCGACGCGAGTTTCTCGTTTCGTTCCGATATCACGTTTTACGAGATTTTGATATATTGGGATTCTTGTGTAAATTCTAGGTTCGCAGGCGGGTACGTTAGACGCCACCAGGAAACTCGCCCGTATGGCTATACTTAGCACGCGACTAGGTGAGTAGATTTAATATCTACGGGGAAATCGCCCGTATGGCGTTAAGCGTCAGGGCGTGATAGGATGTTAGTTTTATGTGTTCATGTAGACATACTAGAGTAGCATACCTCCTTATATATATAGATATACCGATAGTATAGGACACTGCACTGTCACTAACGGTCCAAGTTGCACGAGCACGATTTATATGCTACACTCACACCGTTAGTGATTGCCATGACACTCACATTATAGGATTGCTATAAACCGCATACTTGATTCTGCTTTATTGACGTTGTCATGATTGCCGCATACTATCATATGGACATTCATACCATGCACACTTTATACGCACTTTTGTGAGTACCTTCATTGATATATCCCTACTTGGGCACATATGCATCATATGTCTACAATAGTGTACATGTACATTGCTATATTCACTTTGCATCCATATCCATGCACACATCCATACCGATACACATATTCATATGCTACATACATGGATAATGTAGACTTGATTTAAAACTAAGGGACCGCAGGCGATATTTTCAAAACTAGATCTTTCAAAGAGCGGTTTTCCCTTTCTTTTACTCTTAGCGTCATACGACATGTTGCATGGATTACGCATTGTATTTGATTATGTGATTTCTGGATTTGGGAACCGGAGTACTAATTTAAGAAAATACGCACTGTTTAAAAATCCGGTTTCCCTTGAGATGATATTTTAGTGCGTCCACCATGAGTTTTCTCGGTTCTAAAGAGCTTGTGTGAGTATACCCGATTCGAGGAGAGGTAGGCACCGATTGCGGGTACATGGTGGACCCAGTACGGTACCCCGGGGCGAAAAGACTCGTATTGTTAGACGGTGAGCCCAGCGGAGGGACTACTACCTACCGGTGATTGGTTAGACCTGGCGATTATCCGGAGAATACCGACCAGAGTCGATAGATGGATACGGGACAACGCGTACTGCCGGGGGCCGAGGGCCGATTCCGCAGACGGAGCCGGTGGGCAGATCCGATGGACGGACGCCCCATACTGGAGGATTTGTGTGTCGATGCTGGACACGGCTGTTTTTATGAGATTTGGGTGCCGATGTTGGGCACTCACGATTGTATGAGATTCACAGGATTTGAGAGCCGATGCGGATGACGGCGCCTGAGTTTTACTGGGATTTGGGTTTATTGATGGACACCGGTCATTTTTCCACGTTGATATTCCATGTAGACACTATTTATTCCCATACTCAGCATTTAGTATTGATATCTCATCCTGTACCTATTGTACCTTATATAGTACACATGCTACGTGATTATTGCACACCCTGCTCATGTTATATAGGGTTGTTAGATTCCATATCATACATGATTATTGCATATCTTGCACATCATATGGAGAGACTTTTAGATTGCACTTATTTCCTGATGTGAGCATTCAGTTCATCATATAGATGTTATCTGTTGGCATAGATTAGAGTATCGCAGCACGTGCATACTCGCGATTACCTTTATATGTTATCTACTATTCACGAGTTGGCAACTCACCCCCGTTGTGCCACAGTGCTTGCAGGTTATCCTTGGGAGTAGTCGCGGCTGGCTGTTTACCGCACCTTTTGACACAGATACCATTGCTGAGGCGTGTTAGCCCTTTTGCTATTAGGTGGGTTTTGTACGGTATCTGTTTACTTTTCAGTTACATCTTGATGTATCTAGTACTCTCCATCTACTTTCATGTATTGACTTAGCGACAGTTGTGAGGACGATGTATGTTATTTGTACTCTGGTGTCGAGCTCGTTGTGAGCCGACTTTATTATGCAGTTTTACCTCTTATGATATTTGTTTTCACTTTACTGCTCATTCTTCGCTTTGGCGTCGTATATTATATTAAGGTGATTTCTCCGCCGTTGGGCGCGATTCTCCCATTGAGATACTCTGTTTATTTCACATGTTACTTTTACTTATATCTCGCCTTTTACCCGATTTCGGGACAAATTTTTTGGAAAGGAAATGTTGTTAAAATTATTTAAATAATAACTTGAACCAAAAAGGATTGCTACTAAACAACTTAAAGTTTTCTAAATGTTTTAACACTCCAAATTTTAATGGTTTTTTTTCTGGGTTCGGCTTACTTAGTCATGTTACGCCTGTAGACGTTGCGTGGTTAAGTGCCGGTCACGGGCTGAACTTTGGGTCGTGACACTAACAATAGGTATGATACCATCTAGTATATTCTCGGCGAGTCCATCCAGTGTAACTCATAATCCAATGAGCACCTGTATACAATCTTTGGTGACTAACACCAATGGCTATGAGACCGGCCATCGTCCCTCGTCGGGGTCAAGAAACGTATACACTAGTCTACTCAGGAATATTGATTCCCAGTCTCGATATTACCACGACCAGGGACATTTAAGGATGTGCTTATAGACTACCCAGTTCTCACAAGTGTGATCGTCATCATAACCCTGGCAGTCAAGCATGATCCTATGAGCTCTATCAATATGTAATAATGATATGTTATACCACAAAAGACATGTACATAATAATAAAGTCAAACCAGATAGCATACTATCATCTCGAGTAAGAATGTTCTAACCGTATAGATCCACCTACGATCATCATAATCGCCTACTTTCGATTACAATAATTGCTTTGAGGGCACTATATCCAACGCATATCACAATACTTACGTGTTCATGTGATTACATACACTTTTACGTCGAGTACTTGTTGGGTGTTCTAACACCCATGGGATTTTCCCCTCGGGTTTAGAGATGGACACATCAGCAGAGCAGGATTAGGGCTATTTCAAGGGCTAGCTGATGAGCATTAATTTAGTGTAGGTTTATTTCCTTTTAATTATTCAGTCATATTTAGCATGTGAGCCCCTTGTGGAACTAGGATCTATGTATCTCTTTTCGGATCTTGTATTACGTATTCGAACCTATTGTTATTTCGTGGATCGTTATTTGACTCTATTATTATTTTGTGGACCCAGCATTTGTATTCCTTATAGTTTAATACAACATGATCATTAGTGTTATCTCTTTTATTTATTGGATATTATAGTTACAGATATAGTTTAGAAGCCTTAATGTTACTATGGAAGGATGATTCCTTACCATAAATAGTATGGCTGGCCTTCATTGCTCTCTGTATTCCCTTATACTGGGAAGCGGGGTATGACAGATACACATGTCTATATTTATTTGTCTTTGGCATGGAGTATATACATTGAGTGTACAGGGTATACTAAGTGTACAGGGTGTACATTTATCATAGTTACGTCAGCAAGTAGGAATCTCACTCACACGAGAGATCCCCTTCGATGCTGTTGGCAGCATGGAAGGTGAGACTAAGTGTCGTGCATCATTTTCTAGGAGCAATGACCATACTGTTGTGTTGCTGGATGGTGCGACAGCACGAGAACTTAATAAGTCACCCTAACCGGGTCAGGATGAGGTTGTAGCATTTTCGTATGCCGAGCGACCAAAGTAGTGATCCTACAACCACTTTATCTGTTTAGTAATAGCCGAACTAGGGGTCTGACTTGGTGCATGAGGTGCGGTCTTGTCAGGAGATTCCAGGCATATCGCGGGACTGTATAGCCAGACAATTCAATCACGGGGTGATTTGGCCTTGGTCTATACAGTATAAATTTAATGATGTATGATGTATACTCTTAAGGAGAGAACTTATGCCATAGCACATTACCATACGTTGTGTGCTAAGACCGTACATAAGGAGATTGGAACGGATAGATTCCATCTCTCTCACGGTGTGAGCCTTTATAGATGACCCCCGTAATGGGAGGAAGTCAAATGTACCCTTAGTTAGACCGGGCTATCTGGATATGCTTGTTATGAGCGTCTGCTATTTTAGCTGTTGTTTCTTACTGTGATGAGAGTATACCGCACATATGGCGCAGTGTCAGGAAAGAAGGTGAATAGAAAACCTACCTAACTATTTAGAGCCGAACGAAGATTGATCCGTATGTCTCCTGATTGTATCGCATAACCAACTCTTATTAATGTCGAGCGCGAGATTTAAGAGTGTGATGAATCGAGGGAAGACCTAGGTGTTAAAGTACGCTTCAGATGGATCAAAGGTGCTTGATCAGACATGACTGATCGGATCTGGAGTATGAGATTTCGTGAGCGTAACTTTTTATTTTTGTTCTTTTTCTCAAGAAGATCATTGTGTTGGTCCTTAAAGATCTGGCTACAAGGCTACCCGCTTACAGGTTCTCAACTGTCCATACCGCACTAACATGTATTGAGAGAAATAAGCGAAAGGAGGAAGATTCTCAAGGAGACGTTTACTCGGGGAGTCATCGACTCAGGGAGATTTCTACGGCGCCCACTCACTTGTGCGAGTGGGAGTATGTTGGCATTTGGGCCACTCAGCCCATATCCGCCCAAGTGATTGGGTGGGCTGGTTGAGTCGGTAGAGTAACTAACCTTGGTTCCCTATATAAGTATATTGCAAGCTTAGAGTTTGTAAGGGATTAATGCTCTATACAAAGATTAGGGTTTGTGCCTCCATCAAATATTAGCCGTCATCTTCTCACTCTTCTCTTCTTCCCCTTTGATGCTTAGAAGTGGGGTGACTATGTGGGGGCTTCTTGGTGATCAATGGTATGGTTGTCCTCTAACTGTTGGTAGAAAGAGATCACGATGCATACGTGGCATGGGTAAGTTTATTCATCCAATCGACATGAGATACAATCGATCCACCTTTCTTATATAGGATTATCACATGCTAAATAGATATTTGCTTCCGATATATTATATGTTTGATCTCATCTAGATTTCTATCTTGATGATCAATCTTATTTATTCTATATGCATGTACTGCAACTTAAGATTGCATTAGCTTTTATTTGTTATGGTTAAACATCGATACAAGTTTTCCATTTACACTTTAATACCTTCTATTACATGCGTTTAAATATCACCCAAATATCCTTAATTCATTTTCTTTTAATTTCAAACTGCCATATCTTCTTTGTCTATTCTCCTATCTTAGTTTACAGCCGAATATTTTGTTCAAAGCCATAGAACTTAACCATTATGTCATAAGGGCATTTGTTAACTTGCTAAAGAACATGATATGTACTTTTCAACTCAAAGACAGAAGACTAGGTACAAGCTTTGTCCAAACATTACATTCCAATTATTTCTCCACAATTACGAGATTGTACCCGATTTCTTTAATCTGATAAATTAAGTCAACCAATGACTCTCCTCCTATGTCCCACCCTTGTTATTTGGACGGCAACAAAGAGCACAAAGGGCCAAACTAGCCGACCCCCATCCTATAATTAACACCACCTAGTTGGCATAGAGATATTAATAACAAAATTTAAAGGGGGGCTTTTCTTATTTTTCGGTCTCTTAGACCTGAACATAATTTTTTTCTATAGCAAAACTATTATCTTTTTCATCAATTAAATATGCTTATGCGATACAACTTTTCTTTTCAAAATGAAAAGTCGTCAGTTCAATAATTAAAGAGGTAACGTCCCAAAAGATAATAATTATTATCTTTCTACTAGTTTTTTTCATGTGCACGTTTGTTGTGAATAGGCTTAGGTCGGGTTTGATCTGAACCCTACCCATTTATCAGGTTCTTCTGATCATACATTTTTGTTCGAATCGATTTTGGCAGGTTGAACTTTCAGGAAAAAACTTTTTAAGCCAATTTTAAATTTGCTCAAAACCCACTCGTCCAAACATGTAATTAAGCACGTCCATAACCAAACATGTCCAACATGTTCAAACCGAACACGTTTTCAATAAATCTGCTCCCCAACGCAAAACCCCACAAGTTTCAATATTCAAAAACATGAATCTTGTCTTTCAAATATTTTTTTAATAAAACAATAGCTAGTCCCGCATTTCATTAAACGACGATTTAACAAAGTTACATCATAAGTCTACCAAAGAAAAAGCAAAAGAAAAAAAACACAAAAGGGACAATGGGGCACAGTTTCCTACAAAAAGTAAATAAAAGATAACTCCCCGCAAATAAAATAAGATCAACCTCTTCTCTCCTGAAGACCGTACCTGAAAATTGTCACCACCTACGGAGCTCCGCCACCTCCTACCTAGTCACGTCCGTCAATATGAATGAATCTGAATCACAATGGCATGCCTTTGATCTCTCATCCTTTGCTAAAGTCCGTGGCTTTTTATTAACCCTCTTCACCATGACATCTGACCAAAACGCAATGTTGGCTTCAAGTTTCAATTTTTTTGGGTCGTAATAAAACTATGAAATGTTGTAACTTGTGGACCATAGTGGCTTCTATATTTTTTTTAAAAAATCGGATAATATTTTATGAACCTTTTTTAGTTTTTTTAAATATGTTATAAGTTATATACAATCTTGGGTAAAACCTAGAAACCAAATGAAGCACAATCAACCCCTGGTAATCCAAAACCTTACTAAAGCCTGTGGGAACCATAGTCACATAATTCGCAAATTATTCGGCGAATTCGCAATTCGCGAATTATGTCACTGCCGATTAAATCTGCGAATTATTTGCCGTCACCGAACGCGGCGAATAATTCGTGAATTATTCACGAATTATTCAAAAAAAACGAATTATTCAAAAAACAAGAAATAATTTACGAAATCAAAATCTAGCGTCTCATATATTAATTTTTTGCTCGAAATCCTTTCAGAACATTTCCCGAACACTTACCAAATCTCTCCCGAATACCTGCCGATTTTTTCCGAATAGTTCACCGAATCCGAATTTTCGACCTTGCCGAATTATTGTCGAATCCCGAATTTATGACTATGGTGGGAACCCGTTGATGAGGGTTTGGGCATAAATATTGTAAACTCATTGTTTATGGACGAATTTTGGGTTTAGGGGTAAAATTTCGGCTCCAGTACAGAATTAATGGACAAACCTGTCCAATCAGAATTTATTTATTTATATTTAATTTTTGGGGGGAGGGTTGCGGGGAGAGGATTAGCAGGGTGGTAAAATTTGAGGGTGGTAAAATTTGAAAAGTTGATGATATACATAGCATGATGCAAGAGAATTTATTTGGGAATGTCTCTCATTTTTAGTGTACATTTTCAAAATAGATAGGCCATCAATAGATTGACATGACCTAAACTCTCATTTGCATTGTAAAAGTATAGGTTTCCAAAAAAGTTCTATAATTCAGAAAAAATTGGAAACCTTCTGCTTGGTAATAAGTTACTATTTAGTAACGCAAACTTGATCATATGAATGGAATGCTAATTCGTAAACAATTCATTTTGAGGAACAAAAAACATTGAAAACCACGGCTGTGAACTGGCACAAACTAATGAGAAAAACAAATAGATTAATAAACATTTGCAACATTCTCACTGTACTATAATAATGAGGCCTTGGCCGGCATTCTCTATACCTTAGCTCCAAGCTTCTCTAAACAAAGATCATGCATACTTAGCAAACAACGCCCACTCTTTCAAATCTCATCAACAATCTTCCCTCTCTCGTCCTGACCATGGCCCTCACTGGAGCTGGGACGTTTGCTCTTTTTCTCTCCTTTTTGTTCATCCTCTTTGCAGTTACAACGCCGGATGACGAAGCAGAGTTTCCTACATCGGCATCCGATATGACAATACTCCTTCAGTTCAAAAACACCATAAAGGACCCTGCAGGATCCTTGAATAGTTGGACCACAAATTCAAGCCCATGTGACAAACCCCAATGGAAAGGAATCATTTGCGACCAAAACGAAAACGTATTCGGGCTCCAGCTAGAGAACATGAACCTATTGGGTCCGCTCAACCTTGACCTCTTAACCGCTTTGCCCTTGATCCGGACCTTGAGTTTCATTAACAACAGCTTCGCAGGTCCCATGCCCAGTTTAAAAAAGTTCAAGGGGCTTAAAAATGTGTTCTTCTCGATGAATAATTTCACTGGAGAGATCACTGATGATGCTTTCAATGATATGAAGTCGTTGAAGAAGGTAGTTTTGTCTAGGAACTGGTTTACGGGTCGGATACCGAGCTCTCTTGCGGATGTGGATACGCTGTTAGAGGTGTGGATGGATCATAACCGGTTTGTGGGTGAGATTCCTAGTTTTGAGCAGGCAGGACTACGAGTGGTCAATGTTTCAAATAATGAGTTGGAGGGCAAGATCCCTGATAGACTTAGCAAGATGGATCCTAGCATGTTTGCAGGTGAGACTTAAAAATTTTAAATCTTCTTTTTTTCTTTGAAGAATGTAGGTAATTGGTTAGATGCCTTGAACCTATAACTTTTTTTTTCATAAATGCCAAGCTCGGCCAGCTCGGCCAGCTAGTGGTCTCAATTAGTTCCTTTTTAAATATAATTCATAAAAAAGAAGAACAAAATATTATATATATCTATTCAAAACTTTCATACCGCGGCGGACCAACATACAGCTAGGGAGGGTACGATACCCCAACTGAGATTTTATGAAAAAAGAAATCTCTATTTCGATCTATAAATATAATAACATATATAGAAGAGTATATTATTATATATATTGTGTTATTAACTCAACACAAAAAAAAACCTATCGCCCTAGTTGTTTTATAAGGCATTTTAAAGTAAGAGATCAGGGTTCAATTCTCATAAATGGCATGATTTAATTTTTGCTTTGATTAACTTAATTATTAATTCCTTTTGTTTTTTTATGAGAAAAAATAAGAAGTTAATAAAATATTTTAAATAAAACCTTGTTTTATTGATAATTAATGTGTTCTCTTCTATCTCATCAGTGAAAAATAAAAAAAATTTATAACTTCAAAATTTTAACATCGGAAATGTTATTATACTATATCTCTAATATAAATCCACACTTTGCAACTATTCTTAATTCAAATGTCGGATGACACATACATTCTTTCAGTAAAATTAGTGTATTTCGATTTCACTAAAAGCATGATTGGCATGGTATAGTTTAAAATTTAAAGTATTGCAAACAATATTTTTTCATTTATTATTAAATAGTTCGAGCTTATATTATATATTTCAATTAAAAATAATTTTTATATCATGTACTTGTAATTTTAATGGACCCTTACTATATGCAGTATCTCCTCTGACCCTGAGTCCTGGGTCCATCACTGCTTTCATAGGTACATAAAGTTTTCATATTTTTATATTTTTCCTTGAAACTTTCGAAGTTGTTTTGAAAAATAGTTTCTCTCCCTCCCTCTCTTCCATTGGAATAGATAGGAGATTTCTTATTTACAGTCATATCACCCAACATGTTCATTACATCTAATATGATAAATCTTTTCGTTTTATTATTGCTAGCATATAATGATATCAACCATATTTAATCCTTGCGTATAACTTTAAAATTATCATAATTTCAATCTCGAAGGGAAATTATGAAAAGTAGATGAATAGACGAAAAACAGCAGAAATTAGTAAAAGCAAACCGGTGAAATCTGGAAAAGAGGTTTAGTTACTAAAATAAAATGGATAAAGAAGGGCTCAATCCTCTGTTTGATGCGAATACATATTTATCAGCAAAATCCTTAAGCATTATGTTTGATCTGAAACTAATGATAATTAGTTTTGAAACAATTCAAAATTTATCGGAAGTGTGTGTATATTCATCCAATAAGACGTTGATACACCAAATTTCATATGATTCCAATACCGTTTCATTGTCGATGTAGTAATGGGTGAAAAATTAACGGTTTTCCAAGAATAAAATATTTTTTGTATTTTTACATCACAAATACAACAGTAAAAAGGTATTGGATGTTGGGTTACGCCATCGCCCTGGCCATCAACCGTGGCCGGTGCGGAACAAAAACTGCGTTTAAAATTTTTGGTGCTAACGTATCCGTCCAAGATCGAACCATAAACCAATACTAGCAAACTAGAAAAGCTAAACTATAAGGATAGAGATGGTTATACCGAATGAACCAAGTCCTTCGGTCTTCCATCATCTTCCCTAGCTCCTTGAGGCGTGCTCGAACAAACTTGGCCGCCGGTCTTCCACCGTCGAAGATGATCCACCCGAAAGATGTAGCTCATGGCTCTAGCTCCACATTGAAAGCAAGTGAAGCAACTAGGAATTCTAGGTTGTTAATCTAGAAAACCTAGGATTTAGTGAGTGTTCTAAATGTTTATCTATCTTATCTCACCCCCTCTCATGATTCTCAACACATGAGAGGGTTGAGAGGAGATGGAAAATGAAGGTGGAGGAACTCAAGAAAGAGGAGAGTGAAGCTAATTGTGAGGATGAAGATGGCATGCAAAAATAATGAATCGTCATTTTTCTTTCATCAAGTGAGCAAGTAAAGAATGAAGCCATCTTTTATAAAACACTTTCCATTTTAAAATGCAACCCATACTTGAATAGTATGCACAAATGAATTAATAAATCATTTGTGCACACTATGCAACCATGGTCCTCACCATATTCCCCTAATTTGATTTTCGACCTCATTATCCATTTATGAGATAAATGGTCAAACCCAAAAATGAGATGTCCATCTTCTAGAATGTTATCTGTAAAAAATATGGATTACACTCTACTATATATACCTACATGTATTCATACCGAAATATGAATATCCGAAGAGATAGAAAAACATAAAGAACATAATACTATAATATACATATCGAAATACATATACGTAAATTATTAAATCAATACCTGATTTAATAATCCGGCTTAAACCCGAGCCAGCTATTATTATCAACTGTCCGATCGAAAGTCTTGGTACATAGTATAATCAATCGATCGGAACCCTGTACGTATGCAATACGACTACTACATCATTTCGCCAGAACCAGGAAAACCCTCTGTGTGGGACTCTAAAGACTCGTCAATACGCTGGCAGTGGGTTTAACCACAAGCACGTCAGCGGCACTAGCTGTACGTAACAGCTACTTAGGTATTGAGCGGAAGGAAGGCCGACGAGAAAATTCATCTGAACCCCTACTGAGCCTGTCCGTGATAATATCCGTACAGTCCGGTCTGTTCGTTTAAGAGTATCGCATATCGGGTCTAGGGGATGGATAAAGTCAGACCCGCTGATAACGCGATATTTCGTGTCGGTATGAAGTCCGTCATCCACTGAAAAACTACTGATCCAAATCAGTAATTCTCGTCTAGCTTGTCCAAGGAATTCTGGTGATGGCCACCCGTGCATCGCGCGACATCAACCCCCAATCGGGAAAGACGAATCCCCGACGATCTGCTCACTGCCTCCATATGGTTCGGGACTGTACCAAACTAAAATCTGTTTGCACGACTCCTTTGAGCCGTGGTAGGGTAGTAATCAAAGCACAGTAAGAACTCACACGAGATAAATGATGATCTCAATTCGATAGACTAATTTGCACTCATGTCATCTGGGAACTGCTATCTGACAATAGGTATAATACCAACTAGCATGTTCTCGGCGAGTCCGTCCAGTGTACTCATAACCCAATGAGCACCTGTATACTATCTTAGGTGACTGACTGACACCAATGGCTTGTGAGACCGGCCACCGCCCCTCGTCAGGGTCTTGATAAGTATACACTAGTTTACTCCGGAGTATCGATGCCCAGTCTCGATACTCCCTCGACCAGGGATATTTAAGGATGTGCTTATAGACCACCTATCTCCTACGCATATTTAAGGATGTGCTTATAGACCACCTAGCAAGAATCCTATGGGCTCTATCAACATGAAATAGTGATCTGTAATACCACATAATGCATGTACATGATGATAAAGGCAAACCAGATAGCATACTATCATCTCTAGTAAGACAGTTCTACCCGTATAGGTCCTCCCTCAATCATCACAATCGTGTGTCTGCGATCACAATAATTGACTTGAGGGCACTATAGCCAACAATCTCCTACTTGCACTTAAGGCTAATTATTGGAGTGTCGCATACTCACGGCCCGTGTGATACCGAACACCCAATTTCTCTACTAATCAGTATCACAAAGCCCGTTTGTGAAACTACTGCGTTCGAGAAATAACCTCAGTGAGTGGATCCGCTCTAATGTTTCTATCTTTATCTCTCTAGATCTCAACTTCACGAAGAAAAACTATCTCCCGAAATGAGCAATACCTGTCTTAGAATTTTTCTGGATATCTGATGGGACCCAGTTCACAAATGAACTCCAAATCCAACAAACTTCTTAGACTGTATCATCCACTGAATTTAATCAGTATCATGTGCCATGATTTCCACAGTATCCGCTTGGACCACCTGTCCAATATACTGCCCCTCAAAAGAGGGAAAACTATAACTCTGACAGTCACTCTGTCATCCAGGTCATCTTGGAAGCCTAAAATGATAACCACCTCCCGAAGGAGGCTACCATTACCATATTCCAAGAACATCCACTTATGTTCATAACTGCTTCTCAACGTTTCTCTAGGATTGGATTAATATATATGCTTATTGCAGCTAGTGCAAAAGAAATATCTGGTGTGGTACTTGACATCTTATGATTGAGTCAATTGCCCAAACAAGAGATATGACAATCATGCAAATCCTTCTCCTCATCAGTCTAGAAGACATCTCCTTAGAAAGGGTGACTCCATCACCTGCGGGTACTCCACCACGCCAGGAGTCGTCCATAAAACACTTTAGAATAGTGTCAAGTACCGAAATTAGGATACTTCCCAAATATAGATCTAAAACCATAGATCTAGTCATCATAATCGCTGATATTTTATCCAGATCCTATGTGGAGAAACACCCTGTGACAACCACGGTATAACCGATCGTAGTATAGGAATATCACTTCCTATTAAGAGCATGTCATCCAAATACCAGGACATCACTCCCCACTGACTTCTTACCAGATCCATCTGTTATTCTGACGAAATCAAACTCTATGACTGTCACATCAAAACTAGACGATCTATCTCCGCTATAAACTGCTTTAGTCTATAAATAGACATAAGCTACTTTCCCACTACGTTTCCGCGGTTCCCACTGACTACAAAAACCCTCTGACAGAGTCATATACACATGCACTTCTAAACCTAGTTTAGAACGACGTTATACTCATCCTCCTGCCAAACCTCATAGTCTAGAACAGCAGTAGTGGAAATTTTGGGTAATCATAAACCTCCATGTCACCGTCTCTGAGGAGATCGAAGTACCTCTCGGGTGCCAGAGGTTACCCACCAAATCTGCGGAGTGGCTAATGGATCGTTGAATCCAATTGAATCTTTAGGTTCTAATAAATTTTCAGTAATCGTTTGTGGTTTTAGAATCACTTCCAGTTCTACCATACTCCCACGAATGTTTTCTGAAAAGAATCCATTTTACTAAAAATGCGTCGAGTCAAGAATAATATAACTATTGATCTTTCAGATGGTAGAATGTTAACCCTCGTCAAATCCCGGGATAACCCACAAACTGCCATTACTGAAACGTGCCTTGAGTTTTTCCAGATTCTGGTTTTAAGCATCAGCCAGACTAATCCATATACGTTAACATCGTTAAGATATGAATCCATTATATATCCAATATAGAAACAAAGACACTACTTTAATTGGAACCAGATTCAAAATACATGCAGTCGTTCCCGGTGCATATCAACCAAATGGAAGAAGGCCAAGCAGCATTACTCATCAAGGAATGCACCAACGCATGAGTAACCTGAAAGAGAAGCAATTTCTCAAAACTGTTACTTACAACGGAATACTTAACACAAGTATCTACATCTTCGATCACCTTGAAGAATCCTGATACTTGCAACATATGGTTCTCTAGTTTATTCTTATACCTATATCTTCTCAAAATCTGGATCTTGTATTTCAACGAAACACTTGTTTAAAACTAGAGAAGTCATGAGTAAACAGAATATAGTACGAGTACCAACCCCTTTGTCCAAACGGACACCGGACAATATACAATGCTTTGTATAAGTCCACCGAGTTTAATAATTCAGATCCTGTTCGTCGTAGTTGAAAAACTGTGCTATGGTTAAGAAGAATTGCACCGTTGTTGAATGCATCTTACCTAACCATCAACTGATATAGGTAAATGTCATAGACATAATTTCAAAAAGCTATATCTCACTTTATAAAATAAACGTACAGATATATCAGTTTGAAATTAGTGCATGACCACGGATATTCAAAACCAAATATTTGTCGTTAGGCAAAACCCAGGTGATTTCCTCAAATATAGCCAATTACAAAGAATTCCGATATGTAGAGGATCTAATCACTCAATTCCAAATATCTTACTCCCACTCACCATCTGTAACGCCATACAGAGGTGAGAATCAAATCTGGTAAATACATACCCTGGAGTCAGACTCTAATTGGGAAAACAGTTTTCAATTAACATTGCACTGTCAAACTGAAATATGAAAATGTTTCGAAGGGGTATCCGGGTATTCCTAGTAATGCCTTTTCTACTATCCAGATTCATGACAGTAACCGTATACTTCCTTACCCTCACTCCAATCCCTTTATATGTCTTTACTTCTTACCTTCTATACACCACACTTAGGCTAATTGGTTTTCTTCCTTCCCTATCCTTCGGCACCAGCCTAAGGTTTGGAAGAAGACTATCCAATAAGCGTAATAGGTGTACTCTCCTAATACCAGGAGCCCTCGCAACCTGAGAGAAGGTAAAGGGAAAAGACAACTGAATAATCCTATTCTATTTCTTCTGAACCAGAATCCACCCTCGAACTGGAACAAGTTCCTTCGAGTTCGTATGTAACTATACGATGACATATCCAATAAATGTGGATCTTCGTAGTGATACGGGGTGTTCTGGAGAAATGCAAAGGGGATGTAGGAGCGACAGGGGTATATGCGATTTTGTCATGAATGATAGCAGTCGCAACTTCTTTTGCCCTCACTCTAATCTCTTTATATGTCTTTACTTATTACCTTCCGTACACCATACTCAGGCTAATTGGTTTTCTTCCTTCCCTACCCTTTGGCACCTACCTAAGGTTTGGAAGAAAACTGTCCAATAAGTGCAATAGGTGTACTCTCCTAATACCAGGAGCCCTCGCAACCTGAGAGAAAGTAAAGAGAAAAGACAACCGAATAATCCTATTCAATTTCTCCAGAACCGGAATCCATCCTTGAATTGAAACAAGTTTCTTCAAGTTCGTATGTAACTATACAATAGAATATCCAAGAAATGTGGATCTTCGTAGTGATACGGAGTTTTCTGGAGAAATGCAAGGGGATGTAAGAGTGACAATGATATATGCGACTAAATGACAATCCAAAAGTCAAAGTGTTTTAAGAAGGTTCGGTTAATCCTGGTCCATGAGTTTTAGTTTAGGGCCAGGCCATGGTCGCTGCCAAAAAGAGAGAGAAAAAAGAAATACATAGCGTACACTCTTACCTAGATTCGATTGGTTAATCACTTTATCTAATCAGGATGGCTCCCACTGTTTCCTCGAATTCTCCTTCAAACCCTAAAAAGAGAATTAATCGGGATCATCTAAAATCACCCCAGGAGTAACACCTACTCATCAATGGGAATCGGGATCCAACTATCCTCGCATGATAACTTGATGGAAGCAACTCAAGTCATCACACTTCAGAAGGTATGCGCATGCCTGGCAATTTT
Source organism: Agapanthus africanus (assembly GCA_030015575.1). Taxonomy (NCBI): domain Eukaryota; kingdom Viridiplantae; phylum Streptophyta; class Magnoliopsida; order Asparagales; family Amaryllidaceae; genus Agapanthus; species Agapanthus africanus. The sequence continues at coordinate 465,726,460 of JASDDO010000014.1, read as the reverse complement.
CATGTATGTTTGAAACTCCCGATGTGGTTTTTTTTACCCCTAACGACCTATGACCTTGACAAGGTCAACAAATCATAAGTCGCTAGTGAAGTTCAACCCGTAATTATCTTGATTACCTTAGAACCACCCGCATAAGCCCTTGACAAGGTCAACAAGGCTATGTGACTGTCCTAGTTAATCGCATCAAATGTTACAAACAAGCACCACTCAGCTACTGTACACTACGCCTTGACAAGGTGAACAAATGCAGCACGAATACTAAGTACTACTCGTAGGAAATGACGGAGGGCTACGGATGGTTTTTGGCAAAAAACCTTTAACGTAATGAACTTGATATCGTTGAAGGAACCGAGTGGTTTTAAAAATATATAGTGACGCAAACTTTCGCTAAAGAGGTCACTCCTTATGAAGGGACCTTGGCTCTTTCCTCATCGAATGAGGTGCAGGATATTCCTAACTGACTACCACGATGCAAAGCAAAAGAATCGACTATAGTGAAGTTATTACACTGACGCAAAGTTTCGTTCAAGAGGTCACTCCCTTTGAAGGGATCTCGGCTCTTACCTCGTCGAATGAAGTGCTGGATATTCATAACCGAATACCGCTGTGCAAAGCAAAAAGAAACGTTTGTAGTAACAGTTTTCAAAAATTGGTTCCAACGACATCATATAAGTTTATTTTCCTTGCATTAATCAGAATTAATGCAGTCCCATCAATTAATCCATATCATACCAGAAAAAGGAACGAAAATACAATGTACGTATATACAATCCGCATTCGTCACGGGACCCCGTCATGCACCGTTAGGTTACTTAACTAACGGCAAAGCGGGGCCTGGACTAGCGCAGATGCAAAACATATACAACATCTACTAGTGTGTGTGTGTGCGCGCGCGCGTATAACATTCATCCCAGGCATGATATAAGCAACATCACAGAACATCAGCAAGCAACACAGAATGGTGGATAATCTTGGAGCTTTGAGTTTCGTTTGAGCCGCAATTGAAATCCGACGTTCTCTGTCATGTGGATGGCATGTGCAATGAAAACCTGTAACCCTACGAGCGCGGCAAGTTACCCGCCAATCCTAGAAGTGAGGCAACCCCAATCAACAACGTGTATGGGCCACCCAGCACTTCACGGAATCCGGTAACTTGGGCACCCCTCCATGGGGTCATCCTATACCCCCTACGAATGCTGCGAATAGCTCGCCAATTCTAGACTAAGGCCCCCTCCGTCTCAACGCCATGAGATGTGGGCCCGTTGCCCTCTAGAACCCGACTATTCGAGCACTCCACCACGGGGTATATCCTAGTACAGAAAAGAAAAATATATATACAACGGAGACGTCGACCTCAACCCGGTCGTGTCTCAATAAAAGAATATACAATCTGGCAGAGACGGCAGTCCACATGTTGGACGCTCTCCCCGCAATAACAAATATACAAATGAATCTGAACTGTACTACTACCATTGCACCACAGGCTATCCACCACGACAATCCAACCATAAAATCAGCACATCACAGAACATCAACGTGAATATCACGTTCGCAAACCCGTCTAATCGAACATATAGCAACTAGTCGGGTTGTACCGCTCAAATGATATTCACGGCCGCAGATATATTCACATGCATTGATAAACACGAACTTAAAATTTCGATCGACTAAACTTTTCCTAATTGGCCCCCAAATGTAAACTAGCACTCAAACAAATCTGGGCCAAAACCATATATCAAAAATCATATTTCCATTAAATAGAGCGCCAGATGAAATTTGGCACAAAACGACCATGAAACGGCCGCGAAATTGCGGCCAATGGGTATGTAATGCCGCGGTTGCACGACAAGTTTATGGGTTCAAGTGCTGAAATTTCTTCTAGTGCCCTATAAATACTTACATGTATTTTTAAGACCCTCTGAAAGATTTTTTGAACAACTTATAAAATCGACAGCAAGCATGCCCAAATGGAAATATGATTCGGAAAAATTGGTCGATCGATATTTTAACCTTTTGCAAACAAGCTAGTAATGGTTTATGGGGTGACTCTTGTAGGGTTACTAGGCACTGTCACAAGGGTCTACAAGGCATCAACCATGCCCAATTAAAAAATTAGACGTGCCGAACAACCCTAACCAAGATCGTATACTAGAGATTATGTGAAAACTATAAGCAAGTAAACAGTTTTACTTCTAAGAGTTTGGGATTACAACCTTTGTAGATCCGGTCCTTCACTTATAAAGCTCCGTGTTGACGTCCCTTCGCTGTGATCATCGTGATCCTGGACTCCAGTGATGGTTTCCTCAGAGAAATGAATGGGCTGGGTCATTGACTTCGAGGCCGAAGATGATCTACGTCAAGGAGACTCAAACTCAAGCTCCATCTTCACTAGGTCAAGAACTTTGTGAAGAGAACACCCTAAAATAAATGGCAAGTAGTAGAGGATGATGAAATAGGAAGTGGGTTAACTTTGGATTTTGATTTCTCACTTTGTTTCTTCACTTGATAAAAATCTAGTAAGCTTTTCTTCTTCTTGAAGAAGAAGAAGAAGAAAGAATATGAATATGAAAAATAATGAATTAAATAAAAAGAATAATCAAGTGAAGTCTATCATAATGCAACCATGGGTGAGTTTGCCTTTGTAGAGACTAAACCATAGTTTGAGGTAATGGTTTGGTTAATGAAAATCTTATGCAAAACAAAATGAGTGGACTTTGTCAAAGATGCTTAAAAGCTTCATGAAGCTTCAAGCCAAGACAAAGAAAACCACCATTTTGTTTTACCAAAATAAATAAAAACCCAAACCATTATCTTAAATATGGTGCAATTCATACACACACCCAAGTTTGCATGTATCATCAATCATGATACAAACTAGTGCACAAACATATATCACATATACAACTTGTGCACATCAAGTGAGAAAATCAATCTTAAGTGAACCAATACTAGTTAATGTAAAGTAATATATCAAATATATAATTATACATTAAATCATTAAATCAACACTTGATTTAACGATCCGGTCATATCGCATATAACCGACTAATATCTAGTGTATCAATATATCGAACAACACTTGATTCGGTAACGCGGCTATATCTCATATAACCGTCCGATGATACAAATCGCGAGAATAGAATACAGTATCACATACTGGTATTATTCTCGGTCCCGCACATATCTCATATGCGCTCATATTTCGTTTCACTTGAGCCAGGAAACCTCTGTGTAGGACTCTAAAGACTTGTCAATACGCCGGTAGTAGGTGGTGATCATATCAATCACCCACAAGCCGCAAGCGGTCTGCTAAACGTAAAGGCCACCCGGGTATTGAGCGATCAGAAGATCAACGAGCAAGACTGCTCACACTCCTGTGAATCCAATCAGTAACACTTACCGCACAGTCCGGTCTGTTCGTCTGATATGTCGCATATCTCGCCTAGGGGTGGTAAACGTCAGACCCCAGTAGCTTGATAAGTCATGCCGATGTAAGGTCCATAACAAGCATGAAACTACTGATAACACTTACCAGTAAATCACTGCAACCCTGGCCAGGGATTTCCAATTATGGCCTGTCGAGCATAGCGCAACATCAACCCCCAATACCGGGAGAGACGAATCCCCTCCTATCGCTCATTGCCTCCATGTGAATCGGCGCTGTACCCAAAAACCACTTGTTTGCACGACTCAGTAGAGCCGTGGTAGGGTGGAAATCAAAGCACAGTGGGAGACACACAAGACTCTATGAAGATATCGGGTCAACAGACTAAGCTGTACCAGTGTCACCAGAGAACTGCCATCTGACGTGAGGTATAATACCATCTGGGAGTTCTCGGCGAGTCCGTTCAGTATACCCAGTCTCCACTGAGCACCCGCATACCATCTCTGATGTCAAACACCAATGGATATAGGATCATCCATCGCCCATCACATAGGTCGAGAAGATATACGCTAGTCTACTCTGGAATATCGATGCCCCGTCTCGATATTCTCACGACTAGGAACATTGAAGGATGTACTCATGGACTACCCAGGCCCCACTAATATGATCTGCATCATAGTCCTAGAAGTCGAGTACACATCCTAAGGGCTTTATCAACATGTAATAGAGAGACAAAAAGTGTACATGTTAAGATAAAGAGCAACCAGATAGCGTACTATCATGTTGAGCAAGAAAGTCCTCCCTATATATGTCCCAGCATCCACTACAATATACATCTCATGTACAGTAATGGCCTCTAGGGCATACATATAACTAACAATCTCCCACTTGCACTAGGGCCATCTGTAGCAGTGGTTGTAGTATCTTATACTCAACCATCCCTTAAAATTCTCTCTTTGGGAAAAGGCCTTTATGAGTGGATCCGCCGTGTTGCCCTCTGAGTCTCCTCTCCTAACCTCGATCTCCCTGGAGATCAGTTATCTCCATGATGAGGTGATGCTGCCTTAGAATATGTCTGGGTCACTGATGGGACCGGGGTTCCTGGGCCGGTGCCACACTTCCATTGTCACACAATGGTAGGAACCTAGTTCATCTCATGAACAAATATACACCCAAACTGCCTTTTTGGTAGTATCTTTGATAGCGATGTCACCAGCCTTTATCGTCTAGTTTGCCACGATATCTAGCTTGGAACTCTTCCAACACACCGCCCCTCCACTGAGGGTAAAGACAATGCCTGTGACTGACATTCAGTCTTCCTTACCACCCTGGAAACTATCCAGTGATTCTCCCCAGGATCGATTGATACCATCTCACTACACCTAGTGAGAATCCTAACATCCATTTAGATCTATCTCATAGATATAAAACCTAGGATTTAGGAGGCATCACTTTGATCCTATATGGAGAATCCATGTGATATGAGGAGATTGACCGAGCGCAGCATAGGAAACTCCTTCCCTATCAAGAGTATGTCATCCACGTACAATACGAGGACCACCATACTCCCTACTACCCTTTTATATATACAAGGTTCATCTACCATTTTGATGAAGTCAAACTCTTTGACTACCACATCAAAACAGACGTTCCAACTTCGCGATGCTTTCTTTAACCTGTAAACCAACTTGCACACGTTTCCGCTGCTCCCACTGTTTACGAAGCCCTCTGGCTGTGTACTTATAGACGTTCTCTTCTAAATCGGTGTTTAGAAAAATAGTCATGACACCCAACAACCAGATATCGTAGTCATGGTATGTAGCAATGTCAAGTAGGATCCGGATGGACTTAAGCACAGGCACTGGAAAAAGGTTTCATCATTATCCACGCCTGGTCGATGACGAAAACCTTTAACAAGTCTAGCTTTGAAAGTCTCAACTTTTCCATTTACACCAAGTAATCTTCTCAAGATATACTTGCTCCTGATGGGGATTTAACCCTTCATATATAGCATCCAAAGTCCATACTTTGTTGGTGTACATGGATTCCATCTCAGATCGCTAAGCATCCATCCATTCTTACAGTGTCCTCACTCTCGATGGCCAGCTCGAAACTCGTTGGGTCATCATCTCATGATGCATTCCTCGCTCCCACTGTCATCGAGAAATCGAAGTATCTCTCAGGCGGATGAGGAACCATGCTAGATCGGCGGAGAGGCTGAGGTTCGTCGGGGACTATTGAACCCTTTGGTTCTACCAAATCATCATCTGTAGTTTGTATAGCTGGAACTCTTTCCAGTTCTACAGAATTTACCTTGCCTCGAGCTTGTCCGGATTTTTCTTTTGACATAGGCCGGACAACCCCAAATCTTAACTTGCTTAAGAGATGGGCTCTTCCCATACCATATCTCATACGGAGTGGTAGGCAGTGAACTGATTCGAACCTAATTCAATAGGTATGCAGCTTCTTAAGTGCATAACCCCCAAAAGGAAATCGGTAACTCAGTGATACTCATCATAGAGCACACCATATCTCATATGGTGTGATTGCTCCGCCCCGATACACCTACGTGCTGTGGTGTATATGGAGGAGTAATGCTGAGAGAGAATCTCATTCTCGTTTGGAATAGTTCAGTAATTCCATGCACAAGTATTCTCCTCCCTGATCTCATCATAGGACATAATACTTCTACCCGGTTTTGGTTTTCTACTTCTATCTTATATTCTTTGAATTTCTCAAAAGTTTTAGACATGTGTTTCAATAGGAACATGTGTCCGAATCTTGAGAGATCATCAGTGAATGTAAGGAAGTACAAAGAACCAGTCCTGGCATATGTAGACTGGGGACCTTCATACATCACTATGTATCAGTCCCAAGAGTTCACTAACTCTTTCTCTGTTTTTAATAAACGGAGCTATGGTCATCTTATCTTTGTGACATAACTGGCAAGTTTCATAAGATGTAAATTCAAAATGATTTAAATATGCATCTAAATGCAACTTAGCTAGTCGGGTCGCATAGATATGACCTGGTCTACAATGCCTCAAGAAGGATTCATTCATTTCTAAACTCTCCCTCTTGTGTGTGTTCTGTACGTTAAGAACTGAAGTTTGATTTAGAATGTATATGTTTTTAGATAACGTGCCTGAATCGATCAACACTTCATATAGGAAATGTGCAAAACATTATCCAACAATACAAAATTATATCCTTCTTTATCAATAAAGAGACTGATATGATGTTGTATGTCAGGTTCGGTATCTAATAACATTCGTTCAGAATCAATGTATTTGGTAATACAGGGTGATAACTGCCAACAACTTGGCTGCAACAATTGCACCATTTTGAACTCTTGAAACTTATCACCCGTTCTCAGTTCTCTACCTTTCTGTAGCCCATGTAACAGATTACATTTGCGGGATCCTGATCCGGTATCTAATACTCAGGACGTAGATGATACAGAGAAACAGTTCTTTGTAATGAACACACCCGAAGAAGATGCATCATCATGCACTTTCTTCGTTTGGGCGGTCATGGGAATCCGGGTATTCCCCTATTTCCTGCTCGGTCGTATAACAATTATAAGTTGGAGCGGTACCAACATTCCCCAGCTCAGTATAACAAGCGGGTTCGGTCAATACATCCATATTATTATCTTGATTAAGGAGTGACATGGTCGCTACCTGGAGACAGAGAGAAGAAAACACTCTGCGTGCGCTCTTTCAAGATTAGATTGGTTATATATTTTATCTAATCAGGATAGCTCCCACTGTTTTTATCAAATCTTCATTCAAACCCTAAAAGAAAAGACTAGCCGAGATTAATTACACTCTACAAGTTCGCCAATCTTTCAGCCAGGTCAGTGCCGGTACATTGAGGGAGGTTCCCCGTGCTTCCGTACGGACCTAATTAAAATAAACCTCGTTTTCCCAGGGGCGTAACCCCGTTGACACCTTTCTAGACACCTACTTGATCGGCTAATTGTAAAGTGAAAAACTCTCCCAGGAGTAACAATTACTCGCAGTGGGTATCAGGATCCAACTATCATATAGAAGGTATGCAATCTCATTGCAAATTTCAACACTTGAAACTCCCGATAATGGTTTTTACCCCTAGCACCTATGACCTTGGCTATGGTCAACAAATCATAAGCACTAGTCAAGTTCTACCCATCATTTCGTGATTAATTAGACCCACCCACATGACCCTTGGCTAAGGTCAACAAAGTCACATGACTGTTCTAACTAATTGCATCATATGCTGTGTAGGAAGACATCACTTAGCTACCGTACACTACGCCTCGGCTATGGTCGACAAACGCAACACGAATACTAAGTACTTTACTTCCTAAAATGACGGAGGGTTGCAGATGGTTTTTAAGAAAACCTTTAACGCTTTGAACTTGATCTCGCTGCAGAATAAAATGGTTTAAATGGAGTGTTTTTGAGGCTTTTGCTAGTTTCGCTAAAGAGGTCACTCCCGGTGAAAGGATCTCGGCTCTTTCCTCGTCGAATGAGGTGCAGGATATTCACAATACTACTATGCAAAGCAAGAACTAGAAAATCAATCAAAAGACAAACCGAAGGTTGTAGCATCTGCTAGTTATTGCTAAAGAGGTCACTCCCGGTGAAGGGATCTCGGCTTTTTCCTGATCGAATAAGGTGCTGGATATTCTACAAGGAACACCGCTATGCAAAGCAACAACTAGAGCTACCTAATTTTTGAAATTCAATTCTACAACATCTTTTAGGTTTATTTTCTTTCATTAATCTCATTAATGAACGTCCCATCATTTAAATCCACCTAAACATCACAGATAAATACAACGAACACTTATGCCATCCACATTCGCCTTGATGTCCCGTCTGCACCGTTAGGTTAGGTAACTAACGGCAGAGCGGGGCAGAGCTAGCGCGGGTGTAAAACATAAGCAACGTCTATACAATATATCATATATACTATATACAGTATCTATCTGAACATATCACATGATCACATCACAGATAACGCAGCAGAAAATATCATATGAAATATTGGATATATTAGGATGTCCGTGTTTTATTTTGAGCCTATATAAAATACGGATTCCACGGTCGTGATGAATAGCCAATCCCACACCCGTAGACCCCTACGAGAGCGGCAAGCAACCCTACCAATTCTAGAGTTAGGAGATCCGGACTCGACTCCTCGAGATGGTCTCCCACTGGACCCTAGAACCCGGTTACTTGTGATCCCCGCCTTGGGTCTATCCTAATGCAGAAAAGTAAATAATATACAATGGTGACATCATCCTCAGCCCGGAAGTGCCCCAATAAAAGAATATTACATATAATGAATTTTACATGAATGAAAAATAAAAACTCTCATCTCACATAAAAACCCCCGGCTATTCAAACACGACGATCCAATATAACATATCCAGCAACACATAACATCACATATCATCAACGTAAGTAAATATGCGTATCCCAATTATCGTTGATGTATAGAAACGAAACCGGCGATACACCACATATTACACTTACAGTCGCAGAAAAGAAAGCGTAAAACTACAACAGTTGGAATCCGAAATTTCCTTAGACATCTTATGCCTAACCATATGAATTCCTTAGACATCGCATGCCTAACTATTATAAACCCCGCATTTTAGTCTCATCATCGAAAACGATTTTCAATATCAAGTCGGGCAATTCAACAAGATTCCCGACATCCTGATCGAATGCTCGTCGCAAACTTTAGTAGACGGTCGCACCCCCGGATGCCGTCGACGAAGTGCACTAAGGCGGAACACCGCTGCCGCGAGCACCCGAACGGACGCTTTTGGCGACGGAGTTCTCCTGCAGTCACTTGGTCGGGGCTATGGGGCGTGGCTATCTATTAAGTTTACCCGGCGAGTATCCGCGTACGCTACGTGATTGCGACGGACTTTTGATCACATCAAAATTTCCGTGGCAACCAATCATTTGAGACTGAACTGCTAGATTTACAACATTCAAATTTGTTATCTCATAACTACTTGTGGATTCCAAATATTGTATCACATTCCAGATAAATAGACAATGTTAAACTTTCCGATCGAATAAACAAACACCCAAGATTTCCCAAATAGCTCAACACTTGAGCGGAGTTCAAAAATTAGCCATCACATGCCACAGTACCAATGGTCCAGCCGTAGAAGGGTCAAGCCAACGCCTCACATGTGGCAACGCCGTACTGCCCCAAATCCTAAGGTTCAGAAGCAGTTCAAGGCGGTCACATAATCGAGTTAAGGTTTGTTGTCTTCTAGAGGGTCCATCGCGTTACTTGCACGACTTAGAACGTTCTTAAACTATGGAAAAATCCAACACTTGGAAATTTTCCGGGTCGGGAAAAAGTGAGTTATTGATATCCGTTCGAACTTTTTAATACTTTCTAAATTATCCGGAATAACATAAACGAAGTTAAATTATCCGATCGAATCAATGAGTCCCCAATACAACCCAAAAAACTCAACACTTGAGTATAAATTAAAAACACCCAGAAGAATCAAGAAGTTGGTACTGAAGTTACTGTACAAAACCCTAACCCTAATTCTACTATTCCGCCGCGGAACCGCCGCGCAAGCAGGGTATTGCCGCGGTTCTGCGGCGCTTTAGTGGAATTAAGATGTCGTATTTCACAGTAATTCCTAAATTACCCTGCTGATTTTTTAAAGCATTTTTAATATGAAAAAATGTCAACTTTTGAAAAATTTCCAGAGAAGGGTAGTGTATTAGGTTTCGGGGTTCGATCGGACTTCTAAATTCGTCTAAACTTCGCCTAAAGCTCTAGCTTGGCTCTGATACCACTGTAGGGTTACTAGGCACTGTCACAAGGGTCTACAAAGCATCAACCATGCCCAATTAAAAAATTAAACGTGCCGAACAACCCTTACCAAGATCGTATACTAGAGATTATGCGAAAACTAAAAGAAAGTAAACAATTGTACTTCTAAGAGTTTGGTATTACAACCTTTGTAGATCTGGTCCTTCACTTCTAAAGCTCCGTGTTGATGTCCCTTCGCTGCGATCATCGTGATCCTGGACTCCAGTGATGGTTTCCTCGGAGAAATGAACGGGCTAGGTCGTTGACTTCGAGGCCGAAGATGATCTACGTCGAGGAGACTCAAACTCAAGCTCCATCTTCACTAGGTCAAGAACTTTGTGAAGAGAACACCCTAAACTAAATGGCAAGTAGTAGAGGATGATGAAATAGGATGTGGGTTCACTTTGGATTTCGATTTCTCACTTTGTTTCTTCACTTGATAAAAATCTAGTAAATTTTTCTTCTTCTTGAAGAAGAAGAAGAAGAAAGAATATGAATATGAAAAATAATGAATTAAATAAAAAGAATAATCAAGTGAAGTCTATCATAATGCAACCATGGGTGAGTTTACCTTTGTAGAGACTAAACCATAGTTTGAGGTAATGGTTTGGTTAATGAAAATCTTATGCAAAACAAAATGAGTGGACTTTGTCAAAGATGCTTAAAAGCTTCATGAAGCTTCAAGCCAAGACAAAGAAAACCACCATTTTGTTTTACCAAAATAAATAAAAACCCAAACCATTATCTTAAATATGGTGCAATTCATACACACACCCAAGTTTGCATGTATCATCAATCATGATACAAACTAGTGCACAAACATATATCACATATACAACTTGTGCACATCAAGTGAGAAAATCAATCTTAAGTGAACCAATACTAGTTAATGTAAAGTAATATATCAAATATATAATTATACATTAAATCATTAAATCAACACATGATTTAACGATCCGGTCATATTGCATATAACCGACTAATATCTAGTGTATCAATATATCGAATCAACACTTGATTCGGTAACCCGGCTATATCTCATATAACCGTCCGATGATACAAATCGCGAGAATAGAATACATTATCACATACTGGTATTATTCTCGGTCCCGCCCATATCTCATATGCGCTCCTATTTCGTTTCGCTTGAGCCAGGAAACCTCTATGTAGGACTCTAAACACTCGTCAATACGCCGGCAGTAGGTGGTGATCATATCAATCACCCACAAGCCGCAAGCGGTCTGCTAAACGTAACGGCCACCCGGGTATTGAGCGATCAGAAGATCAACGAGCAAGCCTGCTCACACTCCTACGAATCCAATCAGTAACACTTACCGCACAGTCCGGTGTGTTCGTCTGATATGTCGCATATCTCGCCTAAGTGTGGTAAACGTCAGACCCCAGTAGCTTGATAAGTCATGCCAATGTAAGGTCCATAACAAGAATGAAACTACTGATAACACTTACCAGTAAATCACTGCAACCCTGGCCAGGGATTTCCAGTTATGGCCGGTCGAGCATAGCGCAACATCAACCCCCAATACCGGGAGAGACGAATCCCCTCCTATCGCTCATTGCCTCCATGTGAATCGGGATTTTACCTAAAAACCACATGTTTGCACGGCTTAGTAGAGCCGTGGTATGGTGGAAATCAAAGCACAGTGGGAGACACACAAGACTCTATGACGATCTCGGGTCAACAGACTAAGCTGTACCAGTGTCACCAGAGAACTGCCATCTGACGTGAGGTATAATACCATCTGGGAGTTCTCGGCGAGTCCGTTCAGTGTACCCAGTCTCCACTGAGCACCCACATACCATCTCTGATGTCAAACACCAATGGATATGGGATCATCCATCGCCCATCACATGGGTCGAGAAGATATACGCCAGTCTACTCTGGAATATCGATGCCCCGTCTAGATATTCCCACGACTAGGAACATTGAAGGATGTACTCATGGACTACCCAGGCCCCACTAGTATGATCTGCATCATAGTCCTGGAAGTCGAGTACACATCCTAAGGGCTTTATCAACATGTAATAGAGAGACAACAAGTGTACATGTTAAGATAAAGAGCAACCAGATAGCGTACTTTCATGTCGAGCAAGAAAGTCCTCCCTATATATGTCCCAGCATCCACTACAATATACATCTCATGTACAGTAATGGCCTCTAGGGCATACATATAACTAACAACTCTGATACCATGTTGGGTTACGCCAGCGCCCTGGCCATCAACCGTGGCCGGTGCGGAACAAAAACCGACGTTTAAAATTTTTGGCGCTAACATTTCGTATAAACCAATACTAGCAAACTAGAAAAGCTAAACAATAAGGATAGAGATGGTTATACCGAATGAACCAAGTCCATCGGTCTTCCATCATATTCCTTAGCTCCTTGAGGCGTGCTCGAACCAACTTAGCCGCCGGTCTTCCTCCGTCGAAGATGATCCACCCAAGGGATGTAGCTCATGGCTCTAACTCCACATCGAAAGCAAGTGAAGCAACTAGGGATTCTAGGTCGCTAATCTAAAAAACCTAGGATGTAGTGAGTGTTCTAAATGTTTATCTATCTCATCTCACATCCTCTCATGATTCTCAACACATGAGAGGGTTGAGAAGAGGTGGAAAATGAAGGTGGGGGAATCAAGAAAGCTAGAGGAGAGTGAAGCTAATGGTGAGGATGAAGATGGAATGCAAAAATAATGAACCATCATTTTTCTTTCATCAAGTGAGTAAGTAGAGAATGAAGCCATCTTTTATAAAACATAATTTCCATTTTAAAATACAACCCATACTTGAATAGTATGCATAAATGAATTAATAATTCATTTGTGCAAACTATGCAAGCATGGTCCTCACCATACTCCCCTCATTTGATTTTCCACCTCATTATCCATTTATGAAATAAATGGTCAAACCCAAAAATGAGGTGTCCACCTTCTAAAATGTTATCTGTGAAAATTACGGATTACACTCTACTATATATATATACATGTATTCGTATTGAAATACGAATACCCGAAGAGATAGATTAACACAAAGAACATAATACTAGAATATACGTATCGAAATACATATACGTAAATTATTAAATCAATACCTGATTTAATAATCCGGCTCAAACCCGAGGCAGCTAGTATTATCAACTGTTCGATCGAAAGTCCTGGTACATAGTACAATCGATCGATCGGAACCCTGCACGTACGCAATACGGCTACTACATCATTTCGCCAGAACCAGGGAAACCCTCTGTGTGGGACTCTAAAGACTCGTCAATACGCTGGCAGTGGGTTTAACCACAAGCACGTCAGCGACACTAGCTGTACGTAACGGCTACCCAGGTATTGAGCGAAAGGAAGTCCGACGAGCAAACTCATCCGAACTCCTACTGAGCCTGTCCGTGACAATATCTGTACGGTCCGGTTTGTTCGTCTAAGAGTATCGCATATCGGGTCTAGGGGGTGGATAAAGTCAGACACCTAATAACGCGATATTTCGTGTCGGTATGAAGCCCGTCATCCACTGAGAAACTACCGATCCAAATCATTAAATCTTGTCTACCTTGGCCAAGGATTTCAAGTGATGGCCACCCGTGCACCGTGCGACATCAACCCTCAATACCAGGAGAGACGAATCCCCGACGATCCGCTCACTGCCTCCATGTCGATCGGGACTGTACCCAACTAAAACTTGTTTGCACGACTCCTTTGAGCCGTTGTAGGGTAGTATTCAAAGCATAGTGGGAACTCACACGAGACAAATAATGATCTCAGATCGACAGACTAACCTGCGCTCATGTCACCTGGGAACTGCTATCTGACAATAAGTATAATACCAACTAGCATGTTTCCGGCGAGTCCATCCAGTGTACTCCTAACTCAATGAGCACCTATATACTTCTTAGGTGACTAACTGACACCAATGGCTTGTGAGACAGGCCACCGCCCCTCGTCAGGGTCTCGATAAGTATACACTAGTCTACTCCGGAGTATCGATGCCCAGTCTCGATACTCTCTCGACTAGGGACATTTAAGGATGTGCTTATAGACCACCCAGCTCCCACGTATATGATCGCCATCATAATGCTGGTAGTCAAGCAAGAATCCTATGGGCTCTATCAACATGTAATAGTGATATGTAATACCACATAATGCATGTACATGATAATAAAGGCAAACCAGATAGCATAGTATCATCTCGAGTAAGACTGTTCTACCCGTATAGGTGCTCCCTCAATCATCACAATCACGTGCTTGCGATCACAATAATTGACTTGAGGGCACTATAGCCAACATTAGAATCATACGAAATTTGGTGTCTCCACTTCTTAAGGGACGATGATGAAGATGATGGATACGATCGTCAAAATAATGGCGGAGGGTTGACTTTTTTAGAAACCATAGAGGGAAATTCCCTCATGTGGCACCTTATATTCCATTAAATATGTGTGTGTGTGTGTAAGAAAGAGAGAGAATAATGAAGAAAAGAGACCCTAAGAGGCTTTTTCGTTAGGTTGCATTGAAAATCTATACCCTCCACGATACTTTGCGACGATTGGCTCCCATCATCTTCATCTTTATTATCTAAGGATGTGTATGCACCAAATTTCATATGATTGTACCATTTTTTTCACAGTTGAATTCGCAATGTAAGAAGTTATATTACCGGTAAACCGTTATTTTGCACCCATTAAATTAATAGTGAATAAGTGGTAGAATCATATGAAATTTGGTATATCCATGTCTTAAATGATAAAGATGGAGGTAATGGATGCCGATCGTCGAAAAAATCATGGAAGGTGTATTTTTTCGATGTCATAGGAGAAAATTCTCTTCTATGGCACATTCCCTATATACATATATATATATATATATATATATATATATAAATAGAGAGAGACGCCATAGGAGAGAATTTCCTCCTATTAGCGTCGAAAAAATATAACCTTCCTCATTTTTTCCGACGATCGGTATCCATCATCTTCATCGTTATCATCTAAGATGTAGGTACACCAAATTTCATATGATTCTACAACTTTTTCACCGTTGATTTAGCAATGTAAAAAGTTCTAGTGTCGGTAAATCGTTAATTTTGAACTCGCTAAATCAACGGTGAAAAAGTTGTAGAATCACATAAAATTTGATGTACCCGCATATTACATGATAACGATGAAGATGATGGGTGCCGATCGTCGGATAAAATAAGGGAGGATATATTTTTTTGACGTCATAGGAGGAAATTCCCTCATATGCCTCTTCCTCCATTATATATATATATATATATATAGGGAGAGAGAGAGAGAGAGTGAGTGAGACTAGAGACTAGGATCTTATCGGATGGTTTGAAAACAAATCCTTCCCACTTTTCACCATTAAATTAATTTTAGGATTTGTGCATTCAATTATGTTATGTATGGTAATAAATGAAATTTTTTATTCATAATTGTTGGCACGCATTCCAAAGTTAATCTAACAGTGAAAAAATGGAAAGGATTTGATTCCAAATTCTTCCGATAAGATACTAATCAAATGCTATATATATATATATATATATATATACAAATTCTTCCGATAAGATACTAATCAAATGCTATATATATATATATATATATAAATATATATATATATATAGAGAGAGAGAGAGAGGGAATAATGGAGGAAAGGTGCCATAGGTGCCATAGGAGGGAAATTCCTCCTATGGCGTCGAAAAAATACACCCTCCATAATTTTTTTTAATGATCAGCATCCATCCTCATCGTTATCATGTAAGATGTGGATACACCAAATTACATGTGATTCCACCACTTTTTCGCCTTTGGTTTACCGGGTGCAAAATTAATGGTTTACCGACAATAGAACTTTTTACAAATTAACGGTTTACCGACAATAGAACTTTTTACATTGCTAATTCAACGGTAAAAAAAGGGTGGAATCACACGAAATTTGGTGTATCCACATCTTACATGATAACGATGACGATGATGGGTGCCGATTGTCGAAAAAAATCATGAAGGGTGTACTTTTTTGGCGCCATCTAATGAAGAAGCCTCCTATGAGATCTTTTCTTTATTATTATTATTATTATTATTATATATATAATAATGAAGAAGAAGAAAAGATTTCTTAATTATATGGCGTCAAAAATCTATATACTCCACGACTTTTTTCGACGAGCGACACCCATCATCATCATTTTTATCATGTAAGATGTGGATACACCAAATTCCATGTGATTCCACTATTTTTTCACCGTTGAATTATCTTTGTAACAAGCTCTATTGTCGGTAAATCATTAATTTTGCACCCATTAAATCAACGGTGAAAATGTGATGGAATCACATGAAATTTGGAGTACCCATATCTTATATGATAAAGATGATGATGGGTGCCGATCGTTGCGAAAAATCGTGGAGGGTGTATTTTTTCGACGCCATAAGAGCAAATCCCCCAATGTCATCTTTCCTCAATTAGACACACACACACACACACACACACACACACATATATATATATGAGAATAATGTACAAAAGAGTTTACGGGAGGCTTTTTCGTTAGGCGACATCAAAAACTATACCCTCCACCCTTTTATCGACGATCGGCACCCGTCATCATCTTTATCATCTAAAATGTGGATACACCAAATTTCATGTGATTCTAACACCTTTTCACTGTTGATTAAGCAATGTAAAAACTTATATTATCAGTAAACTGTTAAATTTGCACCCACTAAATCAACCGTGAAAAAATGTTAGAATCACATGAAATTTGGTGTATCCATATCTTAGATGATAAAGATAATGATAAAGAATGTTGATCATTAGAAAAAATGATAGAGGATGTATTTTTTTGCGCCACCAAACGAAAAGAGCATTCTGAGTCATCTCCCCCCCCTCTCTCTATATATATGTATGTATGTATGTATGTATATAAATATATATATATATATATATATATATGTGTGTGTGTGTGTGTGTGTGTGTGTATGTATGTATGTATATATGAAAATGCTAGGAAACTGACAACGAAATAGTCCTAGAGGGGGTGAAGCAACTAATATGCCCAAATTAAAAATTCTATAATACACTTGCAAAGATGTCACAATTGAATGGCTCAGGCAAACAATAACTAATAGAGATAATAGCTAAGCACAACTACAATTGTGAAACCAAAACATATAGCGAGAGATATAGCAAGCAAGAATAATAAGCATATAGGGCACAAAGAGATGAGCATGCAATTTCTAAGCTAATAAGCAAATGCAAGAGATAAGAAATTGCAAATGCAAACACAAGAGATTTATAGTGGTTCGACGCCCTTATAACGTCTCGGTCTCTAGTCCACTTTCTTTAGGCCCTTAAGCCCATTTCGTTTATCTTCAACACGTTTTTTCCAAAGAAAACACATTACTCGACACACGAGCAGCACTTCTCTCTCAATACAAGCTCTTCTCTCTTAAAAAAGCACCCTTACACTCAAGAATTCTTACACAAAGAAAGAAAAACTTTTCTCTCACTCTTCCCTCTTACAAAGTCACTCTTTCAAACAAGAGTTCTCACACAAAGAAAAGAAGAGAATACAATTAAAGCACAATTACTCTTAAAGGAGTTTCTCTCAAAACTCTCTCCAATACTCTAAGAAGTATGGATAATCAATTGAAGCTCTTGATTTTGTGTGTGAGAGTGATTTAATAAGCAAATGGATAACACTCTAAACTCTCACAAGGGATGAGATTTTCTTTTGTAGATCACTTTAGAATATTGCAAACTAAAATGCTTGAGTGATTGGGATTGAAAATTGCTACACACACACACACACACACACACACACACACACACACATATATCCCCCAATAAAAAATAGCTGTTTTAAATGATGTCAGTAGAAATCAACATCGACAGACGTCTGAAGAACAAATGGGCAGACGTCTGAAGTTATAAAAAAAATTCGCAACGGCTATATTTTTTGAAAAAATTTCAACAGCAGAGGTCTGCTTAAAACAGCACCAGATGTCCGTCGATCATTTTGAAGTAAAACAAGAAAACAATAGATTGTCGGCAGATGTATGATGCACAAGAACCCAAACGTCTGAAGAACAAAAATTCCATTTTTAAAATAAACATCAGACGTCTGTCCTCTTGACCATTAAACGCCATGCTCAAGTCTGTTGTTTCTGATATTTCTGACATTTGAAAAAATACCAAAGGGTAGACGTCTGATGACTAAAGGGGCAGATGTCTGCTTATGCACAAAATATGATATTTAGGGCTTTTATGAAAATGAAAACTTTAAACTCGAAAATCCCGACATTTACACAATGTAAAACGTTTATGCATGGAAGTGTGAGTGTTCAAGAGCTCTAAATGATATACCAATAATCCAAGAGTACTCACAAAGATTCCTATGTCGATATCACAATTCCTCGATTCTTGAATCTTCGACTCTTTGATATTGAGCTCTTGAACTTTGATGTTCGTCACACTCCACTCTCGAGCTTCTTGAATTCGATCATTGTCTTCAAATCTAGACTTGACTTCAACTCTTGACGCTTCAATCTTGGACTTGTCTTCTTAGTTATTCCGTAGCTTGATATTCCAATTTGAGAAGCTCTCGTCCTTCAATCTCGGACTTCGGCTTCTTAGCTTCACGAAGCTTGAATATTCGATTTGAGAAGCACTCGTCTGTTTCCTCCAATCTCCATTAGATAGCCGATTTAAACTCGATTTCCTCCACCTCCGTTATAAGCCTATGCCGTGTGATATTCGATATCCTAAAATGCAATCTAAAAACGACCAAGCTCATCATATACAACGTTATGAAATAATCAAGATAATAAACACAAGTATATGAACATTTATTGTTTCGATATTATAAAATTATGAATAGTATATCAATATCAAGAAATAAATCAAGTGTAAGGAATGAGATATTGATATAATGTATGTATGTGTGTATATATATATATATATATATATATATATATATATATATATATATATATACATGTTATATAAAAACCAAGATATATGACTCATGTGTGTGTGTGTGTATATATATATACGTATTTATGATGTCTAACAAAAAGGCAAGAATAAGGAATACGACATCACAAATAACTATTCATATTTTGAACATCAAAACAATACATGCGAATAATATTTCAATATCAAAGTATATAACAAATATAAAGCATGAGATATTGAAATACTATTCGATATACACATGTTATAGGATATGCAAGCTAATGAACATGTGTATAAGTTTGGTGTCGATAGAATAAACAAGATAAAGCAAGTGATACCAAACAAATATTCATGTTTAAGCAATCATCAAAATAAGACGAGAATGGATAATGAAAATCTATAAGCTATATATATATATATATATAAGAATAATGAAGAAAAAAGGCCTTAGAAAGATTTTTCGTTAGGTAGAATCAAATATCTATATCCTCCACCATTTTATTCGACGATCGGCACTCATCATCACCATCTTTATCTTCTAAGATGTGAAAAAACAAATTTCATGTCATTCTACCACTTTTTCATCGTTGAATTAGTAATGTAAAAAGTTCTATTGTCGGTAAACCGTTAAATTTGCATCCACTAAATCAACGGTAACAAAATTATAGAATCATATGAAAATTTTTGTATCCACATCTTATATGATAAAGATGAAGGTGATGGGTGCCGGTCGATGGAAAAAAATTATGGAGGGTGTATTTTTTCGATGCCACAGGAGGAAATTCCCTACTGCGGCACCTTTCCTCCATTATCCCCCCTTATATATATGTATATATATATATATGTATATATATATATGTATATATATTTCGGTATACTCATACTGTTGGTATAGCGGTGCAAGAGTCGTGACCATCATGAATCAAGCAGAAGCAACGATTTTAAATTTCAAGAGGAGTATGCACCATAAAATTATCAAGACCAATCAAATAACAATGCAATAGCAAAAAAAGTTAACACTAAAGAGCAAGTTTGAGAAACCACAAACTTTGTAGCTTCTTCATATGCTCGAAATGGTGAACTTGAACCCTTGCTAGACTTCCTCGAGCTACCAGAAGCATCCTCGAGCTGACCGCCTCGCCGAAGATGATCCGCGGTGAAGTTGCAATGCCCGTAACTCCATCTCCATCACCTGGTGGAGAAACTCTACAGAGGGTTGCTATGCGTTCGTGGAGGTGTGTGGAATAATGGGTCCTCACTCATTTTTAGATTCCATCACCATGGAAACAATTGCCATTAGAGTAGAGAGCATGAGCTCTCTAGCTCAAGAAAGAAGAAGAAGAAGAAGAAACGAGATTCTTATTCAAAAATGAATTAGCTCCTTTTTAATTAACTTGTCATAACCATTTTTGACAAATGTCTCACCCTTCCCTCTCTTCTCTTTGTTGTCACAAAGAGAGAGAGAGAGAGAGAGAGAGGGGCCCCACCATTTTAATGTCATCATACAATATTACATATACATATATTAATACACCCCCCAATATATATCTATATATATATACATATATTTTTATATAACATAAAAAAATGGTGGGATTAATATATATCAAATATATATACACTAAAAGAGAACAAGTATATGTATCATATACATATACCATAGCCATCAATTTCTTTTATATATCATATACATAACAGAGTGTGTATCTTATACACTATATTAGAAATCGTATCAAAATGCGGTTATTAAGTCAACACTTAACTTGATATTCCGACTTCTCAAACTGGTTAGTATTCCCGGATGCTCGATTAAATCAAGTATTTAATCGAACTCCCATATGTTCCGACTTCTCAAACTGGTTAGTATTCCCAAACGTTCGATTACATCAAGTATTTAATGGAACTCCCGTACGTATCTCATACGAACGCCACATCACATTTTGCCCGGGCAGGTACCTTCATTGCAGGACTCTAAAGACTTGTCAATACGCTAGAAGTGGGTTATGTAGGAACACATCCGATTGAATCCGAAACACTTTCAGATTCAACCCTCTCACGGGTTAACCCATAAGCTCGTCAGTAGCATTAGCTGTACGTAATGGCTACCCAGGTACTATCAAGATAAAAGCAGGTCAACAAGCAAACTCATCCGGAACCGACAAAGTCTATAAGTGACAGTCACCATACAGTCTGATCTCTTTGTCTAAGATTGTCGCATATCGGGTTTAGGGTTTGGAATCTGTCAGACCCTAATAACTTGATAGTCGTGCAAAAAAGGATTCATTACTAACTGGAGATACAACTGATAACACTTATTAGTTTATCTCCACTGCGGTAGCCACCGACTTGTGGTTGTAGTCATGTCCAGCACATCGCGACATCAACTCTCTATACCGGGAGAGACGAATTCCCTTGACCGCTCACTGCCTCCATGTGCTTCGAGACTATACCGAACAAAAACCTGTTTGCATAACTCCTTTGAGCCGTGGTAGGGTATAAGTCAAGTATAGTAGGAACACACATGCGACACTATGACAATCTCAGGTCCTAAGAATTACCCTGTACTTATGTCATCAGAGAACTGTTATCCGACAATGGTATATCACCAACTAGGAGTTCTCATTGAGTCCATTCAGTGTAACTCATCCAACGAGCACCTGTATAAAATTCTCAGTGTCAAGCACCAATAACGGATTAGCTATCGTCCTCCAACTGGGTCAGGAAACATACACACTAGCCTAAAATGGAGTACCGATGCCCAGTCTCGATACTCCTACAATTAGGGACATTTAAGGATATGATTATCGACTACCCAAGCCCCACTAGTATGATTTGCATCATCGTCCTGGTAGTCAAGTAAAATCCTAAGACCTTTATCTCATGATTAAACAATACATGATATTAAATAAAACGCATCATATGAAAGATATAGACAATCCGGATAGTATACAATCATCTCAAGTAAGACTGTTCTCCGTATAGGTCCTCCTTCAATTACGTAATTGCCATCATGCAATTACAATAATTGCCTTGAGGGCACTATATCCAACAATCTCTTGCTTGCACTTAAAGTTAATTATTGCAGTATCGCATACCCAACTTTTGTACTAACAGTTTTGCAAACTGTATTCAAGAACTAGCATCAATGAATGGACCCGGCACAACGCTTCTTTATTTTTCTCCATGTATCTCAACTTCACGGAGATCAAATATCTCCTGAACTGAGTGATACTTGCCTTAGTATTTACCTGGACTGACGATGGGATCATGTTCATAAATGAACAATTATATCCAGCGAATTCTCAGGTGGTATTCTTTGCTGATTCACAATCAGCATCTAGCGCCTCGACTACCTCAGTATTTCTCTTGGAACTACTTTCAATATACCGCTCCTCAAAAGAGGGTAAACTGTATAACTCACAACAGACATTCTGTCATCCTTATTACTTTGGAAGCTGGAGTCGGCAATTGTCTCCCGAAGGAGGCTGCCATTACCATACACCAAGAACATCTCATATGTTCTTCATTGCTTCCATTTCTCCTGAATTGGATTACTATCTGGAGAAATATCTGTGACAACCATTATTTAACCGATTCTTAGCATAAGAATATCATTTCCTATCAGTAGAATGTCGTTCATATCCAATATGAAATCTTCGACATTCGACTCTATTTCCTTATTTCACTTACAAAGTTCATCTATCGTTTTGATAAAATCAAACACTTTGACCGTAAATTAAAATAGATGATCCATCTCCGCTATGCTTGGTTTAGTTTACAAATAGACTTAAGCAACTTGTATGTTATCTGCTGCTCCCACTGACTACGATAACTCTTTGGCAGAGTCATATATGCGTACACTTCTATATCCAATTTAGAAAGACGTTATATTCTTCCTCGTGCCAGATATCACAGTGAGGGAAGCAACATTAGCAAGTTTTATGTGTATGGACTTCAACACAGACTTTGAAGTAACAGTATCATCACAATCCATATCGTAAATTTGATGAATACCTTTTACTACAGGCCTAACCCCATTAGGTTAATACCTTTCCAATTGTATTGATCTTGAAAGATCAACTTGCTCCTTATGGGATTTACCCCATTCAGTGGTATCCAACAAAGTCCATACTTTATTGTGGTGCATGGAGTCCAACTTAGATAACTTGGCATCCTGTCATTAATCGAAAGTCTCACTTCCTATAGCCTGCTGATATCTAGTAGGTTCATCATCATATGATGCAAGCCTCCTTGTCACCGTCTACGAGAATACCTAAGTATCTCTCGGGTGGCTGAGGTCACCTACTATATTTACGGAGTAGCTATGGTCTGTTAGGATCAATTGAATCTTCAGGTTCTATTAAATTTTCAGTAACCGTTTGCAGTTCTGGAATTACTTCCAGTTTTACAAAACTCCCACTAATTTCTTTTGCAAGAAATTCATTTACCAAGGAGGTGGTGAGTCAAGAACAAAACACTTTTGATCTTATAAATGATAGAAAGTTAAACCATCGTCAAATCCCGGGATAACGCACAAACTGCCATTACTGAAAGGTATCTTGAGTTTATCCAGATTCTGGTTTTCAGCATAAGCCGGAAAACTCAACATCTTAACATTCTTAAGATGATAACCCATTCTATATCACATATAGAATTTGAGGCACTGATTTAGGTGGAACTAGTATCAATTGATATTCATCTATTTCTAGTGTATCCGCGTAACGGGCGCTAGGCGCTCACTCCGTTGTGCGGTAGGATTTACGCCGTATATCAACAGATCATGGTTTCGAGGGTCATCCATTACGAAAAGACTTTCCTCTGAGTGGATATGTGGAATACTTAGCGCAAGGAAGGCCCTTCCAGAACGAGACCTCTTTCGGGCTCGCTCTTTACCCGATCATTCAAACATTTATCCCCTTAATTGAAAAAGGCGACTCAGCATTACTCATCATAGAGCACACCCGCGGATGAGCAATCTAAGAGAATCATATTCTCAATACGGAATACCTGGGACCAACCCCTTGTCCGTATAGACATTGGACAAAATACATCAATATATATAAGTCACTAGAGTTCACTAATTCAATTCCGTGTGTTGTTAATTGAAAAACCGTTTTTGGTTAAAAGAAACCAAAAGTTTGCTATTTAGGCAAATCCGGTTGATTTTCCTTAATAGAAACATTTGCTCCAAAAACTGACATTGATGATAAAATCAGCCATTCTAAATTCTCCATTTCTTCTCAGCATTTTGTTGGATATAGCGCCCTCAAGGCAATTATTGTAATTGCAAGATGGAAATTACGTAATTGAAGGAGGACCTATACGGAGAACAGTCTTAATCGAGATGATAGTATGATATCGGGATTGTCTTTATCTTTCATTTGATGTGTTTTATTACTTATTACGTATCGTTTAAGTATGAGATAAAGCCCTTAGGATTTTTCTTGACTACTAGGAAGATAATGCAGATCATACTAGTAGGACCAGGGTAGTCGATAAGCACATCCTTAAATTTCCCTAGTCGTAGGAGTAGCAAGACTGGGCATCTGTACTTCAGTTTAGGCTAGTGTGTACGTTTCCTAACCCGGTTGGAGGGCGATAGCCGATCCCATAGCTATTGGTGTTTGACACTAAGGGTTGTATACAAGTGCTCATTAGATGAGTTATACTGGATGGACTCACCGAGAACTCCTATTTGGTAATATACCAATATCAGATAGCAGTTCTCTTGTGACATGAGTAAAGGGTATTCCCTTGGACCTGAGATCACCATAGTGTCCCATGTGTGTTCCCACTATACTTAGACTTCTACCCTACCACTGATCAAAGGAGTCGTGCAAACAGGTTTTTTGGGTATGGTCCCGAAGCATGTGGAGGCAGTAAGTGATAGAGGGGATTCGTCTTTCCTGGTATAGGGAGTTAATGTCCCATTGTGTAGGATATGACTACAACTACAAGTCGATGGCCACCGCAGTGGAGATAAACTGATAAGTGTTATCAGTTGTAACTCCGATTGGTTATGAGTTCTCTGTCGCACGACTTATCGAGTTATTGGTGTCTGACAAATTCCAAACCCTAGACCCGATATGAGATACTCTTAGACGAAGAGACCGGACTGTACGGTGACTTTCACTTATAGACTTTGTCGGGTCTGAATGAGTTCGCTCGTCGACCTGTTTTTATCTTGATCGTACCTGGGTAGCTATTACGTATAGCTAGTGCCACTGACGTGGTTGTGGGTTATCCCGTCAAGGGATTGGATCTGAAAGTGTTTCGGATTCGATCGGATATGATGCTTCATAACCTACTGCCAGCGTATGGATAGGCTTTAAAGTCCCGCAACGAAGGTACCTGCCCGGGTAAAATGTGATGTGGCGTTCATATGAGATACATGCGGGAGTTCGATTAAATACTTGATTTAATCGAACGTCCGGGAATACCGACCAGTTTAATAGCCAGAATATCAAGTCAAGTGTTGACTTGGTAACCATATATTTGGATGTGGTTTCTAGTATTGTGTGTTTGATACACACTCTCTACTGTATGTGATACTGAGATGATTTTGATGTCCGATCGTGTATTTGATACACGATGTGTATGTGTATAGAATACATATACTTATCTCATTTAATATGTATATATGATATATATTAATCCCATACTTTCTATGTTATGTAAATATATGTGTACACACACACACACACACACACATGTATGTATGTATGCATACATACATACTGAAAGTGTTTACTAGCACCGCGGCGAGGTTTAAACGGGCATTACACATGCAATTTTCAAATTTTCATGGTGCTAATCAACACTATCTAAAGATCTAACTAGAAGTTTAGGGTTTAACTATGATGATATCATAAAATAAGCTAAAGGAAAGACTACACGACCTTCGTAGACCAAGTCCTTCTCTTCAAATGCTCCGGGTAGTAGTCCACGCGACTCCACTAGGCTCCACTTGAAAGAAGGTGCAAGCTTCCTCCGATGACCTTCGTACCGAAGATTATCCACCCGAAGTCCGCCAATCCAAGCTACCTCTTCACTAAACTCTTTAGTGAAGAAAACACACTACACTAGAGTGCTAATGAAGTATAGCATGGTGAAGTAGGGGTTTTGTTTGCTCACTATGGTTTCAAGCTCTATGTTTCACATCACATGTGATTGTTTAGAGTTTGAAGCATGAAATTGATGAGGAGGTGGAAGATGATGGGAGCTAGAGGAAGAAGGAGCTCAAGTCAAGAAAAACCACCAAGTCATCAAAAATGATAGAATGGCAACCCTTTTGTGTTGCATTATTGAAGTATAGATATTTCTCAATTATAAAAATTGAGCCATACTTCAATAGTGCACACAAACAAATAAACAATGATAAATGCCATGCTTCTACTCATGCTCTCATTTTCCACCTCATTTCTATTTTTCACAAAAATAGAAAATCAAACCATGCTTAATATATATATATAAAGTAAATAATTGGTGAGCAAATAATATTAGTTAATATATAATTATATCAAATATAATATATATCAAATTATTAAATCAACACTTGATTTAATACTCCGGTTATATCACATATAACCGACTAATATCATTTATCTGTATATCACATTATCAAATCAACACTTGATTCGATAATCCGGTTATATCAAATATAACCTAACCGATAACAAATAACTGTCAGATTAGAATACGGTATCACAAACACGTATCTAATCAGGCCCCCGCATATATCAACATATGTTCCCTACTTCGTTTTGCTTGAACCAGGAAACTTCTGTGTGGGACTCTAAAGACTCGTCAATACGCCAGCAGTAGGTGATGATCACATCAGTCACCCACAAGCTGTCAGAGGTACTAGCTGGACGTAACAGCTCCCCAGGTATTGAGCGATTAGAAGATCAACAAGCAAGCTTGTCCAAACTCCCATGAAGCCTATAGGTAACACTTACCGTACAGTCCAGTCTCTTCGTCTGATATGTCGCATATCGAGTTTGGGGGTGAAATCGTCAGACCCCAATAACTTGATAAGTCATGTCGATGTATGGCTCATAACGGTTCGAGAAACTACTGTTAACACTTATCAGTAAATCTCATCAACAGCCCTGGCTAGGGACTTACTGTTATAGCCAATCAGGCATAGCGCAACATCAACTCCCAATACCGGGAGAGACGAAACCCCTCCTATCGCTCATTGCTTCCATGTGACTCAGGACTGTACCTAAAATCCACCTGTTTGCACGACTCCTTTGAGCCATGGTAGGGAGGAAATCAAAGCACGGTAGGAGCCACATAAGACTCTATGACGATCTCCGGTCTACAGACTAACATGTACCAGTGTCACCAGAGAACTGATATCTGACGATAGGTATAGTACCAACTAGGAGTTCTCAGCGAGTCCTATTCGGTGTACCCATTCTCTAATGAGCACCTGTGTACAATCTTTGATGTCATACACTAATGGATATAGGATCAACCATCGCCCCATACAGGGCCAAGAAACGTACACACTAGTCTACTCTGGATTATCGATGCCATGCCTCTATATTCTCTCGACCAGGAACAATTGAAGGATGTGCTTATGGACTACCCAAGTCCTAGTAGTATGATCTGCATCATAGTCTTGGTAGTCAATCCTACATCCTAAGGGCTTTATCAACATGTATATGAGAGACGGTATAATAATACCAGTGAACATGTTAAGATAAAGGAAACCAGATAGCATACTATCATGTCGAGCAAGAAAGTCCTCCATATATATGTCCAAGCATCAACTATATCAAACAATAATGGCCTCTAGGCATACATATCACTAACAATCTTTCACTTGCACTAAGGCCAGTTGTTGTAGTATCTCATACCCAACATCCCAAAAAGTCTCTCGATTAGCATCTGGGGGATGGCCTTAGTGAGTGGATCCACTATGTTATCCTCTGTGTCAACTCTCCTGACCTCGATCTCCCGGAGATCAACTATCTCCTTGATCAGGTGATACCGCATAAGAATATGTCTAGATCGTTGATGAGACCGGGGTTCCTAGGCCAAAGCCACTGCTCCATTGTTATCTCAATACACAGGTATTGGATGTTCAATGGTAGGAACCACACCAAGTTCATCTATGAACTTGTTTATCCAGACAACCTCTTTGGCAACATCGTTGGTAGCGATGTATTCAGCCTCCATCAACGAGTCAGCTACGGTATATAGCTTGGAATTCTTCCAACATACCGTCCCTCCACTGAGGGTGAAGACAAAACCCGAGATCGACTTACTGTCGTCCTTATCACTCTGGAAGCTCGAATCGGTAAAGGACTCCACCTGGAGTTCACCGTTACCATACACCAAGAATATCTCTTTATTCCTTCTCAAGTACTTAAGAATGTTCTTCACAGCTGTCAAGTATTTCTTCCCAGGATATGTTTTATACTTACTCACTACACCTAGTGGGTAAGCTACATCCGGTCTGGTACACAACATCGCATACATGATTAACCTGACTGCCGAAGCATAGGGTATCCCTTGCATGCGAGCCCTCTCCAAATCAGTCTTGGGAGACATCTCTTTGGAGAGAGTGATTCCTGAACAAGCGGGTACATTACCACGCTTAGAATCTTCCATACTAAACCTCTTTAGTATGGTGTCTATGTACCTGGATTGGGACAATCCCTACATCTGTTTAGATCTATCTCTATAGATCTTAATCCACAAGATGTAGGAGGCATCATCTAGATCTGTCATGGAGAACTTGTGTGATAAGAAGAGCTTGACCGAGTGTAGCATTGGAACATCATTTCCTATCAAGAGTATGTCATCCACGTACATTACGAGGAAGAAAACCTTACTCTCTACTACCTTCTTATATATACTTGGTTCATCTACATTTTTGATGAAGTCAAACTCTTTGACAGCTTCATCAAAACAGATGTTCCAGCTCCGTGATGCCTGCTTTAATCCGTAAATTGATTTATGCAGCTTGCACATGCTTCCGCTGCTCCCACTGTTTATGAAGACTTATGGTCGTGTCATGTACACGCTCTCTTATAAATCACCATTTAGAAAAACGGTCTTGACATGCAATCTGCCAGATTTTGTAGTTATCGTATGCAGCAACGGAAAGTAGGATCCTGATGGACTTAAGTATAGCCACTGGAGAAAATGTTTCATAATAGTCGACACCAGGTCGTTGACGAAATCCTTTTGCTATAAGTCTAGCTTGGAAAGTCTCAACTTTTTCATCTACACCAATTATCTTCTCAAGATTCACTTACTCCCGATGGGTTTCACCCCTTCAGGACCAACTTCCAAAGTCCATACTTTGTTGGTATACATGGATTCCATCTCAGATCACATAGCATCCAGCCATTTCACAGAATCTCCACTTGTGATGGCCTGCTTGAAATTAGTTGGGTCATCATCTTCCATGATGAAATTCTCGCTCCCACCGTCTATGAGAAAACCGTAGTATCTCTCAAGTGGATGAGGAACCCTACTAGATCTGCGGAGTGGCTGAGTTTCGTTGGGGACTATTGAATCCTACGGTTCCACCAAATTGTCAGTTATAGTTTGTATTGCTGGAACTTCTTCCAGTTCTACCTCTCTGCCTCTGATTTCTTTCATAAAAAAATTCTTTTCTAAAAATGTGGCATGTCGAGAAACAAACACCTTTTGTTCCTCGGTGTGGTAGAAGATATTCATTTATGAATGTTTGGGATATCCTACAAACTTGCATTGAACTGACATTGCCTTGAGCTTGTCCGGATTTTGCTTTTTAACATAGGCCGGACAACCCCTATCTAACTCGTTTAAGAGATGGTCTCTTCCCATTCCATATCTCATATGGAGTGGTAGGCAACGGATTTGGTCGGAACTCTATTCAATAGGTATGCAGCTATCTCAAGTGCATAACCCCAAAAGGAAATAGGTAACTCAGCAGTACTCATCATAGAGCACACCATATCTAACAGGGTGTAATTCCTCCGCTCCGAAACTCCATTGTGATGTGGTGTATACAGAGGAGGAAGCTGAGAGAGAATCCCATTCTCTTTTAAGTAGTCTCTGAATTCCATGCTAAAGTATTCTTCTCCCCGATCATATCGAAGGATTTTAATACTTTTACCCGTCTGGTTCTCATCTTCGTACTTATTTTCCTTGAATTTCTCAAAGGGTACAGACTTGTGTTTCAACAGGAACACATGTCCAAATCTTGAGAGATCATCAGCGAAAGTAATAAAGTATGAGGAACCATTCCTGGCATTTGTAGACATGGGACCGCATGCATCACTATGTATATGTCCAAGAGTTTAGTAGCTCTTTCTTCGTGTCCAGTAAACGGAGATTTGGTCATCTTGCCTTTGAGACATGATTGGCAAGTTTCATAAGATGTAAATTCGAATGTATTCAAATATTCATCCTTATGCAACTCAGCTAGTCTTGTCGCATTAATATGACCTAGTCTACAATACCATAAGAAGGCTTCATTCATTTCTGAATTGTTCCTCTTGTGTGTGTTCTGTATACTTAGAATAGTTTTGTGATTTAGAACATATATATCGTTATACAACGTACCATACCCAATCAACACTTGATTTAGGAAAATATTCACAATATTTTTGGTACGAAATAACAGTCACTCAGAATTATTGTGTTACCACTTGGTAATACAAGGTGATATTCGCCAACTGTTTTGGCTACAACAATTGCACCAGTCCCTACTTTTAAAAACATATCATCCTTTTCCAGTTCTCTTCCTCTCTATAGCCCATGTAACAAATTAGATACGTGGGATCCTGATTCGATATCTAATACTCAGGACGTAGAGCAAACTGAGAAATAGTTCTCGGTAACGAACACACCCGAAGAAGATGCATCAACATGCTCCTTCTTATTTTGGGTGGCGTGGGAATCCTGAACGACGGATCGTACCAATAAACGACGGAACCCTAAACGACGGATCGTACCAATAACCCTATACTAGTTCTGCAAAAAGAGTTTTGAGAGGTTATACCGATCGATCCGTGTTCTTCGGTCTTCAACCTCTGCCCAAGCTCCTCGCAGCTGCCTCGATGAAGTTCAGTCTCCGGCCTCCCTCGTCGAAGACGATCCACGTAGAGGATTAGTAATGCGGTCTCCCGCTTCAAAACCCGAAGCAACTCGGGCATCCAATTTGCTAGCCTAGATACCCAAGATGAAGTAGAGAGAGCGTGTGAATACTTTGTCTCAAAACACCTAAGGATTCTCAACTCATGAGATGGAATGGGTGGAGGTTGAAGAAGAAGCCATTGGTGAAGAAGTGTGAGCTCAAGACTTGGCACAAAGAAAAAGCAAGGGAAGAAAGTATTTGTTCTTTTCTTGAGTTGTTTTGGCCAAGTGTTTGTGAGTGTTATATTGTTGTGAGAATTAACAACTAAAGAAAAACCTAACCAAGAAAAGATCTGCCTCTACTCACAATAATATCTCACTCACAAAATATCCAAACTAAAACAAAAACCCTCAAGTCACAATGAATGCACTAAGCCAAGACTTGCATTCACACTTTCCATCACAATAAAATTAAACATTTAAAACTAAATGTTTAATCCAAGAATAAAAATGGCAACCCCTAAAGTAAACTCGTAACGAATTACAAGAATACCCCTCATCCGTATATACATACCTGCATCCGTATTCCGACTGAATACAAATACAACGAGACGAAAATAATCCAAAAATATAATACTAAGATCCATCTTAAACCAAAGCCCACTAGTATTATCTGTCCGATCATGATCCGTGCACAAGTGCACGAATATGATCGAATCCTGCCATAAAACCATACGGCCTCTACAACGTTTCGCCCGAACCAGGGAAACCCTCTGTGTAGGACTCTAAAGACTCGTCAATACGATGGCAGCGGGTTTAACCACAAGCACGTCAGTGGCACTAGTTGTACGTAACGGCTGCCCAGGTATTGAGCGAAACGGAGGCTGACGAGCAAACTCATCCTGAAACCCTACTGAGCCTGACAGTGACAATATCCGTAAAGTCCGGTCCGTTCGTTTATGAGTATCGCATATCGAGTCTAGGGGTGTGGATAAAGTCAGACCCCTAATAACTTGACATTTAGTGTCGGTATGAAGCATATCACCAACTGATAAACTACTGATCCGAATCAGTAATTTTCGTCTACCCTGGTTGAGGATTTCTGGTGATGGCCACCCGTGCACACCGCGACATCAACCCCCAATATACCGGGAAAGACGAATCCCCTGATGATCCGCTCACTGCCTCTATGTAGATCGGGACTGTACCCAACTAAAACCTGTTTGCATGACTCCTTTGAGCCATGGTATGGTAGTAATCAAAGCACATTGGGAACTCACACGAGACAAATGACGATCTCAGGTCGATAGACTAACCTGTACACATGTCACCAGGGAACTGCTATCTGACAATAGGTATAATACCAACTTGCATATTTCCGGCGAGTCCGTCCGGTGTAGTCATAACCCAATGAGCACATGTATACATCTTAGGTGAACCAACTGACACCAATGGCTTGTGAGACCGGCCACCTCCCCTCGTCGGGGTCTCGATCCGTATACACTAGTCTACTCTTGGAGTATCGATGCCCAGTCTCAAAACTCTCACGACTAGGGACACTTTAAGGATGTGCTTATAGACCATCCAACTCTCCCATATCTGATCTCCATCATACTGTTGGTAGTCAAGCATGAATCCTATAGGCTCTATCTGTGATCTGTAATGTCACCTGAAGCATGTACACGATAATAAAGACAAACCAGATAGCATACTATCATCTCAAGTAAGACCGTTCTACCGGTATAGGTCCTCCCTCAATCATTGCAATCACGTGCCTGTGATCCAATAATTGACTTGAGGGCACTATAGCCAACAATCTCCCACTTGCACTTAAGGCTAATTATTGCGATGTTGCATATTCATAGCCCGTGTGATACCGAACACCAAATATCTCTACTAATCAGTTTCACAAAGCTCGTTTGTAAAACTATCACGTTCGAGAAATAGCCTCAGTGAGTGGATCCGCTCTAATGTTTCTTTCTATGTCTCTCTTTATCTCAACTTCACGGAGAAAGTCATCTCCCGAAATGAGCAATATTTGTGTTAGAATATTCCTGGATATCTGATGGGACCCAGTTCACAAATGAACTCCAAATCCAGTAAACTTCTCAGACTATATCATCAACTGAATTTAATCAGTATCCTGCGCCATGCTTCCCTCAGTATCCTCTTGGACCACCTGTCCAAACTACTGCACCTCAAAAGTTGGAAAACTATAACTCTGACAGTCACTCCGTCATCCAGGTCACCTTGGAATCCGGGAATGATAACTGTCTCCCGAAGGAGGCTATCATTACTAAATCCCTAGAACATCCACTTATGTTCATAAACTGCTTCCGAACGTTTCTCCAGGATTGGATTAATATATAAACTTATTTCATCTAGTGCAAAAAACAACATCTAGTGTGGTACATGACATCTCACGATTGACTCAATTGCCTAAGCAAGTGATATACCAATCATGCACATCCCTCTCTCCTTTAGTCTATAAGACACCTTTAGAGAGGGTGACTCCATCACCCGCAGGTACACCACCATGCCAGGAGTCGTCCATTCTAAAACACCTTTAGAATAGTGTCAAAGTACCCAGATTGGGAAACTACCCAAATCTAGATCTAAAACCATAGATCTAGTAACCAGAATGCCAGATATAATATCCATATCCTATATGGAGAAACTACTGTGTGACAACCACAGTATAACTGATCGTAGTATAGGAATTTCATTTCCTACAAAGTGTATGTCATCCAAATACCAGGACATCACACCCTACTACCTTCTTAACAGATCCATCTCCTATTCTGATGAAGTCAAAGCCTATGACTGTCATATCAAAAATCGATGATCTATCTCCTCTATACTTTCTTTAGTCTATAAATATACACAAGCTCCTTGTCCACTATGCTTCTGCTGCTTCCACTGACTACAACAACCCTCTGGCAGAGTCATATACACGTGCACTTCTAAAACTAGTTTAGAACGACGCTATACTCATCCTCCTGCCGGGTTTCATAGTCTAGAACAGCAGTAATGGCAAGTCTGGGTAAATAAGAACCTCCAAGTCACCGTCTTTGGGGATACCGAAGTACCTCTCGGGTGCCTGAGGTTACCCACCATATCTGCGGAGTGGCTAATGGAATGTCAAACCCGATTGATTCTTTAGCTTCTATTAAATTTTCAGTAATCGTTTGTGGTTCTGGAATCACTTCCAATCGTACCATACTCCCACTACTGTTTTCTGAAAAAATCCATTTTGCTAAAACTATGGCGAGTCAAGATCAATATGACTATTGATCTTCCAGATGGTAGAAAGTTAACCCTCGTCATAGCCTGGGATAACCCATAAACTGCGATTACTGAAACGTGCCTTGAGTTATCCAGAGTCTGGTTTTAAGTATAAGCCGGACAACTCCATATACCTTAACATCGTTAAGATATGAACCATTCTATATACAATATAGAAACAGAGGCGCCGATTTAATTGGAACCAGATTCAAATCATGCAGCTGTCTCCAGTGCATGTCAACTAAATGGAGAGAGACTGATCAGCATTACTCAACTAGGAGTGTATCCAGATATAAGTAATCTGAAAGAGAAGCAAGTTCTCACAACCATTACTATCAACTGAATACCAAATACACGTATCTACATCTTCGATCACCTTGAAGAATCCTGATACTTGCTTCACGTGGTTCTCTACTTTATTCTTGTACCTATAACTTCTCAAAACTTAGACCTTGTATTTCTACGAAACACTTGTCTAAACCTGGAGAAGTCATAAGTAAACAGAATATAGTACGAGTACCAACCCCTCTGTCCTAATGGACACTGGACAACATACAATACTTTGTATAAGTCCCCTGAGCTGAATAACTCAGACCTTGTGCGTCGTAGTTGAAAGTTGTACTATGGTTAAGAAGAATTACACCGTTGTTGAATGCTCCTTATCTAACCATCAAC
Organism: Agapanthus africanus; assembly: GCA_030015575.1. Taxonomy (NCBI): domain Eukaryota; kingdom Viridiplantae; phylum Streptophyta; class Magnoliopsida; order Asparagales; family Amaryllidaceae; genus Agapanthus; species Agapanthus africanus. The sequence goes on along the minus strand of JASDDO010000014.1, from coordinate 465,691,222 downwards.
TGATATAGGTAAATGTCATGGACATAATTTCAAAAAGTCATATCTCACTTTATAAAATAAACGTACAGATATATCAGTTTGAAATTGGTGCATAACAACGGATATTCAAAACCAAATATTTGCTGTCAGGCAAAACCCCAGGTGATATCCTCAAATATCACCAATTGCAACGAATTCCGATATAATGAGGATATAATCACCTAATTCCCAATAACTTACTCCCACTCATCATCTGTAAAACCATACAGATGTGAGAATCAAAACTTGGTAAATACATACCCTGGAGAAAAGATCTAATTGGGAAATCAGTTTTTCAATTAACAATGCATAGTGAAACTGAAAAATGAAAATGTTTTTAAGGGGTATCCGGGTATTCCGAGTAATTCCTCTTCCATTATCCATACCCATGACTTTAACCGTATATTTCTTTGCCATCTCTCCAAATCCCTTTATTTGTCTTTACTCATTACCTTTTGTACACCACCCTTAGGCTAAATGGTTTTCTTCCTTCCCTACCGTTCGGCACCAGCCTATGGTTTGGAAGAAGACTATCCAATTAGCGTAATAGGTGTACTCTCCTAATCCAAGGAGCCCTCCCAACCTGAGAAAAGGTAATGATAAAAGACAACATGAATAATCCTATTCAATTTCTCCTGAACCGAAGAAATGCAAAGGTGAAGTAGGAGTGGCGATGATATACGCGGTTTGGTCGTGAATGATAGCAGTTATAATTTACTTTGCCTTCTTTCTAATCCTTTTATTTTGTCTTTACTTATTACCTTCTGTATACCATACTTAGGCTAATTGGTTTTCTTCCTTCCCCACCTTTCGACACCTGCCTATGGTCTGGAAGAAGACTATCTAATAAGCGCAATAGGTGTACTCTCTCCTAATCCTAGGAGCCCTCGCAACCCGAGAGAAGGTAAAAGGAAAAGACAACTGAATAGTCCTATTCAATTTCTCTATAACCGGAAACCATTCTTGAATCTGAAACAAGTTTCTTCGAGTTCGTATGTATTATACGATGGTCATATCTAATAAATGTGGATCTTCGTAGTGATACAGAATGTTCCGGAGAAATGTAAAGGGTAAAAGTAGGAGTGGCAATGAGGTATGCAACTCAGACAATTCAAAAGCCAATGTATTTTAAGAAGGTTCGGTTAACTTAGTTTATGAGTTCTAGTCTAGGGTCGGGTCATGGTCGCTTCCAAAGAGGAGAGAAAAGAAACACTCAACATACACTCTAACCTAGATCAGAATGGTCAATCACTTTATCTAATCAGGATGTCTCCCACTGTATCATAAAATTCTCCTCCAAACGTGGAAGAAGAATTATTCGGGTTCATCTAAAATCACCCGAGAAGTAAACCAACTCATCAGTGGGTATCGGGATCCAACTATCATCGCATGATAACCTGATGGAATCCACCCACGTTATCACACTCAAGAAGGTATGCGCATGCCTGGCAAGTTTCATGTATGTTTGAAACTCCCAATATGATTTCTACCCCATGCTCTTATGACCTTGACGAAGGCCGACATATCATAAATCACATGTCAAGTTCTACTCGTCATTGTCCAGGTTAATTTGAACCCACCCGTACATACCCTTGACGAAGTCCAAAATAGTAGTACGACTGTCCCAAACCAACACATCTATCTATGCAATAGAAAAGCAACAAATAGCTACCATACACTATGCCATGACGAAGGCCAATAAACATAGCATGAATACTAAGTGCTACCCGTCTGAAATGATGGAGGGCTATGAATGGTTTTTGGCGAAAAACATTTAACGTAATGAACTTGATATCGTTGAAGGAACCGGATATCTTTTTACAAATATATATATAGTGGCGAAAACCTTTGCTAAAGAGGTCATTTCCGGTGAAGGGATCTCGGCTCTTTCATCGTGGAATGAGGTGCAGGATATTCCAACTGAATATCTCGACGCAAAGAAAAAAAGTAATCGACTATAGTGAAGTTATTACCCTGACGCAAACTTCTGCCCAAAAGGTCACTCCCGGTGAGTGGATCTCGGCTCTTACCTCGTAGAATGAGGTGCTGGTTATTCATATCCGAATAACACTGTGCAAAACAAAAGAAAACGTCCTTGTAATAACAGCCTTTTTTTTAAAATTGTTCCAACAATATCGAATAGGTCTGTTTTCCTTGCATTGATTTTGTAGGGTTCGTAGGCACTCTTGTGAAGGTTCAAAAGGCATCAAACATGCCCGGATAAAAATTTAGACGTGCCGAACAACCCAAAGCCGGGATCTTTGCTAGATTATTAGGTTTAAACATGCAAGATGATAACTTTTATCTAAGTTTGAGGGATTACAACCTTTGTAGTCCGCTCCTTCGCTTCACAAGCTCCGAGTAGAAGTCCCTTTGCCGCGATCCACGATCTCCCGGACTCATGAGAGGCTCCACGACTCGAACGATCCATGCTAGCTTGAAGTGTTCCAAATCTCCGATGATCTACGTCGAAGTTGCAAAGACTCAAGCTTTCTCACTCTAAAGAGATGAACACACTAATCTCATGGGCTAGATGAGATGAGGATGAGAGAGTAGTAATTTTGCTTTCTTTTTAAATCATTTTCTCATATTTATTCATCACTTAAAGAAAATCAAGTAAGCTTCTTCAAGAGAGAAGAAGATGGTAATGGAAAATGAATAAACATGATAATCCTTTTGTGATGAATAGAAATAAAAGCTATATGATTAATATATCAACCATGGTCAAGGATGAGTGGATAAGAATGAGTAGAGAATAAACTAGAGTTAGGGTTTGGTTGGGTTAAAAATGTGTCATCCAAAAATATCTTTACAATGACAAAAGAAAAATGCTTCTAGAAGGTGCATGAAGCATCTAACCCTAATCAAACCCTAACCTCAATTAATCATCCTTAAACATGTTTAACAATTAATCATATCATGTCACAATAATATATATCACATATATATTATATATTTGCAAAAAAAGAAAATAATACAATTAACATATATCGCATATATATCAATGTATCATCCATTGAGAAAATGAAATAATAAAGCGAGACAATATTAGATAATGTAATAATATATCATATATATTATTATACATTAAATCATTGAATCAACACTTGATCCGACGATCCGGCTATATCGAATATTACCGACTAATATATCATTTACCGATTCATCGAATCAACACTTGATCCGATGAACCGGTTCATATCTAAATATCGCGAGAATATAATACGGTATCTCATATCGCATTATTCTCGGTCCTGTACATATCACATATATGCCTCTACTCCGTTTCGCCTGAGCCAAGAAACCTCTGTGTAGGACTCTAAAGAATCGTCAATACGCCGGTAGCAGGTGATGATCATATCAAACACCCACAAGCTGCAAGCGGTCAGCTAAACGTAACAGCCACCCAGGTATTGAGCGATCAGAAGATCAACAAGCTAGCCTGTGCGTTCTCCTGTGAATCCAATCAGTAACACTCCCGTACAGTCCGGTCTGTTCGTCTGATATGTCGCATATCAAGTCTAGGGGTGGTATACGTCAGACCCCAGTAACCGATAAGTCGTGTCGATGTGTGGCTCATAACGGGTCGAGAAACTACTAGTAACACTTACCAGTAAATCTCTATATCAGCCCTGGCCAGGGACTTCCAGTTATAGCCAATCGAACACAGCACAACATCAACTCCCTATACCGGGAGAGAAGAATCCCCTCCTATCGCTCATTGCCTCCATGTGATTCGGGACTGTACCCAAAAGCCACCGTTTTGCACGCCATCTTGGACGTGGTAAGGTGGAAATCAAAGCACAGTGGGAATCACACAAGACTCTATGACGATCTCGGGTCTACAGACTACCCTGTACCAGTGTCACCGGAGAACTGCCATCTGACGTGTGGTATATCACTATCTGGAGTTCTCGGCGAGTCCGTCCAGTGTACTCAGTCTTCACTGAGCACCCGTACACCATCTCTGATGTCAAACACCGATGGATATGGGATCATCCATCGCCCATCATATGGGTCAAGATGCGTATACGCTAGTCTACTCTGGTGTATCAATGCCCTGTCTCGATATACCCTCGACTAGGAACAGTTATAGGATGTACTCATCAGCTACCGTGGCCCCACTAGTATGATCTCATCATAGTCCCAGTAGTCGAGTACAGATCCTAAGGGCTTTATCAACATGTGAGAGTAAAACAGTAAACCAATACAAGTCAACATGTTAAGATAAAGTGAAACCAAATAGCATACTATCATGACGAGCAAGAAAGTCATCTCTATATATATCCAAGCATCCATTATAATATACATCATATGTACAACAATGGCCTCTAGGGCATATACATAACTAACAATCTCCCACTTGCACTAAGGCCAGCTGCTGTAGTATCTCATACCTAGCATCCCGAATAATCTCTCAAACTGTATCTGGGGAATAGCCTTCGTGAATGGATCCGCAGTGTTGTCCTTCGTATCTACTCTCCTGACCTCGATCTCCCGGCGATCAACTATCTCCCTGATCAGGTGATACCGTCTCAGAATATGTCTGGACTTCTGATGGGACCTGGGTTCCTTGGCTAATGCCACAGCTCCATTGTTATCGCAATACAGAGGTATTGGATGCTCAATGGATGCAACCACTCCAAGTTCACTAATGAACTTCTTGATCCAGACAGCCTCTTTGGCAGCATCGTTGGCAGCGATGTATTCAGCCTCCATCGTCGAGTCTGTAACGGTATCCTTGGAACTTTTCCAACATACCGCCCCTCCATTGAGGGTAAAGACAAATCCCGAGTGCGACTTAGAGTCGTCCTTATCACTTTGGAAGCTGGAATCGGTAAAGGACTCCACCTGGAGTTCTCCGTTACCATACACCAAGAACATCTCCTTAGTCCTTCGTAAGTACTTGAGAATGTTCTTTACTGCTGTCCAATGACTCTCTCCAGGATCTGCTTGATACCGACTCACTACACTTAGTGAGTATGCTACATCGGGTCTGGTACATAGCATCGCATACATGATAGAGCCTACTGCCGAAGCATAGGGTATCCCTTGCATGCGAGCTCTCTCCAAATCAGTCTTGGGAGACATCTCTTTGGAGAGAGTGAGTCCAGAGATCGTGGGTTGGTTCCCACGCTTGGATTCTTCCATACTAAACCTATTTAGTATGGTGTCAATGTACCTGGATTGGGACAATCCCAATATTCGTTTAGATCTATCTCTATAGATCATGATTCCCAATATGCAGGAGGCATCACCTAGATCTTTCATTGAGAATCTCTGTGATAAGAAGAGCTTGACTGATTGCAGCATAAGAATATCATTTCCTATCAAGAGTATGTCATCCACGTACAATACGAGGAAGACAACCTTACCCTCTGCTTCCTTCTTATAGATACAAGGTTCATCTATATTTTTGATGAAGTCAAACTCTTTGACTACAACATCAAAACAGATGTTCCAACTCCGCGATGCTTGCTTTAACCCATAAATGGATTTAAGCAGCTTGCACACCTTTCTGCTGCTCCCACTATCTACGAAGCCCTCTGGCTGAGTCATGTACACGCACTCTTCTAAATCAACGTTTAGAAAGGCGGTCTTAACATCCATTTGCCAGATTTCGTAGTCATGGTATGCAGCAATGGCAAGTAAGATCCGGATGGACTTAAGCATAGCCACTGGAGAAAAGGTTTCGTCATAATCCACACCTGGTCGTTGACGAAAACCCTTTGCTACAAGTCTAGCTTTGAAAGTCTCAACTTTTCCATCTACACCAAATTTCTTTTTAAAAATCCACTTGCTCCCAATGGGTTTTACCCCTTCAGGAGCATTTTCTAAAATCCATACTTTATTGGTGTACATGGATTCCATCTCAGATCGCATTGCATCCAGCCATTTCACAGAGTCACCACTTGTGATGGCCTGCTCGAAACTAGTCGGTTCATCATCATCCATGATGCAGTCCTCGCTACCACCATCAATGAGAAAACCGTAGTATCTCTCAGGTGGACGAGAAACCCTACTAGATCGGCGGAGAGGCTGGGGTTCGTCGGGTACTACTGAATCCTCTGGTTCCACTAAATCATCTGTTGTAGTTTGTGTCGCTGGAACCTCTTCCAGTTCTACCTCATTGCCATCAATTTCTTTTGCAAGAAATTCCTTTTCTAAAAAGGTGGCATATTGAGAAACAAACACTTTTTGTTCCTCAGCGTGATAGAATATATATCCATAAGAATCTTTTGGATATCCTACAAACTTACATATACCTGATCTTGCCTCGAGTTTGTCCGGATTTTGCTTTTTAACATAGGCCGGACAACCCCATATCTTAACTCATTTAAGAGATGGTCTCTTCCCATTCCATATCTCATATGGAGTGGTAGGCACCGATTTAGTTGGAACTCTATTCAATAGATATGTGGCTGTCTCCAGCGCATAACCCCAAAAGGAGATAGGTAACTCAGCAGTGCTCATCATAGAGCGCACCATATCTAATAGGGTGCGATTCCTCCGCTCCGATACACCGTTGTGCTGTGGTGTATAAGGAGGAGTAAGCTGAGAGAGAATCCCATTCTCTTTTAGATAATCCCGAAACTCATTACTTAAGTATTCACCTCCTCGATCAGATCGAAGAATGTTAATACTTTTGCCCGTTTGATTCTCTACTTCGTGCTTATATTCTCTGAATTTCTCAAAAGCTTCAGACTTGTGTTTCATCAGGAACACATGTCCGAATCTAAAGAGATCGTCAGTGAATGTAATGAAGTAGGAAGAACCGTTCCTGGCATGCGTAGACATGGAACCGCATACATCACTATGTATTAGTCCTAAGAGTTCAGTAACTCTTTCTCCGTATCCACTAAACGGAGCTTTGGTCATTTTTCCTTTGAGACATGAATGGAAAGTATCATAAGATGATAATTCGAACGGATTCAAACAACCATCCTTATGTAACTTAGGCAGTCGTGTCGCATTGATATGACCAAGTCTACAATGCCACAAGTAGGATTCGTTCATATCTGAACTTTTCCTCTTGTGTGTGTTTTGTATATTCAGGACTGTATTCTGATTTAGAATGAATATGCCATTATGTAACGAGCCTGATGCAATCAACTTTTGATCTAGGAATATGTTCATAACATTATCCTTTACTACAAAATTATATCCTTCTTTACTTAATAAAGAAACTGATATAATATTGCACATCATGTTCGGTATATAATAGCACTCATTTAGAATCAGTGTATTACGACTTGGTAATACAAGGTGATATTCGCCAACTATTTTGGCTACAATACTTGCACCGTTCCCTACTTGAACGGAATGATCACCTTTTCCCAGTTCTCTACCTTTCCGTAGCCCATGTAACTGTTTACATATGTGGGATCCTGATCCGGTATCTAATACCCAGGACGTAGGGCGAACTGAGAAACAGTTCTCAATAACTAACACACCCGAAGAAGATGCATCAACATGCATGTTCTTTTGGGCGGCTTGAGAATCCAGATATTCTCCTGTTTCCTGTTCAGTCTTATAACTCTTAAAAGAAAGAACGGGTCCAACGTTCCCTAGCTCAGTACAATAATCGGGTTCAGTCAATACATCCATATTATTATCTTGATTATGGCCTGACATGGTCGCTACCTGGAGAGAGAGAGAAGAAAACACTTTAGCGTATGCTCTTGCAAGATTAGATTGGTTATTATCTTATCTAATCAGGATGTCTCCCACTGTTTTTATCAAATCTACCTTCAAACCCTAAAAGGTAAGATTAGCCGGGATTAATTACACCCTACAATTTCGTCAATCTTTCAGCCAGATCAGTGTCGGTACTTTGAGGGAGGTTCCCCGTGCTTTCGCACGGACCTAAGTAAAGTAAACCTCGTTTTCCCAGAGGCGTAACCCCGTTAACACTTTTCTAGATACCTACTTGAATGACTAATTGTCCTGTATAAAACTCTCTCAGGAGTAACTCCTACTCGCAGTGGGTATCGGGATCCAACTATCTCATAGGAGGTATGCAATCTCATTGCAAATTTCAACACTTGAAATTCCCGATAATATTTTTACCCCTAGTGTCTTATGACCTTAACTATGGTCAACAAATCACAAGCACTAGTCAAGTTCTACCCGTCATTTCTTGATTAATTTAGACCCACCCACATGACCCTTAACTATGGTCAACAAAGTCATATGACTGTCCTAATTAATCACATCTTATGTTATATAGGAAAACATCACTTAGCTACTGTACACTGCGCCTTAACTATGGTCAACAAACGCAGCACGAATACTAAGTACTCTATTTTCCTAAAATGACGGAGGGTTACGCAGGTTTTTCAGAAAACCCCGAGCGTAATGAACTTGATATCGTCGTAGAATCGAGTGTTTTTGAAAAGGAGTGTTTTTGAGGCTTTTCTTAGTTTTGCTAAAGGGGTCACTCCCGGTGAAGGGATCGTCGGCCCTTTCCTCATCGAATAAGGTGCAGGATATATCATATATACCGCTGTGCAAAGCAAAACACTAAAAGTAATCAAAAGACAAACCGAGTTTCGTAGCATCTGCTAGTTTCGCTAAAGGAGTCACTCCCGGTGAAGGGATCTTGGTCCTTTCCTCATCGAATAAGGTGCAGAATATATCATATATATCGCTGTGCAAAGCAAAACTGTAGCTACCCTTTTTATAAAGTTTTGATTCTATAACATCTTTAGGTTTCTTTTCCTTTTATTAATCTCATTAATAAAAATCCCATCAGCTTATGCTTCCTAAGCATTACAGAAGAAACGAAAGCAGTAATATTTATATATCAGCATATATATATATATATATATATATATATAATATAAGCATTCGTCTCAGGCAGTAATATGATCTCATCACAGAACATTGCAGCAGAAGAACATATATGAAATATTGGATATTCTAGGACGTCCGTGTTTTCAATACGAGCCTATATAAAACACGGATTCCACTGTCGCGACGAATAGCCAAACCCACATCCCAAGACCCCTACGAGAGCGGCAAGTAACACTGCCAATTCTAAGGTTAGGAGACCCGGTCTCGACTCCTCGAGATGGCCTCCCACTGGATCCTAGAACCCGGTTACTTGTGCTCCCCTCCTTGGGTCTACCTAATGCGGAAAAGTAAATAATATACACTGGTGACATCAACCGCAACCTGGAAGTGCCCCAAATAAAAGAATATTACATTACAGATGAATTTTACATGAATGAAAATAAAAACCCTCATCTCACATAAAACCCCCGGCTATTCTGAACGCGACGATCCAATATAACATATCACAGCAACACATAATATCACATATCATCAACGTAAGTAAATATGCACATCCCAATTGTCGTTGACATATAGCAACGAAATCGGCGATATCACATATTACACTTACGGTCACAGAAAAGAAAGTGTAAAACTACAATATTTGGAATTCACAATTACTTTAGACATCATAAATCCGAAATATCACATAGTTCGCATTTCATGCCTAACTCTATGAATTCCACATATTGTATCACATTCCAGATAAATAGACAGTATTAAACTTTCCGAACAGATAATTAAACACCCAAAATTTCCCAAAGTGCTCAACTCTTGAGCGGAGTTCAAATAATCCCAGAATATGTCACAGTACCAGTGATCCAGCCGTAGAAGGGTCAAGCCAACGCCTCACATGTGGCACGCCGTACTGCCCCAAACCCGAAGGTTCAAAAGGCAGTTCAAGACGGTCACATAATCAAGTTAAGGTTTGTTGTCTTCTAGAGGGTCCACCGCTTAACTTGTACAATTTTCCGAAAGATTTAAACCCAGTAAAAATTCAACGCTTGAAAGTTTGCCGTGCCGGGATAAAGTGGGTTAATGATATCCGTTCAACTAGTTTAACAGTTTCTAAATATCCGGAAAGAAATACGAATTTAAAATTTCCGATCGAATCTACTATTACAAAATAAACCCCAGATTTAAACAACACTGGAATCACTTTTAAAAATATCCAGAAGCATCAACAAGTACCTACGGTTATTACCATAAAATCCACGTGTCGCCAATCCATGAATCCGCCGCGGAACCGCCGCGCAAGCATGCTTGCGCCGCAGTTTTCCTGCCTAACTCTTTGAATTCCAAATATTGTATCACATTCCAGATAAATAGACAGTATTAAACTTTCCGAACAGATAATCAAACACCCAAAATTTCCCAAAGTGCTCAACTCTTGAGCGGAGTTCAAATAATCCCAGAATATGTCACAGTACCAGTGATCCAGCCGTAGAAGGGTCAAGCCAACGCCTCACATGTGGCACGCCGTACTGCCCCAAACCCGAAGGTTCAAAAGGCAGTTCAAGACGGTCACATAATCGAGTTAAGGTTTGTTGTCTTCTAGAGGGTCCACCGCTTAACTTGTACAATTTTCCGATAGATTTAAACCCAGTAAAAATTCAACGCTTGAAAGTTTGCCGTGCCGGGATAAAGTGGGTTAATGATATCCGTTCAACCAGTTTAACAGTTTCTAAATATCCGGAAAGAAATACGAATTTAAAATTTCCGATCGAATCTACTATTACAAAATAAACCCCAGATTTAAACAACACTGGAATCACTTTTAAAAATATCCAGAAGCATCAACAAGTACCTACGGTTATTACCATAAAATCCACGTGTCGCCAATCCATGAATCCGCCGCGGAACCGCCGCGCAAGCATGCTTGCGCCGTGGTTCCGCCACCGTAAGCATGCTTGCGCCGTGGTTCCGCCACCGTTTGGATGAATTGAGGGCTCGGGTTTTATGGTAATTCTTAGAATTCCCTGCTGATTTTTTTACATATTTTTAATTCACAAAAATCCCAAATTTTGAAAAATTTCCAGAGAGGGGGCTTTTTCCGTCGGTTCGGGTTCGATCGGAGTTTTAACTTCGTAAACACGTCGCCTAATGCTCTAGCTAGGCTCTGATACCACTGTAGGGTTCCTAGGCACTCTTGTGAAGGTTCAAAAGGCATCAAACATGCCCGGATAAAAATTTAGACGTGCCGAACAACCCAAAGCCGGGATCTTTGCTAGATTATTAGGTTTAAACATGCAAGATGATAACTTTTATCTAAGTGTGAGGGATTACAACCTTTGTAGTCCGCTCCTTCGCTTCACAAGCTCCGAGTAGAAGTCCCTTTGCCGCGATCCACGATTTCCCGGACTCATGAGAGGCTCCACGACTCGAACGATCCATGCTAGCTTGAAGTGTTCCAAATCTCCGATGATCTACGTCGAAGTTGCAAAGACTCAAGCTTTCTCACTCTAAAGAGATGAACACACTAATCTCATGGGCTAGATGAGATGAGGATGAGAGAGTAGTAATTTTGCTTTCTTTTTAAATCATTTTCTCATATTTATTCATCACTTAAATAAAATCAAGTAAGCTTCTTCAAGAGAGAAGAAGATAATAATGGAAAATGAATAAACATGATAATCCTTTTGTGATGAATAGAAATAAAAGCTATATGATTAATATATCAACCATGGTCAAGGATGAGTGGATAAGAATGAGTAGAGAATAAACTAGAGTTAGGGTTTGGTTGGGTTAAAAATGTGTCATCCAAAAATATCTTTATAATGACAAAAGAAAAATGCTTCTAGAAGGTGCATGAAGCATCTAACCCTAATCAAACCCTAACCTCAATTAATCATCCTTAAACATGTTTAACAATTAATCAAATCATGTCACAATAATATATATCACATATATATTATATATTTGCAACAAAAGAAAATAATACAATTAACATATATCGCATATATATCAATGTATCATCCATTGAGAAAATGAAATAATAAAGCGAGCCAATATTAGATAATGTAATAATATATCATATATATTATTATACATTAAATCATCGAATCAACACTTGATCCGACGATCCGGCTATATCGATTATTACCGACTAATATATCATTTACCGATTCATCGAATCAACACTTGATCCGATGAACCGGTTCATATCTAAATATCGCGAGAATATAATACGGTATCTCATATCGCATTATTCTCGGTTCAGCACATATCACATATGTGCCTCTACTCCGTTTCGCCTGAGCCAAGAAACCTCTGTGTAGGACTCTAAAGAATCGTAAATACGCCGGTAGCAGGTGATGATCATATCAAACACCCACAAGCTGCAAGCGGTCAGCTAAACGTAACAGCCACCCAGGTATTGAGCGATCAGAAGATCAACAAGCTAGCCTGTGCGTTCTCTTGTGAATCCAATCAGTAACACTCCCGTACAGTCCGGTCTGTTCGTCTGATATGTCGCATATCAAGTCTAGGGGTGGTATACGTCAGACCCCAGTAACCGATAAGTCGTGTCGATGTGTGGCTCATAACGGGTCGAGAAACTACTAGTAATACTTACCAGTAAATCTCTATATCAGCCCTGGCCAGGGACTTCCAGTTATAGCCAATCGAACACAGCACAACATCAACTCCCTATACCGGGAGAGACGAATCCCCTCCTATCGCTCATTGCCTCCATGTGATTCGGGACTGTACCCAAAAGCCACCGTTTTGCACGCCCTCTTGGACGTGGTAAGGTGGAAATCAAAGCACAGTGGGAATCACACAAGACTCTATGACGATCTCGGGTCTACAGACTACCCTGTACCAATGTCACCGGAGAACTGCCATCTGACGTGTGGTATATCACCATCTGGGAGTTCTCGGCGAGTCCGTCCAGTGTACTCAGTCTCCACTGAGCACCCGTACACCATCTCTGATGTCAAACACCGATGGATATGGGATCATCCATCGCCCATCATATGGGTCAAGATGCGTATACGCTAGTCTACTCTGGTGTATCGATGCCCTGTCTCGATATACCCTCGACTAGGAACAGTTATAGGATGTACTCATCGGCTACCGCGGCCCCACTAGTATGATCTCATCATAGTCCCAGTAGTCGAGTACAGATCCTAAGGGCTTTATCAACATGTGAGAGTAAAACAGTAAACCAATACAAGTCAACATGTTAAGATAAAGTGAAACCAAATAGCATACTATCATGACGAGCAAGAAAGTCATCTCTATATATATCCAAGCATCCATTATAATATACATCATATGTACAACAATGGCCTCTAGGGCATATACATAACTAACAGATTTGAATCAACGCAGTTCCATCAATTAATCACACCACAAAAGAACGAAAATATAATGTATGTATATGCCATCCGCATTCGCCACTGGTGTAGGGTTCCTAGGCACTCTTGTGAAGGTTCATAAGGCATCAAACATGCCCGAATAAAATTTTAGACGTGCTGAACAACCCAAAACCAGGATCTTTGCTAGATTATTAGGGTTTAACATGAAAGTAAACATCTTTACCACTAAGTGTGAGAGATTACAACCTTTGTAGTCCGCTCCTTCGCTTCATAAGCTCCGAGTAAAAGTCCCTTCGCCGCGATCCACGATCTCCCGGACTCAAGAGAGGCTCCACGACTCGAACGATCCATGCTAGCTTGTAGTGTTCCGCTTCTCCGATGATCTACGTCGAAGTTGCTATAACCCAAGCTCTCTCACTCTAATGAGGTGAACACCCTAATCTAATGGGCTAGATTAGATGAGGATGATGGAATAGTAATTATGCTATCTTTTTATATCAATTTCTCACAAGAAATCATCACCAAAGGAAAATCTAGTGAGCTATTTCAAAAACTCAAGAGAGAAGAAGATGAAGAATAATGAGATAATCCTTTTGTGATGAATAGTAGATAAGAATATATGATTGATCATGGAACCATGGTCAAAGATGATAAGGTTAACCTTTGTAGAGAATAAACTAGGGCTAGGGTTTGGTTAGGTTAAAAAGAATGAGTCATAAGATAATATCTTACACTTGACAAAAGGAAAGCTTCTAGATGGTGCAAGAAGAAGCTAACCCTAATCAAACCCTAACCTTACTTAATCTCTACTAAACATGTTCCATTATTAATCATATCATGTTGCAATAATATATATCACATATTTATTAAATATTTGCAACAAAAAAAAATAATACAATTAACATATATCGCATATATATCAATGTATTATCCGGTGAGAAAATGAAATAATAAAGTGAGCAAATATTAGATAATGTAATACAATATATCATATATATTATTATACATTAAATCATCGAATCAACACTTGATTCGACGATCCGGCTATATTGAATATAACCGACTAATATATCATGTACCGATTCATCGAATCAACACTTCTGATGACCCGGTTCATATCCAAATATCGCGAGAATACAATACGGTATCTCATATCGTATTATCCTCGGTCCTGCACATATCACATATGTGCCTCTACTCCGTTTTGCCTGAGCCAAGAAACCTCTGTGTAGGACTCTAAAGAATCGTCAATACGCCGGTAGCAGGTGATGATCATATCAAACACCCACAAGCTGCAAGCGGTCAGCTAAACGTAACAGCCACCCAGGTATTGAGCGATCAGAAGATCAACAAGCCAGCCTGTACGTTCTCCTGTGAATCCAATCAGTAACACTCCCATACAGTCCGGTCTGTTCGTCTGATATGTCGCATATCAAGTTTATGGGTGGTATATGTCAGACCCCAGTAACCGATAATTCGTGTCGATGTGAGACTCATAACAGGTCGAGAAACTACTAGTAACACTTACCAGTAAATCTCTATATCAGCCCTGGCCAGGGACTTCCAGTTATAGCCAATCGAACACAGCACAACATCAACTCCCTATACCGGGAGAGACGAATCCCCTCTTATCGCTCATTGCCTCCATGTGATTCGGGACTGCACCCAAAAGCCACCGTTTTGCACGCCCTCTTGGACGTGGTAAGGTGGAAATCAAAGCACAGTGGGAATCACACAAGACTCTATGACGATCTCGGGTCTACAGACTACCCTGTACCAGTGTCACCGGAGAACTGCCATCTGACGTGTGGTATATCACCATCTAGGAGTTCTCGGCGAGTCCGTCCAGTGTACCCAGTCTCCACTGAGCACCTGCATACCATCCTTGATGTCCAACACCGATGGATATGGGATCATCCATCGCCCATCATATGGGTCAAGATGCATATACGCTAGTCTACTCTGGTGTATCGATGCCCTGTCTCGATATACCCTCGATTAGGAACTGTTATAGGATGTACTCATCGACTATCAGGGCCCCACTAGTATGATCTCATCATAGTCCCAGTAGTCGAGTACAGATCCTAAGGGCTTTATCAACATGTGAGAGAAAGACAGTAAACCAATACAAGTCAACATGTTAAGATAAAGGAAAACCAAATAGCATACTGTCATGACGAGCAAGAAAGTCCTCTCTATATATATCCAAGAATCCATTATAATATACATCATATGTACAACAATGGCCTCTAGGGCATATACATAACTAACAACTGGGCCCCGTCATCACCCGTTAAGTTACTTATACAACATCTACTAGTGTACATATAACAATATACAATAATCGCTCCTAGGCATGATAAATGCAACATCACAGATAAGCAATAAGCATCACAGAACAATATAGATAATCTGGGAGCCTCGGGTTTCCTTTGAGCCGCAAGTGAAACCCGACGTTTTCCTGGTCGTGTGGATAGCCTATGCAATGAAAACCTAGACCCCTACGAGCGCTGCAAGTTACCCGCCCAAACCAGAAGCGAGACAGCCCCTTCATCGAAGTGAATGGGCCACCCAGCACTTCATGAAATCCGGTAACTTGAGCACTCCTCCTTGGGTCAACCTGTACCCCCTATGAGTGCGGCGAAAAGCCCGCCAATTCTAGAGTGAGCCCCCTCCTTCTCAACGCTATGAGATGCGGGCCCGTTGCCCTCCAGAACCCGGCTATCCGTGCACTCCATCGCGGGGTAATTCTAGTACAGAAAAGAAAAATATGCACAACGGTGACAACGACCTCAACCCGGTCGTTCCCCAAATAAATAATATCCGAAAATCCCGGCCTACTCAGAAATGAGCTTACAAACAGGCAGTGACGGCAGTCCACATGTCGGACGCTCGCTCGCGATATCAAATGTACAAATAAAACTAAACTGCACTAATATTTCACCCAAGCTATCCATCACGACGAATCCGCAACAACACAGCACAACACAGAATATCAACGTGAATGCCACGTTTGCAAACCCGTCTAAAAGAACTATAGAAATTAGACAAGTTGTACCGATCTAATGACATTCACGGTCGCAGATAGAAATGTATGTACTGTAAACTTTAAACAATGTTAGAAATATCGACTTCGAAATAACCCCTTATAGCCCCCAAACAACTAGATAAAACTATATCCAAACTGGGCTAAACAAGCAATACCACTGAACCAATATTCCAGAGACTAGCAGACACCCAAAATACGAAACCCAAATTCCTCTAGATGGCCGGCCAGCTCGGAAATTAGAGCATTGTGCTCGGGTCAAATTGGGTGGAAGTGGCTCGTATTTGGGGTGCATTCTAGTGGTAATACAAGTAGTCTTCTACAGTTGCTAAAATATTTTTAGAAGACTCAGAAAATTTTGACAGAAACTAGAATATATCGGGTATTGTTTCGGAGTTGTTTCGGTTTCGATAGTTTAACATTGTCTAAACCAACTAGTATGCGGTTAATGGGTTAGCTCTGATACCATGTAGGGTTACGGCAGCGCCCCGGCCATCAATACGTGTCCAAACGAGGAACAAAAACTTTAAAAACCCGGCGCTAACGGAACCCTAAACGACGGATCGTACCATTAACCCTATACCATTTCTGTAAAAAGAGTTTGGAGAGGTTATACTGATCGATCCGTGTCCTTCGGTCTTCAACCTCTGCCCAAGATCCTCACGGCTGCCTCGATGAAGTTCGGTCTCCGGCCTCCCTCGTCGAAGACGATCCACGTCGAGGATTAGTAATATGGTCTCCCGCTTCAAAAACCGAAGCAACTCGGGCATCCAGTTTTCTAGCCTAGATACCCAAGATGAACTAGAGAGAGTGTGTGAATACTTTGTCTCAAAACACCCAAGGATTCTCAACTCATGAGATGGAATGGGTGGAGGTTGAAGAAGAAGCCATTGGTGAAGAAGTGTGAGCTCAAGACTTGGCACAAAGAAAAATCAAGGGAAGAAAGTATTTGTTCTTTTCTTGAGTTGTTTTGGCCAAGTGTTTGTGAGTGTTATTGTTGTGAGAATTAGCAACTAAAGAAAAACCTAGCCAAGAAAAGATCTGCCTCTACTCACAATAATATCTCACTCACAAAATATCCTAACCAAAACAAAAACCCTGAAGTCACAATGAATGCCCTAAGCCAAGACTTGCACTCACACTTTCCATCACAATAAAATTAAACATTTAAAACTAAATGTTTAATCCAAGAATAAAAATGGCAACCCCTAAAGTAAACTTGTAACGAATTACAAGAATACCCCTCATCCGTATATACATACCTGTATCCGTATTCCGACTGAATACGAATACAACGACACGAAAATAATCCAACAATATAATACTAGGATCCGGCTTAAACCAAAGCCCACTAGTATCATCCGTCTGATCATGATCCGTGCACAAGTGCACGAATATGATCGAACCCTGCCATAAAACTATACGGCCTCTACAATGTTTTGACCAAACCAGGGAAACCCTCTGTGTGGGACTCTAAAGACTCGTCAATACACTGGTAGTGGGTTTAACCACAAGCATGTCAGTGGCACTAGCTGCACATAACGACTGCCCAGGTATTGAGCGAAAGGGAGGCCGACGAGCAAACTCATCCTGAAACCCTATTGAGCCTGACAGTGACAATATCCGTACGGTCCGATCCGTTCGTTTATGAGTATCGCATATCGAGTCTAGGGGGTGGATAAAATCAGCCCCCTAATAACTTGACATTTAGTGTCGGTATGAAGCCTATCACCAACGGAGAAACTACTGATCCGAATCGGTAATTCTCGTCTACCCCGGCCGAGGATTTCTGGTGATGGCAACCCGTGCACACCGCGACATCAACCCCCAATATACCGGAAGAGACGAATCCCCTGACGATCCGCTCACTGCCTCCATATGGCTCGGAACTGTACCCAACTAAAACCCGTTTGCACGACTCCTTTGAGCTGTGGTGTCACAACCCGAAAAGTACGGAGCGTGACTGGCATTTAAATTACGAAACGTCTCAAGGCGTACGTAATCTAAGTAAGCCAAAGCCCAGAAATCAAAACCAAATAAGGAAATAGAGTAGAGGAAAACCCAGTTAAGGAAAGCGATTTTAATCAAATAAGTCACATCAAACCTTTAAAAGCAACATCACACTTTTTCCGAAAATTTCGGCAGAGTCTCCTTTGTAAATACTGGCCCCGAACGGGTACAAAACAAGAATATATGTACATCATGAAATAAGGCATCCCCAAGCGGGAGCTAGCTCTTCGCAAAAGGCGGACTCACAATCACACGCAATATATATCATCACCGTGCAAAATAAGCATATAAAGGCACAAAGTAAGGAAATATCACGTCTGCTCAAGTGAGCTCGACCCCAGAGAAACAACATAAAAGTATAAATCTCACTGTCTCATCTCTAAGTAGCTAATACAATAGTAAAAGTGGTAGATACGGTAGATGGAGTACACTAGATACAATACTGATACAAGATGGAAACAAAATAACCCTGCAACCCACCTACGAACAATGCTGCGAGTCCAAGCAAAAAGGAGAAAAAGAGGAGGTGCGCCCGCTGCTACTGTGCTGACGGGTCGGACGTGCAAAACACTGTGGCACGACGGGGGTGAGTTTCCAACTCGTGAATAAAAAGTAACATCTAATAAGGCTATCGTAAGCATGTACACAATTTCGTCACAGCCTACATATACTACTATGATACGATGCACTAATATGTATGCAACATGAATGCAATAAACAACACGGGATCTGAATATGATTAGCATAGGAATTCTGTATTCTTATCTTAGTAAAACTGCTGTAATTTAGCTGTAGTTTCATCAATGAAATCAATATAAAACCGTGTCAAGCATCGACACCAAATAAGAATATCTCAATTATCCCGGGCTCCGGCAATCCGGACTGGCCCATATACCTGATCTCGGGCTCCGGCAATCCGGACTGGCCCATATATCTGACTCAAGACTACGTTGGTATCCTCCGGATATCCGCCGCGTCATAAATAACCGATCGGTAGTGCTCCTCTGCCGGGCTCAACGCCATCATCTGCGACCATCTTGCCCCGGGGTACCGCACCGAGTCCACCATGCACCCACAGCCGGTTCCTCCTCCTCCTCGAATCGGGTGTATGATACCATTCAAGAACTGAGAAATCTCATGGTGGACTATATATATATATATATATATATATATCATATCACGAGAAAACCACAACTTACATTTTTTAAATGGTAATACGTTCTTAAATCCTAGCGATTTCTCCAAATCCATAAATCTCGTAAATGCGGAAATCCTCAAGAAGAATCATAATACATGAATGTCTATGATATCAACAATATGAAATGCGATGCGGAACTGGGAACTACGCATGAACGATGACGCAATGAAATATATGCACATGACTAGCAATCCTACGTATCCATCCTGATGAATTGAAAATATAAATACATGTTTATTAATCATAATTGGCGCAATGATAAGATTCGGATTTAAACAAGCTATATAGTGTTCGTGGCATAGCAATTAACAAGGCGTGTGTGTCACTATGAATAGTGCCCGTGCAGCATAAACCAATGTTAATAGTGCGAGTGTCCTATGAGATGATATCACATATATATTTAAAAGATGATGCGGTGCAACGGGATTAATAACTAGGAACTACGCATATTAGTGTAAGTACTAATCGAAATTCTAACTATCGGGCGTCTTGCGCCATCCAAACGATTCCCCCGTAGATGTGTACATCTACTCACCGGAACGCCTCCTCTATTCTGATCCAATCACCGCTTTTTCTTTCCGTTCCGCGTTCGATGTCTCCGCGAACGATCCTAGAATCACACAATACAACACACATAAGGCTAATATTCTACAAAACGCGATAACAAGACCATACACGAAACTAGCGCCACAAGCTAACGTGTGTGCACTCGAATTACCAAAAACGTGTGTGCTAAAGTCAGAAACTACCCTGATTGGCTGTGGTGCATAGAGAAAAAAAACCCAGACTCGGAACGTACGTGTCATGCAAGTCACAAAACTACAACTATAGGTAATTGGTCCCAGATTTTATCTGGAGCAGAAACTAAAATAACAACCAACACCAAACACTATAAAACACACACAGACACCTGTCTACAAAACACCAACTCCCAACTCCACCAGGGGGCCGGCGAGCTCGGAAACCAAGGAGGTTTCGCCGGGTCGAGGGGGTGAAACGGGCTCGTATCAATATACAACACTCTACTCACAAGGTATAGCATTCTGTATATGTTTGTTTACTCTAAAATTAACCACAGAAGCAGCAGATACTCCATATCCTAAAACTTGATTCAAAAACGTTTTAAAACACTAATTAGCGACGTTAGGGTATTTTAGTGCAAACTGGCGAAAAGACTTGGATTATAAGACACTAACAACACTTAATTAACCTACTCAAGCAAAAAAAAACCCTATCTTAACCTAATCTCCCCTTAAAATACATAATTAGCACTAATATACTACTTAAACACTACATTAAGCTAAATAAACTAAAAGTTTAGCAAAATAAATATTGGGTTCATGCTATACCTCAAGATGGTTGAGAAGGTGATCCAAACAAGCTAGCACCTAAGGAGACTTGGCCAAGAACCATGCTTGATTGCAACAAGGGAGAGTAGTGATGATTTTTGCTAGAATTCTTGGATTTTCTTTGAAATGGAGGCTTAGATCTTTTTGAGAAGAAGAAGAAAATGAAGAAGAAGAAGAAGAGAGGGGGTTGCTGGCTTGGAACCGAGCTGAGGGAGGGAGAGAGAGTGTGAGGGTGTGTGTGTGAATGTCAAACCCCCCATGCCTCATTAATGACACCATGCCACCTCTTTTTCCCTTTTCATTTTCTTATTTATTTCTTTGTTTTGTTTTAACAAGGATTTTAGAACCATAAAGAATTAAAATGAAAGGCATGCTACAATATTAGTGTTAAGTTGACATGGTTGCTAAGCACATATTAACCTGAGGTAATACTAGATTAGTGCATGCTTATATAAAAATCTAGTTTAGTAAATAATAAATTAGCAAATAGATAAATAGGTGAACAATAATTTAAATGTTAATTAATAAAACACAATAAATATGTAATTACATAATTTTACAATTAAAATAGATTTATTCCGATCGACATGGAAAATAATTATTAACGAGGTTTTACGGAAGCCACGTATTATCGCTAATTAACACTAAATTAACCTAAACGAGTTTTCAAAGCGTTACACGTGGTAGGGTAGTAATCAAAGCACAGTGGGAACTCACACGAGACAAATAACGATTTTAGGTCGATAGACTAACATGTACACATGTCACCTGGGAACTGCTATCTGATAATAGGTATAATACCAACTAGCATATTCCCGGCGAGTCCGTCCTGTGTACTCATAACCCAATGAGCACCTGTATACATCTTAGGTGAACCAACTAACACCAATGGCTTGTGAGACCGGCCGCCGTCCCTCGTCGGGGTCTCGATCCATATACAATAGTCTACTTTTGGAGTATCGATGCCCAGTCTCGAAACTCCCACAACTAGGGACACTTTAAGGATGTGCTTATGGACCACCCAACTCTCACGTATATGATCGCCATCATATTGCTGGTAGTCAAGCATGAATCCTGTGGGCTCTATCAACATGTAATAGTGATCTGTAATGTCACCTGAAGTATGTACACGATGATAACCACCAAGTATAGATATTTCTCAATAACCAAGTCATCAAAAATGATAGAATGACAACCCTTTTGTATTGCATTATTGAAGTATAGATATTTCTCAATTAAAAAAATTGAGCCATATTTCAATAGTACACACAAACAAATAAACAATGATAAATGCCATGCTTCTACCCATGCTCTCATTTTCCACCCCATTTCTATTTTTCACAAAAATAGAAAACCAAACCATGCTTAATATATATATATATATATTAAGTAAATAATTAGTGAGCAAATAATATTAGTTAATATATAATTATATCAAATATAATATATATCAAATTATTAAATCAACACTTGATTTAATAATCCGGTTATATCACATATAACCGACTAATATCATTTATCTGTATATCACATTATCAAATCAACACTTAATTCGATAATCCGGTTATATCACATATAACCTAACTGATAACAAATAACTGCCAGATTAGAATACGGTATCACATACACGTATCTAATCAGGCCCCCGCACATATCAACATATGTGCCCTACTTCGTTTCGCTTGAACCAGGAAATTGCTGTGTAGGACTCTAAAGACTCGTCAATACACCAGCAGTAGGTGATGATCACATCAGTCACCCGCAAGCCGTCAGCGGTACTAGCTGGACGTAACGGCTACCGAAGTATTGAACGATTAGAAAATCAACAAGCAAGCTTGTGCAAACTCCCATGAAACCTATAGGTAACACTTACCGTACAGTCCGGTCTCTTCGTCTGATATGTCGCATATCGAGTCTGGGGGTGGAATCGTCAGACCCCAATAACTTGATAAGTCATGCCGATGTATGGCTCATAACGGTTCGAGAAACTACTGATAACACTTATCAGTAAATCTCATCAACAGCCCTGGCCAGAGCTTACTGTTGAAAGGTTCCTAGGCACTCTAGTGAGGTCTCACAAGGCATCGAACATGCCAATTTCAAAAATTCTAGGTGCCGAGAGACCCGACTACGGATCGTTTGCTAGATTTCTAGGCGAAAAGTAAACTAGTTAACAATTAACTAAGGGAATACGGAAATACAACCTTTGTAGATCCGGTGCTCCACCTCCAAAGCTCCGCAACGAAGTCCTCTCCGCTGTCCAAAAAGAATCCGGGCTCTAGCGTCGACTTCATCGGAGAATAAGCGAGCTAGGTCGTCGATGTCCATGCCGAAGATGATTTACGTCGAGGCATCGCTAAATCAAGCTCCGACTTCACCAAGTCAAGAAACTTGTGAAGTAAACACACTCTACAACTTGGCAAGAGGTAGAGGATGAAGAAATAGGAAGTGGGTAGGCTTTAGTTTTGGATTTCTCACTTGTTTCCATCAATCACCATTGATGGAGCATAGCTTTCTTCACTTGAAGGAAGAAGAAGAAGCTAAAATATGATGATAAGAATATTAGAATTGAAAAGAAAAATCAATCCTTATCATATAATGAACCATGGTTAGATGTAGAGAGTTAACTAAGGTTTAAGTGAGTGGTAAGGGTTAAGCATGAGACAAAATGGTCATTAAGTCAAAGTCTTCATGAAGGTTCATGAATGAACAAAAGAAAGCAACCATTTTCCTCATTTTGCCTTTTCTTTTTCCAAAAAGATAAATGAATAAAATGAAATCAAAAACCCTAATCACCCACTTAACTATAGTTTAATTCTTAACACTTAACCATAATGCATGTATCATCAAACATGATACAATCCAGTGCACAAAATCATATCGCATATGTAATGCGCACATCCGAGTGAGAAAATCCATTATAAAGTGAACCGATACTAGTTAATGCAAAGTAATATATCAAATATATAATTATGCATTAAATCATTAAATCAACACTTGATTTAACGATCCGGTCATATCGCATATAACCGACTAGTATCATTAGTAACAACTTATCGAATCAACACTTGATCCGATAACCCGGCTATATCGCATATAACCGATCAATGTCACATCGCGAGAATCTAATACAGTATCACATACTGGTATTATTCTCGGTCCCGCACATATCTCATATGCGCTCCTATTTCGTTTCGCTTGAGCCAGGAAACCTCTGTGTAGGACGCTAAAGACTCGTCAATACGCCGGCAGCAGATGATGATCATATCAAGCATCCACAAGCCGCAAGCGGTCTGCTAAACGTAACGGCCACCCGGGTATTGAGCGATCTGAAGATCGACGAGCAAGCCCGCTCACACTCTAGTGAATCCAACCAGTAACACTACCGTACAGTCCGGTCTGATCGTCTGATATGTCGCATATCTCGCCTAGGGGTGGTAAACGTCAGACCCCAATAGCTCAATAAGTCGTGTCGATACGATGTCTATAACAATTCGAGAAACTACTGGTAACACTTACCAGTAAATCTCAGCAACCCTGGCCAGGGATTTCCTGTTATAGCCAATCGAACACAGCGCAACATCAACTCCCTATACCGGGAGAGACGAATCCCCTCCTATCGCTCATTGCCTCCATGTGACTCGGGACTGTACCCAAAAACCACCGTTTTGCACGCCCTCTTGGACGTGGTAAGATGGAAATCAAAGCACAGTGGGAACCACACAAGACTCTATGACGATCTCGGGTCAACAGACTACTCTGTACCAGTGTCACCAGAGAACTGCCATCTGACGTGAGGTATAATACCATCTAGGAGTTCTCGGCGAGTCCGTCCAGTGTACCCAGTCTATACTGAGCACCCGTATATCATCTCTGATGTCAAACACCGATGGATATGGGACCATCCATCGTCCATCTGTATGGGTCGAGAGGGTATACGCTAGTCTACTCTGGTATATCGATGCCCCGTCTCGATACACCTACGACTAGGGACTTTGAAGGATGTACTTATGGACTACCATGTCCGCACTAGTATGATCCGCATCATAGTCCAGGTAGTCAAGTACACATACTAAGGGCTTTACCAACATGTAATAAAGAGACAATCAGTATACACGTTAAGGTAAAGAGTAACCAGATAGCATACTATCATGTCGAGCAAGAAAGTCCTCCCTATATATGTCCCAGCATCCACTACAATATACATCCTATGTACAGTAATGGCCTCTAGGGCATACATATAACTAACAATCTCCCACTTGCACTAGGGCCATCTGTAGCAGTGGTTGTAGTATCTCATACTCAACCATCCCATAAAAGTCTCTCTCTGGGAATAGGCCTTCGTAAGTGGATCTGCCGTGTTGTCCTCTGAGTCTGCTCTCCTTGCCTCGATCATCTTGGATATCAACCATCTCCATGATCAGGTGATACTGCCTTAGAATAAGTCTGGATCACTGATGGGACCGGCGTTCCTTGGCATAAGCCACAACTCCATCGTCTCACAATGGTAGGAACATAGTTCATCTCATGAACCATTATACATCCAAACAGCCTCTTTGGTAGCATCTTAAGTAGCGATGTATCCTGCTTTTATCGTCTAGTATGTCACGGTATCTAGCTTGGAACTCTTCCAACATACCGTCCCTCGATTGAGGGTAAAGACAATGCCTGCGACTGACATTCAGTCATCTTTATCACCCTGGAACACTTCCAGTAATTCTCCCCAAGATCGATTGATACCATCTCACTACAGCTCGTGAGTTACCTAACATCCATTTAGATCTATCTCATAGATCCAAAATCCAGGATTTAGTAGGTATCACTTTGATCCTATATGGAGAATCCTAGTGATAAGCGGAGATTGATCGAGCGTAGCATAGGAAACTCCTTCCCTATCAAGAGTATGTCATCCACGTACTCTACGAGGATCATCACCATACTCCCTACTACCTTTTTGTTTATACAAGGTTCATCTACCATTTTGATAATGTCAACTTCTTTGACTAACGCATCAAAACAGACGTTCCAACACTGCGATGCCTGCTTTATCAGATAAAACATCTTGCACACGTTTCCGCTGCTCCCACTGTTTACGAAGCCCTCTGGCTGTGTACTTACAGACGCACTCTTCTAAAACATCATTTAGAAAAGCAGTCATTGCACCCAACCGCCAGATATCGTAGATATGGTATGTAGCCGTGGCAAGTAGGAACTGGATGGACTTAAGCATAGCTACTTAGAAAAGGTTTCATCATCATCCATACCCGGTCAATGATGTAGACCTTTAACAAGTCTAGCTTTGAAAGTCTCAACTCTTCCATGTACACCAAGTAATCTTCTCAAGATATACTTGCTCCTGATGGGGATTTAACCCTTCAGATATTGCAACCAAAGTCCATACTTTGTTGGTGTATAAGGATTCCATCTCAAATCGATAAGCATCCAGCCATTCTTACAGAGTCTTACTCCTGATGGCCAGCTCGAAGCTAGTTGGGTCATCATCTCATGATGCAATCCTCGCTCCCACTGTCATAGAGAAACCGAAGTATCTCTCAGGTGGGTAAGGAACCCTACTAGATCGGCGGAGAGGCTGAGGTTCGTTGGAATCTACTGAATCCTTTGGTTCTATCAAATCATGTGCTGTAGTTTGTGTAGCTGGAACATTTCCAGTTCTACATTACAGACTTTGCCTCGAGCTTGTCCGGATTTTGCTTTTCAGACATAGGCCGGACAACCCCAAATCTTAACTAACTTAAGATATGGGCACTTCCCTTTCCATATCACATATGAAATGGTAGGCAACTGATTTGATTGGAACCCTATTCAATAGGTATGCAACTTCTCAAGTGCATAACACCCAAAAGGAAAAAGGTAACTCAGTAGTACTCATCATAGAGCACACCATATCAAATAGGGTGTATCTGCTCCGTCCCGATATACCATCGTGCTATGGTGTATTCGGAGGAGTAATACTGAGAGAGAATCTCATTCTCCTTTAGAATAATCCAGGAATTCCGTGCTCAAGTATTCTCCTCTTTGATCTCATCATAGGATATAATACTTATACCCGTATTGGTTCTCTACTTCTAACTTATATTCTGTGAATATCTTAAAAGGTTCGGACTTGTGTTTCAACAGGAACATAGGTCTGAATCTCGAAAGATTATCAGAGAATGTAATGAAGTAAAAAGAATCGGTCTTGGTATGTGTAGACAGGGGACTTACATACATCAACATGTATCATCCCAAGAGTTTACTAACTCTTTCTCTGTTTCCAGTAAACAGAGCTGTGGTCATCTTATCTTTGTGACAAGACTGACGAGTTTCACAAGATGTAAATTCAAACCAATTTAAATATGCATCTTTATGTAACTCCAGCTAGTCGGGTCGCATTGATATGACCTAGTCTACAATACCTCAAGAAGGATCCGTCCATTTCTGAACTCTTCCTCTTGTGTGTGTTCCGTATACTAAGAACTATAGTTTTATTTAGAACATTAATGCTTTTAGATAACGTGCCTGAACCGATCAACTTTTGATATAGGAAATGTTCAAAATATTATCCATCAATACAAAATTATATCCTTTCTTTTCTAACAAAGAGAGTGATATGATTTGGTATATCAGGTTCGGTATCTAATAACATTCGTTCAGAATCAATGTATTGGTAATACAGGGTGACAGTGACCGACAGACTTGGCTGCAACACTTGCCCCGTTTTCTGCCTCATGAAACTTATCACCCGTTCTCAGTTTTTCTACCCTTTTGTAGCCCTATGTAACATCTTACATATCTGGGATCCTGATCCGGTATCATATACCCAGGATTCAGAGGATACTGAGAAACAGTTCTGTGTAACGAACACACCCGAAGATGATGCATCAACATGCACTCTCTTCGTTTGGGCGGCACGGGAATTCTGGTAATCCCCAATTTCCTGCTCTTTCTTATAACAATTATAAGTTGGAGCGGGACCAACGTTCCCCAGCTCAGTATAACAAGCGGGTTCGGTCAATAATCTGTATTATTATCTTGATTAAGGCGTGATATGGTCGCTACCAGGAGAGAGAGAGAAGAAAACACTCAGCGTGCGCTCTTGCAAGAATAGATTGGTTATTATTTTATCTAATCAGGATGGCTCCCACTGCTTTTTATCAAATCTTCCTTCAAACCCTAAAAGGAAAGACTAGCCGGGATTAATTACACACTACAAGTTCGCCAATTTTTCAGCCAGGCCAGTGTCGGTACTTTGAGGAAGGTCCCCCGTGCTTTCGCACGAACCTAATTAATGTAAACCTCGTTTTCCCAGAGGCGTAACCTCGTTAACACCTTTCTAGACACCTACTTGATCGGCTAATTGTAATGTATAAAACTCTCCCAGGAGTAACTCTTACTCGCAGCGGGTATCGGGATCCAACTATCTCATAGAAGGTATGTAATCTCATTGCAAATTTCAACACTTGAAATTCCAGATAATATTTTGCCCCTAGCTCGCTATGACCTTGACGGAGGCCAAACAACCCATAGTCCGCTAGTCAAGTTCAACCCGTCATTTCCTGATTGAATTAAACCCACCCGCACGACCCTTGACGGAGGCCAAACAACGCCGTACGAATACCCTAATCCAATCACATCATATGCTAGCAGATAAGCACTAGTTAGCTACCGTACACTACGCCTTGACGGAGGCCAAACAACCGCAGCACGAATACTAACTAGTACGTATCTGAAATGACGGAGGGCTACGACAGGTTTTTCTGAAAACCTATTGCGTAATGAACTTGATATCGTTGTAGGATCGAATGAATTTTGAAATGGAGTGTTTTTTAGGCTTTTCTAGTTTTGCTAAAGGAGTCACTCCCGGTGAAGGGATCGTCGGTCCTTTCCTCGTCGAATGAGGTGCGGGATATATCATATATATCACTGTGCAAAGCAAAAACTCTTAAAAGAAATCAAAAGACAAACCGAGTGTGTAGCATCTACCAGTTATTGCTAAAGGAGTCACTCCCGGTGAAGGGATCTCGGTCCTTTCCTCATCGAATAAGGTGCAGGATATATCACATATACCGCTGTGCAAAGCAAGAACTGTAGCTACCTGTTTTATTTTGAAATTCGATTCTACAACATCTTAGGTTTCTTTTATTTCATTAATCTCATTAATGAAGTCCCATCATTTAAATACCTAAACATCACAGATAGATATGACGTACACTTATGCCATCCGCATTCGCCTCGATGTCCCCTCGTGCACCGTTAGGTTAGGTAACTAACGACAGAGCAGGGCAGGGCTAGCGCGGGTGTAAAACATAAGTAACGTCTATATAATATATCATATATACCATAT
The DNA here is from genome assembly GCA_030015575.1 of Agapanthus africanus. Classification (NCBI taxonomy): domain Eukaryota; kingdom Viridiplantae; phylum Streptophyta; class Magnoliopsida; order Asparagales; family Amaryllidaceae; genus Agapanthus; species Agapanthus africanus. The sequence continues at coordinate 465,662,100 of JASDDO010000014.1, read as the reverse complement.
ACTATATCCATCACAGAACATCGCATGATCTCATCACAGATAAAGCACAGCAGAAGAAACATATGAAATATTGGATATACTAGGACGTCCGTGTTTTCAATACGAGCCAGTATAAAACACGGATTCCACGGTCGTGATGAATAGCCAAACCCACACCCCTAGACCCCTATGAGAGCGGCAAGCAACCCTACCAATTCTAGAGTTAGGAAACCCGGACTCGACTCCTCGAGTTGGTCTCCCACTGGACTCCAGAACCCGGTTACTTGTGCCCTCCTCCTTGGGTCTATCCTAGTGCGGAAAAGTAAATAATATACAACAGGTGACTACTTCCGCAACCTGAAAGTGCCCCAATAAAAGAATATTACATACAAGTTTTTACATGAATGAAAATGAAAAACACTCATCTCATATAAAAACCCCCGGCTATTCAAACACGACGATCCAATATAACATATCCAGCAACACATAACAACACATGTCATCAACGTAAGTAAATATGCGCATCCCAATTGTCGTTGACATATAGCAACGAAACCGGCGATATCACATATTACACTTACGGTCACAGAAAAGAAAGTGTAAAACTACAACAGTTGGAATCCGCAACCACCTCAGACATCGCATGCCTGACCAAATGAATTACTTAGACATTGCATGCCTAACAATTATAAACCCCGCATTTTAATCTCATTATCGAAAACACTTTTCAACATCAAGTCGGGCAATTCAACAGGATTCCCGACATTTTGATCGAGTACTCGTCGCAAACTTTAGTAGGCGGCCGCACCCCCGACGCCGTCGACGAAGTGCACCAAGGCGGAACACCGCTACCGGGAGCACCCGAACGGATGCTTTCGGCGACGGGGTTCTCCTACAGTCACTTGGTCGGGGCTATGGAGTGAGGCTGTCTATTAAGTCTATCGGCGAGTATCCGCGTACGCTACGTGACTGCGACGGACTTTTGATCACATCAAAATTCCGTGGCAACCGATCAAGTGAGACTAAACCGCTAGATTTATAACATTCATTCAGTTATCACATAACCACTTGTGAATTCCAATTATTGTATCCCATTCCAGATAAATAGAAAATGCTAAACTTTTCGATCGAACAATCGAACACCCAAGTTTTCCCGATACAGATCAACACATGAAATAAGTCAAACAACATTCCGTTCGTGCCTCAGTACCAACGGTCCAGCCGTAGAAGGGTCAAGCCAACGCCTCACATGTGGCACGCCGTACTGCCCCAAACCCGAAGGTTCTAAGGGCAGTTCAAGACGGTCACATAATCGAGTTAAGGTTTGTTGTCTTCTAGAGGGTCCATCGCGTTACTTGCACTACTTAGAACGTCGTTAAACTACGGAAAAATCCAACAATTGAAAATTTCCCGGCAGGGGAAAAAGTGGGTATTTATATCCGGTCGAACTTTTTAACATATTCTTAAAAATTATCCGGAAAGCCAAATAGACAAAATTTGATACCCCGATCGAAACACCGAATCCCCAAAACAACTCAGAAAATTCAACTCTTGAAAAAATATTAAAAATTTCCAGAAAAATCACCACTGGAAACTAACAGTTACTGTGCAAAATAAATTAAATATTGTGGCCGTACGGCCGCGGAACCGCCGCATGAGCTATTGCTCATGCCGCGGATCCGCGCTTGAAACATTGAATTGGGCCTCCAAATTTTACAGTAACTCTTAGATGTTTGTGGTGTGTTCTCTGCATATTTTTAATTTTGAAAAAGACCAGATTTCAGAAATCGTCCAGAGAGCACTTTTGGGTTCGGGTTTTCGGTTCGTCCGGGTTTCAAATTCCGTCTAGGCTTCACCTAAGGCTCTAGCTAAGCTCTGATACCAGTGAAAGGTTCCTAGGCACTCTAGTGAGGTCTCACAAGGCATCGAACATGCCAATTTCAAAAATTCTAGGTGCCGAGAGACCCGACTACGGATCGTTTGCTAGATTTCTAGGCGAAAAGTAAACTAGTTAACAATTAACTAAGGGAATACGGAAATACAACCTTTGTAGATCCGGTGCTCCACCTCCAAAGCTCCGCAACGAAGTCCTCTCTGCTGTCCAAAAAGAATCCGGGCTCTAGCGTCGACTTCATCGGAGAATAAGCGAGCTAGGTCGTCGATGTCCATGCCGAAGATGATTTACGTCGAGGCATCGCTAAATCAAGCTCCGACTTCACCAAGTCAAGAAACTTGTGAAGTAAACACACTCTACAACTTGGCAAGAGGTAGAGGATGAAGAAATAGGAAGTGGGTAGGCTTTAGTTTTGGATTTCTCACTTGTTTCCATCAATCACCATTGATGGAGCATAGCTTTCTTCACTTGAAGGAAGAAGAAGAAGAAGAAGCTAAAATATGATGATAAGAATATTAGAATTGAAAAGAAAAATCAATCCTTATCATATAATGAACCATGGTTAGATGTAGAGAGTTAACTAAGGTTTAAGTGAGTGGTAAGGGTTAAGCATGAGACAAAATGGTCATTAAGTCAAAGTCTTCATGAAGGTTCATGAATGAACAAAAGAAAGCAACCATTTTCCTCATTTTGCCTTTTCTTTTTCCAAAAAGATAAATGAATAAAATGAAATCAAAAACCCTAATCACCCACTTAAATATAGTTTAATTCTTAACACTTAACCATAATGCATGTATCATCAAACATGATACAATCCAGTGCACAAAATCATATCGCATATGTAATGCGCACATCCGAGTGAGAAAATCCATTATAAAGTGAACCGATACTAGTTAATGCAAAGTAATATATCAAATATATAATTATGCATTAAATCATTAAATCAACACTTGATTTAACGATCCGGTCATATCGCATATAACCGACTAGTATCATTAGTAACAACTTATCGAATCAACACTTGATCTGATAACCCGGCTATATCGCATATAACCGATCAATGTCACATCGCGAGAATCTAATACAGTATCACATACTGGTATTATTCTCGGTCCCGCACATATCTCATATGCGCTCCTATTTCGTTTCGCTTGAGCCAGGAAACCTCTGTGTAGGACTCTAAAGACTCGTCAATACGCCGGCAGCAGATGATGATCATATCAAGCATCCACAAGCCGCAAGCGGTCTTCTAAACGTAACGGCCACCCGGGTATTGAGCGATCTGAAGATCGACGAGCAAGCCCGCTCACACTCCAGTGAATCCAACCAGTAACACTACCGTACAGTCCGGTCTGATCGTCTGATATGTCGCATATCTCGCCTAGGGGTGGTAAACGTCAGACCCCAATAGCTCAATAAGTCGTGTCGATACGAGGTCTTTAACAATTTGAGAAACTACTGGTAACACTTACCAGTAAATCTCAGCAACCCTGGCCAGGGATTTCCTGTTATAGCCAATCGAACACAGCGCAACATCAACTCCCTATACCGGGAGAGACGAATCCCCTCCTATCGCTCATTGCCTCCATGTGACTCGGGACTATACCCAAAAACCATCGTTTTGCACGCCCTCTTGGACGTGGTAAGATGGAAATCAAAGCACAGTGGGAACCACACAAGACTCTATGACGATCTCGGGTCAACAGACTACTCTGTACCAGTGTCACCAGAGAACTGCCATCTGACGTGAGGTATAATACCATCTGGGAGTTCTCGGCGAGTCCGTCCAGTGTACCCAGTCTATACTGAGCACCCGTATATCATCTCTGATGTCAAACACCGATGGATATGGGATCATCCATCGCCCATCTGTATGGGTCGAGAGGGTATACGCTAGTCTACTCTGGTATATCGATGCCCCGTCTCGATACACCTACGACTAGGGACTTTGAAGGATGTACTTATGGACTACCATGTCCCCACTAGTATAATCCGCATCATAGTCCAGGTAGTCAAGTACACATCCTAAGGGCTTTACCAACATGTAATAGAGAGAAAATCAGTATACACGTTAAGGTAAAGAGTAACCAGATAGCATACTATCATGTCGAGCAAGAAAGTCCTCCCTATATATGTCCCAGCATCCACTACAATATACATCCTATGTACAGTAATGGCCTCTAGGGCATACATATAACTAACAACTGTTATAGCCAATCGAGCATAGCGCAATATCAACTCCCAATACCGGGAGAGATGAAACCCCTCCTATCGCTCATTGCCTCCATTTGACTCGGGACTGTACCCAAAATTCACCTGTTTGCACGACTCCTTTAAGCTATGGTAGGGAGGAAATCAAAGCACAGTGGGAGCCACACAAGACTCTATGACGATCTCGGGTCTACAAACTAACTTGTACCAGTGTCACAAGAGAACTGCTATCTGACGATTGCTATAGTACCAATTAGGAGTTCTCGGCGAGTCCTGTTCGGTGTACAAATTCTCTAATGAGCACTTGTGTACAATCTTTGATGTCAAACACCAATGGATATGGGATCAATTATTGCCCCATACAGGGTCAAGAAACGTACACACTAGTCTACTCTGGAATATCGATACCCTGTCTCGATATTCTCTCGACCAGGAACAATTGAAGGATGTGCATGTGGACTACCCAGGTCCCAATAGTATGATCCGCATCATAGTCCTGGTATTCAACCCTACATCCTAAGGGCTTTATCAATATGTATATGGGGGACGGTATAATAATACCAGTGAACATGTTAAATAAAGGGAAACCAGATAGCATACTATCATGTCGAGAAAGAAAGTCCTCCATATATATGTCCAAGTATCCACTATATCATACAATAATGGCCTCTAGGGCATACATATCTCTAACACATACATACATATTTATATTTTTATATTATATATAACTAAAGTAGTGGGACCCCCTCTCTCTCTTTGTGTGACAACACATGAGAGAGAGAGAGGGTATGAGATAAAATCTTATAAGTGTTATGAGAAATAGAAAATTAATGAGGTAATTCAATTTTATTAGACATATGTTTTCATCTTCTTCTAGCTTGAGCTTGAGAGCTCTAAGCTCTCTTCATTAATGGAAAATGTTGCCATGGTGGCTCAAATCAAATTCCGGAGAGTACCCAGTTCACCTCTCACCTTCATTAGCGCATAGCGAACGACAAAGTGGAGTTTCTTCTCGAAATGGAGGAGATGAATCTATGGACATCACGGCTTCACCGCGGATCATCTACGACGAGGCGGTCGGCGTATAGACGCTTCCGTATACTCGCGGGGTCTAGCTCGAGTCCGAGTTCATCACTTGGAGCATATGAAGACACTATAAAGGTTGTGGTCTCATCACCTTTAGTTCACTAGTTTAGAACCTTAGTCAATTGCATTGTTATTTCGATCGATTCTTGTTTGGATTGGGGGTGTGCTTGCTATTAAGTTTTGTGTGCAATTCTACCACGGTCGCGAGTGTCGTGACCCTAGCCCCCGTCAACCAACACATCTGTAATGCCCTACAGATGTGGGATTCTAATCATGTATTTATATACCCAGAAGATAGAGTTGATTGAGAATCAGTTTTCCAAAACAAAGACACACAGGTAATCCGAAACATCAAAATGCTTCAGGGGGTTGGTCGGGTATTCATGGTATTGTCTCTTTCACTGCCTAAGCCCATGACAATAGTTGTAATTTCCTTTCACTCACTTCAACCCCTTTCGATGTCTCTACCACTTACCTTTTGTACACCTAACTTACGCTAGTTGGCTTTCTTCTTACCATTTTTTCAGCACCAGTTTCGGGATTGGAAGAAGATTATCCAATAAGCGTAACTGGTATACCCTCGTTACCATTAAGGAGATCTTTAACTTGAGATAAGGTAGGGAAGAGTGAAAAATGAACAATTCATCTACTCTAGAACCAATGAGCATCCTCAAGTTGAAACAATTTCATCGAGTTCGTATTTAACCATACGATGGCCTTCCAAGCAATATGGATCTCTGTACCGAATACAGAGGGTTCCGGAGAAGCAAAAGGGGAAGTTGGATGGGCAAGGATATTTGCAACTTTGTCGTGGATTAGGGCAATCCGGACATCCCAAAGCCTATATTTGTAAAATGGTTGGTTAACATTTGGTTATATGAGCTTTAGTTTAAGGTAAGTCAAAAGTTGCTTCCAGAGAGAGGAAAAAAACACTCGTAATGAATTTGATCTCATCGTAGGAACCAAATGGTTATGTATATTTATAGTTACGTAGACTATTGCAAGTATGGATTTCCCATGAAGGGATCGGAGCTCTTACCTCATTGAATGAGGTGCAGGATATTCCTAACTGAATACCACTATGCAAAGCAACGGAATACGGCTATTCAATTTGCAAACTTATAGTAGCACGGTCTTTTGCCAAAGAGGGCACTCCCTGTGAAGGGATCTAGGCTCTTTCCTCGTCGAATGAGGTGCAGGATATTCCTAACCGAATATCTCAATGTAAAACAAAAGATTCGACTATGATACCACAATATCTAATATTTGATTTCTACAACATGTTTTAGGTTTATTATCTTTACATTAATCATATTAACGCATTCCCATCATTGGGTAATCATATTACTTAGCAGCTATTCACACAATCATCACATAAAAGCATGAAAAGTAAATAGAATGCACGTTTATGACATCCACATTCGCCACAGGGTCCCGGGTTTTCACCGTAAAGTTACTTAACTTACGGCAGGGCGGAGACAGAACTAGTATGGATGCAAAACACACACACACACACACACACACACACACACACACACACACATATATATATATATATATATCATCACACGCATATAATGACACAGTATGCAGGAGAAAACATCACATGCAGGTAATCATATCATAAGTATGTAATGAACATCACAGAAAAATGTAATGGTCGGATTACCTAGGAATTCTGCATTTCGTTCGAGCCTTAAACGATACACGAAATTCCCCAGTCGCGTGAATAGCCCGTGCGCAGTCAAAAGCAGACACCTACGAGTGCGGCAAGCCATCGACCAATCCAAGAAACGAGGCAACCCAGCATCATCACCATGAGAAGGCTACCCAGCACTTTCTCGAATCCGGTGACTTGAGCATTCCTCCGCGGGTCTATCCTATACCCCCTACAAGCGCGGCAAGCAAACCGCCAACCCTAGAATTGCGTGAGCTGATCTCAACCCTTTGAGATGGTCACCCGCTGCAATTTAGGATCCGGTTTCCCGTGCACTTCTCCGCGGGGTAATCCTAAACATGTATTAACAACAACGGCAGCCATGACCGCAACATAGTCGTGCACCGACAAATAGTAATAAAGTGGTGATTACGACCACATGTGAACAGCTAAGTCCCGAAACAAAGAATATACATATAGCAGAAACGGGGGCCACAAGTTGGAGCCCGTCCCGAACAGATGAATATACAAGTTTGGCTACAATAAAGAATGAAAAAGCTTTACAACATCTCAATTTTGTACGGGGCTACTCATTTCACGACAATCCAAACACATTCAATACAAACAACTCAATATATCACAATATATCGTAAGACAAGCACAACGTGAAACTCCGTCGAATCGATCACATCTATTCGACGACGTTAAACACCGCATATCACTATATGCCATCATACTAACACGACTATATACATTAGAGCGTCAATACGAAACCTGTGGCCAATCGATTCCAAAAACAACGGAGTCGCAAATTGAAATTACACAAAAACTGAAATTTGAACTTCACCCCGACGCCAAAAACACCTGCATTTCTTGCTCAAAACGAATCGCGAACGACCCGAAAACTCACCGATGAATCCAACCTCTAAAAAACACCGAGACCAAGGCAACCCGGGATCTGTCCGAGCCCATGTTGGGCCCGGGAACAGCCCAAACCAGAGCCGATTTTAGCTCTGGTTCAGCGAAGAACTGAGCCTATAAGGGGTTCAATTCAGCCTCGAGCCCATCGGGACTCGGGTGGTCTTTGGCGGGGAGGTTCACGAGACTCTCGGTCCGAACCGAGAGCCTTGGGTCATGAGTTAAAGCACAAAATGCTCACTGTTTTGTCAATTATTAAAAGCTGAAACTATTTCATTTTGTAAAAAAGTTATGGAAAACAAATTGGCCACAAACCATTGCAATTGTATTTGATTTGGCTCTGATACCATGTTGATATAGCGGTGCAAGGGTTGTGACCGTCATGAATCAAGCTGAAGCAACAATTTTAAATTTCAAGAGGAGCATGCACCAAAATACTACCAAGATCAATCAAATAACAACGCAATTGCAAAACAGTTAACACTAAAGAGCATGCTTGAGAAACCACAACCGTTGTAGCATCTTCATATGCTCCAAATGGTGAACTTGGACCCTTGCTAGACTTTCTCGAGCTACCGGAAGCATCCTCGAGTCGACCGCCTCGTCGTAGATGATCCGCAGTGAAGTTGTAATGCTCGTAGCTCCATCTCCATCACCGGATGGAGAAACGCCACAAAGAGGGTTGCTATGCGTTTGTGGAGGTATGTGAAATAATGGGTACTCTCTCCTTAACAATTGCCATTAGAGTAGAGAACATGAGCTATGTAGCTCAAGGAAGAAGAAGAAGAAATGGGATTCTTATTCAAAAATGAATTAGCTCCTTTTTTAATTAACTTGTCATAACCAATTTTGACAAATGTCTCACACTTCCCTCTGTTCTCTTTGTTGTCACTAAAAGAGAGAGAGAGAGAGTGAGAGAGAGAGAGGAGAGCCCCACTATTTTAATGTCATCATACAATATTACATATACATATATTAATATATATCTATATATACCAATATATATCTATATATATACATATATTTATATATAACATATAAAAATGGTGGGATTAATATATATCAAATATATATACACTAAAAGAGAACAAGTATATGTATCATATACATATACCATAGCCATCAATTTCTTCTATGCATCATATACAAAAGAGAGTGTTTATACTAGAAACCGTATCAAAATGCGGTTTTCAAGTCAACACTTGACTTGATATTCTGGCTTCTTAAACCGGTTAGTATTCCCGGACGTTCGATTAAATCAAGTATTTAATCGAACCCCCGTACGTATCTCATATGCACGCCACATCACATTTTGCCTGGGCAGGCACCTTCGTTGCAGGACTCTAAAGACCCGTCAATACGCTAGCGGTATGTTATGTGTCACGACCCGAAAGTACGGAACATGACCGGCACTTAAACTACGAACATCTCGAGGCGTACGTAATCTAAGTAAACCGAAAACCCAGAAATCCAAACCAAGAAAAGTAGTAGAGTGAAGGAAAACCAATTTAAAATCAAGTAGCTTTAATAGCATAAGCCGAGTTATGCGGTTTTAAAAACATCAAGTATTTCCTGAAAATTTCGGCAGAGTCTCCTTTGTAAATACCGGCTCCCAAACGGGATACAACATGAATAGTATACGAAATCAATAAAAAGGCATCCCCAAGCGGGAGTTAGCTCTTCGTCAATCGACGGTCACAACCACACAAACAATATAATATACAACGCCAACGGCGAGGATCAAAATTCAAAAGGAAACTCAAAACCACAAGAAAACCACAGAAATATAACGCGCGACTCTAAGGTCGAAGGAATAACATCACTGGTCTCTATCTAAAATAAATACATGTTTTGGTTGATGGAACTTCTAGATACAACAGAATAATGATATACAAGATATAATGATGGGTGCGATACAAATAAACCCACCTACTAGCAAATCACCCGGAAATGGAAAGAGTGCCAGCAAGCCGTAATGAAACCTGTACGGCGAAACCTGCAAGAACTGTGGCACAACGGGGGTGAGTTGCCAACTCGTGAGTAGAAAATATCTACGCACAGAAATCACATAAATAACGCAACATAGGTCAATTGATCATAATATATCCTCAAATATATGCATAACATGCAGCCTATAACAATGGCTAGGGTAAATATCTAACCTGGGTGTAATCTCATGTGCCTGTGTCAGTGCCTCAGGTAGCAATATAACATATGAATGAGGTATGAATGCATGAAAACATAATACATGTAAATGAAGAAATTGTTTTCATAATTTAGTGAGATTTCCTTGTATTTTTAAAATGAGGTATCATAATGAAATCAGCATAAAACAGTGCCTAGCATCGGCACAAAACGTAATCCCAAAATCTCGATATCTCTGTATCACAGTCTCGGTACCTCAATATCTCGAAATCTCAATGTCCCAATCACAATATCTAGGGCGCCGTCAGTCCAGACCGGCCCCTACCATCCATCTCAAGACCACGACGGTATCCTCCGGATATCCGACGCGTCGGGTAAAATCACCGGTAGGTAGTGCTCCCCTGCCAGGCTCACATCGTCATCATCACGCGCTTCTTGCCCCGGGGTACCTTACCGGGTCCACCATATACCCGAAACGGTTCATCCGCCTCCTCGAATCGGGTCTCGAAATCCATCAGCAAACTCATGGTGGACGACTCATACATCATGGGAAAAACCGCACTCTTTATTTTAAAAGAGCGAAATCAGTTTATATAAGTTTTGCGGTTTTCCCCCCAAATCCAGAAAGTTTCATGGAAATCCGAATCCAAATTATCAATAGCATGTAAAACCATGAATATAGGCATAACAATGAAAAACAGTATGCATGAAGTGACAAGTAATAACTACAATGTTAAGCTGGCATATAAGGCAGGTACTCTAATATCATGTCAAATTACTAACTAACAAGCTAAGTCAAGCAATAATATTTTCTAAGGTGTACGTGACATGGCAATTACCGATGAAGATGTGTGTGAGCCGGCAAGTAAGTGTACGTGGTACATACGCATCATCGGTAATGGTGCTGGTGTCCTAACAATATGATATCAACATTGCAATAAGAAATTATAACATAAGTATGCGATGCGAAGCGAACCATAATAATAAGCGGAAGCTGAATACTAGACGCAACTGTAACTAACCTGCATTAATCTAATATAAGTCCTACAAATGGTGCCTTTTGAAATAACACGAATCATGGGGTTTTGAAAATAGGGGCTACGGTGTTTTTATGAAAAGATACGTCTTTTGAAATATCCGTAGGATCCCTTGGGCTGTCTTTTAAAATACCCACGATTCGTTAGTTTTTGAAATAGGTAAGAAGTCTAATCTAATCTAACAACTACACTAAACTATACGGCTGAACTAACAAGCTGAACTACAGGTAAGGAAACCGCCTATCATCTGAGTCGATACATATACATACCTGTATATGTATAGTCAGTGATCCCGCCTCAATAATATCATATCTATAACCAGACATCCCAAGTCAAGAGTGCGGATCAATCATCAATATATAGCTCGTACGTAAAACCGTCGTACGGCATCCCAAATCTGGGTACGGGTCAAAATCATATTCATCACACTATTCATTCGGTATCCTCTTTATCAAAGATCATGGTCTAAGGTACTGACCTATGTCTAATACAATACTAATATCATCAATATAGTCATGATCTGACTACAGATCGACAATCTCGTACAAACCGATACTGTCAGCGCATAGCATCATCAAGGGGTATACATCGCCCAATACAGCCTAGGATCAATATCCTAGCATATCATGCCTCATATCACGATCACATGTCGACCATTTTATTTATAACACTATTCACCCATATCGCCGCCCCAAGATCCGCTATAAAACCAGGACGTACCTCAAGTACGAATCCTGCCCTATCACCGATATCACAACCACAAAACAAATCTCATCGACTCAGCTCAATCCCAAGTATCATCCTCATATCCGTATGTGAACACATAGTCCCATACCCATGTGAACACATAACTATAAAGAATCCCATGAGCACATATAAATAGGAATGTATGCAAGTATGTATGTGTGTATGTGTAGTGCAACACTACCCTAGGGTTCGCAATACTAAAATAATCCAACACACCAATATCCATCCTAAACATCGTTATTAATTCCAAATAGCATATAATAATTGTTGGTCTGTATACGCATCCGTATACACCACCACGGACTGCGGGGGTGCTATACGCCATCCACCCGACTTCTCCCCGTAGATATAAATCTACTCACCTGGTCCTCGCTCGCCGGTGCCGACGTCGCCACGCGCTTGCTTGTCGTCTCGAAGTCCACATGGGGTACCTACATATCATAACGCACCGTATCGCATTAAAATCCGACTCATGACCAAAACGACTCACGAATCCCACATAGGTCAAAACCTATGGTTCGCTCTCTCAAATCAACCCAAAACCCTCGACATCGGCGTACAAATGCCGAGTGATCGAGAAAACACAAACGCGCCATTCGTGGTTTCACAACCCACAAAATATATATATATAAAATAGGGTTTACTTCATCAAAACTTCAAATTCGCTTTAAAAGCTATTTTCCCGAAACTCTAGTAAGCAAAATTTAACCGTTTTAGTACAAAACTTTCTATTTAAACAAATCTAGCGGCCGCAATGTTCACTAATTAGCTTAATTAGGCTACATAACTTTAACTAGATTTTATCACACTAAACTGTATTAAACCAAATTTTTTAGTTAGCACAAAAACCCAATTTTAACCATTTCGAAGCAACAATCCACAAATCCATAACTAGACTAGGTTTTGCATGCTCTAAAATGTTGATCTACACATTATATAGCTAATAATGTGATAAAAACTCCATATTTTAATCTCATATTTTCGAATTAAATCTAAAAACCTAGTTTGCAACAATTAAGCAATTTGGACAAATTAGTTGTAACAATTCGAAATTTAGCAATTAGGTTAGGTTTTAGCATACTAAAGATGTGAAACCACACATCACAACCAACCTCAAGTGATCAAACCCTAGCTCCAAATCAAAACTCTCACTTGAATTTCAAAACCCTTTCTTTAGATTTCAACTTTCAATTAAACCCATAATAAAACACCTAATTAGCTTGGATTACAACAATTATTAACAAGGTAACAATTAGAGTAAGATTGTACCTCACAAAACTAGAGAGCTAGCATGAAAATCTTGGTCTCCAAAATGGGTTCTTGCTTTATGAATCCAAGCTAGATGGGTCAAGGAATAATGGGTAGGATTTAAATTAGGAGATTAATGAGGTTTTATATGGATTTTTGAGGCATTTTGTGATGAATTTTGTAGTGAAAAGAGAAGGAGAAGATGAGGGGGGTTGCAGCCATAGGGCTCGGCTGAAATGGGAGAGGGGATGAGTGAGGAGAGAGAATGGGGTTTTGTGGCAAAAGTCAAACAAAACCCATACCCCAAAGTCAACTCTTATACACTTTTTTCTTTGTTCATTCTTCTCTTTTGTTGTATGCTTGGACTTTTCTTTTCACAAGTGGGGAATTGGGGCAGCAAGGGTTCGGCCACAATGGAAGTGGGGGTGGGTGAGTGTGGGTGGGTGTGGGGGATGAGGGAAAATGATAAATATTATACCCCAAATCTCCATTTACACTAAAAAAAAGCCTCTTTTTTTTCTTCAATAATTTCTAAACCGTTTTGGCAAACGATTTCGTTTCAAAAACCACATGATAAAATTTTATTTAATGTGTCATGATGCACAAAATTTATTTCAACTCATTCCAATTTGTAATTTTCCCTAATTAAATATATTAGTGACGGCTTAAAATAATATTAAAATAATTAATTTCGGAAAAAATTTCAGAAAATTTGAAATTTCACCAGTGGCTCAATAAACACCAAATACTAGCAATTACATAGCTAGAATATGTATATTTAATTTTTATAATAAGATATTTGTATTGACTTTTTACATAAAACCCCCCTTATTTTACCGATTTTCCAAAATTTCACCGAAACGATTTTCAAAACGCTACAATCTTCCCCCCTTAAAGAAATTCGGTCCCCAAATTTAAATTCAAACTCCCCCCAAATACAAAAACATCTAAGCAAAATCATCAAGCTGTCGGGGCTCCGAAACCATAAGTACATAATACGCATCATAGCGCAATGCATGCGTATGAGCAATGAGCATATAACTCAAAATCAAACTCCGTCAAGCATCCCGTCATCATTGGAGTCATGGTAAAGACATAATGTCAAATCCAATACAAAACCAATATGCTATAATCGGAACTACACACGTAAATATCAAATCTATATATGTAAATATCATAAAAACGTCCTGCTCTATAGGAAAAATCAATCCCAAAATACGCGTATGAGTACTACGTGCGTCTGGTGCGCACGGAAATCAAAATCCAAATATGTGTCATACATATGCACAGAAACAACATCCAAGTGCATCGGGTGTGCATGAAACATCTGTCGTAGGCAACATGTGTGCCTGACAGCAAAATCAGGTGCATCTGACATGCACGAAAAATCTCGATTTAGTGCATCTGGTGTGCACCAAAATCACATCTCAAAACGTGCGCCCAACATGTGCGAAAATCCAAGGCAGGTGCATCCATCATGCACGAAATCATGAAATCCAATATCAAGCGCCGAACATGCGCAAAATCAAATCAGGTGCACAAAACAAATATCGAGTATCACAATCGAAATCGAAGTCCAGTGCATCTAAGTGCACAAAAGGCGTATCACTGCACTGCAAGCATATATAAACTATACAGAGTGCAGGAACCAAATCGTGTGCGTGCATACGCACAAAATCAACTCAAATGTCTAAAACCGTAAAATCACAAACATGTGAAACCCAAGCACGAAAACAATATCAAGTGCAACACTGTGCAAAGATCGTAAATCCTCAATCATCAAAATCAAATCATTCGAATAAATCACCCAAAACCTCAAAATCAATAATGGCGGTATAGTACCGCTCAAGCGCATCCTCTAAGAATCTCGGGCCAACTGTCGCGGTCACTAGTAGGACGTCTCGTCGATGATCATGAACTCTGGCCTGCTGGTGTGCGTAACAATGACCACTCCTGGGTCAAGGTCTTCACTGGGAATTACCAATCTCTCGGTCCATCGGCTCATCGGCCCTGTCAGGTGTGCTAACGGGGATGATCCCGTTCTGGCACTTCTCTGGTCATCTCTCGGTCAATCATCGTGACCACTCGTAAGACAGCATATCACTGGCGTCGGCCTCTAGCTCTCTGAATGTACGTGACACATCTGATCCTGGGTGCAAGTATCATTGCAGCAGTGTCCTGGAAGGAATCCTGCTCACGGTCTCTTCCATGTCTCGTCTCTGCCAACTATCCGGAAGTCATCGTCCTTTCCTATATCTGTATCTTGCTCTGGAACGACTGCATACTCATCGCGACTCCTTCTGGAAGGTAAATCCAAGTACCATGCCTCGGCATGCGCATCGCATCTCTGATGTCGGCGGAGTGGAACGTCGTCTTATCCAGATCTTGTACGGACCTCTTTACTCCACTTTCTCTAATGTCGACTGCTTCGGACTCGTCTCATCGTGGCTACATGGACTGAGCTCCAACGACTATCCTCGTATCTGGAGTCTCCCAAGAATGCATCTCACCACCTAGCATCCGAATTAAGTCGAGCCATCCGATCGAGTCGTCAAAACCTCATAATCCCCCAAGAGCTCAACATCTTGGGCACAGTTTAATAGTATCGAGTACATACCACAGCATCGGTGGTCCAGCCGTAGAAGGGCAAACCCAAGCCTCACTAATGGCGCCGTAGAACTGCCGCAAACCCGAAGGTTCAAAGGCTTTCACACGGTCATTAAGTCGAGTTAGGGTTTCATTCTTCTAGAGGGACCATAGAATTGCCTGCATGTCCTTCCGACTACTTTAAACTTGGAATAATAGGTTTCTGACATTCGATCGCCTCTGTCGACTCCCAACGTCTCCGCGTGAAGTCGTCTCTGGCTGGAATCAATCTATCTGATGACCTCTCATCGGTTAGGCGAACGAACCACATGTCTCAGTCATTCATCCATGGGTGAATAGCGACCTTCTATCATTGGCTCAACCCTCTGGTGCTGATTTGCCCGTCCGAGTAATCTCATACAGCGATCACTCAACGCTCGTGGCGCGAAAACACAATAAAAAGACACATCTCTGCAATCGTGTGTCGCCAGAATCACGCCCTGGTCAATCCTCGTTCGTAACGAGTTCGTGTTGACCGCAACTCTAGCCGTAGCTCTCCCTGCCCGTAATCATGGCAGCAAAACCATAACTGGTACCGATGAGGCTAGATCGGAATGAATATAATACTGAGCAAAGAAATGTACATCCTAAGGCTCCTTAAGTGGAGTGGCGTGTCGTAAGTATGCTGCGGAACATACCCACGGTACGTCACTCAACTTTAGTCACCTATTCCATCAACCAAGGGTCATCCTACGCTCCGAAGATAAAACCTAACGCACTGATACCAACTTTGTCATGACCCGAAAGTACGGAACATGACCGGCACTTAAACTACGAACGTCTCGAGGCGTACGTAATCTAAGTAAACCGAAAACCCAGAAATCCAAACCAAGAAAAGTAGTAGCGTGAAGGAAAACCAATTTAAAATCAAGTAGCTTTAATAGCATAAGCCGAGTTATGCGGTTTTAAAAACATCAAGTATTTCCTGAAAATTTCGGCAGAGTCTCCTTTGTAAATACTGGCTCCCAAACGGGATACAACATGAATAGTATACGAAATCAATAAAAAGGCATCCCCAAGCGGGAGTTAGCTCTTCGTCAATCGACGGTCACAACCACACAAGCAATATAATATACAACGCCAACGGCGAGGATCAAAATTCAAAAGGAAACTCAAAACCACAAGAAAACCACAGAAATATAACGCGCGACTCTAAGGTCGAAGGAATAACATCACTGGTCTCTATCTCAAATAAATACATGTTTTGGTTGATGGAACTTCTAGATACAACAGAATAATGATATACAAGATATAATGATGGGTGCGATACAAATAAACCCACCTACTAGCAAATCACCCGGAAATGGAAAGAGTGCCAGCAAGCCGTAATGAAACCTGTACGGCGAAACCTGCAAGAACTGTGGCACAACGGGGGTGAGTTGCCAACTCGTGAGTAGAAAATATCTACGCACAGAAATCGCATAAATAGCGCAACCTAGGTCAATTGATCATAATATATCCTCAAATATATGCCTAACATGCAGCCTATAACAATGGCTAGGGTAAATATCTAACCTGGGTGTAATCTCATGTGCCTATGTCAGTGCCTCAGGTAGCAATATAACATATGAATAAGGTATGAATGCATGAAAACAGAATACATGTAAATGAAGAAACTGTTTTCATAATTTAGTGAGATTTCATTGTATTTTTAAAATGAGGTATCATAATGAAATCAGCATAAAACAGTGCCTAGCATCGGCACAAAACGTAATCCCAAAATCTCGATATCTCTGTATCACAGTCTCGGTACCTCAATATCTCGAAATCTCAATGTCCCAATCACAATATCTAGGGCGCCGTCAGTCCAGACCGGCCCCTACCATCCATCTCAAGACCACGACGGTATCCTCCGGATATCCGACGCGTCGGGTAAAATCACCGGTAGGTAGTGCTCCCCTGCCAGGCTCACATCGTCATCATCACGCGCTTCTTGCCCCGGGGTACCTTACCGGGTCCACCATGTACCCGAAACGGTTCATCCGCCTCCTCGAATCGGGTCTCGAAATCCATCAGCAAACTCATGGTGGACGACTCATACATCATGGGAAAAACCACACTCTTTATTTTAAAAGAGCGAAATCAGTTTATATAAGTTTTGCGGTTTTCCCCCCAAATCCAGAAAGTTTCATGGAAATCCGAATCCAAATTATCAATAGCATGTAAAACCATGAATATAGGCATAACAATGAAAAACAGTATCCATGAAGTGACAAGTAATAACTACAATGTTAAGCTGGCATATAAGGCAGGTACTCTAATATAATGTCAAATTACTAACTAACAAGCTAAGTCAAGCAATAATATTTTCTAAGGTGTACGTGACATGGCAATTACCGATGAAGATGTGTGTGAGCCGGCAAGTAAGTGTACGTGGTACATACGCATCATCGGTAATGGTGCTGGTGTCCTAACAATATGATATCAACATTGCAATAAGAAATTATAACATAAGTATGGGATGCGAAGCGAACCACAATAATAAGCGGAAGCTGAATACTAGACGCAACTGTAACTAACCTGCATTAATCTAATATAAGTCCTACAAATGGTGCCTTTTGAAATAACACGAATCATGGGGTTTTGAAAATAGGGGCTACGGTGTTTTTATGAAAAGATACGTCTTTTGAAATATCCGTAGGATCTCTGGGGCTGTCTTTTAAAATACCCACGATTCTTTAGTTTTTGAAATAGGTAAGAAGTCTAATCTAATCTAACAACTACACTAAACTATACGGCTGAACTAACAAGCTGAACTACAGGTAAGAAAACCGCCTATCATCTGAGTCGATATATATACATATCTGTATATGTATAGTCGGTGATCCCGCCTCAATAATATCATATCTATAACCAGACATCCCAAGTCAAGAGTGCGGATCAATCATCAATATATAGCTCGTACGTAAAACCGTCGTACGGCATCCCAAATCTGGGTACGGGTCAAAATCATATTCATCACACTATTCATCCGGTATCCTCTTTATCAAAGATCATGGTCTAAGGTACTGACCTATGTCTAATACAATACTAATATCATCAATATAGTCATGATCTGACTACAGATCGACAATCTCGTACAAACCGATACTGTCAGCACATAGCATCATCAAGGGGTATACATCGCCCAATACAGCCTAGGATCAATATCCTAGCATATCATGCCTCATATCACGATCACATGTCGACAATTTTATTTATAACACTATTCACCCATATCGCCGCCCCAAGATCCGCTATAAAACCAGGACGTACCTCAAGTACGAATCCTGCCCTATCACCGATATCACAACCACAAAACAAATCTCATCGACTCAGCTCAATCCCAAGTATCATCCTCAAATCCGTATGTGAACACATAGTCCCATACCCATGTGAACACATAACTATAAAGAATCCCATGAGCACATATAAATAGGAATGTATGCAAGTATGTATGTGTGTATGTGTAGTGCAACACTACCCTAGGGTTCGCAACACTAAAATAATCCAACACACCAATATCCATCCTAAACATCGTTATTAATCCCAAATAGCATATAATAATTGTTGGTGTGTATACGCATCCGTATACACCACCACGGACTGCGGGGGTGCTATACGCCATCCACCCGACTTCTCCCCGTAGATATAAATCTACTCACCTGGTCCTCGCTTGCCGGTGCCGACGTCGCCACGCGCTTGCTTGTCGTCTCGAAGTCCACATAGGGTACCTACATATCATAACGCACCGTATCGCATTAAAATCCGACTCATGACCAAAACGACTCACGAATCCCACATAGGTCAAAACCTATGGTTCGCTCTCTCAAATCAACCAAAATCCCTCGACATCGGCGTACAAATGCCGAGTGATCGAGAAAACACAAACGCGTCATTCGTGGTTTCACAACCCACAAAATATATATATATAAAATAGGGTTTACTTCATCAAAACTTCAAATTCGCTTTAAAAGCTATTTTCCCGAAACTCTAGTAAGCAAAATTTAACCGTTTTAGTACAAAACTTGCTATTTAAACAAATCTAGCGGCCGCAATGTTCACTAATTAGCTTAATTAGGCTACATAACTTTAACTAGATTTTATCACACTAAACTGTATTAAACCAAATTTTTTAGTTAGCACAAAAACCCAATTTTAACCATTTCGAAGCAACAATCCACAAATCCATAACTAGACTAGGTTTTGCATGCTCTAAAATGTTGATCTACACATTATATAGCTAATAATGTGATAAAAACTCCATATTTTAATCTCATATTTTCGAATTAAATCTAAAAACCTAGTTTGCAACAATTAAGCAATTTGGACAAATTAGTTGTAACAATTCGAAATTTAGCAATTAGGTTAGGTTTTAGCATACTAAAGATGTGAAACCACACATCACAACCAACCTCAAGTGATCAAACCCTAGCTCCAAATCAAAACTCTCACTTGAATTTCAAAACCCTTTCTTTAGATTTCAACTTTCAATTAAACCCATAATAAAACACCTAATTAGCTTGGATTACAACAATTATTAACAAGGTAACAATTAGAGTAAGATTGTACCTCACAAAACTAGAGAGCTAGCATGAAAATCTTGGTCTCCAAAATGGCTTCTTGCTTCATGAATCCAAGCTAGATGGGTCAAGGAATAATCGGTAGGATTTAAATTAGGATATTAATGAGGTTTTATATGGATTTTTGAGGCATTTTGTGATGAATTTTGTAGTGAAAAGAGAAGGAGAAGATGAGGGGGGGTTGCAGCCATAGGGCTCGGCTGAAATGGGAGAGGGGATGAGTGAGGAGAGAGAGAGAGAGAATGGGGTTTTGTGGCAAAAGTCAAACAAAACCCATACCCCAAAGTCAACTCTTATACACTTTTTTCTTTGTTCATTCTTCTCTTTTGTTGTATGCTTGGACTTTTCTTTTCACAAGTGGGGAATTGGGGCAGCAAGGGTTCGGCCACAATGGAAGTGGGCGTGGGTGAGTGTGGGTGTGTGTGTGGGATGAGGGAAAATGATAAATATTATACCCCAAATCTCCATTTACACTAAAAAAAAGCCTCTTTTTTTTCTTCAATAATTTCTAAACCGTTTTGGCAAACGATTTCGTTTCAAAAACTACATTATAAAATTTTATTTAATGTGTCATAATTCACAAAATTTGTTTCAACTCATTCCAATTTGTAATTTTCCCTAATTAAATATATTAGTGACGGCTTAAAATAATATTAAAATAATTAATTTCGGAAAAAATTTCAGAAAATTTGAAATTTCACCAGTGGCTCAATAAACACCAAATACTAGCAATTACATAGCTAGAATATGTATATTTAATTTTTATAATAAGATATTTGTATTGACTTTTTACATAAAACCCCCCTTATTTTACCGATTTTCCAAAATTTCACCGAAACGATTTTCAAAACGCTACATTATGTAAGATCACATCCAATTGAATTCGAAACAGTTTCAGATTCAAACCCCTTACAGGTTAACCCACATGCTCGTCGGTGGTACTACCTCAATTTAACGAATACCTAGGTACGATCAAGATAAAAGAAGGTCGACGAGCGAACTCATCCGGACCCGACAAAGTCTATAAATGAGGTCACCATACAGTCCGGTTTCTTTGTCTAAGAGTATCGCATATCGTGTTTAGGCTTTGGAATCTGTCAAACCTCAATAACTCGATAAGTCGTGCGACAAAGTACTCATAACAACCAGAGATACAACTGATAACACTTATCAGTTTATCTCCACTGCGGTGGCCACCGACTTGTGGTTGTAGTCATCTCCTGCACAGCTCGACATCAACTTCCTATACCGGGAGAGACGAATCCCCTTGACCACTCACTGCCTCCACATGCTACGAGACTATACCCAACAAAAACCTATTTGCACGACTCCTTTGAGCCGCGGTAGGATAGAAGTCTTAGTATAGTGGGAACATACATGAGACGCTCTGGTGATCTCAGGTCTTAGGGAGTACCCTATACTTATGTCACCAGAGAACTGCTATCTGACATTGGTATATTGCCAATTAGGAGTTCTCGTTGAATCCGTCCAGTGTAACTCATCTAATGAGCAGTTGTATACAATTCTCGGTGTTAAACACCAATAGCTATGTGATCAGCAATCGTCCTCCAACTGGGTGAGGAAACATACACACTAGCCTAAACTGGAGTACGGATGCCCAGTCTTGATACTCATACAACTATGGACATTTAAGAATGTGCTTATCACCTACCCAGACCCCACTAGTATGATCTGCATCATCGTCCTGGTAGTTAAGCAAAATCCTAAGGGTTTTATCTCATGCTTAAATGATACGTGATAATGAATAAAACTCATCATATGAAAAATAAAGACAAAGCAGATTGCATACTATAATCTCAAGTAAGACTGTTCTCCGTATAGGTCCTCCTTCAATTAAGTAATTGTCATCTTGCAATTACTATAATTGCTTTGAGGGCACTATATCCAACACATACTAGTATTTTTGCACGTGCGATACACATTGATATTCATTTTGATTTATTTTTCGTCTTGCTATTCTAATGACTATTTTTGTTGGACATCATATCTTTTTTTAATCAAATGTTGGCTCCATAAATATGGTTTATTAACATTGTAGAAAACTATATAATGAAGACTTTGGCTTCATTTTTTGTCTGACTTTAAATTTGAAAAGTCGATGAGAATGAAAGAACTCAAGGTAAATTGCCATTATTACCGTTTTCTCTTATTATAGTGACATGATAATTTCTAATCTATTACAAATGATAACTATTTTTATCATTTTTTTTCTTGCATTCCTAGAAAAGATAAAATATGAGTGAGCAACAAAAAAATTTGTCATCATAACAGCAGAGATAATATGAAACCAGAAGGATAAAAAAGAAGTAAAAAAATACAGATAGATTACCTTTGACAATGAGTTGCATTTCTTTTCTTTCAGATAACAAGGCACTTTGTGGCCCACCCACAGAAATTCAATGCTCCCTATTAAAATCCCCATCCCCAACAACCAAAAATTCGTCTTCTTCACCATACAAAAAGCTCTCTACAACACTAATTGCTTCAATCGCTGGAGTCTTAATAGCAATCATAGGCACCGCCTTCGCCGTCCTCAAACACAAAAAACGGAACAACGGAAAGCAAGCGGGCACGGCCTCATCTTTCGACAAGGCCAGAAGGCCCGAACTCGTCAAGGCCGAGAGAAAGGCTATGATAGCAAATGAAGATAGAGACCATGGGAGGCTTGTTTTTGTGAGGGAAGAGAGTTGGGAAAGGTTTGAGTTGAATGATCTTTTGAGGGCCTCAGCTGAAGTTTTGGGCAGTGGGGAGTTTGGATCTTCTTATAAGGCCTTGTTGATTAATGGGCCTGCTGTTGTGGTGAAGAGGTTTAGGGAAATGAATAGGGTTGGGAAAGAGGAGTTCCAAGGGCACATGAGGAGTATAGGGATGTTGTCTCATCCCAACTTGTTGCCTTTGGTAGCTTACTATTATAGGAACGAAGAGAAGCTATTGGTCACTGATTTTGTGCCCTATGGTAGCTTGGCTAGTTTGCTTCACTGTGAGTTAATTACCCATCCATTCACTTTATCTCTTAATTTTTTCTGAGCAAAGTAATAATGGCAATAAGTTTCTAGTTTCACATATCTTCTGTGTCGTACAAAATCGTCGTCTAGGGAACATATTTGTATAGGATACATATCGGATATGATTCATATCCATATCGGATTCTATCAGGTTCATGAAATATATACTTGCGGAAATTTATCCAAACAAAATCGTATCAAGATGTTTTTGAAAGTTTATGAATTTGCGAATGCAACTCGTATCGTATCTGTAACCTGTAACCAAATTTTTGATACATAGCACATCATCATCTAAGCCTATCAAAATTGGTTGGCTATGAAGAAATGTTTCTATGAAAATCAAAAAATAGTTTGAAATGTTACCTGACATCCTCCAAATCTTTTTATATTTAAATAAATAAAAAGTCAACAAGAAAAAAGATGATAGGTTTGCTACAGGACTTTACAATTAACTCCAAACCATAGCTAAAGCCGAAACCAATCTGAACATTTTTCACTTTCTATTCACTGATAAGAGAAAACTTGTTGGCATTTGCATTATCTTATTAATATATCTAAAGATCTGTATACACAGTTGAAATTTATTTTATCATTTTTAAATATGAAGGTAGATGGTACCATTGTCTTTTACTTCACCTATTAGATGTAATGCATCCACTATTTTAATACCTGACATACAAGATCTAATACGTATATTATCTTTTGATTAAAAAGAAATTCTTAATATATTATTTTTGACAAAAGAAAACTTGTTAATTAGTTTCTGTGACTTTACCATATTGTGTGTGTGTATTCTTTTAGGCAACTTCTTTAAGCATTTATACATGCTGCCAGGAATTCCTACTTCTCATAAATACTTCATTATCATAAATCTACACCTGTTTCAGCGAACCGCACACCGAACAACCCCTCCCTTGACTGGCCAACCCGCCTCAAAATCATCAAAGGAGTCACCCGTGGTCTAAACTACCTGTACGATGAGCTGTCGATCCTAAACGCCCCACATGGACACCTCAAATCCTCCAACGTCCTCCTCACCTCCACCTTTGACCCTCTTCTCACCGACTACGCCCTCACCCCACTGATGAACCAGACCCGCGCCTCCCAATCCATGATCGCCTTCAAATCCCCCGAATACAAACAATATGGCCGCTTATCTAGAAAAAGCGACGTGTGGAGCTTAGGAGTACTCATTCTTGAGATTCTGACAGGAAGGCTTCCTGGCAACTATTCAAGACAGGCCCGTGGGGGATCGGATTTGGCAAACTGGGTGAATTCAGTTGTGAGGGAGGAGTGGACTGGTGAAGTTTTTGATGGTTCGATGAGGAGAACGAGACATGGAGAAGGCGAGATGCTGGATTTGCTGCAGATTGGGTTGGGGTGTTGCGAGGCAGATGTGAACAAGAGGTGGGAGTTGAGGGATGTGATTGAGAAGATTGTGGAGTTGAAGGAGAGGGATGAGGGGGAGTATGAGGATGGGGGCTCGTCAATGGCGAGTGAAGGAGAAGGGTATTCATCCAGAGGGGGGATTACCGAGGATGATTTTTCTTTTTCGACGAATAATCCGTAATCGATGAATTGCTGAATTTGACGGTTGTTTGTATGCTTGCATGCTTGATTGGAGCAGTGCATTATTGGTTTGTAGAGAAGTTTATGATTTATGAGACATTTGTAAGAAGTATACCAAAATTTTATGTTTTCAATAAAATTCTGTTTCGGTCTTTCTTGGAGTTTTACTACTTCTTTGGAGTTTTGCTACAATCAGAAAAAGTTAAAATTGAACCACGACAGTCAAAGTTGAAACTTGGTTAATAGTGCAATCCAAAATGTATTTAATACAGCTATAAATTAACAAAAGCAAAATCATTAGAGAAAAAAGTTGCTAATCCTTGACGGTAAAAAGGTTCTTTTATTTTCTAGTCAATTTTTTTTTCTATACTTGGGAATTTGAGGACCTCATTAATTCCTGTATAATATCATTGATGGCATTGTTATATATAATATAAAGTTGAAAGCTATTGAATGAGCTTGATTTCAAACATTTTAAATTTCGCATTATAGTTTAGGACGCCTGGAAATTTAGCAGCTTTCATGCCAACTGGTGATTTTGAAAGGTAAAAAGGGGATATTGCAAAGGGGTTCCAGAATAATATACACCTGTTTTCGAATTTCGAAAGGATTCAAGTCGATTTTGGAAGGGGCTTCAAAAAATTTACACTTGTTTCTGAATTTGAGAATGGTTTCAGGTCAGATTTGGAAAGTTTGCCTTCAAAAAAGTTGCACCGTCTTCTGATTATGTAAAGGGTTTCGTCTCAAATTTGGAAAGGGCTTCAACAAATCTACAACTATTTTCGAATTTCCGTGAAAGGTTTCAAGGATCTAAAAAATTGCTAACTATTCTCGATTTCACCTAGGTAAATTACCATAGAAAGTTTGGTTTTATTATAATTTCTATTTTCTCCTTAACTCTCTCTTCGTTGATTTCAAGGATCAGAAATGCAGCTATTGGCTTTTTTTTGTGCTTAAAACTTCTTCAGGCTCTTATATAGAAGCAACCATCAGGGTCATTGCAGACCAACTTGTAACATTTTAGAAAATAGAAAATATTATTTTTGGAATTTAAATAATAAAATAATAATTTCACGAATATCATACGAATATAGATTTGAGTTTTAGAAGAATGGTATAATTATATACCTATGTTTTAGAAAATAATTAAAAATTAAAATGAATTATTATTTATGGAAACATTTATTAAATATGGGATTTTTATAATTAATATATATTTATTTACATACTAGTTTAATATTAAACTTGATTAGTATTTCACTAATTATGCATTAAACCAAATTTGTTTTGTTAAACATGCTTTTTGTGCATGACATCTAAAATGTTATTTATGAATTGTATTATGGTTTTATGTTTTCATTTTTTTTTAAAGAAAAGAAAAGAAGAGATAATAATCATGGAGGGGACATGATAGGATGGTGCATTAAATGAGGGAAATAAATGAGAAGGATAATTGATGGATGACTAACATCAAGCCATTCAACTTCTATTCTTCTTTTTCTTCTTCTTCATTTGTTCTTCCTCTTTCTTCATCTCCTCCTTCTTCATTTTTTCCACATTCTCTATCATTTCTTCCACCACCAAATCATCACCTAAATCCACTCAAAACCACCCTAAGCCTTGACAAAAAATATTCCTCATCTCATCCTTCATCTCATGACTTGTTCAAGATTTCGTTTTGGGAAGTTTTAGTCATCTAGGAATTTTCTTGAGTTGCTCATTTGAGGTAAAACTCTCACCTTTCATTAAGTTTTTATGTTTCCTAACCTCACAAATTAGTTTAGAGCTTAAAAGTTTATGTTTAGTGAACTTGGAAAATTTTAGGGTGAGGTTTAGGAGATAGACTTGTAGTAATGACGTAGTAGGGGATTTAGTGAGTGTTTACTGGCCCTTAGTGATAGATTTCCTGGTATAGGATGAAATTAGAAGTTTCAAAGATGAGTTTAGAATTTTCCCGATATCGGTTTTCATTGAGTTTTGGTGATCAATTAGAATCTAGAGCTATTAGGATTTTCTGAAAATTAAATAGCGGATACAAAGAGATGTATAGATATATAGAAAGCCACTGTAGAAGCCTGAGCCCAAGCCCTTAAGTCTTAGCCGCAAATAAATTTCCAATGGCAGAAAATTGCGAGTCGTTTTGGGAGTTAGGGTCCGGGATTTGGTCTGTAGCTCACTCACTAGATAAAGGTCTATCCTATATTCTAAAAAGTCTAATTTCATCGTAAGAAAAATATGGAGTTGTTTTACTAAGTTTTGCTCAATGTTTTGAAATATTTGAAAACTTTATTTTTGATATTTGAGTTTTGACTCGGTCGTTTGACATTCGTACGTCGACGTCGGTTTTTTTTTTGTTGTTCTAGTACACGTGGACCATAGGTTTTAACCTATATGCCTTTCGCTCGTCGTATCGGTTTTCGAATTTGATTTTGATGTGATACGATATTCTTTGATTTGTAAGTACAAGCGGGTGGACTACTAGGACGACGAAGGAGGGCAAGGCATCTGTCAGGATCAACTAGAGCGAAGCGTTGTAGGTGAGTAGATGTATATCTACAGAGGAAGTCGGGTGTATGGTTTATAGCACCCTCGCAACTGTAGTACTAGGATACTACACACACACACACATACATACATTAGGTACGTATACTTAGCTAATAAGTTTTCAAGAATTAGTAGTATACTTAGTAGAAAGATATCCCCTAGTACTATTCCTTAACCTATGAATTACATCTACTTATGTAAACACACATACACATATGAGGATGTTACGATATGATATGATGAGATGAGGATATTATCCGAATTGATGACACGAGTTGATATGATGATATGAGGCGATGTTGTATGATATCATATATGAGGACATGAGATGATATATGATGATATGAGATGATGTACATGATTATTGATCCGTACTATTGATTTGATGATATCGCGCGATAAATATTCCGTACGTGATATGATGAGGATAGATCACCGACTTATATATCGACTCAAGAAAAGCTTGTTTAGATTCACATAGTAGAGATTATGATATGTTTAGAACCATACCTATTTTCAAAACTAACTAATCGTTACGCACTTTTAAATGATAATTTCAAGGGTACGTTATGCCTTTTCAAATGATATTTTCTTTCAAAAATATCGTAGCCCCTATTTTCTAAAAACAACGATTCATACCATTTTAAACTACAACTGTATGGCTCATAAGTAGTGGCGTATTTTTATACTGTTCACGTTTATGATTTCTTTACTCTGTTTACGCTTGCGTTACGATTTCTTATTTTTGCATACGCTCGCATTATTTTCATTTACGATATATATACTACGCATCATACCCTTATCTTTACGTGACTTCGTTTGCTAGAACACAAGCACCATTACCAATGATGCACATATTGCACGTACACATTCTTTCCGGCTCACACACACATCATCGGTAATTGTCATTCCATGTACACAATAGAAATCGCTGTGTCACCGTATCATTTTATAACCTGTTAGCATTTTAGTTACTGATTAGTACACAACACCCCCATATTATTGTAGATATTGCATTTTCTGTATTTTGCTACACGACACGCTCATATGAACACACTTGCTATGCATTACAGTATTGTTCTGTGCCTGTACATATTATTTCATTATTTCCATATTCTTATGAGATTATATTTTCATGAGATTTCTGGATTTGAGAAACCGCGGTTATTATTTAAAAACTTGTGAATGTTTTAAAAACGCGGTTTTCTCTTGATATGATATTTCGGCGTCCACCATGAGATTTCTCAGTTCTGAGCTATGATGATTATCTGAATCGAGGCAGGGGGAGAGAGACCGATTGCGGATACATGGTGGACCCGGTACGGTATCCCGGGGCAAGAAGATCATATAGAAAGGCGTTGAGCCTGGCAAGGGAACAATACCTACCGATGACAGTACTGGACTCGGCGGATATCCGGAGAATACCGACCGGAGTGATATGTGACAGATAGATATGAGGACCGATCTGATGAGACGGTGCCTGAGATATGCGGGTCGATTCGATGAGACGACGCCTAAGATATGAGGATTTACGTGTCGATACTGGACACGGGTTTTATGATGATTTCAAGTGTCGATACTGGACACTCAGGATTTTAGATTGATTTTGATATGTCGTTGATGGACACACGTTTGATGATACCTATATACATGATATGGATAACATAGTATCATATATTGATACATGCACGAGTTTATATATTTATATACATATGTATACACGATCACTTGATACCGCACGACACGATATTGCTATATTACTGTATGACTTAGGAGATCGTCATACATTCGATTTCTACCTGATAATATCTCTACTCACAAGTTGGCAACTCACCCCCGTTGTGCCATAGTTTTCTTGCAGGATCGACCGCTCGGATTAGTAGCGGCTTGCCGACACATTGCTTCTTCTGGATGATTTGCATTGGTAGGTGGGTTACAGTATAGAGTGTAACCACCATTGTACACTTTATATTCATTGTATCTTGTTAAAAAACTCCATCAACCAGACTATGCATATTTGGTAGACTTAGAGACCAGTTGTATATTCTTTCAGACTTACAGTCGTGGCTGTATATTCTTTATATTGGAGTTGATGATGTTTTGGTTTTCTTTACTTTCTTTTCTAAGATTGATATTCGCCTCGGACGTTGTATATTCTTATTGTGTGGTTGTGTTTCCGCCGATTGGCGAAGAGCTAGCTCCCGCTTGAGGATGCAATATTATTATCGTTTATGTACTGGTTTTGATCAAAATTTACAAATGAGGTGCAACCCAAATTTCAAATGACGAAAACGTTTTTTAAAATTTAGTATACTACATACTTGTATTTCTATAAACTTGTTCATACCTTAAAAAGAGAACTTGATTTCATGTATACCCTATTTGAAAACTTCATTTCCACAATATTTTCCTAAAAAGGTTTACATTTCTGGGTTTCGGCTTACTTTGGTTACGGTGTGGTCCTATAGACTTCACATAATTCAAGTGTTGGTCACGTGCCATTTTCGAGTCGTGACAAAGTTGGTATCAAAGCGTTAGGTTTAACCATTGTTCGAGTCTAGGTGTAACACCTTAGAATGCGATTAGTGTTAATTAAGCGATAATGCGGATTTTTAGTAAAAAGTTTACTAAAATAGTTTTAACATATTTTATAAAATTTAATTAATATTTTATTATTATTTATTTCGGGCTTGCACACACTGTAAATCTACGGTAGAGCCCCGGCCGTTAATCTGAGGCCAAACGCGGAATAAAACTTTTCAAAACTGGCGCTAATGCAGACCTAAAACCCGGATCGTTCCATTAACCGTAAACTAGTATACTACAAAGATGTTAGAATGCCTATACCGATCGATCCGTCCTTCGGTATCTAGCCACCATCCTTAGCTCCTCGCGGCATCTCCGATCTCGCTCAATCTCCGGTCTCCTCGTCGAAGTGGCACCATGTCAAGGAATCTTTATACGGGCTCCCGCTTCAAACCGAAGCAACTCGGACATGAAGTTTACTAGCCGACATGTCCAAGATTGAAGTAGAGAGTAGTGTGAATACTTTGTCTCAATACACCCTAGGATTCTCATCACATGAGAGGGATAGGGTGGAGGTTGAAGAAGATGCAAAATAAGATGGAGAGTGTGAGCTCATGAAAATATCAAGAGAGCAAAAACCAAGCCCAAAAAAATGTCATGGCTGCCCTCTCCCTCTTGTGTGTTGATATTGTGTTGGTTTTGTGTTGAAAAACAAAGAAAAGATTTATCAAAATATCTCCCACAAAACCCTCAAAATATCCTACCAAAAACAAAGCTCATTAATCTAATATGACTCACTATATGACTCATTACCATGAGTCATTACTGAACATGCTAGAATAATGACTCATCAAAATGAGTCACACTTTCCAAATCTAAATAAACATTTAAACCAAAATGTTTAACAAAAAGAAATGCATCTTCTAAAGTAATCTTGTAATGAATTACAAGAATACCCCTCACCAGTATATACATACCTGCATCCGTATTCCGACCGAATACGAATACAATGAGACTAAAATATTCCAACACAATATAATACTAGGATCCGGCTTAAACCAAAGCCCACTAGTATTATCCGTCCGAACCATGATGCGTGCACAAGTGCACGTGTATGTTCGAACCCTGCCATAATACCATACGGCCTCTACAATGTTTGGCCCGAACTTGGGAAACTCTCTGTGGGGGACTTTAAAGACTCGTCAATATGCTGGCAGTGGGTTTAACCACAAGCACGTCAGTGGTACTAGCTGTACGTAACGGTTGCCAAGGTACTGAGCAAAAGGGAGGCCGATAAGCGAACTCATCCTGAAACCGTACTGAGCCTGTCAGTGACAATATTTGTACAGTCCGGTCCGTTCGTCTATGAGTATCGCATATCGGGCCTAGGGGGCTGGTAAACGTCAGACCCCTAATAGCGGTATAAGTCGTGTCGGAGTATAGCCCAGAACACCCTGAGAAACTACTGGAATATCTACCAGTAAATCTCACGTACCCTGGTCATGGATTTCGTGTAATGGCTCTCAAGACACAGCACGATCTCACCCCCAATACCGGGAGAGACGAATCCCCTATCGATCCGCTCACTGCCTCCATGTGGCTCGGGACTGTACCAAACTAAAACCTGTTTGCACAACTCCTTTGAGCTGTGGTAGGGTAGTAATCAAAGCACAGTGGGAACTCACACGAGACAAATGACGATCTCAGGTCGATAGACTAACTTGTACACATGTCACCAGGGAATTGCTATCTGACGACAGCTACCAACTAGGAGGTTCCCGGCGAGTCCGTTCGGTGTACTCATAACCCAATGAACACCTGTATACATCTTAGGTGAACCAACTGACACCAATGTCTTGTGAGATCGGCCACCGCCCCTCGTCGGGGTCTCGACTGTATACACTAGTCTACTCCGGAGTATCGATGCCCTGTCTCGAAACTCCCACGACTACGGACCACTTTAAGGAAGTGCTTATAGACTACCCAACTCTCACGTATATGATCGCCATCATACTGCTGGTAGTCAAGTAAGAATCCTATGGGCTCTATCAACGTGTAATAGTGATCTGTAATGTCACCTAAAACATGTACACGATGATAAAGATAAACCAGATAGCATACTATCATCTCGAGTAAGACTGTCCTACCGGTATAGGTCCTCCCTTAATCATTGCAATCACGTGCCTGCGATCCAATAATTGACTTTTAGGGCACTATATCCAACAATTTCCCACTTGCACTTAAGGCTAATTATTGCGATGTCGCATACGCACAGCCCGTGTGATACCGAACACCCAACTCCTCTACACATCAGTTTCACAAAGCCCGTTTGTAAAACTATTGTGTTCTAGAAATAGCCTCAGTGAGTGGATCCGCGCTGATGTTTCTTTCTATGTCTCACTTAATCTCAAGTTCGCGGAGAAAGTCATCTCCCGAATTGAGTAATACCTGTCTTAGAATATGTCTGGATATCTGATGGGACCCAGTTCACGAATGAACTCCAAATCCAAACTTCTTAGACTGTATCATCAACTGAACTTAATCAATATCCTTCACCATGCCTCCCTCAGTATCTGCTTGTACCACCTGTCAAAACTACAACCCTTCGTCGGAGGGAAAACTATAACTTTGACAGTCACTCTGTCATCCAGGTCACCTTGGAAGCAAGGAATGATAACCGTCTCCCGAAGGAGGCCGCCGTTATCAAATCCCTAGAACATTCACTATGTTCTAAAACTGCTTCCGATCGTTTCTCCAGGATTGGATTAATATCAACTTATTGCATCTAGTGCAAAAACAACATGTGGTGTAGTACTTGACATCTCATGATCAACTCAATTTCCTAAGTAAGTGATATGTCAATCATGCACATCCCTCTCCCCTTCAGTCTGTAAGACACCTTTAGAGAGGGTGACTCCATCACCTGCAGGTACACCACCATGCCAGGAGTCGTCCATTCTAAATATCTTTAGAATACTGTCTAAGTAACCAGATTGGGACACTACCCAAATCTAGATCTAAAACCATAGATCTAGTAACCAGAATGTTTGACATTATATCTATATCCTTTGTAGAGAAACTACTGTGTGACAACCACAGTATAACCGATTGTAGGATAGGAATTTTACTTCCTATAAAGTGCATGTCATCCAAATACCAGGACATCACACCCTACTATCTTCTTAACAGATCCATCCCTTATTCTGATGAAGTCAAGACCTATGACCGTCACATCAAAAATAGATGATCTATCTCAGCTATATCTGCTTTAGTCTATAAATAGACATAAGCTACTTGTCCACTATGCTTCCGCTGCTCCCACTGACCACAACAACCCTCTGGCAGAATAAGATATACGTGCACTTCTAAAGCTAGTTTATAACGACGCTATACTCATCCTCCTGCCGGGTCTCATAGTCTGGAACGGCAGTAATGGTAAGTCCGGGTAAACAAGAACCTCCTTGTCACCGTCTTTGAGGCTACCGGAGTACCTCTCGGGTGCCTGAGGTTACCCACCATATTTGCGGAGTGGCTAATGGAATGTCAATCCAGATTGAATTTTTAGGTTCCACTAAATTTTCAGTAATCGTTTACGGTTTTAGAATCACTTCCAGTTCTACCATACTCCCACTACTGTTTTCTGAAAAAGTCCATTTTACTAAAATTGTGGAGAGTCAAGAACAATATCACTATTGATCATCCAGATGGTAGAAAGTTACCCCTCGTCATAGCCTGGGATAACCCACAAACTGCCATTACAGAAACGTGCCTTGAGTTATCCAGAGTCTGGTTTTAAGCATAAGCCGGACAACTCCCCGTACCTTAACATCGTTAAGATATGAACCATTCTATATACAATATAGAAACAGAGGCACTGATTTAATTGGAACCGGATTCAAATCATGCAGCTGTCTCCAGTGCATGTCAACTAAATAGAGAGAGGCTAATCATCATTTCTCAACTTAGGAGTTCATCCAATTATTAGTAACCTGAAAAAGAAATAAGTTTCTCAAAACCATTACTATCAACTGAATACCAAACACAAGTATCTACATTTTCGATCACCTTGAAGAATCCCGATACTTGCGACACCTGGTTCTCTACTTTATTCTTGTACCTATAACTTCTCAAAACTTAGACCTTGTATTTCAACGAAACACATGTCTAAAACTGGAGAAGTCACAAGTAAACAGAATATAGTACGAGTACTAACCCCTCTGTCCTAATGGACACTGGACAACATACAATACTTTGTATAAGTCCGCAGAGTTGAATAACTCAAACTCTGTGCGTCGTAGGTTGAAAATTATACTATAGTTATGAAGAATTACACCGCTGTTAAATGCTCCTTACCTAACCATCAACTGATATAGGTAAATGTCATCGACATAATTTTAAAAAGTTATATCTCACTTTATAAAATAAACGTACAGATATATTAGTTTGAAATTGGTGCATAACAATGGATATTCAAAACCAAATATTTGCCGTCCGGCAACAACCCAGGCGATTTCCTCAAATATCACCAATTACAACGAATTCCGATATAATGAGGAAGATCACCTGATTCCCAATAACTTACTCCCACTCATCATCTGTAAAACACACAGATGTGAGAATCATACCCTGTAAATACATACCTTGGAGTAAGTATCTAATTGGGAAATCAGTTTTCAATTAACAACGCACAGTGAAACTGAAACATGAAAATGTTTCGAAGGGGTATCCCGGTATTCCTAGTAATGCCTCTTCCATTATCCAGATTCATGACTATAACCGTATATTTCGTTGCCATATCTTCAAATCCCTTTATTTGTCTTTAGTCATTACCTTCTGTACACCATTGTTAGGCTAAATGGTTTTCTTCCTTCCCTACCGTTCGACACCAGCCTATGGTTTGGAAGAATACTATCCAATAAGCGTAACAGGTGTACTCTCCTAATCCTAGGAGTACTCGCAACTTGAGAGAAGGTGATGATAAAAGAAAACTGAATAAACCTTATTCAATTTCTCCTGAATCGGAGAAAAGCAAAGGTGAAGTAGGAGTGGCGATGAAATATGTGGTTTGGTCGTGAATGATAGCAGCCGCAATTTACTTTGCCCTCTTTCTAATCTCTTTATTTGTCTTTACTTATTACCTTCTGTACACCACACTTAGGCTAATTGGTTTTCCTCATTCCCTACCGTTCGGCACCTGCCTATGGTTTGGAAGAAGACTATCCAATAAGCGTAATAGGTGTACTCTCTTCTAATCCTAAGAGCCCTCATAACCTGAGAGAAGATAAAAGGAAAAGACAACTGAATAGTCCTTTTCAATCTCTCCAGAACCAGAATCCATCCTCGAATCTGGAACAAGTTCCTTCAAGTTCGTATATAACCATACGATTGATTTATCCAATGGAAGTGGATGTTCGTAGTGATACGGGGTGTTCTGAAGAAATGCAAAGGGTAAAAGAAGGAGTTGCGATGATGTATGCAACTCAGACAATCCAAAAGCCAGTGTTTTAAGAAAGTTTGGTTAACTTGGTCACTGAGTCATAGTCTAGGGTCGGGCCATGGTCGCTGCCAAAGAGAGAGAGAGAAAAAAAAAATACTCTGCGTGCACTCTAACCTAGATCGGAATGGTTATCACTTTATCTAATCAGGATGTCTCCCACCGTAATCTCAAATTCTCCTCCAAACCTGAAAGAAGAATTAGTCGAGATCACCCGAGGAGTAAACTGTTGGATATAGTACCCTCAAAGTCAATTATTGGATCGCAGGTACGTGATTGTGATGATTGAGGAAGGGCCTATTGTTGGATATATGTATGCCCTAGAGGCCATTATGTGATAGTGGATGTATCTATACATGTATATATATTCAGTTTGCATTCTTGCTCGACATGATAGTATGCTATCTGGTTCTTCTTTATCTGACATGTTTATTTGATCATGCTTCTATTCATTCATACATGCTGATAATGCCCTGAGGATATCGGCTTGACTACTCTGATTATGATGGAGATCATACTAGTGGGACATCTGTAGTCTATAAGCGTATCCTGGAACGTCCCTAGTCGTAGGTATATCGAGACGGGGCATTGATATACCAGAGTAGACTAGCGTATATGATACTAGACCCATACGATGGGCGATGAATGTTCCCACATTCATTGATGTTTGACATCAAGATCATATACGGGTGCTCAGTGGTGACTGGGTACACTGGACGGACTCACCGAGAACTCCTATATGGAATTATATCTATCGTCGGATAGCAGTTCTCAGGTGACACTGGTACAGGTTAGTCTGTAGACCCGAGATCGTCATGGAGTCTTGTGTGTTCTCCCACTGTATTTTGATTGCCACCCTACCACGGCTCTACTGAGTCGTGCAAACAGGTGGCCGTTGGGTACAGTCCCGAGACACACGAAGACGATGAGCGATAGGAGGGGTTTCGTCTCTCCCGGTATTGGGAGTTGATGTTGTGCTTTGCCTGACTGGTTATAACAGCAAGTCCCTGGCCAGGGCTGTTGAGATTTGCTGATAAGTGTTATCAGTAGTTTCTCGATCTGTTATAGACCATTCACAGACACGACTTATTGAGTTATTGGGGTCGACGTGACCATCCCTAGGCTCGATATGCAGCATATCTGATGAAGAGACCGGACTGTACGGTAGTGTTGCCGGATGGCTCGACGGGAGTTGTAGCAGGTTCGCTTGTTGTCTTCTGATCGCTCAATACCCGGGTGGCCGTTACGTTTAGCTGACCGCTTGCGGCTTGAGGGTACTTGATATGATCATTACCCTCTGCCGGCGTATTGACGAGTCTTAGAGTCCCACAAAGGAGTTACCCAGTCCAGGCGAAACGTTGTGGTGCGCGTATGCGATATGCTCATGCACCCGATTGAAATGTGCGTATATGATACCGAACATTGATCGGGTGAACTGCTTTTGGTGGGGTCGTATGAGATATGACCGGATTGATAAATCAAGTGTTGATTTATCATTTAACCATTAGTTTTCTCACTTAAAACCTATTCTTGGATGATGGATGTGTGCATGCATGCGTGTTTTTCTTTTTTTCTTTCATGCTAGTTTCATGCACATGTGAATGTGCATACATGCATACATACATACACCCATCCATCATGGTTGTTAGCATATGGAAATGGTGGCAATATAAGACTCACACCATGGATTATATAATGGATTATTATTTCATTTTGGGTTTAAAAAGAAAATGAAAAAGAAAGGATAATCATTCATGCTTCTACATTCTTCCTTTGACCTAACCTTGCTCAACTACCACTAACCTATGGTTATCTTTCTCTTTATCATTTAAAACCCAAGTTAAACTAACTATCCATCATTTAATCATGGTTGAAGTCAAGAAGGAAATAAATATATATTGTGATATATATTTCTTTTTCTTCTTAACTCAAGAGTTATCTCTTTACCTCTTGTTAATATTAGCCACCATCTTCTTCCTCTAGCTCCTTTGCTCTCTTTATTTTCTTAGTGAGCAAATACCACATAAAGATAGGTTTTTGAAGTGAGATCCCAAACCACAACATCATTCTACACAAGCTTAGCCGCTTAGTTTAGAGTGTTCTCTTCGGTTTGTCGAAGTTGCGAGCTTGGACGGAGATCTCCGTGGTGGATCGTCGTGGACGCAAGAGAACTTCGAGAGGACCTCGACTCAACACCCAAAGCACCAAAGAGTCTAGAAAAGGGGAGCTACAAAGGTTGTAGCCTTCAAACCCTAATCATTTCTAGCTTAAAGTTGCATAACCCTAATTTCCTAGGATCGATCCACTTGCATGTTAGTTTAGCACCTTAAAAATTATAACTTTGGGTCATGTGATGCTTCAAAACTCTTCATAGGGTGCTATACTAACCTTACATTGGTATCAAAGCCGACCTAGAACATTAGGCGACCTTTTTACGAAGTAAAAAGTCCGATCGAACCAAAATACGGATTTACGGGACACTCTCTGGAAATTTTTTAAAAACTGAATTTTTTCAGGATTAAAAATTCTCAAAAAATAGAGCAGGTAAAAATAAGACAATCTGGAAATTTTGTGGCCATGAACAGTAATATTGACCGCGGAAACGCGGCCTAAGCAGGCTTAGGCCGCGGTTCCGGGGCCATAAGAGGGGGTCGTTTACTCCATTTTGTACAGTATTTTTCCTTACCTGCTATAGTGTATTTTGAGTATGTTTAATCTGAATCTTCTGTTGAAAAATTCTGGAGATGATTCTGAACTCGTGGTTTCGATCGGAATTTTCATTTCGTTTTCTTTTCTTGGTAAACTAGAAAGTATTGAAGTGTTTGAACGAATATCATTTACTTAATATTCACGGGGTTTAAATAGTTTGGAGATACGTGCAAGTCTTTTTGCGGTGGTCCCTCTAGAAGACAACAAACCTTAACTCGATTATGTGACCGTCTCGAACTGCCCTTTGAACCCTAGGGTTTGGGGCAGTACGGCGTGCCACATGTGAGGCGTTGGCTTGACCCTTCTACGGCTGGACCGCCACTACTGTGTCACACTCCGGATCTTTTGAACCCTGCTCAAGTGTTGAGCTTTAGTGAATCTTGGGTGCTTGATTGTTCGTTCGAAAACTTCAATACTGTCTGTTTGTCTGGAATGTGATACAATATGTGGAATTCATATGGTTTAGGCATGAAATACGAAATATGTGATATTTCGCATTTATGATGTCTTAAGAGAATCTGGATTCCAAATATTGTAGTTTTACACTTTCTTTTCTGTGACCGTAAGTGTAGTATGTTAGATATCGCCGGTTTCGTTGCTATACATCAACGACAATTGGGGTATGCATACTTACTTACGTTGATGATATGTGATATTATGTGTTGCTGAGATATGATGTGTTGGATTGTCGCGATCGAATAGCCGGGGGTTTTTTGTGAGATGAGAGTTTTATATTTTCATTCATGTAAATTCAAATGTAATATTTGTAATATTCTTTTATTTGGGGCACTTCCACGTTGCGGTTGTGTCACCAGTGTTGTATATTATTTACTTTTCCGCATTAGAATGGACCCAAGGAGGGGAGCACAGGTGACTGGGTTCTGGGGTTCAGTGGGAGGCCATCTCGAGGAGTCGAGACCGGGTCTCCTAAACTCCAGGATTGGTAGGGTCACTTGCCGCTCTCGTAGGGGTCCAGGGTGTGGGCTTGGCTATTCATCGCGACTGTGGAATCCGTATTTTCTATTCTGGCTAAATACTAAATACTGACGTCCTAGGATATCCCACGTTATATCTATGTTTCTGCTGCCTGTGTTCTGTGACATCTGAGATGAATGACATATTATATATATGATATATAGTAGACGCTGCTTATGTTTTACACCCGTGCTAGTCCCGTCCCGGAATGCCGTTAGTTAAGTAACCTAACGGTGCATAACGGAACATTGCGGCGAATGCGGATGGCATAAGCGTACGTGTTATTTTCGTTTCTTTTCTGTGATTGGCTTTAGGACTTAAATGATGGGATTACATTAATGTGATTAATGTAAAGAAAATAAACCTAAAAAGATGTTGTAGAATCAGATTCAAAAACTACTCGGCTATTTATGAAAAAGCTACATTTCAAAACTGCGGAGCTTAAGCCACTCCTTTTGAAAACCGTTTGATTCTACAACGATATCAAGTTCAAAGCGTTAAAGATTTTCTTAAAAATCATTCGCAACCCTCCGTCATTTTAGGAAGTAGAGTACTTAGTATTCGTGCTACGTTTGTTGACTTTAGTTAAGGCGTAGTGTACGGTAGCTAAGTGATGTCTTCCTACACTGCATATGATGCAGATTAATTAGGACATTCATGCGACTTTGTTGACCATAGTTAAGGGTCATATGGGTGGGTCTAATTGATCAAGAAATGACGGGTAGAACTTGACTGGTACTTATGATTTGTTGACCATAGTTAAGGTCATAAGTATTAGGGGTAAAAATTACATCGGGAATTTCAAGTGTTGAAATTTGCAATGAGATTGCATACCTTCCATGTGATGGATTGGATCCCGATCCCACTGTGGGCAATAGTTGCTCCTAGGAGAGTTTTACAGTTTACAATTAGCTAACTCATTAGGTGTCTAGAAAGGTGTTAACGGGGCTCGGCCTCTGGGAAAACGAGGTTTACTCTAATTAGGTCCGTGCGAAAGCACGGGGAACCTCCCTCAAAGTACCGACACTGGCCTGGCTGAACGGTTAGCGAAGTTGTGGACTGTAATTAATCCTGGCTAGTTTTTCTTTTTAAGGTTTGAAAGAAAACTTGATAAAAAGCAGTGGGAAACATCGATTAGACAAGATAATAAACCAATCTAATCTGTGCAAGAGCTTTCGCTGAGTGTATTCTTTTCTCTCTCTTAATGGCAGATACCAATGACTGGACTTAAGCTTCTACTAGATAAGAACAAACTGAATGGGACCAACTATAAAGACTGGCTAAGGAATCTGAAGATCGCCTTGACTTATGATAAAGTATCATATGTCCTCACGGCTTCAGCCCCGCCCGTCCCAGGCCCAAAATCCTCAGTTGCGGACATTGAAGTCCGCAAGACATGGGACGCTGACTGTGCCACGGCAAAATGCTTCGCGCTTGCATCGATGGATAACACACATCAAAAGCAGCACGAGGACATGGACATTCACGGGATATTGCTCCATACAAAGGAGTTGTATGGGGAGCAGTCCCGCGTATTATGATACGAAGCATCAAAGAGACCGTTTCACATGCGGATGGCCCCTGGCACACCAGTAGCAGACCATGTTTTGAAGATGATAGCTCTTATAGAAGAGCTTGAGGACCTTGGATGGACAATGGACAATGAGCAATATATAGATATTATTCTGCAGTCCCTCCCCTCCACCTTTGCTCAGTTCATAGTGAACTTTAACATGCATGGCATGGAGAAGGAACTCCCTGAACTCCTTAATATGTTAAGGAGTGCAGAGACCACTATGAAGTCAGCAAAGACTCCCGTTATGACTATTGGACAGTCTTCTTCTTCTCGCCCGAAAGCTAAGGCCAAGGGAAAGAAAAAGAAGAAACCCACTAATCCTAAGGGCGGAGTCAGAAAGGTGAAGGGAAAGGGAAAGTCCACAGCTGGAGACCCGGGGAAAGGCGAGTGTTTTCATTGCCACAAGATAGGACATTGGAAGCGCAACTGCACGGAGTACCTAAGTCTCAAGAAGAAGCATGGTGATGCTTCTGCTTCAGGTGCGTTTGTGACTGAAAACTGTTTTTCTATAAACTCTGCTTCCTGGGTATTGGATACCGGTTCAGGTTCTCACATTTGCAATTCTATGCAGGGGCTGAGAAATAGCAAGGTTTTGAGGACAGGTGACCATACTCTCCGCGTTGGAAATGGTTCCAATGTACATACAGTCGCAGTGGGAGAGTATCACTTGGGGTTGCCATCTGGTTGTATTTTGATTTTGAATCCATGTTATTTTGTACCAAGTATGCTATGTAATATAATATCCGTTTCTTTGTTAGACAATGAAGGGTATAATTTTGTATTGCAAAACAATGTTATGAACATTCACCTGAATCAAATGTTGGTTGGGTATGGTACACTTAATAACGAAATATATGTCCTAAATCAACACACAGTTTTCAGTATACAACACACTAATAAAAGAAAACTTTCAGAATTAAATGAAGCTTTTCTTTGGCATTGTAGACTTGGTCATATTAATGAAACAAGACTAAACAAGTTACACAAAGATGGATATTTAGATTCTTTTGAATATAAATCTTATGCGACTTGCCAGTCTTGTATCAAGGGTAAAATGACCAAAACTCCGTTTACCGGACACGGAGAAAGAGCTACTCAGCTCCTGGGCCTCATACATAGTGATGTATGTGGGCCTATGTCTACACAGGCTAGAGGCGGTTTTTCATACTTCATTACATTCACTGACGATTTCTCAAGATTCGGTCATGTGTTTTTATTAAAGCACAAGTCCGACGCTTTCGAGAAATTCATTGAATATAAACAAGAAGTAGAAAAACAAACCGGCTTGAGTATTAAGATGCTTCGATCAGATCGAGGTGGAGAGTATCTCAGTACAGAATTTGCAAACTTCCTAAAAGAGAATGGGATTCTCTCTCAGCTCACTCCTCCTTACACACCACAACACAATGGTGTGTCAGAACGACGGAATAGGACCCTATTAGATATGGTCCGGTCCATGATGAGTGACGTTGAGTTACCAGTCTCGTTTTGGGGATATGCATTGGAGGCTGCAGCGTTTCTGCTAAACAGGGTTCCAACCAAAGCCGTGTCTACCACGCCATATGAGATATGGAATGGGAAGAGACCATCTCTTAAAAGAATTAAGATTTGGGGTTGCCCGGCCTATGTTAAAAAGCAGAATCCGGACAAACTCGAGACACGGTCAGTCATGTGTAACTTTGTGGGATATCCAAAGAATTCTTATGGATATCTGTTCTACCACAAAGAGGAACAAAAGGTGTTTGTTTCTCAGTTGCCACATTCTTTGAAAAAGAGTTTTTCACAGATAAAGATGATGGCAGGTAGTAGATCTGGAAGAGGTTCTGGAGACACAAACTACAAATGACGATTTGGTTGAACCGGCTGTTGCAACAGAAACTGAAGAACCTCGGCCACTCCGTAGGTCTGGTAGGACTTCTCGCCCACCGGAGAGGTACTACGGTTTCCTCATTGATGGTGACAGAGAAGACTGTATCATGGAAGATGATGATCCTACCAGTTTTCAGCAAGCTATCACGAGTGGTGACTCTGTGAAGTGGCTGGATGCCATGAGATCCGAAATGGAGTCTATGTACACCAACAAAGTATGGACTTTGGACGTTGTACCCCCTAGGGTAAAACCTGTAGGGTGCAAATGGATCTTTAAAAGAAAGATTGGTGTGGATGGGCAGGTAGAGACCTATAAGGCAAGACTTGTGGCGAAAGGTTT
This sequence comes from Agapanthus africanus, assembly GCA_030015575.1. Lineage (NCBI taxonomy): Eukaryota > Viridiplantae > Streptophyta > Magnoliopsida > Asparagales > Amaryllidaceae > Agapanthus > Agapanthus africanus. The sequence goes on along the minus strand of JASDDO010000014.1, from coordinate 465,619,342 downwards.
TCGTCAAAGACCAGGTTTGGACTATGACGAAACTTTTTCGCCCGTAGCCATGCTTAAATCCATTCGGATCCTACTTGCTATTGCTGCTCACTACGACTATGAAATCTGGCACATGGACGTTAAAACAGCATTTCTAAATGGAGATTTAGAAGAATGCGTTTATATGGATCAGCCGGAGGGCTTCATTGACAGTGGGAGCAGCGAGAAAGCATGTAGATTGGTTAAATCCATATATGGGTTAAAGCAGGCATCTCGGAGTTGGAACATCTGTTTCGATGATGTTATCAAAGAGTTTGATTTCATCAAAAATCCAGATGAACCTTGTGTTTATAGGAAGGCTGTAGGAAGAGCTGTCACATTCCTCGTATTGTACGTGGATGACATTCTTCTGATAGGAAATGATATTCCTATGCTACAGTCGGTCAAATCATTCTTATCACTAAGGTTCTCCATGAAGGACCTGGGTGATGCCTGTAGGGTGTTTTTCGTCACCCCAGTGAGATGGGAATACGCGAGCGCTTGTCAGGCGTACTACAGATTCCCCCTGCCTAGGATAGGCCGGGGTTTAATGATTGTGGGGATCCGAATCTCCGGCAGCCACGGACTAAGCTGCCGTTAATTACCCCTCGCCTTTGGGGCGAGGGAACCTCCGATTAACGGGTTAAATTGGTCATGCGAACTCAATGTGCAGTGTGCGTGTCTTCTGTTTTGAAAGGGGGGTTTTGGATATATCGGGAGCCACGCAGAGTTTTTACGGGGGTCCCGCTACCCGGATAGCGGGCTGGGGGTCAAGGGGGCTAGCAGCCCCCTTGCGGGGTTCGGGGCAGCGCCCCGGCCCGAAATTTTTTTGGAGGGGGAGAATGTGGCGGAGTATGTATATGTGTGAATTTGTATACATATGTATATGTATATGTATGTACATAAAAAGAGGGGGAAAAGGCATCCAAAGGATGCGTGGGGGCCAGCGCCTTGAGCGCTGTGCGCTTAGGTGCTGTGCGCTCAGGCGCAAGCGCGCGCGCGCCACGTGTCGGCACGCGGGCGCCTTGCGCACTTGCGCAGGTGCGCAAGCGCGCGTGCCACGTGTCGGCACGCGGGCGCCTTGCGCACTTACGCAAGCGCGCAGGTGCGCAAGCGCGCGCCACGTGTCGGCGCGCGGGCGCCTTGCGCACTTGCGCAGGTGCGCAAGCGTGCGCGCCACGTGTCGGCGCGCGGGCGCCTTGAGCACTTGCGCAAGCGCGCAGGTGCGCAAGCGCGCACGCCACGTGTCGGCACGCGGGCGCCTTGCGCACTTGCGCAAGCGCGCAGGTGCGCAAGCGCGCACGCCACGTGTCGGCACGCGGGCGCCTTGCGCACTTGCGCAGGTGCGCAAGCGCGCGCGCCACGTGTCGGCACGCTGGCGCCTTGCGCACTTGCGCTGTGCGCCGGAGAGGCACAAGAGGCTTTTAGCCTAAAAAATTTCTCAGAAGAGAAATCAGAGAGGAGTTGGACTCCTGAATGTGTTTTTCTTCTTTTTTTTGAGGGTTTAGTGAAAGATGTTCTTCTTCTTCCTCCTGTTGCTTGCTGGATCTTGAAGATCAAGAGATGTGAAATCTCAAAATCTCTCCTTTTAAGATCTGATGACAGATCCAAGTTCCCCTATGTGGGTTTTGTGGTGAAAAACTAATTTGTTTTGGAAAAGGAAGAGTAAAACTCTTGATTTAATTCAAAAGAAAGAAGAAGGTTTTGGAACCTTGGAGAAGGAAGAAAGAGCTCAGCTCTGAAACTTTTTTGGAGAGAATGAAAGGTATCTTTTTTTATTCATCATCTTGCCTTTTATAGGCTTACATATTTTCATATAGCCCCTTGGGCTTCATAAAAAATGGCATTTTAGCCATCCCATGGCTCATGTGCCATTTCATTTTTTGCACATAAGCCATGGGCTTACAAAATATTGGCTTTATGCCCATTTTGCATACATTCATGTATAAAAAATTACATAAAAAATTATTTATTACATGATCTATATTTTAGCATAGAGGAGGCTGGCCGCGGGCTCGACTTGGGCATGGGCCCGCTTGACCTGGGCTTGGGCCCACCAGGCTTGGGGTTGACCTTGACTTTGACTCGGTCAACGGGGGTGTAAATTTTTACCCCAACAAAGTGCCCCCCATCAATAAATGCACACCGCACATTTGAGTTGTGTGCATGAAATTGATGGATCTTGAAGCTGAACTTCGAGGTGGAACATCATTCCGGAGGCGAAGCATCATCCCGGGGAGCATGATTCCCGAGGATCGGAGCATCATTCCGATTCGCGGAGCATAATTCCAATGTCAGAGCATCTTTCCGAAGCGCGGAGCATAATTCCAGGGTCGGAGCATCATTCCGATTTGCGGAGCATAATTCCAGGGATCGGAGCATCATTCCGAAGAGCGGAGCATAATTCCAAGGATCGGAGCATCATTCCGGGGATCGGAGCATCATTCCGAAGCGCGGAGCATAATTCCAGGGTCGGAGCATCATTCCGATTTGCGGAGTATAATTCCAGGGATCGGAGCATCATTCCGGAGTTCGGAGCATCTTTCCGAAGAGCGGAGCATGATTTCAGAGTTCGGAGCATCTTTCTGAAGAGCGGAGCATAATTCCAAGGATCGGAGCATCATTCCAATGAGTGGAGCATGATTCCAGGGATCGGAGCATCATTCCGATGAGCGGAGCATCATTCCAGGATTCGAAGCATCATTCCGAAGAGCGGAGCATAATTCCAAGGATCGGAGCATCATTCCAATGAGTGGAGCATGATTCCAGGGATCGGAGCATCATTCCGATGAGCGGAGCATCATTCCAGGATTCGAAGCATCATTCCGAAGAGCGGAGCATAATTCCAAGGATCGGAGCATCATTCCGGGGATCGGAGCATCATTCCGAAGAGCGGAGCATGATTCCAAGAGATCGGAGCATCATTCCGAAGGGCGGAGCATAATTCCAGAGATCGGAGCATCTTTCCGAAGAGCGGCAGACATTTTGACCGAAGTATACTTTCGATGCAAAGGTTGATTCCCAGGCGAAGCGTAATTTCGACAAGGAAGGCAGATATACCGAGGCGAAGCATCATTTCGACACGGGGTGCATTCTGAGACGGAGCATGATTCCGGCGCAGAGCTTGTTGGCTGACTTGATTCCGAGACGAAGCATAATTTCGACAGGGAAGGAAGATACACCGAGGCGAAGCATGATTTCGACACGGGGTACACTCTGAGACGAAGTATGATTCCGACGCAGAGCACGTTGATTGACTTGATTCTGAGGCGAAGCATAATTTCGACAGGGAAGGCAGGTACACCGAGGCGAAGCATGATTTCGACACGGGGTAAATTCTGGGACAGAGCATGATTCCGCCGTAGAGGTTGTTGGTTTGATTTGATTTGGGTTGACATCAGCATCGCTACACTGGAATATGGTACCAGGAGCGAATCATCATTTGTCATGAGAGGATTTGGGAATTGGGGTTTTTATTTGGCATCTGCATTGCTGCACTGGAATAATGCCAGGAGCAACTCATCATGTGCCCCGAGAGGATTTGGATTTGTTTTTTTTTGTTTGGCATCTGCATTGCTGCACTGGAATAATGCCAGGAGCAACTCATCATTTGCCCCGAGAGGACTTGGGAGAAATTGGGATTGTTTTACGCCCGTGGATTGTATACGGTTTTGCAGGATGTATGATCCAGACCGTAGGGCCGTAAAAATTTTGGGACTTTGTTGGCGTCTGCATCGCTGCACTGGAATATGGTACCAGGAGCGACTCATCATTCGCCACTTAGGGATTGGGGAGCGATGGCTTAGGAGACAGGTTTAGATCCCTATCACCTAAGACTTTTCAATTTTATGGGCCGTGAGGGTCCCATAAAAGCATTTTCTCCCTACGAGTCGTAAGGATCCCGCAGGTGTATTTTCTCCTTAAGAGTCGTGAGGACTCCTAAATGTGTTTTTCCTTGGTGAGTCGTAAGGATCTCACGAAGGTTTGTTCTCCTCATGCATCGTGAGGACACATGAGTGGGTCTTTCCAATGAAGCATAATTCCAAAGGCGGAGACCAGCCGCGTAACTGGTGGTTGCGGTGGGGCATGGGTATGCTGAGAATTATTTGAGCCCGTGGATTGTATACGGCAGTCAATTTGGGGACTAGCCGTAGGGCTGGGAGAATTTTGGAAATTTGAATTTTTGTTTAGCGTCTGCATCGCTGCACTGGAATATGGTACCATGAGCAACTCATCATTCGCCGCTGTTTTTTTTTTTTTTTGTTTTACCGCGATTGCTCTATCATTTCAGCTTTTCTTATCGCGAAGGTCGCGATTGCCCAATCATTTCGGCTTTTATTCGCGGTTGCCCCATCATTTCGGCTTTTATCTTCATCTTTATTTTACTCGCTGATTTTTATTGCGAGTTGCCCCATCATTTCGGCTTTTCTTTATTTTCCTTTTATTTACACATTTTTTTTTTTTTTACATATTTCTTTTTACATTCCCAGTTTAACGACTTAGAGGTCGACTGTTCCCAGTTTAATGACGTGGTGGTCGATTGTTTTCAGAGAGAGGTGGATATCTGAGAGAATCCGTTTCGCGAAGAACTTCGGTCTCCATTTGTATGAAATTGGCGGTTGCAGCTTGACTGTTTGTTAACACGCCTTTGGACAGTTCTATCTCTCCTGCCTTGTATTGCTTTTTGACCCAATCTTTGAAGACGAAGCAGTCCTGAATGGCATGACCTATCACTCTGTGATAGGGGCAGTATTTGGGGTCGTCGGTCCTATTCGCTTCCTGCGGTCTTTTTGACTCTGGCAGTTGTAGACCGTTCTTCAGGGCGTCTTTGAATATTTTACGGATTTTGTCCCTTCTGAAGGAATAGACCTTATCCAGCTTCTCTTTCAGTGGAGATTCTCCTCCCTCTCCGAACATTGGCTTCCGAGGCTGGTTGGCGCTAGGTTCGCTCATCCCTTGCTTATTTCGGTTAGCCGAAGTGTTGAAAGATTCAGAATCGTCAGAAACTCCGCTTTTGCGATTTTCGTCCTTTCGGTTTCTCCAGGACCTATTGTTATTTTGGGAGTCAGAGGAGGACTCCTGCTTTGAGCGTTCCAACATCTGGACTTTTCTGGTCAGCTCTTGGAATGTTTTGAGACCCGCGGTACATAGAAACGGGGCCATCCAGTTGTTGAGATTTCCGACAAGGAGACTGACAGATTGGTCCTGCTCTATCGGTGGTTCGCATTTGACGGAGAGATTGCGCCATCGGGTTATAAAATCCGTGCTGCTTTCGTCGCTCTTGGGCTTGGTCCTTACGAGCTCGGCAATGGTGATCTTATCGCTGACGCTCATGAACCTCTGCCGAAACAGAGACTCCATTTGGACAAAAGTTGTGACGGAGCCATCCGGTATGCTCGCGTACTAGTCGAAAGCAACATCGGTCAAGCTATTAACGAACTAGCGGAGGAGAAGCGCATCATTGCCCCAGTATTCCCGCATGAGGCTTTGAAGTGGGCGATATGCTGATTCGCATTTCCCGTCCCATCGAATCTTCCGAATTTGGGGACGACATAGCCGCTAGGAAATTCTACCAGATCATACTGAGCAGGATATGGTCTTCCACTACTGCTGATATCTTTTTGCGCTTCGGCTTCGGCCACCAATGTTTTGACTTTGCTGGCAACCAAATCCATGATTTGATCTTGAGTTAGCGGGCTACTGTCATCGGTAGCCAAGACATTTCCCGAGATAGGATGCGACTGGTTTTCATGTAGTTCGCCCACTTTTGGATTCAAGGGAATAGGCGTCAACTGCTTTGGGACACCACTTCCCGGTTCACGAGCAGAGCCCTCCGCTTGATTGGGCAGCTGAGAGGAAAGTCGGGCCGTGAGCTGCATCACGACATTCGTCAAGTCATCGATTTTGGAATAGAGTTTGGCCATCTCCTTGTCTTTGTTTCTGAGCTGCTTTCGGAGCTCTTGGAGAAGTTGTTGCTCTGCGGTCTTAGGACGGAAAGTTGGCTCATCTTCGCTTTCCGAGCCTGACTCCTCATGAATTGAGGGCTCTCTTTGCCTATCAGCCTCATTGAGAGGGTTTTCATCATCCAGCAGAGGCGGCTGTTCTTGGGAAGCGGCCACCACATTCAAGCCAGATTGGGTTTGAGATGTGGTAGCCCCGTCCTTGCTCTTGCTGCGCGTGCCCACCGTGTAGACAGTGTGGATCACATACCCAGCCATTTCCTCATCTTCGGCGGGGTAACCCTGTTCTTCGAACCTCATGAGGTTCAGCCTGGCAGGAGCCCTAGCCCTTTTGTTGGCTCTATATCTGAGCCTTTTTTTCCTCAGCTTCTCGATTTTGAAGGCTTGACGGGCATCCGCTACCCGGGAAGCCATTGTGAGTTGATCAGCGGGGAGCTTAGAGAAGACACCCGATCGAGCATTTGTCAGGGGCGCCGCTGGAGCTTGCTCGGGACGCGTTGTAGCTTTGTTGGTGTTGATGGCCTTGCCCCCAGCTGGGGCCAAGGAAAGTCGTTCAGACACCGACTTGCGTTTGGGTTGGGGCACCCTTGAGATCACCACATTTGGTCTCCTGCCTTTCGAGACCGGTTTGTCTGCCACCGAGGCTTGAGGAGCTGGGATGGCGCCAACGGGCATGAACATAATAGAGCCGAATGGTAGCAGCGGCTCCTCCCATTGTCGCCCGAGACTGGCCGGAAGGACCGTCCTAGAGTCTATCCTCATCGTGTAGGAGACGGGAGCTGAGTTCATCATCGAAGACATCGTCGGAAGGTGATTGCTTGAAAATCTGCACGAAAAAGCATTATTTTTAGTATAAATACAGGTATGTATATTGATTGAGTTCGCATGAACGCTTAACCCGAAATATGGAAGGAGAGATTTGTCCCACCGGGCGTGCCAGAATCTGTAGGGTGTTTTTCGTCACCCCAGTGAGATGGGAATACGCGAGCGCTTGTCAGGCGTACTACAGATTCCCCCTGCCTAGGATAGGCCGGGGTTTAATGATTGTGGGGATCCGAATCTCCGGCAGCCGCGGACTAAGCTGCCGTTAATTACCCCTCGCCTTTGGGGCGAGGGAACCTCCGATTAACGGGTTAAATTGGTCATGCGAACTCAATGTGCAGTGTGCGTGTGTTCTGTTTTGAAAGGGGGGTTTTGGATATATCGGGAGCCACGCAGAGTTTTTACGGGGGTCCCGCTACCCGGATAGCGGGCTGGGGGTCAAGGGGGCTAGCAGCCCCCTTGCGGGGTTCGGGGCAGCGCCCCGGCCCGAAAATTTTTTGGAGGGGGAGAATGTGGCGGAGTATGTATATGTGTGAATTTGTATACATATGTATATGTATATGTATGTACATAAAAAGAGGGGGAAAAGGCATCCAAGGGATGCGTGGGGGCCAGCGCCTTGAGCGCTGTGCGCTTAGGTGCTGTGCGCTCAGGCGCAAGCGCGCGCGCGCCACGTGTCGGCACGCGGGCGCCTTGCGCACTTGCGCAGGTGCGCAAGCGCGCGTGCCACGTGTCGGCACGCGGGCGCCTTGCGCACTTGCGCAGGTGCGCAAGCGCGCGCGCCACGTGTCGGCGCGCGGGCGCCTTGCGCACTTGCGCAAGCGCGCAGGTGCGCAAGCGCGCACGCCACGTGTCGGCACGGGGGCGCCTTGCGCACGTGCGCAAGCGCGCAGGTGCGCAAGTGCGCACGCCACGTGTCGGCACGCGGGCGCCTTGCGTACTTGCGCAGGTGCGCAAGCGCGCGCGCCACGTGTCGGCACGCTGGCGCCTTGCGCACTTGCGCTGTGCGCCGGAGAGGCACAAGAGGCTTTTAGCCTGAAAAATTTCTCAGAAGAGAAATCAGAGAGGAGTTGGACTCCTGAATGTGTTTTTCTTCTTTTTTTTGAGGGTTTAGTGAAAGATGTTCTTCTTCTTCCTCCTGTTGCTTGCTGGATCTTGAAGATCAAGAGATGTGAAATCTCAAAATCTCTCCTTTTTAAGATCTGATGACAGATCCAAGTTCCCCTATGTGGGTTTTGTGGTGAAAAACTAATTTGTTTTGGAAAAGGAAGAGTAAAACTCTTGATTTAATTCAAAAGAAAGAAGAAGGTTTTGGAACCTTGGAGAAGGAAGAAAGAGCTCAGCTCTGAAACTTTTTTGGAGAGAATGAAAGGTATCTTTTTTTATTCATCATCTTGCCTTTTATAGGCTTACATATTTTCATATAGCCCCTTGGGCTTCATAAAAAATGGCATTTTAGCCATCCCATGGCTCATGTGCCATTTCATTTTTTGCACATAAGCCATGGGCTTACAAAATATTGGCTTTATGCCCATTTTGCATACATTCATGTATAAAAAATTACATAAAAAATTATTTATTACATGATCTATATTTTAGCATAGAGGAGGCTGGCCGCGGGCTCGACTTGGGCATGGGCCCGCTTGACCTGGGCTTGGGCCCACCAGGCTTGGGGTTGACCTTGACTTTGACTCGGTCAACGGGGGTGTAAATTTTTACCCCAACAATGCCACATACATCCTGGGCATAAAGATCTATAGGGATAGATCCAAAAAGTTATTGGGATTGTCCCAAACCAGGTACATCAACACCATCCTAAAAAGGTTTAGTATGGAAGACTCCAAGCGGGGTGCCTTACCCGCTTGCCATGGAGTCACTCTCTCCAAGGATTCTTGTCCAAAGACCGATGAAGAGAGAGCTCGCATGAGCATTATACCTTATGCTTCGGCATTAGGATCCATAATGTATGCGATGTTATGTACACGCCCAGATGTAGCTTATGCACTTAGTGTTGTAAGCAGGTATCAATCCAACCCAGGGGAGAACCACTGGACAGCTGTGAAGAACATTCTTAAGTACTTACGAAGGACTAAAGAATTGTTCTTGGTGTATGGTAATACAGATCTCCAAATGGAGGCCTTTATCGATTCGAGCTTCCAGAGCGATAAGGATGACAACAAATCTATCTCAGGGTTTGTATTTACCCTCAATGGAGGGGCGGTAAGTTGGAAGAGTTCCAAACAAGATACCGTTGCAGACTCTACGATGGAAGCTGAGTACATTGCTGCAAATGATGCCGCCAAGGAAGCCGTCTGGATGAAGAAGTTCATCTCGGAGCTAGGAGTAGTTCCAACCATTATTGATCCAATACCTTTGTATTGTGACAATAATGGGGCAATGGCGTTAGCCAAGGAGTCCAGATCCCATCAGCGGTCCAGACAAATCCTGAGGCGCTTTCATTTGATCCGGGAGATTGTAGATCGCCGCGAGATCGAGATTAAGAGAGTTGACACAAAGAACAACGCCGCGGATCCACTCACCAAGGCCCTCCCTCAGCCACAGCATGAGCGACTTTTTGAGATGTTGGGTATGAGATACGCCAATAACTGGCCTTAGTGCAAGTGGGAGATTGTTGGATATATGTATGCCCTAGAGGCCATTATGTGATAGTGGATGTATCTATACATGTATATATATTCAGTTTGCATTCTTGCTCGACATGATAGTATGCTATCTGGTTCTTCTTTATCTGACATGTTTATTTGATCATGCTTCTATTCATTCATACATGCTGATAAAGCCCTGAGGATATCGGCTTGACTACTCTGATTATGATGGAGATCATACTAGTGGGACATCTGTAGTCTATAAGCGTATCCTGGAACGTCCCTAGTCGTCGGTATATCGAGACGGGGCATTGATATACCAGAGTAGACTAGCGTATATGATACTAGACCCATACGATGGGCGATGAATGTTCCCACATTCATCGATGTTTGACATCAAGATCATATACGGGTGCTCAGTGGTGACTGGGTACACTGGACGGACTCACCGAGAACTCCTATATGGAATTATATCTATCGTCGGATAGCAGTTCTCAGGTGACACTGGTACAGGTTAGTCTGTAGACCCGAGATCGTCATGGAGTCTTGTGTGTTCTCCCACTTTATTTTGATTGCCACCCTACCACGGCTCTACTGAGTCGTGCAAACAGGTGGCCGTTGGGTACAGTCCCGAGACACACGAAGACGATGAGCGATAGGAGGGGTTTCGTCTCTCCCGGTATTGGGAGTTGATGCTGTGCTGTGCCTGACTGGTTATAACAGCAAGTCCCTGGCCAGAACAGCAAGTCCCTGGCCAGGACTGCTGAGATTTGCTGATAAGTGTTATCAGTAGTTTCTCGATCTGTTATAGACCATTCACAGACACGACTTATTGAGTTATTGGGGTCGACGTGACCATGCCTAGGCTCGATATGCAGCATATCTGACGAAGAGACCGGACTGTACGGTAGTGTTGCCGGATGGCTCGACGGAAGTTGTAGCAGGTTCGCTTGTTGTCTTCTGATCGCTCAATACCCGGGTGGCCGTTACGTTTAGCTGACCGCTTGCGGCTTGAGGGTACTTGATATGATCATTACCCTTTGCCGTCGTATTGACGAGTCTTAGAGTCCCACATAGGAGTTACCCAGTCCAGGCGAAACGTTGTGGTGCGCGTATGCGATATGCTCATGCACCCGATTGAAATGTGCGTATATGATACCGAACATTGATCGGGTGAACTGCTTTTGGTGGGGTCGTATGAGATATGACCGGATTGATAAATCAAGTGTTGATTTATCATTTAACCATTAGTTTTCTCACTTAAAACCTATTCTTGGATGATGGATGTGTGCATGCATGTGTGTTTTTCTTTCTTTCTTTCATGCTAGTTTCATGCACATGTGAATGTGCATACATGCATACATACATACACCCATCCATCATGGTTGTTAGCATATGGAAATGGTGGCAATATAAGACTCACACCATGGATTATATAATGGATTATTATTTCATTTTGGGTTTAAAAAGAAAATGAAAAAGAAAGGATAATCATTCATGCTTCTACATTCTTCCTTTGACCTAACCTTGCTCAACTACCACTAACCTATGGTTATCTTTCTCTTTATCATTTAAAACCCAAGTTAAACTAACTATCCATCATTTAATCATGGTTGAAGTCAAGAAGGAAATAAATATATATTGTGATATATATTTCTTTTTCTTCTTAACTCAAGAGTTATCTCTTTACCACTTGTTAATATTAGCCACCATCTTCTTCCTCTAGGTCCTTTGCTCTCTTGATTTTCTTAGTGAGCAAATACCACATAAAGATAGGTTTTTGAAGTGAGATCCCAAACCACAACATCATTCTACACAAGCTTAGCCGCTTAGTTTAGAGTGTTCTCTTCGGTTTGTCGAAGTTGCGAGCTTGGACGGAGATCTCCGTGGTGGATCGTCGTGGACGCAAGAGAACTTCGAGAGGACCTCGACTCAACACCCAAAGCACCAAGGAGTCTAGCAAAGGGGAGCTACAAAGGTTGTAGCCTTCAAACCCTAATCTTTTCTAGCTTAAAGTTGCATAACCCTAATTTCCTAGGATCGATCCACTTGCATGTTAGTTTAGCACCTTAAAAATTATAACTTTGGGTCATGTGATACTTCAAAACTCTTCATAGGGTGCTATACTAACCTTAGACCTATACCGATAAAACAGTCTTACTCGAGATGATAGTATGCTATCTGGTTTGTCTTTATCACTGTTACACTTTGATAGAGCCCTTAGGATCTTGCTTGACTACCAGCAGTATGATGGAGATCATATATGTGGGAGCTGGGGTCTATAAGCACATCCTTAAAGTATCCCTAGTCGCGAGAGTTTCGAGACAGGGCATCGATACTCCAAAGTAGACTAGTGTATACAGTCGAGACCCCGACGAGGGGCGGTGGCTGGTCTCACAAGCCATTGGTGTTAGTTGGATCACCTAAGATGTATACAGGTGCTCATTGGGTTATGAGTACACTGGACAGGACTCGCCGGGAACATGCTAGTTGGTATTATAAATATCGTCGGATAGCAGTTCCCTGGTGACATGTGTACAGGTTAGTCTGTCGACCTGGGATCGTCATTTGTCTCGTGTGAGTTCCCACTGTGCTTTGATTACTACCCTACCACGGCTCAAAGGAGTCGTGCAAACAGGATTTAGTTGGGTACAGTCCCGAGCCACAGGGAGGCAGTGAGCTGATCGTCAGGGATACGTCTCTCCCGGTATTGGGGGTGAGATCGCGCTGTGTTTAGGAGAACCATTACACGAAATTCCTGGACAGGGTAATCGAGATTTACTGGAAGGTATTCTAGTAGTATCTCAGGGTGTTCCGGGCTTCACTCCGACATGACTTATACAGCTATTAAGGGTCTGACGTTTACCAGCCCCCTAGGCCCTATATGTGATACTCATAGATGAACGGTCCGGACTGTACAGATATTGTCACTGTCAGACTCAGTAGGGTTTCTGGATGAGTTCGCTCGTCAGCTTCCCTTCCGATCAATACATAGGCAACCGTTACGTACAGCTAGTACCTCTGACGTGCTAGAGGTTATACCCAGTGCCAGTGTGTTGATGAGTCATTAGAGTCCCCCACAGTCAGTTTCCCAAGTTCGGGCGAAACATTGTAGAGGCCGTATGGTTTTATGGCAGGGTTCAGAAAATGCACGTGTGTTTACGCACGTGTCATATTTCGGGCAGATAATACCGGTGGGCTTTGGTTTAAGCCGGATCCGAGTATTATACTGTGTAGATATAATATCTTTGTCTCAGTTGCAATTGTATTCGGTCGTAATACAAATGCGAGTATGTTTATACTGTTACGGGGTTATCCTGAAATTCGTTTCGGGATCGCTTTTGGAAGTTGCCAGTTTCCAGTTTTCTTTCACCCGTATTTAACATTCGGTTAAATGCGGATTTATATTTTCTTGAGGTGAGTCATGAGTGTGTGGATGGTTCTAGAAAATTCTAGATGGTGACTAGGCTATTGAGTCATTAGTGCATTAATTGTTCATTTAATGAGTTGATGACTATGTTAGATGAATCATTTGTTTGCATTAATGATTTATGCAAGGTGTTAGATGAATCATTCATATCATTTATTGCTTATGGTCACTCTCCTCCTCCTACACTCACCCACCTCCTTATATTGGCCGGCCCATTCATTCTTGTGAGAGGATGGTTGCTTGAAAAAAGATTAAGGTTATGGATTCATGAAAATTAGTATACTCAATTCTCATTTCACCCGATTCCAAAAAGCCAACTTCATTAACCGTTCATCCATAGCTTTGGATGTAACGAGACAAAGTGTTCTACTCATTCTCTACATCAATCTTGGTCATCTCTTTTAGCAAACTTGATGATCGAGTTGCCTCGGTTCAGAGGCGGGAGCCCGTTTAAAGATCCGTCGACGTGGTGCCACCTGGACGAGCACCTGGACGAGAAGACTGGAGATTCAGGAGATCGGAGCAGCCGCAACAAAGCGTGAGGTAATGGTTGAAGACCGAAGGACTCGGATCGTTCGGTATAATATTTCTACCCACTTTGTAATTTGTTAGTTTAGCAATAATGGCAGATCCGGGTTATAGTATGCGAAAGCGCCAGTTTATAAAAGTTTTTGTTCCGCATTTGGCGTCTGAAAGACGGCCGTGGCGCTACCGTAGACTTACATGGTATCAGAGTCACGCCATTAAGCTTTACTAACTTGTGCTAACGCGTTTAAAACATCGATCGAACGGTTTTTCAAAAACTGCAATTTTTCTGTTCAAAGTTTCAGTCGATTTTAAATCAGGCCTAAAAATTATTTTGCATATCACAGAAAATCCAGCAGGCTTTTTTAAGCAAATTGTAAAAATTTGGTCACGTGATCCCACAGTACCGCCGCGGATCCGCGGTCAAACCTAGGGTTTGACCGCGCATCCGCGGCCAGTTTGTGGGAACAGTGGTCCAAATTTGTACAGTGACTTCTTCATGGGAAATTGTGGTTTTTGGTATATTTCTTTTGGGCCCAGATTTTATTACTGTACACCAGATGTACGTGGGGCCCACTTCGAGAAGTTTTTGTCGATCGAAATTTTAAACTTGTTAGTTTACAGTATTTATATTATATCTCCGACCGTGAATGTCATTCGAGCGGTAAATTGCGTCTAATTGATATAGTCCTTTTAGACGGATTTGCGAACGTGACATTCGCGTTGATGTTCTGTGTTGTGCTGTGATGTTGCGGATTTGTCGTGGTGGATAGCAGTGTGAAATGGTAGTGCAGTTTTGATTTATTTGTACATTTGATATTGCGGGGTGAGCGTCCAATATGTGGACTGCCGTCACTGCCTGTTTGTATAATATTCTTTTGGGGCACGACCGGGCTGAGGTCGATGTACCCACTGTATATATTTTCTTTTCTGTACTAGGATTACCCCGCGGTGGGGTGCACGGATAGCCGGGTTCTAGAGGGCAACGGGTCCGCATCTCACGGCTTTGAGAGACAGAGAGGCCTTACTCTAGAATTGGCGGGCTATTCGCCGCACTCGTAGGGGGTACAGGTTGACCCAAGGAGGGGTGCTCAAGTTACCAAATTCCGTGAAGTGCTGGGTGGTCCATTCACTTTGCTGTAGGGGGCTGCCTCGCTTTAGGTTTTGGCGGGTAACTTGCCGCACCCGTAGGGGTCTAGGTTTCATTGCACAGGCTATCCACATGCCCAAGGGAACGTCGGGTTTCAGTAGCGGCTCTGTGAAACCCGGGGATCCCAGATTATCTGTATTGTTCTGTGATGCTTATTACTTTTCTGTGATGTTGCATTTATCATGCCTGGAGCGATTATTATATATTTATATATACTAGTAGATGTTGTATATGTTTTGCACCCGCGCTAGCCCAATCCCCGCTCTGTCGTTAGTTAAGTAACCTAACAGATAATGACAGGACCCAGTGACGAATGCGGATGGCATATACGTACATTTTATTTTCGTTCTTTTCTGGTGTGATTAATTGATGGGATTGCATTGATTCTTATCAATGCAAGGATAAAACAAACCTATATTTGATGTTGTTGGAACCAATTTTAAAAAGTGTTATTACAAAGACGTTTCCTTTTGTTATGCATAGATGTATTCGGTTATGAATATCCAGCACCTCATTCGACGAGGCAATGGCCGAGATCCTTTCACCGGGAGTGACCCCTTGGGCAGAAGTTTGCGTCAGGGTAATAACTTCACTATAGTCGATTACAAGTTGTTTTGCATCGTGGTATTCGGTTATGAATATCCTGCACCTCATTCGACGAGGAAAGAGCCGAGATCCCTTCACCGGGAGTGACCTCTTTAGCAATGGTTTTCGCCACTGTATTTTTATAAGAAGCTATCAGGTTCCTTCAAGTTCATTACGTTAAAGGTTTTTCGCCAAAAACCAGCCGTAGCCCTCCGTCATTTCTTATGGATGGTCAGTAGTATTCAAGCTATGTTTTTTGGCCTACGTCACGGCATAGTGTTTGGTAGCTGCTGGGGTATTCATTTGTTGCATAGATAGATGCGTTGGTTTGGGACAGACGTATAGCCATGTTGGCCTACGTCAAGGGCTTGTACGGGTGCTTCAAATTAACCTGGACAATGACGGGTAGAACTTGACATGTGACTTATGATTTGTTGGCCTACGTCAAGGTCATAAGAGCATAGGATAAAAATTACATCGGGAGTTTCAAACATACAGGAAACTTGCCAGACTTACGCATACCTTCTGGGGTGTGATAACGTGAGTGGATACCGTCACGTTATCATGCGATGAGAGTTGGATCCCGATTCCCACTGATGAGTTGGTTTACTCTTCGGGTGATCCCGACTAATTCTTCTTTCAGATTTGGAGGAGAATTTGAGATTACAGTGGGAGGTTTCCTGATTAGATAAAGTGATAACCATTCCGATCTAAGGTTAGAGTGCACGCAGAGTGTTTCTTTTTTCTCTCTCTGGCAGCGACCTTTGACCGACCCTAGACTATGACTCAATGACCAAGTTGACCGAACCTTATTAAAATACTGGCTTTTGGATTGTCCGAGTTGCATAAGTCATTGCCGCTCCTTCTTTTACCCTTTGTATTTCTCAGAACACCCCGTATTACTACGGACATCCACTTCCATTGGATAGATCCATCGTATGGTTATATACGAACTCGAAAGGACTTCTTCTAGGATGGATCAAGGTTCAGGAGAAATAGAATTGGTTTATTCAGTTATCTTTTATTATCACCTTCTCTCAGGTTGCGAGTACTCATAGGATTAGGAGAGTACACCTATTATGCTTATTGGATAGTCTTCTTTCAAACCATAGGCAGGTGCCGAAAGGTAGGGAATGAAGAAAACCAATTAGCCTAAGTACGGTGTACAGAAGGTAATAACTAAAGACCAAATAAAGGAATTAGAAAGAGGGCAAAGTAAATTGCGACTGTTATCATTCACGACCAAACCACATACTTCATCGCCACTCCTATTTCACCTTTGCTTTTTTCCCAGTTCGGGAGAAATAGAATAAGGTATTATTCAGTTGTCTTTTATCATCACCTTCTCTCAAGCTGCGAGTACTCCTAGGATTAGGAGAGTACACCTATTATGCTTATCGGATAGTCTTCTTCCAAACCATAGGCTGGTGCTTAACGGTAGGGAAGGAAGAAAATCACTTATCCTAATGATGGTGTACATAAGGTAATGAATAAAGACAAATAAATGGATTTGGGAAGATGGCAAACAAATATACGGTTAAAGTCAGGAATTGGGTTATGGAAGAGGCATTACTAAGAATACCAGGATACCCCTTCGAAACATTTTCATGTTTCAATTACACTGTGCACTGTTAATTGTAAACTGATTTCCCAATTAAACCCTTGCTCCAGGGTATGTATTTACCAGGTATGCTTCTCACATCTGTATGGTTTTACAGATGATGAGTGGGAGTAAGCTATTGGGAATTAGGTGACCATCCTCATTATATCGGAATTCTTTGTAATTAGTGATATTTGAGGAAATCGCCTGGGTACAGTTTTCAACCTACGACGCACAGGTTTTGAGTTATTCAACTCAGCGGACTTATACAGAGTATTGTATGTTGTCCAGTGTCCATCAGGACAAAGGGGTTGGTCCTCGTACTCTGTTCTGTTTACTTGTGACTTCTCTAGTTAATAGACAAGTGTTTCGTAGAAATTCAAAATCTTAGTTTTGAGAAGTTGTGGGTATAGGAATAAAGTAGAGAACCAGGTGTCGCAAGTATCGGGATTCTTCAAAGAAAACGAAGATGTAGATTCTTGTGATTGGTATTCAGTTAATGGTTTTGAGAAACTTGTTTCTCTTTCAGGTTACTCATAATTGGATGGATTCCTAAGTTGAGTAATGCTGATTAGCCTTTCTCCATTGAGTTGATATGCACTGGAGACAGTAGCATGATTAGAATCTGGTTCCAATTAAATAAAGTGCCAAAGTTTCTATATTGGATATAGAATGGTTCATATCTTAACGATGTTAAGGTACGGTGAGTTGTCTAGCTTATGCTTAAAACCAGACTCTGGATAACTCAAGGCACGTTTCTATAATGGCAGTTTGTGGGTTGACCCTGGCTTTGACGAGGGTTGACTTTCTACCATAAGGAAGATCAATAGTGATATTGTTCTAGACTCGCCACAGTTTTAGTAAAATGGATTTTTTCAGAAAACAAAAGTGGGAGTATGGTAGAACTGGAAGTGATTCCAGAACCGCAAACGATTACGGAAAATTTAATAGGACCTATATATTCAATCAGGTTTGATATTCCAAATAGCCACTCCGCAGATATGGTGGGTAACCTCAGACACCCGAGAGGTACTCCGGTAGCCTCAAGGACGGTGACAGGGTGGTTCTTGTTTACCCAGACTTGATACTACTGTTGTTCCAGACTATGAGATCCGGCAGGAGGATAAGTATAGCGTCGTTCTAAACTAGCTTTAGAAGTGTACGTATATATTATTCTGCCAGAGGGTTGTCATAGTCAGTTGGAGCAGCGGAAGCATAGTGGGAAAGTAGCTTATGTCTATTTATAGGCTTGAGCACATATAGCGGAGATAAGATCATCTGTTTTTTGATGTGACAGTCATGGGTTTGACTTCATCAGAATAGGGGATGGATCTGTTAATAAGGTAGTAGGGTGTGATGTCCTGGTATTTGGATGACATACACAGAGTAGGAAGTAAAATTCCTATACTACGATCGGTTGTACTGTGGTCGTCACACAGTTGTTTCTCCACAAACGATATGGATATAATATCTGACATTCTGGTTACTAGATCTATGGTTTTAGATCTAGATTTGGGTAGTTTCCCAATGTGGGTACTTTGACAGTATTCTAATAGTATTTTAGAATAGATGACTCCTGGCATGGTGGAGTACCTGCAGGTGATGGAGTCACCCTCTCTAAAGGCGTCTTACAGACTAAAAGGGAGAGGGACGTGCATGATTTGCAGATCACTTGCTTAGGCAATTGAGTCAATCGTGAGATGTCAAGCACCACACCAGATGTTGTTTTTGCATAAGATGCGATAAGTTTACATTAATCCAATCCTGAAGAAACATAAGGAAGCAGTTTTAGAACATAAGTACATGTTCTACGGATTTGATGACGGCAGCCTCCTTCGGGAGACGGTTATCATTCCAGGCTTCAAAGGTGACATAGATGACAGAGTGATTGTCAGAGTTATAGTTTTCCATTTGACGAGGGACAGTATTATGAACAGGTGGTCCAAAAGGATACTGTGGGTGGCATGGTGCGGGATACTGATTAGGTTCAGTTAATGATACAGTCTAAGAAGTTTGGATTTGGAGTTCATTAATGAACCAAGTCCTATCAGATATTCATACATATTCTAAGACAGGTATTACTCGATTCGGGAGATGGTTTTCTCCGCGAACTTGAAATTAAGAGAGACATAGAAAGAAACATCTAGGCGGATCCACTCACTGAGGCTATTTCTCGAACACAATAGTTTTGCAAACGAGCTTTGTGAAACTGATTAGTAGAGGAGTTGGATGTTCAGTATCACACGGGCTGTGAGTATGCTGTTAGTGTATATGCCCTAGAGGCCATTACTGTATCATACTAGTATGTATAATTACTTAATGGAAGCTTGGGATATTCACCTTGTATTGACAATCTTGCTCAAAATGGTAGTATGCTACTTGGTTTGTTTCTGCTTTAATGTGTGCATGTGTTTCTTTTAGCATATCGCCTTGACACATTAGTGGAGCCCTTAGGATCTTTGCTTGATTACCAGCGTTGTGATGGCAGTCACACTCGTGGGGGCTGGGTAATCTATAAGCACATCCTTATGCAGGTCCCTAGTCGCAGGACTATCGAGACAGGGCATCGATACTCCGGAGTAGACTAGCGTATACGCTTCTTATCCCAGCTTGGGAGACGGTCTGTCCCACAGCTGTCAGTACGTCGTACTTGAGATAGTATGCGGGTGCTCGTTAGGTTACGAGTACACTGGACAGGACTCGTCGGGAACTGTTGGTTGGTATTATACCTATCGTCAGTTATCAGTTCCTAGGTGACATGAGTACAGCTTAGTCCGTTGACTTGACACTGTCACTTCGCCTCGAGTGTGTTCCCACTGTACTTTGATTACTACCCTACCACGGCTCAAAGGAGTCGTGCAAACAGGTAGTTTTTGGGTGCAGTCCCGAAGCACTTGGAGGCAGTGACGGTTAGACAGGATTCGTCTCTCCCGGTATTGGGGGTTGATATCGCGCTGTGTCTAGGAGAGCCATTACACAAAGTCCCTGGCCAGGGCAAGCGAGATAGACTGGTATGTTTCCAGTGTTATCTCAGGTGTTCTGGGCTACACTCCGGCGACTTGTACCGCTAGTAGGGGACTGACGTTTACCGCCCCCTAGGCCCGCCATGCGATGTTCTTAGACGAACTGACCGGACTGTACGGAGACTGTCACATTCAGGCTCAGTAGGAGTTCAGATGAGTTTACCTCGTCAGTCTTCTTATCGGCATCTACCTGGGGACCGTTACGTACAGCTAGTGCCGCTTGCGGTCTGTGGTTAAACCCACTGCCAGTGTAGTGTCGAGTCTTTAGAGTCCCACACAGAGGGTTATTCGCCTTTGGACAAAACTGAGTAGAGGCCGCATGGTTTTTCGACAGGGTTTGTTCACATCCGCGCACTTGTGCACGTTTGGCGTCCGAACAGACATTACTAGCGGGATCTGGTTTGAGCCAGATCCTAGTATATGTTTTGTGGTTAGTTTTATCTCATAGTATTCATGTTCCTCGGAACACGAATACGGGTGTGTATGCACAGTTGATTGAGGCTGAGGAAGAGGATTTTCATTAGGGTGTCAGAACGGGTGTGTATGCACAGTTGACAGTTGTCTTTTTCCAAACCCTAATGGATATGTGAAATATCAATTAATAATATTAATTAAATGAAATTGTGTCATGGTTAGGGTTATTGACTTGTTGACCAAGGTTGACTAGTTGACCAAGGTTGAAAGGTTGACCATCATCATTTCAAGCAAAGATGCTCTTTGATCTTTGCAAAACTCATTTAATGTGAAATGATAATGGTCATTTCAACATACCATCACCTTTTTCATTTTGATTAATTTTGTTAATTGATTAATTCACATATATTTGTTATGGTTGTAAAAAACCATCTCATTCTATCATAACCATTCTCTCTCTTCTTCTCTTCTTCTTCCTCCTCTAGTTCAAGGAGAACAATTCTAATGTGTTGAGAAACATCTCCTTGAAGATAAAACACCCAAAGCTACTCTCTACTCTTCCTAAGGTTGAAGGTCTAGCAAGCCGGAGACTTTAGTTTTCTCAAAGTTCGAGAAATGAGCTCAAGGAAGAAACCCTCAGGTGGATCCATCTTCGATAAGAGAAGGCAACGAGGAAAGCACCATCCGACCACTACAAAGAGTCCAAGAAGAAGGAGTTCAAGTGAGGTATAACCCCTAACCGAGTAGATAACTCTCTCTTGTTAGTTTCTAATGTGTAGTTTAGCAAAGATCCGTTTTTGTAGTCCATGTTACCTAAGTTTTAAAAATCGTTTTTTACCGTTTCCGCAAGCCCGAAAGAACCGGGAGAGGTAACGTGGACTTACAGTGGTATCAGAGCCTGACTAAACACACCTTAGCATGTTAGCAAAGTATTTAGAATATCGATCGGAAAAAATCCCAAAAAACACGTCCGGGAAAAATCCATTTTCTGTCGATTTTTTATACTGTTCAAAAAAATATTTAACATACATGAAAAATCGTCTCAGGGTTTTTATAGAACACACAGCAAAAATGAGCAGCTGACTCGGCCAACTCACCGCGGAACTGCGGCCAAACCATGCGTTTGGCCGCGGATCCGCGGCCGAGTTGACTCGGCCGCGACTCCTTTTTGCTGCAGTGTTCTTACTGTGTTATTTTAGGATTTTTAATACAGTTTGTTTCTACCTAGATTTTCCAGAAAACAAATTTTTTTTGGGGTGGTTACAAATCCGTATTTTGATCGATTTTCTGTAGACTTTGGCTAATGGGTTGTATCTGTAATGTTTTATATGTATTGAACGTCTGCTAATCGCTATACGTCGATTAGTGGGGGTTATACATATCTGTGATCTGTAATGTTGATGGTATGTGTATATGAATACGTTGGATTGTCGCGGATGAATAGCCCGGGGGAATTGTGAGATGAGTGTTTTGTTTATCTTTCAATTCTTGTAATATGTAAATTGATGTAATATTATTTGTATGGCCGCACAACCGGGTCGGGGTTGTAGCCGTCATTGTATAATTTCTTTTTACTGTTTTTGCTCCTAGGATAGACCCAAGGTGGGGTGCACAAACTACCGGGTACCTCGAAGTGCCGAGTGGCCTACTCACGTCGTTGAGGGAGGTTGCTTCACTTCGGATACTTGGCGGGTAGTTTGCCGCATCCGTAGGGGTCTAGGGTGGGGTTTGGCTATTCATCGCGACCGTGTAATCCACTCTTCGTTATAGGCTCGTACGAATTGCGGATTCCTAGTATATCCAATGTATTCATCTGTGATCTGGAATGGCTATCATTGCATGTGACGAATGTTTATATATATCTATATGATATCTATTTAGGCGTTGCTTATGTTTTGCATCCGCGCTAGTCCAGCCCCCGCTCTGTCCTTAGTTAAGTAACCTAACGGGTGATGACAGGACCCCGTGGCGAATGCGGATGGCATAAGCGTATGTCATATTTTCGTTGTTTTCTGCAATGGCAGGATTAAATGATAGGACGCGTTGGAATTAATGTAAGAAAAAAATAAACAAAGTAAAAGTCGTTGGAACACTTTGAAAACCACTCGGTTCTTTTCAAAACCAAACTTTTAAATGCGGAGCTTGAACCACTCTTTTTGAAAGCTATCTCGTTCCTTCGATTATATCAAGTTCACTACGTTCACAGTTTTGCCAAAACCATTCGTAGCCCTCCATCGTTTCACATGAATGGCCAATAAGTATTCAAGCTATGTATGTTGGCCAAAGTCAAGGCATAGTGATTGGTAGCTATTGGGTATTCATGTGCAGCATAGATAGATGTGTTGGTTTGGGGCAGTCGTTCTACCATTTTGGCCAAAGTCAAGGGTATGTGCGGGTGGGCTCAAATTAACCTGGAGAATGACGGGTAGAACTTGACATGTGACTTATGATATTTTGGCCAAAGTCAAGGTCATAAGAGCATAGGGCAAAAATCCACATCGGGAGTTTCAAAAGAACTGAAACTTGCTAGCGCTGCATACCATTTGGAGTGTGATGATTCTGGTAGGATTCCTTCAGTTTTGTCACGCGATGATATTTGGATCCCGATCCTACTGTGAGTATATGCTACTCCTCCGGAACTTTCTCACTTAACGATCAATGCTATAAACCAAGTAGGTGTCAAGAAAGGTGTTAGCGGGGCTACGCCCCCAGGGAAAAGAGGTTATTTAATTAAGGAACTTCGCGAAAGCGTTGGGAAACCTCCCTCGAAGTACCGACACTGGCCTGGCTGAACGGTTAAGCAAGTATTGTACGGTGAGATTGATCCCGACTAGTTCTTCCTTTATGGTTTGAGGAGGGATTCGAGAGACAGTGGGAGCCATCCTGTTTAGACAAATTAAAAACCACTCTAAACTTGCAAGAGCATCATGCTAAAGTGTTTCTTCTCTCTCTCCTAATTGCAGCGACCAAACATCATGACTGGACATAAGTTACTACTAGATAAAAACATACTGACAGCGCCAAACTACAAAGATTGGCTCAGGAATGTCAAAATGGCAATCACTTATGACAAGTTGGGGTATCTTCTTACCACCAAAGCTCCCCGTGTCCCAGGTCCCACCTCCAACGTCGCGGATAAGGAAATCCGTAAGACTTGGGAGATTGACTGCGCGAAGGCCAAGTGCCTCGTGCTTGCCTCTATGGACAATGAACATCAGAGGAGGCATGAGAATATGGACCCCGAATCCATATTTCTCCATACAAAAGAACTGTATGGAGAGCAATCTCGTATCGCCAGATACGAAGTGTTGAAGAAGTTGTTTTCGACAAAATTGGTCGTCGGATCATCGGTAGCGGAATACGTGCTTAAGATGATTGGCTACATAGAGGAGCTCGCGGACCTAGGGACCACGTTGGAGAATGAGCTCTATACGGACTTGATTCTTCAGTCCCTTCCTTCCACTTATGCCCAGTTCATTCTGAATTTCAACTTGCAAGAAAAGGAAGTTAAACTTTCAGAGCTCTTCAACTTGCTGAGGAGTGCAGAGGGCACCCTACAGAAAGGTAGGGAAACATCCACTTTGTTTGTAGGAGGATCTTCCTCTTCTAGGTCCAAGGCGAAAGCCAAGGGAAAGAAGAAGAAAACCCCCGCCAAACCAAGGGGCGGTGTTAGTAAGGTGGATACGAAGGGAAAGGCAAAAGCAACAAAGGTAGCGGGGAAGCTTGTGGATAAGGAAGAATGCTTTTACTGTCACAAGAGTGGATACTGGAAGAAAGATTGCAGGGCTTGGAAAGCCAGAACACAGGATCTAAAGCAGGTTGCGGCTTCAGCTTCAGGTGTGTATGTTATTGAAAACTTTCTATCAATAAACTCTACGTCCTGGGTATTGGATACTGGATCAGGATCTTATATCTGTAATTCTTTGCAGGCGTTGAGAAAGCGTAGGTTTTTGAAAGCAGGTGACATGACCCTCAAAGTTGCAAACGGAGCTAGCATGGATGCTGAAGCCGTGGGGGACTATCACCTGGGAATGTCAGATGGGCATGTTTTGGTTTTACGTAATTGCTTTTTTGTACCCAATGCAACTTGTAATATCATTTCTGTATCTTTAGTTTCTAAAGAAGGTTATGAATTTGCGTTTGTAAGTAATGTTGTAAACATTCACCTTATTCAAGTTCTGATTGGGTCAGGTACATTGAGCAATGGTATATACGTATTAAACCAACCACAGATTTTCAATGTCCAGAATACACACAAAAGAAAGTCTCCGGAAATAAATCAGACTTTCTTATGGCACTGTAGACTGGGTCACATCAATGAGAGAAGGTTGAGGAAGTTACATACAGAAGAATATTTGGATCCGTTCGAATATCAATCATATGCAACTTGTCAATCCTGTCTCAAAGGAAAGATGACAAAGACTCCGTTCACTGGACACGGAGAGAGAGCGAGCGAGCTCTTGGGACTCGTACACAGCGACGTGTGCGGTCCAATGTCTACGCATGCATGAAGCGGTTATTCTTACCTCATTACTTTTACGGATGACTTTTCAAAGTACGGTTATGTCTTCTTAATAAAACATAAATCCGAAGCCTTTGGAAAATTCCAGGAATATAAGAATGAAGTAGAAAAACAAACAGGCAAAAGTATCAAGACACTGAGATCTGATCGAGGTGGTGAATACTTGAGTGCCGAGTTCCTGGATTACTTAAAAGAGAATGGAATTCTCTCTCAGCTTACTCCTCCATACACTCCGCAACATAACGGTGTATCGGAGAGACGGAACCGAACCCTATTGGATATGGTACGGTCCATGATGAGTTACGCTGAGTTACCGCGATCATTCTGGGGATATGCGCTAGAATCAGCTGCATACCTTTTGAACCGAGTTCCAACTAAGACTCTGCCTACTACACCATATCAGATGTGGTGTGGGAAGAGACCCTATCTTAATCACATTAAGACATGGGGATGTCCAGCTTTTGTCAAAAAGCAGCATGCAGACAAGCTCGAGGTACGCTCAGTACAGTGCAAGTTTGTGGGATATCCAAAGAACTCCAAGGGATATTTCTTCTATTGCGAAGAGGAACAAAATGTTTTTGTTTCTCATCATGCCCACTTCTTGGAAACTCAGTTTTTGGAGAATAAGATAAGTGGGAGCGCAATAGAACTGGAAGAAATTCCAGAACCACGAGCTATTACTGAAAGCTTAGTAGAACCAGAGGGTTCGAAAGATCAGGACATTCCTACGCCGCTCCGCAGAAGTAGTAGGCATTCTCATCCGCCCGAGAGATACTACGGTTTTCTCATAGACGCGGATAGAGAGGATTACATCATTGATAGTGATGAGCCGACTAGCCTCCAGCAGGCCATTCAGAGCGTTGACTCGGTAAAATGGCTGGATGCAATGCGGACCGAAATGGAGTCCATGTACACCAACAAAGTATGGACATTGGACATTGCTCCAGATGGGGTAAAACCCATAGTATGCAAGTGGATCTTCAAAAGGAAGATTGGTGTAGATGGACAGGTTGAGACCTATAAAGCTAGACTTGTTGCAAAGGGTTTCCGTCAAAGACCTGGCTTGGACTACGACGAAACCTTTTCTCCAGTGGCTATGCTAAAATCCATTCAGATCCTTCTTGCCATTGCTGCCTTCCACGATTATGAGATCTGGTAAATGGACGTAAAGACCGCTTTTCTAAATGGAAATTTAGAGGTGTGTCTATATGGACCAGCCAGAGGGTTTCATTCAGAGTGGGAGTAGCGGAAAGGTGTGCAAGTTGCTTAAGTCCATCTATGGACTAAAGCAGGCCTCGCGGAGTTGAAACATCTGTTTTGATGAGTCGGTCAAAGAATTTGGCTTTATCAAAAATCCAGATGAACCATGCATCTATAGTAGATTTGTAGCGAGAACTGTAGTATTTCTCGTTTTATACGTGGATGACATTCTCTTGATAGGAAATGACATTCCTATGCTACAATCTGTCAAAGGGTTCTTGTCACACAGGTTCTCCATGAAAGACCTGGGTGATGCCTCATACATTCTGGGGATCCGGATCTATCGTGACAGATCCAAGAGGATACTGGGACTCTCATAGTCCAGGTACATCGACACCATACTGAAAAGATTCAGTATGGAAGATTCCAAGCGCGGTAATCTACCGGCTTGTCACGGGATCACCCTCTCCAAAGAGATGTCTCCCAAGACTGATTTGGAAAGGGATCGCATGTCTATTATACCCTACGCTTCTGCGGTAGGCTCTATAATGTATGCGATGTTGTGTACCAGACCAGATATAGCTTATGCACTGAGTGTGGTAAGCCGGTATCAGTCAAACCCTGGGGAGAAACACTGGATAGTGGTAAAGAACATTCTCAAGTACCTGAGAAGGACTAAGGAGATGTTCTTGGTGTATAGCGGAAAAGACCTCCAGATCGAGGCCTTTGCTGACTCCCACTTCCAGAGTGACAAGGTTGATTCCAAGTCCATGTCGGGTTATGTCTTTACCCTCTATGGAGGGGTGGTGTGTTGGAAGAGTTCCAAACAGGAAACAGTTGCTGACTCGACGATGGAAGTGGAATATATCGCTGCTGCTGATGCCGCAAAGGAAGCTGTCTGGATGAAGAAGTTCCTCACGGAGCTTCAGGTGGTTCCTACCATTGTTGATCCAATACCGCTGTATTGCGACAACAACGGAGCTATAGCTTTAGCGAAGGAACCCAGGTCCCATCAGAAGTCCAGACACATCTTGAGGCGGTATCACCTGATTAAGGAGATCGTGGGTCGCCAGGAGATCGAGGTTCGGAGAGTTGCTACGAAAGATAACACTGCTGATCCATTCACAAAGTCCTTACCCCAGACTCAGTTCGAGCGGCTGATCGAGATGATAGGTCTTAAATACGCCAGTACATGGCCTTAGTGTAAGTGGGAGATTGTTAGTGTATATGCCCTAGAGGCCATTACTGTATCATACCAGTATGTATAATTACTTAATGGAAGCTTGGGATATTCACCTTGTATTGACAATCTTGCTCAAAATGGTAGTATGCTACTTGGTTTGTGTAACACCTTAGAATGTGTTTTGTAGCTAATTATATTTTAAAATATGGTTTTTAACAAAAAGTTTACCAAATCAAGTTTTAAATATTTTATCCTATTTATTGAGTATTTTATTATATTTTTGTTAGGCACATACACACTTGTGCATGTAAACTAGGATGTAAATTGTGGTTTAACCATTGCCTAATCTAGTTTTAGGCTTTGTTTAAGTGTTATGGGTTTTAAGTGTGCATGGGTGTAATTAGTAGTGATGGTTTTCTTTTAAAATGAAATGAAATGAATTTAAAAGGGTTTTAATATTATGTTTGGTTTGACTTTGTGTGTAAGAGAGGGTATGGGGAGCATGGGGGTGAACCTTACCTCATTAATGAGGAAAGAGTGAGAGAAGGGGGGGGGTTTAGTGTTACTCCCATTCTCATCCCTCATTCCCTCACTCTCTCAAAACACACACACACACACACTCACACACACACTGCACAGAGAGAGAGAGAGAGAGAGACAGAGAGAGAGCAGCAGAAGCAGCAGCTGCCCCAGCAACAGAGAGAGAGAGAGAAGCAGCAGCAGAAGCAGGATTAGCAGGAGCAGCAGCTGTAGGCATACACATCATCATCATCATCCTTCAACATCTCATCAACAACCACAACAGCAACAACATCATCAGCATTATCATCATCTTCATCATCAGCATCATCATCAGTAGCAGGAGCAGCAGCAACAGCAGACATCAACAGCAGTAGCTAGCAGCCCCAGTTCTTGCAGTAGCTCCACACACCTCTTCACCAGCTCTCTAGGGTCCAATAGGGTATATTTCTGAACCCCAATCCCTAGTTTGCTTGTTTGTATGTGGTTTTGTGTCGATTAGTGCTTAATTAGCTAATTTGTGCTAGAATGAGGTGTTTAAGTGGAATTGTGGCAAATTGTTGTTTTGGTTAGCTACCCTAGGTAAATTTAGTGTTGTTAGGGCCACTTAACTGAGTTTAACCCCGGATTACACTAAAATACCCTAAGGTTTCCTTGTTGTGCAATTAGTGTTTTTAAGGTGAGAATTGTGACATCTGTGATCTGCTGTTACCCGGGTGACTTCAGGATAAAATTGATTGGACCCCAGCCTACTAGTAACACCCTGACCCCACCACCAGAGCACGACCCCCTAATTCCCAACCCAGGCCGCCAAATCCTTCATTTTGGCCGCCAATTGCGGCCCAGGGGGGGAATTGGGTGTTGGGGTTTTGGTGTAGGGTTTCCTGATGTGTGTCTACGTCTTTGGTATGTCTAGTTTTGTAATATTGTACCTGTAGGAAAATCTGGGACTATATGTCGTTTTGGTGTTATTTGTGTTTGCGCGATACGCGCGATACGTGAGTGGGTTCTGTGATCCAGCGTATCGCGGCGTGTCGCGATGGGTTTTAGACGCGTACACACACGATTCAGCGTATCGTGCACACGCGCGTTTAGTTCGCGACGCGAGTTTCTCGTTTCGATTCGATATCGCGTTTCGCGAGATATTTAACTTATATGTGATTTCTTGTCGTATTTGCAGGTTTGCAGGCAGGAGCTACGGATACACCTACAGGGAGAGCAGATTGTTGGATTCACCCCACGTGGAGTTTAGGTGAGTAGATATAACATCTACAGGGGAATCGCCCGCATGGCGTTATGCGTCTGGGCTAGGATTCATTTACCTGTCGCACTTTCTACGTCATTGTAGAATTGCGCCTTACTGCATTTCCTAGATATAGCTATATACTGTGACTAGCAGCCGTAGGACACTGCACACATTATTGACGGTTCATGTTGCACGAGCACGGATTGCATGCTACACACACACCGTCAATAATTGCCATGTCACACACTACCCCTTATAGCTACCATTGCTTACCATACTTGACATCTAGTTTATCGGTATACCTATAGTGTATCATACCTTTAGTGATAGGTATATTTTCACTTGCGATACAGCTACAGGTATACCTCCCACATATTTTACTTATACCGGGAGGGATTTCCTACATATGTTACTATACCGAGGGGGGTATACGACATCAGTTCCTATAGGTAGATACCTAGACTTAGCTATACCTGTATGTTAGACACGTATTCAGTTGCAGATAACTATCTACTTTTACTGATGTTACTTAGCTGTACCTCATCTTGATTTCGCATACATCTGGTTCAGCTATATACTTGTGTTTACCTGCTCGCATTCAGATATATCACATATATTTATTCCTGTATTTATGCATTGTTTATCTGGATTTTATATGATGTTTTCGGGATTTGGGAACCGCGGGAGTTCATGAAATTATGCATACATGAACCACCCGGTTTCCTTGATATGATATTTCGAGCGTCCCCCATGAGTTTTATCGGTGCTGATTACCTACTCCATACGAGGTGTGGTTGCCGTATGAGAGTACATGGCGGGGCCCGGTATGGTTCCCCTCGGCAAGAAGATCGATGGGTTTGCCGATTGAGCCTGGAGGCGGGCGAGTACCTACCGGTGATTGTTTGGACCTGGCAGTTGTCTGGAGGCTACTGGCCAGAGTAGAGAGATGGATGCGGGATGACCTGTACTGTCGAGGCCGAGGGCCGACACTGCAGACGGACCCCGTGGGCTGATCCGGACTGACGGAGCCCCATATACGAGGATTTCTGTGTCGATGCTTGGCACACGGTTTCATGATATTTCTTTAACCCCTTTTTGTATATATAACAGGGGATTTAGCCGTTGTTATATATACCCTTACACCAATATTAGTGGAATGGGACGCTAATATATGTGTATTGCCCCCATCATATTTATTTCTGTACATATATTTACCTTTAGGATGCTAGAAACTTACTTGAGATTGGACTTGGGATACTTGGTGATCCATTGGGACTTGGACATTGGATATACCTATGTGATTGGTGACTTGTACATTCGGGATATAGGAGATTACTCGACATTTTACATTGAGGAGATGTGAGACTTATTTGATATGAGTGCCCAATGTGGGGCCTGGTTTGAGGACTTGGGATTGGAGTATCTTATTGGATTATGATCCGCCACGACGTCAGCTTTCCGTGGGAAATGACATATTCCACCCTATACCTCACCCTTACCTATCTTATGCACAGATTCATATATTGGCAGTACTTGTAGTGTACCCCTATGATAGTTGCATATTTGCTTCCTCATATCTCTATTGCATAGTTATTGCACACTATTGTCATGTTACTATCGCTTCACTTATTGACTGTACCTGCTAGTGTACTCTCTTTATTCCAGCATTGCATGACATATTATTACTACTGTAATCGCATATTTTAGATTCATGCTGTACGTGCATTCCTGCGATTACCTGCATATGTTTTATACTATTCACGAGTTGGCAACTCACCCCCGTTGTGCCACAGGTGTTTCAGGTTATTCCCCAGAGTAGTCGAGGCAGGCTATTCCTCTATTCAGCTATCCAGCTATTACCTTTTGCTACAGATACCGCATCGGCTCACAGTACCTTTTTGCATAGGTGGGTTAGACGGTTATCTGTATTATATTTTGTACCTTCGTTGTATTGTACTCTCCATCTACTGTTGTATTATTGACATAGAGACTTGGTGAGGACGTTATGTGTATTATGGTGGATTTGGTGTCTTTATATATGCAGCTTTTTCTCTACTGTCCTTATTCTTCTGTTGTATTCATATTGACTAGTCTTTAAAAAAAAAATGGGGTGTTGCTAAAATTTTAAAGAATTTGGGTTGCGATTTCAATTGTTTCTAAACTTGTATTATCTTTTCCGTTTTTCTCATGGTTTAGATTTCTGGGTTTGGCTTTCTTTTACTACGTTGCGTCTTTAGGCGTTGCGTAGTATTAGGGCCGTCACGGGCCATTTTTGGGTCGTGACAAAGTTGGTATCAGAGCGTTAGGTTTTACCTTTCGGAGTGTAGGATGACCTTAGTAAGATGGAGTAGGTAGCTTAAGCGGAGTAACGTAGTGTGTGTATGTCTGCAGCATACCCACAGCGCGGTACTTTGCATTAAGTGACCTAAGTACAATTTGCTTGACATTCCTTCCTTGATGATTCATATCTTTGAGATTCGGTTTCCTTATTCTTATCGAATCTCATCTTATATCTATTTATAGCCTTGCCGCCGATGACTATGGGGACTCAGAGTGATGCAGCGAGGGCCGAGGTCAGAGTTAGCTCGGGTGAGACGAGTACTGACCAGGATGGCACTCTAGTTGCACAGGTGCAGACGGATCAGCCTACCACCTATATTATGGATAGACTTTTGGTAGAGATGCAGGAGTTCCACCAGACGATGAGTTCCTTGGTTGATATCGTTCGGGAGCTACGACAGGAGGTTGTCACCCCTGTTACTCAGCTGTCCCTTACGATCAGCATGCAGCAGTCCGTCACCTACATAGCACCAGTGGTTGCAGCTCCAGTTGACGAGGCACATATTTCAGAGGCTCAGAGAGTTCCAGGACAGTGGAGGACTCGTACCAGCGTACCAGCCCAGAGGCAGAGGTTTGGTCGTCGAGACAGATTTCGTGGCCGTCGCGGGAGTAGCAGAGGCTTAGGACGAGGACAGTCGTTCAGCTCTTATCCTCAGGATGGTCAGCAGTCAGCACGTGGATGTTTTCGATGCGGAAGCCTTCAGCACTTCGTCAGGGATTGTTCCTTAGCACCTCGTCATGATCGTTTCCAGAGAGGCCGTGGACGTGGAAGATTTGCTCAGAGGGCTCAGGCTACCAGAGGAGTTCATCCAGCTGCGAGTAGAGGGCAGACACAGGAGTTTGCTTCTACTCATCGGGACGCGCAGACGTCCAATGTGGAGTTTTCAGGTACCCTTGAGTTTTATTTTCTCTTGGTGTATTTATTTGTTTCTGGCTTGTACTGTGGTTGGGTAGATTAGTCGTAGTTGTGCTAATTTCTGTCAGCGATCCTTTTGTTACGCGACACGTATTTCAGTTTTATGCCAATCGGATAGGAGATAGAGTTTCGGCCGTCGTTTTGATCCTTCTAGAGATGTTGGATGTGACGTTCTCCTGGGCACGGACTGGTCAGCTACGTGTTAGGCGTCTGTGGACTACCGTGTGGAAGCAAGATAAGTTTTGCTTTCCCCGGCAAGTCAGTTCTTGTTGTGCAGGTGGATAGTTGTGCCGCCTCTTACAGCTTGAATTTAGCCTGTTTAGCTAGTCGGCTACTGAGGAGATGTCGTGGATTCTTGGCGTTCATTTGTGATACCGGAGCCACAGTGGGATTGTTGGACCGGGTTCTTTTCGTGCGAGAGTTTTTCGGACGTTGTTCCAGATGGGCCAGCGAAGCTGGGGAGCTAAAGGATCAGCTGCAGAGTTTTGGTTTGGGGAGTTTGGTGCGTCTGAGTGTTTCGCTTTTGGGAGCTCCTATTTCTGTTCGTCGAGGAGGAGACGGCAGTTGGAGGTTGTGTATCGACGGATCGTCAATTGAACCGGCTTACGGTGCGGATAGGTATCCTTCATCTCGCCGTGACGATTTCCTCGATCAACTCCAGAGCGCGAGACATTTTCTAAGTTTGCTTGGGATCAGGTCATCATTATTGCGGATTAGGAGTGACGGCATTCCGAAGTCTGCCTTGTGCGTGTTACGGGCTTTGTGTGTTTTTGTGAGTCGTTGGATTCACTGTCGCCCTAGCAGCATTCGTAGATATGATGGACCAGATTTCTGCAGGCCGTTCCTCGACCAGTTTTTGTTGTGTTATTTACGACACTCTGGTCTACTTAATGTGTCTTGAGGGACAGGAGTAACACTTGAGGATTGTTATGCAGATGCTGGGAGAGCGCCAGCAGTTTGCTAAATTCTCGGAGTGTTTCTTCAGGCTTGTTTGTGTTGACTCCTAGGTCTTGTAGTCACGGGAGACGGTTTCGTATGGTTTCGAGAGAGATCATGGCCGTACAGCTTAGGCCCAGACTTGTGTGCAGGACGGAGATCCGCAGATTGTTGGGCTTAGCAGGTTTTTGCCGCCGTTTCATGCAGGATTGCTAGAGTAATGCTGCACCGTCGACTGAATTGACCAAAAAGGAGGTTTCTTTTCTTTGAACTGAGGCATGTGTACGGAGTCTTCAGCAGTTGAAGATTCAGTTAACAGCTGCATCAGTTCTTCCTTTGCTTTTGGTTCGGGCGACTTCGTTGTTTAACTGTAATGTTTCTTGAGTGGGCTCGAGGGTGTACTGAGGTGACACTATAGAGATATCGCTTTTGCTTTCCCCACCTTAGGAGGAAGTACGAGAAGGATATCCCACTCATGATCTGGAGATGGCCGCTGTGGTTTTGCGTTGGATATTTGGAGACACTACTTGCTTGAGAGTCGTGTCAGATTCTCCACGGACCACTAGAGCTTAATGTACATCTTCCTGCAGCAGATTTGGATTGTTGTGATGGTCTTCTGCAGATTTACAGTTCTTGTGTGATCGTCGAGTATAGCTTGGTTCGTCTCTACGGAGGGGACAGCTTGCTCATGTCCGCGCCCGACCACTTTTCTTAAGACGTTTTCGCGAGACACTGCCCGTCGAAGCTCGTACGTTAGAGATACTTGAGCATATTCGGCTGGGTAATGATTCGGAGACCTTGATTGTGACAATGATGTGCTAAGTTAGGGACACGTTTGTATACCTGGTTTCATCGGGTAGAGACGTGAGATCCTAGAGCATGCACATCTGTCAACTCCCCCTATGCATTCAAGTTCCACCAGCTTTGGCGTGACTTGTGAGATAGTTACGAGTGGACAGGGATGTAAAGAGAAGTTTCAGGTTTCGTTTCAAGTGTCTGTCATGTTGTGTGCTTTGGGTCGAGCATCTGAGGCCGGCTGGAGACTTGCAACCTTTTACCGTTCCGAAGCAGGAATGGGAGCAGATCTCCATGAATTTCGTTATGGTTTCCACCTAATTTTGGTTAGGGTGCGACTCCATTCGGATTCTTGTCATCCGGTTTTACTCGGTTTGCTCAGTTGTTTTGTTAAGTTTGTGTGTTGGTTTGTTTGTTGGTCGTCAGCAGCTTGGGATCGTCACTCGCCATCGTTAGGGTTCTCTTTCGATAGCTATTATCAGGAGACGCTCTAATTGGCCACCCTTAGGCTTAGGGGTTAGGTCGTGTCGATCGCCAGCCTGTTGTTTTCTGACTCTGCGTAGGTAGGATTTTGGACCCCAGCTATGTCTAGAGAATTCGGAGAGAGTCCAGTGTGTTCAGGTCAGGATGAGAACTGTCCATTGCAAACAGATGTTTTATGCGACTGTGTTGGTCGCAGGCTTGAGTGCGCAGTGGCAAATCATGGATTCCTATGGACTTTCCGATGAATGACGTGTTGGATTCTGGGAAGCTTATCCCAGGGTTTAGGTCCTTTTGAGATCCTATAAGCGAGTTAGTTTCGTTGCCTTCAATTTGGCACTTCCGCCCAGATTATTGGATTTTCACCCCGTATTCCTTGTGATGATACTTTACAATTACCTTCATGACCTTTCTCACATGTTTTGGCACCAGACCATTTAGCTTGACGCGATCTTTCGTTCACCCGCAGCCATGTGTGTTAATGGCTCGACAGGTGGAGGAACGTCGGTCAAAGGTCTTGCCATTTGTGAAGGGTTTTCTCGGGCGTAGCCGTGTAGTGAGATAGTCACTTGGGAGGCTGCGAGCGAGATTTGAGGATTTTAATCTTCTTGTTGAAGGTACAGGTAACAGTATAAGTTTTAAATTCGGGGACGAATTTCTTTTAAGGGGGGGAGATTGTAACACCTTAGAATGTGTTTTGTAGCTAATTATATTTTAAAATATGGTTTTTAACAAAAAGTTTACCAAATCAAGTTTTAAATATTTTATCCTATTTATTGAGTATTTTATTATATTTTTGTTAGGCACATACACACTTGTGCATGTAAACTAGGATGTAAATTGTGGTTTAACCATTGCCTAATCTAGTTTTAGGCTTTGTTTAAGTGTTATGGGTTTTAAGTGTGCATGGGTGTAATTAGTAGTGATGGTTTTCTTTTAAAATGAAATGAAATGAATTTAAAAGGGTTTTAATATTATGTTTGGTTTGACTTTGTGTGTAAGAGAGGGTATGGGGAGCATGGGGGTGAACCTTACCTCATTAATGAGGAAAGAGTGAGAGAAGGGGGGGTTTAGTGTTACTCCCATTCTCATCCCTCATTCCCTCACTCTCTCAAAACACACACACACACACACTCACACACACACTGCACAGAGAGAGAGAGAGAGAGAGAGAGACAGAGAGAGAGCAGCAGAAGCAGCAGCTGCCCCAGCAACAGAGAGAGAGAGAGAGAGACAGAGAGAGAGCAGCAGAAGCAGCAGCTGCCCCAGCAACAGAGAGAGAGAGAGAAGCAGCAGCAGAAGCAGGATTAGCAGGAGCAGCAACTGTAGGCATACACATCATCATCATCATCCTTCAACATCTCAGCAACAACCACAACAGCAACAACATCATCAGCATTATCATCATCTTCATCATCAGCATCATCATCAGTAGCAGGAGCAGCAGCAACAGCAGACATCAACAGCAGTAGCTAGCAGCCCCAGTTCTTGCAGTAGCTCCACACACCTCTTCACCAGCTCTCTAGGGTCCAATAGGGTATATTTCTGAACCCCAATCCCTAGTTTGCTTGTTTGTATGTGGTTTTGTGTCGATTAGTGCTTAATTAGCTAATTTGTGCTAGAATGAGGTGTTTAAGTGGAATTGTGGCAAATTGTTGTTTTGGTTAGCTACCCTAGGTAAATTTAGTGTTGTTAGGGCCACTTAACTGAGTTTAACCCCGGATTACACTAAAATACCCTAAGGTTTCCTTGTTGTGCAATTAGTGTTTTTAAGGTGAGAATTGTGACATCTGTGATCTGCTGTTACCCGGGTGACTTCAGGATAAAATTGAGTGGACCCCAGCCTACTAGTAACACCCTGACCCCACCACCAGAGCACGACCCCCTAATTCCCAACCCAGGCCGCCAAATCCTTCATTTTGGCCGCCAATTGCGGCCCAGGGGGGGAATTGGGTGTTGGGGTTTTGGTGTAGGGTTTCCTGATGTGTGTCTAGGTCTTTGGTATGTCTAGTTTTGTAATATTGTACCTGTAGGAAAATCTGGGACTATATGTCGTTTTGGTGTTATTTGTGTTTGCGCGATACGCGCGATACGTGAGTGGGTTCTGTGATCCAGCGTATCGCGGCGTGTCGCGATGGGTTTTAGACGCGTACACACACGATTCAGCGTATCGTGCACACGCGCGTTTAGTTCGCGACGCGAGTTTCTCGTTTCGATTCGATATCGCGTTTCGCGAGATATTTAACTTATATGTGATTTCTTGTCATATTTGCAGGTTTGCAGGCAGGAGCTACGGATACACCTACAGGGAGAGCAGATTGTAGGATTCACCCCACGTAGAGTTTAGGTGAGTAGATATAACATCTACAGGGGAATCGCCCGCATGGCGTTATGCGTCTGGGCTAGGATTCATTTACCTGTCGCACTTTCTACGTCATTGTAGAATTGCGCCTTACTGCATTTCCTAGATATAGCTATATACTGTGACTAGCAGCCGTAGGACACTGCACACATTATTGACGGTTCATGTTGCACGAGCACGGATTGCATGCTACACACACACCGTCAATAATTTCCATGTCACACACTACCCCTTATAGCTACCATTGCTTACCATACTTGACATCTAGTTTATCGGTATACCTATAGTGTATCATACCTTTAGTGATAGGTATATTTTCACTTGCGATACAGCTACAGGTATACCTCCCACATATTTTACTTATACCGGGAGGGATTTCCTACATATGTTACTATACCGAGGGGGGTATACGACATCAGTTTCTATAGGTAGATACCTAGACTTAGCTATACCTGTATGTTAGACACGTATTCAGTTGCAGATACCTATCTACTTTTACTGATGTTACTTAGCTGTACCTCATCTAGATTTCGCATACATCTGGTTCAGCTATATACTTGTGTTTACCTGCTCGCATTCAGATATATCGCATATATTTATTCCTGTATTTATGCATTGTTTATCTGGATTTTATATGATGTTTTCGGGATTTGGGAACCGCGGGAGTTCATGAAATTATGCATACATGAACCACCCGGTTTCCTTGATATGATATTTCGAGCGTCCCCCATGAGTTTTATCGGTGCTGATTACCTACTCCATACGAGGTGTGGTTGCCGTATGAGAGTACATGGCGGGGCCCGGTATGGTTCCCCTCGGCAAGAAGATCGATGGGTTTTCCGATTGAGCCTGGAGGCGGGCGAGTACCTACCGGTGATTGTTTGGACCTGGCAGTTGTCTGGAGGCTACTGGCCAGAGTAAAGAGATGGATGCGGGATGACCTGTACTGTTGAGGCCGAGGGCCGACACTGCAGACGGACCCCGTGGGCTGATCCGGACTGACGGAGCCCCATATACGAGGATTTCTGTGTCGATGCTTGGCACACGGTTTCATGATATTTCTTTAACCCCTTTTTGTATATATAACAGGGGATTTAGCCGTTGTTATATATACCCTTACACCAATATTAGTGGAATGGGACGCTAATATATGTGTATTGCCCCCATCATATTTATTTCTGTACATATATTTACCTTTAGGATGCTAGAAACTTACTTGAGATTGGACTTGGGATACTTGGTGATCCATTGGGACTTGGACATTGGATATACCTATGTGATTGGTGACTTGTACATTCGGGATATAGGAGATTACTCGACATTTTACATTGAGGAGATGTGAGACTTATTTGATGTGAGTGCCCAATGTGGGGCCTGGTTTGAGGACTTGGGATTGGAGTATCTTATTGGATTATGATCCGCCACGACGTCAGGTTTCCGTGGGAAATGACATATTCCACCCTATACCTCACCCTTACCTATCTTATGCACAGATTCATATATTGGCAGTACTTGTAGTGTACCCCTATGATAGTTGCATATTTGCTTCCTCATATCTCTATTGCATAGTTATTGCACACTATTGTCATGTTACTATCGCTTCACTTATTGATTGTACCTGCTAGTGTACTCTCTTTATTCCAGCATTGCATGACATATTATTACTACTGTAATCGCATATTTTAGATTCATGCTGTACGTGCATTCCTGCGATTACCTGCATATGTTTTATACTATTCACGAGTTGGCAACTCACCCCCGTTGTGCCACAGGTGTTTCAGGTTATTCCCCAGAGTAGTCGAGGCAGGCTATTCCTCTATTCAGCTATCCAGCTATTACCTTTTGCTACAGATACCGCATCGGCTCACAGTACCTTTTTGCATAGGTGGGTTAGACGGTTATCTGTATTATATTTTGTACCTTCGTTGTATTGTACTCTCCATCTACTGTTGTATTATTGACATAGAGACTTGGTGAGGACGTTATGTGTATTATGGTGGATTTGGTGTCTTTATATATGCAGCTTTTTCTCTACTGTCCTTATTCTTCTGTTGTATTCATATTGACTAGTCTTTAAAAAAAAAATGGGGTGTTGCTAAAATTTTAAAGAATTTGGGTTGCGATTTCAATTGTTTCTAAACTTGTATTATCTTTTCCGTTTTTCTCATGGTTTAGATTTCTTGGTTTGGCTTTCTTTTACTACGTTGCGTCTTTAGGCGTTGCGTAGTATTAGGGCCGTCACGGGCCATTTTTGGGTCGTGACAGTTTGTTTCTGCTTTAATGTGTGCATGTGTTCCTTTTAGCATATCGCCTTGACACATTAGTGGAGCCCTTAGGATCTTTGCTTGATTACCAGCGTTGTGATGGCAGTCACACTCGTGGGGGCTGGGTAATCTATAAGCACATCCTTATGCAGGTCCCTAGTCGCAGGACTATCGAGACAGGGCATCGATACTCCGGAGTAAACTAGCGTATACGCTTCTTATCCCAGCTTGGGAGATGGTCTGTCCCACAGCCGTCGGTACGTCGTACTTGAGATAGTATACGGGTGCTCGTTAGGTTACGAGTACACTGGACAGGACTCGTCGGGAACTGTTGGTTGGTATTATACCTATCGTCAGTTATTAGTTCCCAGGTGACATGAGTACAGCTTAGTCCGTTGAATTGACACTGTCACTTCGCCTCGAGTGTGTTCCCACTGTACTTTGATTACTACCCTACCACGGCTCAAAGGAGTCATGCAAACAGGTAGTTTTTGGGTGTAGTCCCGAAGCACTTGGAGGCAGTGACGGTTAGACAGGATTCGTCTCTCCCGGTATTGGGGGTTGATATCGCGCTGTGTCTAGGAGAGCCATTACACAAAGTCCCTGGCCAGGGCAAGCGAGATAGACTGGTAGGTTTCCAGTGTTATCTCAGGTGTTCTGGGCTACACTCCAGCACGACTTGTACCGCTAGTAGGGGACTGACGTTTACCGCCCCCTAGGCCCGCCATGCAATGTTCTTAGACGAACAGACCGGACTGTACGGAGACTGTCACATTCAGGCTCAGTAGGAATTCAGATGGGTTTACCTCGTCAGTCTTCTTATCGGCATCTACCTGGGGGCCGTTACATACAGCTAGTGCCGCTTGCGGTCTGTGGTTAAACCCACTGCCAGCGTAGTGTCGAGTCTTTAGAGTCCCACACAGAGGGTTATTCGCCTTTGGGCAAAACTGAGTAGAGGCCGCATGGTTTTGCGACAGGGTTCGTTCACATCCGCGCACTTGTGCACGTTTGGCGTCCGGACAGACATTACTAGCGGGCTCTGGTTTGAGCCAGATCCTAGTATATGTTTTGTGGTTAGTTTTATCTCATAGTATTCATGTTCCTCGAAACACGAATGCGGGTGTGTATGCACAGTTGATTGAGGCGGAGGAAGAGGATTTTCATTAGGGTTTCGGAACGGGTGTGTATGCACAGTTGACAATTGTCTTTTTCCAAACCCTAATGGATATGTGAAATATCAATTAATAATATTAATTAAATGAAATTGTGTCATGGTTAGGGTTGTTGACTTGTTGACCAAGGTTGACTAGTTGACCAAGGTTGAAAGGTTGACCATCATCATTTCAAGCAAAGATGCTCTTTGATCTTTGCAAAACTCATTTAATGTGAAATGATAATAGTCATTTCAACATACCATCACCTTTTTCATTTTGATTAATTTTGTTAATTGATTAATTCACATATATTTGTTATGGTTGTAAAAAACCATCTCATTCTATCATAACCATTCTCTCTCTTCTTCTTTTCTTCTTCCTCCTCTAGTTCAAGGAGAACAATTCTTATGTGTTGAGAAACATCTCCTTGAAGATAAAACACCCAAAGCTACTCTTTACTCTTTCTAAGGTTGAAGGTCTAGCAAGCCGGAGACTTTAGTTTTCTCAAAGTTCGAGAAAGGAGCTCAAGGAAGAAACCCTCAGGTGGATCCATCTTTGACAAGAGAAGGCAACGAGGAAAGCACCATCCGACCACTAAAAAGAGTCCAAGAAGAAGGAGTTCAGGTGAGGTATAACCCCTAACCGAGTAGATAACTCTCTCTTGTTAGTTGCTAGTGTGTAGTTTAGCAAAGATCCATTTTTGTAGTCCATGTTACCGAAGTCTTAAAAATCATTTTTTACCATTTCCGCAAGCCCGAAAGAACCGGGAGAGGTAACATGGACTTACATATGTGATATCGTAATAATTAGCATTAAGTGCAAGTGAGAGATTGTTGGATATAGTGCTCTCAAAGTCAATTATTGGATCGCAGGTACGTGGTTGTGATGATTGAGGAAGGGCCTATACCGATAAAACAGTTTTACTCGAGATGATAGTATGCTATCTGGTTTGTCTTTATCACTGTTACACTTTGATAGAGCCTTTAGGATCTTGCTTGACTACCAGCAGTATGATGGCGATCATGTATGTGGGAGCTGGGGTCTATAAGCACATCCTTAAAGTGTCCCTAGTCATGGGAGTTTCGAGACAGGGCATCGATACTCCAAAGTAGACTAGTGTATACAGTCGAGACCCCGACGAGGGGCGGTGGCCGGTCTCACAAGCCATTGGTGTTAGTTGGATCACCTAAGATATATACAGATGCTCATTGGGTTATGAGTACACCGGACAGGACTCGCCGGGAACATGCTAGTTGGTATTATACATATCGTCGGATAGCAGTTCCCTGGTGACAATTGTACAGGTTAGTATGTCGACCTGGGATCGTCATTTGTCTCGTGTGAGTTCCCACTATGCTTTGATTACTACCCTACCACGGCTCAAAGGAGTCGTGCAAACAGGTTTTATTTGGGTACAGCCCCGAGCCATATGGAGGCAGTGAGCGGATCATCAGGGATACGTATCTCCCGGTATTGGGGGTGAGATCGCGCTGTGTTTAGGAGAACCATTACACGAAATCCCTGGCCAGGGTAATCGAGATTACTGGAAGGTATTCTAGTAGTATCTTAGGGTGTTCTGGACTTCACTCCGACATGACTTATACAACTATTAGGGGTCTGACGTTTACCAGCCCCCTAGGCCCTGTATGCGATACTCATAGACGAACGGACCGGACTGTACGGATATTGTCACTGTCAGACTCAGTAGGGTTTCTGGATGAGTTTGCTCGTCAGCTTCACTTCCGATCAATACATAGGCAACCGTTACGTACAGCTAGTACCTCTGACGTGCTAGAGGTTATACCCAGTGCCAGTGTGTTGATGAGTCATTAGAGTCCCCCCACAGACAGTTTCCCAAGTTCGGACGAAACGTTGTAGAGGCCGTATGGTTTTATGGCAGGGTTCGGAAAATGCACGTGCGTTTACGCACGTGTCATATTTCGGGCAGATAATACCGGTGGGCTTTGGTTTAAGCCGGATCCGAGTATTATACTGTGTAGATATAATATCTTTGTCTCAGTTGCATTTGTATTCGGTCGTAATACAAATGCGGGTATGTTTATACTGTTACGGGGTTGTCCTGAAATTCGTTTCGGGATCGCTTTTGGAAGTTTCCAGTTTCCAGTTTTCTTTCACCCGTATTTAACATTCGGTTAAATGCGGATTTATCTTTTCTTGAGGTGAGTCATGAGTGTGTGGATGGTTCTAGAAGATTCTAGATGGTGACTAGGCTAGTGAGTCATTAGTGCATTAATTGTTCATTTAATTAGTTGATGACTAGGTTAGATGAATCATTTGTTTGCATTAATGATTTATGCAAGGTGTTAGATGAATCATTCATATCATTTATTGCTTATGGTCACTCTCCTCCTCCTACACTCACCCCACCTCCTTATATTGGCCGGCCCATTCATTCTTGTGAGAGGATGGTTGCTTGAAAAAAGATTAAGGTTATGGATTCATGAAAATTAGTATACTCAAATCTCATTTCACCCGATTCCAAAAAGGTAATTTCATTAACCGTTCATCCATAGCTTTGGATGTAACGAGACAAAGTGTTCTACTCATTCTCTACATCAATCTTGGTCATCTCTTTTAGCAAACTTGATGATCGAATTGCCTCGGTTCAAAGGCAGGAGCCCGTTTAAAGATCCGTCGATTTGGTGCCACCTGGACGAGCACCTGGACGAGAAGACTGGAGATTCAGGAGATCGGAGCAGCCGCAACAAAGCGTGGGATGATGGTTGAAGAACGAAGGACTCGGATCGTTCGGTATAACATTTCTTCCCACTTTGTAGTTTGTTAGTTTAGCAATAATGGCAGATCCGGGTTATAGTATGCGATAGCGCCAGTTTATAAAAGTTTTTGTTCCGCATTTGGCGTCTGAAAGACGGCCGGGGCGCTACCGTAGACTTACATAAACTAACTCACCACGACAAATCCGCAACATCACAGCACAACACAGAACATCAACGTGAATGTCATGTTCGCAAACTCGTCTAAAAGAGCTATAGCAATTAGACAAGATTTACCGCTCGAATGGCATTCACGGTCGCAGATAGTAATGTAATACACTGCAAACTTTAAACAATGTTAGAAAATATCGACTCCGATATAACCCCCGAATAGCTCCAAACAACCTGATAAAACCATATCAAAACTGGGCTAAACAAACAACACCACTGAACCAACATTACAGAGACTAGACTGCACCCAAAAAACGAAGTTAAAACTCCCTAGAATAGCCGGCGACCTCGGAAATTTTGTGCATGTGCTCGGCCCAATTCCGAGGGATTGGTCTCGTGTTTGGGGTGTGTTCTAGTGGTCACTTAAATAGTCTTCTGCACTTGTTTAAATATTTTAAGAAGACACTTTGAAAATTGACAGAACTGCAATGTATCGGGTGTTGTTTCGGATTTGTTTCGGTTTCGACACTTTAATATTGTCTAAACCAACTAGTAAACGGTTAATAGTTTGGCTCTGATACCATGTAAGTCTACGGTAGTGCCCCGGCCATCAATCCTAGGCGAAACGCGGAATAAAACTTTTCAAAACTGGCGCTAACGCAGACCTAAAACCCGGATCGTTCCATTAACCGTAAATTAGTATACTACAAAGATGTTAGAATGGCTATACCGATCGATCCGTGTCCTCCGGTCTTTAGCCACCATCCTTAGTTCCCCGCGGCATCTCCGATCTCGGTCGATCTCTGTGTAAGTCCATGTCACGCACCCCACGAACTTGCGGGGAGGCGGAATATATGAAAAACGATTATCAAAGCTTCGTAACACGGACTTGAGCGCATGAATCGTATCTAAACCGTTACTAGCAAACTACGAGAGGTTTAACTACTCGGATTCGAAGTTATATCTCACGTTACTTGTCCTTCGGGTCTTCATCGCTGTCCTCCACTCCTCGTAGGCTCCTTGGAACATCGGCACCTCAATGGCTTCCTCGAGTCAAAGACGATCCATCCGAGAGCTCCTACTCCAAGCTTGATCTCTAACTTGAGATAATTAGGTTGCTCAAAGTGCTAATCTAAGCTACCTAGGGGATATAGAGTGAGGTTATGGATGTATTAGTCTATCTAATCCTTGATCTCAACACATGAGAGGGGAGGATTAGGGTTTCAAGAGAGAATGAGCTTGAGGAGAGAGAAGGTGAGCATAAGAATGATATTGAAAAATGAACTCATTAGAATACAACAACCATAACAATTTATGAAATAAATAATATAAATGATTAATCATCATGGTTGATTCATTCACCTTGTGTGATTCATCATATGACTCATTAGCTAATTAATGCATCATTTAATACCATGGATGAATCACACAAATGAGTCATTAAGCAATAAATGCATATGCCACCTTAACCCCCAAGTCACCATGCTTCTAGAAGCTTCCCGGAAAATTACCAGAACGCCCCTCCAATCCGTGAAAACACGGAAAAACTTTAGACTGTATAAATCCAATAACCCGATACTAGAATCTGGCTTAAACCAAAGTCGGCTAGTAAAAAACTGTCCGAACGTCGTACGTGCGTTTAAACGCGTATGCGTTTGAACCCTTATCGTAAAACCATACGACCTCTATATCGTTTTGCCTAGAGCAGGAAAACTCTCTGTGTGGGACTCTAAAGACTCGACACTACGCTGGCAGTGGGTTTAACCACAGACCGCAAACGGCACTAGCTGTACGTAACGGTCCCCAGGTAGATGTCGATAAGAAGGCCGATGAGGAAACTCATCCGAACTCCTACTGAGCCTGTCCGTGACAATATCCGCGCAGTCCGGTCTA
Organism: Agapanthus africanus; assembly: GCA_030015575.1. Classification (NCBI taxonomy): domain Eukaryota; kingdom Viridiplantae; phylum Streptophyta; class Magnoliopsida; order Asparagales; family Amaryllidaceae; genus Agapanthus; species Agapanthus africanus. Next base: position 465,574,493 of record JASDDO010000014.1, on the reverse strand, counting down.
TTCGTCTAAGAGTATCGCATGTATGGTCTAGGGAAGTGGAGAACGTCAGACCCCTAATAACCGTACAAGTCGTGCCGGTATGGTTTATGACTATTCGAGAATCTACTGATCAGTCCACCAGTAATTCTCCATCAGCCCTGGCCAGGGACTTATGGTAATGACCAACCAATCACAGTGCGATATCAACTCCCTATACCGGGAGAGACGAATCCTTAACAGTCGCTCACTGCCTCTATGTGGCTCGGGACTGTACCCAACTAAAACCTGTTTGCACGACTCCTTTGAGCCGTGGTAGGGTAGTAATCAAAGCACATTGGGAACTCACACGAGATAAATGCCGACCTTAAGTCAACAGACTACCTGCTCACATGTCACCTGAGAACTGCTATATGACGTTAGGTATAATACCATCCAGTCAGTTCTCCTGCGAGTCCTGTCCGGTATACCCGTAACGCAACGAGCACCTGTATACTATCTCCAGTACGACGTACTGATGGCTGTGGGACATGTAGGGTTCCTAGGCACTCTAACAAGGTTCTACAAGGCATCAACCATGCCTGATTAAAAAAAAATAGCCGTGCCGAACAACCCTAACCATGATCGTATACTAGAGATTATGCGAAAACTAGCAAGTTAAACATTTTAACTACAAGTGAAAGGGATTACAACCTTTGTAGATGTTGGAGATAGTGCCCTCAGAGTCAATTATTAGGTCACAGGTACGTGATTGCAATGATTGATGGAGGATCTATCCCGGTAGGACAGTCTTACTCGAGATGATAGTATGCTATCTGGTTTACCTTTATTATCGTGTACTGCTTTAGGTGACCTGACAAGTCGCTATTACACGTTGGTAGAGCCCCTAGGATTCTTGCTTGACCACCAGCAGTATGAGGGCGATCATATAAGTGGGAGCTGGGGTCTATAAGCATATCCTTAAATGGTCCCTAGTCGTGTGAGTTTCGAGACAGGGCATCGATACTCCAGAGTAGACGAGTGTATACAGTCGAGACCCCGACGAGGGGCGGTGGCCGGTCTCACAAGCCACTGGTGTCAGTTGGATCACCTAAGATGTATACAGGTGCTCATTGGGTTATGAGTACACCGGACAGGACTCGCCGGGAACATGCTAGTTGGTCATATACCAGACGTCAGATGGCAGTTCCCTGGTGACATGTGTGCAGGTTAGTTCATCGACCTGGGGATCGTTATTTGTCTCGTGTGAGTTCCCACTGTACTTTGATTACTACCCTCCCACGGCTCAAAGGAGTCGTGCAAACAGGTTTTAGTTGGGTACAGTCCCGAGCCACATGGAGGCAGTGAGCGTATCTTCAGGGGTTCGTCTCTCCCGGTATTAGGGGTGAGGTCGTGCTGTGTCTAGGAGAGCCATTACACGAAGCCCTCGGCTGAGGCAAGGAGATTTACTGGTAGGTATTCCAGTAGTATCTCAGGGTGTTCTGGGCTACACTCCGACACGACTTGTACCGCTTTTGGGGGTCTGACTTTTACCAACCCCCTAGGCCCGCCATGCGATGCTCATAGACGAACGGACCGGACTGTACAGATATTGTCACTGACAGGCTCAGTAGGGTTGTCGGGCTGAGTTCGCTCACAGACGTCCCTTTTAGTCAATACCTGGTAGCCCGTTACGTATTGGCTTATACCTCTGACGTGCTAGTGGTTAAATCCACAACCAAGGTGTTGACGAGTCTTTAGAGTCCCCCACATTCAGTTACTCAGCTTTCGGGCGAAAGGTTGTAGAGGCCGTATGGAGATATGGCAAGGTCCGATCATATACGTGCGGTATTGCACGGATCAGGATCGGACAGTTTGTACTATAGGCCGTATGGATATATGGCAGGGTTCGATCAGATACGTGCGGTATTGCACGGATCAGGATCGAACGGATATTACTAGCCGGCTTTGGTTTAAGCCGGATCCTAGTGTAGCACAGTGTAGATTTTGTCTCATTGCATTTGTATTTCGGTCGAAATACAGATGCAGGCGTGTATGCGCAGTATCGGGGTTTTCCTGTAATTTATTACGGGACCAGTTTTCTGGAGTTGCCAGTTTGCTTTCCGTTTCGGCCAATTTCCTTTGTATCGCTCATTGGCCGAAGTTTGGTGGAGGAGGGCTTATTTGCATTGTTGCAAATAAGCATTTTGTGGAGGTGGTCTTTGCATATTTCCTTGTATCATGATAGTGCACCATTCTTTTGACCTTGACTTCTATCTTCATGATGGCATGACTTTTGGAAGTGATCATTAGCTTGATGGAGTGTTGGTTTTGGTGCTATCATGGTTGTTGGTGAGTAGTTGGGAGTGGGTGTGATTGTGACCTTATTCTTTCATGATTTCCTTTTGCATGATAGCCTTCCACTCTCTCTCTTTTGGAACTCTCTCTCATTCTCACCCTCCTCTCTCATTTTGTCATGGCCGGCCAAAGCAATGGGGGCTGTCCAAAATTTTGAGGGTGTGTATTTGGTTCATTTCATGTTCCCAAATATCCACAAGTTCCATCTCCAAAGCTCCAAGTTCAATCCCTCCACAAAAGGCAATTCCACAAACCCCAAAATGAGACCTTCTCACTAGATATTCTACAGCAAATCTTGGGCACGTCGACTAGCCAGCTTCGTGCCCGAGTTGCCTCGGCATTGAGGTGGGATCCCGTAAAAGATGTAGGCGATGTGGTGCACTTCCGGCGACGAGGAGGAGACGGGACATTCCGCAGGAGATCGGGACGACGACGAGAAGACCGGAGGACTCGGATCTGTCAGTATATCTCTCTTCCCTTTCTTGTAGATAGCTAGGACTAGTTAGTGGTTCGATCCGGGTATTAGTGCGCGGCGGTTTGCCAGTTCAAGTAAAATTAAAGTTTTACGCTTCCGCATTTTGGCGTCGGATTGACGGCCGGGGCGCCGCCGTGCACTTACAGTGGTATCAGAGCCTCGCCATTAACTTAGTCTAGCTATGTGTAATGTGTTTGCATTTCCGATCGATCAAAAAGTTCCAAAACCGTGTTTTTCCTATAGCATCAGTTTCTGTTGAAAATTTTTGGTCTCGAAAATTTTTTCAGGTTGTAAAACATTGATGTACTGGAGGTAACAAGCCCACTGTAGAAATTCGACGCTGTAATTCGACCACCAGAGCGCGGAATCGCGGCAATTAACCCCTTGGGCCGCGGTTCCGCCACGCAATGGTGTCCTTACTGTATCGAACTTCTTCAGTTGCTTTATGGGCTTAAAATAGGGGTTTTGGAATATTAAAATTAGGCCAATTATTTCTGTGAGTGCTACAGTATTCCTTTGGGGCCCACTTGTTAATTTTGTGATCGATCGGATATTTTAAACACATTTTTCACAGTATTTACATTATATCTACGACCGTGAATGTCACTTGATCGGTAAATCCGGTCTAACTGCTATAGCCCGGTTAGACGGATTTGCGAATGTGACTTTCACGTTGATGTTCTGTTTTTGCTGTGATGTTGCGGATTGGTCGTGGGGGATAGCCTGGGTGCAATGCTAGTACAGTTGTGGTTGTATTATGTACATTTGATATTGCAGGGCGAGCGTCTGACATGTGGACTGCCGTCACTGCCTGTTTGTATTATTATTTTGGGGCGCGACCTGGTTGCGGTCGATGTACCCGTTGTATGTATATTTTACTTTATGTACTAGGATTACCCCGCGGAGGGATGCACGGATAGCCGAGTTCTAGAGGGCAACAAGCCCGCATCTCATGGAATTGAGACGGAGGGGGCTTCACTCTAGGATTGGCGGGCTATTCGCCGCACTCGTAGGGGGTACAGGTTGACCCAGGAGGGGTTCCCAAGTTACCGGATTCCGTGAAGTGCTGGGTGGTCCATTCACGGTGCTGAAGGGGGCTGCCTCGCTTCAGGTTTTGGCGGGTAACTTGCCGCGCCCGTAGGGGTCTAGGATTTCATTGCACAGGCTATCCACACGACCAGGGGAACGTCGGGTTTCAGTAGTGGCTCTGTGAAACCCGGGGATCCCAGATATCTGTATTGTTTCTGTGATGCTGTACATTTTCTGTGATGTTGCATTTTATCACGCCTTGAGCGAATATAATATATTGGTATATATATTAGTAGATGTTGTATATGTTTTACATCCGCGCTAGTCCAGTCCCCGCTCTGTCGTTAGTTAGCTAACCTAACGGGTAATGACGGGACCCAGTGACGAATGCGGATGGCATATACGTACATCAGTATATTTTCGTTCTTTGTGGTGTGATCAATTGATGGGACTGCATTGATTCGGATCATGTAACATTTCAAAAAGATAAAATATTAATTTTGGGAATTTTTATAATTTAATATTATTTTATTGAATATTTTAATATTTTGGTATTATTAAATACATATAAATAAAAAAAAATTGAGAAAAATTATGGAAAATTCTAAAATTGGGTAATTATTGGAATTATGACATTTTTAGATTTTTATGATCATTTATATGCTAATTTAGTGCTAATCGCGATAAAAAAATCGCTAATCGGTTTTTAGTTCTTTTTGTGCAAAACATGCACACATCCTTTTTCCTACACTTGTGCATTTTCTTACCATGTTTTCTCATTTGGGTTTACTATTTGAGTGAGAAGGGTTCTAAAAGGAAAAAGAAAAGGAAAAGAATAAAGAATTGGAGAGTGGGTGAGAGAGAGAGGTATGGGCTTCATTTGACTTAGACTTAGCCATTTCTCCTCCATTTTTTCAACACTCATTTCTCTCTCCCTCTCCCTTGCTTGCTGCTGCTGCCTCTCCTTCATCCCCCTCCCCTCTTCAACCCCTCTAAACACATCCAAAACAACTCCAAAACCCTATCTTCTCTTCACTAAAAAGGTGCACAAGCTCAAGATCTACACTTTGGACTAAAGAAGCAAGGATTTTGGCCACTAGGGGCAACTCAAGAATTTTCTTGAGTTGCCAAATGAGGTATTTTTCTGAACCATTAGCTTAGTTATAGCATTCCCTTACCTCCATGTTAAGATTGAATCGATATTGTGCGATATTATGGACTTGAGGATAACCAAGTTAGGGTTTGAGGGAATTTGGTGTTGTATTGTGAAATTGAGCTCAGTAGAGGTTTTACAAACACCCTAGTGTATGGATTGGAACCCAAAACCTGAAGCTTAACCCAGAATACGGATTTTAGAAACCGATATCGGAGAATTTTTGAAATCTGTGTAGTGTTTATGGAATCTGCTAGCATATGAGGGATCATAAAATAAAACTGAGATTTAAAGTGAGATGTGCAGGCACCCAGGAAGCTACCACCAAGACCCCACCCCCCTAAATCCCTTACCCGGCCGCCAATTTATCCCATTTGGCCGCAAATTGCGGCCTGGGTCCCACCATTTTGCCTCGTATTGGTTCTGTAGCTCCTACATGTTTATGTTAGACCCCTGGTATATATAGATTTGTATAAATTGACCTAGGGTGAAATCTGGGACATATTTCCTAAGTTGCTGTTTTGGATTCGTGTTTCCGTATTCCGTATTTTTAATTCTGAAATTGTGTCTTGTGATTTACCTTGACTATTTGGCGTTTATACGACGATATAGAGGATTTATTGATGGTTTTGAAGGCGTGCCATAGGTTCTAACCTATAGGCCCCTTATCGTATCGTTTTGGATTTCGTGTGCCGTTTTAGAGTTGATTTGGTGTTAATGCGCATATACGACACTTTGATGTGTAGGTACAACATGAAGACTTCGGGATGACAAGCAAACGCGTGGTGGCATCGAAAGATAAAGACGCATGTGAGTAGATTATATCTACAGGGGGAAGTCGGGTGGATGGCGTATAGCACCCCCGCAGTCCGTAGTATATATATATATATATATACATATCATAGCTAGGTATGCTATGGATAGTGTAGGGTTAGAAGTGACTAGTGTAGTTCGTAGTCGCGAACCCTAGAGTAGATTTACACCTACACGCACATCCCTGCATATTCATTATACTTGCACCGTGTTTGATGATATTGGATGACATTGGAGATGAGTCGATGATGTTGGGCATGGTGCCGTGAGATCGGTGATTTGATGTGATTCGTATTTGGGGACACGATACGTGATCTCTAGCGGGCCTTGGGACGTGTGCTTGCACACGCAGGATCTTGATGGTATCAGTTGTCCTAGACTTAGATCAGTACCCCAGATTATATGATATGATGATAAGTGATACCTGAAATGTGATGAGATAGGGTGATATTAAACCGTACCCAGCTATTGGGATGTCGTACGACGATTTACCGTATGAGCTTTACATTGATGATAGATCCGCACTCATGACTTGAGGATGTCATATGATATACTGTATCGTACGCGATACTATTGAGGCGGAATCACCGACTATTATATCTATTATATCGACTCAGATGTTAGGCGGTTTTCTTACCTGTAGCTCAGCTTGTTAGTTCAGCCGTATAGTTTAGTGTAGTTGTTAGATTAGATTAGACTCTTACCTATTTCAAAACTAGCGGGTTGTGGGTATTTTAAAAGACAGGTCAAGGGATCTACGGATATTTCAAAAGGCGTATCTTTTCATAAAAACACCGTAACCCCTATTTTCAAAACCCCATGATTCGTGTTATTTCAAAAGGCACCATTTGTAGGACTTATATTAGATTAATGCAGATTAGTTTTAGTTACGTCTAGTTTCAGCTTCCACTCATTTTTGTGGTTCGCTTTGCATCGCATTCTTATATTATGTTTCATACTCCATTATTAATATCATGCTGATAGGACACCAGCACCATTACCGATGATGCGTATGTACCACGTACACTTGCCGGCTCACACACATCTTCATCGGTAATTGCCCTGTCACGTACACCTTAGAAAATATTATTGCTTGACATAGCCTATTAGCTAATAGTTTAGACATGATATTAGTGTACCTTCCATATATGTTAGTTTAGACATTGTAGTTATTATCTGCTACTTCATGCATACTGTTATTCATTGTTATGCCGCATTCATGGATTCTCATGCATACATTCACTATTTTACGTGCTATTGAGGTTTTGGATTTGGATTTCCATGAGATTTTCTGGATTTGGAGGAAAACCGCAAAAACACAAATAAACATATTCTCTCTTTTAAAATAAAAAGTGCGGTTTTCCCATGATGTTTGAGTCGTCCACCATGAGTTTGCTGATGGATTTGGAAACCCGATTCGAGGAGACGGATGAACCGTTTCGGGTACATGGTGGACCCGGTGCGGTACCCCGGGGCAAGATGAATGTGGTGATGACGTTGAGCCTGGCAGGGGAGCACTACCTACCGGTGATTTTACCCGACGCGTCGGATATCCGGAGGATACCGTCGTGGTCTTGAGATGGATGGTAGGGGCCGGTCTGGACTGACGGCGCCCTTGATTTTGTGGTTGAGACTTGAGATATCGAGATATTGGGATTACGTTTTGTGCCGATGCTAGGCACAGTCTTATGCTGATTTCATTATGATACCTCATTTTAAAAATACAAAGGAAATCTCACTAAGTTATGAAAACAGTTTCTTCATGTACATGTATTCTATTTTCATGCATTCATATCTCATTCATATGGTATATTGCTACCTGAGGCACTGACACAGGCACATGAGATTACACTCGGGTTAGATATTTACCCAAGCCTTGTTATAGGCTGCTTGTTATATTGAGGATTCTTATACTGATCGTATTGACCTAGGATTATGGCTTGCTTTCGGTTTCTGCTTGTAGATATTCTCTATTCACGAGTTGGCAACTCACCCCCGTTGTGCCACAGTTCTTGCAGGTTTTGCCGTACAGGTTCCTTCGCGGCATTTCTGGCACATTGCTTCCTTGCGGGTGAACTGCTTTTGGTAGGTGGTTTCTTTCGCATCAAGAACCACCATTGTACTTATATTATTCTTTGTATCTAGAATTTCCATCAACCAAAACTTGTATATTGTTTCGGACTCAGACTTTAGTGATGTATTATTCAACCTTAGAGTCGCGCTTAGTAGTATTGCGGTTTTCATGCCTTTTGAATTCTTTTGGTTTGACCCTCGCCTTTCGGCGTTGTATATTATTCTTATTGCTTGTGTGGTTGTGACCGTCGTTTGACGAAGAGCTAGCTCCCGCTTGGGGATGCCTTTATTATTGCATATATTGTTATTCTTGTTGTACCCCATTCGGGGCCAGTTTACAAAAGAAACTCTGCCAAAATTTTTAGAAAAGACTTTACATTTTAAAAATGCACATTCGGCTTAGTTATTTAAAAACCTTGACTTCAAACATATTTTCCTTCACTTCTTTAAACCAGTTTTCTTTACTTACTCTTTAAATGGTTTTAGATTTCTGGGCTTTTGGCTTATTTGGATCAGATGGAGTCCTATAGACTTCATATGGTTCAAGGGCCAGTCACGTGCTCTTTCGGGTCGTGACAAAGTTGGTATCAGAGCGCTAGGTTGACCTTGGTTCGAGTCTAAGTTTGACTATGTGGAGCCTAGTGCGTTTATATATACACAAAACTTAGGCTTGACCTTACGGAACTTAGACTTGGTCGAGGGGGTATTAGACCCGAACTTTCGTCGCGTAGGATGACCTTTGGTTGATGGAATAGGTGACTAAAGTAGAGTGACGTACCGTTGGTATGTTCCGCGGCATGCTTACGACACGCCACTCCGCTTAAGGTACCTTAGGATGTACATATTTTCGAGATCAGTGACTCTCTTCATATCCATGATTATACATCCATTTGAGATCCTCGATTCTATTAGTTTCATGATCATACCTTTATTGATGATGTTCCTTCTTATGATCATGTATCCACTCTGGATCTGTTGTTTCCTTTCTTGCCATTGATCTGCTCTCTTCGATACTCGATTGAGGTTCCTGTCGCCATGTTTGAGCGCAGTTTGGGCTGCTGCTAGGGTTACGGTCAGGGTGAGCTCGTCTGGTACGAGGGCCGACCATTGTGTTTTCTGGTGACATGGGAACGTCTCGAGTCGGTATTGATGATTGTGACCTCTAGTAGAGGCGAGTGCTTGGTTTTGCACCGGATGATCGGGCCATTGTTAGAGCTGCCAGTTGAGAGAGGACTGTTGATATACAGCATACCTCAGAGATTATGGTGTCGTCTACCGTGCGGACAGATGGACCAGCTGTTGCTGAGATTGACAGGATGTCGCTTCCGGAGCTTACGAGCTGAGATTGTCGGAGCTTCCAGGCAGATATGAGACAGATGATAGCTAGTCTACCCGATTTGAGAGACGAAGGTGATTCGTCCGATTTATGCGCCGGAGCGGGCCCAGTTGAGTTGAAGGTTTCCAGTGTGGAGAGTCTTACTCAGATCTATAGCAGACCGATTCAGAGATGACCGCCAATGTATTGCCTTTCCTGGAGGATTGAGGCGCTGTTCGGCGTACAGGTAAATGAGCCAGTTGCTGCTGCAAATGACGAGATATCACCCAGATGGTTGGAACTACTGCAGCATGAGCTTATACTTAGAGATATGATGGACGGTCGCTAGTCACCTGAGGACTAATGACTAGGACATGTGGTTCGTTCGTTTACCGATGCGAGGTCATCAGATAGATTGTTTCCAGTTAGAGACGACTTCACACAGGTTCGTTGAGAGTCGATAGAGACGATCGAATGTCAGAAGCCCATTTTCCAAGTTTAAAGTATACGGAAAGACATGCAGGTGATTCTATGGACCCTCTAGAAGAATGAAACCCTAACTCGACTTAATGACCGTGTGAAAGCCTTTGAACCTTAGGGTTTGCGGCAGTTCCGCGGCGCCATTAGTGAGGCTTGGGTTTGCTCTTCTACGGTTGGACCACCGACGCTGTGGCATGTACTCGAGACTATTAAACTGTACCCATGATGTTGATCTCTTGGGGGATTATGAGGTTCTGACGAGTCGATCGAAGGATTCGACATCATTCGGATATCGTGTGATGGGATGCTTTGCTTGGAAGACTCCAGATACGAGTATAGCCGTTGGAGCATAGTCCATGCAGCCATGATGAGACGAGTCCGAATCAGTCGGCTTTGAAGCAGAGTGAAGAAAAGAGTTCGCAAGAGATTTCGACGAGATGACGTCCCACTCCGCTGACATCGGAGATGTGATACGCACCCAGAGGCGTTGCATATGGATATATCTTCCAGAAAGAGGCGCGATGAGTATGCAGCCATTCCGGAATAAGAATTTGCTCCAGCAATGGATGATGACTTCCGGGCAATACGGCAGGAAATGAGATTTGAGAGAGAAACCTCGACGGGACCTTTCTGGAGTACGGTATGAGAAGACCTAGACCCAGGAGTGGTTATATTGCGCACAACCAGCAGGCCAGAGTTGGCATTGTCGACGAGGTAGTTGACCAGATTCGGATAAAGGAACTTACCCAGATGCGTTGCGAATCGATCAAGGACGGACGAGTATTGAGTATTCCTCCGATGGTTGGGACGTGTTCCCGAGGACCTGTTTGGACTGACATCTTCTACAGAATGATGAAGCTACAGAGTACGCGATTTCGAGTCCGTGCGAGAGACTTCAGATTGACCGTGGTCGAGAACAGGGCAGAGCGTAGATAGCATGGCGTGACGTCATAGTGGACGACGATAGAGACAGGTGGAACCAGAGGTTCGGACGAGGCGCTGACGAGCTGTCATTGCTTCCCGTCGAGACCAGAGGTCAGATATGCTTACAGAGGTATTGGGATGCAACCAGATTCCGAGAAATGTTGTGTTGAGAACACAGATGTCCATTGAACAAAAAGAGATTATGCAAGAGAGCCAGCCTTCGTACAGTTCGGCATAGGCAAGATCGGAAGAGACTTTGAGCAAGGTTCCTTCCAGGACATTGCTGCAATGATGTTTGCATCCAGGATCAGATGTGTGACGTGCATTCAGAGAGCCAGAGGCCGACGCCAGTGATATGCTGACTTACGAGTGGTCGTGAGGATTGACCGAGAGGTGACCAGAGAAGTGTCAGAACGGAATCGTCCCTGTTAGCACACCTGACAGGGCCGATGAGCCGATTGACTGCGAGATAGGTAATCCGCAAAGAAAATAAGGGCCCAGAGTCAGAGGACGCCAGACCGTGAGAAAGAGGCAAGTAGATATCCTGCGCTGCTAGCAGTGGATGCACCGACTCCTTCTCGACCTTGAAGGAGGAACTACCGACGACGGTATTTATGATTTGTGATTTTGTGATTCGATTATCACGTATCCGTCATCTTGGATTTTAGTATGTAGGCGTTCTGTTTGCATGATTTAGTTTTGATGACTGAGTTTCATGATATTTGTTTCATGCACCCACTGGATATTTATATTTTGCGCATAGTTATTACATTCGAGGTATTGATTGAGACTTCATGCCTACCGTATGCAGTGATTTGATTTACACTTCCAGCATAGTTTTCATGCACCTTTAGTGTTTTGATATACGATTTTGGTGCACGCCAGATGCACTAAATCGGGATTCTTCGTGCATGTCACATGCACCTGACTTTTTTTTTACTGTCAGGCACACACGTTGCCTACGACAGATGTTTCGTGCACACCAGTTGCACCTAGATGTTGTGTTGTACACCTGTTTGACACATATATGGATTTTGATTCCTTGCGCACTAGACGCACAAGATATTTTTATATATGCATTTTGGGGATTGATTTCTAGTAGAGCAGTACATTTTTATGATATTCGCTACGTATTGATGTTTTCGGAGCCTCGACAAATGGGATTTTTACTGAAATATTTTAGTATTTGGGGTTTAAATTTAAATTCGGGGACCGAATTTCTTTAAGGGGGGTAGATTGTAACATTTCAAAAAGATAAAATATTAATTTTGGGAATTTTTATAATTTAATATTATTTTATTGAATATTTTAATATTTTGGTATTATTAAATACATATAAATAAAAAAAAATTGAGAAAAATTATGGAAAATTCTAAAATTGGGTAATTATTGGAATTATGACATTTTTAGATTTTTATGATCATTTATATGCTAATTTAGTGCTAATCGCGATAAAAAAATCGCTAATCGGTTTTTAGTTCTTTTTGTGCAAAACATGCACACATCCTTTTTCCTACACTTGTGCATTTTCTTACCATGTTTTCTCATTTGGGTTTACTATTTGAGTGAGAAGGGTTCTAAAAGGAAAAAGAAAAGGAAAAGAATAAAGAATTGGAGAGTGGGTGAGAGAGAGAGGTATGGGCTTCATTTGACTTAGACTTAGCCATTTCTCCTCCATTTTTTCAACACTCATTTCTCTCTCCCTCTCCCTTGCTTGCTGCTGCTGCCTCTCCTTCATCCCCCTCCCCTCTTCAACCCCTCTAAACACATCCAAAACAACTCCAAAACCCTATCTTCTCTTCACTAAAAAGGTGCACAAGCTCAAGATCTACACTTTGGACTAAAGAAGCAAGGATTTTGGCCACTAGGGGCAACTCAAGAATTTTCTTGAGTTGCCAAATGAGGTATTTTTCTGAACCATTAGCTTAGTTATAGCATTCCCTTACCTCCATGTTAAGATTGAATCGATATTGTGCGATATTATGGACTTGAGGATAACCAAGTTAGGGTTTGAGGGAATTTGGTGTTGTATTGTGAAATTGAGCTCAGTAGAGGTTTTACAAACACCCTAGTGTATGGATTGGAACCCAAAACCTGAAGCTTAACCCAGAATACGGATTTTAGAAACCGATATCGGAGAACTTTTGAAATCTGTGTAGTGTTTATGGAATCTGCTAGCATATGAGGGATCATAAAATAAAACTGAGATTTAAAGTGAGATGTGCAGGCACCCAGGAAGCTACCACCAAGACCCCACCCCCCTAAATCCCTTACCCGGCCGCCAATTTATCCCATTTGGCCGCAAATTGCGGCCTGGGTCCCACCATTTTGCCTCGTATTGGTTCTGTAGCTCCTACATGTTTATGTTAGACCCCTGGTATATATAGATTTGTATAAATTGACCTAGGGTGAAATCTGGGACATATTTCCTAAGTTGCTGTTTTGGATTCGTGTTTCCGTATTCCGTATTTTTAATTCTGAAATTGTGTCTTGTGATTTACCTCGACTATTTGGCGTTTATACGACGATATAGAGGATTTATTGATGGTTTTGAAGGCGTGCCATAGGTTCTAACCTATAGGCCCCTTATCGTATCGTTTTGGATTTCGTGTGCCGTTTTAGAGTTGATTTGGTGTTAATGCGCATATACGACACTTTGATGTGTAGGTACAACATGAAGACTTCGGGATGACAAGCAAACGCGTGGTGGCATCGAAAGATAAAGACGCATGTGAGTAGATTATATCTACAGGGGGAAGTCGGGTGGATGGCGTATAGCACCCCCGCAGTCCGTAGTATATATATATATATATATATATATATATATATATATCATAGCTAGGTATGCTATGGATAGTGTAGGGTTAGAAGTGACTAGTGTAGTTCGTAGTCGCGAACCCTAGAGTAGATTTACACCTACACGCACATCCCTGCATATTCATTATACTTGCACCGTGTTTGATGATATTGGATGACATTGGAGATGAGTCGATGATGTTGGGCATGGTGCCGTGAGATCGGTGATTTGATGTGATTCGTATTTGGGGACACGATACGTGATCTCTAGCGGGCCTTGGGACGTGTGCTTGCACACGCAGGATCTTGATGGTATCAGTTGTCCTAGACTTAGATCAGTACCCCAGATTATATGATATGATGATAAGTGATACCTGAAATGTGATGAGATAGGGTGATATTAAACCGTACCCAGCTATTGGGATGTCGTACGACGATTTACCGTATGAGCTTTACATTGATGATAGATCCGCACTCATGACTTGAGGATGTCATATGATATACTGTATCGTACGCGATACTATTGAGGCGGAATCACCGACTATTATATCTATTATATCGACTCAGATGTTAGGCGGTTTTCTTACCTGTAGCTCAGCTTGTTAGTTCAGCCGTATAGTTTAGTGTAGTTGTTAGATTAGATTAGACTCTTACCTATTTCAAAACTAGCGGGTCGTGGGTATTTTAAAAGACAGGTCAAGGGATCTACGGATATTTCAAAAGGCGTATCTTTTCATAAAAACACCGTAACCCCTATTTTCAAAACCCCATGATTCGTGTTATTTCAAAAGGCACCATTTGTAGGACTTATATTAGATTAATGCAGATTAGTTTTAGTTACGTCTAGTTTCAGCTTCCACTCATTTTTGTGGTTCGCTTTGCATCGCATTCTTATATTATGTTTCATACTCCATTATTAATATCATGCTGATAGGACACCAGCACCATTACCGATGATGCGTATGTACCACGTACACTTGCCGGCTCACACACATCTTCATCGGTAATTGCCCTGTCACGTACACCTTAGAAAATATTATTGCTTGACATAGCCTATTAGCTAATAGTTTAGACATGATATTAGTGTACCTTCCATATATGTTAGTTTAGACATTGTAGTTATTATCTGCTACTTCATGCATACTGTTATTCATTGTTATGCCGCATTCATGGATTCTCATGCATACATTCACTATTTTACGTGCTATTGAGGTTTTGGATTTGGATTTCCATGAGATTTTCTGGATTTGGAGGAAAACCGCAAAAACACAAATAAACATATTCTCTCTTTTAAAATAAAAAGTGCGGTTTTCCCATGATGTTTGAGTCGTCCACCATGAGTTTGCTGATGGATTTGGAAACCCGATTCGAGGAGACGGATGAACCGTTTCGGGTACATGGTGGACCCGGTGCGGTACCCCGGGGCAAGATGAATGTGGTGATGACGTTGAGCCTGGCAGGGGAGCACTACCTACCGGTGATTTTACCCGACGCGTCGGATATCCGGAGGATACCGTCGTGGTCTTGAGATGGATGGTAGGGGCCGGTCTGGACTGACGGCGCCCTAGGTTTTGCGGTTGAGACTTGAGATATCGAGATATTGGGATTACGTTTTGTGCCGATGCTAGGCACAGTCTTATGCTGATTTCATTATGATACCTCATTTTAAAAATACAAAGGAAATCTCACTAAGTTATGAAAACAGTTTCTTCATGTACATGTATTCTATTTTCATGCATTCATATCTCATTCATATGGTATATTGCTACCTGAGGCACTGACACAGGCACATGAGATTACACTCGGGTTAGATATTTACCCAAGCCTTGTTATAGGCTGCTTGTTATATTGAGGATTCTTATACTGATCGTATTGACCTAGGATTATGGCTTGCTTTCGGTTTCTGCTTGTAGATATTCTCTATTCACGAGTTGGCAACTCACCCCCGTTGTGCCACAGTTCTTGCAGGTTTTGCCGTACAGGTTCCTTCGCGGCATTTCTGGCACATTGCTTCCTTGCGGGTGAACTGCTTTTGGTAGGTGGTTTCTTTCGCATCAAGAACCACCATTGTACTTATATTATTCTTTGTATCTAGAATTTCCATCAACCAAAACTTGTATATTGTTTCGGACTCAGACTTTAGTGATGTATTATTCGACCTTAGAGTCGCGCTTAGTAGTATTGCGGTTTTCATGCCTTTTGAATTCTTTTGGTTTGACCCTCGCCTTTCGGCGTTGTATATTATTCTTATTGCTTGTGTGGTTGTGACCGTCGTTTGACGAAGAGCTAGCTCCCGCTTGGGGATGCCTTTATTATTGCATATATTGTTATTCTTGTTGTACCCCATTCGGGGCCAGTTTACAAAAGAAACTCTGCCGAAATTTTTAGAAAAGACTTTACATTTTAAAAATGCACATTCGGCTTAGTTATTTAAAAACCTTGACTTCAAACATATTTTCCTTCACTTCTTTAAACCAGTTTTCTTTACTTACTCTTTAAATGGTTTTAGATTTCTGGGCTTTTGGCTTATTTGGATCAGATGGAGTCCTATAGACTTCATATGGTTCAAGGGCCAGTCACGTGCTCTTTCGGGTCGTGACAGATCAATGCAAGTTAAAAACAAACCTAATCTGATGTTGTTGGAACACTTTTCAAAAAGCTGTTATTGCAAGGACGTTCACTTTTGTTTTGCATCGTGGTATTCAGTTGGAATATCCTGCTCCTCAGTCGACGAGGCAAGGGCCGAGATCCCTTCACCGGGAGTGACCCCTTGGACAGAAGTTTGCGTCAGGGCATTAACTTCACTATAGCCGATTAATTTTGCTTTGCATCGCGGTATTCATTTGGAATATCCTGCACCCCATTCTACGGGGAAAGAGCCGAGATCCCTTCACCGGAAGTGACCTCTTTAGCAACGGTTTTCGTCACTATATTTTCAAAAAGCTATCCGTTCCTTCAACGATATCAAGTTCTTTACGTTAAAGGTTTTCGCCAGAAACCATTCGTAGCCCTCCGTCATTTCATATGGGTGGTCAATAGTATTCAAGCTGTGTATGTTGGCCAAAGTCAAAGCACAGTGATTGGTAGCTATTGGGGTATTCATATGCAGCATAGATAGATGCGTTGGTTTGGGACAGTCATACTGCCATTTTGGCCAAAGTCAAGGGTATGTACGGGTGGATTCAAATTAACCTGGAGAATGACGGGTAGAACTTGACATGTGACTTATGATATGTTGGCCAAAGTCAAGGTCATAAGAGCATGGGGTAGAAATCACATCGGGAGTTTCAAAAGAACTGAAACTTGCCAGATATGCGCATACCTTCTGGAGTGTGATACCGTGAGCGGATTCCGTCACGTTATCATGCGATGATAGTTGGATCCCGATTCCCACTGATGAGTTGGTTTACTCCTCGGGTGTTCCCGACTAATTCTTCTTTCAGGTTTGGAGGAGAATTTGACGGTACAGTGGGAGGTTTCCTGATTAGATAAATTGGTAACCATTCTGATCTAGGTTAGAGTGCACGCTGAGTGTTTCTTTTCTCTCTCTCTATGGTAGCGACCATTGACCCGACCCTAAGACTATGACTCAGTGACCAAGTTGACCGAACCTTCTTAAACACTGGCTTTTGGATTGTCAGAGTTGCAAACCTCATTGCCACTCCTACTTTTACCCTTTTCTCCAGGACACCCCGTATTACTACGAACGTCCACTTCCATTGGACAAAACCATCGTATGGTTAGATACGAACTCGAAAGAATTTATTCGAGGATGGTTTCAGGTTCTGGAGAAAACGGATAGGAGTATTCAGTTGTCTTTTCTTTTTACCTTCTCTCAGGTTGCGAGTGCTCCTTGGTTTAGGAGACAGTACACCTGTTACGCAAATTGGATAGTCTTCTTCCAAACCATAGGCAGGTGCCGACCGGTAGGGAATGAAGAAAACCAATTAGCATAACGATGGTGTGCAGAAGGTATTAAGTTCAGACAAAACAAGGGATTAGTAAGAGGGCAAAGTAAATTACGACTGCTATTCGCGACCAAACAAAGTATTTCTTCGCCAATCCTAAAATCACCTTTGTATTTCTCCAGGACACTCCGTATCACTACGAAGATCCACAGTTTATTGGATACTCCATCGTATGGTTATATACGAACTCGAAAGGAACTTGTTTCAGTTCGGGGATGGATTCTGGTCCAGGAGAAATAGGAATAAGGTTTATTCAGTTGTCTTTTATCCTCACCTTCTCTCGCATTGCGAGTGCTCCTAGGATTAGGACAGTACACCCATTACGCTTATTGGATAGTCTTCTTCCAAACCATAGGCTGGTGCCGAACGGTAGGGAAGGAAGAAAACCATTTGGCCTAAAGGGGTGTGCAGAAGGTAAAGACTAAAGACATATGGAGGGATTTGGAGAGGTGGCAAAGAACTATACGGTTACAGTCGTGAATCTGGAAGATGCATTACTAGGAATCCCAGGATACCCCAACGAAACATTTCAATGTTTCAATTTCACTGTGTACTGTTAATGGAAAACTGATTTCCTGATTAGATACTTACTTCAGGGTATGTATTTACCAGGTACGATTCTCACATCTGTATGGTTTTACAGATGATGAGTGGGAGTAAGTTATTGGGAATTGGGTGATCATCCTCATCATATCGGGATTCGTTGTAATCAGTGATATTTGAGGAAATCACCTGGGCTGTTTGCCGGTCGGCAAATATTTGGTTTTTGAATATCCGCTGTTATGCACCAATTTCAAATTGATATATCTGTACGTCTATTTTCATAGAGTGAGATATACCTTTTTGAAATTATGTCTGTGACATTTACCTATATCAGTGGATGGTTAGTTAAGGAGCATTAAACAGCGGTGTAATTCTTCTTAACCATAAGTACAGTTTCCAACCTACGACACACAGTGAATGAGTTATCAGACTCAAGGGACTTATACAGAGTATTGTATGTTGTCCAGGGTCCATCAAGACAGAGGGGTTGGTCCTCGTACTATATTCGGTTTACTTATGACTTCTCTAGTTTTTAGACAGGTGTTTCGTGGAAACACAGGGTCCGAATTTTGAGAAGTTATAGGTATTTGAATAGAGTAGAGAACCAGGTATAGCAAGTATCAGGATTCTTCAAAGTGATCGAAGATGTAGATACTTGTGTATGGTATTCAGTTGATAGTAATGGTTAAGAGAACTTGCTTCTCTTTCAGGTTACTCATAATTGGAAGCATTCCTAAGTTGAGTAACGCTGATCGGCCTCCTTCCATTTAGTTGACATGCACT
Organism: Agapanthus africanus; assembly: GCA_030015575.1. NCBI lineage: Eukaryota > Viridiplantae > Streptophyta > Magnoliopsida > Asparagales > Amaryllidaceae > Agapanthus > Agapanthus africanus. The sequence goes on along the minus strand of JASDDO010000014.1, from coordinate 465,555,828 downwards.
GGAGACAGTTGCATGATTTGAATCTGGTTCAATTAAATCAGTGCCTCTGGTTATATATTGGATATAGAACAGTTCGTATCTTAACGATGTTAAGGTACGGGGAGTTGTCCGGCTTATGATTAAAACCAGACACTGGACAACTCAAGGCACGTTTCTGTAATGGCTGTTTGTGGGTTGACCCAGGATATGACGAGGGTTGACTTTCTACCATCTGGATGAACAATAGCAATATTGTTCTAGACTTGCCACAGTTTTATTAAAAATGGATTTTTTCAGAAAAACAGTAGTGGGAGTATGGTAGAACTGGAAGTGATTCCAGAACCACAAACGATTACTGAAGATTTGATAAGGAACCTAAAGATTCAATCTGATTTGACATTCCATTGGCCACTCCGCAGATAAGGTGGGTAACTTCAGGCACCCGAGAGGTACTACGGTAGCCTCAAGGACGGTGACAGGGAAGTTCTTGTTTACCCACAATTACCATTGCTGTTGTTCCGGGCTGCGAGACCCGGCGGGAGGATGAGTATAGCGTCGTTCTAAACTAGTTTTAGAAGTGTATGTCTATATGACTCTGCCAAAGGGTTGTCGTAGTCAGTGGGAGCAGCGGAAGCATTGGTGGACAGGTAGCTTGTGTCTATTTATAGACTAGAGCAGAAGTAGCGGAGATAGATCATTTATTTCTGACGTGACAGTCATAGGTTTGACTTCATCAGAATAGAGGATGGATCTGTTGAGAAGGTAGTAGGGTGTGATATCCTAGTATTAGGATGACATACACAGAGTAGGAAAGGAAACTCCTATACTACGATCGGTCATACTTTGGTCGTCACACAGTGGTTTCTCCACAAAGGAAATGGATTTTGTATCAGACATACTGGTTACTAGATCTAGGGTTTTAGATCTAGATTTGGGTGGTTTCCCAATCAGGGTACTTGACAGCATTCTAAGAGTATTTAGGATGGACGACTCCTGGCACGGTAGTGTACCTGCAGGTAATGGAGTCACCCTCTCTAAAGGTGTCTTACAGACTAAAGGGGAGAGGGACGTGCATGATTGGCAGATCACTTGCTCAGGCAATTGAGTCAATCATGAGATGTCAAGTACCACACCAGATGTTGTTCTTGCACTAGATGCAATAAGTTGACATTTGATCCAATCCTGGAGAAACAGTCGGAAGCAGTTTTAGAACATAAGTGAATGTTCTAGGGATATGATAACGATAGCCTCATGCAGGAGACAGTTATCATTCCAGGCTTCCAAGGTGACCTGGACGACAAGGAAGTTGTCAGAGTTATAGTTTTCCTTTTGATGAGGGGCAGTATTTTGGACAGGTGGTCCAATGAAATACTGAGGGAGGCATGGCGCAGGATACTGATTAAGTTCAGTTGACGATACAGTCTAAGAAGTTTGGATTTGGAGTTCATTTCTGAGCTATGTCCCATCAGACATCCAGACACATTCTAAGACAGGTATTGCTCATTTCGGGAGATGGGTTTCTCCGCGAACTTGAGATATAGAGAGACATAGAAAGAAACAACTAAGCGGATCCACTCACTAAGGCTGTTCCTCGAACGCAATAGTTTCGCAAACGAGCTTTGTGAGATTGACTAGTAGAGGAGTTGGGTGTTCGGTATCACACGGGCTGTGAGTATGCGACATCGCAATAATTATCCTTGAGTGCAAGTGGGAGATTGTTGGAGATAGTGCCCTCAGAGTCAATTATTAGGTCACAGGTACGTGATTGCAATGATTGATGTAGGACCTATCCCGGTAGGACAGTCTTACTCGAGATGATAGTATGCTCTCTGGTTTACCTTTATCATCGTGTACTGCTTTAGGTGACCTGACAGGTCGCTATTACACGTTGGTAGAGCCCCTAGGATTCTTGCTTGACCACCAGCAGTATGAGGGCGATCATATAAGTGGGAGCTGGGGTCTATAAGCATATCCTTAAATGGTCCCTAGTCGTGTGAGTTTCGAGACAGGGCATCGATACTCCAGAGTAGACTAGTGTATACAGTCGAGACCCCGACGAGGGGCGGTGGCCGGTCTCACAAGCCACTGGTGTCAGTTGGATCACCTAAGATGTATACAGGTGCTCATTGGGTTATGAGTACACCGGACAGGACTCGCCGGGAACATGCTAGTTGGTCATATACCAGACGTCAGATGGCAGTTCCCTGGTGACATGTGTGCAGGTTAGTTCATCGACCTGGGGATCGTCATTTGTCTCGTGTGAGTTCCCACTGTACTTTGATTACTACCCTACCACGGCTCAAAGGAGTCGTGCAAACAGGTTTTAGTTGGGTACAGTCCCGAGCCACATGGAGGCAGTGAGCGTATCTTCAGTGGTTCGTCTCTCCCGGTATTGGGGGTGAGGTCATGCTGTGTCTAGGAGAGCCATTACACGAAGCCCTCGGCCGAGGCAAGGAGATTTACTGGTAGGTATTCCAGTAGTATCTCAGGGTGTTCTGGGCTACACTCCGACACGACTTGTACCGCTTTTGGGGGTCTGACTTTTACCAACCCCCTAGGCCCGCCATGCGATGCTCATAGACGAACGGACCGGACTGTACGGATATTGTCACTGACAGGCTCAGTAGGGTTGTCAGGCTGAGTTCGCTCACAGACGTCCCTTTTAGTCAATACCTGGTAGCCCGTTACGTATTGGCTTATACCTCTGACGTGCTAGTGGTTAAATCCACAACCAAGGTGTTGACGAGTCTTTAGAGTCCCCCACATTCAGTTACTCAGCTTTCGGGCGAAAGGTTGTAGAGGCCGTATGGAGATATGGCAAGGTCCGATCATATACGTGCGGTATTGCACGGATCATGATCGAACAGTTTGTACTATAGGCCGTATGGATATATGGCAGGGTTCGATCAGATACGTGCGGTATTGCACGGATCAGGATCGAACGGATATTACTAGCCGGCTTTGGTTTAAGCCGGATCCTAGTGTAGTACAGTGTAGATTTTGTCTCATTGCATTTGTATTTCGGTCGAAATACAGATGCGGGCGTGTATGTGCAGTATCGGGGTTTTCCTGTAATTTATTACGGGACCAGTTTTCTGGAGTTGCCAGTTTGCTTTCCGTTTCGGCCAATTTCCTTTGTATCGCTCATTGGCCGAAGTTTGGTGGAGGAGGGCTTATTTGCATTGTTGCAAATAAGCATTTTGTGGAGGTGGTCTTTGCATATTTCCTTGTATCATGATGGTGCACCATTCTTTTGACCTTGACTTCTATCTTCATGATGGCATGACTTTTGGAAGTGATCATTAGCTTGATGGAGTGTTGGTTTTGGTGCTATCATGGTTGTTGGTGAGTAGTTGGGAGTGGGTGTGATTGTGACCTTATTCTTTCATGATTTCCTTTTACATGATAGCCTTCCACTCTCTCTCTTTTGGAACTCTCTCTCATTCTCACCCTCCTCTCTCATTTTGTCATGGCCGGCAAAAGCAATGGGGGCTGTCCAAAATTTTGAGGGTGTGTATTTGGTTCATTTCATGTTCCCAAATATCCACAAGTTCCATCTCCAAAGCTCCAAGTTCAATCCCTCCACAAAAGGTAATTCCACAAACCCCAAAATGAGACCTTCTTACTAGATATTCTACAGCAAATCTTGGGCACGTCGACTAGCCAGCTTCGTGCCCGAGTTGCCTCGGCATTGAGGTGGGAGCCCGTAAACGATGTAGGCGATGTGGTGCACTTCCGGCGACGAGGAGGAGACGGGACATTCAGCAGGAGATCGGGACGACGATGAGAAGACCGGAGGACTCGGATCTGTCGGTATATCTCTCTTCCCTTTCTTGTAGATAGCTAGGACTAGTTAGTGGTTCGATCCGGGTATTAGTGCGCGGCGGTTTGCCAGTTCAAGTAAAATTAAAGTTTTACGCTTCCGCATTTTGGCGTCGGATTGACGGCCGGGGCGCCGCCGTGCACTTACAGTAGATCCGGCCCTTCACTTCTAAAGCTCCGTGTTGACGTCCCTTCGCTGCGATCATCGGGATCCCGGACTCTAGCGACGGTTTCTTCGGAGAAATGAGCGGGCTAGGTCGTCGACTTCGAGGCCGAAGATGATCTACGTCGAGGAGACTCAAACTCAAGCTATTCCTTCACTTGGTCATAAACTTTGTGAAGAGAACACCCTAAACTAAATGGCAAGTAGTAGAGGATGATGAAATAGGAAGTGGGTTTACTTTAGATTTGGATTTTTCACTCTAAATCTTCACTTGAAAATTTTCTAGAAAGCTTTCTTCTTCTTGAAGAAGAAGAAGAAAAGAATAAGAAAAATGAATAATGAATTATCACAAAAGAATAATCAAGTGAAGTCTATCATCTTGCAACCATGGGTGAGTTACCTTTGTAGAGACTAAACCATAGTTTGAGGTAATGGTTTGGTTAATGAAAATCTTATGCAAAACAAAATTAGTGGACTTTGTCTATGATGCTTGAAAGCTTCATGAAGCTTCAAGCAAAGACAAAGAAAGCCACCATTTTTTTTACCAAAATAAATAAAAACCCAAAACCATTATCTTAAATATGGTGTAACTCATACACACACCCAAGTTTGCATGTATCATCAAACATGATACAATCTAGTGCACAAAAATATATCGCATATACAACTTGTTCACATCAAGTGAGAAAATCAATCTTAAGTGAACCAATACTAGTTAATGTAAAGTAATATATCAAATATATAATTATACATTAAATCTTTAAATCAACACTTGATTTAACGATCCGGTCATATCGCATATAACCGACTAATATCTAGTGTATCAATGTATCGAATCAACACTTAATTCGGTAACCCGGCTATATCTCATATAACCGTCCGATGATACAAATCACGAGAATAGAATACAGTATCACATACTGGTATTATTCTCGGTCCCGCACATATCTCATATGTGCTCCTATTTCGTTTCGCTTGAGCCAGGAAACCTCTGTGTAGGACTCTAAAGACTCGTCAATACGCCGGCAGTAGGTGGTGATCATATCAATCACCTACAAGCCGCAAGCGGTCTGCTAAATGTAACGGCCACCCGGGTATTGAGCGATCAGAAGATCAACTGGCAAGCCTGCTCACACTCCAGCGAATCCAATCAGTAACACTTACCGCACAGTCCGGTCTGTTCGTCTGATATGTCGCATATCTCGCCTAGGGGTGGTAAACGTCAGACCCCAGCAGCTTGATAAGTCATGCCGATGTAAGGTCCATAACAAGCGTGAAACTACTGATAACTCTTACCAGTAAATCACTGCTACCCTGGCCAGGGATTTCCAGTTATGGCCAGTCGAGCATAGTGCAACATCAACCCCCAATACCGGGAGAGACGAATCCCCTCCTATCGCTCATTTCCTCCATGTGAATCGGGACTGTACCAAAAACCACCTGTTTGCATGACTCAGTAGAGCCGTGGTAGGGTGGAAATCAAAGCACAGTGGGAGACACACAAGGCTCTATGACGATCTCGGGTCAACAGACTAAGCTGTACCAGTGTCATCAGAGAACTGCCATCTGACGTGAGGTATAATACCATCTGGGAGTTCTCGGCGAGTCCGTCCAGTGTACCCAGTCTCCACTGAGCACCTGCATACCGTCTCTGATGTCAAACACCAATGGATATGGGATCATCCATCGCCCATCACATGGGTCGAGAAGATATACGCTAGTCTACTCTGTAATATCGATGCCCCGTCTCGATATTCCCACGACTGGGAACATTGAAGGATGTACTCATGGACTACCCAGGCCCCATTTGTATGATCTGCATCATTGTCCTACAAGTCGAGTACACATCCTAAGGGCTTTATCAACATGTAACAGAGAGACAAAAAGTATATATGTTAAGATAAAGAGCAACCAGATAGCGTACTATCATGTCGAGCAAGAAAGTCCTACCTATATATGTCCCAGCATCCACTACAATATACATCTCATGTACAGTAATGGCCTCTAGGGCATACATATAACTAACAGGACAGAACATCTCCCCAACTAGGATGAGAAGCGTACACACTAGTCTATTCCGGAGTATCGATACCCTGTCTCGATAATCCTACGACTAGGGACAAGTATAGGATGTTGCTTATAGACTACCCAGCCCCCACTAGTGTGACTGCCATCACAACACTGGTAATCAAGCAAAGATCCTATGGGCTCTACTAATATGTATAAGTGATACGTTACAAGAAACATATGCACATATTAAAGTAGACAAAACCAAGTAGCATACTACCATGTTTAGCAAGACTGTATATACAACTGTGAATATCCCAAGCTTCCATTAAGTAATATACATGCTAGTATGATACAATAATGGCCCCTAGGGCATATACATTAACACTGGTATCCTCGTCGAAGTGTCACCACGTCAAGGAATCTTTATACGGGCTCCCGCTTCAAACCGAAGCAACTCGGACATGAAGTTTTCTAGCCGACATATCCAAGATTGAAGTAGAGAGTAGTGTGAATACTTTGTCTCAATACACCCTAGGATTCTCATCATATGAGAGGGATAGGGTGGAGGTTGAAGAAGATGCAAAATGAGATAGAGAGTGTGAGCTCATGAAAATATCAAGAGAGCAAAAACCAAGCCCAAAAAAATGTCATGGCTGCTGTCACGACCCGCAGGGTACGGAACGTGACTGGCACTTAAGTTTACGAAACGTCTAAAGGCGTCCGTAAAATAAGTAAGCCAAAAGCCCAGAAAACAAAACCAATTAAGCAAAAGAGTGAAGAAAACCCAAACATTTGAAAGCAAGTTTATCAAATAAGTCATGTAAAATCCTTTTAAAAACAATACCAATTTTTCCCGAAAATTTCGGCAGAGTCTCCTTTGTAAATACTGGCCCCCAAAAATGGGTACAACAAAAATATATATAAGTCCAACAATAAGGCATCCCCAAGCGGGAGCTAGCTCTTCGCCATAAGGCGGTCACAAATCCCACGCAATATAAATGACAACAAGCATAATAATCATAAGGAAGCATGAAAAAGGTAGCATGTCGGCTCAAGTGAGCTCGACCCCAAAATACAGCATAAAATCCACAAACCTCACGGTCTCATCTCTAGGTCAATATACAATGATCTGGTAGAAACAGTAGATGGAGTACACTAGATACAAAGAATATACAAGGTGGTACAAAATAATAACATAACCCACCTATGAGCAAATCTCGTGCTCAGGCAAAAGAGGCAAAAGGACAAGTGCGCCCGCCGCTACTGAACTGACGGAGCGGACCTACAAAAGACTGTGGCACAACGGGGGTGAGTTGCCAACTCGTGAGTAATAAATAACATCTACAAAGGCTATCGTATGCATGCACACAAGCATCCTAGCATCTATAATACAGGTATGACTGGATGCACTAGCAGGTGTGTATATAACATCAGTGTACTAATATGTATGCAACATGAATATCTGAGGTCTCAATAGGTATATATAAGAAATATTTTATCTCTTTTTGTTTTTGAAACTCTTTTAGAATGCCAGCATAATGTCAATGAATCGACGAAAATCGGTGTCCAGCAACGACACCCAAAAGCTGTCTCAAATCTCATAAATGTATCTCTGGCCTCAGCCGTCCGGCTGACCCATCTCAATATCAATATCTCATCATCTAGCGGCTACGGTCGGTATCCTCTGGATATCCGCCGTCCCAAACAGTCACCGGTAGGTAATCCGTCCCCTGCCAGGCTCAACGTCATCACCATATTCCTCTTGCCCCGGGGTACCTTACCGGGCCCACCATGTACCCGTGCCGGTTCCTCCACTACTCGATACGGATTTCCAAATCCACAGCAAACTCATGGTGGACGACACTTACATCACTAGAAAACCGCAATTTACATATTTTAAAAAATATAATAAGTTTAGAAATTTTGCGGCTTTCCCCCGAAATCCAGCAATATCATAAAATCTCAAGAAATCCTCATAAGTTCATATATCAATGATAATGAATGCGTATGATATCAATAATCAAGTTGCGATGTGTGATTAATGTATTAAGCATGAACAATTAATATGATGAAGTACATGCACATGAATAGCAATTCTACGGTTTCATTTTAAGGAATTAAAGGCAATAGCACCAGTTTAAGTATCAATTAGTAAAAGGTTTAAATTTAAATGTTATCTAGTGTGGTGGCATGGCAATTACCAGGGTGTGTGTGTAAGCATGAATAGTGCTCGTGCTGCATATAAAAACCTGGTAATGGTGCATGTGTCCTACAATTGAGTTTGCGTATACGGGTATAACATATTGATCTAATTGCAGCAATTATCATGCCAGTAATATTATCCTAATGTCACAAGTGGTTATCCAGTTTACTATTTTTCAGTTTACTAAATCTATCGGGCGACTTGAGCCATCCAAACGATCGTCCCCCGTAGATGTTAAATCTACTCACCGGGAACCCTGGCTAGCTGTGTCCAATCACCGCCTTTCCCTTTCGCGCCGCGTCTGACGTTTCCGCCACCGAACCTGGAATTTACACCAATACCAAATATAAGGTTACATATCAAGAACGACGCAAAACCCCAACGAAACTACTAAGGTTCGCTAGCTAGGTACAACGTGCACAAAGTGCGCGGAACACACGCGAAAATCGCAAAAACTGCCGAAAAACCCCGATTTGGTCGCCCGGCAAAACTAAAACCCGACTACTAAAAAAAAACCGCACTCACGTATCCTAAAAGTCGTAGGACAAGCTATTACAATCATCAAGATATCAAAAATAATCCATCACATAATTTATATACAAATCTAGTAAGCATATACATTCAAAAAAATCGGTGCAACAATCGCCGATTTGCGACAAAACGACTACAATAAAGCATAATTACCCAAGCACACTACAAGCAATCTACAAACACTAATTACAACACAATAGCAATGATTCCAATCCTATTTTCCATAACCACCAATTCTTGAATTTAAAACCTAGCAAAATCCAATCAATTTTCACATTTGAAACTTTAAATTAACACAACAAAGCCCACTTAAGAAAATTAACCTCTTAGGTTAGGTTAGCAAAATACTAGATAGCAATTTAGGTTTAATCAACTAAATAATGTTTTCTAAAACTTAATCAACTCACTAATCAAGCTTAACAACTCAATTCCATACAAAAGCCCTCTCTTGAAAATTCCTAAAACGACAATTACAACTAAAATCGAACTTTTAAAGTTAACTAAATTAACACAATTAGAAGACTACATAACAAGGTAACCATATAGATTAGTTCATTAACAACTAGATTAACTATATAAAACAACTTAATTAACTATTATGGCATTCAAACCCTAGTTAAAATTTTCAAGCATAACCTAAGAAAACTAGATTAAAACTATACTAAATTAACACTACAACCATCTAACATAAGAAACTTAAACAAAAGAATTTAAATTGCAAGGGATTATACCTCACTTGAGATCTAGAAAGAATGGATTTTGCTCCAATTGAAGGCCTCAAGCATCAAGATCCAAGCTAGAATGGCTAAGGAAAATGATAGCATAAGGATTTGTTTGGATTTTTGAATAAAGTGTGGATTTTGATGTGGTTTTTTGAAGAAAATGAAGGAAAATGAAAAGAAAAGAGAGGAGGAAGAGGGTGTGCAGGAATTTCGGCCAGAGGAGGAATGGGGGAGGGTGTGGGCAAGTGGGGAAAGTCATGGTCAAGTCCACAAAAGTCAATGTATCATACTTTATCCATTATAATTAAAATAAATCCATAAACTATCAAAACAACACAAGAATGCAACCAAAGAAAATGAGGCCAGAAATTTCTGGTCTCACACAAGGTGGGGCTGTCCTAAGGCTGAGGAAAAAGAGAGAGGGGTTTTACAAAAGAAATTTTATGCAAAAAGGCCCCCTACAACTCAAAAATTGCAAGTTTTAGCTCAAAATTCAATAAATTCGTTTCATAACATAAAAATTTGTTAAAAATCAAAATAAATTACTAAAAATTTATGTTATCACTAGATTATAATTATCATAATTTTAAAGATTAAAATTAGCCCGGAAAAATTTGTATTTATCGCTTATTTAATGTATTTTCTTACCGGCTTAAAATAATATTAAAAAATTGAAAAATAGGGAAAATTTTTTAAATGACCAAAATTTCATAATTAACTCATTATCTACTAAAAACAAGCAATTACCTATCCATTTTAAGTAAAATTAGCCCTAAACTGCAAAATATCGAGAAAGACGGTTTTCGGAAAAATACCGAATTTTTACCGAATTTCAGGAAAACACCAAAACGACTTTTCAAGACGCTACAATCTTCCCCCCTTAAAGAAATTCGGTCCCCGAATTTAAAATAATATAGCTACGCGTACCTTCGAAGAGATGGGGATATTTCTTCCTCATCTCGCCCTCGGTCTCCCAGGTAACCTCCTCGCTGCTCGGGCTACGCCAAAGGACCTTGACGGTTGGTATAATCTTCGACCTCAACTTCTTCACCTGCCGATCCAGGATGGACACCGGCTGCTCTGCAAAAGAAAGGTCGCGCTCTAGCTGGACTGTCGGGTGCTGAATCGCATGCGAAGGGTCGTGAAGGTACTTGCGGAGCATCGAAACATGGAAGACGGGGTGAACATCGGGAAAGCTGGGAGGAAGAGCCAAACGATATGCAACAGCGCCGACATGCTCGAGGATCTCGAAGGGACCTACGAATCTAGGGCTAAGCTTCCCCTTTCGCCCAAAACGCATCACGCCCTTCATCGGAGAGACCCTCAGAAAAACATGGTCGCCAACTGCGAACTCTAACCTGCGACGGCGCCTGTCTGCATACGATTTCTGCCTGCTCTGAGCCGCTCTCATCCGGTCTCGGATCAACTGTATCTTCGCTGTCGTCTCCTCAACAAGCTGCGGCCCCAAAATGCTGCTCTCGCTGAGCTCTGTCCAACAAAGGGGCGATCTGCATCTCCTCCCATACAATGCCTCGAAAGATGCCATCTGAATCGTATCCTGGAAGCTGTTGTTGTAGGAGAACTCCACTAGAGGTAAATGACGATCCCAGCTACCACCAAAGTCTAAAACGCACGCTCTGAGCATGTCCTCGAGAGTCTGAATGGTCCGCTCTGACTGTCCGTCTGTCTGCGGATGAAACGCTGTGCTGAAGCTCAAACGAGTGCCCAAAGCCTCCTGAAGTCTCTGCCAAAGTCGGCTGGTGAACTGAGTGCCTCGATCTGACACGATACAAGTCGGTACGCCATGTAGTCGCACGATCTCGTCAATATAGAGCTGAGCATACTGAGCGAAGCTGAAAGTTGTCTTCACTGGAAGGAAGTGAGCCGCTTTCGTCAATCTATCCACGATCACCCAGATGGATTCGTACCCTCGACTGGTCCTGGGTAGACCCACAACGAAGTCCATCGAAATCTTCTCCCATTTCCACTCTGGAATGGGTAACGGCTGTAGCTCTCCTGCGGGCCTCTGGTGCTCGGCCTTGACTTGCTGACAAGTCAGGCATCTCGAAACGAACTCCGCAATGTCCCTCTTCATCCCGTCCCACCAGTAGGTCTCTCTCATATCATGGTACATCTTGGTGGAACCGGGGTGGACACTATACACTGATCGGTGTGCCTCCTCGAGAATGTCGCGCCGCAATCCATCAGCATCTGGTACGCACAGTCTAGATCCATATCGTAAAATCCCCTGATCGTCAACCACGAACTCAGAAAATCTGCCCTGTCCCATCTGTGCCATGATCTCTGAGCAACGGTCGTCGCTGCGCTGTGCCCCATATATACGGTCAAGCAACTGTGGGCGTGCACGAACATGCGCGAGCTGTCCCCCTGTCTGAGTGAACTCGAACTCCACTCGGCTGTCACATAACATCTGCCAATCTGCTGACGACTGCCTCTGCACTGCGCGGAAAAAGGATAGACTACCCCCGGGCCTCCTACTCAACGCATCTGCCACCACATTCGCCTTGCCGGGGTGATATAAGATCTCGCAGTCGTAGTCTTTCACCAACTCCATCCAACGACGCTGTCTGAGGTTCAGGTCTCGCTGCTGAAAAATGTACTTTAAGCTCTTGTGATCGGTGAATATCTGACACGACTCGCCGTACAGGTAATGTCGCCAAATCTTCAGTGCAAAGACCACTGCAGCCATCTCCAAATCATGAGTGGGGTAGTTCTGTTCATGCTTCTTCAACTGCCGAGAAGCATAAGCGATCACTCAGCCATGCTGCATCAAAACGCATCCTAATCCCACTCGCGAAGCATCACAGTAGACAACAAATCCACCTGATCCTGAAGGCAAAGATAATACCGGCGCCGTAGTCAAACATGTCCGCAGCTGCTGAAAACTGCGCTCGCACTCCTCTGTCCAAACGAAAGGAACTCCCTTTCGGGTCAAACTGGTCAACGGTGCAGCTATACGGGAGAAGTCCTGAACAAAAAGCCTGTAGTAGCCCGCCAAGCCTAGAAAACTATGGATCTCAGTAACCGATGTAGGTCGGGGCCACTGCTGAACAGCCTCAATCTTCTTCGGGTCCACACAAATGCCGTCTCTCGTAACAACGTGACCCAAGAATCCGACGCTGTCCAGCCAGAATGCACACTTGGAGAACTTCGCGAACAGCTGGTGCTCCCTCAGAGTCTGTAACGTAATCCGCAAGTGCTGCTCGTGCTCCTCTCTGCTCCGTGAGTACACCAAGATATCGTCGATAAACACGATGATGAACAAGTCAAGGTACGGCCTGAATGTACGGTTCATCAAATCCATAAATGCTGCTGGGGCGTTGGTGAGTCCGAACGACATCACCAAAAACTCGTAGCGGCCGTAGCGCGTGCGGAAAGCTGTCCTCGGTATATCCTCCTGTCGGACTCGCAGCTGATGGTATCCTGATCGCAAGTCGATCCTCAAAAAATACCCCGCACCCTGAAGCTGGTCGAACAAATCATCAATGCGCGGCAACGGATATCTGTTCCGAACGGTAACTTTGTTCAGCTGGCGGTAGTCGATACATAAGCGCAAACTTTCATCCTTCTTCTTGACAAACAGGACCGGAGCACCCCACGGAGAAACACTCGGTCGAATAAGCCCCTTATCCAACAAATCCTGCAACTGATCCTTCAGCTCTCGAAGCTCTGCCGGGGCCATCCGATAAGGCGGTATAGAAATAGGCCCCGAACCGGGAATCAAATCAATGCAGAACTCAACATCGCGCTCAGGCGGTAGCCCAGGTAGCTCATCAGGGAAAACATCAGGGAACTCACAAACTACCGGGACCCGGTCCAACGGAACCTCTGCAGCTCGAGTATCACAAATAAACGCTAAGAATCCCTGACATCCCTTCCACAAGAGTTGACCAGCGCGAAGAGACGGAATTAAGCTGGGAAGGGCGACACTACGGTCTCCCTGAATAACAAGGACTGGCTCTCCCGGAAAGCTAAATCTGACTGCCTTCTCACGGCAGTCCACCGAAGCATAACAAGTGGCTAGCCAATCCATGCCCAGAATCACAACAAAGTCCAACATATCGAGGAGTATCAAATCAACTGATGAATCCCTCTCCCCGATACGAACGGAACACAAACGAAATACAAACCGAGCGACAAACGACTCGCCTACCGGAGTAACAACAACAAGCGGCTGATCTAACGACGACGACTCACGGCCCAACATCGGTGCAAAGTGTGTAGATACGTACGAATGTGTGGAACCTGGGTCGAATAATACCCGTGCGTCGAAAGAACAAACTGGCAAAGTACCTGTCACAACGGCATTGGATGCCTGCGCATCCTGCGGTGTCAAAGCAAATACTCGGGCCTGTCCTCCACCGATAGCGGGCTGACCTCGACCTCGGCCTCTGCCTCCTCGTCCTCTCTGAACAGGACCGCCGCGTCCATGGCCTCTCGGTGCACTTAGCTGGCGTGGAGCATCGCCTGGGGTAGGAAGTAGGGCTCTCTGAGGAGGGGGTGGTGATGGTGGTAGGGTCACGTGCGGAACTGTTGCTGCTCCCTGTCGTCTCACCGGACAGTCTCTGACAAGATGGTGCAGACTCCCGCACCCAAAACATCCTGGCGACGGCTGCTGCCCCTGGGGATAAGAACCATATAACTGTCCCCGCCCAAATCCTCTGCCAGGCCTATCTCTCGGAAAGAATCTGGCGTGCTGCCTCTGAAACGGTACATCGGTGCGCATCCTCTTCGGCCCAGAAACGACCGAAGTCCGTGATATGCGTGCCTCCATCCGCAATGCCATATCCATAGCTGCTGAATAAGTGTCGTAGTGCTGGGCGCCAATGGCAAGATATAGCTGGGCATCAAGTCCCTGTACGAACCTCTTCACCATCTTCTCCTCGGTATCCACCAAATACTGAGCATATCGGGATAACTGTGTAAACTGGATGTCATACTCAGACACCGTCATCCCAGGTGTCTTGACTAAGGCCTCGAAGCTACGAGCTCTGGCGTCACGAACGCTCTCTGGAAGGAAACGGGCTAGAAAGACCGCTGTAAACTCGACCCAAGTCATAGGCGGTAGATCTGCAGCTCGACCTCTCAAGACTGACTCCCACCATGTCTGCGCGAGACCCTCTAGTCGGAAACTCGCAAGCTCTACCCATCGATCATCCGAACATCTCAGCGAACGGCAGATCCTGGCTAAACTGTCAAGGAACGTCTGTGGGTCCTCCGCTGCCTCGGTGCCGGTGAATACTGGAGGTCTCAGCCTCATGAAATCCTGTAGTGAAACCGGAATGGCCACGGTGGTAGTAGTAGGAGCAGGTATCATGGTCGTCTGTGATGTAGTAGGTACGTCATCCGGCCTCGGTGTACGACTGGCTGCAACTAGGGATCCTACCATCTGACGCAGCTCCTGCATGCCTCCCATCATCTGTCGCAACTCCTCCATACCGGTCTCGAGCCTATCCATACGGCCTGGGGAAGGTGGATCGGTCTGTCCCTACGGCGTAGGCATACCACCCTGCTCGGTCCTAGTCTCGGACGAGCCAGCTCGAATCTCGTCTCTGGCGGCAGCCCTCTGTGCCCTCGTAGCCTTCGGCGGCATAGTGGCTGTTACAGGAAAACGGATAGTAAGGACAGTGCAAAAGGATCATAGGATACACGGAATTGAAGAAGGAAATTTCCAAGCAAGTATCCTAAAGTCACTTAGGCGGAGTACCGTATCGTAAGTATGCCGCGGACATACGCACGCTACGTTACCCTGCTTAAGTCACTTACTCCATCTACCAAGGGTCATCCTACACTCACAAAGGTAAAACCTATCGCTCTGATACCAACTTTATCACGACCCGCAGGGTACGGAACGTGACTAGCACTTAAGTTTACGAAACGTCTAAAGGCGTCCGTAAAATAAGTAAGCCAAAAGCCCAGAAAACAAAACCAATTAAGCAAAAGAGTGAAGAAAACCCAAACATTTGAAAGCAAGTTTATCAAATAAGTCATGTAAAACCCTTTTTAAAAACAATACCAATTTTTCCCGAAAATTTCGGCAGAGTCTCCTTTGTAAATACTGGCCCCCAAAAATGGGTACAACAAAAATATATATAAATCCAACAATAAGGCATCCCCAAGCGGGAGCTAGCTCTTCGCCATAAGGCGGTCACAAATCCCACGCAATATAAATGACAACAAGCATAATAATCATAAGGAAGCATGAAAAAGGTAGCATGTCGGCTCAAGTGAGCTCGACCCCAAAATACAGCATAAAATCCACAAACCTCACGGTCTCATCTCTAGGTCAATATACAATGATCTGGTAGAAACAGTAGATGGAGTACACTAGATACAAAGAATATACAAGGTGGTACAAAATAATAACATAACCCACCTATGAGCAAATCTCGTGCTCAGGCAAAAGAGGCAAAAGGACAAGTGCGCCCGCCGCTACTGAACTGACGGAGCGGACCTGCAAAAGACTGTGGCACAACGGGGGTGAGTTGCCAACTCGTGAGTAATAAATAACATCTACAAAGGCTATCGTATGCATGCACACAAGCATCCTAGCATCTATAATACAGGTATGACTAGATGCACTAGCAGGTGTGTATATAACATCAGTGTACTAATATGTATGCAACATGAATATCTGAGGTCTCAATAGGTATATATAAGAAATATTTTATCTCTTTTTGTTTTTGAAACTCTTTTAGAATGCCAGCATAATGTCAATGAATCGACGAAAATCGGTGTCCAGCAACGACACCCAAAAGCTGTCTCAAATCTCGTAAATGTATCTCTGGCCTCAGCCGTCCGGCTGACCCATCTCAATATCAATATCTCATCATCTAGCGGCTACGGTCGGTATCCTCTGGATATCCGCCGTCCCAAACAGTCACCGGTAGGTAATCCGTCCCCTGCCAGGCTCAACGTCATCACCACATTCCTCTTGCCCCGGGGTACCTTACCGGGCCCACCATGTACCCGTGCCGGTTCCTCCACTCCTCGACACGGATTTCCAAATCCACAGCAAACTCATGGTGGACGACACTTACATCACTAGAAAACCGCAATTTACATATTTTAAAAAATATAATAAGTTTAGAAATTTTGCGGCTTTCCCCCGAAATCCAGCAATATCATAAAATCTCAAGAAATCCTCATAAGTGCATATATCAATGATAATGAATGCGTATGATATCAATAATCAAGTTGCGATGTGTGATTAATGTATTAAGCATGAACAATTAATATGATGAAGTACATGCACATGAATAGCAATTCTACGGTTTCATTTTAAGGAATTAAAGGCAATAGCACCAGTTTAAGTATCAATTAGTAAAAGGTTTAAATTTAAATGTTATCTAGTGTGGTGGCATGGCAATTACCAGGGTGTGTGTGTAAGCATGAATAGTGCTCGTGCTGCATATAAAAACCTGGTAATGGTGCATGTGTCCTACAATTGAGTTTGCGTATACGGGTATAACATATTGATCTAATTGCAGCAATTATCATGCCAGTAATATTATCCTAATGTCACAAGTGGTTATCCAGTTTACTATTTTTCAGTTTACTAAATCTATCGGGCGACTTGAGCCATCCAAACGATCGTCCCCCGTAGATGTTAAATCTACTCACCGGGAACCCTGGCTAGCTGTGTCCAATCACCGCCTTTCCCTTTCGCGCCGCGTCTGACGTTTCCGCCACCGAACCTGGAATTTACACCAATACCAAATATAAGGTTACATATCAAGAACGACGCAAAACCCCAACGAAACTACTAAGGTTCGCTAGCTAGGTACAACGTGCACAAAGTGCGCGGAACACACGCGAAAATCGCAAAAACTGCCGAAAAACCCCGATTTGGTCGCCCGGCAAAACTAAAACCCGACTACTAAAAAAAAACCGCACTCACGTATCCTAAAAGTCGTAGGACAAGCTATTACAATCATCAAGATATCAAAAATAATCCATCACATAATTTATATACAAATCTAGTAAGCATATACATTCAAAAAAATCGGTGCAACAATCGCCGATTTGCGACAAAACGACTACAATAAAGCATAATTACCCAAGCACACTACAAGCAATCTACAAACACTAATTACAACACAATAGCAATGATTCCAATCCTATTTTCCATAACCACCAATTCTTGAATTTAAAACCTAGCAAAATCCAATCAATTTTCACATTTGAAACTTTAAATTAACACAACAAAGCCCACTTAAGAAAATTAACCTCTTAGGTTAGGTTAGCAAAATACTAGATAGCAATTTAGGTTTAATCAACTAAATAATGTTTTCTAAAACTTAATCAACTCACTAATCAAGCTTCACAACTCAATTCCATACAAAAGCCCTCTCTTGAAAATTCCTAAAACGACAATTACAACTAAAATCGAACTTTTAAAGTTAACTAAATTAACACAATTAGAAGACTACATAACAAGGTAACCATATAGATTAGTTCATTAACAACTAGATTAACTATATAAAACAACTTAATTAACTATTATGGCATTCAAACCCTAGTTAAAATTTTCAAGCATAACCTAAGAAAACTAGATTAAAACTATACTAAATTAACACTACAACCATCTAACATAAGAAACTTAAACAAAAGAATTTAAATTGCAAGGGATTATACCTCACTTGAGATCTAGAAAGAATGGATTTTGCTCCAATTGAAGGCCTCAAGCATCAAGATCCAAGCTAGAATGGCTAAGGAAAATGATAGCATAAGGATTTGTTTGGATTTTTGAATAAAGTGTGGATTTTGATGTGGTTTTTTGAAGAAAATGAAGGAAAATGAAAAGAAAAGAGAGGAGGAAGAGGGTGTGCAGGAATTTCGGCCAGAGGAGGAATGGGGGAGGGTGTGGGCAAGTGGGGAAAGTCATGGTCAAGTCCACAAAAGTCAATGTATCATACTTTATCCATTATAATTAAAATAAATCCATAAACTATCAAAACAACACAAGAATGCAACCAAAGAAAATGAGGCCAGAAATTTCTGGTCTCACACAAGGTGGGGCTGTCCTAAGGCTGAGGAAAAAGAGAGAGGGGTTTTACAAAAGAAATTTTATGCAAAAAGGCCCCCTACAACTCAAAAATTGCAAGTTTTAGCTCAAAATTCAATAAATTCGTTTCATAACATAAAAATTTGTTAAAAATCAAAATAAATTACTAAAAATTTATGTTATCACTAGATTATAATTATCATAATTTTAAAGATTAAAATTAGCCCGGAAAAATTTGTATTTATCGCTTATTTAATGTATTTTCTTACCGGCTTAAAATAATATTAAAAAATTGAAAAATAGGGAAAATTTTTTAAATGACCAAAATTTCATAATTAACTCATTATCTACTAAAAACAAGCAATTACCTATCCATTTTAAGTAAAATTAGCCCTAAACTGCAAAATATCGAGAAAGACGGTTTTCGGAAAAATACCGAATTTTTACCGAATTTCAGGAAAACACCAAAACGACTTTTCAAGACGCTACAATCTTCCCCCCTTAAAGAAATTCGGTCCCCGAATTTAAAATAATATAGCTACGCGTACCTTCGAAGAGATGGGGATATTTCTTCCTCATCTCGCCCTCGGTCTCCCAGGTAACCTCCTCGCTGCTCGGGCTACGCCAAAGGACCTTGACGGTTGGTATAATCTTCGACCTCAACTTCTTCACCTGCCGATCCAGGATGGACACCGGCTGCTCTGCAAAAGAAAGGTCGCGCTCTAGCTGGACTGTCGGGTGCTGAATCGCATGCGAAGGGTCGTGAAGGTACTTGCGGAGCATCGAAACATGGAAGACGGGGTGAACATCGGGAAAGCTGGGAGGAAGAGCCAAACGATATGCAACAGCGCCGACATGCTCGAGGATCTCGAAGGGACCTACGAATCTAGGGCTAAGCTTCCCCTTTCGCCCAAAACGCATCACGCCCTTCATCGGAGAGACCCTCAGAAAAACATGGTCGCCAACTGCGAACTCTAACCTGCGACGGCGCCTGTCTGCATACGATTTCTGCCTGCTCTGAGCCGCTCTCATCCGGTCTCGGATCAACTGTATCTTCGCTGTCGTCTCCTCAACAAGCTGCGGCCCCAAAATGCTGCTCTCGCTGAGCTCTGTCCAACAAAGGGGCGATCTGCATCTCCTCCCATACAATGCCTCGAAAGATGCCATCTGAATCGTATCCTGGAAGCTGTTGTTGTAGGAGAACTCCACTAGAGGTAAATGACGATCCCAGCTACCACCAAAGTCTAAAACGCACGCTCTGAGCATGTCCTCGAGAGTCTGAATGGTCCGCTCTGACTGTCCGTCTGTCTGCGGATGAAACGCTGTGCTGAAGCTCAAACGAGTGCCCAAAGCCTCCTGAAGTCTCTGCCAAAGTCGGCTGGTGAACTGAGTGCCTCGATCTGACACGATACAAGTCGGTACGCCATGTAGTCGCACGATCTCGTCAATATAGAGCTGAGCATACTGAGCGAAGCTGAAAGTTGTCTTCACTGGAAGGAAGTGAGCCGCTTTCGTCAATCTATCCACGATCACCCAGATGGATTCGTACCCTCGACTGGTCCTGGGTAGACCCACAACGAAGTCCATCGAAATCTTCTCCCATTTCCACTCTGGAATGGGTAACGGCTGTAGCTCTCCTGCGGGCCTCTGGTGCTCGGCCTTGACTTGCTGACAAGTCAGGCATCTCGAAACGAACTCCGCAATGTCCCTCTTCATCCCGTCCCACCAGTAGGTCTCTCTCATATCATGGTACATCTTGGTGGAACCGGGGTGGACACTATACACTGATCGGTGTGCCTCCTCGAGAATGTCGCGCCGCAATCCATCAGCATCTGGTACGCACAGTCTAGATCCATATCGTAAAATCCCCTGATCGTCAACCACGAACTCAGAAAATCTGCCCTGTCCCATCTGTGCCATGATCTCTGAGCAACGGTCGTCGCTGCGCTGTGCCCCATATATACGGTCAAGCAACTGTGGGCGTGCACGAACATGCGCGAGCTGTCCCCCTGTCTGAGTGAACTCGAACTCCACTCGGCTGTCACATAACATCTGCCAATCTGCTGACGACTGCCTCTGCACTGCGCGGAAAAAGGATAGACTACCCCCGGGCCTCCTACTCAACGCATCTGCCACCACATTCGCCTTGCCGGGGTGATATAAGATCTCGCAGTCGTAGTCTTTCACCAACTCCATCCAACGACGCTGTCTGAGGTTCAGGTCTCGCTGCTGAAAAATGTACTTTAAGCTCTTGTGATCGGTGAATATCTGACACGACTCGCCGTACAGGTAATGTCGCCAAATCTTCAGTGCAAAGACCACTGCAGCCATCTCCAAATCATGAGTGGGGTAGTTCTGTTCATGCTTCTTCAACTGCCGAGAAGCATAAGCGATCACTCAGCCATGCTGCATCAAAACGCATCCTAATCCCACTCGCGAAGCATCACAGTAGACAACAAATCCACCTGATCCTGAAGGCAAAGATAATACCGGCGCCGTAGTCAAACATGTCCGCAGCTGCTGAAAACTGCGCTCGCACTCCTCTGTCCAAACGAAAGGAACTCCCTTTCGGGTCAAACTGGTCAACGGTGCAGCTATACGGGAGAAGTCCTGAACAAAAAGCCTGTAGTAGCCCGCCAAGCCTAGAAAACTATGGATCTCAGTAACCGATGTAGGTCGGGGCCACTGCTGAACAGCCTCAATCTTCTTCGGGTCCACACAAATGCCGTCTCTCGTAACAACGTGACCCAAGAATCCGACGCTGTCCAGCCAGAATGCACACTTGGAGAACTTCGCGAACAGCTGGTGCTCCCTCAGAGTCTGTAACGTAATCCGCAAGTGCTGCTCGTGCTCCTCTCTGCTCCGTGAGTACACCAAGATATCGTCGATAAACACGATGATGAACAAGTCAAGGTACGGCCTGAATGTACGGTTCATCAAATCCATAAATGCTGCTGGGGCGTTGGTGAGTCCGAACGACATCACCAAAAACTCGTAGCGGCCGTAGCGCGTGCGGAAAGCTGTCCTCGGTATATCCTCCTGTCGGACTCGCAGCTGATGGTATCCTGATCGCAAGTCGATCCTCAAAAAATACCCCGCACCCTGAAGCTGGTCGAACAAATCATCAATGCGCGGCAACGGATATCTGTTCCGAACGGTAACTTTGTTCAGCTGGCGGTAGTCGATACATAAGCGCAAACTTTCATCCTTCTTCTTGACAAACAGGACCGGAGCACCCCACGGAGAAACACTCGGTCGAATAAGCCCCTTATCCAACAAATCCTGCAACTGATCCTTCAGCTCTCGAAGCTCTGCCGGGGCCATCCGATAAGGCGGTATAGAAATAGGCCCCGAACCGGGAATCAAATCAATGCAGAACTCAACATCGCGCTCAGGCGGTAGCCCAGGTAGCTCATCAGGGAAAACATCAGGGAACTCACAAACTACCGGGACCCGGTCCAACGGAACCTCTGCAGCTCGAGTATCACAAATAAACGCTAAGAATCCCTGACATCCCTTCCACAAGAGCTGACCAGCGCGAAGAGACGGAATTAAGCTGGGAAGGGCGACACTACGGTCTCCCTGAATAACAAGGACTGGCTCTCCCGGAAAGCTAAATCTGACTGCCTTCTCACGGCAGTCCACCGAAGCATAACAAGTGGCTAGCCAATCCATGCCCAGAATCACAACAAAGTCCAACATATCGAGGAGTATCAAATCAACTGATGAATCCCTCTCCCCGATACGAACGGAACACAAACGAAATACAAACCGAGCGACAAACGACTCGCCTACCGGAGTAACAACAACAAGCGGCTGATCTAACGACGACGACTCACGGCCCAACATCGGTGCAAAGTGTGTAGATACGTACGAATGTGTGGAACCTGGGTCGAATAATACCCGTGCGTCGAAAGAACAAACTGGCAAAGTACCTGTCACAACGGCATTGGATGCCTGCGCATCCTGCGGTGTCAAAGCAAATACTCGGGCCTGTCCTCCACCGATAGCGGGCTGACCTCGACCTCGGCCTCTGCCTCCTCGTCCTCTCTGAACAGGACCGCCGCGTCCATGGCCTCTCGGTGCACTTAGCTGGCGTGGAGCATCGCCTGGGGTAGGAAGTAGGGCTCTCTGAGGAGGGGGTGGTGATGGTGGTAGGGTCACGTGCGGAACTGTCGCTGCTCCCTGTCGTCTCACCGGACAGTCTCTGACAAGATGGTGCAGACTCCCGCACCCAAAACATCCTGGCGACGGCTGCTGCCCCTGGGGATAAGAACTATATAACTGTCCCCGCCCAAATCCTCTGCCAGGCCTATCTCTCGGAAAGAATCTGGCGCGCTGCCTCTGAAACGGTACATCGGTGCGCATCCTCTTCGGCCCAGAAACGACCGAAGTCCGTGATATGCGTGCCTCCATCCGCAATGCCATATCCATAGCTGCTGAATAAGTGTCGTAGTGCTGGGCGCCAATGGCAAGATATAGCTGGGCATCAAGTCCCTGTACAAACCTCTTCACCATCTTCTCCTCGGTATCCACCAAATACTGAGCATATCGGGATAACTGTGTAAACTGGATGTCATACTCAGACACCGTCATCCCAGGTGTCTTGACTAAGGCCTCGAAGCTACGAGCTCTGGCGTCACGAACGCTCTCTGGAAGGAAACGGGCTAGAAAGACCGCTGTAAACTCGACCCAAGTCATAGGCGGTAGATCTGCAGCTCGACCTCTCAAGACTGACTCCCACCATGTCTGCGCGAGACCCTCTAGTCGGAAACTCGCAAGCTCTACCCATCGATCATCCGAACATCTCAGCGAACGGCAGATCCTGGCTAAACTGTCAAGGAACGTCTGTGGGTCCTCCGCTGCCTCGGTGCCGGTGAATACTGGAGGTCTCAGCCTCATGAAATCCTGTAGTGAAACCGGAATGGCCACGGTGGTAGTAGTAGGAGCAGGTATCATGGTCGTCTGTGATGTAGTAGGTACGTCATCCGGCCTCGGTGTACGACTGGCTGCAACTAGGGATCCTACCATCTGACGCAGCTCCTGCATGCCTCCCATCATCTGTCGCAACTCCTCCATACCGGTCTCGAGCCTATCCATACGGCCTGGGGAAGGTGGATCGGTCTGTCCCTACGGCGTAGGCATACCACCCTGCTCGGTCCTAGTCTCGGACGAGCCAGCTCGAATCTCGTCTCTGGCGGCAGCCCTCTGTGCCCTCGTAGCCTTCGGCGGCATAGTGGCTGTTACAGGAAAACGGATAGTAAGGACAGTGCAAAAGGATCATAGGATACACGGAATTGAAGAAGGAAATTTCCAAGCAAGTATCCTAAAGTCACTTAGGCGGAGTACCGTATCGTAAGTATGCCGCGGACATACGCACGCTACGTTACCCTGCTTAAGTCACTTACTCCATCTACCAAGGGTCATCCTACACTCACAAAGGTAAAACCTATCGCTCTGATACCAACTTTATCACGACCCGCAGGGTACGGAACGTGACTAGCACTTAAGTTTACGAAACGTCTAAAGGCGTCCGTAAAATAAGTAAGCCAAAAGCCCAGAAAACAAAACCAATTAAGCAAAAGAGTGAAGAAAACCCAAACATTTGAAAGCAAGTTTATCAAATAAGTCATGTAAAACCCTTTTTAAAAACAATACCAATTTTTCCCGAAAATTTCGGCAGAGTCTCCTTTGTAAATACTGGCCCCCAAAAATGGGTACAACAAAAATATATATAAATCCAACAATAAGGCATCCCCAAGCGGGAGCTAGCTCTTCGCCATAAGGCGGTCACAAATCCCACGCAATATAAATGACAACAAGCATAATAATCATAAGGAAGCATGAAAAAGGTAGCATGTCGGCTCAAGTGAGCTCGACCCCAAAATACAGCATAAAATCCACAAACCTCACGGTCTCATCTCTAGGTCAATATACAATGATCTGGTAGAAACAGTAGATGGAGTACACTAGATACAAAGAATATACAAGGTGGTACAAAATAATAACATAACCCACCTATGAGCAAATCTCGTGCTCAGGCAAAAGAGGCAAAAGGACAAGTGCGCCCGCCGCTACTGAACTGACGGAGCGGACCTGCAAAAGACTGTGGCACAACGGGGGTGAGTTGCCAACTCGTGAGTAATAAATAACATCTACAAAGGCTATCGTATGCATGCACACAAGCATCCTAGCATCTATAATACAGGTATGACTAGATGCACTAGCAGGTGTGTATATAACATCAGTGTACTAATATGTATGCAACATGAATATCTGAGGTCTCAATAGGTATATATAAGAAATATTTTATCTCTTTTTGTTTTTGAAACTCTTTTAGAATGCCAGCATAATGTCAATGAATCGACGAAAATCGGTGTCCAGCAACGACACCCAAAAGCTGTTTCAAATCTCATAAATGTATCTCTGGCCTCAGCCGTCCGGCTGACCCATCTCAATATCAATATCTCATCATCTAGCGGCTACGGTCGGTATCCTCTGGATATCCGCCGTCCCAAACAGTCACCGGTAGGTAATCCGTCCCCTGCCAGGCTCAACGTCATCACCACATTCCTCTTGCCCCGGGGTACCTTACCGGGCCCACCATGTACCCGTGCCGGTTCCTCCACTCCTCGACACGGATTTCCAAATCCACAGCAAACTCATGGTGGACGACACTTACATCACTAGAAAACCGCAATTTACATATTTTAAAAAATATAATAAGTTTAGAAATTTTGCGGCTTTCCCCCGAAATCCAGCAATATCATAAAATCTCAAGAAATCCTCATAAGTGCATATATCAATGATAATGAATGCGTATGATATCAATAATCAAGTTGCGATGTGTGATTAATGTATTAAGCATGAACAATTAATATGATGAAGTACATGCACATGAATAGCAATTCTACGGTTTCATTTTAAGGAATTAAAGGCAATAGCACCAGTTTAAGTATCAATTAGTAAAAGGTTTAAATTTAAATGTTATCTAGTGTGGTGGCATGGCAATTACCAGGGTGTGTGTGTAAGCATGAATAGTGCTCGTGCTGCATATAAAAACCTAGTAATGGTGCATGTGTCCTACAATTGAGTTTGCGTATACGGGTATAACATATTGATCTAATTGCAGCAATTATCATCTCAGTAATATTATCCTAATGTCACAAGTGGTTATCCAGTTTACTATTTTTCAGTTTACTAAATCTATCGGGCGACTTGCGCCATCCAAACGATCGTCCCCCGTAGATGTTAAATCTACTCACCGGGAACCCTGGCTAGCTGTGTCCAATCACCGCCTTTCCCTTTCGCGCCGCGTCTGACGTTTCCGCCACCGAACCTGGAATTTGCACCAATACCAAATATAAGGTTACATATCAAGAACGACGCAAAACCCCAACGAAACTACTAAGGTTCGCTAGCTAGGTACAACGTGCACAAAGTGCGCGGAACACACGTGAAAATCGCAAAAACTGCCGAAAAACCCCGATTTGGTCGCCCGGCAAAACTAAAACCCGACTACTAAAAAAAAACCGCACTCACGCATCCTAAAAGTCATAGGACAAGCCATTACAATCATCAAGATATCAAAAATAATCCATCACATAATTTATATACAAATCTAGTAAGCATATACATTCAAAAAAATCGGTGCAACAATCGCCGATTTGCGACAAAACGACTACAATAAAGCATAATTACCCAAGCACACTACAAGCAATCTACAAACACTAATTACAACACAATAGCAATGATTCCAATCCTATTTTCCATAACCACCAATTCTTGAATTTAAAACCTAGCAAAATCCAATCAATTTCCACACTTGAAACTTTAAACTAACACAACAAAGCCCACTTAAGAAAATTAACCTCTTAGGTTAGGTTAGCAAAATACTAGATAGCGATTTAGGTTTAATCAACTAAATAATGTTTTCTAAAACTTAATCAACTCACTAATCAAGCTTCACAATTCAATTCCATACAAAAGCCCTCTCTTGAAAATTCCTAAAACGACAATTACAACTAAAATCGAACTTTTAAAGTTAACTAAATTAACACAATTAGAAGACTACATAACAAGGTAACCATATAGATTAGTTCATTAACAACTAGATTAACTATATAAAACAACTTAATTAACTATTATGGCTTTCAAACCCTAGTTAAAATTTTCAAGCATAACCTAAGAAAACTAGATTAAAACTATACTAAATTAACACTACAACCATCTAACATAAGAAACTTAAACAAAAGAATTTAAATTGCAAGGGATTATACCTCACTTGAGATCTAGAAAGAATGGATTTTGCTCCAATTGAAGGCCTCAAGCATCAAGATCCAAGCTAGAATGGCTAAGGAAAATGATAGCATAAGGATTTGTTTGGATTTTTGAATAAAGTGTGGATTTTGATGTGGTTTTTTGAAGAAAATGAAGGAAAATGAAAAGAAAAGAGAGGAGGAAGAGGGTGTGCAGGAATTTCGGCCAGAGGAGGAATGGGGGAGGGTGTGGGCAAGTGGGGAAAGTCATGGTCAAGTCCACAAAAGTCAATGTATCATACTTTATCCATTATAATTAAAATAAATCCATAAACTATCAAAACAACACAAGAATGCAACCAAAGAAAATGAGGACAGAAATTTCTGGTCTCACACAAGGTGGGGCTGTCCTAAGGCTGAGGAAAAAGAGAGAGGGGTTTTACAAAAGAAATTTTATGCAAAAAGGCCCCCTACAACTCAAAAATTGCAAGTTTTAGCTCAAAATTCAATAAATTCGTTTCATAACATAAAAATTTGTTAAAAATCAAAATAAATTACTAAAAATTTATGTTATCTCTAGATTATAATTATCATAATTTTAAAGATTAAAATTAGCCCGGAAAAATTTGTATTTATCGCTTATTTAATGTATTTTCTTACCGGCTTAAAATAATATTAAAAAATTGAAAAATAGGGAAAAATTTTTAAATGACCAAAATTTCATAATTAACTCATTAGCTACTAAAAACAAGCAATTACCTATCCATTTTAAGTAAAATTAGCCCTAAACTGCAAAATATCGAGAAAGACGGTTTTCGGAAAAATACCGAATTTTCACCGAATTTCAGGAAAACACCAAAATGACTTTTCAAGACGCTACAGCTGCCCTCTCTCTCTTGTGTGTTGATATTGTGTTAGTTTTGTGTTGAAAAACAAAGAAAAGATATATCAAAATATCTCCTACAAAAACCTTCAAAATATCCTACCAAAAACAAAGCTCATTAATCTAACATGACTCACTATATGACTCATTACCACGAGTCATTAGTGAACATGCTAGAATAATGACTCATCAAAATGAGTCACACTTTCCAAATCTAAATAAACATTTAAACCAAAATGTTTAACAAAAAGAAATGCAACTTCTAAAGTAATCATGTAATGAATTACAAGAATACCCCTCACCAGTATATACATACCTGCATCCGTATTCCGATCGAATACGAATACAATGAGACTAAAATATTCCAACACAATATAATACTAGGATCCGGCTTAAACCAAAGCCCACTAGTATTATCCGTCCGAACCATGACACGTGCACAAGTGCACGTGTATGTTCGAACCCTGCAATAATAGCATACGGCCTCTACAACGTTTCGCTCGAACTTGGGAAACTCTCTGTGGGGGACTCTAAAAACTCTTCAATACGCTGGCAGTGGGTTTAACCATAAGCACGTCAGTGGTACTAGCTGTACGTAACGGTTACCAAGGTACTGAGCAAAAGGGAGGCCGATGAGCGAACTCATCCTGAAATCCTACTGAGCCTATCAGTGACAATATCCGTACTGTCCGGTCCGTTCGTCTATGAGTATCGCATATCGGGCCTAGGGGGCTGGTAAACGTCAGACCCCCAATAGCGGTATAAGTCGTGTCGGAGTGTAGCCCAGAAAACCCTGAGAAACTACTGGAATACCTACCAGTAAATCTCACTTACCCTGGCCAGGGATTTCGTGTAATGGCTCTCCAGACACAGCGCGATCTCACTCCCAATACCGGAAGAGGCGAATCCCCTGCCGATCCGCTCACTGCCTCCATGTGGCTCGGGACTGTACCCAACTAAAACCTGTTTGCACGACTCTTTTGAGCCGTGGTAGGGTAGTAATCAAAGCATAGTGGAAACTCACACGAGACAATGACGATCTCAGGTCGATAGACTAACCTGTACACATGTCACCAGGGAACTGCTATCTGACGACAGGTATAATACCAACTAGAAGGTTCCCGGCGAGTCTGTCCGGTGTACTCATAACCCAATGAGCACCTGTATACATCTTAGGTTAACCAACTGACACCAATGGTTTGTGAGACCGGCCACCGCCCCTCGTCGGGGTCTCGACTGTATACACTAGTCTACTCCGGAGTATCGATACCCTGTCTCGAAACTCCCACGACTAGGGACCACTTTAAGGATGTGCTTATAGACTACCCAACTCTTACGTATATGATCGCCATCATACTGCTGGTAGTCAAGAAAGAATTCTATGGGCTCTATCAACGTGTAATAGTGATCTGTAATGTCACATAAAGCATGTACACGATAATAAAGATAAACCAGATAGCATACTATCATCTCGAGTAAGACTGTCCTACCGGTATAGGTCCTCCCTTAATCATTGCAATCACGTGCCTGCGATCCAATAATTTAGTTTGAGGGCACTATATCCAACACACACTTGTGTATGTTAACATAGGGTTAATTAGGGTTAACCATACTTAAGTAGCCATGGCACCTTAACCCCTTTCTATTAAGTTTTATGTAATTAATTCAATTATTTAGTTTTAAAATAGAAGGGTTTAAAATTTGGGTTGACTTGAGAGAGGAAGAGAGAGAGTGAATGATGAAGCATGGGGTGCATTTAATGAGGAGAGAGAATGGGCATGGTGCATTCTCTAATCTCACACCCTCATTTCCTTCATTCCCTCACCCATACACTCCCTCATTCTGACCTCACTCTCTCATTCACTCAATTGTGTTTCTTCATCTCATTTTCCCTCATCCCCTCAAACTGAAACCCTACCAAAAATCATCACAAACCCAAGCAAATCTTCACAAAACTTCATCTAAACCCTTCACAAGCCTACCTAAACCCCAAAGGATGACTTGGAGCTTGGAAAGCTAGGGTTTTTGGAGCAAGTGTGGAGAGGTAATGATACCTAACTGTAAATTAGGTTCTTTTATTGTTGTGTTGCCTACTAGTCGCTGTTTAGAACAATAAAGATGTAGTTTTGAGCACATATCGTATTTTTAGTGTCTTTTTAGAGTCTCTGTAATTTGCTACGACCACGAATTGTTACCGGAAAATCTAGCAGGGTAGTAGTGTTATACTATAGGCCCTGAGTGTTCACCTGAAACCCGAACCCAATCCCACCTGATTTGGCCGACGACATTTGGTGATTTTCCGTCGAGCTCGGTTTTTTAGGAGACTGGGGAGTTGGGATTTTTAGGGTAGCTGTCTGTAGGTTTTGGGGGTGTCTGGTACTGCTTGATTTTTAGGTTTTGACAGTAGGTAAAATCTGAGACCACTTAGCTAATTTTAAGCATTTTGGCAAAGTGTGATATGATTGATCCGACGTAGTTTAAGTGTTTCGGGTAGCTTGCAGCCGTGGACTGGTTTTGATGATGTCGCTACACACGTTAGCCGCTTAGTGAACCCTTTTGTAGCTTAAGGGAACCGATTCATTAATTGGCGTTGTGTTTGTTTATTATGAGTAGTTTACTAAATCAACGAGTTATTGTGTTGTGTGTTAATAGGATCGCAGGCAGGGACTTCGGACGCTACGAAGAAAGGAAAGCAGGTGGTTGGATTTACCTAGCTCGAGATCATAGGTGAGTAAATTTAACATCTACGGGGAAATCGCCCGTATGGAGTTAAGCGTCAGGGCTAGATATGATATTATAGCCGCATGTTTATATGCATATATGTTGATTGTGCATGAGCATCATTGCATACTATTACTTGTTGTGCCTTGACATAGTACCTAGTGGACACTGCACCATTACTGACGGTTCATGTTGCACGAGCACTAAATTGTATGCTACACCCACACCGTCGATAATTTCCATGACACGCACAACCTATACACATATGTGATATTGTATTCGTTATTGACATTGAGACGTTGATTCTTGTTCTATTGCGCATATGAAATGCATTGTGCATACATAGCTACATGTACACCTTTATATGATGTTGCATTTGATTTTGGAGGAATTGGGAACCGCATGATATATTTAAAAACTGGATTCAGTTAAAAGAGCGGTTTTCCCCTGATATGCTCATATTACTATTTTATGTTGCATATATCATATTTCATAGATTTACGCATTGAGATACGGATTTCATGTGATTTATGGATTTGAGAACCGTGGGGATATTTCAAGAAAGTATGCATTGTTTTGAAAACCCGGTTTGTCTTGATATGATATTTCGATGTGTCCACCATTAGTTTTCTCGGTTCTGAGTGTTAGTGTATATGCCCTAGAGGCCATTACTGTATCATACTAGTTTGTATATTACTTAATGGAAGCTTGGGATATTCACAGTTGTATATACAATCTTGCTCGAAATGGTAGTATGCTACTTGGTTTGTCTCTGCTTTAATATGTGCATGTGTTTCTTTTAGCATATTGCAGGTATACATATTAGTAGAGCCCTTAGGATCTTTGCTTGATTACCAGCGTTGCGATGGCGCTCGCACTCGTGGGAGCTGGGTAATCTATAAGCACATCCTTATACAGGTCCCTGGTCGTTGGACTATCGAGACAGGGCATCGATACTCCGGAGTAGACCAGCGTATGCGCTTCTCATCCCAGTGTGGGAGACGGTCTGTCCCACAGCCGTTAGTACGTCGTACTTGGGATAGTATGCGGGTGCTCGTTAGGTTACGAGTACACTGGACAGGACTCGTCGGGAACTGTTGGTTGGTAATATACCTATCGTCAGTTATCAGTTCCCAGGTGACATGAGTACAGCTTAGTCCGCTGACTTGACACTGTCACTTCGCCTCGAGTGTGTTCCCACTGCACTTTGATTACTACCCTACCACGGCTCAGAGGAGTCGTGCAAACAGGTAGTTTTTGGGTGCAGTCCCGAAGCACTTGGAGGCAGTGACGGTTAGACAGGATTCGTCTCTCCCGGTATTGGGGGTTGACATCGCGCTGTGTCCAGGAGAGCCATTACACGAGTAGTCCCTGGCCAGGGCAAGCGAGATATACTGGTAGGTTTCCAGTGTTATCTCAGGGTGTTCTGGGCTTCACTCCGACACGACTTGTACCGCTATTAGGGGACTGACGTTCACCGCCCCCCTAGGCCCGCCATGCGATGTATCAGACGAACAGACCGGACTGTACGGAGATTGTCACATACAGGCTCAGTAGGAGTGCAGATGGGGTTCACCTCGTCAGTCTTCTTATCGACATCTACCTGGGGACCGTTACGTACAGCTAGTGCCGCTTGCGGTCTGTGGTTAAACCCACTGCCAGCGTAGTGTCGAGTCTTTAGAGTCCCACACAGAGAGCTATTCGCCTTTAGGCAAAACGAGTAGAGGTCGCATGGTTTTGCGACAGGGTTCGCTCGCATCCGCGCACTTGTGCACGGTTGCTGTCCGGACAGTTTATACTAGCGGGCTTTGGTTTAAGCCGGATCCTAGTATATGATTTGAGATTGGTTTTTCTCATTGTGTTCGTGTTCCTCGGATCACGAATGCGGGTGCGTATGCACAGTTGCTTGAGATTGAGGGAGAGGACCTTGTTTAGGGTTAATGACTTTTGTCATTTTATTAACCCTATTGTTTTTTTTGTGTATTATTGTTAATTGATAATTAGCTTAATTATTGTGCATGGTTGTTGTTGTTGGCACTTTGACTTTGTTGACTTGTTGACCAAGTTGACAATTTGACCATGATCATTTCATTTGGAAGATGCTCTTTGATTCTTGCAATTAGCATTAATAATGAAATGATAATGGTCACCTCATGATTTACCATGACAATTTTCAAGCTAATTATACAATTAAAATAACTCACACATATTAGTGAGAATGGCTCACTAATTTATCATTCTATCATATCTTTTCTCTCTCTTGCTCATCCTCTCCCTCAAGCTCTCTCCCTCTCATGTGTTGAGAAACAAAAAGCTTGAGAAAAACCTTCACTTGATCTTCTCTACTCACTTCTAGGGTTCAAGTCTTAGCATTTCTTGCACTCTAGTTACTCCTAGCTTGGAGTTGAAGCTAAAGGTGGTGGCTTTCAAGTGGATCTTTCTTTGACGGAAGAAGACTAGCAAGGTGAGGCCCTTCTACCATTCCAACGAGCAAGGAGAGAAGGACTAAAGACCAAAGGTATAACCTTTCCATCACTTAGCTACTTTGTAGTTAGGGTTAGCAAGTTTTAGTTTAGCAAAGATCCTCACAAGCTTGGTCCATGTTGCCTAAGTCATTAAAAATTCGTTTTTTATTATGTTTTCCGCCTCCCCGCAAGTACCGGGGTGGGCAACACGGACTTACAGTGGTATCAGAGCCTAACTAAACTCAAACTAGCTAGGTAGTGAAGTGTAACGAAGTTTCGAAACCGGAAAATCCGAAAACCAAACCATGCAAAACCCAAGTTTCTGTTAATTTTTCCTCTGGTCAAAATGACATTTGTTATATACCAAAAATTATCTCAGGGTTTTGTGTGAAAAACCACCAAAGACGAACCAGAGAGGAGATGAGAGGAGCGCGGATCCGCGGCAAGAGGAGGCTCCTGCCGCGGAAGCGCGGCCGTCTTGTCCCCTCTCTGCATCGTTTTTGGTGCAGTAAGTTTCTGTGTTGGTATTGGGATTTTTAAGATATATATTATATGCCCAGATTTTCCAGAACTAAAATTTGCTTTTGTGGGCCTATAAATCCGTATTTTTTTCGGAACTTCACTACGCTTTAACTACATCGGTTATATCTGTAATGCTTGCATGTATTGAACGTCGGCTAATCGCTATAAGACGATTAGTCGGGGTTATACATGATCTGTGATTGCTATTGGTTTGTGGATATGAATGGATTGGATTGTCGCGGGTGAATGGCCGGGGTGGATGTGAGATGAGCGTTGTTTTTCTTTCATTCATTTGTAACATGTAAATTGATGTAATAATATTCTTTGTATGGCCGCACAACCGGGTCGGGGTTGTAGCCGTCATTGTATTATTCTTTTTACTGTTTTTGCTCCTAGGATAGACCCATGGAGGGTGTGCACAAACTACCGGGTACTCGAAGTGCCGAGTGGCCTACTCACGGTGGTGAGGGAGGTTGCTTCGCTTCGGGTGCTTGGCGGGTAGTTTGCCGCACCCGTAGGGGTCTTGGGTGGGGTATTGGCTATTCACCGCGACCGTGTAATCCGCTTTGCGTTGCAGGCTCGAACGCATTGCGGATTCCTAGTATATCCAATGTATTCATCTGTGATCTGTAATGTCTATCATTGCTGTATATATATATATATAAATAACTATTTAGGCGTTGCTTATGTTTTACAGCCGCGCTAGCCCAGCCCCCGCTCTGTCGTTAGTTAAGTAACCTAACGGGTGATGACGGGGCCCCGTGGCGAATGCGAATGGCATAAGCGTACGTCATATTTTGGTTGTTTTCTGCAATGGTAGGATTAAATGATGGGACGCATTAAAAGAACTAATGCAAGAAATAAACCAAGTAAAAGTCGATTGGAACACTTTGAAAACCACTCGGTTCTTTTCAAAACTAAACTTTTAAACGCGGAGCTTGAACCACTCCTTTTTAAAAGCTATCTCGTTCCATCGATTATATCAAGTTCACTACGTTCACGGTTTCGCCAAAACCATCCGTAGCCCTCCGTCGTTTCATATGAATATTCAACAGTATTCAAGCTGTGTTTGTTGGCCTTAGTCAAGGCACAGTGTTTGGTAGCTGGTGGGTATTCATATGTTGCATAGATAGAATGCGTTGGTTTGAGACAGTCGTATTGCCTTGTTGGCCATAGTCAAGGGTGGATACGGGTGGGTTCAAATTAACCTGGATAACGACGAGTAGAACTTGACATGTGACTTATGATTTGTTGGCCTTAGTCAAGGTCATAAGAGCATGGGGCAAAAATACACATCGGGAGTTTCATAAGTACTGAAACTTGCTAGTGTTGCATACCATTTGGAGTGTGATGATTCTGGTAGGATTCCTTCGGTTTTATCACGCGATGATATTTGGATCCCGATCCTACTGTGAGTATATGCTACTCCCCGAGAAAACTCTCACTCAACGATCAATGCTATAAACCTAGTAGGTGCCTAGAAAGGTGTTAGCGGGGCTACGCCCACAGGGAAAAGAGGTTACTTAATTAAGGAACTTCGCGAAAGCGTTGGAAAACCTCCCTCGAAGTACCGACACTGGCCTGGCTGAACGGTTAAGCAAGTATTGTACGGTGAGAATGATCCCGGCTAATCCTTTTCTTTACGGTTTGAGAAGGGATTCGAGAGACAGTGGGAGCCATCCAGTTTAGACAAACTAAAAACCACTCTAAACTTGCAAGAGCATCATGCTAAAGTGTTTCTTTTCTCTCTCCTAATTGCAGCGACCATTCAACATGACCGGACTTAAGTTACTGTTAGATAAAAATAAATTGACAGGGCCAAACTACAAAGATTGGCTCAGGAATGTCAAGATTGCAATCACCTATGACAAGCTGGGGTATCTTCTTACCACCAAAGCTCCCCCTGTCCCTGGTCCAACTTCCAGTATCGCGGATAAGGAAATCCGCAAGACTTGGGAGATTGATAGCGCGAAGGCCAAGTGCCTCCTGCTTGCCTCGATGGACAACGAACATCAGAGGAGGCATGAGAATATGGACATGGAATCCATATTGCTCCATACAAAAGAACTGTATGGAGAGCAATCACGTATCGCGAGATACGAAGCTTCGAAAAAGTTATTTTCGACAAGAATGGCCGTCGGATCATCAGTAGCCGAGCATGTGCTAAAGATGATCGGCTACATTGAGGAGCTCGCTGACCTAGGGATCACATTGGAGAGTGAGCTATATACGGATATAGTTCTCCAGTCCCTTCCTTCCACTTACGCCCAGTTCATACTGAACTTTAACCTACAAGAAAAAGAGGTTGAACTTTCAGAGCTCCTCAACATTCTGAGGAGCGCAGAGGGCACCCTACAGAAAGGTAGGGAGACATCCACTTTGTTTGTAGGAGGATCTTCCTCTTCTAGGTCCAGGGCGAAAGCCAAGGGCAAGAAGAAGAAAGCCCCCGCCAAACCAAGAGGCGGTGTCGGTAAAGTGGATACGAAGGGAAAGGGTAAAGCAACAAAGGTAGCGGGGAAGCTTGTGGATAAGGAGGAATGCTTCTTTTGTCATAAGAAAGGACACTGGAAGAATGATTGCAGGGCCTGGAAGGCCAGAACACAGGAATTGAAGCAGGTTGCAGCTTCAGCTTCAGGTGTGTATGTCATTGAAAACTGTCTATCTATAAACTCTACTTCCTGGGTATTGGATACCGGATCAGGATCTCATATCTGTAATTCCTTGCAGGCGTTGAGAAAGCGTAGAGTTTTGAAGGCAGGTGACATGACCCTCAGAGTTGCGAACGGTGCTAGCATGGATGCAGAGGCCGTGGGGGACTATCACCTGGGATTATCTGATGGACACTTTTTGGTTTTGCGTAGTTGTTATTATGTACCAAATGCAACCTGTAATATCATATCTGTATCTTTATTATCTAAAGAAGGTTATGAATTTGCATTTGTAAGTAATGTAGTGAACATTCACCTTAATCAAGTTTTGATTGGGTCAGGTACATTGAACAACGGTATTTACGTTTTAAGCCAACCACAGGTTTTCAATATCCAGAATACACACAAAAGAAAGTCTCCAGATATTAATCAGGCTTTCTTATGGCATTGTAGACTGGGTCACATCAATGAGACACGGTTGACTAAGTTACATAAAGAAGGATACTTGGATCCGTTCGAGTATCAGTCTTATGCCACTTGTGAATCTTGTCTCATGGGAAAGATGACAAAGGCTCCGTTCACTGGACACGGAGAAAGAGCGAGCGAGCTCTTGGGACTCGTACACAGCGACGTGTG
Source organism: Agapanthus africanus (assembly GCA_030015575.1). Lineage (NCBI taxonomy): Eukaryota > Viridiplantae > Streptophyta > Magnoliopsida > Asparagales > Amaryllidaceae > Agapanthus > Agapanthus africanus. The sequence continues at coordinate 465,519,237 of JASDDO010000014.1, read as the reverse complement.
CGGTCCAATGTCTACACATGCGCGAAGCGGTTACTCTTACTTCATTACTTTTACGGATGATTTTTCAAGGTACGGTTATGTCTTCTTAATGAAACATAAGTCCGAGGCCTTTGAAAAGTTCCAGGAATATAAGAATGAAGTGGAGAAACAGACCGGCAAAAGTATCAAGATTCTAAGATCGGATCGAGGTGGAGAATACTTAAGTGCCGAGTTCCTGAATTATTTAAAAGAGAATGGAATTCTCTCTCAGCTTACTCCTCCATACACTCCGCAACATAACGGTGTATCGGAGAGAAGGAACCGAACCCTATTGGATATGGTACGGTCCATGATGAGTAAGGCTGAGTTACCGCGATCTTTCTGGGGTTATGCACTGGAAACAGCTGCACATCTCTTGAACCAAGTTCCTACTAAAACAGTGCCTACCACACCATATCAGATGTGGAGTGGGAAGAAACCCTGTCTTAAATCCTTTAAGACATGGGGATGTCCAGCTTTTGTAAAAAAGTAGCATGCGGACAAGCTCGAGGCACGCTCAGTACAGTGCAAGTTTGTGGGATACCCAAAGAACTCCAAGGGGTATCTCTTCTATTACGCAGAGGAGCAAAAAATCCTTGTTTCTCGTCATGCCCGCTTCTTGGAAACTGAGTTTTTAGAAAATCAGATAAGCGGGAGCGCAGTAGAACTGGAAGAAATTCCAGAACCACAAACCATTACTGAAAGCTTAGAGGAACCAGAAGGTTCGAAAGAACAGGACATTCCTATGCCACTCCGCAGAAGTAGTAGGCAGTCTCATCCGCCCGAGAGGTACTACGGTTTTCTCATTGACGGGGATAGAGAGGACTGCATCCTAGATTGTGATGAGCCTACTAGCTTCCAGCAAGCCATTCAGAGCGTCGACTCGGTAAAATGGCTGGATGCAATGCGGACCGAAATGGAGTCCATGTACACCAACAAAGTATGGACGTTGGACATTGCTCCAGACGGGGTAAAACCCGTAGGATGCAAGTGGATCTTCAAAAGGAAGATTGGTGTAGATGGACAGGTTGAGACCTATAAAGCTAGACTGGTAGCAAAGGGCTTTCGTCAGCGACCTGGTTTGGACTATGACGAAACCTTTTCTCCAGTAGCTATGCTGAAATCCATTCGGATCCTTCTTGCCATCGCTGCTTTCCACGATTATGAGATTTGGCAGATGGACGTAAAGACAGCTTTTCTAAATGGTCATTTAGAGGAGTGTGTCTATATGGACCAGCCAGAGGGTTTCATTCAGGGTGGGAGCAGCGGAAAGGTATGCAAGTTGCTCAAGTCCATTTATGGACTCAAGCAGGCATCGCGGAGTTGGAACATCTGCTTTGATGAGACGGTCAAAGAATTTGGCTTTATCAAAAATCCAGATGAACCATGCATCTATTGTAGATTTGTAGCGAGAACTGTAGTATTCCTCGTTTTATACGTGGATGACATTCTCTTAATAGGAAATGACATTCCTATGCTACAATCTGTCAAGGGGTTCTTGTCACACAGGTTCTCCATGAAAGACCTGGGTGATGCCTCTTACATTCTGGGTATCCGGATCTACCGTGACAGATCCAAGAGGATATTAGGACTCTCGCAGTCCAGGTACATCGACACCATACTGAAGAGATTCAGTATGGAAGATTCCAAGCGCGGTAATCTACCGGCTTGTCACGGGATCACTCTCTCCAAAGAGATGTCTCCCAAGACTGATTTGGAGAGGGATCGCATGTCTATTATACCCTACGCTTCTGCGGTAGGCTCTATAATGTATGCGATGTTGTGTACCAGACCGGATGTGGCTTATGCACTGAGTGTGGTAAGCAGGTATCAGTCAAACCCAGGGGAGAAACATTGGATAGCAGTAAAGAACATTCTCAAGTACCTGAGAAGGACTAAGGAGATGTTCTTGGTGTATGGCGGAAAAGACCTGCAGATTGAGGCCTTTGCTGACTCCAGCTTCCAGAGTGACAAGGATGATTCCAAGTCCATGTCGGGTTTTGTCTTTACCCTCAATGGAGGGGCGGTGAGTTGGAAGAGCTCCAAACAGGAAACCGTTGCTGACTCGACTATGGAAGCGGAATACATCGCTGCATCTGATGCCGCAAAAGAAGCTGTCTGGATGAGGAAGTTCTTGAAAGAACTTCAGGTGGTTCCGTCCATTGTTGACCCAATACCTCTGTATTGCGACAACAACGGGGCTATAGCTTTAGCGAAGGAACCCAGGTCCCATCAGAAATCCAGACACATCTTAAGGCGGTATCACCTGATCAGGGAGATCGTAGATCGCCAGGAGATCGAGGTCCGGAGAGTTGCATCAGAGGATAACACAGCAGATCCATTCACCAAGGCCTTACCCCAGACTCAGTTCGAGCGGCTGATCGAGATGATAGGTCTTCGATACGCCAGTACATGGCCTTAGTGCAAGTGGGAGATTGTTAGTGTATATGCCCTAGAGGCCATTACTGTATCATACTAGTTTGTATATTACTTAATGGAAGCTTGGGATATTCACAGTTGTATATACAATCTTGCTCGAAATGGTAGTATGCTACTTGGTTTGTCTCTGCTTTAATATGTGCATGTGTTTCTTTTAGCATATTGCAGGTATACATATTAGTAGAGCCCTTAGGATCTTTGCTTGATTACCAGCGTTGCGATGGCGCTCGCACTCGTGGGAGCTGGGTAATCTATAAGCACATCCTTATACAGGTCCCTGGTCGTTGGACTATCGAGACAGGGCATCGATACTCCGGAGTAGACCAGCGTATGCGCTTCTCATCCCAGTGTGGGAGACGGTCTGTCCCACAGCCGTTAGTACGTCGTACTTGGGATAGTATGCGGGTGCTCGTTAGGTTACGAGTACACTGGACAGGACTCGTCGGGAACTGTTGGTTGGTAATATACCTATCGTCAGTTATCAGTTCCCAGGTGACATGAGTACAGCTTAGTCCGCTGACTTGACACTGTCACTTCGCCTCGAGTGTGTTCCCACTGCACTTTGATTACTACCCTACCACGGCTCAGAGGAGTCGTGCAAACAGGTAGTTTTTGGGTGCAGTCCCGAAGCACTTGGAGGCAGTGACGGTTAGACAGGATTCGTCTCTCCCGGTATTGGGGGTTGACATCGCGCTGTGTCCAGGAGAGCCATTACAAGAGTAGTCCCTGGCCAGGGCAAGCGAGATATACTGGTAGGTTTCCAGTGTTATCTCAGGGTGTTCTGGGCTTCACTCCGACACGACTTGTACCGCTATTAGGGGACTGACGTTCACCGCCCCCCTAGGCCCGCCATGCGATGTATCAGACGAACAGACCGGACTGTACGGAGATTGTCACATACAGGCTCAGTAGGAGTGCAGATGGGGTTCACCTCGTCAGTCTTCTTATCGACATCTACCTGGGGACCGTTACGTACAGCTAGTGCCGCTTGCGGTCTGTGGTTAAACCCACTGCCAGCGTAGTGTCGAGTCTTTAGAGTCCCACACAGAGAGCTATTCGCCTTTAGGCAAAACGAGTAGAGGTCGCATGGTTTTGCGACAGGGTTCGCTCGCATCCGCGCACTTGTGCACGGTTGCTGTCCGGACAGTTTATACTAGCGGGCTTTGGTTTAAGCCGGATCCTAGTATATGATTTGAGATTGGTTTTTCTCATTGTGTTCGTGTTCCTCGGATCATGAATGCGGGTGCGTATGCACAGTTGCTTGAGATTGAGGGAGAGGACCTTGTTTAGGGTTAATGACTTTTGTCATTTTATTAACCCTATTGTTTTTTTTGTGTATTATTGTTAATTGATAATTAGCTTAATTATTGTGCATGGTTGTTGTTGTTGGCACTTTGACTTTGTTGACTTGTTGACCAAGTTGACAATTTGACCATGATCATTTCATTTGGAAGATGCTCTTTGATTCTTGCAATTAGCATTAATAATGAAATGATAATGGTCACCTCATGATTTACCATGACAATTTTCAAGCTAATTATACAATTAAAATAACTCACACATATTAGTGAGAATGGCTCACTAATTTATCATTCTATCATATCTTTTCTCTCTCTTGCTCATCCTCTCCCTCAAGCTCTCTCCCTCTCATGTGTTGAGAAACAAAAAGCTTGAGAAAAACCTTCACTTGATCTTCTCTACTCACTTCTAGGGTTCAAGTCTTAGCATTTCTTGCACTCTAGTTACTCCTAGCTTGGAGTTGAAGCTAAAGGTGGTGGCTTTCAAGTGGATCTTTCTTTGACGGAAGAAGACTAGCAAGGTGAGGCCCTTCTACCATTCCAACGAGCAAGGAGAGAAGGACTAAAGACCAAAGGTATAACCTTTCCATCACTTAGCTACTTTGTAGTTAGGGTTAGCAAGTTTTAGTTTAGCAAAGATCCTCACAAGCTTGGTCCATGTTGCCTAAGTCATTAAAAATTCGTTTTTTATTATGTTTTCCGCCTCCCCGCAAGTACCGGGGTGGGCAACACGGACTTACACTGAGATTGTGTTAGAAACCCGATTTGAGGAGTTGGATGATCCGTTTGCGGGTTCATGGTGGACCCGGTATGGTACCTCGGGGCAAGAAAGGGATGTTGTGCAGTAGACGATGAGCCTGACAGAGGGACTACTATCTACCGGTGATTGGTTGGACCTGGCGGTTATCCGGAGGATACCGACCGGAGTCGTGAGATGGATATGGGCCGATCCAGACCGACGGAGCCCGAGTTATGTGGATTTACGTGTTGATGTTGGACACGGGTTTTCATGATGTTTCGAGTGCCGATGTTGGGCACTAAGGTTCCATGAGTATTACAGATATGAGAGCCGATCAGAGTGACGGCGCCTGAGGTATTGGGATTTGGGGTGTCGCTGATAGACACTGGGATTTTCCACGATGATGATTCATTGATGATGTTATGTTTTATCCCATACTCAGTATTTATTAGATATGCATTGTTCATGTAGTTGTAGTACCCTGATGGTGTACATTGATCATGATTGTTGCATATCCATATTTCCATACTTATGCTATCAGATTGCATGTGATAGATTATCACAGTACGTGCATACCTGTGATTATCTGTACGATGTTACTTATTATTCACGAGTTGGCAACTCACCCCCGTTGTGCCACAGTGTTTTGTAGGTTTGACCCTAAGAGTAGTCGCGGCAGGGCTTCTTATTATATCTTTTTCAGCGGATACCGCTATGGTTGGATGTGATCCTTTTTGCTGTAGGTGGGTTTTTTGTTATCCATTTATGTTCATTGTATATCTCATTGTATCTAGTACTCTCCATCTCCTACTTTCATGTATAGACTTAGAGATGAGTTGTGAGCATAGATATTGTATATTTTGTGACTTTGGGTGTCGTGCTCATGTGAGCTGGCTTTTATTATGTAGTTTTACCTCTTTATGCCGTTTTTCAATTATGTTGTCTATTTCTTCGCTACGGCGTCATATATATGCTTGTGGTTGTTGTTGTTAGTTATATGTATGCCCAAGAGGCCATTATTGTACATATGATGTATATTATAGTGGATGCTTGGACATATATAGAGATGACTTTCTTGCTCAACATGATTGTATGCTATCTGGTTTTTCTTTGTCTTAACATGTAGACTTGTATTGTGATACTGTCTAGCTCTCACATGTTGATAAATCCTTTAGGATGTGTACTTTACTACCAGGACTATGATGGATATCATACTAGTGGGGCGAGGGTAGTACACAAGTACATCCTATAACTGTTCCTAATCGAGGGTGTATCGAACAGGGCATCGATATTCCAATGTAGACTAGCGTATACGCTTTTTGACCCATATGATGGGCAATGGATGATCCCACATCAATTGGTGTTTGACATCAAAGATGGTATACGGGTGCTCAGTGGAGACTGGGTACACTGAACAGGATTCGCTGAGGACTCCTATATGGTAGTATACCTATCGTTAGATAGCAGTCCTCTGGTGACACTGGTACAGGTTAGTCTGTAGACCCGAGATCGTCATAGAGTCTTGTGCGGCTCCCACTGTGCTTTGATTTCCTCCCTACCACGCTCAAAGGAGACGTACAAACAGGTGGATTTTGGGTACAATCCCGAGTCGCATGGAGGCAATGAGCGATAGGAGGGGTTTCGTCTTTTCCGGTATTGGGGGTTGATGTTGCGCTATGTTCGATTGGCTATAACTGGAAGTCCCTGGCCAGGGCTGCTGCCGAGATTTATTGATAAGTGTTATCAGTAGTTTCTCGAACTGTTATAGACCAGACATCGGCATGACTTATCACGTTACTGAGGTCTGACGATTTCCATCCCTAGACATGATATGCGACATTCCAGACGAAGAGACCAGACTGTACGGTAGTGTTACTGATAGGCTTCATGGAGACTGTGGACAGGCTTGCTTGTTGATCTTCATATCGCTCAATACCCGGGTAGCCTTTACGTCCAGCTAGTACCGCTGACGGCTTGTAGGTGACTGATATGATCATCACCTACTGTTGGCGTATTGACGAGTCTTTAGAGCCCCACACAAAAGTTCCCTGGTCCAAGCGAAACGAAGTAGGACACATATGTGATATGTGTGTGGGCCTGATTAAATACGAGTATGTGATACCGTATTGTAATCTGGCAGATATCTGTTATCGGTTCGGTTATATGTGATATAACCAGATTGTCGAATCAAGTGTTGATTTGATAATGTGATATATAGATAAATGATATTAGTCGGTCATATGTAATATAACCGGATTATTAAATTAAGTGTTGATTTAATAATGTGATATATATTATATGTGATATAATTATATCTTAAATAATATCATTAGCTCACTAATTATTCTTCATTATATATATATATATAATAATAATAATAATAATAATAATAATAATAATAATAATAATAATAATAATAATAATGAAGCATGGCATATGAATTTCTATTTTGTGAAAATAGAAATGAGGTGGAAAGTGAAAGCATGGTTGCAAGCATGGGATTTAATTTTGTTTATTCATCTTGACTCACTATTCAAGCATGATTGCAATTTTATATTGCATAATTCCATGCTTGAATGAGTGAGGGGTCAAGAGTTGCCATTCATTCTAGCTCATTCTCAACACTTAGCCATTTTTCTTGAGTTGCTCCCATGGTTGCTCTCTAGCTTCTTCCTCCTCCTCATGTCATGGTTCAAGCTTCAACCCTCACATGTGATGTGAATCATGAAGCTTGAACACAAACTTGTGAGCTCTTAACACCCCCTACTTCACCATCCTACACTTGACTAGCGATCGAGTGTAGCGTGTTTCATACGCTAAAGAGTTTAGTGTAAAAGTAGCTTGAATTGGAGGGACTTCGCGTGGACACGAAGGTCATCGAGGGAAGCTCGTTCAAAGTCTCAAGAGAAGCCTAGTGGAGTCGTGGGACTATTACACGGAGAAGTGAAGAGAAGGACCGGTCTACATAGGTTGTATTCTTGTTCTTTATATGTAAAGTTGTTTACATTTGGTATTTTCTAAATCTCTAGTTAAAGATTCTAAGATTAGGGTTGTTTAGCATGGCAATTTTTTGAAAATGGCATGGACAATGCCTCCCGAAACCTTGCTGTCGTGCAAGGAAACCCTACAGTGGTATTAGAGCCAGGCTAGAGATTTAGACGATTTTTGTTAGATTACGAAACCGAAACTGCTCCGAAACTTGAAACGCTAAAACCTAGTTTCTGTAAAAAATTTAAAGTCGTCGAAAATTATTTTTAGCAACTGCAGATTGTTATATGAGATGTAACATGAACACTGAACAAATACGAACCCATTCCACCGGATTTGACCCTGCGAGACACCCCTAAAAACCGAGCAGGACGGCCCATTGTGCTCTGTTCTGGTCCGTATTTGTTTGGTGTTCTGGTCTCTGGGTTTTGGTGTTTCAGGTGTTGCTTGTTTTTTTTCTCCAAAATTGCATGAGATGTTAATTTTCTATAAAGGCAATTCAGAGTGTTTCGTAGTCGTAATTCTAACTTTATTTCGTATTATTTAGACCATGTTAAAAAGTTCGAATGGATATCAAATACCCAATTTTTCCTTTGATGGAAATTTTCCAAGAGTTGAATTTTTTCTAAGTTTGAAACATTCAAATATCATGCAAGTGATTCAATGGACCCTCTAGAAGAATGAAACCCCAACTCGATTCTATGACCATAAGAAACGCCGCTAAACTGTCGGGTTTGCGGTAGTCCCGCGGCGCCATAGGTGAGGCAAGGGTCGGCCCTTCTACGGTTGGTCCATAGGTACTGTGGCATGTTCTGAGTATTTTTAAACTGCACTCAAGTGTTGAGTTTTTAAGGAAATTTTGGGTGTTTGTTGATTCGATCGGAATGTTTAACATCGTCTAGCTATTTGATGACATGTGATGTTATGTGTTGCTGGGATATGCTATATTGGATCGTCGTGTTTTGAATAGCCGGGGGTTTTATATGAGATGAGAGCTTTTATTTTCATTCATGTAAAATTCATTGTATGGAATATTCTATTATTGGGGCACTTCCGGGTTGAGGATGATGTCACCATTGTTGTATATTATTTACTTTTCCGCATTAGGATAGACCCAAGGCGGGGAGCATAAGTAACCGGGTTCTAGAGTCCAGTGAGAGACCATCTCGAGGAGTCGAGTCTGGGTCTCCTAACTCTAGAATTGGTAGGGTTGCTTGCCGCTCTCGTAGGGGTCTAGGGATGTGAGTTTGGCTATTCATCGCGACAGTGGAATCCGTGTTTTATACTGGCTTAATATAAAACACGGAATTCCTAGTATATCCAATATTTCATATGTTATCTTCTGCTACTGATATTCTGTGATGTGATCACTTTATATGCGTGAGAAGAATGCTTTATTATTGTATATATGATATATAATAAACGTTGCTTATATTTTGCACCCGCGCTAGTCCCGCCCCGCTATGCCGTTAGTTAAGTAACCTAACGGTGCATAACGGGACACTGTGGCGAATGCGGATGTCATAAGCGTACGTTGTATTTTTGTTTCTTCTGTGATTCTTAGGAAGCATAAATGATGGGACTTCATTAATAAAATTAATGAACGAAAAGAAACCTAAAAGATGTTGTAGAATCAAATTTTCAAAAAGGGTAGCTCTATTTTTTGCTTTGCATAGCGGTATTCCTTGTAGAATATCCAGCACCTTATTCGATAAGGAAAGATCTGAGATCCCTTCACCGGGAGTGACCTCTTTAGAGAAACTAGCAGATGCTACAACCTACTCGGTTTTGTCTTTTGACTGCTTCCCTAGTTCTTGCTTTGCATAGCGGTATTCCTTGTAGAATATCCAACACCTTATTCGATAAGGAAAGAGCCGAGATCCCTTCACCAGGAGTGACCACTTTAGCAAAACTAGTAAAAGCCTCAAGAACACTCCTTTTCAAAATCACTCGATTCTACAACGATATCATGTTCATTACGCTTATGGTTTTCTTAAAATCCTGCGTAGCCCTCCGTCATTTCAGATAAGTACAATTTAGTATTCGTGCTGTGTTTGTTGGCCTTTGTCAAGGCGTAGTGTGCGGTAGCTAACTAGTGCTCATCTGCTTAAGCATATGATGCGATTGGATTAGGGTAGTCGTGCGACCTTGTTGGCCTTTGTCAAGGGTCGTGCGGGTTGGTTTAATTCAATCATGAAATTATGGGTTTAACTTGAGCATACTATGGTTTGTTGGCCTTTGTCAAGGTCAAGGGAGGTTAGGAGCAAAAGTATTATCGGGAATTTCAAGTGTTGAAATTTTCAATGAGATTGCATACCTTCTATGAGATAGTTGGATCCTGATACCCACTTATCACGACCCAAAAATATTAGCTCGCGACCAGCCCTTAAATCACGCGACGTATACATGCGTAACGTAATTCAAGTAAGTTGAAACCCAGAAATCTAAACCTTTTTAAGAAATAAAGATACAATAAATCATGTTATGTCTTTTGGAAAAAAAGTTTAGATTTCTGGGTTTCAGCTTACTTGAATTACGTTACGCCTGTAGACGTCACGTGATTTAAGGGCTGGTCGCGAGCTAATATTTTTGGGTCGTGACAAAGTTGGTATCAGAGCCGGCAATCTGTGTAAGTGTAACATACGCATCACCGATAATGGTGTAGGTGTACTAACACAGGAATAAGAAATGCAATGAGAATAGCATGAATGCAGCACAATGCATATGGTGAATCAAATGCTATGAGGTATACATATCAACAAGACCGAGTCAGTGAATCTATCAATCGGCATCCAGCCTCACAACATCACGTACGGTACAATACATCGTACGGCATACTCTAATCAAGGGTATGGATAAATCAATAAGTAAAACTCATCGCGTACGGTAATCTAACGTACGACGGCTTTAACCAAATAGGGATTCTATCAACCTATACCACATCAGGGGTACGGATCTAAGTCTCGTACGACATATCACTCATTATGCAATCATTATCCATATCAATTTATATACCTATCTCTCAGGTCACATCCATGTCAAACTCATATCAGGGGACCTATAAAGGTATCAACAATCACATCTCGACTCGAATCTATATAACGACATATCACACTAAGTCATCAAAATCACATCGTATACTCGTTCATCATATTAAATAAGCATCACACATGTTCTCTTTTAATTCGTACCTATCATTATTCACTTATCATTTCATATTCTTATAAATCAATATGTTCTTTAGCATCAACTCCTATCATATTATCATTTGTAAATCCTACAATTATGTCCGTCACATATCATTTATCAGGATAACATAAACAAACGATATTCCATATCAATGGTTGCGGGGGTGCTATACGCCATCTACCCGACTTCCCCCGTAGATATAAATCTACTCACCTGCTAAACTCCTCGTGTAGCCTTAGTCGATGCGCTTCGTCATCTCGGAATCCACGCGAAGGTACCTACAATCAATACAAAATCGCAAAGCTATCAACATCAAGTTCCTAAATCCAATACGGCACGCGGTGCGCTCATAGGTTAGAACCTATAGCCTGCGCATGCAAAACAACCAAACAACTCTCGTCGTTGATGTAAAAACGTCCAACGACCAAACACAGTACCATAACTCAAAACCAAGAATCCAAATACCGGAAAAACATAGCCAAAACCCTAAATTGTGTCGCTATACATGAAAACTGCCACATTAAAAACCCAAAAGTACAAATCCGCACAATAATCAACGTCCCAATATCACATGTCAATACAATACCACTTAGGGGTATATGCAACTATAGCAAGATATGTGGGTGTACATGACAGTATGTAGGCATGATGTACATGTAGCTGTAGCAGAGTATGTGGGTGTACATGTCAATATAAAACAGCAATATGAGCATATTAAGGGAAAACCGCTCTTTTAAATGAATCCGGTTTAAAATATATCATGCCTACATACTGACATGTACACCCACATACCTTGCTATAGTTGCATATACCCCTAAATGGTATTGTAGTGACATGTGATATTGGGACGCTGATTATCGTGCGGATTTGTACTTTTGGGTTTTTAATGTGTCTGTTTTCATGTATAGCGACACAATTTAGGGTTTTGGCTATGTTTTTCCGGTATTTGGATTCTTGGTTTTGAGTTATGGTATTGTATTTGGTCGTTGGACGTTTTTACGTCAACGACGAGAGTTGTTTGGTTGTTTTGCATGCGCAGGCTATAGGTTCTAACCTATGAGCGCACCGCGTGCCGTATTGGATTTAGGAACTTGATGTTGATAGCTTTACGATTTGGTATTGATTGTAGGTACCTTTGCGTGGATTCCGATAAGCGCATTGACTACAGCTAAGCGAGAAGTTTAGCAGGTGAGTAGATTTATATCTACGAGGGAAGTCGGGTGGATGGCGTATAGCACCCCCGCAACCATTGATATGGAATATCGTTTGTTTATGTTATCCTGATAAATGATATGCGACGGACATGATTGTAGGATTTACAAACGATAATATGATAGGTGTTGATGCTAAAGAACATATTAATTTATGAGAATATGAAATGATAAGTGAATAATGATAGGAAAGAATTAAAAGAGAACAAGTGTGATGCTTATTTAATGTGATGAACGAGTATACGATGTGATTATGATGACTTTGTGTGATATGTCGTTATATAGATTCGAGTCGAGATGTGATTGTTGATACCATTGTAGGTCCCCTAATACGAGTTCGACATGGATGTGACCTGAGAGATAGGTATATAAATTGATATGGATAATGATTGCGAGATTTAGATCCGTACCCCCGATGTGGTATAGGTTGATAGAATCCCTATTTGGTTAATGCCGCCGTACGTTAGATTACCGTACGCGATGAGTTTTACTTGTTGATTTATCCATACCCCTCATTAGAGGATGTCGTACGATGGATTGTACCGTACGTGATGTTGTTAGGCTGGATGCCGATTGATAGATTCACCGACTCGGTCTTGTTGATATGTATACCTCATAGCATTTGATTCACCATATGCATTGTGCTGCATTCATGATGTTAGTGTTTATGCCCTAGAAGGCCATTACTGTATCATACTAGCTTGTATATTACTTAATGGAAGCTTGGGATATTCACATGTATATAACAGTCTTGCTAAACATGGTAGTATGCTACTTGGTTTTTCTATCTTAATATGTGAGTGTACGTATTGATAGAGCTCTTAGGATCTTGCTTGTCTACCAGCGTTGTGATGGCAGTCACACTAGTGGGGGCTGGGTAGTCTACAAGCACATCCTTATTCAGGTCCCTGGTCATTGGATTATCGAGACAGAGCATCGATACTCCGGAGTAGACTGGTGTGTACGCTTCTCATCCCAGTTGGGGAGATGGTCTGTCCCACAGCCATCAGTACGTCGTACTGGAGATAGTATACAGGTGCTCGTTAGGTTACGGGTACACCGGACAGGACTCACAGGGAACTGTTGGTTGGTTTGATACCAGTCGTCAGTAAACAGTTCCCAGGTGACATGAGTACAGCGTAGTCCGCAGACTTGACACTGCTACTTCGCCTCGAGTGTGTCCCACTGTTCTTAGATTGCTACCCTACCACGGCTCAAAGGAGTCGTGCAAACAGGTAGCAGTTGGGTGCAGTCCCGAGCACTTGGAGGCAGTGGCGGTTAGACAGGATTCGTCCCTCCCGGTATTGGGAGTAGATATCGTGCTGTGTCAGAGAGCCATTACGCAAAGTCCCTGGCCAGGGCAAGCGAGATTTGCTGGTAGGTTCCAGTAGTTTCTCAGGGTGTAATGGGCTTCCCTCTGACACGACTTATACCGCTATTAGGGGACTGACGCTTGCCGCCCCCCTAGGCCCGATATGCGATAGTCTTGGACGAACGGACCGGACTGTATGGAGATTGTCACATCAGACTCAGTAGGAGTTCGGATGGGTTTTCTCATCGGCCTTCTTATCGACAACTACCTGGGGACCGTTACGTACAGCTAGTGCCGCTTGCGGTCTGTGGTTAAACCCACTGCCAGCGTAGTAGTCGAGTCTCTAGAGTCCCACACAGAGAGTTTCCTACTCCAGGCGAAACGATATAGAGGTTGCATGGTTTTGCGACAAAGGGTTCGGACGCATACGTGCGTTTACGCACGTACGACTTTCGGACAGTTTTTACCAGTCGGCTTTGGTTTAAGCCAGTTACTGGTATCCGGTTATTGGATTTTTACAGTCTAAAGTTTTTCCGTATTTTTGCGGATTGGAGGGGCGTTCTCGTAATTGTACGAGAAGCTTCTAGAAGATGTGACTAAGGAGGTTACTTTGGATGAGATTGTGAGTCATGGTGGTGATTCATTCATTTCATTAATGCACATTTATTGCTTAATGACTCATGCTAATGAATCACCACTAGATATTTTATGAAGCATGATTTATCATCACTCTTTATTCTTTTCTCATTATTAGAAAATGCTTCATAATATATTATGATACACTCTCTCTCTTCTCATTATCTTATCTCATATTCTCTCTCCTCAAGCTCTCATCTTCAAGATACTAATCCTTAATCCTCATGTGTTGAGATCAAAGGTTTAGTTAGACTTAAGCATCCATTACCTTCACTCTATATCATCCTTTCATCTTTGATTAGCAATCAAAGTTGATTAGTTACCTCAAGTTAGAGGTGTAGCTTGGTGTCTTGCTCTCGGGTGGATCGTCTACTACCTAGAGAAGGTCGAGGAGAACAAAGGAGGACACAAAGACGAAGGACCGTTTTCATTAGGTATAATCCCTTAACACTATAGTTTAGTATAGCTATGTGTTCGGTTATTATTTGTTTAGCTTCGATTCAAGCGGTTAGTCGATGTTCGTTCTTTAAACTTGATAGTTTTTGAAAATTCCGCCTCCCCATAAGTACTGGGGTGTACTACATCGACTTACAGTGGTATCAGAGCCTCGCTAAACAATAAATAACTTAATTGCAAATTTGTACGAATTTCGAACGGAAAAACGAAGCCGGAAAACCCTAAATCTGTTGTTTCTGTCGAACTTAAAATGAAGTCCAAAAATTTTTCAGGTGTGCTCAGAAAGCTAGAAAGGAGTCCAGGAGAACACCCAAGAAATTCGAGCCCATGAATCGGCAACTCGGCCGCGGAAGCGCGGCGGATCGGTGGGATCCGCCGCCCTTCCGCGGCGCTTTAGCCGAGTCATGGACTCATCTTTCTTGTGTGGGTCCCCTGTGATATTTGGGGTTTTCTGGAATATTTAATATTTGCTCAGGTTATTGTTTAACAGAGCAGATTTTGGAGCAATATTGATGTTATTTAATCGATCGAAATAGTACAGTATTTGCATATTGGATTATATCTGTGATTGTATAATGTGTTCGTAAACCTCCCCTAACTGCTAGTATGTCGGTTGGCAGGGGGTTGCATATTTCTGAAATGGTTATATCTGTTTGTGCATATAAACTGTATTGGACTGTTGTGGTGTATAGCCAGGGTTAGCAATGGGTTATTGTTTAATTCATTTGTTGTAAATGTAATTTGTTGTAATATTATTTTTGCGGGGCACTTCCAGGTTGCGGTCGTAGCCACCGTTGTATTATTTCATTTTACTGTTTTTGCTCCTAGGACTGACCCAAGGTGGGGTACACAGACTGCCGGATGGGTAGTTTGCCGTACCCGTAGGGGTCGAGGGTGGGGTAACGGCTATTCATCACAACTGTGTAATCTGTCTTTTCTTGCAGGCTCAAAAGAAATACAGATTGCTTGCAAATCCAATATTGTTTATCTGTGTTCTGGAATGAATATCATTGCGTCAGACGAATGTAAAATATCTATATTTATTGTAGCTATTTAGACGTCACTTATGTTTTACACCCGCGCTAGCCCAGCCCCCGCTCTGTCGTTAGTTAAGTAACCTAACGGGTGATGACGGGACCCAGTGGCGAATGCGGATGGCATAAGAGGACGTTGTATTTTCGTTGTTTTCTGCAATGATAGGTTAATGATGGGACGCATTATCTATAATGCAAAGTAAAACAAACCAAAGTTTAAATCGTTGGAACAATTTAAAAGAAACCACTCGGTTATTTTTAAAACAGATATTTTTAAATGCGGAGATTTAACCACTCCTTATAAAAGCTATCAGGTTCCTTCGGTTATATCAAGTTCACTACGTTCACGGTTTCGCCAAAACCAGTCGTAGCCCTCCGTCATTTCATTTGGGTATTCAGTAGTATTCAAGCTATGCATTTTGGCCAAAGTCAAGGCATAGTGTTTGGTAGCTGCTGGGTTTTCATTTGTTGCATAAGATAGATGAGTTGGTTTGGGACAGTCGTATTACCATTTGACCAAAGTCAGGGGTATATACGGGTGGGTTCAAATTGACAAGATAATGACGGGTAGAACTTGACATGTGACTTATGACACTTTGACCAAAGCCAAGGTTATAAGAGCATGGGGCAAAAACTTATATCGGGAATTTCTAAAGAAACTGAAATTTGCAAAAAGATGCATACCATTTTGAGTTTGATGAATGTTGGTAGCATTCCTACAACATTATCAGACGATGATATTTGGATCCCGATCCTACTGTGAGTATATGCTACTTATCAGGATATTCGTCACTTAACGATCAATGCTATAAACCTAGTAGGTGTCCAGAAAAGTGTCAGCGGGGTTACGCCCTCAGAGAAAAGAGGTTATTTAATTAAGGAACTTCGCGAAAGCGTTGGAAAACCTCCCTCGAAGTATCGACACCGGCCTGGCTGAACGGTTAAGCAAGTATTGTACGGTGAGAATAGTCTTGGCTAATTCTTCTTTTATGGTTTGAGGAAGGATTCGAGAAACAGTGGGAGCCATCCAGTTTAGATAAACTAAAAACCACTCTAAACTTGCAAGAGCATCATGCTAAAGAGTTTTCTTCTCTCTCTCCTAATTGCAGCGACCCTGAAAATGACTGGACTTAAGTTACTTTTAGAGAAAAATATACTGACGGGGCCAAACTATAAAGATTGGCTGCGGAATGTCAAAATGGCTTTGACCTATGACAAACTGGGGTACGTCCTCACCGCTACGGCACCTGCTGTCCCTGGTCCCAAATCCAGCAATGCGGATAAGGAAATCCGCAAAACCTGGGAACTTGATTGCGCGAGAGCCAAGTGCATCGTGCTTGCCTCGATGAACAATGAACATCAGAGGAGGCACGAGGATATGTCCTTAGATGGCATATTTCTCCATACAAAGGAACTTTATGGAGAGCAATCTCGTATAGCAAGATACGAGACCTCTAAGAAATTGTTTCGAGCGAGGTTGGCTGTCGGGTCATCGGTAGGTGAATATGTCCTACAGATGATTGGCTACATAGAAGAGCTCGCAGACCTTGGGACGACTTTGGATAATGAGCTCTATACAGACCTTGTTCTCCAGTCCCTTCCTCCCACCTACGCCCAGTTTATCCTCAACTTCAATCTTCAAGGAAAAGAAGTTGAACTTGCGGAACTCCTGAACATGTTAAGGAGTGCGGAGGGCACCTTGCAGAAGGCAAGGGAAACACCCGCTATGTTTGTTGGCGGTTCATCTTCTTCCGGGTCCAAGGCTAGGGCCAAAGGAAGGAAGAAGAAGGCCGCACCCAGACCTAGAGGAGGTGTTAGAAAGGTGGGAGGGAAGGGAAAGAAAAAGAAAGCAGTACCGATAGTTGGCCAGGATGAGTGCTTCCATTGTCACAGGAAAGGGCACTGGAAGAAGGATTTCAAGGCGTGGAACGCCAAGAACCAGGAACCGAAGCAAGCTGTGGCTTCGACTTCAGGTGTGTTTGTAATTGAGAATTGTCTGTCGATCAACTCTACTTCCTGGGTATTGGATACCGGATCAGGATCTCATATTTGCAATTCATTGCAGGCACTGAGAAACCGTAGAGTGCTGAAGGAAGGTGATATGATCCTCAGGGTTGCTTACGGAGCTAGCGTGGGAGCTGCGTCCGTCGGGGATTATCACCTAGGATTGACGAGTGGACACATTTTGGTTTTACATAACTGTTATTTTGTACCCAGCTTAACGTGTAATATCATATCAGTTTCCTTGTTATCAAATAAAGGTTATGATTTCACGTTTGTAAGAGATGTTGTCAACATCTACCTTAATCATGGTTTGATTGGGTCCGGTACTCTAAATAACGGCATATATGTTTTAAACCAACTCCAAATTTTCAACGTCCAGAACACACTAAAAAGAAAGTCTCCAGATTTGAATAAAGCTTTCTTATGGCATTGTAGACTGGGTCACATCAATGAGAGAAGGTTGACTAAGTTGCATAGAGAAGGATATTTGGACACGTTCGAATATCAAACTTATGACACTTGTCAATCTTGTCTCAAAGGAAAGATGACAAAGACTCCATTCACTGGACAAGGAGTAAGAGCGAGCGAGCTCTTAGGACTCATACACAGCGATGTATGTGGTCCAATATCTACACATGCGCGAGGTGGTTATTCCTACTTCATTACTTTCACGGATGATTACTCAAGATACGGATTCATTTATCTGATGAAACATAAATCCGAGGCTTTTGAGAAATTCCAAGAGTATAAGAATGAAGTAGAAAACCAAACCGGCAAAAGTATAAAGACACTGAGATCTGATCGAGGTGGAGAATACTTAAGTGCCGAGTTCCTTGGTTACCTAAAAGAGAAAGGAATTCTCTCTCAGCTTACTCCTCCATACACTCCACAGCATAACGGTGTATCGGAGAGACGGAATCGAACCCTATTGGATATGGTACGATCCATGATGAGTAATGCTGAGTTACCGCGATCTTTCTGGGGTTATGCGCTAGAATCAGCGGCATATCTTCTGAATAGGGCTCCAACCAAGACTGTGCCTACCACTCCATATCAGATGTGGACTGGGAAGAAACCCCATCTTCAGCATTTGAAGATTTGGGGATGTCCAGCTTTTGTTAAAAAGCAGCATGTGGACAAGCTCGAGGCACGATCAGTAAAATGTTTGTTTGTGGGATATCCAAAGAACTCCAAGGGATATTATTTCTATTACGCAGAGGAACAAAAGGTCTTTGTTTCTCGTAATGCCCATTTTCTGGAACATCTGTTTTTAGAATAGGAATCAAGTGGGAGCGAAATAGAACTGGAAGAAATTCTAGAACCACAAGCTGCTACTGAAAGTTTGGTAGAACCAGAGGTTCAAGAAGAACAGAACATTCCCGCACCCCTCCGCAGGAGTAGTAGGCCGTCTCATCCGCCTGAGAGATACTATGGTTTTCTCATAGACGGGGATAGAGAGGATTGCATCATAGATGATGATGAACCTACTGACTTCCAGCAGGCCATCCAGAGCAGCGACTCGGTACGATGGCTAGATGCAATGCGGACCGAGATGGAGTCCATGTACACCAACAAAGTATGGACTTTGGACTTTGCTCCAGATGGGGTAAAACCCATAGGATGCAAATGGATCTTCAAGAAAAAGAATGGTGTAGATGGACAGGTGGAAACCTATAAGGCTAGACTTGTTGCAAAGGGTTTTCGTCAAAGACCTGGTTTGGACTATGACGAAACCTTTTCTCCAGTGGCTATGCTCAAATCCATTCGGGTCCTTCTTGCTATTGCTGCCTTCCATGATTATGAAATCTGGCAGATGGACGTAAAGACAGCTTTTCTGAATGGAAATTTAGAAGAGAGCGTCTATATGGATCAGCCAGAGGGTTTCAATCAGAGTGGGAGCAGCGGGAAAGTATGCAAGCTGCTTAAGTCCATTTACGGACTAAAGCAGGCATCGTGGAGTTGGAACATCTGTTTTGATGAGACAGTCAAAGAATATGACTTTATCAAAAATCCAGATGAACCGTGTATATATAGTAAAGTTGTGGCCAGAAGTGTCGTATTCCTCGTCTTATACGTGGATGACATTCTATTGATAGGAAATGACATTCCTATGCTACAATCTGTCAAAGGATTCTTGTCACACAGGTTCTCCATGAAAGACCTGGGTGATGCCTCTTACATTCTGGGGATCCGGATCTATCGTGATAGATCCAAGAGGATGTTGGGACTTTCGCAGTCCAGGTATATCGACACTATACTGAAAAGATTCAGTATGGAAGATTCTAAGCGCGGTAATCTACCGGCTTGTCACGGAATCACCCTCTCCAAAGAGATGTCTCCCAAGACTGATTTGGAAAGGGAACGCATGTCTATTATACCCTACGCTTCTGCGGTAGGCTCTATAATGTATGCGATGTTGTGTACCAGACCAGATGTAGCTTACGCACTGAGCGTGGTAAGCCGGTATCAGTCAGACCCAGGGGAGAAACACTGGATAGCAGTAAAGAACATTCTCAAGTACCTGAGGAGGACTAAGGAGATGTTCTTGGTTTACGGCGGAAAAGACCTCAGGTTGGAGGCCTTTGCTGATTCCGGCTTCCAGAGTGATAAGGACGATTCCAAGTTCATGTCGGGTTATGTCTTTACCCTCAATGGAGGGGCGGTGTGCTGGAGGAGCTCCAAGCAGGACACCGTTGCTGACTCGACGATGGAAGCGGAGTATATAGCTGCTTACGATGCCGCAAAAGAAGCAGTCTGGATGAAGATGTTCCTAACAGAACTTCAGGTTGTTCCTACCATAGTTGATCCAATACCTCTGTATTGCGACAACAACGGAGCTATAGCTTTAGCGAAGGAACCAAGGTCCCATCAGAAGTCCAGACACATCTTGAGGCGGTATCACCTGATCAGGGAGATCATTGATCGTCAGGAGATCGAGGTTCGGAGAGTTGCTTCAGAAGAGAACATTGCTGATCCATTCACGAAGGCCCTTCCTCAGATTCAGTTCGAGAGGCTACTCGAGATCATTGGTCTACGATATGCCAGTACATGGCCCTAGTGCAAGTGGGAGATTGTTAGTGTTTATGCCCTAGAAGGCCATTACTGTATCATACTAGCTTGTATATTACTTAATGGAAGCTTGGGATATTCACATGTATATAACAGTCTTGCTAAACATGGTAGTATGCTACTTGGTTTTTCTATCTTAATATGTGAGTGTACGTATTGATAGAGCTCTTAGGATCTTGCTTGTCTACCAGCGTTGTGATGGCAGTCACACTAGTGGGGGCTGGGTAGTCTACAAGCACATCCTTATTCAGGTCCCTGGTCGTTGGATTATCGAGACAGAGCATCGATACTCCGGAGTAGACTGGTGTGTACGCTTCTCATCCCAGTTGGGGAGATGGTCTGTCCCACAGCCATCAGTACGTCGTACTGGAGATAGTATACAGGTGCTCGTTAGGTTACGGGTACACCGGACAGGACTCACAGGGAACTGTTGGTTGGTTTGATACCAGTCGTCAGTAAACAGTTCCCAGGTGACATGAGTACAGCGTAGTCCGCAGACTTGACTCTGCTACTTCGCCTCGAGTGTGTCCCACTGTTCTTAGATTGCTACCCTACCACGGCTCAAAGGAGTCGTGCAAACAGGTAGCAGTTGGGTGCAGTCCCGAGCACTTGGAGGCAGTGGCGGTTAGACAGGATTCGTCCCTCCCGGTATTGGGAGTAGATATCGTGCTGTGTCAGAGAGCCATTACGCAAAGTCCCTGGCCAGGGCAAGCGAGATTTGCTGGTAGGTTCCAGTAGTTTCTCAGGGTGTAATGGGCTTCCCTCTGACATGACTTATACCGCTATTAGGGGACTGACGCTTGTCGCCCCCCTAGGCCCGATATGCGATAGTCTTGGACGAACGGACCGGACTGTATAGAGATTGTCACATCAGACTCAGTAGGAGTTCGGATGGGTTTTCTCATCGGCCTTCTTATCGACAACTACCTGGGGACCGTTACGTACAGCTAGTGCCGCTTGCGGTCTGTGGTTAAACCCACTGCCAGCGTAGTAGTCGAGTCTCTAGAGTCCCACACAGGGAGTTTCCTACTCCAGGCGAAACGATATAGAGGTTGCATGGTTTTGCGACAAAGGGTTCGGACGCATACGTGCGTTTACGCACGTACGACTTTCGGACAGTTTTTACCAGTCGGCTTTGGTTTAAGCCAGTTACTGGTATCCGGTTATTGGATTTTTACAGTCTAAAGTTTTTCCGTATTTTTGCGGATTGGAGGGACGTTCTCGTAATTGTACGAGAAGCTTCTAGAAGATGTGACTAAGGAGGTTACTTTGGATGAGATTGTGAGTCATGGTGGTGATTCATTCATTTCATTAATGCACATTTATTGCTTAATGACTCATGCTAATGAATCACCACTAGATATTTTATGAAGCATGATTTATCATCACTCTTTATTCTTTTCTCATTATTAGAAAATGCTTCATAATATATTATGATACACACTCTCTCTTCTCATTATCTTATCTCATATTCTCTCTCCTCAAGCTCTCATCTTCAAGATACTAATCCTTAATCCTCATGTGTTGAGATCAAAGGTTTAGTTAGACTTAAGCATCCATTACCTTCACTCTATATCATCCTTTCATCTTTGATTAGCAATCAAAGTTGATTAGTTACCTTAAGTTAGAGGTGTAGCTTGGTGTCTTGCTCTCGGGTGGATCGTCTACTACCTAGAGAAGGTCGAGGAGAACAAAGGAGGACACAAAGACGAAGGACCGTTTTCATTAGGTATAATCCCTTAACACTATAGTTTAGTATAGCTATGTGTTCGGTTATTATTTGTTTAGCTTCGATTCAAGCGGTTAGTCGATGTTCGTTCTTTAAACTTGATAGTTTTTGAAAATTCCGCCTCCCCATAAGTACTGGGGTGTACTACATCGACTTACACATGATATTCTTATTGTATTTCTTATTCCTATGTTAGTACACCTACACCATTATCGGTGATGTGTATGTTACACTTACACAGATTGCCGGCTCTGATACCAACTTTGTCACGACTCAAAAATATTAGCTCGCGACCAGCCCTTAAATCACGCGACGTCTACAGGCGTAACGTAATTCAAGTAAGCTGAAACCCAGAAATCTAAACCTTTTTTTCAAAAGATATGTGGGTGTACATGTCAGTATGTGGGCATGATGTACATGTAGCTATAACAAGATATGCCGACGCACACACTTCTTCATCGATAATTGCTATGTTAGTTACACAGTAGAATTGCTATATCATGCTATGATATACTGCCATGTTCATATCACTATGCTAGGTTGCATGATATATTGACATGTACACCCACATACTCTGCTATAGCTACATGTACATCATGCCTACATACTGACATGTGTTAGTTGTATGTATGCCCTAGAGGCCAGTATTGTACATATGATGTATATTATATTGGATGCTTGGACATATATAGAGAGGACTTTCTTGCTCGATATGATAGTATGCTATCTGGTTGCTCTTTATCTTAACATGTATACTTGTCTCTTGATACTGTCTTACAGTTACATGTTGGTAAAGCCCTTAGGATGTGTAATTGACTACCAGGACTATGATGCTGATCATACTAGTGGGTCTATGGTAGTCCATAAGTACATCCTTTAATGTTCCTAGTCGTAGGTGTATCGAGACAGGGCATCGATATACCAGAGTAGACTAGCGTATACGCTTCTCGACCCATGAGATGGGCGATGGATGATCCCATATCCATTGGTGTTTGACATCAGAGATGGTATACGGGTGCTTAGTGGAGACTGGGTACATTGGACGGACTCGCCGAGAACTCCCAGATGGTATTATACCTCACGTCAGATGGCAGTTCTCTGGTGACACTTGTGCAGGTTAGTCTGTAGACCCGAGATCGTCATAAAGTCTTGTGTGATTCCCACTGTGCTTTGATTTCCACCTTACCACGTCCAAGAGGGCGTGCAAAATGGTGGTTTTTGGGTACAGTCCCGAGTCACATGGAGGCAATGAGCGATAGGAGGGGTTTCGTCTCTCCCGGTATTGGGGGTTGATGTTGCGCTGTGCTCGATTGGCCATAACAGGGAAGTCCCTGGCCAGGGCTGATTTAGAGATTTACTGGTAAGAGTTACCAGTAGTTTCTCGACCCATTATGAGCCTCAGATCGGCACGACTTATCGGTTACTGGGGTCTGACGTTTACCACCCTTAGACTTGATATGCGACATATCAGACGAGGAGACCGGACTGTATGGAAAGTGTTACCGTTAGGCTTTTACGGGAGTTGGAGCGGGCTTGCTTTCTGATCTTCTGATCGCTCAATACCCGGATAGCCGTTACGTCCAGCTAGTACCGCTGACGGCTTATGGATGCTTGATGTGATCATCACCTACTGCCGGCGTATTGACGAGTCTTTAGAGTGCTACATAGAGGTTTTACTGGCTCAGGCAAAACGAAATAAGAGCACGTATGTGATATGTGCGGGACCGAGAATAATGCGTGTATGTGATACCGTATTCTATTCTCGTGACTTTTTGTATCGGTCGGTTATATATGATATAACCGAGTTATCGAATCAAGTGTTGATTCGATAAAACGATACATTGGATGTTAGTCGGTTATATGAGATATAACCAGATTATTAAGTCAAATGTTGATTTAATAATTTAGTGTATAATTGTATATTTGATATACTAATTTACATTAACTAACATTTGTTCACTTAAGGTTTTTTCTCACATGTGCACAACTTTAATATATATGTGATATATATTAAAATGTGTTTTCTTTATGTATCACGGTTGTTGATACACATAACATGGGTGTGCAAGACATACACCATTCTATTTTAAATGGTGGTTAATAATTATTTAAGGTAATTAAAAATTAGTGGACCTTTTGTCACAAGCATGAAGCTTGTAGAAGCTTGTGGATGATTTGACAAAGTCCACTAACTTTGTTTTACTTTAGATTTTTATTAACCTAACCATTTAGGATTAGCCATGGTAATGTCTCTAAATGAGTTAGTATATGATACTCACCCACTATGGTTAGCTCACTCACTTGATCATTATCTTTCTCATTTTTATTTCTTCATCTTCTTCCTTGAGCTAAAAAGCTCTCTAGGGTTTGATCCAAAGTGAGAAACATTGTGGGAAAACAAATTCTAAAGTGAACCCACTTCCTATTTCTCCATCCTCTACTAGACTAGCATTTTAGTTTATGGTGTTTTCTTTACTAATTCTCTAGTTAGTGAAGTAGTAGCTTGAGTTGGTATTCCCTCGACGTAGATCATCTTCGGCCTCGAAGACTTCAAGCAAGGACGCTTCTTTCGCCTCATGAAGCCATGCAAGAGCCCGGGAGAACCATGATCGCAGCGAAGGGACTACAACAAGGAGCGTTAGAAGTGAAGGACCGATCTACATAGGTTGTATTTCGTATTCACTTAGTGGTAAATGTTATTTACTTGCATGTGAAACCCTAATTATCTAGCCACTACTAAAATAGGGGGTTGCCGCTACGGATAACGAAATCTGTAGGGGTAGATTTAGTTTGGCCCTACGGATTAGTCCGTTGGGCCAACAGGTTGCCCCTACGGTCCTTACGTATTAATTAAAAAAATTTTAAATCGTAAATTGTTGTTTCCCCTACGGAGCCGCAAACCAAGAACCTACGGACTTATCCGTAGGGGCATCTAAATAGAGATTTAATTAAAAAGGCACGGATCGATCCCTACGCTTATTAGCTAAAAATTATTTTCCTATCGCACGCGAACCCAAAATCCCCAAACCCTCGTTCCCACCGATCGCCTGTGTTTCGTCACCGTTCTCGTCGTCGCCAGCGCAGGCCGATTCGTCGTCGCCACCGCCTGCAGGTTCTTCCTTATCTCCGTTTTCTTCGTCGCCTCCTTTCGTCATCGCCTCCAATCGATCGTCGACACCTCTACTGCACAGGTTAGGAAATCTTAAATTAAACAGATTTTTGATTATTTTAGGGCCAGGGTTCATGGTTTGGACACCGATGAGGCATCCGTTGGGGTTAGCGTTAGGGTTAGGGTTGGGGTTGCGGTTGGGGCTGGGGTTGCGGTTGGGGTTCGGCAGGGGGTTGCGGTTGGTGTTGGGGTTGGGGTTAGGCTGGGGCTGGGGCTGGGGTTAGGGTTAGGGTTAGAATTGGGGTTGGGGTTGCCCCGTTTCGTATCAGAACTCGAGTCTGACATCGTAGATCTTTCATCCATTTTGGTTATATTGTTATCATGATGTTAAATTCTTTATGCTCTCATCAAATTTTTGGGATCTTTGTAATTTGCTTGCTCTGTTTGGGGTTTCAGTTGATCCTCATTAAAAAATTGGTGATTGATCTCTTCAATCATATTATTATCTGTATTTAAAATTTTTGTGAAGCCTTAAGAGTTTGGAAAAATCTAGAATTACTGTTGAAATTCTGGCAACAATCAAAAACTGTGTATATGATGTGTGCGTGTGTGTATGTATGTATGTATATATAGTTGAAATTTATCTTTCTTCTATGATATAAAACGGTTAAACCGAGGAAAATTACTGGGGGAATTTTTGCTAAAATGTCTTGAGAGGGGGTTCAAGTGATGGGATAATTTCATTTGGTAATCTTTTACTTATTTTACATCTCTTATTTTTTCATGCAGAAATCTGAATAGGTTTCTTGCAATTTTGCCTATCGATCAATTATTATATTTATTTCTATTTTTTGTGGATGATTTGGCTTCAATTGAATGGAGGCGATGATGGCTTGCCCTCAAGCTTCCACTTTTATGAGCTTTATAGTTATGAGATTGGTGAGTCAAGCTGGTTTGTAGCCATCTTATTTCTTTTCCTAAATTCAAATCCAAATATAAACTGTCTGATTGAGAGAGAGAGAGAGAGTATGAGAGATTATGTATCATTCAATGTGTTTGGAAGCTGGCATGTTATGAGCGTCATCTCTGCATGAAAGCTATGGTTTTGCAAAGGGTTTGCCCTAACTATTTTCTGTGGGGAAGCTGAAGGCCGGAAGCTTCATCAAACTCAGGATTGGATTCTGGTCGGTTATTTGTAAATTCCTGTGAAAGTTCCGTTCAAGATTTGTTCAGAGCTTGCATAGCATCTTTTTCATCTCTATGAGATCTTTATGCAGTCATTTTTTTGGGTTTATATATTTCCAGAGCCCGTTTGACTTTGGACTTAGGATAACCCCAAATCTCTTTCTTATTTTGATTCCTAAGCTGGCATATCTGAGGCTCATATTCCAGTATCGTTTCATGAAAAGCTAGGGTTGCGAACATTTTTGCAATGATATTTTCTGTATGACAGCTTAAGCTCACATAAAACTTAAACAATCTTGAAGCACTGCAGTTTTTCACTAAACTACCTAAAAGTTTTTATATTGCTGCAAGCTTCCTTAAAGTGCTGCATCTAAGTGTATTTTAGTGGGAAAACCCTTGAAAGCCAAACTTCATGGGGGTTTGCTGTTTGCCTTCTCTGTAGCTAGTTTGAGGTTTGTTTAGTTTTGGATTTGTTTTGCAACACTCTCTGAGTTCCAAATCAACAAAAAGCTGAATGTTGAATCACAAGCAAGAAGCAGCCAAAATGGCCCTAAAGTAATCCTGAGTGATGATAATTTGCCAGGGAGTTTAAAATTTATAGAAATGGCGAGGCAACATTGGATTGTCTGCAAGTATTCAAGCAACCTGTTTGCAGCCATCATGCTATTTGTGATCCCAAGTATAAAACTCAAACATGCCTCTTAGTTAGTTTACTTTAATTTGTTATTTATGTGTGTGTGTCAACATTGGATTGTCCCAAGTATAAAACCAAACCCACAAAACATCAAAACTGTCTCCGACAATCTTATGGTCATTAGACATAAGATTTATGTGTGTGTGTCACTAATAAAATAGGGGGTTGCTTAAACATTTTGCATTATTTATGTGTGTGTGTGTCACTACTACAAATAAGGGTTATCCCCGACAGCCGAAACACACACACATGAATACACAACAAACGTATCATTAGAGAGTGATTCAAGATGTTCCGGTCGCGGTCGTGTCTTTCGGCTGAGAACATATGTGGCATGTGATATGTATGCATGTGTTTATGTGATATGTGCGCATGTATGCATTTAAGTAAAAATAACCCTACACTTAAGCGAAATCATAAATTGAAACACACATAAATAGAATACAACTCATACATGGGTATCCTCAAATCTAACTTTGATTATCGATAATTTATTCTTTTCAACGACAAACTCACACACAAAGCATATATACGGATTTCCTCCTTTGTCAGTAACCATCCCGTTCTTAGATTTCTCAATATAGTCATCATAACCTACAATTTATATGATACAGTCTAACATGGCCCATGAGTATGTCAGGGTTAAGGACTGGATGTATGTGAATTGGCAACAACGTATGCAACCTAAGTTTGTCACTGGAGTTTCTGCTTTCATTGAATTTGCATGCGCACATAATAAGAAGGAGAAGACAGTAATGTGGCAGAAGAAGAAGGAGAAGACAGTAATGTGGCATAAGAAAAAGAAAATGACATTCCTTGTTCTCTGTTTCAGCATCAATCTTCTGATATGAACTAATGATGGATTTCACATTGGCTTTTCCTTTCAGAGACTTCTTAGTGTCCAATGGAAAGTATACATCAGATTTGTGCAGGTCAGGTTCTTCTATGACTTTTAAGAGTTCCAACTGATTCTGTAAATTACACCCTTGTTGGGTGATACTTTTACCACTTCTCACTGCAGGTGCGCTCTCTAATTGACTAAAAGGGTTTTCGGTTGCCTTCTTTGTCTTTATAGAAGTCTTTTGATGGGGGTCATCTGAAATCTGAGTATGATGCTTGATCAGAATTTTCACTTTATTTTTTTGTATATTCAAAGCCCTATTCCTTTCAAGAATTTATGAGAATATTAGGTGATTTCTTATAGGAGTTCCAAGGTTTCTTATAGGAGTTTCAAAGGTTTCTTATAGGAGAATATGCAGGACTAGATTTGATGACGATGACTGGAGCAGCGAGGGGTGGCAGGAGCTCCAGCCGCGGCATCGGCAGACGCAGAGGCAGAGCGGTTCTGCCGCCCGGAGAGCTGCGTAGGGAGCTTCAGAGGGCCGGTCTTGCACCCAGATCGGAGACCCCTTCGGATGCCTCCTTCCGTGTGGACTTTGCCACACCTCTAGGTATATTGTACGCATATCCATTTTGAATGTAATATTATAGACATTCATGCATGTTTATGTCAAAATTACTTATATTGTCAATGTTTGATTGTCTAGTTGTTGGTGATGCGTCCATATCAGGGACAGAGGCCACTTCCACTCCTCCAGGTATGTTTATATATCATATAGTGCATGTATATTGATTTAGAATGCTATATCATAAATATACACACATTCCTTTTGCTTTTACTTAGATAGTAATTTTTATTATTGTCTAGCTGTAGGTGGTGACACCACCGCACCTGCGGTTATGTTTATATATCCTATAGTGCATGCATATTGATTTAGAATGTTATATTATTGATCTACACATTCTTTTTGCAATTACATATATAATCTTTTTAATTGTCTAATTATAGGTGGTGCGTCTACATCTGACGCAGGGGCCACTCCTGCCACTTCCGTACCCTCCGCATCGTCTGCAGGTTAGTATGAATAAATTGAAAATATTTATTCATTTTACATATGCTCTATAGAATAAATATGAACTTCATGGAAATTTAGCGTCAATGTTTATTTTCTAGTTGGAGGGGATGCATCCGCATCCGGGACCCCGGTTGTTCCTCACCGGAGGAACTATCGTCCCGCTCGTGCTGCTGCCCGGGCCCAGGC
The DNA here is from genome assembly GCA_030015575.1 of Agapanthus africanus. Classification (NCBI taxonomy): domain Eukaryota; kingdom Viridiplantae; phylum Streptophyta; class Magnoliopsida; order Asparagales; family Amaryllidaceae; genus Agapanthus; species Agapanthus africanus. The sequence continues at coordinate 465,490,025 of JASDDO010000014.1, read as the reverse complement.
TCGTGCGATAGTCACCGGAGGTATATATCACACTTGAATTTTCGTTTAACCTTGATTTCTTAATACAACTTTGTCTTAATATTGATTGACTTTATATTTCGTGTAGACAGCTCGGACCGTGGCGTCAGGTGGTACACCGAGCGTGCTGTCCGCATATCTTGCCGTCCATGGCACCTCGACAGATCCAACCACGGGCGAGCTTCGATATCCCGACGTCGCTACCCAGGAGTATTGCGTAAGTGTTAATATTTATTCGACCCAAATTTGAAATTTTAGTTTTGGAAGGTTCAAGTTTAAATTTTATACTTATACTTTACTGCTTAATGTGGGTGTAGGAGCGGGTGGTAGAGCAGGCCGAGACCCCGGGGATCGATTTTACCGGACAAAGCGATCCTAGGCTGCTGACCCCAGTTCTGGACGCCGCACACGGAGGACACCACGGAGGTTGGGAGAGAGGCCGGGGACTGGGCCCTAGCAGGGCCCATATGAGGTTGGACTCCACCCCGGCGGTTACTTCTTCCGTCTCCAGTGACCGACGTGTCCATCAGGAACTGGAGAGCTTGAGGGCCACCGTTCAAGAGTTGAAGGAGATGCTGGTATGTATACTACTTTATAGTAAAATATCATGTCATATTATAGATATCAACATATCCATAATTAGTACGTAGCTTGAGCTTATTTGGTTTTAGACTTAAGTTTGATTAATCATACATACATATGTAATTAAAATAAACAACGGTTTTCCAAACTAGATATCCAAATGGGGTTTCGAAATAACTTAATAATGATACGAATTCGAATAATACACAGTTCTTACATGCTTCTTACACACGTTAGGTCCAGACGCGACAGGGTACATCGACCGAGCCTCCATATGCATCTCCTTCGGCTGCGGCTCTGTAAGCTACTACATCGGCTGCGGTTCCGCAGACAGCTCCTATAGCTCCACCGCCCGCTCAGACTCCCGCAGCCGCGGCTCCGCAAGCGACTACCTCGACGGCGGCTGCGCAGACCACATCGCCAGCTCCACAGGCCGCTCAGACTCCCGCACGCGCCGAATTGCAGGGTTTATTGACCGAGGAGCAGGCACGCTTGATTCTATCGTTTATCAGGGGTGGAGCTGGACCGAGCTAGGGTAGCTTTTTGATTCATATTTTTTGAAACATGTATTTATTTATATCATACATATTGTACTACATTTTGAAATGATATTGATATTGATATTGGTTTATATTTATATCATATTCAGTTTTTGGGTTTCTTTTGTATATTATATGCGTGAGATGTGATTATGAATACTGCGATATATGTTGTGTAATGATTAATTTTATATTTTATTGTTATATATATTACTGTGCACAGGGCGGGAAAAAATCAGGCAGCCCTTTTTTTTAAAAAAAAATACAGATAATGTGTACCTACGGATTAATCCGTAGGTACACATGTTGCCCCTATGGCTATATCCGTAGGGGCAAAATATCAGCAGTAACTGATATTCCCCCATGATCTCAGTACCGGAGGGGTTGGGAGTGCCCCTACGGATATGTCCGCAGGGGCCATTGCTTCGCCCCTACGGAGTTATCCGTAGCGGCAAAATATCAGAAATCCTGATATTTTGCCCCTAGGGATAAGTACCTACGTAGGTATCCGTATGGGATAGTACGTGGTCCTACGGCTATCTCAGTAGGTACAGTTAATATATTTAAAAAAACCGTAAATAATATAACTTTTTTTACCCTACGGCCTACTCCGTAAGTGAAACAGGACCTACACAGAACTCCGTAGGGGTAAGATTTTGCCCGTAGGGACAAGTTCAGGGCTTTAACTTACACCTGCGGCCTTTGCACCTACGGGGTCTTTTTTCTCCCCTACGTACATCTCAGTAGGGGCAGGGGGTTGCCCCTACCGATAAATCCGTTGGGGCAACCTTTATTTGTAGTAGTGAGCATAGATCTTGTTTAGGCTTATTCGGCACGGCTAAAATTTTAAACGGGCATGGTTGATACCTTGTAGACCTTATTAGAGTGCCTAGTAACCCTACAGTGGTATCATAGCCTAGCTATAGCATTAGGCGACGTGTATACGAAGTTAAAACTCCGAACGAACCCCGAAACCTCAAAATCAACCCCTCTCTGGTCATTTTTAAAAACTGTGAGTTTTCCAGAATTAAAAATACCTAAAAAATTCAGTAAGTAATTTTAAGCATTACTGTGCAAAATGAGCACCTAATCCGTACGGACCGCCGTGGAACCGCGGCCATACCTCTCTTGGGCCGCGGATCCGCGGCCGTACTGTAGCAATGGGCTTTTGTTTTTGTACAGTAATATTTATTTCTGTTAGTGCTATTTTCTGGGTATTTTTTTATTTGACTCAAGTGTTGAGTAATCTGGGGTTTATTTTGTATTCGTTGATTCGACCGGAAAATTTAACTTCGTTATGTTTTCCGGATATTTAGAAACTGTTAAAATGTTCGAACGGATATCATTAACTCATTTTTTCCCGGCACGAAAAACTTTCAAGTGTTGAATTTTTCTTGAGTTTAAATCATCCGGAAAAACGTGCATGCAACGCGATGGACCCTCTAGAAGAACACAAACCTTAACTCAATAATGTGACCATCTGAACCGCCTCTAAACCTTAGGGTTTGGGGCGGTACGACTTGCCACATGTGAGGCGTTGGCTTGGCCCTTCTACGGCTGGACCGTTGGTACTGTGACGTATTCTGGAATTTTTGAACTCCGCTCAAGTGTTGAGCTATTTAGGAAATCTTGGGTATTTGACTATTCGATCAAAAAGTTTAATACTGTCTATTTATCTGGAATGTGATACAATATCTGGAATTCATATAGTTAGGCATGAAATGCGAAGTATGTGATATTTCGGATTTACGATGTCTAAAGAGATTATGGATTCCAAATGTTGTAGTTTTACACTTTCTTTTCTGCGACCGTAAGTGTAATATGTGATATCGTCGGTTTCGTTGCTATATGCCAACGACAATTGGGATGCACATATTTACTTACGTTGATGACATGTGATGTTATGTGTTGCTGGATATGTTATATTGGATCGTCGTGTTTTTGAATAGCCGGGGTTTTTATGTGAGATGAGGGTTTTTATTTTCATTCATGTAAAATTAAATGTATGTAATATTCTTTTATTGGGGCACTTCCGGGATGAGGTTGATGTCAACATTTGTATATTATTTACTTTTCCGCACTAGGATAGACCCAAGGAGGAGAGTACAAGTAACCGGGTTCTAGAATCCAGTGGGAGACCAACTCGAGGAGTCGAGTCCGGGTCTCCTAATTCTAGAATTGGTAGGGTTGCTTGCCGCTCTCGTAGGGGTCTAGGGGTGTGGGTTTGGCTATTCATCGCGACCGTGGAATCCGTGTTTTATAAAGGCTCAAAATAAAACACGGACGTCCTAGTATATCCAATGTTTCATATGTTTCTTCTGCTGCGATATCTGTGATGTGATCATTTGATATGTTGTGATAAATACTGTATATAGTATATATGATATATTATATAGATGTTACTTATGTTTTACACCCGCACTAGCCCTGCCCCGCTCTGCCGTTAGTTACCTAACCTAACGGTGCACGAGGGGACATCGAGGCGAATGCGGATGGCATAAGTGTACGTCGTATTTATCTGTGATGTTTAGGTGATTTAAATGATGGGACTTCATTAATATGATTAATGAAAGAAAAGAAACCTAAAAGATGTGGTAGAATCAAATTTTCAAAAAGGGTAGCTACAGTTTTTTGCTTTGCATAGCGATATATATGATATATCCTGTGACCTTATTCGATGAGGAAAGAGCCGAGATCCCTTCACCGGGAGTGACCTCTTTAGCAAAACCGGCAGATGCTACAACACTCGGTTTTTCTTTTTATTGCTTTTGGAGTTTTTGCTTTGCATAGCGATATATATGATATATCCAGCACCTTATTCCATAAGGAAAGAGCCGAGATCCCTTCACCGGGAGTGACCTCTTTAGCAAAACTAATAAAAGCCTCAAAATCACTCCATTTCAAAATTCACTCGATTCTACAACGATATCAAGTTCATTACGCAATAGGTTTTCAGAAAAACCTGTCGTAGCCTTCCGTCATTTCAGATAAGTCCTACTTAGTATTCGTGCTATGTTTGTTAACCTCCGTCAAGGCGTAGTGTGCGGTAGCTAACTAGTATTTATCTGCTTATGCATATGATGCAGATTGGATTAGGGTAGTCGTACGACCTTGTTGACCTCCGTCAAGGGTCGTGCGGGTGGGTTTGATTCAATCAAGAAATGACGGGTTGAACTTGACTTGCACCTTGTGGTTTGTTGACCTCCGTCAAGGTCATAGGATGCTTGGGGCAAAATATTATCGGGAATTTCAAGTATTGAAATTTGCAATGAGATTGCATACCTTCTATGAGATAGTTGGATCCCAATACCCACTGTGAGTAATTGTTACTCCTGGGAGAGTTTTACACAGGACAATTAGCCGATCAAGTAGGTGTCTAGAAAGGTGTCAACGGGGTTACGCCTATGGGAAAACGAGGTTTACTTTAATTAGGTCCGTGCGAAAGCACGGGGAACCTCCCTCAAAGTACCGACACTGGCCTGGATGAAAGATTGGCGAAATTGTAGGGTGTAATTAATCCCGGCTAGTCTTTCCTTTTAGGGTTTGAAGGAAGATTTGATAAAAACAGTGGGAGCCATCCTGATTAGATAAAATAATAACCAATCTGATCTTGCAAGAGCATACGCTAAAGTGTTTTTCTTCTCTCTCTCCAGGTAGCGACCATATCATGCCTTAATCAAGATAATAATATGGATGTATTGACCGAACCCGCATGTTATACTGTGCTGGGGAATGTTGGTTCCGTTCTTTCTTATAAGAGTTATAGGACTAAACAGGATATAGGGGAATACCAGGATTCCCATGCCACCCGAATGAAGAAAGTACATGTTGATGCATTTTCTTCGGGTGTGTTCGTTACAGAGAACTGTTTCTAAGTTCACTCTACGTCCTGGGTATTAGATACCGGATCGGGATCCCATATATGTAATATGATACATGGGCTACGTAAAGGTAGGGAACTGGGATAGGGTGATCATTCCGTAAGAGTAGGGAATGGTGAAAATGTTGCAGCCAAAACAGTTGGCGAATATCACCTTGTGTTACCAAATGGTAATACATTGGTTCTAAACGGATGCTATTACATTCCGACCCTGATATGCAATCTTATTTCAGTTTCTTTATTGAGCAAAGAAGGATATAATTTTGTAGTACAGGATGATGTTATGAACATATTCCTGAATCAAAAGTTGATTGGATCAGGTTCGTTATTTAATGGCATATACGTCCTCAATCAAACTACAGTCCTTAATATACAAAACACACACAAGAGGAAGAGTTCAGAAATGAACGAATCCTTCTTGTGGCATTGTAGACTTGGTCATATAAATGCGACACAGCTAGCTAAGTTGCATAAGGATGGATATGTGAAACCGTTCGAATTTTCATCTTATGACACTTGCTAATCATGTCTCAAAGGAAAGATGACCAAAACTCCGTTTACGGGACACGGAGAAAGAGTTACGGAACTCTTAGGACTGGTACATAGTGATGTATGCGGTCCTATGTCTACACATGCCAGGGATGGTTCTTCGTACTTCATCACATTCACTGACGATCTCTCTAGATTCGGGTATGTGTTCCTGATGAAACACAAATCAGAAGCTTTTGAGAAATTTAGAGAATATAAATAAGAAATCGAGAACCAAACCGGGAAAAGTATTAAAATCCTTCGATCTGATCGAGGAGGTGAATACTTGAGCAATGAATTCCTGGACTTCCTAAAAGAGAATGGGATTCTCTCTCAGCTAAATCCTCCATATACACCACAGCAGAACGGTGTATCAGAATGGAGGAATCACACCCTATTAGATATGGTGCGCTCTATGATGAGGATAGCTGAGTTACCTATTTCCTTCTGGGGATATGCACTGGAGACAACAACATACCTACTGAATAGGGTTCCTACCAAATCTGTGCCTACCACACCATATGAGACATGGGAGGGGAAGAGACCATATCTTAATTTTATTAAGATATGGGGTTGCCCGGCCTATGTCAAAAGACAAAAACCGAACAAACTCGAGGCAAGGTCTGTTTTGTGTAAGTTTGTTGGATATCCCAAGCATTCGCGAGGGTATATCTTCTACTACAGTGAGGAACAAAGGGTGTTTGTTTCTCAACACGCCACCTTTTTAGAAAAGGGATTTCCTGCGAAAGAAATTAGTGGCTCTGAGGTAGAACCGGAAGAGGTTCCAGCTGTACAAACCACAACAGAAGATTTGGTGGAACCAGAGGATTCGGTAGTTCCCGATGAACCCCAGCCACTCCGCCGATCTAGTAGGGTTCCTCACCCACCAGAGAGATACAACGGTTTTCTCATGGATGGTGGGAGCGAGGATTGCATCATGGTTGATGATGACCCAACTAGCTTCGAGCAGGCCATCACGAGTGGGGACTCAGTGAAATGGCTGGATGCAATGCGGCCGAGATGGAATCCATGTACACCAACAAAGTATGGACTTTGGAAGATGCTCCTGAAGGGGTAAAACCCATTGGGAGCAAGTGGATCTTCAAGAAAAAACTTAGTGTAGATGGGAAAGTGGAGACTTTCAAAGCTAGACTTGTTGCAAAGGGTTTTCATCAAAGACCAGGTGTGGACTATGACGAAACCTTTTCTCCAGTGGCTATGCTTAAATCCATCCGGATCATGCTTGCCATCGCTGCATATCATGACTACGAAATCTGGCAAATGGATGTTAAGACCGCCTTTCTAAACGGTGATTTAGAAGAGAGCATGTACATGACTCAGCCAGAGGGCTTCGTAGCTAGTGGGAGCAGCGGGAAGGTGTGCAAGCTGCTTAAATCCATTTATGGATTAAATCAAGCATCGCGGAGTTGGAACATCTGCTTTGACGTCATTATCAAAGAGTTTGATTTCGTCAAAAACGTAGATGAACCTTGTATCTACAAGAAGGTGGCAGAGAGTAAGGTCATCTTCCTCGTATTGTACGTGGATGACATACCCTTGATAGAAAATGACATTCCTATGCTGTAATCGGTCAAGCTCTTCCTATCACAAAGATTCTTAATGAAAGATATAGGTGATGCTTCCTGCATACTGGGAATTATGATCTATAGAGATAGATCTAAAAGGATATTGGGATTGTCCTAATCCTGGTACATTGACACCATACTAAAGAGGTTTAGTATGGAAGAATCCAAGCGTGGGAACTTACCCACGATCTCTGGACTCACTCTCTCTAAAGAGATGTCTCCCAAGACTGATTTGGAGAGAGCTCGCATGCAAGGGATACCCTATGCTTCGGCTGTATGCTCTATCATGTACGCGATGCTATGTACCGGACCCGATGTAGCACACTCACTAAGTGTAGTGAGTAGGTATCAAGCTGATCCTGGAGAGAGTTACTGGACAGCTGTGGAGAGCATTCTCAAGTACTTGCGAAGGATTGAAGAGATGCTCTTGGTGTATGGTAACGGAGAACTCCAAGTGGAGTCCTTTACTGATTCGAGCTTCCAGAGTGATAGGGACGACTCTAAGTCGCACTCGGGATTTGTCTTTACCCTTTACGGAGGGGCGGTTAGCTGGAAGAGTTCCAAGGAGGAAACCGTGGCAGACTCGACGATGGAGGCTGAATACATCGCTGCCAACGATGTTGCCAAAGAGGCTGTCTGGATCAAGAAGTTCATTACTGAACTTGGAGTGGTTCCATGCATTGAGAATCCAATACCTTTGTATTGTGATAACAATGGAGCGGTGGCTTTGGCCAAAGAACCTGTCACGACCCGAAATTGGCACGTGACGGCCCTAATACTACGCAACGTCTACATGCGTAACGCAGTAAAAGAAAGCCAAAACCCAGAAATCTAAACTATTAAAATACCAGAAAAGATAAGAAACATTATTTAAAAGTCTTTGAAATCACAACCCAAATTCTTTAAAAGTCCAACTTTATTTCCTTTAAATTTCGGCAGCACCTCCTTTATAAAAACCAACCCCAAAAATGGGTACAACATAAATATAAATTAAAGCATCCCAACGGGAGCAAATCCACGCCCAAAGGCGAAAAACAACCACCACAACAAATATACGACGCCGTAGCGAAGAAATAGAAGACGATAGAAAGGAAACTGTATAAAAGACAACAAGTCACAACATAATATACAACATCGTCCTCACCAAGTCTCTAAGTCAATATGAAAATAGTAGATGGAGAGTACAGGGATACAACGAATATACAATACAACGAATAACCACAAACCCACCTAAGCAAACTGCACACTGTGAGCTAATGCGGAATCCGTAGCAAAAGATGATAAGATGTGTGATAATAGCCTGCCTCTGACTATCCTGAGGAACACCTGCAAACACTGTGGCACAACGGGGGTGAGTTTCCAACTCGTGAATAGTATATAACATATGCAGGTAATCGCGAGTATGCTCGTACAGCGTGAATCTAACATGTGCAATTAATAGCAATAAAAAGTCATATGAATGCAATAATCATGAAAGGTACACTAGAAGGTACAACTAATACATGAAGCAATGCATATAAATAAAGGTATGTAAATGCAACAGTCATGAAAGGTACTCTAACAGGTACTACTGATACATGAAGCAATGCATAAACAATAAATGTGAAGTATGGAATGAAATATGTCATTTCCACGGAATGCTAACATCGTGGTAGGATCACAATCCATCAAGACAAATCCAAATCCCACTTCCTCAAATCAGCCCCCAAATTGGCTCTCATATCATATAAGTCTCATAAATCCTGAATGTACAATATCGAATAAATCTCATATATCATGAATGTACAAATCAGCAATCTCATAAATATCCTGTATCCAATATCAAATGAATCACCTATATCCCAAATCAAATTATCAAGTAAAAATCTAACATCCTAAATATATTTGCATGAATAAATATGATGATGTATATAATTTAATGTCAATACACATATATTAGCGTCCCATTCCACTAATATTGGTGTAAAGGCAAATATAACAGCGGCCTAAACCCCTGTTATATATACAAAGGAGTAAAAAAGAAATATCATGAAACCAATGTGTCAAGCATCGACACAGAAATGCTGGTCTATCAGGTGCTGTCACCACAACTGGTCCCCTGATAGGTACGTATCACATGCTATCCGAAAAGCACGAGTGCCTAGCTCTGACCCTCATCTTTCCACGTATCTATACGTACATGACTCCCAACGGTATCCCCATGATTACCGCCGAGTCATTGGTAATGTCACCGGAAAGTATGGTTCCCCCACTAACTCATCTCCTCACTGAGATTCTTGCCCCGGGTACCTCCGGGCCCCACCACGTACCCACACACGGACCCCTCCGTTCCTCGTGTGGGGTATATATATATCCGAACCGATAAATCTCATGGTGGCTGCTGAAATATCATATCAAGGGAAACCGGGTTTTTCAAATAATGCATAATTTCATGAACTCCCACGGTCCCCAAATCCAGAAAACATCATGAAAAATCCATATCTCAATGCGAAAATCCATGAATATAATATATGCAACATAAAAGGAAATGTAAGCATATAAAGGAAAAGTCGCTAATTAACTGCAACAAGTTAATATAAATATCATGCGGTTCCTAATTTTCTCCAATTCTAAAATAACATTAGGTAAAGGTAAACATGTAGCTATAACCAGATGTATGTGAAAACATAAAGGTATAGCAAGATATATGTATTTACCTATAAGTAATGATGTAGTATACCCCCTGGGTATAAGTGAAATAGGTGGGCAAGGTATACCTGTAGCTATGTCATAAAATGTGCATGTACCTATCACTAATGGTACAATACTCTATAGGTATACAGGTAACTAGCATGTAAGTATGTCAGAGCATATGTGTAAGCATGTAGGCATACAGGTATGCTATAAGTCAATGCGTAAAGAAATATGAATCAAAGTCTCAATGTCCCTAACCAAGCAATATCATATCTATAAGTGGGTTGTGCGTGACATGGTAATTATTGACGGTGTGTGTAGCATACAATCAGTGCTCGTGTAACATGAATTGTCAATAATATGTGCAGTGTCCTAAGGATACTAGTCCAAGCACAACAATATCAAGTAAAAGGGTAAATGCGCAAATTCTAAATATGACATAGAATATGCGACATAAATAACATCTCTAGCCCAGACGCATAACGCCATGCGGGCGATTCCCATGTAGATGTTAAATCTACTCACCAACGCTCCTGGCTAAGTGAAGCCTACCACCTGTTTTCCCTTGTTGTAGCGTCCGAAGTCCCCGCTTGCGAACCTAAAATTTCACAAACACATCACATAAGAAAAAAATCCTAAAATGATGAAAAGACAACGAAACGCGATGAAAACGCCCGGAAAATTACACTGCGCGCTTAGCGCATCTATCGCGAACGACATCGGCCAAAAACCCTAATTGGGGTCGCTAAACTACAAAACACTAAGTCTAGACCCCGATCGTCCCGATCGCGCAACACAACACAACACAAAAATTACGAGAAATACAATAGATATAACCTCGCAACGACCAATCAAACCCACGTCGGAAAACCCCCGAAATCTAGTAAGCAACCTATCGCAATATTTCGCACTAGTTTCAAGCTAATGCATATATAGAGATTACAAACACCTTAAAATATCTTAACTAATCTATCTAAACCATTCCTATATTTTTAACACTCGTTAATTATGTTTTAGCAAAAACCTAGTAAGCTAATTGCATAATTAAACAAAGTGTTCATTAGCAAAAATTAACATTTCCTACTAGGTTAATCATCTCCAAAACACAAACTAACACTTCAAATGAACACTAAATACTTAACAAAATTTAACCCTAACATGAATTTCTTAAACCAAATATAAATGAATTAATCATAATTTAAAAAACTAAACTAAACACATAATTAGCTAGAATAAGATTAAAGCAAATATAAAAGGATTAAGGTAAGAATTATACCTCCCCAAGAACACAAAATGAATCTTAATCCAACATCTTAGCATCAAAAACCAAGCTTTATTGAAGATCCATGAAGGATTAGTGAAGGAAATGAAGGAAAAATGATTATATTTGAATTTTTGTGATTTTATTTGGATTTTTCATGATTTATTTGATGCAAAAATGAGTTGAAAAAGAGTGGGAATGATGAAGGGCAGCAAGGGGAAGGGAAGGGCCGGCCAAGGGGGTGAGGGGTTATTTTTGTGAATTTTTTTGTGAAGAAATTGCAAGGAAAAAGAGTAATAAATGCTAATAAATGTACTTTGCAACCTTTACACATTTTCTTTTCTTTTTAAAATAAAACCTTTTGCACTCAAAAAAATATTTAGATATTTAAAAAGAATTTTCCAAAATATTCTAGTGACAAAAATAGATTTATTCTTAAGAAAAGAAATTTCCCGATTTACGTGCACCAAATACCGCTTAAAATAATATTTTATTTGGGAAAAATTCTATTTGAACCAAAACCTCCCAAATACCCCTAAAGTTCGCGTACAAGATTTATTTTAGCTAAAAAAAAGTGCCGGCAAGCTTATACGGACGTTTGATCGAAATCGGGTTAAAACGGGAAAAACCGACAATTTTGCCCTAAAACGGGAAAATTCACAAAACGATTTCCAAAACGTTATAGAACCCAGGTCTCATAAGCGATCCAGGCATATTCTGAGGCGGTATCACCTGATCCGGGAGATAGTAGATCGCCGGGAGATCGAGGTCAGGAGGGTTGACACGAAGAACAACACTGTGGATCCACTCACGAAGGCCATTCCCCAGATATAGTTTGAGAGACTCTTCGGGATGCTTGGTATGCGATACTACAGCAGCTGGCCCTATTGCAAGTTGGAGATTGTTAGTTGTATGTATGCCCTAGAGGCCAGTATTGTACAGATGATGTATATTATATTGGATGCTTGGACATATATAGAGAGGACTTTCTTGCTCGATATGATAGTATGCTATCTGGTTGCTCTTTATCTTAAAATGTATACTTGTCTCTTGATACTGTCTTATAGTTACATGTTGGTAAAGCTCTTAGGATGTGTACTTGACTACCAGGACTATGATGCAGATCATACTAGTGGGGCCATGGTAGTCCATAAGTACATCCTTTAATGTTCCTAGTCGTAGGTGTATCGAGACAAGGCATCGATATACCAGAGTAGACTAGCGTATACGCTTCTCGAACCATGAGATGGGCGATGGATGATCCCATATCCATTGGTGTTTGACATCAGAGATGGTATACGGGAGCTCAGTGGAGACTGGGTACACTGGACGGACTCGCCGAGAACTCCCAGATGGTATTATACCTCACGTCAGATGGCAGTTCTCTGGTGACACTTGTGCAGGTTAGTCTGTAGACCCGAGATCATCATAGAGTTTTGTGTGATTCCCACCGTGCTTTGATTTCCACCTTACCACGTCCAAGAGGGCGTGCAAAACGGTGGTTTTTAGGTACAGTCCCGAGTCATATGGAGGCAATGAGCGATAGGAGGGGTTTCGTCTCTCCCGGTATTGGGGTTGATGTTGCGCTGTGCTTGATTAGCCATAACAGGGAAGTCCCTGGCCAGGGCTGATTTAGAGATTTACTGGTAAGAGTTACCAGTAGTTTCTCGACCTGTTATGAGCCTCAGATCGGCACGACTTATCGGTTACTGGGGTCTGACGTTTACCACCCCTAGACTTGATATGCGACATATCAGACGAGGAGACCGGACTGTACGGGAAGTGTTACCGTTAGGTTTTTACGGGAGTTGGAGCGGGCTTGCTTGCTGATCTTCTAATCGCTCAATACCCGGGTAACCGTTACGTCCAGCTAGTACCGCTGACGGCTTGTGGGTGCTTGATGTGATCATCACCTACTGCCGGCGTATTGACGAGTCTTTAGAGTCCTACATAGAGGTTTTACTGGCTCAGGAAAAACGAAATAGGAGCACGTATGTGATATGTGCGGGACCGAGAATAATGTGTGTATGTGATACCGTATTCTATTTTCGCGACTTTTTGTATCGGTCGGTTATATATGATATAGCCGAGTTATCGAATCAAGTGTTGATTCGATAAAACGATACATTGGATGTTAGTCGGTTATATGAGATATAACCGGATTATTAAGTCAAATGTTGATTTAATAATTTAGTGTATAATTTTATATTTGATATACTAATTTACATTAACTAACATTTTTTCACTTAAGGATTTTTCTCACATGTGCACAACTTTATAATATATATGTGATATATATTAAAATGTGTTTTCTTTATGTATCACGGTTGTTGATACACATAACATGGGTGTGCAAGACATACACCATTCTATTTTAAATGGTGGTTACTAATTATTTAAGGTAATTAAAAATTAGTGGACCTTTTGTCACAAGCATGAAGCTTGTGGATGCTTTGACAAAGTCCACTAACTTTGTTTTACTTTAGATTTTTATTAAACTAACCATTTAGGATTAGCCATGGTAATGTCTCTACATGAGTTAGTATATGATACTCACTCACCATGTTTAGCTCACTCACTTGATCATTATCTTTCTCATTTTTATTTCTTCATCGTCTTCCTTGAGATAAAAAGCTCTCTAGGGTTTGATCCAAAGTGAGAAACATTGTGAGAAAACAAATTCTAAAGTGAACCCACTTCCTATTTCTCCATCCTCTACTATTCTAGCACTTTAATTTAGGGTGTTTGCTTCACTAATTCTCTAGTTAGTGAAGTAGTAGCTTGAGTTGGTATTCTCTCGACGTAGATCATCTTCGGCCTCAAAGATTTCAAGCAAGGATGCTTCTTTCGCCCCGTGAAGCCATGCAAGAGCCCGGGAGAACCATGATCGCAGCGAAGGTACTACAACAAAGAGCTTTAGAAGTGAAGGACCGATCTACATAGGTTGTATTTCATATTCACTTAGTGGTAAATGTTATTTACTTGCATGTGAAACCCTAATTATCTAGCAAAGATCTTGTTTAGGGTTATTCGGCACGGCTAAAATTTTAAACGGGCATGGTTGATGCCTTATAGAACCTTATTAGAGTGCATAGTAACCCTACAACATGTACACCCACACATCTCGCCATAGATGCATATACCCCTAAGTGGTATTGTTTGACATGTGATATTGAGACGTTGCTTATTCTGCTATTACGCTTATGAAATGCATAATACATACTTGCTTACAGGTAGATACTTATACGTTGCTACAGTCACATGTACACCTCATATGATGCTGCACTTGTTTTTCGGAGAATTTGGGAACCGCATGATATATTTTAAACCGGATTCATTTAAAAGAGCTGTTTTCCCTTAATATGCTCATATTACTGTTTTATATTAACATGTACACCCACATACTCTGCTACAGCTACATGTACATGTAACCCTTCGAAAATCGTTTAGGCAGTTTTTCGTTAATCGGCTAATTTTTCGGCTTTTTCTGTAAAAAGTCAAATTAGGTATTTTTCATTGTAGACCTAATTATACAAAATTTAGACAAGATATTACTATAATTTTGTCACTAAAATGTCACTTATAATTTTCTAGTTAAATAAAAAAAAAATTCGTAATTAATTATTTTTTAAATTATTTTAAGCCTTTTTAAATACATTAAATTAGTGATAAATACAAATTTAATTGGGTAAATTTCATAATTAGGAGTCTTTATAAGCTAAAATATGGTGTTAATAAAATTATATCATGGCTTGCAAACTTTTAGTTTTTTGGTGGGAAAATTATGAAAAAAATGATGAAAAAAGGGTTTTTTTTGTAAAAAGGTTGACATGAAAGCATTAAATGATATTATGGGGTGTTTTGGGACCTAGAAACTTCTCATAATTTCCCCATTTCCTCTCCCATGCTGCTGGCCGACCCCTCTTGCTGCAGATTTCCCCACTTCCTCACTTCATTTTGGCTTCATTTTCTTGCTAAAATCCTTTAAAAATCAACAAATTTCATTCACCCATTCAAAGCCTAACCCTAATCCATTCTCTCTTCAACCCAAATTAGTTCAAAAACATGATGAAAGGAGGCTTTCTTGGTGACTTGATCATGCTAGGATTCAATTGGTGAGGTAAAATCCTAAACTAGTTGCTAATTTGTAGTTAGTTTATGCTAAATTAGATGTTTAAAGTGTTAATTTCATTATAATGGGTTGTCTTGAAAATTCAAGAATGGGTTTTGATGTTGAGTTAGGGTTTGAAACATGGTGGTAAAAATTAAGTTAGGGTTTTGGTTATATAATTGATTAGAATGGTTAATTGTGTAATGATATGCTTGCTAAATCGACAAATTTCGATGTTCGCATCAAATCGGTATTGAATTTGCTTACTAGATTTTTACGAAAATTAGAATGCGATCAAATTGTGTTATGTTAGCGATTTAATTAGCTTCGTATAGGACTATTAGAGTGCGCGAACGCGGGGTTTCGTCTAGTTGGGTTGTAGTTTTGTCGATTTCCCCGAAATGACGATTCTAGTTAACGATTAGCGATTTTCGTGCGTTTTTCCGCGCACCGAGTGCATGCTATGATTAATACGAGAGCGTGGATAATTGTATGTTGTGACTTACATTGTGTTAGGTTTTATAATTTTATGCTTGATATTGTGCAAATATAGGATCGATCGGAGAAACAATGGACACGGCGCGAAAGGGCAAGGCGGTGGCCGGATCGGATTAGCGGAGATTTCAGGTGAGTAGATTTATTCATCTATGGGGGAATCGTCTGGATGGCGCGATGCGCCCCCTAGTTAGGATTACCCTACTCTTTGCAAGATTCATATTGTTAGCTAGCTTATCCATTCATGTACACTGCATACCCTTATAGCGAACAGTATATTAGATTGAATGGACATTCATCCATACTTATGCGATATCACTTTGTAGGACACGAACACCATTACCATTGGCACCTGTTGCATGCGCACTATTCATGTGACACACACGCCTTTGGTAATTGCCATGTCACGTGCACTATAGAACCGTTTATCATAATATCGCCACTTGCATTCATACTTGATATATGAAATTTCATAGCATACGTATACCTCGCATCATCATCATATTTATATAGATTTCTAGCAAAATTCACATCGTATGCATTGATATCATAGACATTTATCATACATAACATGTGGACATTATGATTTTCTTGAGGATTTCAGTATTGCTGCGATTTCTGGATTTTTGGGGAATACCGCAAGAATTTAACAAAACCTTATATTTATCATTTTCAAAACAAAGTTGCGGTTTTCTCGTGATGTATGTGTCGTCCACCATGAGTTTTCATGTTTTCTGTTGGATTTCGAGACCCGATTCGAGGAGTGGATGAACCGTCTCGGGTACATGGTGGGCCCGGTATGGTACCCCGGGGCAAGAAGATCGAGTTGTAGACGATGAGCCTGGCAGGGGAAGGCTACCTACCGGTGATGTCCGGCGCGGCGGATATCCGGAGGATACCGACCGTTATCGTGAGATTTATGATATGGGCCGATCCGGACTGACGGAGCCCGATATTGAGACAAATATGATTCCTATTTGGTGTCGATGCTTGACACGGGTTTTCAGATGATTTCTTGATGGTATTTAGCTATTATACAGATATTCATGTTCTAAAGTTAAGAATTCAATACCCGTAGCATTTAAAACACTTAAAGACTTAATAATGATATTGCATACCTGTGCATGCATACTAGAGATAGTATATCACATATGGACATACATGTTGTGGTGCATTGCGTGCATTCTTACGATTGCCTTATTAGATGTTATATTTACTCACGAGCTGGCAACTCACCCCCGTTGTGCCACAGTGTCTTGCAGGTCGGACCCGTCAGTCTTGTAGCGGCGGGTTATCTTATCATCAACTCATTTTGCTCAGACTCGCGACATCGCCCGTAGGTGGGTTGCGAGCACACTTTATTTCTTTTTGCTTTATCATTGTATCTAGTATTCTCCATCTACCACTTTATGTTGTATATGCGACCTAGTGATGAGACTGAGAGATTTGTATATTTGTGGTTTCTTTTGGGTCGAGCTCACTTGAGCCGACGTGTGTTTTCTGGTATTTTGCATTTCTTTTATGCCCTTTTTCTTGATATTACTATTATATTGCATGTGGTTGAAATCCGCCTTGGGCGAAGAGCTAGCTCCCGCTTGGGGATGCCATTTTTATGATTACAGGTTTATTATCTTGTTGTACCCATTTTGGGGGGTAGAAAATACAGGGGAGACTCTTCCGAAATTTTCGGAAATTTTTGATGTTTTTTTTTTTGATTCTATGCAACTTAATTGATTTAAAAACCGTTTTCATTGAAGGTTTTCCTTCACTCTCTTTGATTTTGGGTTAGATTTCTGGGCTTTGGCTGACTTAGGTTACGGTACGCCTTTAGACGTCTCGTAATCTAAGTGCCAGTCACGTTCCGTACTTTCGGTTCGTGACAAAGTTGGTATCAGAGCGTAGGTTTTACCTTTCTGAGTGTAGGACGACCTTGGTAGATGGAGTAGGTGACTTAAGAAGAGTGGCGTAGCGTGGGTATGATCCGCGGCATACTTACGATACGGTACTCCGCCTAGGTGACCTTAGGACATAATTGCTTGTATTTCCTTTCTTGATTCCTTGCATTCCTTGATTCAATTGCAATGTCCTTATCAGTCCTGTTTCTTATTCTAGCTTCGATGCCGCCAAAGACTACGAGAGCTCAGCGGGCTGCCGCTAGGGATGAGATTCGAGCGGGCTCGTCTGAGGCGAGGATCGAGCGGGAGGATACGCCTACCCCTCAGGGTCATACTGATCCGCCTTATCCTGACCGTATTGCCAGATTAGAGGCCGGCATGCAAGAGTTGCGGCAGATGATGGGATCTTTAGTTGAGTCCAGCCGGGCACAGAGATCCGAGGACGTTCCTTCCACCGCACAGACCACGATCGTACCTGCTGCACAGATGGTCACTCCTGCTGCTACTACGGAGACTATCCCTGTTTCACTACAGGAGTTCATGAGATTGAGACCTCCAGCTTTTACCGGTATAGATGCGACAGAGGACCCACAGGCATTTCTTGATAGGATGGCTCAGATTTGCCGTTCGTTGAGGTGTTCTGATGATAGATTGGTGGAGTTTGTGAGTTTTCGTCTGGAGGGTCTTTCCCAGACATGGTACGACTCAGTAGAGAGAGGCCGAGCTGCAGTCTGCCTTCTATGACCTGGGATGAGTTTACATCTGCATTTCTTGATCGTTTTCTTCCGGAGAGTGTCCGAGATGCTCGAGCCCGTAGTTTTGAGTCTTTGCGCAAGACTCCTGGGATGACAGTGTCGGAGTATGATATACAGTTTACCCAGTTGTCTCGATATGCTCCGTACCTAGTCGACACAGAAGAGAAGAGAATAAAGAGGTTTGTACGAGGGCTTGATACACAGCTATTCCTTGCCATCGGCACCCAGCACTTTGATACATACGCTGCCGCGATGGATGCAGCCTTACTTTTGGAGGAGCGTATTTCTGAGACTCCGGTCGTTTCTGGGCCGAAGAGGATCCGTACTGATACGCCAGCTCAGCGGCAGATGGGCAGACATCATGATAGATTATTTCCGGGAGATGGCGGAGGCAGAGGATTGAGACGGGGTCAGTTATTTGGTTCATATCCACAGACCCAGCAGTCGTCTCCAGGATGTTTTCGGTGTGGGAGTCAGTACCACCGTGTCAGAGACTGTACCATGGGACGTCCGGGCGCGGCGACAGTCCCGCATGTGACTTTACCACCCTCACCACCTTCGCAGAGAGCTTTACTTCCTACTCCTGATGATGCTTCACGCCAGCCAGATGCTTCTATAGGCCGTGGGCGTGGCGGTCCAGTTCAGAGAGGACGAGGCGACAGAGGCAGAGGCCGAGGTAGAGGCAGAGCACAGCCAGCTATTAGTGGTGGACAGGCCCGAGTGTTCGCGTTGACTCCTCAGGATGCACAGGCATCCAATGCCGTCATGACAGGTACTCTGCCAGTATGTTCTTTGGATGCACGGGTATTATTTGATCCAGGCTCCACACATTCCTATGTTTCCACGTATTTTGCACCGAGGTTGGGCCGAGAGTCTTCTCCGTTAGATCAGCCGCTTGTCGTTATTACCCCAGTAGGCGAGTCTTTTGTTGCCCGTTTTGTGTACCGATCGTGTTCCGTTCGAATCGGGGAGAGAGATTCTTCAGTTGATTTGATTCTCCTCGATATGCTAGACTTTGACGTTCTTCTTGGTATGGACTGGCTAGCCACCTGTTATGCATCCGTGGACTGCCGTGAAAAGGCAGTCAGATTCAGTTTTCCTGGTGAGCCGGTTCTTATTATTCAGGGAGATCGTAGTGCTACCCTTCCCAGCTTGATTTCTTTTCTTCGCGCTGGTCAGCTCTTAAGGAAAGGGTGTCAGGGATTCTTAGCCTATATTTGTGATACTAGCTCCACAGAGGTTCCGTTGGACCAGGTCCCTGTTGTGAGAGAGTTTCCTGAGGTATTCCCTGACGAGCTACCTGGTCTGCCACCAGAGCGCGAGATTGAGTTCTGTATTGACTTGATCCCTGGCACGGGGCCTATCTCTATACTGCCTTATCGGATGGCCCTGGCGGAGCTGAGAGAGCTAAAGGATCAGTTACAGGACTTGCTGGACAAAGGACTTATCCGACCGAGTGTGTCACCTTGGGGTGCTCCCGTCCTGTTTGTTAAGAAGAAGGACGGAAGTATGCGTTTATGCATTGATTATCGTCAGCTGAACCGGGTTACTGTGCGGAACAGATATCCCCTACCCCGCATTGATGACTTATTCGATCAGCTCCAGGGTGCAGGGTTCTTCTCGAAGGTTGATTTACGGTCAGGTTATCACCAGTTGCGGGTTCGGAAGGAGGATATTCCGAAGACCGCTTTCCGTACTCGATATGGTCATTATGAGTTCTTGGTGATGTCGTTCGGGCTCACCAATGCCCCGGCAGCATTTATGGATTTGATGAACCGCGTATTCAGGCCGTATCTCGATCAGTTCATCATTGTGTTCATTGACGACATCTTGGTTTATTCTTGGAGCCGGGAGGAGCATTTGCAGCACTTACGTATCACATTGCAGACTTTGAGGGAGCATCAGCTGTTCGCCAAATTTTCCAAGCGCGCTTTCTGGTTAGACAGTGTCGACTTCTTGGGTCATGTGGTGACGAGAGACGGTATTTGTGTGGACCCGAAGAAGATCGAGGCAGTTCAGCGTTGGCCTAGACCAGTATCAGTTACAGTGGTTCGCAGCTTTCTAGGTCTGGCCGGCTATTATCGACGTTTTGTCCAGGATTTCTCCCGCATTGTTGCACCGTTGACCGGGTTAACCCGGAAGGGGGTTCCTTTTGATTGGACCCAGGCATGTGAGGATAGTTTCCAGCAGTTGAAGACTCGTCTGACTACTGCACCAGTGTTAGCATTGCCTTCAGGATCAGGTGGGTTCGTGGTATATTGTGATGCTTCTAGAGTGGGGCTGGGATGTGTATTGATGCAGCATGACCGAGTTATCGCGTATGCTTCTCGGCAGCTGAGGAAACACGAGCAGAACTACCCCACCCATGATTTAGAGATGGCTGCAGTGGTATTTGCACTTAAGATCTGGAGACATTACCTATACGGTGAGTCGTGCCAGATATTCACTGACCACAAGAGTTTGAAGTATATCTTCCAGCAGCGAGACTTGAACCTGAGACAGCGCCGATGGATGGAGTTGGTGAAGGATTATGACTGTGAGATTCTATACCATCCGGGCAAGGCGAATGTGGTGGCAGATGCTTTGAGTAGGAGGCCCGGAGGTAGCTTATCTTGTTTGAGCGCAGTGCAGATGCAGTCGACGGCGGATTGGCAGGCCTTATGTGATAGCAGAGTGCAGTTCGAGTTTACTCCTACAGGGGGACAGCTGGCCCATTTCAGAGCACGCCCACAGTTACTTGACCGTATCTGCGAGGCACAGTCCGGCGATGCCCGTACATTAGAGATTATTGAGCAGATTCGGCAGGGCAGAGTTTCTGAATTCGTGATTGATGATCAGGGGATACTTCGATTTGGGACTCGACTGTGCGTGCCAGATTCAGAGGGACCGAGGCGTGATATTCTTGAGGAGGCACATAGATCAGTATACAGTGTTCACCCAGGTTCCACCAAGATGTACCGTGATTTGAGAGAGGTTTACTGGTGGGACGGGATGAAGAAGGATATTACAGACTTTGTGTCGAGATGCCTGACTTGTCAGCAAGTCAAGGCCGAGCACCAGAGGCCAGCCGGCGAGTTACATCCTTTGCCCATCCCTGAGTGGAAGTAGGAGCGGGTCTCCATGGACTTCGTTGTGGGTCTACCCAGGACCAGTCGAGGGTATGACTCTATTTGGGTGATTGTGGATCGACTGACGAAAGCGGCTCACTTTCTGCCAGTGAAGACCACTTTTGGATTTTCTCAGTACGCCCAGGTTTATATTGATGAGATAGTGCGACTGCATGGTGTTCCGACTTGCATCGTGTCCGACCGTGGCACCCAGTTTACCAGCCGATTGTGGCAGAAACTTCAGGAAGCTTTGGGCACCCGATTGAGTTTTAGCACAGCCTTTCATCCGCAGACTGACGGTCAGTCGGAGCGTACGATTCAGACTCTTGAGGACATGCTCAGAGCTTGTGTTTTAGATTTCGGTGGTAGCTGGGATCGTCATTTGCCTTTGATCGAGTTTTCCTACAATAATAGCTTCCAGGAGACGATTCAGATGGCACCTTTCGAGGCTTTATATGGGAGGAGATGTCGATCTCCTGTATGTTGGACAGAGCTTAGGGAGAGCAGTATTTTGGGGCCTCAGATCGTACAGGAGATGACCGAGAAGATACAGCTGATTTGGGACAGGATGAGAGCGGCACAGTGCAGGCAGAAATCTTATGCTGACAAGCGTCGTCGCCGACTCGAGTTCGCTGTTGGCGATCATGTTTTCCTGAAGGTCTCTCCGATGAAAGGTGTGATGAGATTTGGGCGGAAAGGGAAACTGAGTCCTAGATATGTTGGTCCTTTCGAGATCCTAGAGCGTGTTGGTCCAGTCGCTTATCGGTTAGCTCTTCCGCCCAGCTTCCCCGATGTTCACCCCGTATTCCACGTCTCGATGCTCCGCAAGTACCTTCATGATCCTTCCCAGGCGATTCAGCATCAGACGATCCAGTTAGAGTGTGATCTTTCTTTCACCGAGCAGCCGGTTGTCATTTTGGATCGGCAGGTGAAGAAATTGAGGTCGAAGGTTATATCATCCGTCAAGGTCCTTTGGCGTGGCC
Organism: Agapanthus africanus; assembly: GCA_030015575.1. Lineage (NCBI taxonomy): Eukaryota > Viridiplantae > Streptophyta > Magnoliopsida > Asparagales > Amaryllidaceae > Agapanthus > Agapanthus africanus. The sequence goes on along the minus strand of JASDDO010000014.1, from coordinate 465,467,612 downwards.
CGAACAGCGAGGAGGTCACCTGGGAGACCGAGGTCGAGATGAGGAAGAGATATCCCCATCTTTTTGAAGGTACGCGTAGTTAAATTCTAAATTCGGGGACCGAATTTCTTTAAGGGGGGGAAGATTGTAACCCTTCGAAAATCGTTTAGGCAGTTTTTCGGTAATCGGCTAATTTTTCGGCTTTTTCCGTAAAAAGTCAAATTAGGTATTTTTCATTGTAGACCTAATTATACAAAATTTAGACAAGATATTACTATAATTTTGTCACTAAAATGTCACTTATAATTTTCTAGTTAAATAAATAAAAAATTCGTAATTAATTATTTTTTTAATTATTTTAAGCCTTTTTAAATACATTAAATTAGTGATAAATACAAATTTAATTGGGTAAATTTCATAATTAGGAGTCTTTATAAGCTAAAATATGGTGTTAATAAAATTATATCATGGCTTGCAAACTTTTAGTTTTTTGGTGGGAAAATTATGAAAAAAATGATGAAAAAAGGGTTTTTTTGTAAAAAGGTTGACATGAAAGCATTAAATGATATTATGGGGTGTTTTGGGACCTAGAAACTTCTCATAATTTCCCCATTTCCTCTCCCATGCTGCTGGCCGACCCCTCTTGCGGCAGATTTCCCCACTTCCTCACTTCATTTTGGCTTCATTTTCTTGCTAAAATCCTTTAAAAATCAACAAATTTCATTCACCCATTCAAAGCCTTACCCTAATCCATTCTCTCTTCAACCCAAATTAGTTCAAAAACATGATGAAAGGAGGCTTTCTTGGTGACTTGATCATGCTAGGATTCAATTGGTGAGGTAAAATCCAAAACTAGTTGCTAATTTGTAGTTTGTTTATGCTAAATTAGATGTTTAAAGTGTTAATTTCATTATAATGGGCTGTCTTGAAAATTCAAGAATGGGTTTTGATGTTGAGTTAGGGTTTGAAACATGGTGGTAAAAATTAAGTTAGGGTTTTGGTTATATAATTGATTAGAATGGTTAATTGTGTAATGATATGCTTGCTAAATCGACAAATTTCGATGTTCACATCAAATCGGTATTGAATTTGCTTACTAGATTTTTACGAAAATTAGAATGCGATCAAATTGTGTTATGTTAGAGATTTAATTAGCTTCGTATAGGACTATCAGAGTGTGCGAACGCGGGGTTTCGTCTAGTCGGGTTGTAGTTTTGTCGATTTCCCCGAAATGACGATTCTAGTTAACGATTAGCGATTTTCGTGCGTTTTTCCGCGCACCGAGTGCATGCTATGGTTAATACGAGAGCGTGGATAATTGTATGTTGTGACTTACATTGTGTTAGGTTTTATAATTTTATGCTTGATATTGTGCAAATATAGGATCGATCGGAGAAACAATGGACACGGCGCGAAAGGGCAAGGCGGTGGCCGGATCGGATTAGCGGAGATTTCAGGTGAGTAGATGTATTCATCTATGGGGGAATCGTCTGGATGGCGCGATGCGCCCCCTAGTTAGGATTACCCTACTCTTTGCAAGATTCATATTGTTAGCTAGCTTATCCATTCATGTACACTGCATACCCTTATAGCGAACAGTATATTTGATTGCATGGACATTCATCCATACTTATGCGATATCACTTTGTAGGACACGAACACCATTACCATTGGCACCTGTTGCACGCGCACTATTCATGTGACACACACGCCTTTGGTAATTGCCATGTCACGTGCACTATAGAACCGTTTATCATAATATCGCCACTTGCATTCATACTTGATATATGAAATTTCATAGCATACGTATACCTCGCATCATCATCATCATATTTATATAGATTTCTAGCAAAATTCACATCGTATGCATTGATATCATAGACATTTATCATATATAACATGTGGACATTATGATTTTCTTGAGGATTTCAGTATTGCTGCGATTTCTGGATTTTTGGGGAAAACCGCAAGAATTTATCAAAACCTTATATTTATCATTTTCAAAACAAAGTTGCGGTTTTCTTGTGATGTATGTGTCGTCCACCATGAGTTTTCATGTTTTCTGTTGGATTTCGAGACCCGATTCGAGGAGTGGATGAACCGTCTCGGGTACATGGTGGGCCCGGTATGGTACCCCGGGGCAAGAAGATCGAGTTGTAGACGATGAGCCTTGCAGGGGAAGGCTACCTACCGGTGATGTCTGGCGCGGCGGATATCCGGAGGATACCGACCGTTGTCGTGAGATTTATGATATGGGCCGATCCGGACTGACGGAGCCCGATATTGAGACAGATATGATTCTTATTTGGTGTCGATGCTTGACACGGGTTTTCAGTTGATTTCTTGATGGTATTTAGCTATTATACAGATATTCATGTTCTAAAGTTAAGAATTCAATACCCGTAGCATTTAAAACACTTAAAGACTTAATAATGATATTGCATACCTGTGCATGCATACTAGAGATAGTATATCACATATGGACATACATGTTGTGGTGCATTGCGTGCATTCTTACGATTGCCTTATTAGATGTTATATTTACTCACGAGCTGGCAACTCACCCCCGTTGTGCCACAGTGTCTTGCAGGTCGGACCCGTCAGTCTTGTAGCGGCGGGTTATCTTATCATCAACTCATTTTGCTCAGACTCGCGACATCGCCCGTAGGTGGGTTGCGAGCACACTTTATTTCTTTTTGCTTTATCATTGTATCTAGTATTCTCCATCTACCACTTTATATTGTATATGCGACCTAGTGATGAGACTGAGAGATTTGTATATTTGTGGTTTCTTTTGGGTCGAGCTCACTTGAGACGACGTGTGTTTTCTGGTATTTTGCATTTCTTTTATGCCCTTTTTCTTGATATTACTATTATATTGCATGTGGTTGTAATCCGCCTTGGGCGAAGAGCTAGCTCCCGCTTGGGGATGCCATTTTTATGATTACAGGTTTATTATCTTGTTGTACCCATTTTGGGGGGTAGAAAATACAGGGGAGACTGCCGAAATTTTCGGAAATTTTTGATGTTTTTTTTTGATTCTATGCAACTTAATTGATTTAAAAACCGTTTTCATTTAAGGTTTTCCTTCACTCTCTTTGATTTTGGGTTAGATTTCTGGGCTTTGGCTGACTTAGGTTACGGTACGCCTTTAGACGTCTCGTAATCTAAGTGCCAGTCACGTTCCGTACTTTCGGGTCGTGACAGTACATCATGCCTACATACTGATATGTACACCCACATATCTTGCTATAGTTGCATATACCCCTAAGTGGTATTGTATTGACATGTGATATTGGGACGTTGATTATTGTGCGGATTTGTACTTTTGGGTTTTTAATGTGGCAGTTTTCATGTATAGTGACCCAATTTAGGGTTTTGGCTATGTTTTTCCGGTATTTGGATTCTTGGTTTTGAATTATGGTATTGTATTTGGTCGTTGAATGTTTTTATGTCAATGACGAGATACAATACCATAACTCAAAACCAAGAATCCAAATACCGGAAAAACATAGCCAAAACCCTAAATTGGGTCGCTATACATGAAAACTGCCACATTAAAAAACCAAAAGTATAAATCCGCACAATAATCAACGTCCCAATATCACATGTCAATACAATACCACTAGGGGTTTATGCAACTGTCCAATGCAACTGACGTGCAGGACAATAACAACTAGTGTGTAAAACGTATATCCAGTGCAACAACTATGCACAAAATGAAAATACCCAGTAGGTGCAGCCATGGTGCACGAAATACCATGTTCTAAAACTCAATCATAAAAACTCATGCCACCCATGTTCACTGCACCATCCAATAAAACAGTGAACATGGGTGGCATGTGTTTTTATGATTGAGTTTTAGGACATGGTATTTCGTGCACCATGGCTGCACTTACTGGGTATTTACATTTTGTGCATAGTTGTTGAACTGGATATACGTTTTACACACTAGTTGTTATTGTCGTGCACGCCAGTTGCATTGGACAGTTGCATATACCCCTAAGTGGTATTGTATTGACATGTGATATTGGGACGTTGATTATTGTGCGGATTTGTACTTTTAGGTTTTTAATGTGGCAGTTTTCATGTATAGCGACCCAATTTAGGGTTTTGTCTATGTGGAGTCTAGGGCGTATATATTTTGAGTTACTTTATCACGACCCAAAAATAGTAGCTCGCGACCAGCCCTTAAATCAAGCGACGTCTACAGGCGTAACGTAATTCAAGTAAGCTGAAACCCAGAAATCTAAACCATTTTAAGAAATAAAGATACAATAAATCATGTTATGTCTTTTGAAAAAAAAGGTTTAGATTTCTGGGTTTCAGCTTACTTGAATTACGTTACGCCTGTAGACGTCGCGTGATTTAAGGGTTGGTCGCGAGCTGATATTTTTAGGTCATGACAAAGTTGGTATCAAAGCCGACAATCTGTGTAAGTGTAACATACGCATCACCAATATTGGTGTAGGTGTACTAACACAGGAATAAGAAATACAATGAGAATGGCATGAATGCAGCACAATGCATATGGTGAATCAAGTGCTATGAGGTATACATATCAACAAAACCAAGTCGGTGAATCTATCAATCGGCATCCAGCCTCACAACATCACATACGGCACAATCCATCGTACGACATCCTCTAATCAGGGGTATGGATAAATCAACAAGTAAAACTCATCGCGTATGGTTATTTAACGTACGACGGCATTAACCAAATAGGGATTCTATGAACCTATACCACATCGGGGGTACGGATCTAAGTCTCGTACGGCATATCACTCATTATGCAATCATTATCCATATCAATTTATATACCTATCTCTCAGGTCACATCCATGTCGAACTCGTATCAGGGACCTACAAAGGTATCAACAATCACATCTCGACTCGAATCTATATAACGACATATCACACTAAGTCATCATAATCACATCGTATTCATCACATTAAATAAGCATCACACTTGTTCTCTTTTAATTCGTACCTATCATTATTCACTTATCATTTCATATTCTCATAAATCAATATGTTCTTTAGCATCGAATCCTACATATTATCGTTTGTAAATCCTACAATCATGTACGTCGAATATCATTTATCAGGATAACATAAACAAACGATATTCCATATCAATGGTTGCGGGGGTGCTATACGCCATCCACCCGACTTCTCCCGTAGATATAAATCTACACACCTGCTAAATTGATCGCTTAGCCGTAGTCGATGCGCTTCGTCATCTCGGAATCCACGCAAAGGTACCTACAATCAATACCAAATCGCAAAGCTATCAACATCAAGTTCCGAAATCCAATACGGCACGCGGTGCGCTCATAGGTTAGAAACTATAGCCTGCGCATGCAAAACAACCAAACAACTCTCGTCGTTGACGTAAAAACGTCCATTGACCAAATACAATACCATAACTCAAAACCAAGAATCGAAATACCGGAAAAACATAGCCAAAACCCTAAATTGGGTCGCTATACATGAAAACTGCCACATTAAAAACCCCAAAGTACAAATCCGCACAATAATCAATGTCCCAATATCATATGTCAATACAATAAATCATGTTATGTCTTTTGAAAAAAAAGGTTTAGATTTCTGAGTTTCAGCTTACTTGAATTACGTTACGCCTGTAGACGTCGCGTGATTTAAGGGCTGGTCGCGAGCTAATATTTTTGGGTCGTGACAAAGTTGGTATCAGAGCCGGCAATCTGTGTAAGTGTAACATACGCATCACCGATAATGGTGTAGGTGTACTAACGCAGGAATAAGAATAGCATGAATGCAGCACAATGCATATGGTGAATCAAATGCTATGAGGTATACTTATCAACATGACCGAGTCGGTGAATCTATCAATCGGCATCCAGCCTCACAACATCACGTACGGTACAATCCTTCGTACGACATCCTCTAATCAGGGGTATGGATAAATCAATAAGTAAAACTCATCGCGTACGGTAATCTAACGTACGGCGGCATTAACCAAATAGGGATTCTATCAACCTATACCATATCGAGGGTACAGATCTAAGTCTCGTACGACATATCACTCATTATGCAATAATTATCCATATCAATTTATATACCTATCTCTCAGGTCACATCCATATCGAACTCGTATCAGGGGACCTACAAAGGTATCAACATTCACATCTCGACTCGAATATATATAACGACATATTACACTAAGTCATCATAATCACATCGTATTATCGTTCATCACATTAAATAAGCATCACACTTGTTCTCTTTTAATTCGTACCTATCATTATTCACTTATCATTTCATATTCTCATATATCAATATGTTCTTTAGCATTAACTCCTATTATATTATCGTTTGTAAATCCTACAATCATGTCCATCACATATCATTTATCAGGATAATATAAACAAACGATATTCCATATCAATGGTTGCGGGGGTGCTATACGCCATCCACCCGACTTCCCCCGTAGATATAAATCTACTCACCTGCTAAACTCCTCGCTTAGCCGTAGTCGATGCGCTTCGTCATCTCGGAATCCATGCAAAGGTACCTACAATCAATACCAAATCGCAAAGCTATCAACATCAAGTTCTTAAATCCAATACGGCATGCGGTATGCTCATAGGCTAGAACCTATAGCCTGCGGATGCAAAACAACCAAAAAATTCTCGTCGTTGACGTAAAAACGTCTAACGACCAAATACAGTACCATAACTCAAAACCAAGAATCCAAATACCGGAACAACATAGCCAAAACCCTAAATTGGGTCGCTATACATGAAAACTGCCACATTAAAAATCCAAAAGTATAAATCCGCACAATAATCAACGTCCCAATATCACATGTCAATACAATACCACTTAGGGGTATATGCAACTATAGCAAGATATGTGGGTGTACATGTCATTAGGTAGGCATGATGGACATGTAGCTGTAGCAGAGTATGTGGGTGTACATGTCAATATAAAACAACAATATGAGCATATTAATGGAAAACCGCTCTTTTAAATGAATCCGGTTTAAAATATATCACGCGGTTCCCAAATTCTCTGAAAAACAAGTGCAGCATCATATGCGGTGTACATGTGACTGTAGCAACATATAAGTATCTACTTGTAAGCAAGTATGTATGATGCATTTCATAAGCGCAATAGTACAATAAGTAACGTCTCAATATCATATGTCAAACAATACCCCTTAGGGGTATATGCAGCTATAGCGAGATGTGTGGGTGTACATGTCAGTATGTAGGTATGATGTACATGTAGCTGTGGAAGAGTATGTGGGTGTACATATCAATATATCATGCAACCTAGCATAGTGATATGAACATGGCCGTTTATCATAACATGATATAGCAATTCTACTGTGTAAGTGACATAGTAATTATCGATGAAGAAGTGTGTGCGCCGGCATATCTTGCTATAGTTGCATATACCCCTAAGTGGTATTGTATTGACATGTGATATTGGGACATTGATTATTGTGCGGATTTGTACTTTTGGGTTTTTAATGTGGTAGTTTTCATGTATAGCGACCCAATTTAGGGTTTTGGCTATGTTTTTCCAAATCTACACTTCATGTTTAACCATTTAACACATCAAAACCCTAACTAATAAACTGTAATGTGGTATAAAAAATTATACCGATCGATTTGTGTACTTCGGTCTTTAGCTATCATTCCACGCCCCTCGCGGCATCTCCGATCTCCGGTCTCCTCGTCGAAGTGACACCACATCAACGAATCTTTATACGGGCTCCCACTACAAACTGAAGCAACCCGGACATGAAGTTTGTTAGCCGACATGTCCAAGATGAAGTAGAGAGAGTGTAGGAATACTTTGTCTCAAAGCACCCAAAGGTTTGGATGGAGGTAAATTGAAGTTGCCAAGGAGATGAGAAGAAAATGTGAGCTATTGAAATTCTTTTTCTTGAAAAAGGGGGTCGGCCAAACTCAAGAAGAATTGGCTCTGGGGATTTTCGAATTCTTCATTGTGAATGTGAATGGGTGAGTGGTGAATGTATGCAAATGAATAAATTAATCCCCACAAGATATTGCCAGCAACACAACCAATATCCACAAGAAGAAAACCTTGTCATAATAAATTAATGCACACAAAAATATCAACTCAAAATATACGTTCCGCCTAGACGACGTGTGAACATCCTTTGTCCGTACATCACTCCGGTCGGTATCCCCACGATAACCGCCGAGTCCAAATACTATCATCGGTAGGTAGTGGTCTCTCTGTCAGGCTTATCGTCTACACCACGAAATCACCACTCGCCCCGGGGTACCATATCGGGTCCACCATGTACCCGCAGACGGTGCCTCCCACTCCTCGAATCGGGTTTCACATGCTAATCTCAGAACCGAGAAAACACATGGTGGACGCACTGAAATATCATATCAAGAGAAACTGGGTTTTCAAACAACACATAATTTCTTGAAAACATCCCGCATTTCTCAAATCCAGAAATCACATGAAAACTATATCTCGATGCATAAATCCATGTAAATGTGATATATGCAACATAAAAATAATATTTAATTAGGGAAAAATCTATGTGAACCAAAACTTCCAATTGTCCCCCAAAGCCCGCGCACTAGCACTATTATAGTTAAATTATGTGCCGGCAAGTTTATACGGAAGTTTGATCACAATCGGGTTAAAACGGAAATTACCGACTATTTTAACCTAAAACAGAAAAATTCATATAACGATTTCAGAAACGTTACACCACTGCGAGTAAGAGTTACTCCTGGGTGAATTTTACACATCAAAATTAGTCGATCAAGTGGGTGTCTAGAAAGGTGTTAACGGGGTCACTCCCCTGGGAAAATAAGGTTTATTTTAAATAGGTCCGTGCGAAAGCACGGGGAACCTTCCTCAAAGTACCGGCACTGGCCTGGCTGAATGATTGGCGAACTTGTAAGGGGTAATTATGTAGTTATATGTATGCCCTAGAGGCCATTACTATACATAGGATGTATATAGTAGTGGATGCTGGGACATATATAGGGAGGACTTTCTTGCTCGACATGATAGTATGCTATCTGGTTGCTCTTTATCTTAACGTGTACACTGATTGTCTCTCTGTTACATGTTGGTAAAGCCCTTAGGATATGTACTTGACTACCTGGACTATGATGCGGATCATACTAGTGGGGACATGGTAGTCCATAAGTACATCCTTCAAGGTCTCTAGTCGTGGGTGTATCGAGACGGGGCATCGATATACCAGAGTTGACTAGCGTATACCTTCTCGACCCATATGATGGGCGATGGATGACCCCATATCCATCGGTGTTTGACATCAAGGATGGTGTATGGGTGCTCAGTGGAGACTGGGTATACTGGACGGACTCGCCGAGAACTCCCAGATGGTATTATACCTTACGTCAGATGGCAGTTCTCTGGTGACACTGGTCCAGGTTTGTCTGTAGACCCGAGATCGTCATAGAGTCTTGTGTGATTCCCATTGTGCTTTGATTTCCACCTTACCACGTCCAAGAGGGCGTGCAAAACGGTGGTTTTTGGGTACAGTCCCGAATCACATGGAGGCAATGATTGATAGGAGGGGATTCGTCTCTCCCGGTATAGGGAGTTGATGTTGCGCTGTGTTCGATTGGCTATAACCGGAAATCCCTGGTCAGGGTTGCTGAGATTTACTGGTAAGTGTTACCAGTAGTTTCTCGAACTGTTATAGACCTCATATCGACACGACTTATCGAGCTACTGGGGTCTGACGTTTACCACCCCTAGGCGAGATATGCGACATATCAGACGAACAGACCGGACTGTACGGTAAGTGTTACTGGTTGGATTCACAGGAGTGTGAGCGGGCTTGCTCGTTGATCTTCTGATCGCTCAATACCCGGATGGCCGTTACGTTTAGCAGACTGCTTGCGGCTTGTGGGTGTTTGATATGATCATCACCTACTGCCGACGTATTGACGAGTCTTTAGAGTCCTACACAGAGGTTTACTGGCTCAAGCGAAACGAAATAGGAGCGCATATGAGATATGTGCGGGATCGAGAATAATACCAGTATGTGATACTGTATTCTATTCTCGTGATTTGTATCATCGGACGGTTAAATGTGATATAGCCGGGTTACCGAATCAAGTGTTGATTCGATATATTGATACACAAGATATTAGTCGGTTATATGCAGTATGACCGGATCATTAAATCAAGTGTTCATTTAATGATTTAATGTATAATTATATATTTGATATATTACTTTACATTAACTAGTATTTGTTCACTTAAGATTATTTTTCTCACTAGATTGTGCACATTGTATATATGATATATGTTTGTGAACTAGTTTGTATCATGTTTGATGATACATGCAAACTTGGGTGTGTGTATGCTTTAAACCATGTTTAGGTTAATGGTTAGGGTTTTAACTTATTTATTTATTCTTTTTATTTATTTTTGGCAAAAATAGAATGGTGGCTTTCTTTGTATTATACTTGAAGCTTCATGAAGTTTTGTATGCATCTTTGAAAAGTCTAACCATTTTGTTTTATGCCTTAACCTAACCATCAACCTAAACCTTAGTTTATTCTCTACACAAATCTCACCCATGGTTGCAACATGATAGACATCACTTGAATTTTCCTTTTAATTTAAATTCATTTTTCTTTCTTCTTCTTCATCTTCTTCATGAAGAAGAAAACCATTGCTAGAAAATTCCAAGTGATGAATCCAAGTGAGAAATTCAATTCCAAAGTGAACCCACTTCCTATTTATTCATCCTCTACCACTTGCCATGTAGTAGAGTGTGTTATCTTCACAAGTTTCATGACCAAGTGAAGTTGGAGCTTGAGTTAGAGTTGCCTCGACGTAGATCATCTTCGGTATCGAAGTCAACGACCTAGCCCGCTCATTTCTCCGAAGAAACCATCGCTAGTGTCCGGGATCCCGGTGATTGCAGCGAAAGGACGTCATCACGGGGCTAAAGAAGTGGAGGACCGGATCTGCAAAGGTTGTATTTCCGTTCACTTAGTAGCAAAGTTGTTTGCTTGCTTGTTTCTTTCGCTTATCCTCTAGTTAACGATCTAGGTTAGGGTTTCTCGGCACCTAAATTTTTGATTTTGGCATGGTTGATGCCTTGTGGAACCTCATGGGCGTTCCTAGGAAGCGTACAGTGGTATCAGAGCCTAGCTAGAGCTTTAGGCGAAGTGTAGACGATGTTAGAAATCCGTTCGAACCCCGAAACCCTAACCTTTAACCCTCTCTGTACATTTTCTGAAAATGTGGTTTTTTCCTAATTAAAAATACTCAAAAATATCAGCAGGTAATTATAAGGCACTGTGTGAAAAACGATCCAGTAACGCGCTTAAAGCGCCGCGTAATCGCGGCAGGAACATGCCTTCCGCGGCGGTTCCGCGGCGCAACAGTGCGTTTATGGTGCGCTTTCTACACAGTAACTTTTGTACGACTTTCCTGACATTTATGGGAATTTTTAATTCATACTCAAGAGTTGAGTTATCTGGGGTGTATTGGGGATTCGATGATTCGATCGGAAAGTTTAACTGCGTCTATGTGTTTTTCCGGGTAATTTTAGAATATGTTAAAAAGTTCGACCGGATATAAATACCCGATTTTTCCCCTGCTGGGAAATTTCCAAGTGTTGGATTTTTCCGTGGTTTAAGAACGTTCTAAGTAGTGCAAGTGACGCGATGGTTCCTCTAGAAGACAAAAAACGTTAACTCGATTATGTGACCGTCTTGAACTGCCCTTTGAACCTTAGGGTTTGGGGCAGTATGGCGTGCCACATGTGAGGTGTTGGCTTGACCCTTCTATGGCTGGACCGTTGGTACTGTGGCATGAAGTGAATGTTTTTAAACTTATTTCATGTGTTGAGCTGTTTTGGGAAAACTTGGGTCTTTGATAGTTCGATCGGAAAGTTTAACATTTTCTATTTATCTGGAATGTGATACAATATTTGGAATCCACAAGTGGTTATGAGATAACTGATTTGGATGTTATAAACATAGCAGTTTAGTCTCACTTGATCGGTTGCCGCGAAATTTTGATGTGATCAAAAATCCGTCGCAATCACGTAGCGTACGCGGATACTCGCCGGGTAAACTTAAAAGGCAGCTACACCCCATAGCCCCGACCAAGTGACTGTAGGAGAACCCCGTCGCCGAAAGCATCCGTTCGGGTGCTCGCGGCAGCGGTCTTCCGCCTTGGTGCACTTCGTCGACGGCATCGGGGGTGCGGCCGCCTAATAAAGTTTGCGACGAGCATTCGATCAAAATATCGGGAATCTTGTTGAATTGCCCGACTTGATATTGAAAAGATTTTTCGATAATGAGACTAAAATGCGGGGTTTATAATTGTTAGGCATGTGATGTCTAAGGAATTCAGATGGTTAGGCATGCGATGTCTGAGTAGGTTGCGGATTCCAACTATTGTAGCTTTACACTTTCTTTTCTGTGACCGTAAGTGTAATATGTGATATCGCCGGTTTCGTTGCTATATGTCAACGACAATTTGGATGGGCATATTTACTTACGTTGATGACATGTGATGTTATGTATTGCTGGATATGTTATATTGGATCGTCGTGTTTTGATAGCCGGGGTTTTTTATGTGAGATGAGTGTTTTTATTTTTCATTCATGTAAAAACTTGTATGTAATATTCTTTTATTGGGGCACTTCCAGGTTGCGGAAGATGTCAACATTTGTATATTATTTACTTTTCCGCATTAGGTAGACCCAAGGCGGGGAGCACAAGTAACTGGGTTCTAGGGACCAGTGGGAGACCATCTCGAGGAGTCGAGACCGGGTCTCCTAACCGTAGAATTGGCAGTGTTGCTTGCCGCTCTCTAGGGGTCTAGGGATGTGGGTTTGGCTATTCATCGCGACCGTGGAATCCGTGTTTTATACAGGCTTGTATTGAAAACACGGACGTCCTAGTATACCCAATATTTCATATATGTTTCTTCTGCTGCGATATCTGTGATGTGATCATTTGATATGTTGTGATAGATACCGTATATAGTATATACGATATATTATATAGACGTTACTTAAGTTTTACACCCGCGCTAGCCCTGCCCCGCTCTGCCGTTAATTACCTAACCTAACGGTGCACGAGGGGACATCGAGGCGAATGCGGATGGCATAAGTGTACGTTGTATTTATCTGTGATGTTTAGGTGACTTTAATGATGGGACTTCATTAATATGATTAATGAAAGAAAAGAAACCTAAAAGATGTTGTGGAATCAAATTTTCGAAAAACAGGTAGCTACAGTTCTTGCTTTGCATCGAGATGTTCCTTGTAGAATATCCTGCACCTTATTCGATAAGGAAAGGGCCGAGATCCCTTCACCGGGAGTGACCCCTTTAGCAATAACTGGCAGATGCTACAACCCTCGGTTTGTCTTTTGATTGCTTCTATAGTTTTTTCTTTGCACAGCGGTGTATATGATATATCCTGCACCTTATTCGATGAGGAAAGGGCCGACGATCCCTTCACCGGGAGTGACCCCTTTAGCAAAACTAGTAAAAGCCTAAAAACACTCCATTTTAAAATCATTTGATTCTACAACGATATCAAGTTCATTACGCAATAGGTTTTAAGAAAAACCTGTCGTAGCCCTCCATCATTTCAAATAAGTCCTACTTAGTATTCGTTCTACGTTTGTTGGCCTGCGTCAAGGCGTATTGTGCGGTAGCTAACTAGTATTTATCTGCTTATGCATATGATGCAGATTGGATTTGGGTAGTCGTACGACTTTGTTAGCCTGCGTCAAGGGTCGTGCGGGTGGGTTTAATTCATTCAAGAAATGACGGGTTGAACTTGACTAGCGCACTATGGTTTGTTGGCCTGCGTCAAGGTCATGGGACGCTAGGGGTAAAATATTATCGGGGATTTCAAGTGTTGAAATTTGCAATGAGATTGCATACCTTCAATGAGATAGTTGGATCCCGATACCCGCTGCGAGTAAGAGTTACTCCTGGGATAGTTTTACACATTACAATTAGCCGATCAAGTAGGTGTCTAGAAAGGTGTCAACGGGGTTACGCCTATGGGAAAACGAAGTTTACTTTAATTAGGTCCGTGCGAAAGCACGGGGAACCTCCCTCAAAGTACCGACACTGGCCTGGCTGAAAGATTGGCGAACTTGTAGCGTGTAATTAATCCCGGCTAGTCTTTCCTTTTAGGGTTTGAAGGAAGATTTGATAAAAACAGTGGGAGCCATCCTGATTAGATAAAATAATAACCAATCTGATCTTGCAAGAGCGCACGCAGAGTGTTTTCTTCTCTCTCTCTCCAGGTAGCGACCATGTCACGCCTTAATCAAGATAATAAAACGGATATATTGACCGAACCCGCTTGTTATACTGAGCTGGGGAACGTTGGTCCCTCTCCGAACTTATAATTGTTATAAGACAGAGCAGGAAATTGGGGAATACCAGATTTCCCGTGCCGCCCAAACGAAGAAAGTGCATGTTGATGCATAATCTTCGGATGTGTTCGTTGCACAGAACTGTTTCTCAGTATCCTCTGCATCCTGGGTATCTGGTACCGGATCAAGATCCCATATATGTAATATATTACATAGGCTACAGAAAGGTAGAGAACTGAGAATGGGTGATAAGTTTCATGAGACAGAAAACGGTGCAATTGTTGCAGCCAAGTCTGTTGGTCACTGTCACCCTGTATGACCAGTATATTGATTCTGAACGAATGTTATTAGATACCAAACCTGATATACAAAATCATATTTGTTTCTTTATTAGAAAAGAAATGATAAAATTTTGTATTGTTGGATAATGTTTTGAACATTTCCTATATCAAAAGTTGATCGGTTCAGGCACGTTATCTAAAAGCATTAATGTTCTAAATCAAACTACAGTTTTTAGTATACGGAACACACATAAGAGGAAGAGTTCAGAAATGAACGAATCCTTCTTGAGGCATTATAGACTAGGTCATATCAATGCGACCCGACAGGCTGAAGTTACATTTAGATGCATATTTAAATTAATTTGAATTTACATCTTGTGAAACTTGCCAGTCAAGTCACAGAGATAAGATGACCATAGCTCTGTTTACTGCAAACAGAGAAAGAGTTAGTAAACTCTTGGGATGATACATGTTGATGTATGTAGGTCCCCTTTCTACACATGCCAAGACCGTTTTTTTGTACTTCATTACATTCTCTATGATCTCTTTAGATTCAGACATATGTTCCTGTTGAAACCCAAGTCCGAACCTTTTGAGATATTCACAGAATATAAGTTAGAAGTAGAGAACCAAAACGGGTATAAGTATTATGTCCTTTGATGTGATCAAGGAGGAGAATACTTGAGAACGAAATTCCTGGATTATTCTAAAAAAGAATGAGATTTTCTCTCAGTATTACTCCTCCGTATACACCACATCACGTCGGTGTATCGGGGCGGAGCAATAGCACCCAATGTGATATGGTGTGCTCTATGATGAGTACTACTGAGTTTCCTATTTCCTTTTGGGAGTTATGTGCTTGAGAAGTTGCATACCTATTGAATATGGTTCAAATCAAATCAGTTGCCTACCGCTTCATATGTGATATGGAAAGGGAAGAGCCCATATCTTAAGTTTGTTAAGATTTGGGGTTGTCCAGCCTATGTCTAAAAAGAAAAATCCGGACAAGCTCGAGGCAAGATCTGTTATGTAGAACTGGAAATGTTCCAGCTATACAAACTGCAGCTGATGATTTGGAAGAACCAAAGGATTCAATAGTTACCAACGAACCTCAGCCTCTTCGCCGATCTAGCAGGGTTCCTCACCCACCTAAGAGATACTTCGGTTTCTCTATGACAGTGGGAGCGAGGATTGCATCATGAGATGATGACCCAACTAGTTTCGGGCTGGCTATCAGGAGTGAGACTCTGTAAGAATGGCTGGATGCTTATCGATCTGAGATGGAATCCTTATACACCAACAAAGTATGGACTTTGGTTGCTTTATCTGAAGGGTTAAATCCCCATCAGGAGCAAGTATATCTTGAGAAGATTACTTGGTGTACATAGAAAAGTTGAGACTTTCAAAGCTAGACTTGTTAAAGCTTTGCATCATTAACTTGGTATGGATTATGATGAAACCTTTTCTAAGTAGCTATGCTTAAGTCCATCTAGATCCTACTTGCCATGGCTACATACCATGACTACGATATCTGGCGGTTGGGTGTCATGACTGCTTTTCTAAATGATGTTTTAGAAAAGAGCGTCTATAAGTACACAGCCATAGGGCTTCGTAGACAGTGGGAGCAGCGGAAACGTGAGCAAGATGTTTTATGTGATAAAGCAGGCATCGTGGAGTTGGAACGTCTGTTTTGATGTGTTAGTTAAAGAGTTTGACATCATCAAAATGGTAGATGAACCTTGTATAAACAAAAAGGTTGTAGGGAGTATAGTGGTGATCCTCGTAGAGTACGTGGATGACATACTCTTGATAGGGAAGGAGTTTCCTATGCTACGCTCGATCAATCTCCGCTTATCACAATGATTCTCCGTATAGGATCAAAGCGATACCTACTAAATCCTGGGTTTTGGATATATGAGATAGATCTAATTGGATGTTAGGATTCTCACTAGTTGTAGTGAGATGGTATCAATCGATCCTGGGGAGAATCACTGGAAAGGTTCTAGAGTGATAAGAACGACTGAATATCAGTCGCAGGCATTGTCTTTACCCTCAGTGGAGGGACGGTATATTGGAAGAGTTCCAAGCTAGATACCGTGACATACTAGACGATTAAAGGCAAGATACATCGTTACCAAAGATACTACCAAAGAGGAAGTTTGGGTATATATTAGTTCATGAGATGAACTTCGTTCCTACCATTGTGAGACAATGGAGTTGTGGCTTATGCCTAGGAACGCCTGTCCCATCAGTGATCCAGACATATTCTGAGGCAGCATTACCTGATCATGGAGATAGTTGATCTCCAGGGTGATCGAGGTTAGGAGAATAGACTCAGAGGACAACACGGCGGATCCACTCACAAAGGCCTTTTCCCAGAGAAAGACTTTTATGGGATGGTTGAGTATGAGATACTGCAACCACTGCTACAGATGTCCCTAGTGCAAGTAGGAGATTGTTAGTTATATGTATGCCCTAGAGGCCATTACTGTACATAGGATGTATATAGTAGTGGATGCTGGGACATATATAGGGAGGACTTTCTTGCTCGACATGATAGTATGCTATCTGGTTGCTCTTTATCTTAACGTGTGCACTGATTGTCTCTCTGTTACATGTAGGTAAAGCCCTTAGGATGTGTACTTGACTACCTGGACTATAATGCAGATCACATGGTAGTCCATAAGTACATCCTTCAAGGTCCTAGTCGTGGGTGTATCGAGACGGGGCATCGATATACCAGAGTAGACTAGCATATACCTTCTCGACCCATATGATGGGCGATGGATGATCCCATATCCATCGGTGTTTGATATCAAGGATGGTGTACGGGTGCTCAGTGGAGACTGGGTACACTGGACGGACTCGCCGAGAACTCCCAGATGGTATTATACCTTACGTCAGATGGCAGTTCTCTGGTGACACTGGTACAGGTTAGTCTGTAGACCCGAGATCGTCATAGAGTCTTGTGTGATTCCCACTGTGCTTTGATTTCCACCTTACCACGTCCAAGAGGGCGTGCAAAACGGTGGTTTTTGGGTACAGTCCCGAATCACATGGAGGCAATGAGCGATAGGAGGGGATTCGTCTCTCCCGGTATAGGGAGTTGATGTTGCGCTGTGTTCGATTGGCTATAACCGGAAATCCCTGGCCAGGGTCCTGAGATTTACTGGTAAGTGTTACCAATAGTTTCTCGAACTGTTATAGACCTCATATCGACACGACTTATCGAGCTACTGGGGTCTGACGTTTAGCACCCCTAGGAGAGATATGCGACATATCAGACGAACGGACCAGACTATACGATAAGTGTTACTGGTTGGATTCACAGGAGTGTGAGCGGGCTTGCTCGTTGATCTTCTGATTGCTCAATACCCGGATGGCCGTTACGTTTAGAAGACCGCTTGCGGCCTGTAGGTGTTTGATATGATCATCACCTACTGCCGGCGTATTGACGAGTCTTTAGAGTCCTACACAGAGGTTTACTGGCTCAAGCGAAACGAAATAGGAGAGCATATGAGATATGTGCGGGACCGAGAATAATACCAGTATGTGATACTGTATTCTATTCTCACGATTTGTATCATCGGACGGTTATATGTGATATAGCCGGGTTACCGAATCAAGTGTTGATTCGATATATTGATACACAAGATATTAGTCGGTTATATGCAGTATGACCGGATCATTAAATCAAGTGTTCATTTAATGATTTAATGTATAATTATATATTTGATATATTACTTTACATTAACTAGTATTTGTTCACTTAAGATTATTTTTCTCACTAGATTGTGCACATTGTATATATGATATATGTTTGTGCACTAGTTTGTACCATGTTTGATGATACATGCAAACTTGGGTGTGTGTATGCTTTAAACCATGTTTAGGTTAATGGTTAGGGTTTTAACTTATTTATTTATTCTTTTTATTTATTTTTGGCAAAAATAGAATGGTGGCTTTCTTTGTATTATACTTAAAGCTTCATGAAGCTTTGTAAGCATCTTTGAAAAGTCTAACCATTTTGTTTTATGCCTTAACCTAACCATCAACCTAAACCTTAGTTTATTCTCTACACAAATCTCACCCATGGTTGCAACATGATAGACATCACTTGAATTTTCCTTATAATTTAAATTCATTTTTCTTTCATCTTCTTCATCTTCTTCATGAAGAAGAAAACCATTGCTAGAAAATTCCAAGTGATGAATCCAAGTGAGAAATCCAATTCCAAAGTGAACCCACTTCCTATTTATTCATCCTCTACCACTTGCCATGTAGTAGAGTGTGTTATCTTCACAAGTTTCATGACCAAGTGAAGTTGGAGCTTGAGTTAGAGTTGCCTCGACGTAGATCATCTTCGGCATCGAAGTCAACGACCTAGCCCGCTCATTTCTCCGAAGAAACCATCGCTAGTGTCCGGGATCCCGGTGATTGCAGCGAAAGGACGTCATCATGGGGCTAAAGAAGTGGAGGACCGGATCTACAAAGGTTGTATTTCCGTTCACTTAGTAGCAAAGTTGTTTGCTTGCTTGTTTCTTTCGCTTATCCTCTAGTTAACGATCTAGGTTAGGGTTTCTCGGCACCTAAATTTTTGATTTTGGCATGGTTGATGCCTTGTGGAACCTCATGGGCATGCCTAGGAACCCTACAAATTAATCCCGGCTGGTCCTACCTTTTAGGGTTTGAAGGAAGATTTGACAAAAATAGTGGGATCCATCCTGATTGGATAAGATAATAACCAATCTAATCTTGTAAAGAGCGCACGCTAATGTGTTTCCTTCTCTCTCTCTCCAGGCAGCAAACAATGTCACACCTTAATCAAGATAATAATATGGATGTATTGACCGAATCCGCTTGTTATACTTAGCTGGGGAACGTTGGTTCCGCTCCAACTTATAAGTGTTATAAGTCCGAGCAGGAAATAGGGGAATATCCGGATTACCACGCCTCCCAGACGAAGAATAAACATGTTGATGCATCTTCTTCGGGTGTGTTAGCTACCGAGAACTGTTTCTCAGTGCACTCTACGTCCTGGGTATTAGATACCAGATCGGAATCCCACATATGCAATTTGTTGCATGGGCTAAGGAAAGGTAGAGAACTGGGAAAATGTGGTCATTCTCTAAAAGTGGGGAATGGTGCAAGTGTTGCATCCAATGCAGTTGGTGAGTATCACCTTGTATTGCCAACTGGGAATACTTTGATCGCGAACGACTGTTATTACGCACCCTCTATGATATGCAATTTAATATCAATTTCTTTATTAGATAAAGAAGAATATAACTTTGTAGTAGAGAATAATGTTATGAACATTTACCTAAATCAAGTGTTGATTAGGTTTGGTGCGTTATGTAACAGATTATACGTTCTGAATCAAAACACAGTTCTTAACATAAAGAACACACACAAGAGGAAAAGTTCAGAAATGAATGAATCCTTCTTTTGGCATTATAGACTAGGTCATATCAATGCGACACGACTAGCTAAGTTATATAAGGATGGATATTTGAATCCGTTCGAACTTTCATCTTATGAAACTTGCTTGTCATGTCTATAACATTTTAGAAAATATAAAATATTATTTTTGGAAATTAATATTTAAATAATATGTTTCGCGAAAACTACCTGATTTGCGAAATCGGGATTTTCGTAAAAGGGTATAAATATATACCAATAATTGTGAAAAAATTGGGGATTAAAATGATTTATTCATTTAAAAATATTTTTATTGGATCTGGCATTTTTATAATTTATTATATGCATGTTTGAAATTAAACCCGATTAGTGCACTGCTAATCGCGATTAGGCCAAATCCGTGTTTCCACATTTTAATCATGGCTAGTGCACCATGACATGTTGCATCTTGTTACATATTGTTTCCTTTGTGTTTGTTCATTTCTTTTGGTTCTATTTGTGAGAGAAGAAAGAAATGAGAGGGTATTATTGAGGAGAGAGAGAGGGGGGACCACATCATGACTTGGAGCATGCTATGAGAGAGAAAGAGAGTGAGAATAAGTGAGGATAAGAGAGAGAGAAAGAGAGGGCTGCCATCATCCTCCCCCATTTGCCTTCTTCCATTTTCCTTCAACTCATATCTCCCTCCACCTCCACTTCAAATTATCTCCTCAAAATCTTCATGAAAACCCTATACTCCCTTCATTAAAGTTGATCTCCACCTCCTCCTCAACACAATGGACCAATCAAAGTTGGATTTTGGAGACTTTGGACTTCTAGGGTTTTTCTTGAGTTGCCCAAATGAGGTATAATTCCTTTCCTTTCGTATAGTTTTTAGTTTCTTGCATTCTAGTTTATTTTAGAAGTTGATTTAGTGTGGAATTATGAAGTTAGAAATCCCAAGAGTGGGTTTGGATAATTGTGTGGAATTGGTGATGTTTAGTAGCTGTTACAAGACCTTTGTGTGGGTTGCATGGCCTAGAACAGAGAATACAGACTTAGGAATTACCCATGTCGGCTTTGTGTTAATTGTGTGCCTACAGGGAATTTGGAGCAACCCGGGAAGTTTCTGAGAAAAACAAACAATACCAGAGACCTAGTTGGACTAAAAGAAGACCACCCTGAGAAGACGAACCCAATCAGAGCACCCTGGGCCGAGCTGGCCGGATTTTTGAGGCATGTGGCCGGCCAAATTTTAGGGTTTGGTGTCTAGGTTAGTTCAGTAGCTCACATACTCCATATACAACACCCTATACTTGCTAGTTTAATCCTATTTTACCTGAGAGAGAATCTGGGAGCTGTTGTGAGTGGGTTTGGCTATGTTTTCCCAATATTTGAAATTCTTGGTTTTAGTATTTGATATTGTATTTGGTCGTTGGATGTTTGTACGCCAACGACGAGGGTTGTTTTTGCATGCGTAGGCTATAGGTTATAACCTATGAGCGCACCGTGTGCCGAATTAGTTTTCCGGACTTGATGTTAATAGCGATTGCGATTGTGTATTTATTGTAGGTACCTTCACGTGGATTCCGAGACGACGAAGCATGGCGTCATCGACTTCGGCAAGCAAAGATCAAGGTGAGTAGATCTATATCTACAGGGGAAGTCGAGTGGATGGCGTATAGAACCCCCGCAAATTATAAATGGAAACCGATCTTTAGGATAAAATCGTAGAAACCTAGATTACAAAACTAAGGATATGGTTAAAAAGATAGTTAGAGATGATATGAGTGATTGAATATATATATTGATATATGAGATGAAAGCTTAGGTATATGAAAAGTGAATGTGAATCACGACTTATAGATATGTTTGTACTAGAATAGGTATGAGTTTTAGAGTAGCATGACATTTAATGTATAAGGTAGAATGTATATATAAAATTGACTTGATGTAAGATGACTTAATGCGATGAAAAGGATACACGAGGTGATATGATGAATAGATTGATATGTTGGTATACGGATATGGGTCGATATGAGATGATTGATACCCTTGCCGGTCCTCTGATATGAGATGGTATGGATGTGACCTGGGATGTAGGTATATAGATAGATATGATGTTGTGAATCATGAGTGATATGCCGTACGAGACATTAGGTCCGTACCCTCATTGTCATATAGGTTGATAGGATCCCCAATTGTTAATGCCGTCGTATGATGATTTACTGTACGTAATGAGTTTTATGATGATTGATCCGTACCCTTGACTAGAGGATGCCGTACGATGGATTATACCGCACGTGATTTTGTGATGCTGGATTCCGATTGATAGATTCACCGACTCGGTCATGTTAGATACGTATACCTTATAGCATTTAGCTGACGATTTACTTTATACTACGTTCATGTCATTCTCATTGGATTACATATACCTGTGCTAGTACACCTACACCATTATCGAAGATGCGTATGTTACACTTACACAGATTGGCCGGCTCACACACTTCATCATCGATAATTGCTCTGTCACTACACAGTAGAATTGCTGCATCATGATATGACTTCTTGCATGATTTACTTGCTATGTTCACATCATTACGATATGTCGCATGATATAGTGATATTGTCACATCACTGTTCCATGTTGCATGATATACAGATATGCTTACATTTCTGTCATATGTCGCATACATCATGCTTTATGATTATACGCATTGAGATATGCTGTTTTCATGAGATTTCTGAATTTGAGAACCGTGGCCAAATTTCAAAGGAAATTATGTATTGTTTTAAAAACCTGGTTTCTCTTGATTTGATATTTTGGGACGTCCACCATGTGTTTTCTCGGTTCTGAGATTGGCATGTGAAACCCGATTCGAGGAGCAGGAGGCACCGTCTGCGGGTACATGGTGGACCCGGTATGGTTCCCTGGGGCAAGAGGTGATTTTCGCGGTGTAGACGATGAGCCTGGCAGAGGGAGTATTACCTACCGGTGATAGTGTTTGGACCTGGAGGTTATCTGGCGGATATCGACCGGAGTCATGAGATGGATATGAGGGCCGACCAGATTATGCGGCGCCTGAGGGCCGATCTGAGGATGCGGCGCATGAGATATGAGGATTTACGTGTCGATGCCGGACACGGGTTTCATGATGTTTCGAGTGTCGATGCTAGACACTCAGGTTCCATGATTTCGATGTGTCGCAAGGGACACACGTTGATTTATATCCTCATACTTTCATGCATATGCTTTTGTGATATTTACATGCATGATGTTGTTATGTCATTGATGGACATGTTGATGAGACCCATATGCATACATACATTGATTATATTGTTGGATGATATCCACATGCATATAGGCATTGAGTATATTGTTGGTACATATGCAGATACGGTCACCCTAGATATCATAGTATTACCTTTATGATATAGTTGACCTATGAATCGTTGTTTATTCAATTTTTACCTGATGATGTTTTTTACTCACGAGTTAGCAACTCACCCCCGTAGTGCCACAGTTCTTGCAGGTTTACCGCATGGATCAGTCGCGGCATCGCTGGCACACAGCTGCATTCGGGTGTTTTGCTTTGGTAGGTGGTACATGTTGGATCGTACCCCTCTTATATTATTATTCCTGTTGTATCTAGTTAACTCCATCAAATCAGAAACTAGTATTTGTATAAGTAGTAAGACTTAGCAAGACTTGTAGTTGCGAGACTTGAGAGATGGGTTATATGTTCGCTTGGTGGGTTTGATGTCTTGCTTATTTCTTTATCTTTTGTGGTGATCTTCGCCGTTTGGCGTCGTATACATATATACTGTCTTGCATGGTTGTGAATCCGCCGATAGGCGAAGAGCTAACTCTCGCTTGGGGATGCCTTTATTATTATCTTGCATATGTGGTTTTGGATCAAAATATACAAATGAGGTGCTGCCCAAATTTTTAAAAGACGAAACATGTTTTTCAACTTGCATAATTCACTTGTATTTTCATGTTCCCTCATCTATGTATTTAAGAAAACTTTTTAATTTCAACTTTATTTCAAAACTTCACCTCTTTTATTTTCTTAAAAAGGTTTAGATTGCAGGGTTTCATCTTACTTGAATTACGTTACTCCTATAGATGCGGCGTGATTTACGTGCCGGTCACGAACTAAATTTTCGGGTCGTGACAAAGTTGGACTGCTCAGTTTTGGGCGCACCGGCATATTTTCGACATTGAAGGAGGTGTACCTCAATGTTATTTGTTGCGATTTGCGTTTGTGATACGAGTATCACGCTTTTATCGCTTGGATTTGAGTTTTGAAGATTGAGTTTTATGATATCGTTTTCGTGCACCTTGGCTGCACCCACTGGGTATTTACATTTTTGTGCATATCTATTGCACTTGATTTCGATTTTGTACCTTCATAGAATGTGTTTATGATTTCGTGGATTTCATATGGATGATCTGGTTTTTGTGCATGTGGTACGCACTCGATTTGATTTTTGCACTCGGTATAGCTCACATGTGCTTGCAGTGCATTGATACGGATTTTGTGCACATAGTTGCACACGTTTTTGATTTTAAACACCTTGGTACACTCGGTGTTTCTTTTTACGCATTGGAGTATTTGATTGTTTTTCGTGCATTTGTTGCACACGATTTATACGCAGTGCATTGGTTGCACCGTATTTGTATTTCGTGCATTCGATGCACCAGATTAGTATTTTTGTGCATTGTTGCACTAGACTTGCATTTTAAGCGTTTGTTGCACCAGGTGGGTATTTCATGTATTGGTTGCACTAGATTTATACTCCGTACATTGGTTTGACCCGATTTATGTCTTTGAGCATTCGTTTTATCAGATTTATGTTTTATGCGCGTTTGCACTTGACGATCGTTTTCGTGCATGCTACTGCACTAGATGCTTTTTACGGACCTGACGCGTTTGATTTGGATTTTTGCGCATATTAGGCGCTTGGTATTGGATTTCGTGCGCATCGAATACACTTGAGTGAGATCTTATTCGTGCATGTCGAATGCCCTTGATTTAAATTTTGTTCGTGCATGTTGGATTCACTTGACTTAGATTTTATTCGTGCATGTCAGATGGACTTGATTTAGATTTCATTTGTGCATGACGGATGCACTTGATTTTGATTTTCGCGCATGTTGGGCGCATGATATGAGATGTGATTTTATGCACACCGCATGCACTCGATTGTGATTTTCATTCGTGCATATTAATTGCACTGGATTGAGATTTTCGTGCACTATAGATGCACTAGATGTTGTTGTCGTGCCCACCCATTGCACTAGACAGATGCATTCGTGCACACCCGTTGCACTTAGTTCTGGTTTTATGGACATTCATAGCACTTGTATTTGGATTTGATTTCTGTGCGCACCAGACGCACCTGATTATTGGATACGCCTTTCGAGGCTGATTTTTCTTTTGAGCACTTTGCTTTCATGATGGGCACTATATTATGTAGTAGCCGAACATGACTGATCTGAGGACAATACCTGAGTACCTTGCATGCATTAA
The DNA here is from genome assembly GCA_030015575.1 of Agapanthus africanus. Classification (NCBI taxonomy): domain Eukaryota; kingdom Viridiplantae; phylum Streptophyta; class Magnoliopsida; order Asparagales; family Amaryllidaceae; genus Agapanthus; species Agapanthus africanus. The sequence goes on along the minus strand of JASDDO010000014.1, from coordinate 465,442,031 downwards.
ATGTTTAACATGAGGTTTTCAAAGAGGAGCTATAGTCTCGCTATTTCTTACGTGTCCGCGAGCGACACGAACATTTACAAAGAAAAACCTCCGGGATATTTCAAAAAGGCGGAACGTATAATTTGAGATAAAACAAATATAGGTATATTTACTACTTTACTGTTAGTTATGTATATGCCCTAGAGGCCATTGTTGTACACATGATGTATATTATGATGGATGCTTGGATATATACAGAGAGGACTTTCTTGCTCGTCTTGATAGTATGCTATTTGGTTTCACTTTATCTTAACATGTTGACTTATATTGGTTTACTATCTTTCTCTCACATGTTGATAAAGCCCTTAGGATCTGTACTCGACTACTGGGATTATGATGAGATCATACTAGTGGGGCCACGGTAGTCGATGAGTACATCCTATAAATGTTCCTAGTCGAGGGTATATCGAGACAGGGCATCGATACACCAGATTAGACTAGCGTATACGCATCTTGACCCATATGATGGGCGATGGATGATCCCATATCCATCGGTGTTCGACATCAAGGATGGTGTACGGGTGCTCAGTGGAGACTGGGTACACTGGACGGACTCGCCGAGAACTCCCAGATGGTGATATACCACACGTCAAATGGCAGTTCTCCGGTGATACTGGTACAGGGTAGTCTGTAGACCCGAGATCGTCATAGAGTCTTGTGTGATTCCCACTGTGCTTTGATTTCCACCTTACCACATCTAAGAGAGCGTGCAAAACGGTGGCTTTTAGGTACAGTCCCGAATCACATGGAGGCAATGAGCGATAGGAGGGGATTCGTCTCTCCCGGTATAGGGAGTTGATGTCGTGCTGTGTTCGATTGGCTATAACTAGAAGTCCCTGGCCAGGGCTGATATAGAGATATACTGGTAAATGTTACCAGTAGTTTCTCAACCTGTTATGAGCCTCACATCGACACGACTTATCGGTTACTGGGGTCTGACGTATACCACCCCTAGACTTGATATGCGACATATCAGACGAACAAACCGGACTGTACGGGAGTGTTACCGATTGGATTCACAGGAGAACGAACAGGCTAGCTTGTTGATCTTCTGATAGCTCAATACCTGGGTGGCTGTTACGTTTAGCTGACCGCTTGCAGCTTGTGGGTGTTTGATATGACCATCACCTGCTACCGGCGTATTGACGATTCTTTAGAGTCCTACACAGAGGTTTCTTGGCTCAGGAAAAACGGAGTAAAGGCACATATGTGATATGTGCAGGACCGAGGAAAATGCGATATGAGGTACCGTATTATATTCTCGCGATATTTAGATATGAATCGGGACATCGAATCAAGTGTTGATTCGATGAATCGGTACATGATATATTAGTCGGTTATATTCGATATAGCCGGATCGTCGGATCAAGTGTTGATTTGATGATTTAAAGTATAATGAATTATATGATATATTGTATTACATTATCTAATATTGGCTCGCTTTATTATTTCATTTTCTCACCGGATTAATACATTGATATATATGCGATATATGTTAATTGTATTATTTTCTTTTGTTGCAAATATATAATATATATGTGATATATATTATTGTGACATGATATGATTTATTATAAAAAATGTTTAAGGATGATAAAAAGGGATTAGGGTTTGATTAGGGTTAGCTCCTTCTTGTTTATTCTAGAAGGATTCTATTTTGTCTTGGTTAAGGTATTATGGTTGATACTTATCCTTAACCTAACCAAACCCCAACTCTAGTTTATTCTCTACAAGTTTTATCCTATCATCCTTGACCATGGTTCTATAATCAATCATATACACTTGACTACTATTCATCACAAAAGGATTATTCTTTCATTTTTCATCTTCTTCTCTTTTTGGTTTTTGAAAGAGAGAGCTCACTAGAAATTCCTTATGTGATGATTTATTGTGAGAAAGTGAATTAAAAAGATATCATAAATACTACTCCATCATCCTCATCTAATCTAGCCCATTAGATTAGGGTGTTCATCTCTTTAGAGTGAGAAAGCTTGGGTTATAGCAACTTCGACGTAGATCATCAGAGAATCGGAACACTTCAAGCTAGCATGGATCGTTCGAGTCGTGGAGCCTCTCTTGAGTCCGGGAGATCATGGATCGCGGTGAAGGGACTTCTACTCGGAGCTTGTGAAGCGAAGGAGCAGACTACAAAGGTTGTAATCCCTCACACTTAGCTTTAAAGATGTAATCTTGCTTGCTAAACCCTAATAATCTTGCAAAGATCCCGTCTTTGGGTTGTTCGGCACATGTAAAATTTTATTCGGGCATGTTTGATGCTTTATGAACATTCACAAGTGTGCCTAGGAACCCTACAGTGGTATCAGAGCCTAGCTAGAGCATTAGGCGACATGTTTACGAAGATAAAACTCCGATCGAACCCGAACCGACAAAGTTAACCCCCTCTCTGTTTTTTTTTTCAAAAACTGGGATTTTTATGGATTAAAAATTCCTAAAAAATTCAGCAGGGAAATAGAAGAATTACAGTGAAATACGAATGCACGATCCGTACAGTCCACCACGGAACCGCGGCCGTACCACGCTTGGACCGCGGTTCCGCGGCCGTACAGATGAGAAATTCATTTTTATTTGGACTATAATATCTATTTCTGTATGCTAAATTTTATGGGTATTTTTAATCTGACTCAAGTGTTGAGTTTTCTGGGGTTTATTTTGTAAACATAGATTCGATCAGAATATTTAATTTCGTTAATATTTCTGGATATTTAGAAACTGTTAAAATGTTCGAACGGATATCATTAACTCAATTTTTCCTGGCACGGCAAAATTTTCAAGTGTTGAATTTTTATCGGGTGTAAATCTTTTGGAAAAATATGCAAGTAACACGGTGGACCCTCTAGAAGACAACAAAACTTAACTCTATTATGTGACCGTCTTGAACTGCCTTTTGAACCTTCGGGTTTGGGGCAGTACGGCGTGCCACATGTGAGGCGTTGGCTTGACCCTTCTACGGCTGGATAACTGGTACTGTGACATATTCTGGGATTATTTGAACTTCGCTCAAGTGTTGAGCACTTTAGGAAATTTTGGGTATTTGATTATCTGTTCGAAAAGTTTAATACTGTCTATTTATCTGGAATGGGATACAATATGTGGAATTCATTGTGTTAGGCATGAAATGCGAAGTATGTGATATTTCGGATTTACGATGTCTAAAGTGATTGTGGATTCCAAATATTGTAGTTTTACAATTTATTTTCTGTGACCGTAAGTATAGTATGTAGTTGTATTGCCGGTTTTCGTTGCTATACATCGACGACGATCGGTGTTTGCATACTTACTTACGTTGATGATATGAGATATTATGTGTTGCTGAGATATAATGTGCATGATTGTCGCGATTGAATAGCCGGGGTTTTTATGTGAGATGAGAGTTTTATATTTTCATTCTTGTAAATTCAAATGTAATGTAATATTCTTTTATTTGGGGCACTTCCAGGTTGAGGTTGATGCCACCAGTGTTGTATATTATTTACTTTTCCGCATTAGGATGGACCCAAGGAGGGGAGCACAGGTGACCGGGTTCTGGGGTTCAGTGGGAGGCCATCTCGAGGAGTCGAGACCGGGTCTCCTAAACTCCAGAATTGGTAGGGTCGCTTGCCGCTCTCGTAGGGGTTCAGGGTGTGGGCTTGGCTATTCATCGCGACTGTGGAATCCGTATTTTCTATTGTTGGCTAAATACTAAATACGGACGTCCTAGTATATCCCACATTATATCTATGTTTCTGCTGCGATATCTGTGATGTGATCATTTGAGATGTTGTGATAGATACAGTATATAGTATATATGATATATTATATAGACGTTACTTATGTTTTACACCCGCACTAGCCCTGCCCTGCTCTGTCGTTAGTTACCTAACCTAACGGTGCACGAGGGGACATCGAGGCGAATGCGGATGGTATAAGTGTACGTCGTATTTATCTGTGATGCTTAGGAAGCATAAGCTGATGGAATTTTTTATTAATGAGATTAATAAAAGGAAAAGAAACCTAAAAGATGTTGTAGAATCAAAACTTTATAAAAAGGGTAGCTACAGTTTTGCTTTGCATAGCGGTATATATGATATACCCTGCACCTTATTCGATGAGGAAAGAGTCGAGATCCCTTCACCGGGAGTGACCTCTTTAGCGAAACTGGCAGATGCTACAAAACTCGGTTTGTCTTTTGATTGCTTTTAGAGTTTTGCTTTGCACAGTGATATATATGATATGTCCTGCACCTTATTCGATGAGGAAAGAGCTGAGATCCCTTCACCGGGAGTGACCTCTTTAGAAAAACTAATGAAAGCCTCAAAAACACTCCATTTCATTATTTCACATGATTCTACAACGATATCAAGTTCATTACGCTCATGGTTTTCTGAAAACCTGCGTAGCCCTCCGTCATTTCAGATAAGTAATATTTAGTATTCGTGCTACGGTAGTTTGGCATGCGTCAAGGCGTAGTGTACGGTAGCTGATTATTACTTATCTGTAGCATGAGATGCGATTGGATTAGGGTATTCGTACGGCGTTGTTTGGCATGCGTCAAGGGTCGTACGGGTGGGTTTAATTCAATCACGAAATGTATGGGTTGAAATTGACTAGCGGACTATGGGTTGTTTGGCATGCGTCAAGGTCATAGCACGCTAGGGGTAAAAGCATTATCGGGAATTTCAAGTGTTGAAATTTGCAATGAGATTGCATACCTTCTATGAGATAGTTGGATCCCGATACCCACTGCGAGTAAGTGTTACTCCTGGGAGAGTTTTACACAGGACAATTAGTCGATCAAGTAGGTGTCTAGAAAAGTGTTAACGGGGTTACGCCTCGGGGAAAACGAGGTTTACTTTAATTAGGTCCGTGCGAAAGCACGGGGAACCTCCCTCAAAGTACCGACACTGATCTGGCTGAAAGATTGACGAAATTGTAAGGTGTAATTAATCCCGACTAATCTTACCTTTTAGGGTTTGAAGGTAGATTTGATAAAAACAGTGGGAGACATCCTGATTAGATAAGATAATAACCAATCTAATCTTGCAAGAGCATACGCTAAAGTGTTTTCTTCTCTCTCTCTCCAGGTAGCGGCCATGTCAGGCCATAATCAAGATAATAATATGGATGTATTGACTGAAACCGCTTATTATACTGAGCAGGGGAACGTTGGACCCGTTCTTTCTTATAAGAGTTATAAGACTGAACAGGAAACAGGAGAATATCTGGATTCTCACGCTGCCCAAAAGAACATGCATGTTGATGCATCTTCTTCAGGTGTGTTAGTTATTGAGAACTGTTTTTCAGTTCACCCTACGTCCTGGGTATTGGATACCGGATCAGGATCTCACATATGTAAATTGTTACATGGGCTACGTAAAGGTAGAGAACTGGGAAAATGTGATCATTCCGTTCAAGAAGGGAACGGTGCAAGTATTGCAGCCAAAGCAGTTGGCGAATATCACCTTGTATTGCCAAGTCGTAATACACTGATTCTAAATGAGTACTATTATATACCGAACATGATGTGCAACATTATATCAGTTTCTTTATTAAGTAAAGAAGGATATAATTTTGTAGTAAAGGATAATGTTATGAACATATTCCTAGATCAAAAGTTGATTGCATCAGGCTCGTTACATAATGGCATATTCGTTCTAAATCAGAATACAGTCCTCAATATACAAAACACACACAAGAGGAAAAGTTCAGAAATGAACGAATCCTTCTTGTGGCATTGTAGACTTGGTCATATCAATGCGACACGACTGGCTAAGTTACATAAGGATGGTTATTTGAATCCGTTCGAATTATCATCTTATAATACCTGCCATTCATGTCTCAAAGGAAAAATGACCAAATCTCCGTTTAGTAGACACGGAGAAAGAGTTAATGAACTCTTAGGACTGGTACTTAGTGATGTATGCGGTCCCATGTCTACGCATTCCAGGAACGGTTCTTCCTACTTCATTACATTCACTGACGATCTCTCTAGATTCGGACATGTGTTCTTGATGAAACACAAGTCTGAAGCTTTTGAGAAATTCAGAGAATATAAGCACGAAGTAGAGAATCAAACGGGCAAAAGTATTAAGATCCTTCGATCTGATCGAGGAGGAGAATACTTGAGCAATGATTTTCTGGATTATCTAAAAGAGAATGGGATTCTCTCTCAGCTTACTCCTCCTTATAGACCACAACACAACGGTGTATCGGAACGAAGGAATCGGACCCTATTAGATATGGTGCGCTCAATGATGAGTACAGCTGAGTTACCTATTTCCTTTTGGGGGTATGCGCTTGAGACAGCCATAGACTTATTGAATAGAGTTCCTACCAAATCTATGCCTACCACTCCATATGAGATATGGAAAGGGAAGAGACCACATCTTAATTATATTAAGATATGGGGTTGTCCGGCCTATGTCAAAACACAAAATCCGGATAAACTCGAGGCAAGATCTGTCTTATGTAAGTTTGTAGGATATCCCAAAAATTTACAAGGGTATATCTTCTACCACCCCGAGGAACAAAAGGTGTTTGTTTCTCAACATGCCACATTCTTAGAAAAAGGTTTTCTTATGAAACAGAATAGTGGCATTGAGGTAGAACTGGAAGAGGTTCCAGCAACAAAAACTATAACAGAAGACTTGGTTGAACCAGAGGATTCAGTAGTACCCGACGAACCCCGGCCTCTCCGCCGATCTAGTAGGGTTTCTCATCCACCTGAGAGATACTACGGTTTTCTCATTGATGGTGGAAGCGAGAATTGCATCATGGAAGATGATGACCGGACTAGTTTCGAGCTGTCCATCACGAGTGGTGACTCTGTGAAATGGCTGGATGCAATGCGATCTGAGATGGAATCCATGTACACCAATAAAGTATGGATTTTGGAAAATGCTCCTGAAGGGGTAAAACCCATTGGGAGCAAGTGGATTTTTAAAAAGAAATTTGGTGTAGATGGAAAAGTTGAGACTTTCAAAGCTAGACTTGTAGCAAAGGGATTTCGTCAACGACCAGGTGTAGATTATGACGAAACCTTTTCTCCAGTGGCTATGCTTAAGTCCATCCGGATCTTACTTGCCATTGCTGCATACCATGACTATGAAATCTGGAAAATGGAAGTTAAGTCCGCCTTTCTAAATGGTGATTTAGAAGAGTGTGTGTACATGACTCAGCCAGAGGGCTTCGTAGATAGTGGGAGCAGCGGAAAGGTGTGCAAACTGCTTAAATCCATTTATGGGTTAAAGCAAACATCGCGGAGTTGGAACATCTGTTTTGATGTAGTAGTCAAAGAGTTTGATTTCATCAAAAACATAGATGAACCTTGTATCTATAAGAAGGTAGCAGAGAGTAAGGTTGTCTTCCTTGTATTATACGTGGATGACATACTCTTGATAGGAAATGATATTCCTATACTGCAATCAGTCAAGCTCTTCTTATCACAAAGATTCTCAATGAAAGATCTAGGTGATGCCTCATGCATATTGGGGATAAGGATCTATAGAGATAGATCCAAACGGATACTGGGATTGTCCCAATCCTGGTACATTGACACCATACTAAAGAGGTTTAGTATGGAAGAATCCAAGCGTGGGAACCAACCCATGATCTCTGGACTCACTCTCTCCAAAGAGATGTCTCCCAAGACTGATTTGGAGAGAGCTCGCATGCAAGGGATACCCTATGCTTCGGCAGTAGGCTCTATCATGTATGCGATGCTATGTACCGGACCTGATGTAGCATACTCACTAAGTGTAGTGAGTCGGTATCAAGCAGATCCTGGAGAGAGTCACTGGACAGCTGTGAAGAACATTCTCAAGTACTTACGAAGGACTAGAGACATGTTCTTGGTCTATGGTAATGGAGAACTCCGGGTGGAGTCCTTTACCGATTCCAGCTTCCAAAGTGATAAGGAGGACTCTAAGTCGCACTCGGGATTTGTCTTTACCCTCAATGGAGGGGCGGTATGTTGGAAGAGTTCCAAACAGGATACCGTTGCAGACTCAACGATGGAGGCTGAATACATCGCTGCCAACGATGCTGCCAAATTGGCTGTCTGGATGAAGAAGTTCATCACTGAACTTGGTGTGGTTCCATCCATTGAACATCCAATACCTCTGTATTGCGATAACAATGGAGCTGTGGCTTTGGCCAAGGAACCCAAATCCCATCAGAAATCCAGACATATTCTTAGGCGGTATCACCTGATCAGGGAGATAGTTGATCGCCGGGAGATCGAGGTCAGGAGAGTAGATACGAAGGATAACACTGCGGATCCACTCACGAAGGCCATTCCCCAGATACAGTTTGAGAGATTATTCGGGATGCTAGGTGTGAGATACTACAGCAGCTGGCCTTAGTGCAAGTGGGAGATTGTTAGTTATGTATATGCCCTAGAGGCCATTGTTGTACATATGATGTATATTATGATGGATGCTTGGATATATACAGAGAGGACTTTCTTGCTCGTCATGATAGTATGCTATTTGGTTTCACTTTATCTTAACATGTTGACTTGTATTGGTTTACTGTCTTTGTCTCACATGTTGATAAAGCCCTTAGGATCTGTACTCGACTACTGGGATTATGATGAGATCATACTAGTGGGGCCACAGTAGTCGATGAGTACATCCTATAAATGTTCCTAGTCGAGGGTATATCGAGACAGGGCATCGATACACCAGAGTAGACTAGCGTATACGCATCATGACCCATATGATGGGTGATGGATGATCCCATATCCATCGGTGTTTGACATCAAGGATGTTGTACGGGTGCTCAGTGGAGACTGGGTACATTGGACGGACTCGCCGAGAACTCCCAGATGGTGATATACCACACGTCAGAAGGCAGTTCTCCGGTGACACTGGTACAGGGTAGTTTGTAGACCCGAGATCGTCATAGAGTCTTGTGTGATTCCCACTGTGCTTTAATTTTCACCTTACCACATCTAAGAGGGCGTGCAAAATGGTGGCTTTTGGGTACAGTCCCGAATCACATGGAGGCAATGAGCGATAGGAGGGGATTCGTCTCTCCCGGTATAGGGAGTTGATGTCGTGCTGTGTTCGATTGCTATAACTGGAAGTCCCTGGCCAGGGCTGATATAGAGATATCCGGTAAATGTTACCAGTAGTTTCTTGACCTGTTATGAGACTCACATCGACACGACTTATCGGTTACTGGGGTCTGACGTATACCACCCCTAGACTTGATATGCGACATATCAGACGAACAGACCGGACTGTACGGGAGTGTTACTGATTGGATTCACAGGAGAACGAACAGGCTAGCTTGTTGATCTTCTGATCGCTCAATATCTGGGTGGCTGTTACGTTTAGCTGACCGCTTGCAGCTTGTGGGTGTTTGATATGATCATCACCTGCTACCGGCGTATTGACGATTCTTTAGAGTCCTACATAGAGGTTTCTTGGCTCAGGCAAAACGGAGTAGAGGCACATATGTGATATGTGCAGGACCGAGGATAATTCGATATGAGATACCGTATTATGTTCTCGCGATATTTAGATATGAATCGGGACATCGACTCAAGTGTTGATTCGATGAATCGGTACATGATATATTAGTCGGTTATATTCGATATAGCCGGATCAAGTTATGATTTGATGATTTAATGTATAATGATATATATGATATATTGTATTACATTATCTAATATTGGCTCGCTTTATTATTTCATTTTCTCACCGGATTAATACATTGATATATATGCGATATATGTTAATTGTATTATTTTCTTTTGTTGCAAATATATAATATATATATGATATATATTATTGTGACATGATATGATTTATTATAAAACATGTTTAAGGATGATAAAAAGGGATTAGGGTTTGATTAGGGTTAGCTCCTTCTTGTTTATTCTAGAAGGATTCTATTTTGTCTTGGTTAAGATATTATGGTTGATACTTATCCTTAACCTAACCAAACCCTAACTCTAGTTTATTCTCTACAAGTTTTATCCTATCATCCTTGACCATGGTTCTATAATCAATCATATACACTTGACTACTATTCATCACAAAAGGATTATTCTTTCATTCTTCATATTCTTCTCTCTTTGGTTTTTGAAAGAGAGAGCTCACTAGAAATTCCTTATGTGATGATTTATTGTGAGAAAGTGAATTAAAAAGATAGCATAAATACTACTCCATCATCCTCATCTAATCTAGCCCATTAGATTAGGGTGTTCATCTCTTTAGAGTGAGAAAGCTTGGGTTATAGCAACTTCGACGTAGATCATCGGAGAATCGGAACACTTCAAGCTAGCATGGATCGTTCGAGTCGTGGAGCCTCTCTTGAGTCCGGGAGATCGTGGATCGCGGCGAAGGGACTTCTACTCGGAGCTTGTAAAGCGAAGGAGCGGACTACAAAGGTTGTAATCCCTCACATTTAGCTTTAAAGATGTAATCTTGCTTGCTAAACCCTAATAATCTAGCAAAGATCCTGTCTTTGGGTTGTTCGGCACATGTAAAATTTTATTCGGGCATGTTTGATGCTTTATGAACCTTCACAAGTGTGCCTAGGAACCCTACATTTACAAATGAGCTTCCGTCCCTTGTGCCGTGAGTTACGTATCACACGGAAATTCAGAAAAGATTTTGCATGTGTTTTATTCAGTATTATGATTTTTCCAAGGATGCGTACTATATATATAGTATTCGACTAGTCCATATTAGATTTCAGTAGTGGATTTCGAGATCGTTATCTCCATTGTAACTCCAATGATATGCGTGCAAATCAGATGATTTGCGTGAAGCTTGACGGAGTTCGATTTTTTTGAGTTTCGTACTCGTTTTCAGGCCCACGCGATGCGCTGTAGTATTTCAACATCTTCCGTGATTTCGGAGCCCCATTGATTGAGTGGAATTTTGAAATGTTTTAGTATTTGGGGGTTTAAATTTAAATTCGGGGACCGAATTTATTTAAGGGGGGAAGATTGTAACATTTCACAAATTATAAAATATTATTTTTGGAATTTAATATTAAAATAATATATATCGCGAAAACTACCCGATTTGCGAAATCGGAGATTTCGTAAAAGGGTATAAATATATACCAATAATTATGAAATAATTGGGGATTAAAATGATTTATTCATTTAAAAATATATTTATTGGATCTTGCATTTTTATAATTTATTATATGCAAGTTTGAAATTAAACCCGATTAGTGCACTGCTAATCGCGATAAGGCTAAATCCGTGTTTCCACATTTTAATCATGGCTAGTGCACCATGACATGTTGTATCTTGTTACATATTGTTTCCTTTTTGTTTGTTCATTTCTTTTGGTTCTATTTGTGAGAGAAAAGAAAGAAATGAGATGGTATTATTGAGGAGAGAGAGGGGGGACCACATCATGACTTGGAGTATGCTATGGGAGAGAAAGAGAGTGAGAATAAGTGAGGATAAGAGAGATAGAGAAAGAGAGGGCTGCCATCATCCTCCCCCATTTGCCTTCTTCCATTTTTCTTCAACTCATATCTCCCTCCACCTCCACCTCAAATTATCATCTTAAAATCATCATCAAAACCCTATACTCCCTTCATTAAAGTTGATCTCCACCTCCTCCTCAACACAATGGACCAACCAAAGTTGGATTTTGGAGACTTTGGACTTCTAGGGTTTTTCTTGAGTTGCCCAAATGAGGTATTATTCCTTTCATTAAGTTTAGTTTTTAGTTTCTTGCATTCTAGTTTAGTTTAGAAGTTGATTTAGTGTGGAATTATGAAGTTAGAAATCCCAAGAGAGGGTTTGGATAATTGCGTGGAATTAGTGATGTTTAGTGGCTGTTACAAGACCTTTGTGTGGGTTGTATGGCCTAGAACAGAGAGTACGGACTTAGAAATTACCCGTGTCGGTTTTGTTTTAATTGTGTTCCTACAGGGATTCTGGAGCAACCCGGGAAGTTTCTGAGAAAAACAAACAATACAATAGACCTAGTTGGACCAATAGGAGACCACCCTGAGAAGACCAACCCCATCAGAGCACCCTGGGCCGAGCTGGTCAGATATTTGAGGCATGTGGCAGGCCAAATTTTAGGGTTTGGTGTCTAGGTTGGTTCAGTAGCTCACATACTCCATATACAATAACCTATACTTGCTAGTTTAATCCTATTTTACCTGAGAGAGAATCTGGGAGCTGTTGTCTGTGGGTTTGGATATGTTTTCCCGATATTTGAAATTCTTGGTTTTAGTATTTGATATTGTATTAGGTTGTTGGATGTTTGTACGTCAACGATGAGGGTTGTTTGGTTGTTTTTTCATGCGTAGGCTATAGGTTCTAACCTATGAGCGCACCGTGTGCCGTATTGGTTTTCCGGACTTGATGTTAATAGCGATTGCGTTTGTGTATTTATTGTAGGTAGCTTCGCGTGGATTCCGAGACGACGAAGCATGGCGTCATCGACTTCGGCAAGCAAAGATCAAGGTGAGTAGATCTATATCTACTGGGGAAGTCGGGTGGATGGCGTATAACATCCCCGCAAATTATAAATGGAAAGCGATCTATAGATATGTAGTTGCACTAGAATAGGTATGAGTTTTAGAGTAGCATGACATTTGATGTATAAGGTAGAATGTCTATATAAAATTGACTTGATGTAAGATGACTTAATGCGATGAAAAGGATACACGAGGTGATATGATGACTTGATTGATATGTTGGTATACGGATACGAGTCGATATGAGATGATTGATATCCTTGCCGGTCCCCTGATATGAGATGGTTATGGATGTGACCTGGGATGTAGGTATATAGATAGATATGATGTTGTGAATCATGAGTGATATGTCGTACGAGACATTAGGTCCGTACCCTCATTTTCATATAGGTTGATAGGATCCCCAATTGTTAATGCCGCCGTACGATGATTTACTGTACGTGATGAGCTTCATGATGATTGATCCGTACCCTTGACTAGAGGATGTCGTACGATGGATTATACCGTACGTGATGTTGTGAGGCTGGATGCCGATTGATAGATTCACCGACTCGGTCATGTTAGATTCGTATTCCTTATAGCATTTAGCTGATGATGCACTTTATGCTACGTTCATGTCATTCTCATTGGATTACATATACCTGTGCTAGTACACCTACACCATTTTCGATGATGCATATGTTACACTTACACGGATTGGCCGGCTCACACACTTCATCATCGATAATTGCTATGTCACTACACAGTAGAATTTTTGCATCATGATATGACTCCTTGCATGATTTACATGCTATGTTCACATCATTACGATATGTCGCATGATATACTGATATTGTCACATCACTGTTCTATGTTGCATGATATACAGATATGCTTACATTTCTGTCATATGTCGCATACATCATGCTTTATGATTATACGCATTGAGATATGCGGTTTTCATGAGATTTCTGGATTTGAGAACCTTGGTCAAATTTCAAAGGAAATTATGTATTGTTTTAAAAACCTGGTTTCTCTTGATATGATATTTTTAGACGTCCACCATGTGTTTTCTCGGTTCTGAGATTGGCATGTGAAACCCGATTCGAGGAGCGGGAGGCACCGTCTGCGGGTACATGGTGGACCCGGTATGGTTCCCCGGGGTAAGAGGTGATTTTCGTGGTGTAGAAGATGAGCCTGGCAGAGGGAGTATTACCTACCGTGATAGTATTTGGACCTGGAGGTTATCCGGAGGATACCGACCGGAGTCATGAGATGTATATGAGGGCCGACCATATTATGCGGCGCCTGAGGGCCGATCTGAGGATGTGGCGCCTGAGATATGAGGATTTACGTGTTGATACTGGACACGAGTTTCATGATGTTTCGAGTGTCGATGCTAGACACATAGGTTCCATGATTTCGATGTGTCGCGAGGGACACACGTTGATTTATATCGTCATACTTTCATGCATATGCTTTTATGATATTTACATGCATAACGTTGTTGTGTCATTATGGAAACGTGGATGAGATCCACATGCATACTGGCATTGATTATATTATTGGACGATATCCACATGCATATAGGCGTTGAGTATATTGTTAGTACATATGCAAATACGGTCACCCTAGATATCATAATATTACCTTTATGATATAGTTGACCTAGGAATCGTTGTTTATTCAATTTCTACCTGATGATGTTTTCTACACACGAGGTTACAACTCACCCCCGTTGTGCCACAGTTCTTGCAGGTTGACCGCATGGATCAGTAGTGGTATCGCTGGCACACAGCTGCATTCGGGTGTTTTTCTTTGGTAGGTGGTACATGTTGGATCGTACCCCTCTTGTATTATTATTCCTGTTGTATCTAGTTAACTCCATCAAATCAGAAACTGGTATTTGTATAAGTAGTAAGACTTAACAAGAGTTGTAGCTGCGAGACTTGAGCGATGGGTTATATGTTCGCTTGGTGGGTTTGATGTCTCTCTTATTTCTTTATCTTTTGTGGTGATCTTCGCCGTTGGACGTCGTATACATATATACTGTCTTGCATGGTTGTGAATCCGCCGATGGGCGGAGAGCTAGCTCCCGCTTGGGGATGCCTTTATCATTATCTTGCATATGTGGTTTTGGATCAAAGTATACAAAGGAGGTGCTGCCCAAATTCTTAAAAGACGAAACATGTTTTTCAACTTGCATAATCCACTTGTATTTTCATGTTCCCTCATCTATGTATTTAAGAAAACTTTTTAATTTCACCTTTATTTCAAAACTTCACCTCTTTTATTTTCTTAAAAAGGTTTAGATTGCTGGGTTTCATCTTACTTGAATTACGTTATTCCTGTAGATACGGCGTGATTTAAGTGCCGGTCTCGAACTAAATTTTCGGGTCGTGACAAAGTTGGTCTGCTCAGTTTTGGGCGCACCGGCATATTTTCGACATTGAAGGAGGTGTACCTCAATGTCATTTGTTGCGATTTGCTTTTGTGATCCGAGTATCACTCTTATATCGCTTGGATTTGAGTTTTGATGATTGAGTTTCATGATATCGTTATCGTGCACCTTGGCTGCACCTACTGGGTATTTACATTTTTGTGCATATCTATTGCACTTGATGTCGATTTTGTACCTTCGTAGCATGTGTTTATGATTTCGTGGATTTCATACGGATGATTTGGTTTTTTTGCATGTGGTACACACTCGATTTGATTTTTTCACTCGGTATAGCTCATATGTGCTTGCAGTGCATTGATAAGGATTTTTTGCACATAGTTGCACACGTTTTTGATTTTAAACACCTTGGTACACTCGGTGTTGCTTTTTACGCATTGGATTTATTGATTGTATTTCATGCATTTGTTGCACTAGATTTATACGCCGTACATTGGTTGCACCGCATTTGTATTTCGTGCATTTGATGCACCGGATTTGTATTTTTGTGCACTTAATGCACCAGATTAGTATTTTTGTGAATTGTTGCACTAGACTCGCATTTCATGCGTTTGTTGCACCAGGTGGGTATTTCGTGCATTGGTTGTACTAGATTTATACTCCGTACATTGGTTGCACCCGATTTATGTCTTTGAGCATTCGTTTTATCAGATTTATGTTTTTATGCGCGTTTCCACTTGACGGTCGTTTTCGTGCATGCTACTGCACTAGATGCTTTTTACGGACCTGACGCATTTGATTTGGATTTTTGCGCATATTATGCGCTTGGTATTGGATTTCGTGCGCATCGAATGCACTTGAGTGAGATCTTATTCGTGCATGTCGAATGCCCTTGATTTAAATTTTGTTCGTGCATGTTGGATGCACTTGACTTAGATTTTATTCATGCATGTCGGATGTACTTGATTTAGATTTCATTTGTGCATGACGGATGAACTTGATTTGGATTTTTGCGCATTTTGGGCACATGATATGAGATGTGATTTTTTGCACACCGGATAGACTCGATTAGGATTTTTATTCGTGCTTATTAATTGCACTGGATTGAGATTTTCGTGCACTATAGATGCACTAGATGTTGTTGTCGTGCACACCTGTTGCACTGGACAGATACTTTCGTGTACACCCGTTGCACTTAGTTTTGGTTTTATGCACATTCATAGCACTTTTATTTGGATTTGATTTCCGTGCCCACCATACGTACATGATTATTGGATACGCCTTTCGAGGCTGATTTTGCTTTTGAGCACTTTGCTTTTATGATGGGCACTATATTATGTAGCAGCCGAACAAGACTGATCTAAGGACAATACCTGAGTACCTTGCATGCATTAAAAGTTTAACAAGAGTTTTTCAAAGAGAAGCTATAGTCTCGCTATTTCTTACGTGTTCGCGAGGGACCCGAACATTTACAAAGAAAAACCTCCGGGATATTTCAAAAAGGCGGAACGTATAATTTGAGCAAGAACATATATAGGTATGTTTACTACTGTACAAATGAGCGTCCGTCCTTTGTGCCGTGAGTTACGCATCACACGACAATTCAGAAAAGATTTTTCATGTGTTTTATTCAGTTTTATGATTTTTCCAAGGATGCGTACTATATATGTATTATCGTATTTGACTAGTCCATATTGGATTTTAGTAGTGGATTTCGAGATCGGTATCTCCATTGTAACTCCGATGATATGCGTGTAAATCCGATGATAAGCGTACAAATCCGAGGATTTGCGTGACGTTTGATGGAGTTCGATTTTTGGAGTTTCGTACTCGTTTTCAGGCACACGCGATGCGCTGTAGTATTTCAACATCTTCCGTGATTTCGGAGCCCCGTTGATTTGGTGGAATTTTGAAATGTTTTAGTATTTGGGGGTTTAAATTTAAATTCGGGGACCGAATTAATTCAAGTGGGGAAGATTGTAACATTTCAGAAAATATAAAATATTATTTTTGGAATTTAATTTTAAAATAATATATTTCGCGAAAACTATCCGATTTGCGAAATCGGGGTTTTCGTAAAAGGGTATAAATATATACCAATAATTATGAAATAATTGGGGATTAAAATGATTTATTCATTTAAAAATATATTTATTGGATCTGGCATTTTTATAATCACTACTACAATATGGGGTTGCCCCTACGGACTAAGGAATCCGTAGGGGCAAATATTTCTTGCCCCTATGGATTTATCCGTAGGGACACATCGTTGTCCCTACGGTGACTTAAGTTCTAATTTTTTGTTTGGCCCTACGGAGCCGCAAACCGTGGACCTACGGTTATGTTCGTAGGGGCATCTAAATAGGTTATTAATAAAAAAAAGCACAGAAAAATTATTCATCGTTCCCAAAATTTCTCTCTCTCACTCCCGCGCCTCTCATCGCGTGTTCCCGCGCCTCGTCGCCACCGCGCTCCGCGCCTCGTCGCCACCTTCGTCGGTCGTTCCCACACCTTCGTCGACTTCCTGCGCCTCGTCGCCACCTTCGCCGATCGTCGTCGACCACCGATTTCTACCGTCTCCTCCACCGCGCGCACGGTTTGTAATTAAATCTCAAATAATTTTTAATTTTGATGATGTAGTCTAGGGTTCATGCCAGGTTCGTGTAGGGGTGAGGGTTTTGCATCGGCGTCGGCATCGGGTTCGGTTAGGGTTAGGGTTAGGGTTCGGTTGGGGTTGGGGCTGGGGCTGGGGCTGGGCTAGGGCTGGGGCTGGGCTGGGGCTGGGGCTAGGGTTCGGTTGGGGTTGGGGTTGGGGTTGGGGATGGGCTGGGGCTGGGGCTAGGGTTCGGTTGTGGTGGGGCTGGGCTGGGGCTGGGTCTAAGGTTCGGTTGGGGTTGGGGCTGGGGCTGGGGCTGGGCTAGGGCTGGGGCTAGGGTTCGGTTGGGGTGGGGCTGGGGATATTGCTATTTGGGATAAACTAAAAGGGTTTTTTGTGCAATTAACAGAAAACAAGAAAGATGTGAAAAAATAACAATATTACAACTATCCTATCCAAATTTCTCCTTTTCCTTATCCTAATATAAATATATATTTGTTGATTACCTTGACATTTCTAGCTTCTTTAATAGCCCTATGATTTTAACTTGATCAACCAACTGCTCATGATATTTGTAGCCCAGCATAGAGATCGCCACATCAACTTTCTTTATTGCCTCCACCAAGCTCTTGTGATCATGCATATCACCCTGTATATATTCAACATATATATAATCAGGTCTTTCTAAAATCAATGACCTTTAATTCAAAAAAAACAAACACACACACATGGAGTGAATTAATGAAGAAAAGAAGGTCCACTTTTTGTTAGGTGGCGTCAAAAGTTTATATCCTCCATCAATTATCAAGTTACCGAGGACGAAAAGCCACCTTTGTTAGTCGAGAGTCATGGTAATAGACTTGTCATTATAGATCATAGTCAATTGTTTTTCCTATCATTTTCTTGATCCAGATGCTAAACAACTTGTTAATTGGTTACTGTTTTTATGACGTTTTTGTCTATATTTGTGACAGGGGCCTTTTTTTTGGATGAACATATTTTTTTGATGCATGTTTCAGTCATGTGAATTCATATGTTGCGTATAACGCTTTATGATATCAGTATCCTACATTTGTAGTTTTAATTGTTGATTGTTATAGATGAATGCCATTGCAATAATAGTTTTTGGTAGATGAATGCCATTGCAATGTAGGATGATCAGTTCTATCAATCTTGATCTCAATGGTTTAAAATCATGTTACATATACAACACGAATGCACAACAAACGCATAATTAGAGAGTGATTCAAGATGTTCAAGTTGAAACCAATATATGATACTCGATGATAATATGAAACCTTCATATTCTCATCGATACTCATATATGAAACTAAAAGCGCCACTAAGTCCTCGTCTATCGGTTAACATACGTGCGATGTTCATCGTGACATAGAACTATACGAAGGTTGTTAAATATCGGATGGTATAGCTCGATACTAACAACCGTCGTATAGTCTATGCGACGAGAAAATTCAATCGTATGGTAACCGATAGATTTATCCCGTATGGACAAGTAAGGAATGTATAAAGCAAACACTTTCATTCACTTGTGTTTTCATCCGTTTCGAGATATTTCGTCGGTACCTTTCCACTGGTTCTCCTTATACAAAGATAGATTAGATGTTCATTTCAACGTTGTTTCACAGCTTTGAAATGATTATCTATTCTATTACAGTGTACTCGGAGAACAGCGGGGAGGTGCTCCCGAAATTTACTCGAAACGGTTGAAAGCACAAGTGATGGGTGTTCGCTCTATACATTCTTAATGGATAGAAGCCTTACCCCCGACAGCCGGAACACACACATACAACAAGAATACACAACAAACACATAATTAGAGAGTGATTCGAGATGTTCAAGTTAAAACCAATATATGATACTCGATGATAATATGAAACCTTCATATTCTCATCGATACTCATATATGAAACTAAAAGCGCCATTTAGTCCCCGTCTATCGGTTAACATACTGCGATGTTCGTCGTGACATATAACTATACGAAGGTTGTTAAATATCGGACGATATAGCTCGATACTAACAACAGTCTTATACTCTATGCGACGAGAAAATTCAATCGTATGATAACCGATAGATTTGTCCCGTGTGGACAAGTTAGGAATGTATAAAGCAAACACCTTCATTCACTTGTGTTTTCATCCGTTTCGAGATATTTCGTCGTTACCTTTCCGCTGGTTCTCCGTGTACAAAGATAGATTAGATGTTCATTTCAACGTTGTTTCACAGCTTTGAAATGATTATCTATTCTATTATAGTGTACTCGGAGAACAGCAGGGAGGTGCTGCCGAAATTTACTCGAAACGGTTGAAAGCACAAGCGAATGGGTGTCTGCTCTATACATTCTTAATGGGATAGAAGCCTTACCCCCGACAGCCGGAACACACACATACAACAAGAATACACAACAAACACATAATTAGAGAGTGATTCGAGATGTTCAAGTTAAAACCAATATATGATACTCGATGATAATATGAAACCTTCATATTCTCATCGATACTCATATATGAAACTAAAAGCGCCACTTAGTCCCCGTCTATCGGTTAACATACGTGCGATGTTCGTCGTGACATAGAACTATACGAAGGTTGCTAAATATCGGACGATATAGCTCGATACTAACAACCGTCGTATAGTCTATGCGACGAGAAAATTCAATCGTATGGTAACCGATAGATTTTTCCCGTGTGGACGAGTTAGGAATGTATAAAGCAAACACCTTCATTCACTTGTGTTTTCATCCGTTTCGAGATATTTCGTCGATACCTTTCCGCTGGTTCTCCGTGTACAAAGATAGATTAGATGTTCATTTCAACGTTGTTTCACAGCTTTGAAATGATTATCTATTCTATTACAGTGTACTCGGAGAACATCGGGGAGGCGCTGCTGAAATTTACTCGAAACGGTTGAAAGCACAAGTGATGGGTGTTCGCTCTATACATTCTTAATGGGATAGAAGCCTTACCGCCGACAGCCGGAACACACATACAACAAGAATACACAACAAACGTATAATTAGAGAGTGATTCGAGATGTTCAAGTTAAAACCAATATATGATACTCGATGATAATATGAAACCTTCATATTCTCATCAATACTCATATATGAATCTAAAAGCGCCACTTAGTCCCCGTCTATCGGTTAACATACGTTCGATAAAAGGTTATCAGTAATTTTATATTATTACTTCACATTTTACGATCTATACATATATAGTCAATACTTTTAATGATTGTCTAATGCGTCCACAAACCGTTTATCTAGATTTGATGACGATGTCGGGAGCAGCGAGGGGCGGCAGGAGCTCCGGCCGCGGCAGAGGCAGAGGCAGAGGCAGAGCGGTTCTGCCACCCGGAGAGCTGCATAGGGAGCTTCAGAGGGCCGGTCTTGCACCCAGATCGGAGACCCCTTCGGATGCCTCCTTTCGTGTGGATTTTGCCACACCTCCAGGTATACTGCACGCATATCCATTTTGAATGTAATATTACAGATATTCATTCCTGTTTATGTCAAAATTAATTATATTGTCGATGTTTGATTGTCTAGTTGTTGGTGATGCGTCCACATCAGGGACAGAGGCCACTCCCGCTCTTCCAGGTATGTTTATATATCATATAGTGCATGTATATTGATTTAGAATGCTATATCATAAATATACACACATTCCTTTTACTCTTACTTAGATAGTAATTTTTATTATTGTCTAGCTGTAGGTGGTGACACCACCGCACCTGCGGGTATGTTTATATATCCTATAGTGCATGCATATTGATTTAGAACGTTATATTATTGATCTACACATTCTTTTTTCAATTACTTATATAATCTATTTTTAATTGTCTAATTATAGGTGGCGTGTCCACATCTGACGCAGGGGCCACCCCTGCCACTTCCGTACCCTCCGCATCGTCTGTAGGTTAGTATGAATAAATATAAAATATTTATTCATTTTACATATTCTCTATAGAATAAATATGAACTTCATGGAAATTTTGCGTCAATGTTTATTTTCTAGTTGGAGGGGATGCGTCCGCATCCGGGACCCCGGCTGTTCCTCACCGGAGGAACTATCGTCCCGCTCGTGCTGCTGCCCGGGCCCAGGCTCGTGCTTTAGTCACCAGAGGTATATATCACACTTCAATTTTCATTTAACCTTGATTTCTTAATACAACTTTGTCTTAATATTGATTGTCTTGATATTTCTTGCAGACACAGGGCCTCCCCATCCCCACAGGGGGACTCGAGGCCCGAATCAGTCCCATAGGCTGAGGCCTGACAGAGCTAGGGGGAGGCAGCATTCCCCCTCTTTACAATGGTCTGATGAAGAACATGCAGACCAAGGTCCGATACAACAGGAATGAGCCGAAGGCCGACTGCTACTCCCTGTGGATGGCGACCCCCGAGGCATAGAGTGCGGCCCTCCTATCTACTCCGTTGTTTGCGAGAGTCGACGTAGAGACATGGCCTCTATTGTGCGAATATTTCGACTCTCAACGAAAACAGGTATGTATTTTAAATGTAATTCATTGTTTAGCATATAATTTATTTTTTTGTGTTCCTTAATTAGAAAACTAAATGTGAATGCGTTGTGCATAAACAGGCCGCTCAAAATATAGAGAATAGGAAATCGACGAAGAGGGGTCGCCCCACTTACACAGGTGGCTCGAGGAATATTACTTGAGCCATGGAGTTATCAGTAAATTACAATAGACCGGCCTTTGTGATATAATGCAATATTAAGAGTTGTTTTCTAATATATTTAAATATTAAGAGTTATTTTCTAATATTGCAGACAGCTCAGACCGTGGCGCAAGGTGGTACACCGAGCGTGCTGTCAGCATATCTTGCCGTCCACGGCACCTCGACAGATCCCGCCATGGGCGAGCATCGATATCCCGACATCGCTACCCAGGAGTATTGCGTAAGTGTTAATAATTATTCAACCCATATTTGAAATTTTAGTCTTGGAAGGTTCAAATTTAAATTTTATACTTATACTTTACTGCTTAATGTGGGTGTAGGAGCGGGTGGTTGAGCAGGCCGAGGCCTCGGGGATCGATTTTACCGGACAGAGCGATCCGAGGCTGCTGACCCCAGTCCTGGACGTCGCACACGGAGGGCACCACGGAGGTTGGGAGAGAGGCCAGGGACTGGGCCCTAGCAGGGCCCATATGAGGTTGGACTCCACCCCGGCGGTTACTTCCTCCGTCTCCAGTGAGCGACGTGTCCAGCAGGAATTGGAGAGCTTGAAGGCCACCGTTCAGGAGTTGAAGGAGATGCTGGTATGTATACTACTTAATAGTAAAATATCATGTCATATTATAGATATCAACATATCCAATATTAGTACGTAGCCTGAGCTTATTTGGTTGTAGACTTAGGTTTGATTCATCATACATACATATCTATTTAAAATAAACTACGGTTTTCCAAACTAGATATCCAAATGGGGTTTCGAAATAACTTGATAATGATCCGAATTCGAATAATACACAGTTCTTACACGCTTATTACACACGTTAGGTCCAGACGCGACAGGGTACATCGGCCGAGCCTCCACATGCATCTCCTTCGGCTGCGGCTCCGCAAGCCACTACATCGGCTGCGGTTCCGCGGACAGCTCCTATAGCTCCACTGCCCGCTCAGACTCCCGCAACCGCGGCTCCGCAAGCCACTACCTCGACGGCGGCTGCGCAGACCACATCGCCAGCTCCACAGCCCGCTCAGACTCCCGCACGCGCCGAATTGCATGATTTTTTGAAACATGTATTTATTTATATGATACATATTGTACTACATTTTGGACGATATTAATATTGGCGGTCCTACGGTGTTTATATTTATATCATATTCTGTTTTTTCGTTTCTTTTGTATATTATATGCGTGAGATGTGATTATGAGTACTGCGATATATGTTGTGTGATGATTAATTTTATATTCGATTGGTGTATATATTATTGTGCACAGGGCGAGAAAAAATCAGGCAGCCCTTTTTTTTTAAAAAAAACTGATAATATGTACCTACGGATTAATCCGTAGGTACACACGTTGCCCCTACGGATTAAACCGTAGGGGCAAAATATCAGAATAACTGATATTTTCCCCTGTGATCTCAGTATCAGGGGTTGGGAGTGCCCCTACGGATATATCCGTAGGGGCAAACAAATGCCCCTACGGAGTTATCCGTATGGGCAAAATATAAGGATTTCTGATATTTTGCCCCTATGGATATGTACCTACGCATGTATCCGTAGGGGCTATTGATTGGCCCTACGGATTAATCCGTAGGTACAAGTAATATATTTTAAAAAACCGTAAATAAAATAATTTTTTTGCCCCTACGGCCTACTCCGTAGGTGAAACGGGAAAAGTTTTTATCCGTAGGGGCAAGTTCAGGGCTTCAACTTGCACCTACGGCGTTTGTACCTACAAGGTATTTTCTTGTCCCTACGGCTATATCCGTAGGGGCAGTGGTTTTTCCCTACGGATAAATCCGTAGGGGCAACCCTTGTTTGTAGTAGTGAATTTATTATATGCAAGTTTGAAATTAAACCCGATTAGTGCACTGCTAATCACGATTAGGCCAAATCTGTGTTTCCACATTTTGATCATGGCTAGTGCCCCATGACATGTTGCATCTTCTTACATATTGTTTCCTTTGTGTTTATTCATTTCTTTTGGTTCTATTTGTGAGCGAAAAGAAAGAAATGAGAGGGTATTATTGAGGAGAGAGAGGGGGGACCACATCATGACTTGGTGCATGCTATGAGAGAGAAAGAGAGTGAGAATAAGTGAGGATAAGGGAGAGAGAAAGAGTGGGTTGCCATCATCCTCCCCCATTTTCCTTCAACTCATATCTCCCTCCACCTCCACCTCAAATTATCACCTCAAAATCTTCATCAAAACCCCATACTCGCTTCATTAAAGTTGATCTCCACCTCCTCCTTAACACAATGGACCAATCAAAGTTGGATTTTGGAGACTTTGGACTTCTAGGGTTTTTCTTGAGTTGCCCAAATGAGGTATAATTCCTTTCATTTAGTTTAGTTTTTGTTTCTTGCATCTAGTTTAGTTTAGAAGTTGATTTGGTGTGGAATTGTGAAGTTGGAAATCCCAAGAGAGGGTTTGGAAAATTGTGTGGAATTGGTGATGTTTAGTGGCTGTTTGTCACGACCCAAATTTAGGCACGTGATCGGCACTTAAACCACGCCACGTCAACAGGCGTACGCGATTTAAGTAAGCCGAAACCCAGAAATCTAAACCACCCCAAAAAGGGATAACTGGAGAAAACATAGTTAAAAACCTTTGGAAATCTCAAGTAAAAATCTTTAAACTTAAGTTTACTTTCTTAAAAATTTCGGCGGCACCTCCTTTGTAAAAACTAACTACGAAAACGGGTACAACATGGAATATAAATAAAGCATCCCAAACGGGAGAAAATCACGCCCAACGTCGGAAACAACCACCACAAGCATATATACGACGCCGTAGCGAAGAAATATAAATGAAAATAGCATAAGGAGGTAAAACTTTATAACAAGGACGGCTCCCACGAACACGGTACCTAGAGTCATAAAAATAATACAACATCGATCCTCACAACCCGTCTCTAAGTCAAATACATGAAGATGGTAGATGGAGAGTACTAGATACAAAAGATAAATAATGAACATTATCAGATAACCGCAAAACCCACCTATAGCAAAAGGCCTCACAGCTAACCGTAGCTGTATCTGCAAAAGTAGAGATAATAAGAAGCCCTGCCGCGACTACTCTGAGGGTAAATCCTGCAGAACACTGTGGCACAACGGGGGTGAGTTGCCAACTCTTGAATAGTAAATAACATCATACTGTAATCGCAAGTATGCACGAACAGCGATAATCTATCACATGTAATCTGATAGCATAGGTTTGGCAATATAGATATGCAACAATCATGATCAAGGTACACCATCCGGGTACTACATCTACATGAATAAAAATGCATATCAAGTAAATGCTGGGTATGGGATACAACATAACATCATCAATGAATCATCATCGTGGAAAAATAATGGTGTCTATCAACTACACCCCAAATCCCAATACCTCAGGCACCACATCCTCAGATCGGCCCTCATATCCTGTAAGTCTCATGGAACCTGAGTGTCCAACACCGACACCCGAAACATCATGAAAACTTATGCCTGTATATATGTGTGTGTGTCCCTCAACGACACATCAAAATCATGGAACCTGAGTGTCCAACATCGACACCCGAAACATCATGAAACCCGTATCCAACATCGACACGTAAATCCTCATATATCGGGCTCCATCGGTACGGATCGGCCCTCGGGCTCCGTCACTCCGGATCGGCCTATATCCATCTCTCGACTCCGGTCGGTATCCCCTAGATAACCGCCGAGTCCAAATACTATCACCGTTGTACTAGCCCTCCTGCCAGGCTCATCGTCTATACCACGAAAATCACCTCTTCCCCCGGGGAACCATACCGGGTCCACCATGTACCTGCAGATGGTGCCTACCGCTCCTCGAATCGGGTTTCTAACACAAGTCTCAGAACCGAGAAAACTCATGGTGGACGCACTGAAATATCATATCATGAGAAACCGGGTTTTCAAACAATACATAAATTTCTTGAAATACCCCTACGGTTCTCTAATCAATAAATCACATGAAATCCATATCTCAATGCGTAAATCCATAAAAACTGATGTATGCAACATGAAACAGCAATATGAGCATATTAAGGGAAAACCACTCTTTTAAATGAATCCAGTTTTAAAATATATCACGCGGTTCCCAATTCCTCCGAAATCAAGTGCAGCATCATATGAGGTGTACATGTAACTATAGCAAGATATGTGTATCTACATGTAAGCAGGTATGTATGATTCATTTCATAAGCGCAATAGCACAATAATGAACGTCTCAATGTCAAATGACAATACAATACCACTTAGGGTATATGTAGCTATAGCAAAGTATGTGGGTGCACATGTAAGTATGTATTCATGATATACATGTGACTGTAGCAAGGTATGCGGGTGTACATGTAAGTATGTATGCATGATGTACATGTAGCTATAGCAAGGTATGTATGTAAGCATGTAGGTATAGCCTGTATACTACATTTCATATACGCAACGGAATAAGAATCACTGTCTCAATGACAATAACCGATACAATATCACATATGTATATATGTTGTGCGTGTCATGGCAATTACCGACAGTGTGGGTGTAGCATAAAATTTGTGCTCGTGCAACATGAACCGTCAGTAAAGGTGTTGTGTCCAATAGGTACCAAGTCAAGGCACAACAGGTAATAATATGCAATGATGCTCATGCGCAATCAACTCATATGCCAATAAACATGCAGCTATAATATCATATCCAGCTCTGACGCATAACGCCATACGGGCGATTTCCCTGTAGATGTTAAATCTACTCACCGATGATCTCGAGCTAAGAAAATCCGACCACCTGCTTCCCTTTCTTCGCAGCGTCCGAAGTCCCCGCTTGCGATCCTAAAATTTCATAAACATAATACATAAGGCTAAATATCCTGCGCCGACACAAAGACAATGAAACATAAGGATAACGTCCACAAGATATACACACTGTGCACGTAGTGCACAAAACGCGTACGACATCGGCACAACCCTAGTTAGGAACGCTAAACTACACAACTACCAAGCCTAGACCTCGATCGTACCGATCGCGCATTCACAACACAATATATATTGTGGAAGATAATATATAAACCATTTCAACGTCAATTGAAACCCATGCATAAGTTTACCGAAAACCTAGTAAGCAACTTTTAATCATTTTAGCTCAAGTCTAGAAGTTTAACAATTCTAGCGATCACAATCATCGCAAAGCAGCTTAACTAAGCCACCCAAACCTTTACTAGAATTTTAATCTCACCCATATAAGATTTAGTAAAAGTTAGTTTGCTATTAAGCTTAATTAGATAATTAGGAAAATAACAAATAACATTCTCACAACTAGGTTAAGTTTTTCTAAGTCTACACTTCTCCATTAACCATTTCAACCAATCAAACCCTAACTTGATCTTGACAACTCTTTCATGAATTCCTAAACATGCTAATTAAATCTATATCAAACATCTAATAAGCTAGCTTAATGTATTTAAACAACAATTAAAGTTTAGGGTTAGGATTTTATACCTCCACTAGATTCACAAACTAGCAACTAAACTCCAAATTAGCCTCCAAAATGATAACTTTCATGAAGATCCAAGCTTGTTTAGGGTTGAAGAATAATAGGTAGGGATTTGTTTGTGAGTTTTTGGGATTATTTGATGATTTTAGATGATTTATTTGAGCTTGAAGAAGTGAAAATGGGGCAAAGGAAAAGAGAGGGCAGGGGGGGAGGGCTCGGCCAAGCTATGAAGAATGAGATTTGGAAATTGTGTGGAAATTTCTAGTCTAAAACATCAATAATTGCTCATTTAAAGCCTCTCCCATCCATGCCACCTCTTAAACATTTTCTTTAAAATTTTCTTTAATTCAGCAAATATCTAGATATTTTGGAGAGAAGGTTTAAAGCTTAAATTTTATGATTAAATTAGCATAGATTCACTTTAGCATAATTAACCCAATCAAATTTGTAATTACAACTAATTAAGTGCATAATTAAAAGCTTAATATAATATTTTAATTAAGGAAAATTCCTTAAGTGAAACAAAATTTTCAAGTGACAACTAAAAACCGCAAACTAGCACTTTCCTAGTTAAACTAGGTGCAGTTAAGTCTATACTTAAAAATGATCACTTCTGGGTTTTACGGAAAAACACCGCTTATTTTACCTTTTAACGGAAAATTCGCATAACGATTTCTAAAGCGTTACACTGTTACAAGACCTTTGTGTGGGTTGTATGGCTTAGAACAGAGAATACGGAGATAGGAATTTACCCGTGTCAGTTTTGTGTTAATTGTGTGCCTACAGGGAATCTGGAGCAAACCGGGAAGTTTCTGAGGAAAAAAAACAATACCAGAGACCTAGTTGGACAAATAGGAGACCACCGTGAGAAGACGAACCCCATCAGAGCACCCTGGGCCGAGCTGGACGGATTTTTGAGGCATGTGGCCGGCCAAATTTTAGTGTTTGGTGTCTAGGTTGGTTCAGTAGCTCACATACTCCATATACAACACCTTATACTTTCTTGTTTAATCCCATTTTACCTGAGAGAGAATCTGGGAGCTGTTATGAGTGGGTTTGGCTATGTTTTCCCCATATTTGAAATTCTTGGTTTTAGTATTTGATATTGTATTGGGTCCTTGGATGTTTGTACGTCAATGACGAGGGTTGTTTGGTTGTTTTTGCATGCGTATGCTATAGGTTTTAACCTATGAGCGCACCGTGTGCCGTATTGGTTTTCCGGACATGATGTTAATATCGATTGAGATTGTGTATTTATTGTAGGTACCTTCGCGTGGATTCCGAGATGACGAAGCATAGCGTCATCGACTTCGGCAAGCAAAGATCAAGGTGAGTTGATCTCTGTCTACGGGGGAAGTCGGGTGGATGGCGTATAGCACCCCCGCAAATTATAAATGGAAACCGATCTATAGGATACAGTCGTAGAAACCTAAATTAGAAAACTAAGGATATGGTTAAAAAGATAGTTAGAGATGATATGAGTGATTGAATATATATATTGAGATATGAGATGAAAGCTTAGGGATATGAAAAGTGAATGTGAATCACGACTTATAGATATGTAGTTG
Source organism: Agapanthus africanus (assembly GCA_030015575.1). Classification (NCBI taxonomy): domain Eukaryota; kingdom Viridiplantae; phylum Streptophyta; class Magnoliopsida; order Asparagales; family Amaryllidaceae; genus Agapanthus; species Agapanthus africanus. The sequence continues at coordinate 465,412,772 of JASDDO010000014.1, read as the reverse complement.
CACTAGAATAGGTATGAGTTTTAGAGTAACATGACATTTGATGTATAAGGTAGAATGTATATATAAAATTGACTTGATGTAAGATGACTTAATGCGATGAAAAGGATACACGAGGTGATATGATGACTTGATTGATATGTTGGTATACGAATACGAGTCGATATGAGATGATTGATGCCCTTGCCGATCCCCTGATATGTGATGGTTATGGATGTGACCTGGGATGTAGGTATATAGATAGATATGATGTTGTGAATCATGAGTAATATGCGATACGAGACATTAGGTCCGTACCCTCATTGTCATATAGGTTGATAGGATCCCCAATTGTTAATACCGCCGTACGATGATTTACCGTACGTGATGAGTTTTATGATGATTGATCTGTACGCTTGACTAGTGGATGTCGTATGATGGATTATACCGTACGTGATGTTGTGAGGCTGGATGCCGATTGATAGATTCACCGACTCGGTCTTGTTAGATACGTATAACTTATAGCATTTAGCTGACGTTGTACTTTATGCTACGTTCATGTCATTCTCATTGCATTACATATACCTGTGCTAATACACCTACACCATTATCGATGATGCGTATGTTACACTTACACAGATTGGCCGGCTCACACACTTCATCATTGATAATTGCTATGTCACGACACAGTAGAATTGCTGCATCATGATATGACTCCTTGCATGATTTACTTGCTATGTTCACATCATTACGATATGTCGCATGGTATACTGATATTGTCAGATCACTGTTCCATGTTGCATGATATACGGATATGCTTACATTTCTTACATATATCACATACATCATGCTTTATGATTATACGCATTGAGATATACTGTTTTCATAAGATTTCTGGATTTGAGAACCGTGGTCAAATTTCAAAGGAAATTATGTAATGTTTTAAAAACCTGGTTTCTCTTGAAATGATATTTTAAGACGTCCACCATGTGTTTTCTCGGTTCTGAGATTGGCATGTGAAACCCGATTCGAGGAGCGGGAGGCACCGTCTGCGGGTACATGGTGGACCCGGTATGGTTCCCCGGGGCAAGAGGTGATTTTCGTGGGGTAGACGATGAGCCTGGCAGAGGGAATATTACCTACCAGTGATAGTATTTGGACCTGGAGGTTATCCGAAGGATACCGACCGGAGTCATGTGATGGATATGGGGGATGACCAGATTAAGCGGCGCCTGAGGGCCGATCTGAGGATGCGGCGCCTGAGATATGTGGATTTATGCGTCGATACTGGACACGGGTTTTGTTGGAGATAGTGCCCTCAGAGTCAATTATTGGATCACAGGCACGTGATTGCAATGATTGATGGAGGACCTGTCCCAGTAGGACAGTCATACTCAAGATGATAGTATGCTATCTGGTTTATCTTTATCATCGTGTACTGCTTTAGGTGACCTTACAGGTCACTATTGCGCGTTGATAGAGCCCCTAGGATTCTTCCTTGACTACCAGCAGTATGAGGGCGATCATATACATGGGAGCTGGGGTCTATAAGCACATCCTTAAAAAGGTCCCTAGTAGTGGGAGTTTCGAGACAGGGCATCGATACTCTAGACTAGACTAGTGTATACAGTCGAGACCCCGACGAGGGGCGGTGGCCGGTCTCACAAGCCACTGGTGTCAGTTGGTTCACCTAAGATGTATACAGGTACTCATTGGGTTATGAGTACACCGGACAGGACTCGCCGGGAACATGCTAGTTGGTCTTATACCTGACGTTAGATAGCAGTTCCCTGGTGACATGTGTACAGGTTAGTTCATCGACCTGAGATCGTCATTTGTCTCGTGTGAGTTCCCACTATGCTTTGATTACTACCCTACCACGCTCAAAGGAGACGTGCAAACAGGTTTTAGTTGGGTACAGTCCCGAGCCATATGGAGGCAGTGAGCGGATATGCAGGGGTTCGTCTCTCCCGGTATTGGGGGTGAGGTCGCGCTGTGTCTAGGAGAGCCAGTACATGAAAGTCCTTGGCCAAGGCAGTAGATTTACTGGTAGGTATTCCAGTAATATCTCATGGTGTTCTGGACTACACTCCGACACGACTTGTACCGCTTTTGGGGGTCTGACTTTTACCAACCCCCTAGGCCCGCCATGCGATACTCATAGATGAACGGACCGGACTGTACGGATATTGTCACTGACAGGCTCAGTATGGTGTCAGGATGAGTTCGCTCATCGACGTCCCTTTTTGGTCAATACTTGGTTGCCCGTTACGTATAGTCTAATACCTCTAACGTGCTAGTGGTTAAATCCACAATCAAAGTATTGACGAGTCTTTAGAGTCCCCTACAGACCAGTTTCTCAAGTTTCGGGTGAAACGCTATAGAGGCCGTATGGAGATATGGCAGGGTTCGATCAGATACGTACGGTATTGCACGGATCATGATCGGACGGATGATACTAGCGGGCTTTGGTTTAAGTCGGATCCGAGTATTGTACAGTGTAGATTTTGTCTCTTTGCATTTGTATTCAGTGGGAATACAAATGCGGGTATGTATATACAGTCGCGGGGGTTTCCTGTAATTTGTTACGGGATCAGTTTTCTGAAGTTGCCAGTTTGCATTCCGTTTCAGCCAGTTTTCCTTTCTTCCTTTCGTTGGCTGATATTTGATGAAGGGGTAATTTGCAAGTTTGCAAATTATCATTTGTGGAGGGGGTTATTAGTAATTTATGGCTTCATGATGATATTCTTTTTCCATCCACTCACTTGCATTTATGAGATGAGAGTTTTGATTTGGATTTGGATGAGAAATGGTGTGACATGATTTCCTTTTTATCATACCATTTTCTTCTCTTGATTTATTCATTCTTTTTTGCTCCACAGAGAGAGAAGGGGCTGGCCACATTCTTGAGGGAGAGAGGGTTCCTTTTGATGTGGGAGAAATTATCATATGATATTATGCTTTGCTTCAAAATCCATACCCATCTCCAAAGCTTATTCTTCTTCTTCCCTCCATCAAAGGAAACTTCACATCCCCTAGAGACAATGGATTCTACACTAGCCTACAACATTTCTTTGACACGTCGGATCGCCAACTTTGTGCCCGAGTTGCCTCGGTCCAGAGGTGGGAGCCCGTAAAAGAACCCGGCGTTGTGGTGCCCGTTCCGACGAGGAGCTGAAGACCGAAGATTCCGCGAGGAGAACGGAGTGGAGGTCGAAGACCGAAGGACACGGATCGCTCGGTATAGCTTCCTTCCCTTTTTCTAGTTTTCTAGAGTTAGATTAATGGCCCGATCCGGGATTTTAGTGCGCGGTGGTGCCGGTTTCTAGTTTTTAGAAAAGTTTTCGTTTCCGCATTCCGGCGTCGGATTGACGGCCGGGGTGCCGCCGTGCACTTACCGCGGTATCAGAGCCAAGCCATTAACCTAGTCTAGCTTGCTCTAATGTGTTTACAAGTTTGATCGAACGAATTTTCAAAAACCGCGTTTCCATTTGCATGACTTTCTGTCGATTTTTTTTTGGGCTCGAAATTTTTTTCAGGATGTTGCAGAATAGCATGCAGGGTATTTTAAGAATTCTCTGAAAAAATGGTAGCGTGATACTGTAGACCGACCGCGGAACCGCGGCCAAAGCCCTCTTCTGGCCGCGGTTTCGCCGCAGTACAGTGTCTTCACTGTACCATTTTTACACAGAGCTCTTTAAACTTGGAAATGGGGTTTTTTGGAATATTCTTTTTTGGGCCCAGATTTTCTCTGAGTGCTACAGTAGTGCTTGGGGCCCACTTCGGTAAATTTGATCGATATAAAATTTTAAACATGTTAGTTCACAGTATTTACATTATATCTGCGACCGTGAATGGCATTCGATCGGTAAATCCAGTCTATCTGCTATAGCCCTTTTAGACGGATTTGCGAACGTGGCATTCACGTTGATGTTCTGTGTTGTGCTGTGATGTTGCGGATTGGTCGTGGGGGATAGCCTGGATGCAATGGTAGTACAGTTTGGTTATTTATGTACATTTGATATTGCGGGGCGAGCGTCCGACATGTGGACTGCCGTCACTGCCTGTTTGTATATTATTCTTTTGGGGCACGACCGGGTTGAGGTCGATGTACCCGTTGTATATTTTACTTTCTGTACTAGGATTACCCCGCGGTGGGGTGCACGGATAGCTGGGTTCTAGAGGGAAACGGGCCCGTATCTTATGGCTTTGAGATGGAGGGGGCTTCACTCTAGAATTGGTGGGCTATTCGCCGCACTCGTAAGGGGTACAGGTTGACCCAGGAGGGGTGCCCAAGTTACCGGATTCCGTGAAGTGTTGGGTGGTCCATTCACGTTGCTGAAGGGGGCTGCCTCTCTTCAGGTTTTGGCGGGTAACTTGCCGCGCCTGTAGGGGTCTAGGATTTCATTGCACAGGCTATCCACACGACCAGGGGAACGTCGAGTTTCAGTAGCGGCTCTATGAAACCCGGGGATCCCAGATATCTGTATTGTTCTGTGATGCTTATTACATTTCTGTGATGTTGCATTTTATCACGCCTTGAGCGAATATTATATATTGATATATATACTAGTAGATGTTGTATATGTTTTTCGTCCGCGCTAGTCCAGTCCCCGCTCAGTCGTTAGTTAAGTAACCTAACGGGTGTTGACGGGACCCAGTGGCGAATGCTGATGGCATATACGTACATCATTATTTTCGTTCTTTATTGGTGTGATCAATTGATGGGACTGCGTTGATTCGGATCAATGCAAGCTAAACAAACCTATTCTGATGTTGTTGGAACTTTTTTCAAAAAGCTGTTATTGCATGGACGTTCTCTTCTGTTTTGCATCGTGGTATTCAGTTGGAATATCCTGCTCCTCAGTCGACAAGGCATGGGCCGAGATCCCTTCACCGGGAGTGACCCCTTGGACAGAAGTTTGCGTCAGGGCAATGACTTCACTATAGCCGATTACTTTTGCTTTGCATCATGGTATTCAGTTGGAATATCCTGCACCTTATTCTACGGGGAAAGAGCCGAAATCCCTTCACCGGGAGTGACCTCTTTAGCAAAGGTTTTCGTCACTATATTTTTAAAAAGCTATCCGGTTCCTTCAACGATATCAAGTTCATTACGTTAAAGGTTTTCGCCAGAAACCATTCATAGCCCTCCGTCGTTTCATATGGATAGTCAATAAGTATTCAAGCTGTGTTTTTTGGCCAAAGTCAAGGCACGGTGATTGGTAGCTATTGGGTATTCATATGCTGCATAGATAGATGAATTGGTTTGGGACAGTCGTATAGCGTTGTTGGCTAAAGTCAAGGGCTTGTACGGGTGGGTTCAAATTAACCTGGAGAATGACGGGTAGAACTTGACATGTGACTTATGATATGTTGGCTAAAGTCAAGGTCATAAGAGCATGGGATAAAAATCCACATCGGGAGTTTCTAAAGAAACTGAAACTTGCCAGATATGCGCATACCTTATGGAGTGTGATAACGTGAGCGGATTCCGTCACGTTATCATGCGATGATAGTTGGATCCCGATTCCCACTGATGAGTTGGTTTACTCCTCGGGTGATCCCGACTAATTCTTCTTTCAGGTTTGGGGAAGAATTTGACGGTACAGTGGGAGGTTTCCTGATTAGATAAAGTGATAACCATTCTGATCTAGGTTAGAGTGCACGCTGAGTGTTTCTTTTCTCTCTCTCTTTGGTAGCGACCATGACCCGACCCTTGACTATGACACAGTGACCAAGATTAACCGAACCTTCTTAAACACTGGCTTTTGGATTGTCAGAGTTGCATACCTCATTGCCACTCCTACTTTTACCCTTTTCTCCAGGACACCCCGTATTACTACGAACGTCCACTTCCATTGGACAAAACCATCGTATGGTTATATACGAACTCGAAGGAATTTATTCGAGGATGGTTTCCGGTTCTGGAGGAAACGAATAGGACTATTCAGTTGTCTTTTCCTTTTACCTTCTCTCAGGTTGCGAGTACTCCTTAGTTTAGGAGATAGTACACCTATTATGCAAATTGGATAGTCTTCTTCCAAACCTTAGGCTGGTGCCGAACGGTGGGGAATGAAGAAAACCAATTAGCATAACGATGGTGTACAGAAGATATTAAGTAAAGACATATTAAGGGATTAGTAAGAGGGCAAAGTAAATTGCGACTGCTATTCACAACCAAACCAAGTATTTCTTCGCCAATCCCAAATCACCTTTGTATTTCTCCAGGACACTCCGTGTCACTACGAAGATCCACAGTTTATTGGATACTCCATCGTATGGTTATATACGAACTCGAAAGGAACTTGTTCCAGTTTGGGGATGGATTCTGGTTCGGGGAAATAGGAACAAGGTTTTATTCGGTTGTCTTTTATCTTCACCTTCTCTCGCATTGCGAGTGCTCCTAGGATTAGGACAGTACACCCATTATGCTTATTGGATAGTCTTCTTCCAAACCATAGGCTTGTTCCAGTTTGGGGATGGATTCTGGTTCGGGGAAATAGGAATAAGGTTTTATTCGGTTGTCTTTTATCTTCACCTTCTCTCGCATTGCGAGTGCTCCTAGGATTAGGACAGTACACCCATTATGCTTATTGGATAGTCTTCTTCCAAACCATAGGCTGGTGCCGAAAGGTAGGGAAGGAAGAAAACCATTTGGCCTAAAGGGGTGTACAGAAGGAAATGACTAAAGACATATGAAGGGATTTGGAGAGATGACAAAGAATTATACGGTTACAGTTGTGAATCTGGATAATGGAAGAGGCATTACTAGGAATACCGGGATACCCCATCGAAATATTTCAATGTTTCAGTTTCACTGTGTACTGTTAGAAGAAAACTGATTTCCCAATTTGACACTTGCACCAGGGTATGTATTTACCAGGTATGATTCTCACATCTGTATGGTTTTACAGATGATGAGTGGGAGTAAGTTATTAGGAATTAGGTGATAATCCTCATTATATCGGTATTCGTTGTAATTGGTGATATTTGAGGAAGTCACCTTGGTTGTTTGCCGGACGACAAACATTTGGTTTTGAATATCCGTTATAATGCACCAATTTCAAATTGATATATCTGTACGTCTATTTTTATAGAGTGAGATATACCTTTTTGAAATTATGTCTATGACATTTACCTATATCAGTGGATGGTTAGGTAAGGAGCATTAAATAGCGGTGTAATTCTTCTTAACCATAAGCACAGTTTTCAACCTACGACACATAGTGAATGAGTCATTTGACTCAAGGGACTTATACAGAGTATTGTATGTTGTCCAGTGTCCATTAGGACAGAGGGGTAGGTGCTCGTACTATATTCTGTTTACTTGTGACTTCTTTAGTTCTTAGACAGGTGTTTCGTAGAAACGCAGGGCCCAAGTTTTGAGAAGTTATAAGTATAAGATTAAAGTAGAGAACCAGGTATTGCAAGTATCGGGATTCTTCAAGGTGATCGAAGATGTAGATACTTGTGTATGGTATTCAGTTGATAGTAATGATTAAGAGAACTTGCTTCTTTTTCAGGTTACTCATAATTGGAAGTACTCCTAAGTTGAGTAACGCTGATCGGGCTCCTTCCATTTAGTTGACATGCACTGGAGACAGCTGCGTGATTTGAATCTGGTTCAATTAAATTAGTGCCTCTGTTTCTGTATTGGATATAAAACAGTTCATATCTTGACATTATTAAGATACGTGGAGTTGTCCGGCTTATGCTTAAAACCAGACTCCGGATAACTCAAGGCACGTTTCTGTAATAGCTGTTTGTGGGTTGACCCGGGCTATGACGAGGGTTGATTTTCTACCATCTGGATGATCAATAGTGATATTGTTCTTGACTCGCCACAGTTTTAATAAAAATGGATTTTTTTTTCAGAAAACAGTAGTGGGAGTATGGTAGAACTGGAAGTGATTCCAGAACCGCAAACGATTACTGAAGATTTGATAAGAACCTAAAGATTCAATCTGGTTTGACATTCCATTGGCCACTCCGCAGATAAAGTGGGTAACCTCAGGCACCCGAGAGGTACTTCGGTATGCTCAAGGACATAGCAGGGAGGTTCTTGTTTGCCCAGACTTACCATTGCTGTTGTTCCAGACTGTGAGACCCGGCAGGAGGATGAGTATAGCGTCTGTTAGTTATATGTATGCCCTAGAGGCCATTACTGTATATACGATGTATATTGTAGTGGATGCTAGGACATATATAGGGAGGACTTTCTTGCTCGACGTGATAATATGCTATCTGGTTGTACTTTATCTTAACATGTACTCTGATTGTCTCTATGTTACATGTTGATAAAGCCCTTAGGATATGTACTCGACTACTGGGACTATGATGAGATCATACTAGTGGGGCCATGGTAATCGACGAGTACATCCTATAACTGTTCCTAGTCGAGGGTGTATCGAGACAGGGCATCGATGCACCAGAGTAGACTAGCGTATACGCATCTTGACCCATATGATGGGCGATGGATGATCCCATATCCATCGGTGTTTGACATCAAGGATGGTGTACGGGTGCTCAGTGGAGACTGGGTATACTGGACGGACTCGCCGAGAACTCCCAGATGGTATTATACATCACGTCAGATGGCAGTTCTCCGGTGACACTGGTATAGAGTAGTCTGTTGACCCGAGATCGTCATAGAGTCTTGTGTGATTCCTACTGTGCTTTGATTTCCATCATACCACGTCCAAGAGGGCGTGCAAAAAGGTGGCTTTTGGGTACTGTCCCGAATCACATGGAGGCAATGAGCGATAGGAGGGGATTCGTCTCTCCCGGTATAGGGAGTTGATGTTTTGCTGTGTTCGATTGGCTATAACCAGAAATCCCTGGCCAGGGATGCTGAGATTTACTGGTAAGTGTTATCAGTAGTTTCTCGAACTGTTATAGACCTCATATCGACACGACTTATCGAGCTACTAGGGTATGACGTTTACCACCCCTAGGAGAGATATGCGACATATCAGACGACGAGACCGGACTGTACGTGAGTGTTACTGTTTGGATTCATAGGAGAAAGTACAGGCTTGCTTGTTGATCTTCTGAGCGCTCAATACCTGGGTGGCTGTTACGTTTAGCTGACCGCTTGCAACTTGTGGGTGTTTGATATGATCATCACCTACTGCCGGCGTATTGATGATTCTTTAGAGTCCTACATAGAGGTTTCTTGGCTCAGGCAAAACGGAGTAGGAGCACATATATGATATGTGCGGGACCGAGGATAATGCGGTATGTGATACCGTATTGGATTCTCGCGATATAAGATATCGGCCGGGTATATGTGATATAGCCGGGTCATCGTATTAGTCGGTTATTTGTGAAATAGCCGGATTGTCGAATCAAGTGTTGATTCGATAATTTAATGTATAATAATATATATGATATATTAAATTACATTAACTAATATTAGCTCACTAAAAGATTCATTTTCTCACGGGATAATACATTGATACATATGCGATATATGTTAATTGTATTATTTTCTATTATTACAAAATATATTGTATATGTGATATATAATATTGTAACATGTTAGGGTTACAAATTTAACAATGGTTTAGGGTTTAAACTTGGTTAGGGTTTGGATTAGGGTTAGCTTTTGCATGAAGCTTCATGAAGCTTTGACTTTGTGGTTGCTTGATATTTTTGTGAGATATTCTGTTAACCCAATCCAAACCATTAATTCTAGTTAACTCTCTACAAGGGTTAACTCTTTTCATGCTTAACCCTTGGTTAGATTTGTAACCACTAGAATAATTCATTGTTCATCACAAAAGGATTAAGGTTATCTTCTTCATTCTTCTTCTTCATGCTTGAGTTCCTTGATGAAAAAGCTTTCTTTTGTGATGTAAGTGAGTGAGAAAAAGATTTTAAATGAGAGCAAAAATCCTACTTCATCATCCTCATCTATCCTTGCTATTTAGATGAGGGTGTTCACTTCATATTATGAGTGTTAGCTTGTGTTATCGAAACTTCAAGGTAGATCATCTTGTTATCGAAGATTGGAAGCAAAGGTTGCATCATTCTCTTTGTGAAGCCTCTCGAGAGTCCACAACACGATGATCGCAGCGAAGGGACCTCAACACGGAGCTTAAGAAGTGAAGGACCGGATCTACAAAGGTTGTAATCTCTCTCACTTAGTGTTAAAGCGTTTAACATGCTAGTTTTCGCCTAAACCCTAGTTTAAAGATCCGGCTTCGGGTTGTTCGGCACGGATAAAATTTTAATCGGGCATGGTTGATACCTCGTAGACCCTTGTGCGTGTGCCTAGCGACCCTATAGCGTCGTTCTAAACTAGCTTTAGAAGTGCACGTTTATATGACTCTGCCAGAGGGTTGTCGTGGTCAGTGGGAGCAGCGGAAGCATAGTGGACAAGTGGCTTATGTCTATTTATAGACTAAAGTAGATATAGCGGAGATAGATCATCTATTTCTGATATGACAGTCATGGGTTTGACTTCATCAGAATAGGGGATGGATCTATTAAGAAGGTAGTAGGGTGTGATGTCCTGGTATTTAGATGACATACACAGAGTAGGAATTCAGATTCCTATACTACGATCGGTTATACTTTGGTCGTCACACATTAGTTTCTCCACATAGGATTTGGATATTATATCAGACATTCTGGTTACTAGATCTATGGTTTTAGATCTGGATTTGGGTGGTTTCCCAATCAGGGTACTTAGACAGCATTCTAAGAGTATTTAGAATGGACGACTCCTGGCATGGTGGTGTACCTGCAGGTAATGGAGTCACCCTCTCTAAAGGTGTCTTACAGACTAAAGGGGAGAGGGATGTGCATGATTGGCAGATCACTTGCTTAGGCAATTGAGTCAATCATGAGATGTCAAGTACCACACCAGATATTGTTTTTGTACGAGATGCAGTAGGTTGATATTGATCCAATCCTGGAGAAACGATCGGAAGCAGTTTTAGAACATAAGTGGATGTTCTAGGGATATGATAGCAGCATTCTCCTTCGGGAGACAGTTATCATTCCAGGCTTCCGAGGTGACCTGGATGGCAGAGTGGCTGTCAGAGTTATAGTTTTCCCTCTGACGAGGGGCAGTATTTTGGATAGGTGGTCCAGGTGGATACTGAGGGAAGGCATGGCGCAGGGTACCGATTAAGTTCAGTTGACGATACAGACTAAGAAGTTTGGATTTGGAGTTCATTTATGAGCTAGGTCCCATCAGATATCCAGACATATTCTAAGACAGGTATTGCTCATTTCGGGAGATGGCTTTCTCCGCGAACATGAGATAAAGAGAGACATAGAAAGAAACATCAGAGTGGATCTACTCACTGAGGCTATTCCTCGAACGCAATAGTTTCGCAAACGAGATTTGTGAGACTGACTAGTAGAGGAGCTGGGTGTTCGGTATCACACGGGCTGTGAGTATGCGACATCGCAATAATTAGCCTTGAGTGCAAGTGGGAGATTGTTGGAGATAGTGCCCTCAGAGTCAATTATTGGATCACAGGCACGTGATTGCAATGATTGAGGGAGGACCTGTCCCAGTAGGACAGTCTTACTCAAGATGATAGTATGCTATCTGGTTTATCTTTATCTTCGTGTACTTCTTTAGGTGACCTTATAAGTCGCTATTGCACGTTGATAGAGCCCCTAGGATTCTTGCTTGACTTCAAGCAGTATGAGCGCGATCATATACGTGGGAGCTGGGGTCTATAAGCACATCCTTAAAAGGTCCTTAGTCGTGGGAGTTTCAAGACAGGGCATCGATACTCCAGAGTAGACTAGTGTATACAGTCGAGACCCCGACGAGGGGCGGTGGCCGGTCTCACAAGCCACTGGTGTCAGTTGGTTCACATAAGATGTATACAGGTGCTCATTGGGTTATGAGTACACCGGACAGGACTCGCCGGGAACCTGCTAGTTGGTATTATACCTGACGTCAGATAGCAGTTCCCTGGTGACATGTGTACAGGTTAGTTCATCGACCTGAGATCGTCATTTGTCTCGTGTGAGTTCCCACTGTGCTTTGATTACTACCCTACCACGCTCAAAGGATACGTGCAAACAGGTTTTAGTTGGGTACAGTCCCGAGCCACATGGAGGCAGTGAGCGGATCTGCAGGGGTTCGTCTCTCCCGGTATTAGGGGTGAGGTCGCGCTGTGTCTAGGTGAGCCAGTACATGAAAGTCCTTGGCCAATGCAGGAGATTTACTGTTAGGTATTCCAGTAGTATCTCAGGGTGTTCTGGGCTACACTCCGACACGACTTGTACCATTTTTGGTGGTCTGACTTTTACCAACCCCCTAGGCCCACCATGCGATGCTCATAGACGAACGGACCAGACTGTACGGATATTGTCACTGACAGGCTCAGTAGGGTGTCAGGATGAGTTCTCTCATCGACGTCCCTTTTGGTCAATACCTGGTAGCCCGTCACGTATGGCTAATACCTCTGATGTGCTAGTGGTTAAATCCACAGCCAAAGTATTGACGAGTCTTTAGAGTCCCGCACAGACCAGTTTCTCAAGTTTCGGGCGAAACGCTGTAGAGGCCGTATGGAGATATGGCAGGGTTCGATCAGATATGTACGGTATTGCACGGATCGTGATCGGACAGTTTTTACTAACGGGCTTTGGTTTAAGCCAGATCTTATTATTGTACAGTGTAGATTTTGTCTCTTTGCATTTGTATTCAGTGGGAATGCAAATGCGGGCATGTATATGCAGTCGCGGGGTTTTTCTGTAATTTATTACGGGATCGGTTTTCTGAAGTTGCCAGTTTGCATTCCGTTCCGGCCTGTTTTCCTTTGTTCCTTCCCGGTCGGACTTTTCCGTTGGAGGGGCTAATTTGCAAGTTCGCAAATTAGCATATTGTGGAGGTTTTATTTGTGAAATGGTGGCATCATGATGGTTCATGCATGATGAGATTCTTTTTCCATCACTTGCTTGCATTAATTGAGATTAGAATGGATTAGAAGTTGATGTGAGGCTTGCTTTTGGATGTGGTCACCTCTCTTGATTCCTACACTCACCTCCCTTCTTGGTTTTGGTATTTTTTTCCCTCCACCATTTCACAAAAGGGGCCGGCCACTTTTTGAGGGAGAGAATGAGAGAGTTCATTTTCTTATAGTGGGATTTATTCATCTCATTCTTTATGCTTGCAAAATGATACACCTTCCTCCTCTCCAAAGTTTTTTCTCTTCTCCATCATCTTTATGGCAACTTCATAACCCCAAAGAGACAAGCTACTACACTTAGTCTACAGCATCTCTTGGACACGTCGGCTCGCCAACTTCGCGCCCGAGTTGCCTCGGTCCAGAGGTGGGAGCCCGTAAAAGAACCCGGCGATGTGGTGCCCGTTTCGACGAGGAGGCGACGACCGGAGATTCCGCGAGGAGATCGGAGTGGAGACGAAGACCGAAGGACACGGATCGCTTGGTATATCTTTCTACCCATCTTTTATTTTGCTAGTAGTTAGGTTAATGGCCCGATCCAGGATTTTTGTGCGCGGGGGTGCCGGTTTTCTAGTTTTCTAGTTTTTTGTTTCCGCATTTTGGCCTCGTATTGACGGCCGGGGCGCCGCCGTGCACTTACACTAACTGGATCATCTCTGCTCGGCCTAACGGCGGAAGTACTCCTGATCAGCCTGCGATAAGGGTAGAGGATCTGGACCATGCAAAACCCAGACGTCAGTGCGTCATAATATCAACAATAACATAATCAGGGGGTAGCAAGACATGCAGGCATGTGTATGAACAATAATAAAAGTATAACAGTAACACGAATAAGAAACAGTGAAAAGTATAAGCACATGTGATGTGCGGTGAGTAATCTGAACTAAACTACTATGTTATCTATTCTAAAGTCTTTGAAATCAATTTAATGAATCGTCGATGTAACTTAATAGTATCCCGTGCATTCCCGGGACCACGGTCAAAACTCTCGTGCTGAATCCGAGACGTGCTGCTAGGCAGTAAACAGGTAACATGTACAGACGAATGATGTCAGCAGCATCATCCCGGGGATGGCCTAGCCCATAAAACTGATCGGTATAAGCAACGAACCGTCGAGTTACAAGTCAGGTTTCATCATTGATTTCCCCATACCCCCAAGTTATGTATTCAAGTCAGGTATATATTAAAGAAGATATAGCAGAGATAGATCATCTATTTCTGATGTGACAGTCATAGGTTTGACTTCATCAGAATAAGGGATGGATCTGTTAAGAAGGTAGTAGGGTGTGATGTCCTGGTATTTGGATGACATACACAGATTAGGAAGTGAAATTCCTATACTACGGTCGGTTATACTTTGGTTGTCACACAGTGGTTTCTCCACATGGGACTTGGATATAATATCAAGACATTCTGGTTACTAGATCTATAGATCTAGATTTGGGTGGTTTCCCAATCAGGGTACTTAGACAACATTCTAAGAGTTTTTAGAATGGACGACTCCTGGCATGGTAGTGTACCTGCAAGTGATGGAGTTACCCTCTCTAAAGGTATCTTACAGACTAAAAGGGAGAGGGATGTGCATGATTGGCAGATCACTTGCTTAGGCAATTGAGTCAATCAAGACATGTCAAGTACCACACCAGATGTTGTTTTTGCACAAGATACAATAAGTAGATATTGATCCAATTCTGGAGAAACATTCGGAAGCAGGTTTAGAACATAAGTGGATGTTCTAGGGATATGATAACGGCAGCCTCCTTCGGGAAACGGTTATCATTCCAGGCTTCCAAGGTGACCTGGATGACAGAGTGGCTGTCAGAGTTATAGTTTTCCCTCTGACGAGGGGCAGTATTTTGGACAGGTGGTCCAGGTGGATACTGAGGGAAGGATGGCGCAGGATACTGATTAATTTCAGTGGATGATACAGTCTAAGAAGTTTGGATTTGGAGTTCATGTATGAGCTAGGTCCCATCAGATATCCAAACGTATTCTAAGATAGGTATTGCTCATTTCGGGAGATAGATTTCTCCGCGAACTTGAGATAAAGAGAGACATAGAAAGAAACATCATAGCGGATCCACTCACTGAGGCTATTCCTCGTTCGCAATAGTTTCGCAAACGAGCTTTGTGAGACTGACTAGTAGAGGAGTTGGGTGTTCGGTATCACACGGGCTGTGAGTATGCGACATCGCAATAATTAGCCTTGAGTGCAAGTGCGATATTGTAGGAGATAGTGCCCTCAGAGTCAATTATTGAAACACAGGCACGTGATTGCAATGATTGATGGAGGACTTGTACCAATAGGACAGTCTTACTCAAGATGATAGTATGCTATCTGGTTTATCTTTATCATCGTGTACTGCTTTAGGTGACCTTACAGGTCACTATTGCGCGTTGATAGAGCCCTTAGGATTCTTGCTTGACTACCAGCAGTATGAGGGCTATCATATACGTGGGAGCTGGGGTCTATAAGCACATCCTTAAAAAGGTCCCTAGTCGTGGGAGTTTCGAGACAGGGCATCGATACTCCAGAGTAGACTAGTGTATACAGTCGAGACCCCGACGAGGGGCGGTGGCCGGTCTCACAAGCCACTGGTGTTAGTTGGTTCACCTAAGATGTATACAGGTGCTCATTGGGTTATGAGTACACCGGACAGGACTCGCCGGGAACATGCTAGTTGGTCTTATACCTGACGTCAGATAGCAGTTCCCTAGTGACATGTGTACAGGTTAGTTCATCGACCTGAGATCGTCATTTTTCTCGTATGAGTTCCCACAGTGCTTTGATTACTACCCTACCACGCTCAAAGGAGACGTGCAAACAGGTTTTAGTTGGGTACAGTCCCGAGCCACATGGAGGCAGTGAGTGGATCTGCAGGGGTTCGTCTCTCCCGGTATTGGGGGTGAGGTCGCACTGTGTCTAAGAGAGCCAGTACATGAAAGTCCTTGGCCAAGGCTGGAGATTTAAAGGTAGGTATTCCAGTAGTATCTCAGGGTGTTCTGGACTACACTCCGACACGACTTGTACCGCTTTTGGGGGTCTGACTTTTACCAACCCCCTATGCCCGCCATGCGATACTCATAGAAGAACGGACCGGACTGTACGGATATTGTCACTGACAGGCTCAGTAGGGTGTCAGGATGAGTTCGCTCATCGACGTCCCTTTTTGGTCAATATCTGGTAGCCCGTTACGTATAGTCTAATACCTCTGACGTGCTAGTGATTAAATCCACAACCAAAGTATTGACGAGTCTTTAGAGTCCCCAACAGACCAGTTTCTCAAGTTTCGGGTGAAACGCTGTAGATGTCGTATGAAGATACGGCAGGGTTCGATTAGATACGTGCGGTATTGCACGGATCATGATCGGACGGATGATACTAGCGGGCTTTGGTTTAAGCCGGATCCTAGTATTGTACAGTGTAGATTTGTCTTTTTGCATTTGTATTCTGTGGGAATACAAATGCGGGTATGTATATACAGTCGCGGGGTTTTCCTGTAATTTATTACGGGATCAGTTTTCTGAAGTTGCCAGTTTGCATTCCGTTTCAGCCAGTTTTCCTTTCTTCCTTTCGTTGGCTGATATTTGATGGAGGGGATATTTGCAAGTGTGCAAATTATCATTTGTGAAGGGGGTTATTAGTAATTTGTGTCTTCATGATGAGATTCTTTTTGCCATCCACTCTCTTGGATTTATGAAATGAGAGTTTTGATTTGGATTTGGATGAGAAATGGTGTGACATGATTTCCTTTTTATCATACCATTTTCTTCTCTTGATTTATTCATTCTTTTTTGCTCCACCATTTTTGAGAGAGAAGGGGCCGACCACATTCTTAAGGGAGAGAGGGTTCCTTTTAATGTGGGAGAAATTATCATATGATATTATGCTTTGCTACAAAATCCATACCCATCTCCAAAGCTTATTCTTCTTCTTCTCTCCATCAAAGGCAACTTCACAACCCCTAGAGACAATGGATTCTACACTAGCCTACAGCATTTCTTGGACACGTCGGCTCGCCAACTTCGTGCCCGAGTTGCCTCGGTACAGAGGTGGGAGCCCGTAAAAGAACCCGGCGTTGTGGTGCCTGTTCCGACGAGGAGCTGTAGACTGGAGATTCCGCGAGGAGATCGGAGTGGAGGCCGAAGACCGAAGGACACGGATCGCTCGGTATAGCTTCCTTCCCTTTTTCTAGTTTGCTAGAGTTAGATTAATGGCCCGATCCAGGATTTTAGTGCGCGGTGGTGCCGGTTTCTAGTTTTTAGAAAAGTTTTCGTTTCGGCATTCACTTACAAGTTTCATGATTTTAGTGCGCGGTGGCGCCGCCGTGCACTTACAAGTCTCATGATGTTTCGAGTGTCGATGCTAGACACTCATGTTCCATGATTTTGATGTGTCGCGAGGGACACTCGTTGATTTATATCCTCATACTTTCATGCATATGCTTTTATGTTATTTACATGCTTGACGTTGTTGTGTCATTGATGGACACGTGGATGAGATCCACATGCATACATGCATTAATTATATTGTTGGATGATATCCACATGCATATAGGCATTGAGTATATTATTGGTACATATGCAGATACGGTCACCCTATATATTATAGTATTACCTTTATGATATAGTTGACCTATGAATCGTTGTTTATTCGATTTCTACCTGATGATATTTTCTACTCACGAGTTGGCAACTCACCCCCGTTGTGCCACAGTTCTTGCAGGTTGACCGCATGGATCAGTAGCGGCATCGCTGGCACACAGCTGCAATCGGGTGTTTTGCTTTGGTAGGTGTTACATGTTGGATCGTACCCCTCTTGTATTATTATTCCTGTTGTATCTAGTTAACTCCATCAAATCAGAAACTAGTATTTGTATAAGTAGTAAGACTTGTATTTGCGAGACTTGAGAGATGGGTTTGATGTCTTGCTTATTTCTTTATCTTTTGTGGTGATCTTCGCCATTGGGCGTCGTATACATATATACTGTCTTGCATGGTTGTGAATCCTTTGATTAGCGAAGAGCTAGCTCCCTCTTGGGGATGTCTTTATCATTATCTTGAATATGTGGTTTTGGATTAATATATATAAAGGAGGTGCTACCCAAATTTTTAAAAGGCGAAACATGTTTTTCAACTTGCATAATCCACTTCTATTTTCATGTTCCCTTATCTATGTATTTAAGAAAACTTTTTAATTTCATCATACCTTTATTTCAACACTTCCCATCATTTATTTTCTTAAAAAGGTTTAGATTGCTGTGTTTCGGCTTACTTGAATTACGTTATGCCTGTAGACGTGGCGTGATTTAAGTGCCGGTCACGAACTAAATTTTCGGGTCGTGACAAAGTTGGTCTGCTCAGTTTTTGGTGCACCGTCATATTTTCGACATTGAAGGAGGTGTACCTCAATTTCATTTGCTGTGATTTGCGTTTGTGATCCGAGTATCACGCTTATATCGCTTGGATTTGAGTTTTGATGATTGAGTTTGATGATAACGTTTTCGTGCACCTTGGCTGCACCTACTGGGTATTTACATTTTTGTGCAGATCTATTGCACTTGATGTCGATTTTGTACCTTCGTAGCATGTGTTTATGATTTCGTGGATTTTATACGGATGATCTGGTTTTTGTGCATGTGGTACGCACTCGATTTGATTTTTGCACTCGGTATAGCTCACATGTGCTTGCAGTGCATTGAAACGGATTTTGTGCACATAGTTGAACACGTTTTGATTTTAAACACCTTGGTACACTCGGTGTTTCTTTTTACGCATTGGAGTTATTGATTATATTTTGTGCATTTGTTGCACTAGATTTATACGCCGTGCATTGGTTGCACCATATTTGTATTTCATGCATTTGATGCACCAGATTTGTATTTTTGTGCACTTGATGCCCCAGATTAGTATTTTTGTGCATTGTTGCACTATACTTGCATTTCATGCGTTTGTTGCACCAGGTGGGTATTTCGTACATTGGTTGCACTAGATTTATACTCCGTATATTGGTTGCACCCGATTTATGTCTTTTAGCATTCATTTTATCAGATTCATGTTTTTATGCACGTTTGCACTTGACGGTCATTTTCTTGCATGCTACTACACTAGATGCTTTTTACGGACCTGACGCGTTTGATTTGGATTTTTGCGCATATTATGCGCTTGGTATTGGATTTAGTGCGCATCGAATGCACTTGAGTGAGATCTTATTCGTGCATGTCGAATGCCCTTGATTTAAATTTTTTTCGTGCATGTTGGATGCACATGACTTAGATTTTATTCGTGCATGTCGGATGCACTTGACTTAGATTTTATTCGTGCATGTCGGATACACTTGATTTAGATTTCATTTGTGCATAACGGATGCACTTGATTTGGATTTTCGCGCATGTTGGGTGCATGATATGAGATGTGATTTTGTGCACATCGGATGCACTCGATTGTGATTTTCATTCGTGCATATTAATTGCACTGGATTGAGATTTTCGTGCACTATAGATCCACTAGATGTTGTTGTCGTGCACACTCGTTGCACTGGACAGATGCTTTCGTACACACTCGTTGCACTTAGTTTTGGTCTTATGCACATTCGTAGCACTTGTATTTGGATTTGATTTTCGTGTGCACCAGACGCACGTGATTATTGGATACGCCTTTCGAGGCTGATTTTGCTTTTGAACACTTTGCTTTCATGATGGGCACTATATTATGTAGTAGCCAAACATGACTGATCTGAGGACAATACCTGAGTACCTTGCATGCATTAAAAGTTTAACAAGAGGTTTTCAAACAGGAGCTATAGTCTCGCTATTTCTTACGTGTCCGTGAGCGACACTAACATTTACAAAGAAAAACCTCCGGGATATTTCAAAAAGGCGGAACGTATAATTTGAGCAAAAACATATATAGGTATATTAACTACTTTGCAAATGAGCGTCCTTCCCTTGTGCCATGAGTTACGCATCACACGGTAATTCAGAAAATATTTTGCATGTGTTTCATTCAGTTTTAAGATTTTTCCAAGGATGCGTACTATATATGTATTATAGTATTTGACTAGTCCATATTAGATTTCAGTAATGGATTTCGAGATCGGTATCTCCATTGTAACTCTGATGATATGCGTGCAAATCCGATGATTTGCGTGACGCTTGATGGAGTTCGATTTTTTTT
Source organism: Agapanthus africanus (assembly GCA_030015575.1). Taxonomy (NCBI): domain Eukaryota; kingdom Viridiplantae; phylum Streptophyta; class Magnoliopsida; order Asparagales; family Amaryllidaceae; genus Agapanthus; species Agapanthus africanus. The sequence goes on along the minus strand of JASDDO010000014.1, from coordinate 465,392,679 downwards.
GAGTTTCGTACTCGTTTTCAGGCGCACGCGATGCACTGTAGTATTTCAACATCTTCCGTGATTTCAGAGCCCCGTTGATTGAGTGGAATTTTGAAATGTTTTAGTATTTGGGGGTTTAAATTTAAATTCGGGGACCGAATTTATTTAAGGAGGAAGATTGTAACATTTCAGAAAATATAAAATATTATTTTTGGAATTTAATATTAAAATAATATATTTCGCGAAAACTACCCGATTTGCGAAATCGGGGTTTTCGTAAAAGGGTATAAATATATACCAATAATTGTGAAATAATTGGGGATTAAAATGATTTATTCATTTAAAAATATATTTATTCGATCTGGCATTTTGATAATTTATTATATGCAAGTTTGAAATTAAACCCGATTAGTGCACTACTAATCGCGATTAGGCCAAATCCGTGTTTCCACATTTTAATCATGGCTTGTGCACCATGACATGTTGCATCTTGTTACATATTGTTTCCTATGTGTTTGTTCATTTCTTTTGGTTCTATTTGTGAGAGAAAAGAAAGAAATGAGAGGGTATTATTGAGGAGAGAGAGAGGGGGGACCACATCATAACTTGGAGCATGCTATGAGAGAGAAAGAGAGTGAGAATAACTGAGTATAAGAGAGAGAGAGAAAGAGAGAGAGAGAGGGCTGCCATCATCCTCCCCCATTTTCCTACTTCCATTTTCCTTCAACTCATATCTCCCTCCACCTCCACCTTAAATTATCACCTCAAAATCTTCATCAAAACCCTATACTCTCTTCATTAAAGTTGATCTCCACCTCCTCCTCAACACAATGGACCAATCAAAGTTGTATTTTGGAGACTTTGGACTTCTAGGGTTTTTCTTGAGTTGCCCAAATGAGGTATAATACCTTTCATTTAGTTTAGTTTTTTGTTTCTTGCATTCTAGTTTAGTTTAGAAGTTGATTTAGTGTGGAATTGTGATGTTAGAAATCCTAAGAGAGGGTTTGGATATGTAACGTTTTAAAAATCGTTATGCGAATTTTTCCATTTTAGAGCAAAATAGTCGGTACTTTCCGTTTTAACCCGATTGCGATCAAACTTCCGTAGAAACTTGCCGGCATCTAGTTTAGCTAAAATAAATGTAGTGCGCGAGCTTTGGGAGTATATGAGAATTTTTGGTTCAAATAGAATTTTTCCCTATTTAAATATTATTTTAATGTGGTATTTACGTATTGAGTTTGGGTAATTACTCTTAAATTGTATCATTTCAAATTAATCAAGCTTGAGTAAAAAAAAAACCTCCATATAATATCTAGATATTCGTGTGCAAGGGATTAATGTTTTAAAGAAAAGAAGAAAAAGAATGAAAAGGTGGCATCCATGCATTTATGTGCATTTATTACAAAGACTTAGCTAGAAAACTCCACAAAATTCTTCACCATCCCCACTTGGCCGAGCCTCCTCCTCCTTCTTCTTCCCTTGGGTTTTCTTTTACAATTTGCAACAATTCCAAGCCCAATAAATCTCCAAAATTCCCTAAATAATCTCACCAAAACACTTCAAGTCTTGCTTTTGCCTCTATGATCACTTGGAGCTTGGAAAGCTAGGATCTTGTGACCAAGTGTTGATAGGTATAATCCCTAAACTGTTAAATAGGAGTTTTTATGATGTGTAGCTCGTTGGTTGTTGTGTAGAACACTTTAAGTATCGTTTCGTGTCATATCGTATTTTTAGTGCCTTTTTACGGTCTTTGTGATCTGCTGTGACCTGAGATTTTTACTGATTGACCAAACAAGATAGTAGTGTTGTACTAGTGACCCTAGGATTCCACCTGGAACACGAGACCCACCCCACCGGTTTTGGCCGGCGACCCGACGACGAAATCCGGCGACATCGGATTTGGAGGGGGGTGTTGGGGTTTTGTTTTGTTGGGTAGTTGTCTGCTGTGGTTTAGGGGTGTTTGGTACTTTTTAAATTTTTAGTATTTACCGTATGCAAAATCTGGGATCGTTTTCCTATAATCTAGTGTTTTCAGTCCGCGTGTTACGTTATCCGACACGGATTGTGATCATGTGCGGCTGCTGCACTTGGGTTGGTTTCGTAGTGTCGTCACGCACATTAGCCACTAAATGGACACTTGTGAGTTAGTTTGGAGTTGGTGCGTCGTTTAAAACGTAGTTTTACGTGATATTGGTTGATTTCTGAGTTTTTGCACAGTCTGTGTGTTTGTGAAATTATAGCATCGCAAGCGGGGACTTCGAACGCTGCGAACAAGGGGAAGCAGGTGGTCGGATTTTCATAGCCCGAGACCATCGGTGAGTAGATTTAACATCTACGGGGAATTCGCCCGTATGGCGTTAAGCGTCTTGGCTAGATTTGATATGATATTAGCCGCATGTTTATATGCTCATATAGGGATGGTACATGCATTTCATTGCATATAGCTACTTGTTGTGCCTGAACCTGTATCCATTCTACACTGCACTATTATAGACAGTCCATGTTGCACGAGCACCAATGATATGCTACACACACACTGTCGGTAATTTCCATGATACGCACAACACAAATATTCATTGATATCCTTGCTAAATGGTTAGCGACATAGAGGCATTTATTCTTGTGCGATAGCACTTATGACATACAACATACCTGTATACCTACATGCTTATACATATGCCGTACTATACCTACATGCTCGCATATATACTTTGCTATTGATACATGTTAAACTTTTTTTTATATAGCGTATATATCGGTGGAATGGGACGCTGTATATATATGTATTTTGGATTTAGATATTTTGGAACCGTGAGATATATTTAATGACTTGATGTATTTAAATAGCGGACTTTTCCCGTGATATGCTTATATTGATGTTTTATGTTGCATATGTTATTTTACATGGATTTACGTATTTGAGAGATGTTTTCATGCGATATGGAAATTTCAAGTGTCGATGTTAGGCACTTAAATTCCGAGAGATATATGGATTTTGGAGACCGATACGCAGAACACAAGTGTCGAGGTGGGATACTTGGGTTTTGAGAAACGTATGGATATTAGAAAGACCGATATGTGGAACACAAGTGTCGAAGTGGGATACTTGGGTTTCGAGGAACGTATGGACACGAGTATTTATGTGTCGATATTAGGCACTAGTTTTCATGAGACTTACAGGATTTGGGGGCCGATTTGAGGGCCGATCTGAGTATTTTGGGATTGGGGTGTTGTTGATTTACACCGGGTTTTTCCATGCTTATGATTTGTGCATGAGATTTTTTATTTTCCCGCACTCAGTATTCAGTTGATATGCATTTGATTCATGTAGATATAGTACCTGGTGGTGTACCTTGATCATGATAGTTGCATATTCATATTGTCATACTTATGCTACCAGCTTACATGTTATTGATCATTGTTGTTAGTACATACTTGCGATTTCAGTATGATGTTATTTTCTATTCACTAGTTGGCAACTCACCTAAAAAGCAACGGCCTCACAGCCATTTCTTTTTGTTGGATCTAGTATTTTTGGTAGATGGAGAATACTAGATCCGTTTGTACATTGTATATCTTTTTGTTGGATCTAGTATTCTCCATCTACCATTTCTTGTATTTGACTTAGAGACGAGTTGTGAGGATTCGGTATTGTATTATTATTTTTGTGACTTTGGGTGCCGTGCTTGTGGGAGCCGGTTTTGTTGAAAATTTGACTTTGAGTTACGAACTAAATTTTCGGGTCGTGACAATGTCGCTCCCCGCTTCCCAGAGTGCGCTAAGATAGGCACGTGACAGAGCCAACCAAGCTACCTGTGGATAGGAAACATCCCTCCACAGTAACATTACGGCTGTCTAGAGATATCAAGAACAGGAAAATAAAATAAACTATCTAGTACATGTCCATGAGCCAGAATAAACGAGTCAATAAATAATATGCGGAAGCAATAAATCCAAAGATAAAAAACATCTGGAAAGTAAAACATAACTAAACTGGATACTAACTGTTTGAGATAGTGCCTTCAGAGTCAATTATTGGATCATAGGCACGTGATTGCAATGATTGAGGGAGGACCTGTCCCAGTAGGACAGTCTTACTCAAGATGATAATATGCTATCTGGTTTATCTTTATCATCGTGTACTTCTTTAGGTGACCTTACGAGTCACTATTGCACGTTGATAGAGCCCCTAAGATTCTTGCTTGACTGCCAGCAGTATGAGGGCGATCATATACGTGGGAGCTGGGGTCTATAAGCACATCCTTAAAAGGTCTCTAGTCGTGGAAGTTTCGAGACAGGGCATCGATACTCCAGAGTAGACTAGTGTATACAGTCAAGACCCCGACGTGGGGCGGTGGCCGGTCTCACAAGCCACTGGTGTCAGTTGGTTCACCTAAGATGTATACAGGTGTTCAATGGGTTATGAGTACACCGGACAGGACTCGCCGGGAACCTGCTAGTTGGTATTATACCTGACGTCAGATAGCAGTTCCCTGATGACATGTGTACAGGTTAGTTCATCGACCTGAGATCGTCATTTGTCTCGTGTGAGTTCCCACTGTGCTTTGATTACTACCTTACCACGCTCAAAGGAGACGTGCAAACAGGTTTTAGTTGGGTACAGTCCCGAGCCACATGGAGGCAGTGAGAGGATCTGCAGGGGTTCGTCTCTCCCGGTATTGGGGGTGAGGTCGCGCTGTGTCTAGGAGAGCCAGTACATGAAAGTCCTTGGCAAAGGCAGGAGATTTACTGGTAGGTATTCCAGTAGTATCTCAGGGTGTTCTGGGCAACACTCCAACACGACTTGTACCGCTTTTGGGGGTCTGACTTTTACCAACCCCCTAGGCCCGCCATGCGATGCTCATAGACGAACGGACCGGACTGTACGGATATTGTCACTGACAAGCTCAGTAGGGTGTCAGGATGAGTTCTCTCATCGACGTCCCTTTTGGTCAATACCTGGTAGCCCGTCACGTATGGCTAATACCTCTGACGTGCTAGTGGTTAAATCCACAGCCAAACTATTGACGAGTCTTTAGAGTCCCCCACAGACCAGTTTCTCAAGTTTCGGGCGAAACGCTGTAGAGGCCGTATGGAGATATGGCAGGGTTCGATCTGATACGTGCGGTATTGTACGGATCATGATCAGACAGTTTTTACTAGCGGGCTTTGGTTTAAACCAGATCCTAGTATTGTACAGTGTAGATTTTGTCTCTTTGCATTTGTATTCAGTGGGAATACAAATTCGGGCATGTATATGCTGTCGCGGGGTTTTCCTGTAATTTATTACGGGATCAGTTTTCTGAAGTTGCCAGTTTGTATTCCGTTCCGGCCTGTTTTCCTTTGTTCCTTCCCGGTCGGACTTTTCCGTTGGAGGGGCTAATTTGCAAGTTCGCAAATTAGCATATTGTGGAGGTTTTATTTGTGAAATGGTGGCATCATGATGGTTCATGCATGATGAGATTCTTTTTCCATCACTTGCTTGCATTAATTGAGATTAGAATGGATTAGATGTTGATGTGAGGCTTGCTTTTGGATGTGGTCACCTCTCTTGATTCCTACACTCACCTCCCTTCTTGGTTTTGGTATTTTTTCCCTCCACCATTTCACATAAGGGGCCGGCCACTTTTTGAGGGAGAGAATGAGAGAGTTCATTTTCTTGTGGTGGGATTTATTCATCTCATTCTTCATGCTTGCAAAATGATACACCTTCCTCCTCTCCAAAGTTCTTTCTCTTCTCCATCATATTTATGGCAACTTCATAACCCCAAAGAGACAAGCTACTACACTTAGTCTACAGCATCTCTTGGACGCGTCGGCTCGCCAACTTCGCGCCCGAGTTGCCTCGGTCCAGAGGTGAGAGCTCGTAAAACAACCCGGCGATGTGGTGCCCATTTCGACGAGGAGGCGACGACCGGAGATTCCGCGAGGTGATCGGAGTGGAGAAGAAGACCGAAGGACACGGATCGCATGGTATATCTCTGTACCCATCTTTTAGTTTGCTAGTAGTTAAGTTAATGGCCCGATCCGGGATTTTTGTGCGCGGTGGTGCCGGTTTTCTGGTTTGAAAAGTTTTTCGTTTCCGCATTTTGGCCTCGGATTGACGGCCGGGACGTCGCCGTGCACTTACAATGGTATCAGAGCCACGCCATTAACCTAGTCTAGCTTGCTCTAGTATTTTTAAAGAATCGATCGAACAAAAATCCCAAAAACCGTATTTTCTAGTGCATCAGGTTTCTGTCGAAATTTTTAGGCTCTAAATATTTTTCAGGTTGTTGCAGATACATGTGCAGAGAATTCTAAGAACACTGTAAAAATTTGGTGACCTAATCATTCAATAGAGTCGCGGAACCGCGGCCATAACCCCATTTTGGCCGCGGTTCCGCCGCAGGAATATAGCTTCATTTCACCAATTTTTTCTAGTAGGCTTCTGACATGGAAATAGGGTTTTTGGAACATTCTTTTTGGGCCCGATTTTCTGTGAGTGCTACAGTAGTGCTTGGGGCCCACTTGGGTAAATTTGATCGATCGAAAATTTTAAACATGTTAGTTCACAGTATTTATATTATATCTGCGACCGTGAATGTCATTTGATCGGTAAATCCTGTCTAACTGCTATAGCCCTTTTAGACGGATTTACGAACGTGACATTCACATTGATGTTCTGTGTTGTGCTGTGATGTTGCGGATTGGTCGTGGGGGATAGCCTGGATGCAATGGTAGTACAGTTTTGTTTTATATGTACATTTGATATTACGGGGAGAGCGTCCGACATGTGGACTGCCGTCACCGCCTGTTTGTATATTATTCTTTTGGGGCACGACCGGGTCGAGGTCGATGTACCCGTTGTATGTATATTTTACTTTCTGTACTAGGATTACCCTAAGGAGGGGTGCATGGATAGCCGGGTTCTAGAGGGCAACGGGCCCGCATCTCATGGCATTGAGACGGAGGGGGCTTCACTCTAGAATTGGCAGGCTATTCGCCGCACTCGTAGGGGGTACGGTTGACCCAGGAGGGGTGCCCAAGTTACCGGATTCCGTGAATTGCTGGGTGGTCCATTCACGTTGCTGAAGGGGGCTGCCTCGCTTCAGGTTTTGCCGGGTAACTTTCCGCGCCCGTAGGGGTCTAGGATTTCATTGCACAGGCTATCCACACGACCAGGGGAACTTCGGGTTTCAGTAGCGGCTCTATGAAACCCGGGGATCCCAGATATCTGTAATGTTCTGTGATGCTGTACATTTCTGTGATGTTGCATTTTATCATGCCTTGAGCGAAATATTATATATTGATATATATACTAGTAGATGTTCTATATGTTTTGCATCCGCGCTAGCCCAGTCCCCGTTCTGTCGTTAGTTAAGTAACCTAACGGGTGATGACGGGACCCAGTGGCGAATGCGGATGGCATATACGTACATCATTATTTTCGTTCTTTTGTGGTGTGATCAATTGATGGGACTGCATTGATTCTGATCAATGCAAGCTAAACAAACCTATTCTGATGTTGTTGGAACACTTTTCAAAAAGCTGTTATTGCAAGGACGTTCACTTTTGTTTTGCACAGTGGTATTCGGTTGTGAATATCCAGCTCCTCAATCGACGAGGCAAGGGCCGAGATCCATTCACCGGGAGTGACCCCTTAGACAGAACTTTGCATCAGGGTAATAACTTCACTATAGCCGATTACTTTTGCTTTGCATCGTGGTGTTCCATTGGGATATTCTGCACCTCATTCTACGGGAAAAGAGCCGAGATCCCTTCACCGGGAGTGACCTCTTTAGCAAAGGTTTTCGCCACTATATTTTTTAAAAAAGCTATCCGGTTCCTTCAACGATATCAAGTTCATTACGTTAAAGGTTTTCGCTAGAAACCATTCGTAGCCCTCCGTCATTTCAGACGGGTAGCACGTAGTATTCATGCTATGTTTGTTGGCCTTCGTCAAGACATAGTGTATGGTAGCTGCTTGTTACCTTTCTGCTGCATAGATAGATGCGTTGGTTTAGGACAGTCGTATAGCCTTGTTGGCCTTCGTCAAGGGTGTTCCCCTCCGAATGAAGGCGCGCAAGGCTGCGATGTCTTGGCGCTGAGATTCGGGGCAGATGCTAATTGATGCTATCCGTTCACCTCTCCGAAGATGCCAAGTTGGTTTATGGCACCATGTATCGAAGGTTTGAGCGGATGCGACCGATGTAGCAGACTTCGTCAGATTCCCCCTCGTTGAGGGGTTTTTAATTGTGGGGACGCTCTTCCCTGCAGGCGCAAGCCCCTGCAGTTAATTACGCTACCGCATTGCGGTAACAACTTTCTCCTTCTCCAAATGGTCACTTCGTGTCGTGTGTGTTTGTTTTATGTTTTATTGCCCGTGGATCGTTTACGGAGACTGAGTTATGTCGTCGCCCGTAGGGCGTGGACTAGTCCAAATCCGCATTATCTTAAATTTGGGTTTGGGGGTTTGGTTTGAGGATACGTCAGCCATACTTGAGGCCAAGATCAACTCAAACGTTTGTTAAGGACACGTTAGTCTAACTTTGTGACTAAGATCAACTTAACGGGATCGTTTAGACCCTACAAAAGAGTGTTTGGACTCTAATGTTCCAGTTTAGGGACGTGGCGGTCCGTCGTATATGTGGCCGTCGGGACCCGTCACCTCTCTGACGACGTTGAAGGATTACAACGACGGATGTCAGAGGAGTTCAGAGATGTACCCTCGAGCCAGAGTTAATTAGGGGGATTCGTAGTCCAGTCTGCTTGAAGGTTTGAGGACGCGTTAGCCATCTTTGAGGCTAAGGTCAACTTAAACAGGACCGTTTAGATCCGACAAAAGAGCATATAGGGGCTCTATTGTTCTAGTTTAAGGACATTGCGGTCCGTGGGTAGTTTTAAGGACATTGCGGTCCGTGGGTAGTTTAAGGACATTGCGGTCCGTGGGTAGTTTAAGGACATTGCGGTCCGTGGGTAGTTTAAAGACATCTCGGTCAAGGTTAAGGACGTCATAGTCCATGGGTTTAAGGACTCCACAGTCCGGTATGTGCTCTGGATGCTTCACAAGGGTTCACTGCCGTGCTAGGCGAGGACCAGGCTCCGCTCTGGATGCTTCACACGGGTTCACTGCCGTGCTCTGCGAGGACCAGGATCCGCTCTGGACGTTTTCCGCGGGGTCAAAGAGTGACGTTATCCGCTTTCCACGTAACCAGGAAGTTTGTATCATGCATGGGTTTAAGGACCCCACAGTCCATGTCATGAATGGTCTTCGGGACCCGTCACCTCTTTGAAGACATTGAGGGATTACAATGCCAAATATCAAAGGAGTGAAGAGATGTACCCTAGAACCGGGGTGGATTAAATAGTCCTTGGCCCAATTTGGGTCAAGATTGATCAATTATGTTATGAGCCCATCGGCCCAGTTAATCACAAGTTGAGGACTTATGGCCAGCTTGGGCTAAGTCCAGTCAGGTCTGGAATATTGACTCTTTGTTGGTCCATTGAGGGAGAATGTTTACCTCTATCCCTTTAGCCAATTAGACCAAAGCCTAGTGTTAAACACTTCAGAGCAATCAGTGTTGAACACTGGGAATAAGGTTGTTAAGTTAGTGTTCAACACTAAGAGATAATTGGTGTTAAACACCAGCAATAAGGCTTTTTCCAATTAGTGTTAAACACTAAAACAGATCAGTGTTGAACCCTGCCAATAAGGCTTTTTTAATCAGCATTGAATGCTAAGGCCCGACAGTGTTTTAACACTGGGTTCAAGAGTTTTAAATTTAGTGTTAAACACTATGGCAGGAAGGGTCACGTGGCAGCACGTGAGAGCATCCTCCCTTCTTTTGTTCTGCTGAAATTATCATCTCCTTCAAGGCGTCACGTGCCATCACGTGACGGGCATTCAAATGCTTATATGTTAAGGTTTCCGCTGAGGGTCACGTGGATCACGTGGAGTGCTGTCTCAAAGGGTCTTTCTGTAGGGCTTTGGGGGGGGGTCACGTGGCAGCACGTGACCCTACCTCTATGTAGTTTTTAGAGGATCTGTTTCTTTCAGGGATTAAATTCCTCGAACTTTTAAATTTCAGAGGAATTAAATTCCTATTTCCTTTTGGAGACTTGTAGAGTTAAACTCTGAATTTTCTGTAGGAATTAAATTCCTCGTTTATGTGGAGAACTGAAGAGGGTTCAACCCTTAATAAAAGCTTTCAAGGAATTATACTTCCCATTTTAAAGAATTATAATTAAGGGAATTAAATTCCTGTTATTTCCACAGAACCACATTCTTAATTAGGGTTCAACCCTGTTTCTTTTGTTTCGAAGGAATTAAATTCCCATGATACAGGGTCGAGCCCTAATTTTATTTTTTAAAGGAATTGAATTCCTATAGTTCTGCGAGAATTAAATTCTCATGCTTGCGTTCCCTCGCTATGTTTTGGATCTGCATGGCAGGATCTCAACCCATTGAGAATTAAATTCTCAACCTAAAGGGGAGATGTGCACTTTGCAGATCCTCTATCAAAGAGAGAAGAAATGTGCTCTTCTGTTTTATGTATCAGAGTTAAACTCTGTTGGGAATTAAATTCCCCCTCTTTCAAAAGGCCTTCCCTTTCTTACCTAGGGTTTTTTGCAGAAGATCCAAGTCTTTTCCAAGTATCAAAGCTCTTCTCCTTTTTTCTTTCTCTGCGTCTGTCTATCTCTTTTGTGTCTCTTGGCTCCTATTTATAGGAGAAGCAGCTGAATCAATTAGTTTTGGTAAATCTTTCATGGGATATTTGATTTGCATCCATTATTCATTCTGGACCTTTGGATTATTAGGTGAATTTTATTCACCGTTGGATTTCAGATCCCGAGATTCTCCCTTGTTATTTTGGTTAGATTTAAGGGGGAAATCTTTCCAAACCCGAGATTTTCCATAAATAAATGACCTCTGAATCTTTAATTTGATTGGATGCATATAGTTGCGTTCCTTTGGAAAGATTAGCATTTCTCTCAGAATTTAATTCTGTTGACAAAAAGGGCTTTGAAAGCCGGTCACGTGTGACCACGTGATCCATGGTCACGTGTGAGCACGTGACCCCCTTTGGAATGAGCCTTTTGCACTGTGTCTTCTGATTGCTGCTTAAACGTCACGTGCCACCACGTGACTCTTGGTCACGTGTGAGCACGTGACCCTTGTTTGAACTCTCTTTCCTTGGTTCATCTGGAGAACGAGTCTGCTGCTTTGAACGTCACGTGTCAACACGTGACCCTGGTCACGTGGAAGCACGTGACCTCTTCTGAAGCCCTTTTCTTGACTTGATCAGAGAACTTGTGTGTCTTCGACGCTTGTATTTAAATGTCACGTGTCGCCACATGACCCTGGTCACGTGGGAGCACGTGACTCTTTCTGAAGCCCATTTTCTTCAGCGTAGTCAGGAGACTGAACTCGACTTGATGATGCTTTTAAGGTGTCACGTGCCAACACGTGACCGCTAGTCACGTGTAAGCACGTGACTCTCCTCTGAAGCTTTTCCCAGAAGCTTTCCTGATTTTAAATCAGGAAACAAATACCCCCACAGCGTTGTTCTCACGTGTCGGCACGTGAGTGCAACGCTGTCATCTCTTGTGACCGTTGGATCTGCTTTGAGGAGTAGGGTAGACGAAACGTCTTTTCAGAAGCGTCTTCACTTTTTCATGTCCTTCCTTTCAGACCTTTCTTTTAAGAATTTGATTCTCGTTTTCAGAGCTTAGTTCTCTGTTGTGTCTGTGCAGTGCCGCCTCATTCGCCAATCAAAGGCTAGTGTTCATGTGTTGCGTATGCAGGGATCTGTTTGATGGGGACGTTTCATTTCCCTAACCTGATTCCAATGCGTCGTTGGATTTCATTTCCAACGCTTTCCCCTTTTTCCCGGGCTTTGAGAATCGTCCCACCATGCACAACATTTTTTGTGCATAGCATTAAATGCTCCCCTTTATAACCTGAACCCTTTCCTTACTTCTTTTCTTCACAGAGAAATCCATTCATACCTTAAGGTGATCATCTTTGAGAACCCGATCAATCGCCATGGCTTGCAATCGTCCCCATGCTCGTCAGCAACCATGGGATGTGCCCATTGAAGAGATAATCCCTCGCTTCGCTGCGCGGCTGGCAGATCCCCTTCTCACCGATGATCAATGTGACATGGTGATGTATGAGCTACTGACTCGTCGGGGCTCTCCTCTTCCCATGGGCTCCATTTGGCTCCGGATGATCCTCCTGTCTGTGCTTGCCGATATACCCCCTCATCCGGCGGAGATGACTTCGGCGATCCTTGACGCGGCGGAGGACAAGCTTGAGTGTTTTCATGAGGCTTGTCTAATCACTCAAGCTCTGAAGGATCACTCAGTTCATTTACTGAGTCAGATAAGAGCTCGTCGGGCCGTCATGTCTGCTTTTGTTGATGAGCACGGCTCCAACCGGTGGGGAGCGACTCCTCGCGAAAACCGCCGTTTTGACGTGCTGGAGAAGGCGGAGAGGGAGTTGGAGAATTTTGTGTTTTGCTTTGTTAACCCTTGTATTTCTGATCCCTTGTTTGGTGATCTTTTCCCACCAATGTAGTATGTTTGAATCAATGTACTCCTTTAATCATTGGTGGTTTGCATGCTTTCTGTTGAATTTTCATGCTTGTCAGACAGTCGTACGTGTGTCTTGCTTGCGTAAATGATCTGTTTGTTTTTCTTTAATTACGAGCACCATCGTTACGTTGCATGCACATCAGTGCCTCGGGCAACATTTCCTTTTAAACATTCATACAGTTGCAAATGCGTGCCTGATAGGGTACAGATCAGAAACTTGCCGCGTTATCTCCCGTATCGGGTGGTTTGCGTTGGCTTTAGATCGAGTATTGTTGTCGAAGGGAGGTTTATAAATGAAGGCATATTCTTCTCTTCAATGGTGTGTCCCTTTTTATTGAATGCATTCTGCGGATATTCTATCTTGATCTTCTTGCAGGACAGCAGTGGCTCAGGATTCAGGGTTAAGATCTGCTTCCTAGGGCTTTTTCATTTTATGAGCCACGAGGGTCTCCTAAAGAGTCTTCTCTTCCAGCCGTGAGGACTTGTGAGTGCCGGATGCGGTTACCCTTGCCCGTGTTCTACGGAGTCAGGGGTTTCTCCAGATATTGTAGTTTAAAGACGTCGCGGTCAAGGTTAAGGACCTCATAGTCCGTGGATTTGAGGACTCCACAGTCCGATGTTAGTTTTAAGACATCACGGTCAAGGTTAAGGACCTCATAGTCCATGGATTTAGGGACTCCACAGTCCGATGTTTGGTTACAGGGACCCGTCACCTCTTTGAAGACGTTGAGGAATTACAACGCCGGGCATCAAAGGAGTGAAGAGATGTACCCTTAGACCGAGGCAAAAATCTGTGAGGAATAGGGGTGGTTGGTTGTTAGTTTTAAGACATCGCGGTCGAGGTTAAGGACGTCATAGTCCGTGGATTTTAAGGACTCCACAGTCCGGTGTTTGCTCTGGATGCTTCACACGGGTTCACTGCCGTGCTTGGGGAGGACCAGGCTCCGCTCTGGGCGTTTTCCGTGGGGTCAAAGAGTGACGTTATCCACGTTCCACGTAACCAGGAATTTTGCACTAGATGCTTCACACGGGTTCACTGCCGCGTTAGGCGAGGAGTAGGCTCCGCTCTGGATGCTTCGCACGGGTTCACTGCCATGCTCTGCGAGGACCAGGATCCGCTCTGGACGTTTTCCACGGGGTCAAAGAGTGACGTTATCCGCTTTCCACGTAACCAGGAAGTTTGCACTAGATGCTTCACACGGGTTCACTGCCGCGTTAGGCGAGGACTAGGCTCCGCTCTGGATGCTTCACATGGGTTCACTGCCATGCTCTGCGAGGACCAGGATCCGCTCTGGACGTTTCCCACGGGGTCAAAGGGTGACGTTATCCGCTTTCCACGTAACCAGGAAGTTTGCAATAGATGCTTCACACGGGTTCACTGCCGCGTTAGGCGAGGACTAGGCTCCGCTCTGGATGCTTCACATGGGTTCACTGCCATGCTCTGCGAGGACCAGGATCCGCTCTGGACGTTTCCCACGGGGTCAAAGGGTGACGTTATCTGCTTTCCACGTAACCAGGAAGTTTGCACTAGATGCTTCACACGGGTTCACTGCCGCGTTAGGCGAGGACTAGGCTCCGCTCTGGATGCTTCACATGGGTTCACTGCCATGCTCTGCGAGGACCAGGATCCGCTCTGGACGTTTTCCACGGGGTCAAAGAGTGACGTTATCCGCTTTCCACGTAACCAGGAAGTTTGCACTAAATGCTTCACACGGGTTCACTGCCGCGTTAGGCGAGGACTAGGCTCCGCTCTGGATGCTTCACATGGGTTCACTGCCATGCTCTGCGAGGACCAGGATCCGCTCTGGACGTTTTCCACGGGGTCAAAGAGTGACGTTATCCGCTTTCCACGTAACCAGGAAGTTTGCACTAGATGCTTCACACGGGTTCACTGCCGCGTTAGGCGAGGACTAGGCTCCGCTCTGGATGCTTCACATGGGTTCACTGCCATGCTCTGCGAGGACCAGGATCCGCTCTGGACGTTTTCTACGGGGTCAAAGTGTGACGTTATCCGCTTTCCACGTAACCAGGAAGTTTGCACTAGATGCTTCACACGGGTTCACTGCCGCGTTAGGCGAGGACTAGGCTCCGCTCTGGATGCTTCACATGGGTTCACTGCCATGCTCTGCGAGGACCAGGATCCGCTCTGGACGTTTTCCACGGGGTCAAAGAGTGACGTTATCCGCTTTCCACGTAACCAGGAAGTTTGCACTAGATGCTTCACACGTTCACTGCCGCGTTAGGCGAGGACTAGGCTCCGCTCTGGATGCTTCACATGGGTTCACTGCCATGCTCTGCGAGGACCAGGATCCGCTCCGGACGTTTTCCACGGGGTCAAAGAGTGACGTTATCCGCTTTCCACGTAACCAGGAAGTTTGCACTAAATGCTTCACACGGGTTCACTGCCGCGTTAGGCGAGGACTAGGCTCCGCTCTAGATGCTTCACATGGGTTCACTGCCATGCTCTGCGAGGACCAGGATCCGCTCTGGACGTTTTCCACGGGGTCAAAGAGTGACGTTATCCGCTTTCCACGTAACCAGGAAGTTTGCACTAGATGCTTCACACGGGTTCACTGCCGCGTTAGGCGAGGACTAGGCTCCGCTCTGGATGCTTCACATGGGTTCACTGCCATGCTCTGCGAGGACCAGGATCCGCTCTGGACGTTTTCCACGGGGTCAAAGAGTGACGTTATCCGCTTTCCACGTAACCAGGAAGTTTGCACTAGATGCTTCACACGGGTTCACTGCCGCGTTAGGCGAGGACTAGGCTCCGCTCTGGATGCTTCACATGGGTTCACTGCCATGCTCTGCGAGGACCAGGATCCGCTCTGGACGTTTTCCACGGGGTCAAAGAGTGACGTTATCCGCTTTCCACGTAACCAGGAAGTTTGCACTAGATGCTTCACACGGGTTCACTGCCGCGTTAGGCGAGGACTAGGCTCCGCTCTGGATGCTTCACATGGGTTCACTGCCATGCTCTGCGAGGACCAGGATCCGCTCTGGACGTTTTCCACGGGGTCAAAGAGTGACGTTATCCGCGTTCCACGTAACCAGGAAGTTTGCTGATTGTATCCGCATTTCCCGGGATGGGGGTTGACTCTTGGCGATATGTGTCGCCGAGTCATGGAACTTGGGGTTGCCGCTGTTCCGTTTCGCTTGATGTTGTGTCGTCGAGACAATGAAGCTAGGAATTTGGCCTTCGCTTCATTTGCTGGTATCGCGTCTGCTGTATCGAGACGAATGCCACGGTGATGAACACTAAGTTATCTGTGAACCGCTGAGATTTTGCAAGTTGTCCCATCATTTCGGCCATTTTGTCATGCATGTGTGGTTTGCTAGCTTTTTTGCGGCAAGCTCGGATTTTTTGGATACCGATTTCGGCATCAGCACCGCTACAACTGGAATGTTGCCAGGAGCGGATCATCATTTGCCTCTGTCTACGTTTGAACAAAGGTGGCTTAGCAAACAGGGTTAAGGGTCCTGTCGACCAAGGCTTTTGACCTCATGAGCCCTAAGGGTCTCACAAAGGTGTTTCTCCCTACAAGTCGTGAGGATCTTGCAGGTGTGTTTTCTCCTTAAGAATCGTGGGGATTCTTAAGTGCATGTTCTCTTGTAAGTCGTAAGGATCTTACAAAGAGGATTTTCCCCTTATAAGTCGAGAGGACTTGCGAGGGTTGTTCACCATGTAGATGTATCCCTAGTCACGGATGGGACTTTGTTAGGGAAATGTCTATTCGCGCCCGTGGATTGTATACAAGGGTCAGTCCGAGCCGCTTGTAGGGCAATATCGAAGGTTGTGGGAGTTGCTTAAGAACAGGTTAAGGTTTCTGTAACTTAAGACTTTCAAATCTTATGAGCCGTGAGGGTCCCATAAGAGAATTCTCCTTACGAGTCGTGAGGATCTCGCAAGTGTAATTTCTCCTTAGGAATCGTGGGGGTCCCTAAGTGTGTTTCTCCCTCATGAGTCGTAAGGATCTCACGCGGGTGGTTTCTCCTTACAAGGTCGAGAGGACCCTGTAAGTGTCTTTTATCGAGGTTGCGCCCTTTCGGGTTTTCTCAAACACTCGCCGGTAGCCCTGCTGTTTTTTACTCACGGAGCCCTTTCGGGTTTTCATCCGTGCCCATTTTACTTTATGGACATACCCCTTTTTTTTTTTCTTTTTTTTTTTTGCCAGCCTAAAGATGCTGCGGCAGTAGTTTAGGGACGTTTCGGTCCGTCGTTAGTTTAAGGACGTTTCGGTCCGTCGCTAGTTTAAGGACGTTTCGGTCCGTCGTTAGTTTAAGGACATTTCGGTCCACCGTTAGTTTAAAGACGTTTCGGTCTGTTGATAGTTTAAGGACGTTTCGGTCCGTTCATAGTTTAAAGACGTTTCGGTCCCTTGTTAGGGGAGGGCCAGCTACTGCTTGTAAAGTCTGAGCCTAGGAAGATAGCGAGCGGACATAGTCGTCGTCATCTATCGTTGACCCAGGCTGTGGTTCACTAGGCATAGTATTTCTTCAAGAAGCGGCCATTTATTGGCCTGAAAGGCCTCTCACCGTGCATGTCCACGAGTAGATAGGCTCCACCCTGGTAAACCTGGTCTATGATGTACGTGCCTTCATAGTTTGGCTCGAATTTTCCCCGCTTGGCACGATTGGGGATCATAGGTCTTTTGACTACCAGCACGAGTTCGCCTTGGCGGAATGCCCTTGGCCTGGTCAATCTTTCGTACGAGCGCGTCATCTTTTCTTTGTAGGCTTCTAGATGTTGTTGCGCTATAAGTCGGGTTTCGTCGAGGGCATCAAGCTCCTCAAGTCGAAGGTGGGCATTTTCTTCGTCGGTCAGTTCGTGGTGGACTGCCACTCGTAGAGAGGGTAACTCTATCTCGAGGGGGAGTACTGCTTCCGTCCCAAATACCAACGCGTATGGCGTTGTATTTGTGGCCGTCTTGAATGTAGTTCGATAAGCCCAAAGGGCTTCTTGCAGCCTCTCGTGCCAGTCTCTCTTATTCCGGGAGACGGTCTTTCTTATGATCTTCGTCAAGGTCTTATTGAAGGCCTCGGCCAGACCGTTGGCTCGCGGGTTGTAAACTGAAGAATACCTCCAGTCTATATTGTGCTGCTGCGCGAAGCGGCTAATCTTATGGCTCCTGTAGGCTGGCCCGTTATCGGAGATAATCCGCCGTGGGGTTCCAAACCGATAGATGACGTGCGTTTTGAAGAAATGGAGGATATTCTCCGTCTTCACTTCCCTCAGTGGTACTGCTTCTGCCCATTTGGAGAAGTAATCAGTTGTCGCCAGGATAAAACGGTGTCCCCGAGATGATGCTGGTTCAATGGGGCCGACTATGTCAGTCCCCCACATCTCGAATGGCCAGCTGGCCATCGTTGGGTGTAGCGGATTTGGATGTTGATGGATAAAGTCTCCATGAATCTGGCACGAGTGGCATTGCTTCGCATACTCGAGGCAGTCCTGGATCATTGTGGGCCAGTAGTAGCCCATTCGTTTAATCTTTAACTTCATCTTTGGGCCTGCTTGGTGAGAACCGCAAAGTCCGTCATGAACTTCCTGAACGACTTTTTCTGCTTCGTCAGGTCCTAAGCATCTCAGCCATAGAGAATCGAGCGATCTCTTGTATAGGGTATTGTTGACGAAAGCGAAAGATAGAGCTCGTTTCATGAGCTGATGCCTTGAAGACGCTTCTTCTCGCATTCGGCGGGACTTAAAGTAGTCTGTGAAGACTTCCCTCCAGTCTTCGGCCTTCTCATGGTCCTTTATTTGTAGTGTCATCTGCTCAGTCGCTCCCTTTTCTTTGCATGATTCCGGAGATATTTCTGCCGGGGCTAGCACTCGACGGCTTTGTACCATGATTCTGACGTCATCGAGGTTCTCGTCAGCCAGTTCTTTAGCGAGTTTGGCCAACGCGTCTGCTTTGCTGTTTTCCGCGCGCGGTATGTTCTCCAAAGTATAGGAGGGAATTTGGGCCAACAGTTGTTGCACCTTTTCGCCGTATCTCACCAACTCCGGTTTGCACGTTTGGTAGTCACCATTAACTTGGCTAACGACCAGCTGAGAATCCCCATATATAAGGAGGTCTTCAATTCCCATGTCAATGGCAAGCTCGAGACCTGCTATTAGGGCTTCGTATTCAGCTTCATTGTTTGTCCTCGGCTCTGTTAAGGAGAAGGCGAAGCGCATTATCCCTCCTTGTGGAGTCGCAAAGATGAGGCCTATCCCTGACTTGATCATTGGGATACCTTGCTTTTGTTTCTTTATAGAGGACGCTCCATCGAAATAGAGTTCCCATCGGGTGCTTCCACCGCTAATCGCATCAAATGCATGCTCGTCCGGCAAGTCACAATTCAAAGGAGAATCGGCCGGTATCGGGTGCTCAGCGAGGAAATCGGCAATGGCCTGGCCTTTCACCGCCTTGAGAGGTTGATATGTTATCGAGAACTCCATCAAGAGCAGGGCCCATTTAGCGAGTCGTCCCGTCAATATGGCTTTTGACATCAAGTATTTAAGAGGATCCACTTTCGAGATGAGGCAGACTTCGTGTGCCAATGCATAGTGCCTGAGCTTTGTTATCGTGAAGATTAACGCCAAGCAATGTTTTTCAATGGGAGAGTAATTGCTTTCTGCCCCCAGTAGAACTCGACTTAAGTAGTAGAGTGCTCTCTCTTTCCCCTGATCGTTCTCTTGTGCCCATAGTGCGCCCAAGGAACCTTCGAGGGCGGTGGTATAAAGAATGAGGGGTTTTCCCTTGACCGGCGCAGCTAATACCGGCGGGTTCTGCAGGTACTGCTTGATCTCGTCTAGTGTACCTTGGCATTTTTGATCCCAGACGAATGAGGTTCCCTTCTTCATCAGGTGACTGTAGGGGCGGCATTTGCCTGAAAGATTTGCGATAAATCGCCGGATGTATGCGAGCTTCCCTTGGAGAGACCGCAACTGTTTGAGGGTTCTTGGCGGGGGCATTTCCATGATCGCTTTAATCTTTGACGGATCTATCTCAATACCTCGGTGTCGGATGACGAATCCCAGGAATTTTCCCGAGGAGACTCCAAACGCGCATTTGAGGGGATTCATCTTCAAATTATATTGCCGAAGGCGTTGAAATACAGTCTCTAGGTGCTTTAAGTGATCTTCATATGACATGCTCTTTACTACGAGGTCGTCGATATAGCACTCGACGATGTCATGTATGAGGTCATCGAAGATCTTTGTCATGGCCCTTTGATAGGTAGCGCCGGTGTTCTTTAGACCGAAGGGCATAACCCTGTAGCAAAATACACCCAAAGGGGTCCAGAAAGCGGTGTGCTTCTGGTCTTCGGGATGCATTTTTATCTGATTGTATCCTGAGGAACCGTCCATAAAGGAGAAGATCTCGTGAGTGGACGTGTTATCTATCATTAGCTCGGTTACCGGCACCGGGAAATCATCTTTTGGACAGGCTTTGTTGAGATCCCTGAAATCCACGCATATACGCACCGTCCCATTCTTCTTCATCACAGGGACGATATTGGCGATCCAATCGGGATATTGGACTTCTTGGATAAATCCAGAATCGATCAGTTTCTTGACTTCGGCGTTGATGCTCATCTCAAGCTCGAGTCGCATCCTTCTTGGCGCCTGCTTGACTGGCTTGATATCTGGGGATATTGCTAATTTATGCACAGCGACCTCCGGATCTAAACCTGGCATCTCGGAGTAGTTCCACGCGAAGCAATCTTTATGCCGTAGAAGCACGTTTTTTAACGCGGCCACCCTTTCTTCAGAGAGTAGCTCGCTGACAAATGTTGGTCGCGGGTCCTCTGCCGATCCCAACTCAATCTTTCTGAGGTTATCTGCGGTAGTATGTATACCGTCTTCCAGTTCTTTCGGAGCGGGCGGAAATTCTGAGATAACCTCATCATCGCTGTTCTCGAAGCACCGGGGAGGGTTGTCTATCGTAATCGTATAACAGGTGCGAATCCACTCCCGGGGCCGAGGCGGATCCGGCTCTGCTCTTGCGGCCTTAGGCTCGTGCTTTCGTGGCGGCGTTACCCTCCAGCTGTTGGATAAAGCGAATCTGCCCCGTTGGTACTGGTCCTCGACCCAGTTCTTGAAGGTGAAGCAGTCTTCGGTAGGATGTCCTGCGGCCCGGTGATAAGAGCAATAGCCCGAGCGAGAGGCCTTGCTAGTTTGCTCAGGATGCCCAGACTCTGGGAGCGCGATCATTCGATGCTTTAGGGCGAGTCTGAGTAACCTTTCCGTCTTGTCTCGGGGGAAGGAGTACGCTCGACTCATCTTTTCTATGAAGGACGAATCCGAGCCGTGCAATACCCGATTACGTAACCCTCTAATCCTGCGTCGTTGTTGTCGGCTCTTCTTCCCGCTTTTCGACTTATTTCCGTCTCCGCATTGGGTCTTTCATATGATGGGTTGACAAGGATGAACGTCTTTGTCTTTTGTAATCTGTTGAAATAGACGTTGCGCCCGGGCCTTCTCGTAGATGGCCATTTCGTGGTTGGGGTCTTCCCGACCTTTCTGACCCACTTTCTTGATAGGCTTGTCCATTCGTTCTAGAAATGACGGACTTGGCGCCTCAATCGCGTGGTCTGGTTTTGATGAGGGGTTGGCATCTCCTGACAGGGCGTCCTCTTCTTCATCAAAGGTATATATAGCGTAGCTGTTATGAGCCCGTTCTCGTTTTCCGGTTCTCGCGTATCCAAGCCCGAGTGTCTCCATTTTCCCATTAGGCAATTTGCGTTGGGTTCCAGGGACATCCCAAATCCTGTTGTAGAACCGAGCCTGTTGAACAGTTTGTTTTAAGGGTACCCCTTGGCGCTTCAATAGCTTCTTTAATCCATTTGTATAGTATCTGGGCAGACGGATGGGCTGGAGTCTGTCGCATGTAGCATCTACGCCGTGCCAGATCTCTTTCTCTACTTTCGACTCTGAGGATCGATAGAATAGGATCATCTTCTCACCCTTTCGCCTGGGGGGGACGCAAAACGTTTGCAGCTCTTGCACACTGTGAGCTTGAAGCGTGTCGAGGTCCTTGTAGTGTTCTCGCGGTACCATGGTGATTTGCAAGTTATGGTCATCGCCAGGAGGTGCTTGTATTGAAAGCCGATTGGAGAATACGGCATTGACCTCATCTTCCGAATCACTTCCGAAGACCAGTATGGGGGTGGGCGTCCTCCGGTTGTTGCGTTGAGATGGCCCCGTATAAACTATCTCTTCTTCTTCTTCGGTATCGCTTCCGAAAACAGGGATGGTGGCGGCGGCCTTGTTCTCCGAGTCGTGACACCTTTCTGTATCTTCAAAGTCTGGCAAAAAGTATTTCGCATCCTCGTATTTGCGGACTTCGTTCATGGAAAATGGGTTCAGCTCGCCCGTTACAGTATACTCGAAACCAATTTTAAAGTACTTCATACACTGATGTTGTGTAGAAGGGACGATGTTGTACTCGTGTAACCAAGGACGGCCGAGCAAGGCGTTGTAACAGGTCTTGGCGTCAATGACATGGAATTTGATGTCTGTGACGAGAAGCCCGAAGCGTAACGTTAATATCACGGACCCGAGAGTCCGTGACGATTGTGAATCGAAACCGGAGATAGTGATTTTGTCACGAGCGAGATGTTGCACACTCATGCAGATTTCCTTCAACACCCGAACATTAAGGAGATTGACGGAGGATCCATTATCCACTAGGATCTTGCCAATCTTGATGTCATGGCAGTACCCAGAGACATATAGGGGACGGTTATGGTCGCACGTCCCGAGAAGGAGGTCTTCATCACCGAAAGTGACGTCGGCCGTATGCACTTCTTCCAGTTCGTCCTTCATCTTTTCAGTGGCGAGAAAGGCATGGAATTGCTCAGGTTCTTGTAGTACCTTAATTAGTGAGTCCCGTGCTTCTTTTGATAATAGGAGGGTGTCGAGAATGCTAAGCTGAGAAGTTAGCTTCCTTAGATGCGCGAGGATGTTATAGTCCACTTTACTCCTCCTAGGAGGGTCTTTGGCAGCCAATTCTTTCGCGACTTGGTCATCCAAAGTGATATCTTCAGTGACCTTTTCTTTTCCCTTATCTTTTCTGTTCGTAGGCCCGAGATTCTTTTCCGGGAGTGTGCGATTGCGCAGCTGAGTGTCTCCGCAGGCTTCGGATTCCTCATCTTTCCTTAGCGCGGATTCTTCAAAGAGAGGGCCCAGAGTCACTTCTTCGTCAGAGTCGCTCCCAAAGGTGAGGACTTGCGACCCCTCGGCATGAGCCATATAACAGTTGCCAGTAATTCTGTTGGGCCCGTCAACGGCGCTTCTTTGCTCACGACGGCTCTTGCGTTTCATGCGTTTGAAATGTTGCCGACGAGCAACATATCCTTGCCACCATATCTTAAAGGCGTCGCACTCCTCTGTGGGGTGTGAGACTTTCCGATGGTATGCGCAGTAATCGGGGTGTTTCTCCGCCCCATCGTGCGTGTTTCCTTCCGAGGGGGGTAGCCTCATTCCCATTGACATGGCTTTGGCGAACCTTTTCCTCGTCTTGAATATCTTCTTGTCCATCTCGGATGCCTTTCGCTCTGGCAGGGGTAGTCCAACTCCCCCGTTCGGTCGCCCGCATTGGGTTCCTCCTGATGCCGCCATCTCACGCTCCTGATCTGCTTTACTTTTTAGACGAATCTCGTCTAGAAAGGCATTGATCATATCAGTTGTCAGCCTCGCACGCTCTGGTTCGGGCTCCGCCTCTGGCTTCTTGGTGTCAGGAGCTTTCTTGCCATCGGTAAGCGAGTGGGAGATTACGTTACAACTTGCCACGTACTCTTCGGATTCATCCGATGAGCTCTCTTCATCATCTTCGTCTTGAAAGGTGTGGTTGAGGAACTCTCGCAGTGTGACAGGAGTTCGCGCCTTTTGACTGTATTCTTCCAGTGCGTCGATTTGCTTCTGCAAGTTCGTGCGCTCATCTCCAAGCTTCGCGGGCTTCTTGGATTTCTTCTTCTTTTTCTTCGAAGCTTTTGACGGCCGGGTATGAGTATTTGGGCCCTTATCAGCAGTCTTCGTAGTCGTGCGGGGCTTCACTGCTCCTTCGATAATTCGAGGTTCAAGAGGGTCCTTCCATTCGATTGCAGGGCACGCATGAAGGTCTCTCAGCATCCTTTTGGTCTTTGTTGATAGCACGACCTCCCATGGAACTTTTTCGATAAAGGAGAAGGTTGCCCCCGGTGTGTCTGCCTTTTTAGGAGTATGTGGTTGTGGCGGGTTCACCTTCCACTTTTCGGACAGTACAAACTTCCCCTGGAGGTATTGATCTTCGATCCATCCTTTGAAGACGAAGCAATCTTCAATCGGATGGCTTACCGTCTGATGGTAAGGGCAATAGTTGGGGTTATTCACCTCGGTGGGTTGCGGCGGTCGCCTTGGATTCGGGAGGTTAATAAGTCTGTTGCGTATTGCCAGCTCAAATAACCGTCTCGTCTTGTCTCGTGGGAACGAGTAGGGACGCTTCATCTTTTCATTATAATATCGGCGTCTTTCTTCCAATTGATCTGCCGATTTCGGGGCGTCAGGCTGCTGTTGGGCGTTCGCGACAAAAGTCGCCCTTCCTTTACCCTTGTCATTCCGAGGTTCTGGCTTCGGGGCAGGTGGTCTATGACCCATTTGGTCCATCTGAGCCAACTTGTCGATCAGAGCCTGGAATGTGGTTGGTTTAAAGAATATCATAAACTGGGAGATAGTTGCGTGGGGGTCTAGGGTTCCCACGAACATACCTACTGCGGGTGCTTCCTCAATGCGTTGCTCGCATCTCGACCACAAATTCCGCCAGCGTATAGCGTACTGGACCCATGTTTCGCCCGGCTTTACCCTGGCGTTAATCAAAGCAGTAATTGGAGTGCGCTCGCTGGCACTTGCGAACCGCTGAGTGAACGACAACTCCATTTCAGCGAACGTTTTGATGGAATCGTTCGGGAGTTCCGAATACCATTCGAACGCTGTTTCTGATAAGCTGCCAACGAACTGACGGAGTAACAGTTTATCGTCACCGCCGGTGTTACCGCAGAGGGCCCGGAACTGGGCGACGTGCTGATGAGGATTGCCGGTCCCCTTATACACATGGAATTTCGGTATCGTATAGCCTTGCGGATATTTGATTTGATCGTACCAGCCTGGATACGGTCGCCCTGTTTTCACGACTTGACCAGCTGCCTCAGTCGCGTGATGAACTCGGATTTGCTGGGCTATGTAGTTAGCCAAGTCAGCCTTAGAGATCGTCTCCTCCTTGGCCGTTGAGAAGGCTGGTGGTGGATTTGACGTCTCTCCTCGGTCGTCTTCAAGAACAATCGGCGGATCTTCGGCGGGTAAGTCCTGTTGGATCATCATTCCTATCACATCTTTGAAAGAGAAGGCCCATCCGTTGTATGTTGGCAGCTTGTTCAGCAGCCTCTTTGTCCCTTTTCTTCAGTGTCCGGCGAAGGAATTCAGCGTCGGTTTCTTCCTCCCGGCGTGCGTCTGAGGATGCTTCTGGGTTTTCCTTTGGCCCGGTGAGCGCGGCCATAGCATTCATCATTTCTTGGAGCTTTTGTTGCTGCTCCTGGGATTTCGTTACGGACCGGGTTAGTGGTCGGTGGCCTGTAGAAGTGCGGCTCTCCTCCTTTCCAGAGGCCATGTATACGGTGTGGACCATCATGCCCCCAGACTTAGGGTGTTTGGGCTCATTGCTTTTAGCCGTCGTTGCACGTTGAGGGATCTTCTCGGGCTCCCTCCTTTTATGAGCCATGGAGGTTGAGGGAGCCGTCGAGGTGGGCGTCCAAACAGCCTTTTGGGTTTTCGCCTGGTGACCAGCTTTCGGGTGGATCTTCAGCTTCTTATGCTGGCGGGAGAAGTTTGGATCGATGATTGGGTCCCGGGCCCGCCGCCAAACCTTATAGATTTTGGAAGACAGCCGTTGAGGAGATCGGGGCTGTTCTGATTCTATTTCCACAACCTTTTCTGATGGGGGAGGAGACCTCTTCAGCACTGCGGTAGGGGAATTCCTTCGCATCTTATTTAGCATTTCAAAGCTGTTTCCAGTTGGAACAGCAGCATTAACTTCTACCGCCGGGGCTGGTGGAGTCAATCCAGAGGGGGAGTTGCCCCCAGCCTTCCTTACTCGGCGCCAATGACGACGTCGAGCGCGTCGAGCAGACGGCGTAGAGTCAGATATAAGAATGGTTTCATCTTGCCCCCTGTGTGGGTGGGGGGTCATTGTTGGTGTTAGCCTGTTAAAGACCGATGTCCTTTGTACAGCGGGAGCGGGAGTCAAAGCTGTTAATCTCGTGAAGATCGATTTCTTGATTGGGGAAACCGCCTTGGCGATTTCGGAGGCAGGAGCGGCCTCCTTCTTAGGAGCAATTTTCTCTGGGATTGTAGGCCTCATGATGAGTTCGCAAGATTTCTGGCCCAATCTAGAGAAGACCGAGGCGTTAACGTTGGGCGATTCATTGAGAGTGGCCGCGGCAGGGGTAAGACAATCAAAGACCGACTTCCTGAGAGTTTCCTTTGTCAGCACCGGCGCCACGAAGCTTGATGAGGGGAGCATAGTCCCAAAGAACAATCCGGTAGTGGCCTGAGTCACCTGGTCCGCCGGCATTGTGAACAACGAAGCAGCTTGGGGTCCATAGGCTATACCTCCCGGCGAGGCAAAGCGTTGGTCGCAATTGCAGCTTGAGCAGTTGGAGGATTTCGCGGAGGTAGCAGCCATCGATCCTTTGTTTTCTGCAATAGGCAAGGCGCCAATTCTTAGTATCTTGAAACCCAAGGGCAATTGTTAGCGAACCGCGATCGGTTCGCGAATCACGCCATACGAAGTGTGGAGTGGAAAGAGGAAAAGGTCCCACCGGGCGTGCCAGAATCTGTTCCCCTCCGAATGACGGCGCGCAAGGCTGCGATGTCTTGGCGCTGAGATTCGGGGCAGATGCTAATTGATGCTATCCGTTCACCTCTCCGAAGATGCCAAGTTGGTTTATGGCACCATGTATCGAAGGTTTGAGCGGATGCGACCGATGTAGCAGACTTCGTCAGATTCCCCCTCGTTGAGGGGTTTTTGATTGTGGGGACGCTCTTCCCTGCAGGCGCAAGCCCCTGCAGTTAATTACGCTACCGCATTGCGGTAAAAACTTTCTCCTTCTCCAAATGGTCACTTCGTGTCGTGTGTGTTTGTTTTATGTTTTATTGCCCGTGGATCGTTTACGGAGACTGAGTTATGTCGTCGCCCGTAGGGCGTGGACTAGTCCAAATCCGCATTATCTTAAATTTGGGTTTGGGGGTTTGGTTTGAGGATACGTCAGCCATACTTGAGGCCAAGATCAACTCAAACGTTTGTTAAGGACACGTTAGTCTAACTTTGTGACTAAGATCAACTTAACGGGATCGTTTAGACCCTACAAAAGAGTGTTTGGACTCTAATGTTCCAGTTTAGGGACGTGGCGGTCCGTCGTATATGTGGCCGTCGGGACCCGTCACCTCTCTGACGACGTTGAAGGATTACAACGACGGATGTCAGAGGAGTTCAGAGATGTACCCTCGAGCCAGAGTTAATTAGGGGGATTCGTAGTCCAGTCTGCTTGAAGGTTTGAGGACGCGTTAGCCATCTTTGAGGCTAAGGTCAACTTAAACAGGACCGTTTAGATCCGACAAAAGAGCATATAGGGGCTCTATTGTTCTAGTTTAAGGACATTGCGGTCCGTGGGTAGTTTTAAGGACATTGCGGTCCGTGGGTAGTTTAAGGACATTGCGGTCCGTGGGTAGTTTAAGGACATTGCGGTCCGTGGGTAGTTTAAAGACATCTCGGTCAAGGTTAAGGACGTCATAGTCCATGGGTTTAAGGACTCCACAGTCCGGTATGTGCTCTGGATGCTTCACACGGGTTCACTGCCGTGCTAGGCGAGGACCAGGCTCCGCTCTGGATGCTTCACACGGGTTCACTGCCGTGCTCTGCGAGGACCAGGATCCGCTCTGGACGTTTTCCGCGGGGTCAAAGAGTGACGTTATCCGCTTTCCACGTAACCAGGAAGTTTGTATCATGCATGGGTTTAAGGACCCCACAGTCCATGTCATGAATGGTCTTCGGGACCCGTCACCTCTTTGAAGACATTGAGGGATTACAATGCCAAATATCAAAGGAGTGAAGAGATGTACCCTAGAACCGGGGTGGATTAAATAGTCCTTGGCCCAATTTGGGTCAAGATTGATCAATTATGTTATGAGCCCATCGGCCCAGTTAATCACAAGTTGAGGACTTATGGCCAGCTTGGGCTAAGTCCAGTCAGGTCTGGAATATTGACTCTTTGTTGGTCCATTGAGGGAGAATGTTTACCTCTATCCCTTTAGCCAATTAGACCAAAGCCTAGTGTTAAACACTTCAGAGCAATCAGTGTTGAACACTGGGAATAAGGTTGTTAAGTTAGTGTTCAACACTAAGAGATAATTGGTGTTAAACACCAGCAATAAGGCTTTTTCCAATTAGTGTTAAACACTAAAACAGATCAGTGTTGAACCCTGCCAATAAGGCTTTTTTAATCAGCATTGAATGCTAAGGCCCGACAGTGTTTTAACACTGGGTTCAAGAGTTTTAAATTTAGTGTTAAACACTATGGCAGGAAGGGTCACGTGGCAGCACGTGAGAGCATCCTCCCTTCTTTTGTTCTGCTGAAATTATCATCTCCTTCAAGGCGTCACGTGCCATCACGTGACGGGCATTCAAATGCTTATATGTTAAGGTTTCCGCTGAGGGTCACGTGGATCACGTGGAGTGCTGTCTCAAAGGGTCTTTCTGTAGGGCTTTGGGGGGGGGTCACGTGGCAGCACGTGACCCTACCTCTATGTAGTTTTTAGAGGATCTGTTTCTTTCAGGGATTAAATTCCTCGAACTTTTAAATTTCAGAGGAATTAAATTCCTATTTCCTTTTGAAGACTTGTAGAGTTAAACTCTGAATTTTCTGTAGGAATTAAATTCCTCGTTTATGTGGAGAACTGAAGAGGGTTCAACCCTTAATAAAAGCTTTCAAGGAATTATACTTCCCATTTTAAAGAATTATAATTAAGGGAATTAAATTCCTGTTATTTCCACAGAACCACATTCTTAATTAGGGTTCAACCCTGTTTCTTTTGTTTCGAAGGAATTAAATTCCCATGATACAGGATCGAGCCCTAATTTTATTTTTTAAAGGAATTGAATTCCTATAGTTCTGCGAGAATTAAATTCTCATGCTTGCGTTCCCTCTCTATGTTTTGGATCTGCATGGCAGGATCTCAACCCATTGAGAATTAAATTCTCAACCTAAAGGGGAGATGTGCACTTTGCAGATCCTCTATCAAAGAGAGAAGAAATGTGCTCTTCTGTTTTATGTATCAGAGTTAAACTCTGTTGGGAATTAAATTCCTCCTCTTTCAAAAGGCCTTCCCTTTCTTACCTAGGGTTTTTTGCAGAAGATCCAAGTCTTTTCCAAGTATCAAAGCTCTTCTCCTTTTTTCTTTCTCTGCGTCTGTCTATCTCTTTTGTGTCTCTTGGCTCCTATTTGTAGGAGAAGCAGCTGAATCAATTAGTTTTGGTAAATCTTTCATGGGATATTTGATTTGCATCCATTATTCATTCTGGACCTTTGGATTATTAGGTGAATTTTATTCACCGTTGGATTTCAGATCCCGAGATTCTCCCTTGTTATTTTGGTTAGATTTAAGGGGGAAATCTTTCCAAACCCGAGATTTTCCATAAATAAATGACCTCTGAATCTTTAATTTGATTGGATGCATATAGTTGCGTTCCTTTGGAAAGATTAGCATTTCTCTCAGAATTTAATTCTGTTGACAAAAAGGGCTTTGAAAGCCGGTCACGTGTGACCACGTGATCCATGGTCACGTGTGATCACGTGACCCCCTTTGGAATGAGCCTTTTGCTCTGTGTCTTCTGATTGCTGCTTAAACGTCACGTGCCACCACGTGACTCTTGGTCACGTGTGAGCACGTGACCCTTGTTTGAACTCTCTTTCCTTGGTTCATCTGGAGAACGAGTCTGCTGCTTTGAACGTCACGTGTCAACACGTGACCCTGGTCACGTGGAAGCACGTGACCTCTTCTGAAGCCCTTTTCTTGACTTGATCAGAGAACATGTGTGTCTTCGACGCTTGTATTTAAATATCACGTGTCGCCACATGACCCTGGTCACGTGGGAGCACGTGACTCTTTCTAAAGCCCATTTTCTTCAGCGTAGTCAGGAGACTGAACTCGACTTGATGATGCTTTTAAGGTGTCACGTGCCAACACGTGACCGCTAGTCACGTGTAAGCACGTGACTCTCCTCTGAAGCTTTTCCCAGAAGCTTTCCTGATTTTAAATCAGGAAACAAAGGGCTTGTACGGGTGGGTTCAAATTAACCTGGAGAATGACGGGTAGAACTTGACATGTGACTTATGATTTGTTGGCCTTCGTCAAGGTCATAAGAGCATGGGGCAAAAATCACATCGGGAGTTTCTAAAGAAACTGAAACTTTCCAGATATGCGCATACCTTCTGGAGTGTGATAACGTGAACGGATTCCGTCATGTTATCATGCGATGATAGTTGGGTCCCGATTCCCACTGATGAGTTGGTTTACTCCTCGGGTGATCCCGACTAATTCTTCTTTCGGGTTTGGAGAAGAATTTGAGGTTACAGTGGGAGGTTTCCTGATTAGATAAAGTGATAACCATTCTGATCTTTGTTAGAGTGCATGCTTAGTGTTTCTTTTCTCTCTCTCTTTGGCAGCGACCATTGACCCGACCCTAGACTATGACTCAGTGACCAAGTTGACCGAACCTTCTTAACACTGGCTTTTGGATTGTCAGAGTTGCAAACCTCTTTGCCACTCCTACTTTTACCCTTTTCTCCGGGACACCCCGTATTACTACGAACGTCCACTTCCATTGGACAAAACCATCATATGGTTATATACGAACTCGAAGGAATTCAGGGATGGTTTCCGGTTATGGAGAAAACGAATAGGACTATTCAGTTGTCTTTTCCTTTTACCTTCTTTCAGGTTGCGAGTACTCCTTAGTTTAGGAGATAGTACACCTATTACGCAAATTGTATAGTCTTCTTCCAAACCATAGGCAGGTGCCGACCGGTAGGGAATGAAGAAAACCAATTAGCCTACGATGGTGTATAGAAGGTATTAAGTAAAGACATATCAAGGGATTAGTAAGAGGGCAAAGTAAATTGCGACGGCTATTCACGACCAAACCAAGTATTTTATTCGCCAATCCTAAATCATCTTTGTATTTCTCCAGGACACTCCGTATCACTACGAAGATCCACAGTTTATTAGATATTCCATCGTATGGTTATATACGAACTCGTAAGGAACTTGTTCCAGTTCGGGGATGGATTCTGGTTCAGGAGAAATAGGAATAAAGTTTGTTCGGTTGTCTTTTATCTTCACCTTCTCTCGCATTGCGAGTGCTCCTAGGATTAGGGCAGTACACCCATTATGCTT
This sequence comes from Agapanthus africanus, assembly GCA_030015575.1. Taxonomy (NCBI): domain Eukaryota; kingdom Viridiplantae; phylum Streptophyta; class Magnoliopsida; order Asparagales; family Amaryllidaceae; genus Agapanthus; species Agapanthus africanus. The sequence goes on along the minus strand of JASDDO010000014.1, from coordinate 465,361,649 downwards.
ATTGGATAGTCTTCTTCCAGACCATAGGCTGGTGCCGAACGGTAGGGAAGGAAGAAAACCATTTGGCCTAAAGGGGTGTGCAGAAAGTAATGACTAAAGACATATAAAGGGATTTGGAGAGATGGCAAAGAATTCTATGGTTACAGTTGTGAATCTGAATAATGGAAGTGGCATTACTAGGAATACCGGGATACCCCATCGAAACATTTCAATGTTTCAGTTTCACTGTGTACTGTTAAAAGAAAACTGATTTCCCAATTAGACACTTGCTCCAGGGTATGTATTTATCAGGTATGATTCTCACATCTGTATGGTTTTACAGATGATGAGTGGGAGTAAGTTATTGGGAATTAGGTGATAATCCTCATTATATCGGGATTCGTTGTAATTGGTGATATTTGAGGAAGTCACCTGGGTTGTTTGCCGGACGGCAAACATTTGGTTTTGAATATCCGTTATAATGCACCAATTTCAAATTGATATATCTGTACGTCTATTTTTATAGAGTGAGATATACCTTTTTGAAATTATGTCTATGACATTTACCTATATCAGTGGATGGTTAGGTAAGGAGCATTAAACAGCGGTGTAATTCTTCTTAACCATAAGTACAGTTTTCAACCTACGACACACAGTGAATGAGTCATTTGACTGAAGGGACTTATACAGAGTATTGTATGTTGTCCAGTGTCCATTAGGACAGAGGGTAGGTGCTCGTACTATATTCTATTTACTTGTGACTTCTCTAGTTTTTAGATAGGTGTTTCGTAGAAACGCAGGGTCCAAATTTTGAGAAGTTATAAGTATAAGATTAAAGTAGAGAACCAGGTATTGCAAGTATCGGGATTCTTCAAGGTGATCGAAGATGTAGATACTTGTGTATGGTATTCAGTTGATAGTAATGATTAAGAGAACTTGCTTCTCTTTCAGGTTACTCATAATTGGAAGTACTCCTAAGTTGAGTAACGCTGATCGGGCTCCTTCCATTTAGTTGACAGGCACTGGAGACAGTTGCATGATTTGAATCTGGTTCAATTAAATTAGTGCCTCTATTTCTGTATTAGATATAGAACAGTTCATATCTTGACATTGTTAAGATACGGGGAGTTGTCCGGCTTATGCTTAAAACCAGACTCCGGATAACTCAAGGCACGTTTCTGTAATGGCTGTTTGTGGGTTGACCCGGGCTATGACGAGGGTTGACTTTCTACCATCTGGATGATCAATAGTGATATTGTTCTTGACTCGCCACAGTTTTAATAAAAATGGATTTTTTTTTCAGAAAACAGTAGTGGGAGTATGGTAGAACTGGAAGTGATTTCAGAACCGCAAACGATTACTGAAGATTTGATAAGAACCTAAAGATTCAATCTGGTTTGACATTCCATTGGCCACTTCGCAGATAAAGTGGGTAACCTCAGGCACCCGAGAGGTACTTCGGTATGCTCAAGGACGGTGGCAGGGAGGTTCTTGTTTACCCAGACTTACCATTGCTGTTGGGTTCCTAGGCACTCTTGTGAAGGTTCTTAAGGCATCAAACATGCCCGGATTAAATTTTAGACGTGCCGAACAACCCAAAGCCGGGATCTTTGCTAGATTATTAGGGTTTTATATGCAAGATGATAACTTTAATCTAAGTGTGAGGGATTACAACCTTTGTAGTCCGCTCCTTCACTTCACAAGCTCCGAGTAGAAGTCCCTTTGCCGCGATCCACGATCTCCCTGACTCATGAGAGGCTCCACGACTCGAACGATCCATTCTAGCTTGTCGTAATCCAAATCTCCGATGATCTACCTTGAAGTTGCTTCGACTCAAGCTTTCTCACTCAAAAGAGAAGAACACCCTAATCCCAAGGGCTAGATGAGATGAGGATGAGAGAGTAGTGATTTTGCTTTCTTTTAATATCATTTTCTCATTTTATTTCATCACTTAAGGATTTTCAAGAGAGAGCTTCTTCAAGAGAGAAGAAGAAGATAATGGATAATCAAAAAGATAATGAATAATCTTTTCCTTTTGTGATGAATAGAAATATAAATCATATGATTGATATATAACCATGGTCAAGGATGAATGGATGAGAATGTGTAAAGAAACAACTAGGGTTAGGGTTTGGTTAAGTTAAATGAATGTGTCATCCATAAAGATCTTTAAGAATGACAAAAGAAAAAGCTTCTAGAAAGAACTTGAAGCTACTAAACCTAATCAAACCCTAACCTCAATTAATCATCCTTAAACATGTTTAACAATTAATCATATTATGTCACAATAATATATATCACATATATATTATATATTTGCAACAAAAGAAAATAATACAATTAACATATATCGCATATATATCAATGTATCATCCACTGAGAAAATGAAATAATAAAGCAAGCCAATATTAGTTAATATAATAATATATCATATATATTATTATATATTAAATCATCGAATCAACACTTGATCCGACGATCCGGCTATATCGAATATTACCGACTAATATATCATGTACCGATTCATCGAATCAACACTTGATCCGATGACCCGGTTCATATCCAAATATCGCGAGAATATAATACGGTATCCCATATCGCATTATTCTCGGTCCTGCACATATCACATATGTGCCACTACTCTGTTTCGCCTGAGCCAAGAAACCTCTGTGTAGGACTCTAAAGAATCGTCAATACGCCGGTAGCAGGTGATGATCATACCAAACACCCACAAGCTGCAAGCGGTCAGCTAAACGTAACAGCCACCCAGGTATTGAGCGATCAGAAGATCAACAAGCTAGCCTGTGCGTTCTCCTGTGAATCCAACCAGTAACACTCCCGTACAGTCCGGTCTGTTCGTCTGATATGTCGCATATCAAGTCTAGGGGTGGTATACGTCAGACCCCAGTAACCGATAAGTCGTGTCGATGTATGGCTCATAACGGGTCGAGAAACTACTGGTAACACTTACCAGTAAATCTCTATATCAGCCCTGGCCAGGGACTTCCAGTTATAGCCAATCGAACACAGCACAACATCAACTCCCTATACCGGGAGAGATGAATCCCCTCCTATCGCTCATTGCCTCCATGTGATTCGGGACTGTACCCAAAAGCCACCGTTTTGCACGCCCTCTTGGACGTGGTAAGGTGGAAATCAAAGCACAGTGGGAATCACACAAGACTCTATGACGATCTCGGGTCTTCAGACTACCCTGTACCTGTGTCACCGGAGAACTGCCATCTGACGTGTGGTATATCACCATCAGGGAGTTCTCGGCGAGTCCGTCCAGTGTACCCAGTCTCCACTGAGCACCCGTACACCATCTCTGATGTCAAACACCGATGGATATGGGATCATCCATCGCCCATCATATGGGTCAAGATGCGTATACGCTAGTCTACTCTGGTGTATCGATGCCCTGTCTCGATATACCCTCGACTAGGAACAGTTATAGGATGCACTCATCGACTACCGCGGCCCCACTAGTATGATCTCATCATAGTCCCAGTAGTCGAGTACAAGTCCTAAGGGCTTTATCAACATGTGAGAGTAAAACAGTAAAACAGTAAACCAGTACAAGTCAACATGTTAAGATAAAGTGAAACCAAATTGCATACTATCATGACGAGCAAGAAAGTCTTCTCTATATATAACCAAGCATCCATTATAATATACATCAAATGTACAACAATGGCCTCTAGGGCATATACATAACTAACAATCTCCCACTTGCACTAAGGCCAGCTGCTGTAGTATCTCATACCTAGCATCCCGAATAATCTCTCAAACTGTATCTGGGGAATAGCCTTCGTGAATGGATCCGCAGTGTTGTCCTTCGTATCTACTCTCCTGACCTCGATCTCCCGGCGATCAACTATCTCCCTGATCAGGTGATATCGCCTCAGAATATGTCTGGACTTCTGATGGGACCTGGGTTCCTTGGACAAAGCCACAGCTCCATTGTTATCGCAATACAGAGGTATTGGATGCTTAATGGATGGAACCACACCAAGTTCACTAATGAACTTCTTGATCCAGACAGCCTCTTTGGCAGCATCGTTGGCAGCTATGTATTCAGCCTCCATCGTTGAGTCTGCAACGGTATCCTGTTTGGAACTCTTCCAACATACCGCCCCTCCATTGAGGGTAAAGACAAAACCCGAATGCGACTTAGAGTCGTCCTTATCACTTTGGAAGCTGGAATCGGTAAAGGACTCCACCTGGAGTTCTCCGTTACCATACACCAAGAACATCTCCTTAGTCCTTCGTAAGTACTTGAGAATGTTCTTCACTGCTGTCCAAAGACTCTCTCCAGGATCTGCTTGATACCGACTCACTACACTTAGTGAGTATGCTACATCGGGTCTGGTACATAGCATCACATACATGATAGAGCCTATTGCCGAAGCATAGGGTATCCCTTGCATGCGAGCTCTCTCCAAATCAGTCTTGGGAGACATCTCTTTGGAGAGAGTGAGTCCAGAGATCGTGGGCTGATTCCCACGTTTGGATTCTTCCATACTAAACCTCTTTAGTATGGTGTCAATGTACCTGGATTGGGACAATCCCAGTATCCGTTTAGATCTATCTCTATAGATCATGATTCCCAATATGTAGGAGGCATCACCTAGATCTTTCATTGAGAATCTCTGTGATAAGAAGAGCTTGACTGATTGCAGCATAGGAATATCATTTCCTATCAAGAGTATGTCATCCACGTACAATACGAGGAAGACTACCTTACCCTCTGCCACCTTCTTATAGATACAAGGTTAACCTATATTTTTGATGAAGTCAAACTCTTTGACTACAACATCAAAACAGATGTTCCAACTCCGCGATGCTTGCTTTAACCCATAAATTGATTTAAGCAGCTTGCACACCTTTCCGCTGTTCCCACTATCTACGAAGCCCTCTGGCTGAGTCATGTACACGCACTCTTCTAAATCACCGTTTAGAAAGGCGGTCTTAACATCCATTTGCCAGATTTCGTTGTCATGGTATGCAGTAATGGCAAGTAAGATCCGGATGGACTTAAGCATAACCACTGGAGAAAAGGTTTCGTCATAGTCCACACCTGGTCTTTGACGAAATCCCTTTGCTACCAGTCTAGCTTTGAAAGTCTCAACTTTTCCATCTACACCAAATTTCTTTTTAAAAATCCATTTGCTCCCAATGGGTTTTACCCCTTCAGGAGCATTTTCTAAAATCCATACTTTATTGGTGTACATGGATTCCATCTCAGATCGCATTGCATCCAGCCATTTCACAGAGTCACCACTCGTGATGGCCTGCTCGAAACTAGTTGGTTCATCATCATCCATGATGCAATCCTCGCTTCCACCATCAATGAGAAAACCGTAGTATCTCTCAGGTGGATGAGAAACCCTACTAGATCGGCGGAGAGGCTGGGGTTCGTCGGGTACTACTGAATCCTCTGGTTCAACCAAGTCTTCTGTTATAGTTTGTGTTGCTGGAACCTCTTCCAGTTCTACCTCATTGCCATCAATTTCTTTCATAAGAAAACCTTTTTCTAAGAAAGTAGCATGTCGAGAAACAAACACCTTTTGTTCCTCGGGGTGGTAGAAGATATACCCTTGTGAATTTCTGGGATATCCTACAAACTTACATAAGACTGATCTTGCCTCGAGTTTGTCCGGATTTTGTCTTTTGACATAGGCTGGACAACCCCATATCTTAACATACTTAAGAGATGGTCTCTTCCCTTTCCATATCTCATATGGAGTGGTAGGCACTGATTTGGTAGGAACCATATTCAATAGATGTATCGCTGTTTCAAGCGCATACCCCCAGAAGGAAATAGGTAACTCAGCCTCGCTCATCATAGATCGTACCATATCTAATAGGGTCCGATTCCTTCGTTCCGATACACCGTTGTGCTGTGGTGTATAAGGAGGAGTAAGCTGAGAGAGAATCTCATTCTCTTTTAGATAATCTAGGAACTCGCCGCTCAAGTATTCACCTCCTCGATCAGATCGAAGAATCTTAATACTTTTGCCCGTTTGGTTCTCTACTTCGTGCTTATATTCTCTGAATTTCTCAAAAGCTTCAGACTTGTGTTTCATCAGGAATACATGTCCGGATCTAGAGAGATCGTCAGTGAATGTAATGAAGTAGGAAGAACCGTTCCTGGCATGCGTAGACATGGGACCGCATACATCACTATGTACCAGTCCTAAGAGTTCGGTAACTCTTTCTCCGTGTCCACTAAACGGAGCTTTGGTCATTTTTCCTTTGAGACATGAATGGCAAGTATCATAAGATGATAATTCGAACGGATTCAAATAACCATCTCTATGTAACTTAGCCTGTCGTGTCGCATTGATATGACCAAGTCTACAATGCCACAAGAAGGATTCGTTCATATCTGAACTTTTCCTCTTGTGTGTGTTTTGTATATTTAGAACTGTATTCTGATTTAGAATGAATATGCCATTATGTAACGAGCCTGATGCAATCAACTTTTGATCTAGGAATATGTTCATAACATTTTCCTGTACTACAAAATTACATCCCTCTTTACTCAATAAAGAAACTGATATAATGTTGCACATCATGTTCGGTATATAATAGCACTCATTTAGAATCAGTGTATTACGACTTGGCAATACAAGGTGATATTCGCCAACTGCTTTGGCTGCAACATTTGCACCGTTCCCTACTAGAACGGAATGATCATCTTTTCCCAGTTCTCTACCTTTACGTAGCCCATGCAACTGTTTGCATATGTGGGATCCTGATCCGGTATCTAATACCCAGGACGTAGGGTGAACTGAGAAACAGTTCTCAATAACAAACACACCTGAAGAAGATGCATCAACATGCATGTTCTTTTGGGCGGCGTGAGAATCCAGATATTCTCCTGTTTCCTGTTCAGTCTTATAACTCTTATAAGAAAGAACGGGTCTTACGTTCCCTTGCTCAGTACAATAATCAGGTTCAGTCAATACATCCATATTATTATCTTGATTATGGCCTGAAATGGTCGCTACCTGGAGAGAGAGAGAAGAAAACACTTTTGCGTATGCTCTTGCAAGATTAGATTGGTTATTATCTTATCTAATCAGGATGTCTCCCACTATTTTTATCAAATCTACCTTAAAACCCTAAAAGGTAAGATTAGCCGGGATTAATTACACCCTACAATTTCGTCAATCTTTCAGCCAGATCAGTGTCGGTACTTTGAGGGAGGTTCCCCATGCTTTCGCACGGACCTAATTAGTAAACCTCGTTTTCCCAGAGGTGTAACCTCGTTAACACTTTTCTAGACACCTACTTGAATGACTAATTGTCCTGTGTAAAACTCTCCCAGGAGTAACTCTTACTCGCAGTGGGTATCGGGATCCAACTATCTCATAGGAGGTATGCAATCTCATTGCAAATTTCAACACTTGAAATTCCCGATAATGCTTTTACCCCTAGTGTTCTATGACCTTGACGAATGCCAAACAACTCATAGTCCACTAGTCAAGTTCAACCCGTACATTTCTTGATTGAATTAAACCCACCCGTACGACCCTTGACGAATGCCAAACTACGCCGTACGAATACCCTAATCCAATCTGCATCATATGCATAAGCAGATAAATACTAGTTAGCTACCGTACACTACGTCTTGACGAATGCCAAACTACCGTAGCACGAATACTAAGTAGTACTTATCTGAAATGACGGAGGGCTACGCAGGTTTTTCAGAAAACCCTGAGCGTAAAGAACTTGATATCGTCGTAGAATCATATGTTTTTGAAAAGGAGTGTTTTTGAGGCTTTTCTTAGTATCGCTAAAGGGGTCACTCCCGGTGAAAGGATCGTCGGCCCTTTCCTCATCGAATAAGGTGCAGGATATATCATATATACCGCTGTGCAAAGCAAAACACTTAAAGCAATCAAAAGACAAACCGCGTTTTGTAGCATCTGCCAGTTTCGCTAAAGGAGTCACTCCCGGTGAAGGGATCTCGGTCCTTTCCTCATCGAATAAGGTGCAGGATATATCGTATATATCACTGTGCAAAGCAAAACTGTAGCTACCCTTTTTATAAAGTTTTTGATTCTACAACATCTTTAGGTTTCTTTTCTTTTATTAATCTCATTAATAAAAATCCCATCAGCTTATGCTTCCTAAGCATCACAGAAGAAACGAAAGCAGTAATATTTATATATCAGCATATATATATAGTATAAGCATTCGTCTCAGGCAGTAATATGATCTCATCACAGAACATTGCAGCAGAAGAACATATATGAAATATTGGAAATACTAGGACGTCCGTGTTTTCAATACGAGCCTGTATAAAACACGGATTCCACGGTCGCGAAGAATAGCCAAACCCACATCCCAAGACCCCTACGAGAGCGGCAAGTAACACTGCCAATTCTAGGGTTAGGAGACCCAGTCTCGACTCCTCGAGATGGCCTCCCACTGGACCCTAGAATCCGGTTACTTGTGCTCCCCTCCTTGGGTCTACCTAATGCGGAAAAGTAAATAATATACACTGGTGACAGCAACCGCAACCTGGAAGTGCCCAAATAAAAGAATATTATATTACAAATGAATTTTACATGAATGAAAATAAAAACCCTCATCTCACATAAAACCCCCGGCTATTCTGATCGCGACGATCCAATATAACATATCACAGCAACACATAATATCTCATATCATCAACGTAAGCAAGTATGCGTATCCCGATTGTCGTTGATGTATAGCAACGAAGCCGGCGATACACCACATACTACGCTTACGGTCACAGAAAAGAAAGTGTAAAACTACAATATTTGGAATCCACAATCACTTTAGACATCGTAAATCCGAAATATCGCATACTTCGTATTTCATGCCTAACTCTATGAATTCCATATATTGTATCACATTCCAGATAAATATACGGTATTAAACTATTTGAACAGATAATCAAACACCCAAAATTTCCCGAAGTGCTCAACTCTTGAGCGGAGTTCAAATAATCCCAGAATATGTCACAGTACCAGTGATCCAGCCGTAGAAGGGCCAAGCCAACGCCTCACATGTGGCACGCCGTACTGCCCCAAACCCGAAGGTTCAAAAGGCAGTTCAAGACGGTCACATAATCGAGTTAAGGTTTGTTGTCTTCTAGAGGGTCCACCGCTTAACTTGTACAATTTTCCGAAAGATTTAAACCCAATAAAAATTCAACGCTTGAAAGTTTGCCGTGCCGGAATAAAGTGGGTTAATGATATCCGTTCAACCAGTTTAACAGTTTCTAAATATCCGGAAAGAAATACGAACTTAAATATTCCGATCGAGTCTATTATTACAAAACAAACCCCAGAATTTTAAACACCTGGAACAGATTAAAAATATCCAGAATACTCAGCAAGTAACTACGAGCAATACCATGAAGCCACGTGTCCTAATTCAACAGTGCCGCCGCGCAAGCGCCGCGCGAACCCCCTTTCTGCCGCGGAACCGCGCTCGTTTGGTCGAATTGTGGGCACGTGTTTCATGGTAATTCTTAGAATTACCTGCTGATTTTTTTACACATTTTTAATTCTGAAAAATCCTAAAATTTAAAAAATTTCCAGAGAGGGGTCAAGTTTCGTCGTTTCGGGTTCGATCGGAGTTTTAACTTCGTAAACACATCGCCTAATGCTCTAACCTGGCTCTGATACCACTGTTGGGTTCCTAGGCACTCTTGTGAAGGTTCTTAAGGCATCAAACATGCCCGGATTAAATTTTAGACGTGCCGAACAACCCAAAGCCGGGATCTTTGCTAGATTATTAGGGTTTTATATGCAAGATGATAACTTTTATCTAAGTGTGAGGGATTACAACCTTTGTAGTCCGCTCCTTCACTTCACAAGCTCCGAGTAGAAGTCCCTTTGCCGCGATCCACGATCTCCCGGACTCATGAGAGGCTCCACGACTCGAACGATCCATTCTAGCTTGTCGTAATCCAAATCTCCGATGATCAACCTTGAAGTTGCTTCGACTCAAGCTTTCTCACTCAAAAGAGAAGAACACCCTAATCCCAAGGGCTAGATGAGATGAGGATGAAAGAGTAGTGATTTTGCTTTCTTTTAATATCATTTTCTCATTTTATTTCATCACTTAAGGATTTTCAAGAGAGAGCTTCTTCAAGAGAGAAGAAGAAGATAATGGATAATCAAAAAGATAATGAATAATCTTTTCCTTTTGTGATGAATAGAAATATAAATCATATGATTGATATATAACCATGGTCAAGGATGAATGGATGAGAATGTGTAGAGAAACAACTAGGGTTAGGGTTTGGTTAAGTTAAATGAATGTGTCATCCATAAAGATCTTTAAGAATGACAAAAGAAAAAGCTTCTAGAAAGAACTTGAAGCTACTAAACCTAATCAAACCCTAACCTCAATTAATCATCCTTAAACATGTTTAACAATTAATCATATTATGTCACAATAATATATATCACATATATATTATATATTTGCAACAAAAGAAAATAATACAATTAACATATATCGCATATATATCAATGTATCATCCACTGAGAAAATGAAATAATAAAGCAAGCCAATATTAGTTAATATAATAATATATCATATATATTATTATATATTAAATCATCAAATCAACACTTGATCCGACGATCCGGCTATATCGAATATTACCGACTAATATATCATGTACCGATTCATCGAATCAACACTTGATCCGATGACCCGGTTCATATCCAAATATCGCGAGAATATAATACGGTATCCCATATCGCATTATTCTCGGTCCTGCACATATCACATATGTGCCACTACTCTGTTTCGCCTGAGCCAAGAAACCTCTGTGTAGGACTCTAAAGAATCGTCAATACGCCGGTAGCAGGTGATGATCATATCAAACACCCACAAGCTGCAAGCGGTCAGCTAAACGTAACAGCCACCCAGGTATTGAGCGATCAGAAGATCAACAAGCTAGCCTGTGCGTTCTCCTGTGAATCCAACCAGTAACACTCCCGTACAGTCCGGTCTGTTCGTCTGATATGTCGCATATCAAGTCTAGGGGTGGTATACGTCAGACCCCAGTAACCGATAAGTCGTGTCGATGTATGGCTCATAACGGGTCGAGAAACTACTAGTAACACTTACCAGTAAATCTCTATATCAGCCCTGGCCAGGGACTTCCAGTTATAGCCAATCGAACACAGCACAACATCAACTCCCTATACCGGGAGAGACGAATCCCCTCCTATCGCTCATTGCCTCCATATGATTCGGGACTGTACCCAAAAGCCACCGTTTTGCATGCCCTCTTGGACGTGGTAAGGTGGAAATCAAAGCACAGTGGGAATCACACAAGACTCTATGACGATCTCGGGTCTTCAGACTACCCTGTACCTGTGTCATCGGAGAACTGCCATCTGACGTGTGGTATATCACCATCTGGGAGTTCTCGGCGAGTCCGTCCAGTGTACCCAGTCTCCACTGAGCACCCGTACACCATCTCTGATGTCAAACACCGATGGATATGGGATCATCCATCGCCCATCATATGGGTCAAGATGCGTATACGCTAGTCTACTCTGGTGTATCGATGCCCTGTCTCGATATACCCTCGACTAGGAACAGTTATAGGATGTACTCATCGACTACCGCGGCCCCACTAGTATGATCTCATCATAGTCCCAGTAGTCGAGTACAAGTCCTAAGGGCTTTATCAACATGTGAGAGTAAAACAGTAAACCAGTACAAGTCAACATGTTAAAATAAAGTGAAACCAAATAGCATACTATCACGACGAGCAAGAAAGTCTTCTCTATATATAACCAATCATCCATTATAATATACATCAAATGTACAACAATGGCCTCTAGGGCATATACATAACTAACACTGTTGTTCCAGACTGTGAACCCGGCAGGAGGATGAATATAGCGTCGTTCTAAACTAGCTATAGAAGTGCACGTTTATATGACTCTGCCAGACGGTTGTCGTGGTCAGTGGGAGCAGCGGAAGCATAGTGGACAAGTGGCTTATGTCTATTTATAGACTAAAGCAGATATAGCAAAGATAGATCATCTATTTTTGATGTGACTTTCATAGGTTTGACTTCATCAGAATAGGGGATGGATCTGTTAAGAAGGTAGTAGGGTGTGATGTCCTGGTATTTGGATGACATTTACAGAGTAGGAAGTCAGATTCCTATACTACGATCGGTTATACTTTGGTCGTCATACATTGGTTTCTCCACATAGGATTTGGATATTATATCAGACATTCTGGTTACTAGATCTATGGTTTTAGATCTGGATTTGGGTGGTTTCCCAATCTGGGTACTTAGACAGCATTCTAAGAGTATTTAGAATGGATGACTCCTGGCATTGTGGTGTACCTTCAGGTAATGGAGTCACCCTCTCTAAAGGTGTCTTACAGACTAAAGGGGAGAGGGATGTGCATGATTGGCAGATCACTTGCTTAGGCAATTGAGTCAATCATGAGATGTCAAGTACCACACCAGATATTTTTTTTGCACGAGATGCAGTAGGTTGATATTGATCCAATCCTGGAGAAACGATCGGAAGCAGTTTTAGAACATAAGTGGATGTTCTAGGGATATGATAGCAGCATTCTCCTTCGGGAGACAGTTATCAATCCAGTCTTCCAAGGTGACCTGGATGGCAGAGTGGCTGTCCGAGTTATAGTTTTCCCTCTGACGAGGGGAAGTATTTTGGATAGGTGGTCCAGGTGGATACTGAGGGAAGGCATGGCGCAGTACTGATTAAGTTCAGTTGACGATACAGTCTAAGAAGTTTGGATTTGGAGTTCATTTATGAGCTAGGTCCCATCAGATATCCAGACATATTCTAAGACATGTATTGCTCATTTCGGGAGATGGCTTTCTCCGCGAACATGAGATAAAGAGAGACATAGAAAGAAACATCAGAGCGGATCCACTCACTGAGGCTGTTCCTCGAACGCAATAGTTTCGCAAACGAGCTTTGTAAGACTGACTAGTAGAGGAGTTGGGTGTTCGGTATCACACGGGCTGTGAGTATGCGACATCACAATAATTAGCCTTGAGTGCAAGTGGGAGATTGTTGGAGATAGTGCCCTCAGAGTCAATTATTGGATCACAGGCACGTGATTGCATTGATTGAGGGAGGACCTGTCCCAGTAGGACAGTCTTACTCAAGATGATAGTATGCTATCTGGTTTATCTTTATCATCGTGTACTTCTTTAGGTGACCTTACGAGTCGCTATTGCACGTTGATAGAGCCCCTAGGATTCTTGCTTGACTGCCGCAGTATGAGGGCGATCATATACGTGGGAGCTGGGGTCTATAAGCACATCTTTAAAAGGTCCCTAGTCGTAGGAGTTTCGAGACAGGGCATCGATACTCCAGAGTAGACTAGTGTATACAGTCGAGACCCCGACGTGGGGCGGTGGCCGGTCTCACAAGCCACTGGTGTCAGTTGGTTCACCTAAGATGTATACAGGTGCTCATTGGGTTATGAGTACACCGGACAGGACTCGCCGGGAACCTGCTAGTTGGTATTATACCTGACGTCAGATAGAAGTTCCCTAGTGACATGTGTACAGGTTAGTTCATCGACCTGAGATCGTCATTTGTCTCGTGTGAGTTCCCACTGTGCTTTCATTACTTTCCTACCACGCTCAAAGGAGACGTGCAAACAGGTTTTAGTTGGGTACAGTCCCGAGCCACATGGAGGCAGTGAGCGGATCTGCAGGGGTTCGTCTCTCCCGGTATTGGGGGTGAGGTCGCGCTGTGTCTAGGAGAGCCAGTACATGAAAGTACTTGGCCAAGGCAGGAGATTTACTGGCAGGTATTCCAGTAGTATCTCAGGGTGTTCTGGGCTACACTCCGACACGATTTGTACCGCTTTTGGGGGTCTGACTTTTACCAACCCCCTAGGCCCGCCATGCGATGCTCATAGACGAACGGACCGGACTGTACGGATATTGTCACTGACAGGCTCAGTAGGGTGTCAGGATGAGTTCGCTCATCGATGTCCCTTTTGGTCAATACCTGGTAGCTCGTCACGTATGGCTAATACCTCTGACGTGCTAGTGGTTAAATCCACATCCAAAGTATTGACGAGTATTTAGAGTACCCCACAGACCAGTTTTTCAAGTTTCTGGCGAAACGCTGTAGAGGACGTATGGAGATATCTGATACGTGCGGTATTGCACGAATCGTGATCGGACAGTTTTTACTAGCGGGCTTTGGTTTAAGCCAGATCCTATTATTGTACAGTGTAGATTTTGTCTCTTTGCATTTGTATTCAGTGGGAATACAAATGCGGGCATGTATATGCAGTCGCGGGGTTTTCCTGTAATTTATTACGGGATCAGTTTTCTGAAGTTGGCAGTTTCCATTCCGTTCCGACCTGTTTTCCTTTGTTCCTTCCCGGTCGGACTTTTCCGTTGGAGGAGCTAATTTGCAAGTTCGCAAATCAGCATATTGTGGAGGTTTTATTTGTGAAATGGTGGCATCATGATGGTTCATGCATGATGAGATTCTTTTTCCATCACTTGCTTGCATTAATTGAGATTAGAATGAATTAGAAGTTGATGTGAGGCTTGCTTTTGGATATGGTCACCTCTCTTGATTCCTACACTCACCTCCCTTCTTGGTTTTGGTATTTTTTTCCCTCCACCATTTCACATAAGGGGCCGGCCTCTTTTTGAGGGAGAGAATGAGAGAGTTCATTTTCTTGTGGTGGGATTTATTCATCTCATTCTTCATGCTTGCAAAATGATACACCTTCCTCCTCTCCAAAGTTCTTTCTCTTCTCCATCATCTTTATGGCAACTTCATAACCCCAAAAAGACAAGCTACTACACTTAGTCTACAGCATCTCTTGGACGCATCGGCTCGCCAACTTCGCGCCCGAGTTGCCTCGGTCCAGAGGTGGGAGCCCGTAAAAGAACCCGGCGATGTGGTGCCCGTTTCGACGAGGAGGCGACGACCGGAGATTTCGCGAGGAGATCGGAGTGGAGACGAAGACCGAAGGACACGGATCGCTTGGTATATCTCTCTACCCTTCTTTTAGTTTGCTAGTAGTTAGGTTAATGGCCCGATCCGGGATTTTTGTGCGCGGTGGTGCCGGTTTTCTGGTTTGAAAAGGTTTTTGTTTCCGCATTTTGGCCTCGGATTGACGGCCGGGGCGCCGCCGTGAACTTACACTAACTGGATCATCACTGCTCGGCCTAACGGTGGAAGTACTCCTGATCAGCCTACGATAAGGGTAGAGGATCTGGGCCATGCAAAACCCAGATGTCAGTTCGTCATAATATCAATAATAACATAATCAGGGGGTAGCAAGACATGCAGGCATGAGTATGAACAATAATAAAAGTATAACAGTAACACGAATAAGAAACAGTGAAAAGTATAAGCACATGTGACGTGCGGTGAGTAATCTGAACTAAACTACTAGGTTATCTATTCTAAAGTCTTTGAAATCAATTTAATGAATCGTCGATGTAACTTAATAGTATCCCGTGCATTCCCGGGACCACGGTCAAAACTCTTGGGCTGAATCCGAGACGTGCTGCTAGGCAGTAAACAGGTAACATGTACAGACGAATGATATCAGCAGCATCATCCCGGGGCTGGCCTAGCCCATAAAACTGATCGGTATAAGCATCGAACCGTCGAGTTACAAGTCAGGTTTCATCATTGATTTCCCCATACCCCCAAGTTATGTGTTCAAGTCAGGTATTGATAAATCTGAAGCTAATGCCAACACAGGATCAAGCAAGAACATGTTTATCTATACAGACAACAGGATATGTCCATCGGGACAACATGTCAGGATTGTCGGCATTAGAAACAGGATCAGGTAACATATCAAGTAGTGATATATCAGGTCATGTCAGGTAGTGTACATGTATCAAGTCATGTCAAGTAGTAGTTTATCAGGTCATGTCAAGTTGTGCACATGTGTCAAACGGGTGCTCATAATCAAACTGTAGCAAGTATTGAATCAAGGTGAAAGTACGGATGTACAATAAAAGCATGGATGTACAAATATCGATCAGGGGTCACATCATGACTAAGTAGGATGGACAATTATCAAGCATGGTGCACAAATACAACATTAACATGAAGTAATGTGGTCTCGGCGTGCACCTAGATATGTAATAAACCGTACGGATACAAACAGATACTATAAAACTGTAAATCGGTAAAATTTGCTGAATATTAAAACACAAGCCCTATTATTTATTAAATAGATATTGATATAATAATATTAACATGGATAACATATTCAAACCGATTAATAACTATAAAAGTGGTATTGATTAACCATGCACAAGAAAGTTCCGTTCAGAAATTCAGCGTCACCCTGATTTGTAAAATAGCTTAAAAATAACAAACGATCTTCAAAAGGGAAGTGTATTATACCAAAACAAAGATAATTTAATAAGGTTTCTATTTTTATAAGTTGAAGTATCTCAGCTTGTTCCTACAAAAATCTATGAACATTCGAAATTGAAAGTTTGCTGCTGGAACTTCCCTGGACAGCAGTTTAGAGATATTTTCATTTGCATTTTACTTTATTTAAACAATTTATTTTGCAAGTAAATATTTCATAGAGTTATAGTATTCTGAGTTAGATTTGTAACGAACTAAAGAACGTATACTAATCATTGTTTTATGATTTATAATGAATTTTATAGGTAAGGTGTACAGTAAATATCAGATTTGTCGTATCCGCTTTGAAACGACGTTTCATGTGTAAAGTATAATATTTTCAAACTATACTTTGTATATCATTATAAAATGCAGATTATAAACTAATTAAAGATAATAATAAAAAACATTACGACGATATATATTTTAAATGATATGGATGCAAATGGGTATCCGAAAATGGTAAAACTTTAATATGGATGTACAGTGCAATCAGCATGTGATATTTTTATTCATATGGATACAAAATAAGATACATATCTGGTAGAAAGATGAATTAGTATGCGACTAGATATGTAAATAGTGATATGGATGCATACGGATGTCCGAAGACAGTAAAACTGTAAAATGGTAATGTGGGATGCATAACTAAATATTATGTGATGTTATTATTCAAATGGGTGCAATATATTGTAGTCTAGCATGTAACAAGATAAATTTGCATGCACTAGATACGAAATAAATTGTATGGATGTAAACGGACGTCGTAAAATGTAAAACTATAACATGGAATGCATGATTTAAAATATAAGTGTTATATTTATTCAAATAGATGTAAATACAGTAACATAGCATGTAGCAAGATAAACTTGCTTCGATCGAATCACGCGACGGATACGCACGGCACGTCCAACGTCGGTAAATCGTCGCAATGTACACGCGGTACGCGGGACCGGTCCAGGCAAGGAAAGAGGGTGATCACACAGGCAAGATACGTTCACTGGATCACTCGGATCGTCAGCGGTGAGCACGGCTCCGGCGGTGATCACCGGAATCAAGAAACAAGATCAAGAAAAAGAAAGAAGAAAGAAGACGAAGTAAGAAGAGGAGACTGTGTATTAAATAAAGAAGAAAATAAATAAATAAATAAAATATATATAAATATACATATGAAGAGGAGTGAGAGAGAGAGAAAGGGGTTGTTAGTTTGTTAGGAAATTAGTTTAGATTTAAATTTAAAAAAATCTTTTATTAGTTAACCAAATTTTAATTTGTATCAGTTTATAAAATTAATATTATATAAATTCAATTTGATATTCTGGTAAATACAAATATAGTCCAAAACATGCCGAGGTCGGGTCTAAAATTCAGTTTTAAAATACGAAAAATATACATGTCGACCAAAATTAAAGTTGGATATCCGGGTAACGAAAAATGCATACCCACAAGAACGGATGCACGCATGTGCACGTAGTCATCCAAACAAGTCCGTTTCACT
The DNA here is from genome assembly GCA_030015575.1 of Agapanthus africanus. Classification (NCBI taxonomy): domain Eukaryota; kingdom Viridiplantae; phylum Streptophyta; class Magnoliopsida; order Asparagales; family Amaryllidaceae; genus Agapanthus; species Agapanthus africanus. The sequence goes on along the minus strand of JASDDO010000014.1, from coordinate 465,343,748 downwards.
GAACGGGACGAGAACAAGATGCGCGGATGCTACCACAGGGTTAGGGGTATGATGCAGTGTCACGACCCAAAGTTTGGCCCATGACCGACACTTATCCACGTAACGTCTACAGGCATAACGCGACTAAGTGAACCGAAAACCCAGAAATCAAACCAGTAAAAGTATAGAGTGTTTTAAGTTTTAAAATGGAAGCATTTATTAAATGTTAAGAGATCCAAGTAAACAATCACCAAGATAGCAATATACGACGCCGTAGCGAAGATCAAGAGCAACAATTGGGAACATCACAAATAGAATAAACTGCATAAGTACAGTCGGCTCACAACGAGCTCGACACCAGAATACAAATAATATACATCATCGTACTCACACTGTCTCTAAGTCAAATACATATATGGTAGATGGAGAATACTAGATACAACAATGTACATAACTGAAAGATAAACAGATCCCGCACAAACCCACCTATCAGCAAAAGAGCTAGTACAACAATTGTGGGGGTATCTGTGTCAAAAGATGCAAAAACGCAGCCTGCCGCGACTACTCCGAGGGGAAACCTGCAAATACTGTGGAACAACGGGGGTGAGTTGCCAACTCGTGAAAAGAAATAACATATAAAGATAATCGCGAGTATGCACGTACTGCGCTACTCTAATCATATGCCAACAGGTGATATCAATGCGTGATAAGCAGTATGTGCAATAATCATGCAAGTGCTCTATCAGGTAATATAACTACAGGATGAGATACAATAATGAATGCTGAGCATGTGAACATAACATCTACACGGAATGTCAACGTGGAATATATAATCGGTGTCCATCAATGCACCCAGATCTCCCAAATTGATCAGGTGCCGGCACTCTCATCGGCCCTCCATTCCTGTAAATCTCTGAGAATCACGAGTGCCCAACATCGGCACCCAAATATAATAAATACTCGTGTCCAGTATCGACACGCAAATCTTCCTATATTGGGCATCCGTCAGTCTGGGTCAGCCCCCTCTCTCTCATATATCGGGCATCCGTCAGTCCGGGTCAGCCCCCTCTCTCTCATATATCGGGCATCCGTCAGTCCGGGTCAGCCCCCTCTCTCTCATATATCGGGCATCCGTAAGTCCGGGTCAGCCCTCTCTCTCTCATATATCGGGCTCTAGCACCGAGAAAACACATGGTGGACGCACTGAAATATCATATCAAGGGAAACCGGGTTTTTAAATAATTACCTGTTCTCTTTTGAAATATCCGCGCTCCCTAAATCCAGAAATCACATGTAATCCAAACCAATATGCAAGACAATGCAATGTGATATATGCATCATGTATGAATATCATGTCCAGTCACATAAAAGATGAGCTACAACATAATGATCATGGAAACAACATGTCTCAATGCGTAAATCTATGCAAGCAAGAAGATATCAATATATCTATGGAACATGTATGAATATATGATTTAGTTGTATCCAAGTATGAATATAACAACTGCTGATATGCGGCCAATCATGGCAAACATCAATAATGCGGAATCAATCTGTCTTATGATTTATAGCAATCCTATAATGTGAGTGTCATGGCAATCACTAACGGTGTGAGTGTAGCATATAAATCGTGCTCGTGTAACTTGAACCGTTAGTAATAGTGCGGTGTTCTATCAATTCTAGTTTATATACATATAGCAGGGAATGCAGTATGCACTAAATAGTAGCCATGCACAGTCAAAGTATGTAAATGTAATATGCTGCTACAAGATCCTATCAGCCCTTACGCATAACGCCATGCGGGCGATATCCCCGTAGATGTTAAATCTACTCACCGTAGTCTCTCGCTAGGTATAGCCGATGACTTGTTTCCCCTTCTTCGCGGCGTCCGTCGCACTCGTTTGCGATCCTAGAATTTCATAATATATCACACATAAGCTCAAAACCATGCAAACACGACATTTAAAGTCAACTAGAAACCCGTGTCGCAAACCAAGCGCACGTGCGCGCGATACACTAAAACGTGTGATTACGCGCCTGAAGTCACTCCGACGCGTCGCGATACGCAGAAACCCCAAATCCACACACACGTATCACGCGTGTCGCGAAAGATTAAAAATATGGGAAATAGGGTATTCTACTCCAGATTTTGATACAGAACATATATTACAAAACTATATATACCACAATACCACATATAGAAGCAGACTCCAGTGACCCAAACCCCAACCCCCAACTCACCCATCTGGCCGCAATTTGCGGCCAGAATGAATATTCCGCTGGCCTGTCTTGGGAATTGGGCTCCCAGGTTTAGTGTGTACACTCTATACCCCCTATACATGCTACAGTAAATCCAATTTCATTCTGAAACACCCCGGGTAGAAGCAGATTCCACAGAGCCCTAATTCTAGTTAAAAACCACACTTTTGCACTAAAATGAAACTTTAGGGTATTTTTGTGCAAACTGAAAGTAAAACCTGGCCTAAATAGCTCTAATAGCACATAAAAGAGTTAACCAAGCTAACAAAACCCCAATCTAATATATGCATCACAAATATCCTTTAATATCACTAAATAGCACATCAAAAATGATTTTTAGCTAAGATACTACAAGATATGGAAAAGAGTGTTAAACATGAGCTATATACCTTCAAAATACCTTAAGAAACACCACAAATCTCAGTCCAAGCCTCAAGTGTGCAGATTTGCCTCCAAACACCTCAAAAAGCTCATTTTTCCAAGGTTTTGTGAAGGAAATGTGTTGATTTGTGTAGGGTTTTGTGTTGGGATCAAAAGGAAATGAAAAGAAGAAGAGAAGATGAAGAAAATGGTAGGGTTTTTCTGCTGAAATTCTGCTGGATTCAGAAATGAAGAGAAGAGAGAGAAGAGAGAAAGAAAAGGGGTCAAAAAGTCAAGTTCTCACCTAACCACCATGCTTCATTTGTTTATTTGGATTTTAGAATTCTAAAATGGGTTTTGTTTAGATAAAAGGGTGGGGAAAAATAATGAACCTTGCATGAAAAGAAATGGTTAACATGCTAACACTTTTAACCTAGGTCAAGGAAAATTGTGCTAAGTGTGCATGTTTGCACTAACACAAGAAATTTTCCAATTAGGGTAAACCCGACTAGAAATTATTAATAACTCTAAAATTATATATAAACATATATATATATATATATATAACACTTCGCAACACAATTATCATTAGCCAAGAAGGAAAATACGACACTCGGGCTTTTATGAAAAACACGCCAAATTTCTAATTAACGCGAAAACATCCTAAACGAATTTCAAAGTGTTACAATCTACCCCACTTAAAGAAATTCGGTCCCCGAATTTAAAAATCTAACTACACGTACCTTCAAAAAGGTGGGGATACCTCTTCCTCATCTCGCTCTCGGTCTCCCAAGTGACCTCCTCGCTGCTCTGGCCACGCCAAAGTACCTTGACTGATGGTATGTCCTTCGATCACAATTTCTTCACTTGTCGATCCAAAATGATCACCGGCTGCTCTGCATAGGAAAGGTCACGCTCAAGCTGGATCGTCGGGTGCTGAATTGCATGCGAAGGATCATGAAGATATCTGCGGAGCATCGAAACGTGAAATATAGGGTGCACGTCTGGAAAACTGGGCGGAAGGGCTAACCGATACGCAACCGCACCAACACGCCCAAGGATCTCGAAGGGGCCCACATATCTGGGACTAAGCTTCCCTTTCTTCCCAAATCTCAGCACACCTTTCATTGGGGAGACCCTCAAGAAAACATGATCACCAACAGAAAACTCAAGTCTGCGCCGCCGACGGTCCGCATAAGATCTCTGCCTACTCTGGGCTGCTCTCATCCTGTCGCGAATCAACTGGATCTTCGCAGTCGTCTCCTCAACAATCTGCTGCCCTAAGATACTGCTCTCACTGAGCTCTGTCCAACAGGTGGGCGATCTGCATCTTCTCCCATAAAGAGCCTCAAATGGTGCCATCTGAATGGTCTCCTGGTAGCTGTTATTGTAGGAGAACTCAACTAAGGGTAAATGATGATCCCAGCTACCACCAAAGTCTAAAACGCACGCTCTGAGCATGTCCTCGAGAGTCTGAATAGTCTGCTCTGACTGTCCGTCGGTCTGCGGATGAAATGCTGTGCTGAAACTCAAGCGAGTGCCCAAAGCCTCCTGAAGTCTCTGCCATAGTCGGCTGGTAAACTGGGTGCCTCTGTCGGACACGATACATGTCGGAATTCTGTGCAGTCGTACAATTTCGTCGATGTATATCTGGGCATACTGAGCAAATCCGAAAGTCGTCTTCACCGGTAGGAAGTGAGCCGCTTTCGTCAAACGATCCACGATCACCCAGATGGAGTCATACCCTCGACTAGTCCTGGGTAGACCCCATAATGAAGTCCATAGAAATCTGTTCCCATTTCCACTCTGGAATGGGTAACGACTGTAGCTCTCCCGCGGGCCTCTGGTGCTCAGCCTTGACTTGCTGACAAGTCAGGCATCTCGACATAAAATCTGCGATGTCTCTCTTCATTCCTTCCCACCAATAAACACCTCTCATATCATGGTACATCTTGGTGGAACCGGGATGAACACTGTATACCGATCGATGTGCCTCCTCAAGAATCTCGCGCCGCAATCCCTCAGCATCTGGTATGCACAGTCTAGCCCCAAATAGTAGTATCCCCTGATCATCGATCACGAACTCGGAAAATATGCCCTGTCCCATCTATGTCCTGATCTCTGAACATCGGTCATCACTATGTTGTGCCTCATGTATACGGTCGAGCAATTGTGGGTGTGCATGAACATGCGCAATCTGTCCTCCGATCGGCGTAAACTCGAACTGTACCCGGCTGTCGCATAATATCTGCCAATCTGCCGACGACTGCCTCTGTACTGTGCTCAAACAAGATAGACTACCCTCGGGCCTCCTGCTCAAAGCATCCGCCACTACATTAGCCCTGCCCGGGTGATACAAGATCTCACAATCGTAGTCCTTCACTAACTCCATCCACCAGCGCTGTCTAAGGTTCAGGTCGCGCTGCTGAAATATATATTTTAAGCTCTTGTGATCAGTGAATATCTGGCACGACTCTCCATATAGGTAATGTTGCCAGATCTTAAGTGCAAAGACCACTGCAGCCATCTCCAAATCGTGAGTGGGGTAGTTCTGTTCATGTTTCTTTAATTGTCGCGAATCATACGCGATCACCCTGTCATGCTGCATCAATACGCACCCTAGCCCCACTCGTGAAGCATCACAATAGACCACAATTCCGCCTGATCCTGAAGGCAAAGATAGCACTGGTGACGTAGTCATTAGAGCCCGTAGCTGCTGGAAACTGTGCTCACACTCCTCCGTCCAATCAAAACGAACTCCCTTCCGGGTCAACCCGGTCAAAGGTGTAGGGTTGCTAGGCACACGCACAATGGTCTACGAGGCATCAACAATGCCCGATTAAAATTTTAGCCATGCCGAACAACTATAATACGGATCTTTAAACTAGGTTTTAGGCGAAAACTTGCATGTTAACAACTTTAACACTAAGTGAAAGAGATTACAACCTTTGTAGATCCGGTCCTCCACTTCATTAACTCCGTGTAGATGTCCCCATCGCTGTGATCGTGAACTCCGGACTCTAGAGAAGCTCCATGAGAAGAACGAACGTGCTTGGTACGTTGACTTCGAGGCCGAAGATGATCTACGTCGGGGAGACACAAACTCAAGCTATTCCTTCACTAGGTCATAAACTTTGTTAACAGAACACACTCTACTACATGGCAAGTGGTAGAGGATGAAGAAGTAGGAAGTGGGCTCACATTAGAATTGATTTTCTCACTCTTTTCTCATAGCACTATTGGAGCTAGTAAGCTTTTGGATGGAGCTTGATGATGAAGAAGAAGAAGAAAAAATAATCAATTATCCATCCAAATGAAAACTTATCCAATAAATAATGGCACCATGGTTGAGTTAAGCCCTTATGCTTAACTCATGTAGAGAATTAACCAAGGCTTTAGGTTAAAGGTTAGGTTAAAGAAGATCAAAAGAAATGACAAAAGAGTGGACTTTGTCAAAGCTTCTCCAAGCTTCTTCAAGCTTGATTTCTTTGACTAAGTTAAACCCTTTTGTTAAATCTTAAGATAAAACAATAACCCTAATCTTTACCCTAATCTTGGTATGAGTCTCATACACCCAACTTTGATTTATCATCAAGCATGATACAAACAGGTACACTTGCATATATCATATATAAACAATGTGCACAAACTAGTGAGAAAATAAATCATAAGTGAGCTAATACTAGTTAATGCAATGTAATATATCAAATATATAATTATGCATTAAATTATTAAATCAACTCTTGATTTAATAATCCGGCTATAACCGACTAATATCAAAAGTAACAACTTATCGAATCAATACTTGATCCGATAACCCGGCTATATCGCATACAACCGATCAATGTCACGAATCGTGAGAATAGAATACGGTATCTCATATCGTATTAATCTCGGTCCCGCACATATCACATATGTGCTCATACTCCGTTTCTCTTGAGCCAGGAAACCCCTGTATAGGACTCTAAAGACTCGTCAATACTCCGGCAGTAGGTGATGATCATATCAAACACCCATAAGCCGCAAGCGGTGTGCTAAACGTAACGGCCACCCGGGTATTGAGCGATCATAAGATCAACAAGCAAGCTCACTAGTTCTCCTGCGAATCCAATCAGTAACACTCCCGTACAGTTCGGTCTCGTCGTCTGATATGTCGCATATCTCGCCAATGGGTGGTAAACGTCAGACCCCAGTAGCTCGATAAGTCATGTCGATATGAGGTCTATAACTGTTCGAGAAACTACTGGTAACACTTACCAGTAAATCTCAGCAACCCTGGCCAGGGATTTCTGGTTATAGCCAATCGAACACAGCACAACATCAACTCCCTATACCGGGAGAGACGAATCCCCTCCTATCGCTCATTCCCTCCATGTGATTCGGGACTGTACCCAAAAACCACCATTTTGCACGCCCTCTTGGACGTGGTAAGGTGGAAATCAAAGCACAGTGGGAATCACACAAGACTCTATGACGATCTCGGGTCAACAGACTACTCTGTACCAGTGTCACCGGAGAACTGCCATCTGACGTGAGGTATAATACCATCTGGGAGTTCTCTGCGAGTCCGTCCAGTGTACCCAGTATCTACTGAGCACCCGTACACCATCCTTGATGTCAAACACCGATGGATATGGGATCATCCATCGCCCATCATATGGGTCAAGATGCGTATACGCTAGTCTACTCTGGTGCATCGATGCCCTGTCTCGATACACCCACGACTAGGGACCTTGAAGGATGTACTTATGGACTACCATGTCCCTACTAGTATTATCCGCATCATAGTCCAGGTAGTCAAGTACACATCCTAAGGGCTTTACCAACATGTAACAGAGAGACAATCAGTATACACGTTAAGGTAAAGTGTAACCAGATAGCATACTATCATGTCGAGCAAGAAAGTCCTCCCTATATATGTCCAAGCACGCACTACAATATACATCGTATGTACAGTAATGGCCTCTAGGGCATACATATAACTAACAATCTCCCACTTGCACTAGGGCCATCTGTTGTGGTATCACATACCCAACAATTAGCTGCGGTTGAAGTATCTCACACTCAACCATCCCTTAAAAGTCTCTACTGGGAAAAAGGCCTTCGTGAGTGGATCCGCGCTGTTGTCCTCTTGGTCTACTCTCCTATCCTCGATCTCCCTAGAGATCAACCATCTCCATGATCAGGTGATACTGCCTAAGAATTATATCTGGATTTCTGATGGGAAGGTAGTTTCTTGGCTGAACCCACAACTCCATTGTCACACAATGGTAGGAATGAAGTTCATCTCATGAACTAATATATATCCAGACTGCTTCATTGGTAGCATCCTTGGTAACGATGTATCTTGCCTTTAATTGTCTAGTATGTCACGGTATCTAGCTTGGAACTCTTCCAACATACCGTCCCTCCACTGAGGGTAAAAGACAATGCCTGCGACTGACACTCAGTCGTCCTTATCACCCTGGAACCTTTCCAGTGTTTCTCCCCAGGATCGATTGATACCATCTCACTATAATTAGTGAGTATCCTAACATCCAATTAGATCTATCTCATAGATCCAAAACCCAGGATTTAGTATGTATCATTTTGATCCTATATGGAGAATCCTTGTGATATGCGGAGATTGACCGAGCGTAGCATAGGAAACTCCTTCCCTATCAAGAGTATGTCATCCACGTACTCTACGAGGACCACCACCATACTCCCTACTACCTTTTTATATATACAAGGTTCATCTACCATTTTGATGAAGTCAAACTCTTTGACTACCACATCAAAAACAGAGGTTCCATCTCCGTGATGCCTGCTTTATTACATAAAACATCTTGCACACGTTTCCGCTGCTCCCACTGTCTACGAAGCCCTCTGGCTGTGTACTTATAGACGCTCTCTTCTAAAACATCATTTAGAAAAGCAGTCATGACACCCAACCACCAGATATCGTTGTCATGGTATGTAGCCATGGCAAGTAGGATCTGGATGGACTTAAGCATAGCTCTTAGAAAAGGTTTCATCATATTCCATATCTGGTCAATGATGCAAACCTTTAACAAGTCTATCTTTGAAAGTCTCAACTTTTCCATGTACACCAAGTAATCTTCTCAAGATATACTTGCTCCTGATGGCGATTTAACCCTTCAGATAAAGCAACCAAAGTCCATACTTTGTTGGTGTATAAGGATTACATCTCAGATCGATAAGCATCCAGCCATTCTTACAGAGTCCCACTCCTGATGGTCAGCCCGAAACTAGTTGGGTCATCATCTCATGATGTAATCCTCGCTCCCACTGTCATAGAGAAACCAAAGTATCTCTCAGGTAGGTGAGGAACCCTGCTAGATCGGCGGAGATGCTGAGGTTCGTTGGTTACTATTGTATCCTTTGGTTCTACCAAATCATCTGCTGCAGTTTGTATAGCTGGAACCTTTCCAGTTCTACATAACAGACCTTGCCTCGAGCTTGTCCGGATTTTTCTTTTAGACATAGTCCGGACAACCCCAAATCTTTACAAACTTAAGATATGGGCTCTTCCTTTTCCATATCACATATGAAGTGGTAGGCAACTGATTTGATTTGAACCCTATTCAATAGGTATGCAGCTTCTCAAGCGCATAACTCCCAAAAGGAAATAGGAAACTCAGTAGTACTCATCATAGAGCACACCATATCACATAGGGTGCTATTGCTCCGCCCCGATACACCGACGTGCTGTGGTGTATACGGAGGAGTAATGCTGAGAGAGAATCTCATTCTCCTTTAGAATAGTCCAGGAATTCCGTGCTCAAGTATTCTCCTCCTTGATCATATCAAAGGACATAATACTTATACCCGTTTTTTGGTTCTCTACTTCTAACTTACATTCTGTGAATATCTCAAAAGGTTCGGACTTGTGTTTCAACAGGAACATATGTCTGAATCTTGAGAGATCATCAGAGAATGCAATGAAGTACAAAGAACCGGTCTTGGCATGTGTAGACAGGAGACTTTCATACATCAGCATGTATCAATCCCAAGAGTTCACTAAATCTTTCTCTGTTTCCAATAAACAGAGCTATGGTCATCTTATCTTTGTGACATGACCGGCAAGTTTCATAAGATGTAAATTCAAACAGATTTAAATATGCATCTAAATGTAACTTTAGCTAGTCGGGTCGCATTGATATGACCTAGTCTACAATACCTCAAGAAGGATTCGTTCATTTCTGAACTCTTCCACTTGTGTGTGTTCTTTATACTAAGAACTGTAGTTTGATTTAGAACGTCAATGTTTTTAGATAACGTGCCTGAACCGATCAACTCTTGATATAGGAAATGTTTAAAACATTATCCAACAATACAAAATTATATCCTTTCTTTACTAATAAAGAGACTGATATGATGTTGTATATCAGGTTCGGTATCTAATAACATTTGTTCAGAATCAATGTATTCTGGTAATACAGGGTGATAGTGACCAACAGACTTGGCTGCAACACTTGCATCGTTTTCTGTCTCATGAAACTTATCACTCGTTCTCAGTTCTCTACCAATCTGTAGCCCATGTAACAGATTACATATGCGGGATCCTGATCCGGCATCATATACCCAGGATGTAAAGGATACTGAGAAACAGTTCTATGTAACGAACACACCCGAAGATGATGCATCAACATGCACTTTCTTCATTTAGGGCGGCACGGGAAATCTGGTATTCCCCAATTTCCTGCTCTGTCTTATAACAATTATTAGTTGGAGCGGGACCGACGTTCCTCAGCTCAGTATAACAAGCGGGTTCGGTCAAAATATCCATTTTATTATCTTGATTAAGGCGTGATATGGTCGCTACCTGGAGATGGAGAGAAGAAAACACTCAGCGTATGCTCTTGCAAGATTAGATTGGTTATCTAATATATCTAATCAGGTTGTCTCCCACTGTTTTAATCAAATCTTCCTTCAAACCCTAAAAGGAAAGACTAGCCGGGATTAATTACACGCTACAAGTTCGCCAATCTTTCAGCCAGGCCAGTGTCGGTACTTTGAGGGAGGTACCCCGTGCTTTCGCACGGACCTAATTAAAGTAAACCTCATTTTCCCAGAGGCGTAACGCCGTTAACACCTTTCTAGACACCTACTTGATTGGCTAATTGTAATGTGTAAAACTCTCCCAGGAGTAACTCTTACTCGCAGCGGGTATCGGGATCCAACTATCTCATAGAAGGTATGCAATCTCATTGCAAATTTCAACAATTGAAATTCTCGATAATATTTAGCCCCTAACGTGCTATGACCTTGACGAAAGCCAACAAACCATAGCCCGCTAGTCAAGTTCAACCCGTACATTTCTTGACTGAATTAAACCCACCCGCACGACCCTTGACGAAAGCCAACAAAGCCGTACGACTACCTTAATCCAATCGCATCGTATGCTGCAGATAAGCAGCATATAGCTACCGCACACTAAACCTTGACGAAAGCCAACAAATGTAGCACGAATACTATATACAACTTATCTGAAATGATGGAGGGCTACGAGAGGTTTTTCTTAAAACCTATTGCGTAATGAACTTGATATCGTTGTAGAATCAAATGATTTTAAAATGGAGTGTTTTTGAGGCTTTTCTAGTTTTGCTAAAGGGGTCACTCCCGGTGAAGGGATCGTCGGCCCTTTCCTCATCGAATAAGGTGCAGGATATATCATATATACCACTATGCAAAGCAAAAACTCCAAAAGCAATCAAAAGACAAACCGAGGGGTGTAGCATCTGCCAGTCATTGCTAAAGGGGTCACTCCCGGTGAAGGGATCTCGGCCCTTTCCTTATCGAATAAGGTGCAGGATGTTCTACAAGGAACACCCGATGCAAAGCAAGAACCGTAGCTACCTGTTTTTGAAAATTCGATTCCACAACATCTTTTAGGTTTCTTTTCTTTCATTAATCATATTAATGAAGTCCCATCAATTAAGTCACCTAAACATCACAGATAAATACGACGTACACTTATGCCATCTGCATTCGCCTCGATGTCCCCTCGTGCACCGTTAGGTTAGGTAACTAAAGGCAGAGCGGGGCAGGGCTAGCGCGGGTGTAAAACATAAGTAACGTCTATATAATATATCATATATACAGTATATATCATAACATATCAAATGATCACATCACAGATATCGCAGCAGAAGAAACATATATGAAATATTGGATATACTAGGACGTCCGTGTTTTCAATACGAGCCAGTATAAAACACGGATTCCACGGTCGCGATGAATAGCCAAACCCACATCCCAATACCCCTATAAGAGCGGCAAGTAACACTGCCAATTCTAGGGTTAGGAGACCCGGTCTCGACTCCTCGAGATGATCTCCCACTGGACCATAGAACCCGGTTACTTATGCTCCCTGCCTTGGGTCTACCTAATGCGGAAAAAATAAATAATATACAAGTGGTGACAACAACCTCATCCCAGAAGTGCCCCAATAAAAGAATATTACATACAAATGAATTTTACATGAATGAAAAAGAAAAAACTCCCATCTCACATAAAACCCCCGGCTATTCAAAATGCGACGATCCAATATAACATATCACAGCAACACATAATATCTCATATCATCAACGTAAGTAAACATGCGTATCCCAATTGTCGTTGACATATAGCAACGAAACCGGCGATATCACATATTACACTTACGGTCACAGAACAGAAAGTGTAAAACTACAACAGTTGGAATCCGCAACCTCTTTCGAATTCGCATGCCTAACCAAATGAATTCCTTAGACATCGCATGCCTAACAGTTATTAACCCCGCATTTTAGTCTCATTATCGAAAACTCTTTTCAATATCAAGTCGGGCAATTCAACAAGATTCCCGACATCCTGATCGAATGCTCGTCGCAAACTTTAGTAGACGGCCGCACCCCCGGATGCCTTCGACGAAGTGCATTAAGGCAGAACACCGCTGCTGCGAGCACCCGAACGGATGCTTTTGGCTACGGGGTTCTCCTACATTCAGTTGGTCGGGGCTATGAGGCGTGGTTGTCTATTAAGTTTACCCGGCGAGTATCCGCGTACGCTACGTGATTGCGACGGACTTTTGATCACATCAAAATTCCGTGGCAACCGATCAAAATGAGACTAAAGTGCTATGTTTATAATATTCAAATCAGTTATCTCATAACTATTTGTGGATTCCAATTATTGTATCACATTCCAGATAAATAGACAATGTTAAACTTTCCGATCGAATGATCAAATACCCAAGTTTTCCTAAATAGCTCAACACTTGAGGGGAGTTTAAAAATATCCATTTCATGCCACAGTACCAACGGTCCAGCCGTAGAAGGGTCAAGCCAACGCCTCACATGTGGAACGCCGTACTGCCCCAAACCCTAAGGTTCAAAGGGCAGTTCAAGACGGTCACATAATCGAGTTAAGGTTTGTTGTCTTCTAAAGGGTCCATCGCGTTACTTGCACTACTTAGAACATTCTTAAACTTCGGAAAAAATCCAACACTTGGAAATTTTCCGGCAGGGGAAAAGGTGAGATATTGATATCCGGTCGAACATTTTAACACGTTCTAAATTACCCGGAAAAACACATAGACGAAGTTAAACTTTCCGATCGAATCTACGAACTCCCAATACAACCCAGAAAACTCAACTCTTGAGTATAAATTAAAATTACCCAGAAAACACAGGAATCCGTATAGGACATTACTGTGCAAACCATGGACAAAGAAGCTACAGTGTGGCCGCAGAACCGCCGCGCGACCTAGGGTACGGCCGCGGTTCCGCGGCGGCTTGATGGAGTTGGGCCCACGTGTTTCACAGTAATTCCTAGAAAACCCTGCTGAATTTTTTGAGTATTTTTAATTTGGAAAAATATACATTTTCAGAAAATGTACAGAGAAGGGTTTGAATTAGGGTTTCGGGGTTCGATCGGATTTCTAACATCGTCTACACTTCGCCTAAAGCTCTAGCTAGATGATTGAATGATTTAGCGTGCTTGCGCTTTCTAAAAGATAGATCAAAAATATATGTTAACCGCAATCAAGAACGGCGTCGCATGAAGCTAGCCGGTGAGTACGGGTCGGTCCACAGGGATGTTGTGAATTTCCGATTCGCGCTTACGAGTTAATTCCGAAGGGTGTTCGGTTGATTATTAAATCTAAAAATCTAAATTATCCTAGGGCAATTATCTAGAACTAAATCTTGCTAGGGTTAGGTTTAGGAATGGTTTGGAAATGTAAATAAATAACGCTTTCTATACCCAGATTAGGATCTAAGAGGAGTTATGGTAATTATCAATAAAGGGGATTAGATCCATTCGGGAAGGTGTTCCTTCCTCTAGGTTCTTGTCCTTCCTTTAGAGATCCTTACCCTAACCTCCATGGAAAACGCGCGCAACTGAGCCTTTATACTACGGTATCACCGCTACCTCGAGAGATAGGGTGCCGTAGGGCGCAGTGTGTGCGTGTATGCATGGAGTCCTATAGATTCTATGTGATGGGTAAGAAAGGGATGAGAGATCTCATCTCTCAAAAGCCCTTCCCAAAGCTAACATCTAAGGCAAGGAATTAAAATCTAAATTAGAACAAGAAATTAAATTACTTACAGATGGATCCCTCCAATCTTCCATGCAGGTTTGTCAGATCTGAATTTCTGAATTAAAGAGAGGCACCGATGCTCTCCAAAAGATTTCTAAATTTTATTCATTAAAGGGAGGCATAAGAAATTACAAGCTTTAGAGTTCTATTTATAGGAAATAGAAACCCTAGGTTACATTTTGATCCGCATGTCTACAATTACAAAAATAGCCCTAGGTCAACTAGTCAAAGCCGTAAATGAATTTTGGTAAAATAAAATCTTCCTTTTGTCTTCTTAAAAAGGAAGTATTGGTCCTTTCCTTTGTGGGCTCTTCTGTCTTTGGGCTTCCTGGGCTACTTAATTCTTTAATTCTTTCTTTAAAATAGCTTCTGTTCTCTTTCAGATTTTCCAGTGAATAATTGTGGTGGACTTTTAACCATGGCTTCGAAATCTTGGACCTTGCATTGCCTTGTACTTTGTGAATTTTATCTTTGATGCAGGCTTGATCAAGAGTCTTCTGTTTGTTTGTCAAAAGTCCCTTTTTGTATCATCTTTTGTCTTTTTCACTGTTTTCGCTCCAAGAACCTGTAACCTGTAATATGTAGCAGACATGCATCAAAAGCACCTGTTTATTTATAAAACGAATAAGAATGGGGAATATAAAATGCAATATTATGATATGAACAAATACCCCCAAACTTATCTTTTGCTCGTCCTCGAGCAAACTTATTTTTATTCACTAAAATCCTAACCGCACTTTCGCAGGGAAACGCGATTGCACTGAGCTCGTGCAACAAGCCGTTAAACCTCTAGGTGTCCCTAGTAGGAGGAGTGTTGTCTCCTGAGGGTTTTCAGCGGATTACACCCAAAAAATCCTATCAACTCGGCCCATTGATTTTTGTTCTCCAATTAGGTTTTCTAACAAGGAATTCTATTATCTTTTGACTCACAAATTATCCACCCATATTCTTCACACTTCCTCATTATTTAACTTAAGATTATATATGTTATGTAGACCTACTTAGCTTTCGGCATCTCTTAAGTTTTCCTTCTAGGGTTTCCATCTCCACTTAGGAATTTTTATCAACTCTATTAAAGATACAAGTTCTATTCTTCACTCCTTTCTCTCATCTAAACTCCAATCACATATCCCTACGTGTGTGTATAGATCACCCCTACACTTGGAAATTCAAATCAAGCAATCATACTCTCGTCCATTATCCATAGCACTTATTAATTAGTGAATTTTTAAATGAAATTTGCTTACACATCCTTCATGCGATCGTTAATACTTCTTGAGGTACCAACAACCGATTACAAGATGCGTTAGCACTTTAAGCGTACTTCCTAGTTTTGCAACACCCAAAGCTTTAGCAGTGACTCCCAAACCAGTTGGTCTAAGGCACTAGGTGATGAAGCACCCTCGCTAAATATTTTTCTATTTTTTTTACAGCCTTAAGTAATCACAAAAACCAGTGTCCATTTTTTTATTCTTTATTCACTTTTTTTCTTTTATTTTCATTGTACTAAGGACTTTTAGACAAGAGCATTTCAAGGTCTCTTCTACTATTCCAAGTTTCAAGGTACGTGATTGTGCAATTTGTAGGGTATACGTTTTCAGAGTCTAGACTTAAACTAGGAACTATTTTTCAAACTTATACTCTAATAAGAACATCAATACTTTTCCCTCAGTTTGACTTAGCCCAAGAAGTGAACCCAAAATTTGCCTATTTCTAAATAAACTACAAGGCATATACTTTCTACCGTTAAACTTTAAGGAATGTTATCTTTAGGGTTTTTAATTCACTAAATCTAAGATCTAGTTGTTCCTAGCCAGTTGACCTATTTATCAAACTCAAGTCAATTAGCCAAAATTGAATACAATAATTTTTATAATTTTTGAAATTTTTATGGGTTTTCAAATAAATATGCAAATGCAAAAAAAATATGTACAAATGAATGCGAATGAAGAAGACGTACCGAGCATACCCCCAAACTTGAACTTGACAGTGTCCTCACTGTCATGCTAAACCAAGAGGGTCAAAATGTCGATACTCCCCTGTTTATTTATCTATAATTTTTTTTTTATATTTTTAATGTTTTGAATTTTTTTTATTTTTATAGAAAAAGAAAACAAAAAAAATATGTACAAATATACAACAAGGTTCCCCCCAAACTTAAGCTTGGCCTTACACAAGCCAAAGGTTCGCACCAACCATTCAAAAATCTTATCGTGGTAATGGTATAGTTGGTGCAAGAATGGGGCGAGGAGGAAAGAAATGAGAAACACGTGAGACCGTGTGGAAAGAAGAATGGTAGAATATGGTCTCGGTGGGCGAGAAGAAGGGCGGAAAGGAGAAAGAAGGGTCGCGCGAACTTGACGGTGTAAATCGAGTGAATAAATTAGCGCAATATGTGATGACCGATGTGTGAAAACTGATTGTGCTAATCTATCAACTCGTCGTGCAATGGGGTCAAATCCCTCAAGATTCGCAAGAAAACATGGGTACGCCGAACTTGGTATAAGAGATGAAAGCGTAACGGTCATTTGTACGGTCGGGACAATAGGAGAGACGAAAGGGAGTGAATTAGGGATAGTATCTTTCTCACCGTAGTAAACTGTTTCAAACTTGAAAGAT
The DNA here is from genome assembly GCA_030015575.1 of Agapanthus africanus. Classification (NCBI taxonomy): domain Eukaryota; kingdom Viridiplantae; phylum Streptophyta; class Magnoliopsida; order Asparagales; family Amaryllidaceae; genus Agapanthus; species Agapanthus africanus. The sequence goes on along the minus strand of JASDDO010000014.1, from coordinate 465,326,947 downwards.
TCCATTAATGGTTCGAAACTACTATAATCAACCGAGTCTGATGGCTCATTTGAAAATGTAAAGGACTCAAACTCGGGCGGTGAGTCATCAACATCGTCCGAAAAAGTGAAACACTCGTAAGTGTTATTATCTGTGAGATCAGTATCTGATTCAAAGGAAAATCTTTCAAGCTCACAGTCTTCAAGCGGGGTCGGAACGATGGGAAGGAGGGAGGGTGATATAACAGTCAAAGGTTCAGGAGGATGAATTGGAAAATCAGACACATCAAACAAAAATGATTCAACCTCAATATTATCCTCAAGACTCTCCTCAATACTATCCTCAATATTTAATTCATCCATGCTATTATCATCAAAATCTAGACGCATATGAGATTCGGGAGAAACATTTAATAACTCGGGATGATGATTTGAACATAAAATCTCAAGTAAATCGACAGGTTCATCATCCGAAATATTCCCGGCATCTATATCCTCAATCAAGTGAAAATCAATTTCTTTAGACACCTCATCAAAAGTATGGATATCTATCGATTTAGGTTCTAGAGTGGAGGTGTAAAGATCGAAAGGATTAGGTGCGGTTTCACTCGAAAGGGGTTCCTCACAATCTAACAAATCAAACACTACAAAATCACACAACTCATTTTTATTTTCAACAGGTGAACCATTTAGGACATTCGATGGAAAACTGGAGTTGTGGGCTTCAATTGGGTAAGGGTAGGTTTGATTTGGAAATCCTCTCTCATTCTCACTCTGTCCAACTGCCGCCTCATACATTGAAAAATTTGGAGCTAGCGGGACACTAGCTACCGGTTCACTAGGTTGCTTAAGGGCGGCCATGGACGCTTCCACATTCCTCATCATTTTATTTGTTGCAGCAATATATGCCTCCAACGACTCTTCCAAACTAGACTTGGGTGGTGAGGGAGTTTCGGTAAAAGATTCAAAATTGTTTGGATATGTGAAACTCCCAAAAGGCTGTGTAGAAACAGGGTCTAGTGACGGTGGGAAAGTCGGGTAGGACTGGTAGGAAGTGGGTGGTTGGACAGGGGTAGGGTCAATATGTGGATAAAAAGGTGAATAGTCGTGCGGATCCCTAGAACTAGATGAGTGGAGAGGGGTGAAAGATCGGCTGCGAGATTGAGCAATATGCTCAGCAATGGACATCGGCTTAGGAGTGACAGAAGGACTTGAAAAAGTGGTGTCAACATACGAAGGTGGTAAAGGTTGACTTGGTTGACACAAAGTGGGTTGAAAAGTCAAACTGTTTCTCCTAGACGCCTCTATTTGATCTTTCATAGATTTTTTTGGCAAGGAAGGATCGTCTTTAAATTGACCGAACAAATTGACGTACGACGCAAAATTAGGTTCGGGATACCAAAGTTCGGCAAGTGATTTATTATGTGGGGTACCCATGATGAGAAGAGAAAGAAGGTGGGTGTAAGTGGGTGTAAGTGGGTGTAAGTGGGGTGCAAGGATGTAACACCTTAGAATGTGTTTTGTAGCTAATTATATTTTAATATATGGTTTTTAATAAAAAGTATACCAAATTGGGTTTTAAATATTTTATCCTATTTAGTGTGTATTTTATTGGAATTTTGTTAGGCACACACACACTTGTGCATGATAACTAGGGTTGTTTTTGTGGTTTAACCATCTCTTAATCTAGTATTAGGTTTTGTTTAAATGTTTTGTGTTTAATAGTTGCATGGTTGTAATTAGTAGTGTTGGTTTTAAAATGAAAAAGGAATTTTAAAATGAATTTAAAGAAAAAGGGATTTCTTTATGTGGTTGACTTTGAGAGAGAGTGAGCATGGGCATCATGGCTTTGCCCATGCCTCATTATGAGAGAGAGAGTAAGAAGTGGTCCTTGGGTGTGCCCATTTCTCCATTTCCTTTTCTTTCTCTCATTTCCCTCACACTCTCTCACACACACACACACTCACTGCAGAGAGAGAGAGAGAAGCAGCAGCAGCAAGCCTTGGCAGCAGCAGCAACAGAGTGAGAGAGAGAGAGGCAGCAGCAGCAACAGAGTGAGAGAGAGAGAGGCAGCAGCAGCAACAGAGTGAGAGAGAGAGAGAGGCAGCAGCAGCAGCTGGGGGCAGCAGCAACATCATCATCATTATCATCATCATCAACACAATAACAACAACAACAGCAGCAACTAGAGCAGCAACAATAGCAGCAACAACAGAAGCAGCATTAGCAGGCAGCAGCAACAGCAACAGGGACCCCAGTGCTCGCAGGAGCTCTTCTCCACACCTTCACCTGCCTTCTAGGGTTCTGTGGGTATATTTCCTTAACCCCATTGCATGGTTTGCTTAGTTGTGCATCGATTGATTCGATTAGTGCTAAATTAGCTAAATTAGTGCTAGTTTATGGTGTTTAAGTGGAATTGTGGTAAATTGTTGAATTGGTTAGCTACCTTAGGTTAGTTTAGTGTTAGTAAGGCCACTTCAATTGAGAATCCCCAGATTACACTAAAATACCATAAGATTTCTAATTTGTGCAAAATTGGTGTTTTTATGCGATATTTGTGATATCTGGAACCTGCTATGATCCGAGATTGTTACTGGTAAATTAAACATAGTTGTAGTGATGTGCTAGAGGACCTGGAGCACCACCTAGGAGATGGACCCCAGACCACCGGCTAGGGCCGGCGACGGCTGAAGGAGGGGCCGGCGACGCCGGCCAAGTAGAGGAGTTAGGGTTTGGGTTTTCCTGTGTAGGTGTCTGCTATGGTTTAGGCTCCTCTGGTCTTGTTTGTTTACTTAGTTTTCACAGTAGGCAAAATCTAGGATCATATGTCGGTTTTTGATGTTCGTGGTGTTTGCGCGATACGCGCGATACGTGAGTGGGTTCTGTGATCCAGCGTATCGCGGCGTGTCGCGATGGTTTTAGACGCGTACACACACGATTCAGCGTATCGTGCACACGCGCGCTTAGTTCGCGACGCGAGTTTCTCGTTTCGTTTCGATATCGCGTTTCGCGAGATATCTTGGCTTATATGTGATTTCCATGTTATATTTTCAGGTTTGCAGGCAGGAGCTACGGACACGGCTACAGGGGGAGCAGGTGATAGGATTCACCCAGCGTGGAGTTTAGGTGAGTAGATATAACATCTACAGGGGAATCGCCCGCATGGCGTTATGCGTCTGGGCTAGGATTCAATTACTTGTCGCACATTCTACATCATTGTAGAATTGCGCCTTACTGCATTTCCTTAGATATTGTTATACTGTGACTAGTAGCCGTAGGACACTGCACACATTATTGACGGTCCATGTTGCACGAGCACGGATTGCATGCTACACACACACCGTCAATAATTGCCATGTCACACACTACCCCTTATAGCTACTATTGCTTGCCACACATGACATCTAGCCTATCGGTATACCTATAGCGTATCATACCTTTAGTGATAGGTATATTTTCACTTGCGATACAGCTATACGTATACCTCCTACATATTTTACCTATACCGGGAGGGATTTCCTACATATGTTACTTATACCCAGGGGGGTATACGACATCAGTTCCTATAGGTAGATACCTATACCTTGCTACACCTGTATGTTAGACACATATTCAGTTGCTGTCGCATATTTACATTTACTGATGTTACTTAGCTGTACCTTATTTTGTTTTTCGCATACATCTGGTTCAGCTATATACATGTGTTTACCTGCTCGCATTCAGATATATTGCATACATTTATTCTTGGATTCATGCATTGTTTATCTGGATTCTATATGATGTTTTCGGGATTTGGGAACCGCGGGAGTTCATGAAATTATGCATACATGTAACAACCCGGTTTCCTTGATATGATATTTGAGCGTCCCCCATGAGTTTTATCGGTGCTGATTATCTACTCCATACGAGGTGTGGTTGCCGTATGAGAGTACATGGTGGGGCCCGGTATGGTTCCCCTCGGCAAGAAGATCGATGGGTTTGCCGATTGAGCCTGGAGGCAGGCGAGTACCTACCGGTGATTGTTTGGACCTGGCAGTAGTCCGGAGGCTACTGGCTAGAGTAGAGAGATGGATGCGGGATGACCTGTACTGTCGGGACCGAGGGCCGACACTGCAGACGGAGCCCCATATACGAGGATTTCTGTGTCGATGCTTGGCACACGGTTTCATGATATTTCTTTAACCCCCTTTTTGTATATATAACAGGGGATTTAGCCGTTGTTATATATACCCTTACACCAATATTAGTGGAATGGGACGCTAATATATGTGTATTTCCCCCATCATATTTATTTCTGTACATATATATACCTTTAGGATGTTAGATTCTTACTTGAGATTGGACTTGGGATACTAGGTGATTCATTGGGATTGGACATTGGATATACCTATGTGATTGGTGATTGTACATTCGGGAAATGGGAGATTACTCGATATTGTACATTGAGGAGATGTGAGACTTATATGATGTGAGTGCCCTATGTGGGGGCTGATTTGAGGACTTGGGATTGGAGTATCTTGATGGATTGTGATCCTACCACGACGTCAGGTTTCCGTGGGGAATGATATATTCCACCCTATACCTCACCCTTACCTACCTTATGCACAGATTCATATATTGGTAGTACTTGTAGTGTACCCTTATGATAGTTGCATATTTTCTTTCTCATATCTCTATTGCATAGTTATTGCATACTTTTATCATGTCATCATTGCTTCACATATTGATTGTACCTGCTAGTGTACTCTCTTATTTCAGCATTGCATGACATATTACTACTGTAATCGCATATCTTAGATTCATGCTGTACGTGCATTCCTGCGATTACCTGCATATGTTTTATACTATTCACGAGTTGGCAACTCACCCCCGTTGTGCCACAGGTGTTTCAGGTTGTTCCCCAGAGTAGTCGAGGCGGGCTATTTCTCTATTCAGCTATCCAGCTGTCACCTTTTGCTTCAGATACCGCATCAGCTCACAGTACATTTTTGCTTAGGTGGGTTAGATGGTTATCTGTGTTTCTTATTGTATATTCGTTGTATTTTGTACTCTCCATCAGCTATTGTATTATTGACTTAGAGACTTGGTGAGGACGATATGTGTATTAGTGTGGATTTGAGGTCTTTTATATTTACAGCTTCTTTCTCTACTGTTACTATTTTCTGTTGTATTCATCTTTGCTGGGTTTTACAAAAAGGGGTGTTGCTAAAGTTTTAAAGAAAGAAAGAAAGTAAGACTTTTAAAGAATTTGGGTTGCGATTTCAAATGTTTCAAAACTTATATTATCTTTTCCGTTTTTTTATGGTTTAGATTCCTGGGTTTGGCTTTCTTTTACTACGTTGCGTCTTTAGGCGTTGCGTAGTATTAGGGCCGTCGCGGGCCATTTTTGGGTCGTGACAAAGTTGGTATCAGAGCGTTAGGTTTTACCTTTCGGAGTGTAGGATGACCTTAGTATGATGGAGTAGGTAGCTTAAGCAGAGTAACGCAGTGTGTGTATGTCTGCAGCATACTCACAGCGCGGTACCTTGCATTAAGTGACCTAAGTACAAATTGCTTGACATTCCTTCCTTGATGATTCATATCTTTGGGATTCGATTTCCTCATTCTTATCGAGTCTCATCTTATATCTATTTATAGCCTTGCCGCCGATGACTATGGGGACTCAGAGCGATGCAGCGAGGGCCGAGGTCAGAGTTAGCTCGGGTGAGACGAGTACTGACCAGGATGGCACTCTAGTTGCACAGGTGCAGACGGATCAGCCTACCACCTATACCATGGATAGACTTTTGGTAGAGATGCAGGAGTTCCGCCAGACGATGAGTTCTTTGGTTGACGTCGTTCGGGAGCTACAACAGGAGGTTGCCACCCCTGTTACTCAGCTGTCCCTTACGATCAGCGTGCAGCAGTCCGTCACCTACATAGCACCAATTGTTGCGGCTCCAGTTGACGAGGCACATGTTCCAGGACAGTGGAGGACTCGTACCAGTGTACCAGCCCAGAGGCAGAGGTTTGGTCATCGAGAAAGATTTCATGGCCGTCGCGGGAGTAGCAGAGGCATGGGACGAGGACAGTCGTTCAGCTCTCATCCCCAGGATGGTCAGCAGTCAGCACGTGGATGTTTTCGATGCGGAAGCCTTCAGCACTTCGTCAGGGATTGTTCCTCAGCGCGGCGTCAGGATCGTATTCAGAGAGGCCGTGGACGTGGAAGATTCGCTCAGAGGGCTCAGTTTACCAGAGGAGTTCATCCAGCTGCGAGTAGAGTGCAGACACAGGAGTTTGCTTCTACTCATCGGGACGCGCAGACGTCCAATGTGGAGTTTTCAGGTACCCTTGAGTTTTATGTTCTCTTGGTGTATTTGTTTGTTTCTTGCTTGTACTGTGGTTGGGTAGATTAGTAGTTGTTGTTTTAACTTCTGTCAGCGATCCTTTTGTTGCGCGACACGTATTTCAGTTTTGTGCCAATCGGATAGGAGATAGAGTTTCGTCCGTCGTTTTGATCCTTCTCGAGATGTTGGATTTGACGTTCTCCGGGGCACGGATTGGTTAACTGCGTGTTAGGCGTCTGTGGATTACTGTGTGGAAACAAGTTAGGTTTTGTTTTCCCCGGCAAGTCAGTTCTTGTTGTGCAGGTGGATAGTTGTGCCGCCTCTCACAGCTTGAATTCAGCCTTTTTCGCTAGTCGGCTTCTGAAGAGATGTCGTGGATTCTTGACGTTCCTTCGTGATACCGGAGCCACCGTGGTATTGTTGGACCGGGTTCTTTTTGTGCGATAGTTTTTCCGACGTTGTTCCAGATGAGCCGGCGAAGCTGAGGGAGCTTAAGGATCAGCTGCAGAGTCTTGGTTTGGGGAGTTTTGTGCGTCTGAGTGTTTCTCTTTTGGAAACTCCTATTTCTGTTCGTCAGGAGAAATACGGCAGTTGAGGTTGTGTATCGACGGATCGTCAATTGAACCGGCTTACGGTGCGGATAGGTATCCTTCATCTCGCCGTGACGATTTCTTCGATCAGCTCCAGAGTGCGAGACATTTTCTAAGTGTGTTTGGGATCAGGTCATCATTATTGCGGATTCGGAGTGACGGCATTCCGAAGATTGCCTTGTGCGTGCTACGGGCTTTGTGTGTTTTGTGAGTCGTTGGATTCACTGTCGCCCTAGCAGCACTCGTAGATATGATGAACCAGATTTCTGCAGGCCGTTCCTCGACCTGTTTTTGTTGTGTTGTTTACGACACTCTGGTCTACTTAATGTGTCTTGAGGGACAGGAGTAGCACTTGAGGATTTGTTATGCAGATACTGGGAGAGTACCAGCAGTTGCTAAATTCTCATAGTGTTTCTTCAGGCTTGTTTATGTTGACTCCTAGGTCTTGTAGTCACGGGAGACGGTTCCGTATGGTTCCGAGGGAGATCGTGGCCGTACGGCTTAGGCCCAGACTTGTGTGCAGGGCGGGGATCCGCAGATTGTTGGGATTAGCAGGTTTTTGCCGCCGTTTCATGCAGGATTGCTAGAGTAATGCTGCACCGTCGACCGAATGGACCGGAAGGGAGGTTTCTTTTCTTTGGACTGAGGCATGTGTACGGAGTTTTCAGCAGTTGAAGATTCAGTTAACAGCTGCATCAGTTCTTTCTTTGCTTTTGGTTCGGGCGACCTTGTTGTTTAACTGTAATGTTTCTTGAGTGGACTCGAGTGTGTACTGAGGTGACACTATAGAGATATCGCTTTTGCTTTCCCTACATTTGGAGGAAGTACGAGGAGGATATTCCACTCATGATCTGGAGATGGCCGCTGTGGTTTTGCGTTGGATATTTGGAGACACTACTTGCTTGAGAGTCGTGTCAGATTTTCCACGGACCACTAGAGCTTAATGTACATCTTCCTGCAGCAGATTTGGATTGTTGTGATGATCTTCTGCAGATTTACAGTTCTTGTGTGATCGTCGAGTATAGCTTAGTTCGTCTCTACGGAGGGGACAGCTTGCTCATGTCCGCGCCCGACCACTTTCCTTAAATCGTTTTCGCGAGACACTGCCCGTCGAAGCTCGTACGTCAGAGATACTTGAGCATATTCGGCTGGGTAATGATTCGGAGACCTGGATTGTGACAATGATGTGCTAAGTTAGGGACGCGTTGTGTACTTGCCGTTACCAGGTAGAGGCGTGTAATCCTAGAGCATGCACATCTGTCAACTCTCCTTATGCATTCAAGTTCCACCAGCTTTGGCATGACTTGTGAGATAGTTACGAGTGGGCAGGAATGTAAGGAGAAGTTTCAGGTTTCGTTTCAAGTGTCTGTCTTGTTGTGTGCTTTGGGTCGAGCATCTGAGGCCGGCTGGAGAATTGCAATCTTTTACCGTTCCGAAGAAGGAATGGGAGCAGATCTCCACAAATTTCGTTATGGGTTCTACCCAAGTTTAGTCAGGGTATGACTCCTTTCAGATTCTTGTTATCCGGTTCTACTCAATGTGCTCATTTGTGTTTGTTAAGTTGTGTGTTTGTTTTGTTTGGTCGTCAGCAGCTTGGGATCGTCACTCGCCATCGTTAGGGTTCTCTTTCGATAGCTATTATCAGGAGACACTCCAATTGGCCACCCTTAGGCTTAGGGGTTAGGTCGTGTCGATCGCCAGCCTATTGTTTTCTGACTCTGCATAAGTAGGACTTTGGACCCCAGCTAGTCTAGAGATTTCGGAGACGGTCCAGTTGTGTTCAGGTCAGGATGAGAACTGTCCATTGCAAACAGATGTCTTATGCGACTGTGCTGGTCGCAGGCTTGAGTGCGCAGTGGCACATCATGTATTCCTACGGACCTTCCGATGAATGACGTGTTGGATTTTGGGAAGCTTATCCCAGGATTTAGGTCCTTCTGAGATCCTATAAGCGAGTTAGTTTTGTTGCCTTCAATTTGGCACTTCCGCCCAGATTATTGGATTTTCACCCCGTATTCCTTATGATGATACTTCACAATTACCTTCTTGACCTTTCTCACATGTTTGCACCAGACCTTTTAGCTGGACGCGATCTTTCGTTCACCCGCAGCCATGTGTGTTAATGGCCTGACAGGTGGAGAAACGTCGGTCAAAGGTCTTGTCATCTGTGAAGGGTTTTCTCGGGCGTAGCCGTGTAGTGAGATAGTCACTTGGGAGGCTGCAAGCGAGAATTGAGGATTTTAATCTTCTTTTGAAGGTACGCGTAACAGTATAAGTTTTAAATTCGGGGACGAATTTCTTTTAAGGGGAGGAGATTGTAACACCTTAGAATGTGTTTTGTAGATAATTATATTTTAATATATGGTTTTTAATAAAAAGTTTACCAAATTGGGTTTTAAATATTTTATCCTATTTAGTGTGTATTTTATTGGAATTTTGTTGGGCACACACACACTTGTGCATGATAACTAGGGTTGTTTTTGTGGTTTAACCATCTCTTAATCTAGTATTAGGTTTTGTTTAAATGTTTTGTGTTTAATAGTTGCATGGTTGTAATTAGTAGTGTTGGTTTTAAAATGAAAAAGGAATTTTAAAATGAATTTAAAGAAAAAGGGATTTCTTTATGTGGTTGACTTTGAGAGAGAGTGAGCATGGGCATCATGGCTTTGCCCATGCCTCATTATGAGAGAGAGAGTAAGAAGTGGTCCTTGGGTGTGCCCATTTCTCCATTTCCTTTTCTTTCTCTCATTTCCCTCACACTCTCTCACACACACACACACTCACTGCAGAGAGAGAGAAGCAGCAGCAGCAAGCCTTGGCAGCAGCAGCAACAGAGTGAGAGAGAGAGAGGCAGCAGCAGCAACAGAGTGAGAGAGAGAGAGGCAGCAGCAGCAACAGAGTGAGAGAGAGAGAGGCAGCAGCAGCAACAGAGTGAGAGAGAGAGAGGCAACAGCAGCAACAGAGTGAGAGAGAGAGAGGCAGCAGCAGCAGCTGGGGGCAGCAGCAACATCATCATCATTATCATCATCATCAACACAATAACAACAACAACAGCAGCAACTAGAGCAGCAACAATAGCAGCAACAACAGAAGCAGCATTAGCAGGCAGCAGCAACAGCAACAGGGACCCCAGTGCTCGCAGGAGCTCTTCTCCACACCTTCACCTGCCTTCTAGGGTTCTGTGGGTATATTTCCTTAACCCCATTGCATGGTTTGCTTAGTTGTGCATCGATTGATTCGATTAGTGCTAAATTAGCTAAATTAGTGCTAGTTTATGGTGTTTAAGTGGAATTGTGGTAAATTGTTGAATTGGTTAGCTACCTTAGGTTAGTTTAGTGTTAGTAAGGCCACTTCAATTGAGAATCCCCAGATTACACTAAAATACCATAAGATTTCTAATTTGTGCAAAATTGGTGTTTTTATGCGATATTTGTGATATCTGGAACCTGCTATGATCCGAGATTGTTACTGGTAAATTAAACATAGTTGTAGTGATGTGCTAGAGGACCCGGAGCACCACCTAGGAGATGGACCGCAGACCACCGGCTAGGGCCGGCGACGGCTGAAGGAGGGGCCGGCGACGCCGGCCAAGTAGAGGAGTTAGGGTTTGGGTTTTCCTGTGTAGGTGTCTGCTATGGTTTAGGCTCCTCTGGTCTTGTTTGTTTACTTAGTTTTCACAGTAGGCAAAATCTAGGATCATATGTCGGTTTTTGATGTTCGTGGTGTTTGCGCGATACACGCGATACGTGAGTGGGTTCTGTGATCCAGCGTATTGCGGCGTGTCGCGATGGTTTTAGACGCGTACACACACGATTCAGCGTATCGTGCACACGCGCGCTTAGTTCGCGACGCGAGTTTCTCGTTTCGTTTCGATATCGCGTTTCGCGAGATATCTTGGCTTATATGTGATTTCCATGTTATATTTTCAGGTTTGCAGGCAGGAGCTACGGACACGGCTACAGAGGGAGCAGGTGATAGGATTCACCCAGCGTGGAGTTTAGGTGAGTAGATATAACATCTACAGGGGAATCGCCCGCATGGCGTTATGCGTCTGGGCTAGGATTCAATTACTTGTCGCACATTCTACGTCATTGTAGAATTGTGCCTTACTGCATTTCCTTAGATATTGTTATACTGTGACTAGTAGCCGTAGGACACTGCACACATTATTGACGGTCCATGTTGCACGAGCACGGATTGCATGCTACACACACACCGTCAATAATTGCCATGTCACACACTACCCCTTATAGCTACTATTGCTTGCCACACATGACATCTAGCCTATCGGTATACCTATAGCGTATCATACCTTTAGTGATAGGTATATTTTCACTTGCGATACAGCTATACGTATACCTCCTACATATTTTACCTATACCGGGTGGGATTTCCTACATATGTTACTTATACTCAGGGGGGTATACGACATCAGTTCCTATAGGTAGATACCTATACCTTGCTACACCTGTATGTTAGACACATATTCAGTTGCTGTCGCATATTTACATTTACTGATGTTACTTAGCTGTACCTTATTTTGTTTTTCGCATACATCTGGTTCAGCTATATACATGTGTTTACCTGCTCGCATTCAGATATATTGCATACATTTATTCTTGGATTCATGCATTGTTTATCTGGATTCTATATGATGTTTTCAGGATTTGGGAACCGTGGGAGTTCATGAAATTATGCATACATGTAACAACCCGGTTTCCTTGATATGATATTTGAGCGTCCCCCATGAGTTTTATCGGTGCTGATTATCTACTCCATACGAGGTGTGGTTGCCATATGAGAGTACATGGTGGGGCCCGGTATGGTTCCCCTCGGCAAGAAGATCGATGGGTTTGCCGATTGAGCCTGGAGGCGGGCGAGTACCTACCGGTGATTGTTTGGACCTGGCAGTAGTCCGGAGGCTACTGGCCAGAGTAGAGAGATGGATGCGGGATGACCTGTACTGTCGGGGCCGAGGGCCGACACTGCAGACGGAGCCCCATATACGAGGATTTCTATGTCGATGCTTGGCACACGGTTTCATGATATTTCTTTAACCCCCTTTTTGTATATATAACAGGGGATTTAGCCGTTGTTATATATACCCTTACACCAATATTAGTTGAATGGGACGCTAATATATGTGTATTGCCCCCATCATATTTATTTCTGTACATATATATACCTTTAGGATGTTAGATTCTTACTTGAGATTGGACTTGGGATACTAGGTGATTCATTGGGATTGGACATTGGATATACCTATGTGATTGGTGATTGTACATTCGGGAAATGGGAGATTACTCGATATTGTACATTGAGGAGATGTGAGACTTATATGATGTGAGTGCCCTATGTGGGGGCTGATTTGAGGACTTGGGATTGGAGTATCTTGATGGATTGTGATCCTACCACGACGTCAGGTTTCCGTGGGGAATGATATATTCCACCCTATACCTCACCCTTACCTACCTTATGCACAGATTCATATATTGGTAGTACTTGTAGTGTACCCTTATGATAGTTGCATATTTTCTTTCTCATATCTCTATTGCATAGTTATTGCATACTTTTATCATGTCATCATTGCTTCACATATTGATTGTACCTGCTAGTGTACTCTCTTATTTCAGCATTGCATGACATATTACTACTGTAATCGCATATCTTAGATTCATGCTGTACGTGCATTCCTGCGATTACCTGCATATGTTTTATACTATTCACGAGTTGGCAACTCACCCCCGTTGTGCCACAGGTGTTTCAGGTTGTTCCCCAGAGTAGACGAGGCGGGCTATTTCTCTATTCAGCTATCCAGCTGTCACCTTTTGCTTCAGATACCGCATCAGCTCACAGTACATTTTTGCTTAGGTGGGTTAGATGGTTATCTGTGTTTCTTATTGTATATTCGTTGTATTTTGTACTCTCCATCAGCTATTGTATTATTGACTTAGAGACTTGGTGAGGACGATATGTGTATTAGTGTGGATTTGAGGTCTTTTATATTTACAGCTTCTTTCTCTACTGTTACTATTTTCTGTTGTATTCATCTTTGCTGGGTTTTACAAAAAGGGGTGTTGCTAATGTTTTAAAGAAAGAAAGAAAGTAAGACTTTTAAAGAATTTGGGTTGCGATTTCAAATGTTTCAAAACTTATATTATCTTTTCCGTTTTTTTATGGTTTAGATTCCTGGGTTTGGCTTTCTTTTACTACGTTGCGTCTTTAGGCGTTGCGTAGTATTAGGGCCGTCACGGGCCATTTTTGGGTCGTGACAAAGGATTTCTTCGCGACAAAAGTTGCAAGTCTTTTAATAAAAATTTTCCTCTTATTTTTATTTGTTTTGCAAAAATTATCGATAAAGGGCTTAGACACAAATGCAATCAACCAGAAATGCACAATCAGGCCTAGATCTAGGGTCACCTAGGTCAGCTAGACAGCTCCTAACTGTTCCAAAGGGCTAGAAATAAGACCTCAAACCGCCTCTTCACTGGCAAGTACGGTCAGGTAAGTGGGAAGGAACCACCACTACAGTGGGCCTAATTAATAACCACTAGCCTAGACACCGCAATGTCAGTTAGGATAAACGGTCGATGCCTATACTAGTCCTTTTCCTATTGAGCTCGATGTCCTTAGGTCTGAGTCTAATATTTTTTAATTAATTGTCGTCAGTGCACATGCTTTAGGTGTTTTCTGGGGTCCTGGGAAGGGTGATGAAATCCCCACCCAATCTGAGTTTGGTCAATTAGCCCCTTAAAGTCAGTTTTAAAGATATGCAAAACAGAAAAAATCACTTGCAATCAAAGATTTTTTGTTGTTATTGCAATTTGAGAAAAGATATGCAAACCAGAAAAGATTTCTTGCAAATCAATTTTTATTTTAAACGCGCGCAAAGAATCCTGCACAAGATTTGTTATTTAGAAGGGGGAAGATTTTTAAGCGCAAAGAAATTCTGCAGGAGATTTTTCAGAAGATATATCGGAGATTTACAGAGAAGGAGAAAGAAAACTTACAGAGATTTCCAGTGGCGGAACTATTTTTCTGGTTTTTTTTAATTTTTTTTTATATCGCACTTCTGCCATTTTTTCAAGCCCTGAATTGACTAGGTCGCGGCGGTTCCGCGGCCAAAATGGGGTTCCCGCGGCGGTTCCGCCGCGGTTTAGTCGGTTCGGCAGTTTTTTTTTTCCAAAAGATCGCTGCGGTTCTTCTTGTTGACTCGGTCCTCCAAATTTTTTCTGTTCCTCGATTGTTGTGATCTTCTATTTGTTCGGATTTGATATTTGCTGTTTTGATCTCTGTAGATTTTCAGATCCGAATTTGTGTGCAAATCCTGCAAAATTCAAACAAGAATACCCTTCCAAAAATAACAGATGATATATTTTTATATTTTTTAGATTTTTCAGATTTTTATGATTTTTTTAATTTTTATGATTAACCCGAAATTGCGAAAAGAAAATTCTACGCCATCCCCGGCAACGGCGCCATTTGATTGAATGATTTAGCGTGCTTGCGCTTTCTAAAAGATAGATCAAAAATATATGTTAACCGCAATCAAGAACGGCGTCGCATGAAGCTAGCCGGTGAGTACGGGTCGGTCCACAGGGATGTTGTGAATTTCCGATTCGCGCTTACGAGTTAATTCCGAAGGGTGTTCGGTTGATTATTAAATCTAAAAATCTAAATTATCCTAGGGCAATTATCTAGAACTAAATCTTGCTAGGGTTAGGTTTAGGAATGGTTTGGAAATGTAAATAAATAACGCTTTCTATACCCAGATTAGGATCTAAGAGGAGTTATGGTAATTATCAATAAAGGGGATTAGATCTATTCGGGAAGGTGTTCCTTCCTCTAGGTTCTTGTCCTTCCTTTAGAGATCCTTACCCTAACCTCCATGGAAAACGCGCGCAACTGAGCCTTTATACTACGGTATCACCGCTACCTCGAGAGATAGGGTGCCGTAGGGCGCAGTGTGTGCGTGTATGCATGGAGTCCTATAGATTCTATGTGATGGGTAAGAAAGGGATGAGAGATCTCATCTCTCAAAAGCCCTTCCCAAAGCTAACATCTAAGGCAAGGAATTAAAATCTAAATTAGAATAAGAAATTAAATTACTTACAGATGGATCCCTCCAATCTTCCATGCAGGTTTGTCAGATCTGAATTTCTGAATTAAAGAGAGGCACCGATGCTCTCCAAAAGATTTCTAAATTTTATTCATTAAAGGGAGGCATAAGAAATTACAAGCTTTAGAGTTCTATTTATAGGAAATAGAAACCCTAGGTTACATTTTGATCCGCATGTCTACAATTACAAAAATAGCCCTAGGTCAACTAGTCAAAGCCGCAAATGAATTTTGGTAAAATAAAATCTTCCTTTTGTCTTCTTAAAAAGGAAGTATTGGGCCTTTCCTTTGTGGGCTCTTCTGTCTTTGGGCTTCCTGGGCTACTTAATTCTTTAATTCTTTCTTTAAAATAGCTTCTGTTCTCTTTCAGATTTTCCAGTGAATAATTGTGGTGGACTTTTAACCGTGGCTTCGAAATCTTGGACCTTGCATTGCCTTGTACTTTGTGAATTTTATCTTTGATGCAGGCTTGATCAAGAGTCTTCTGTTTGTTTGTCAAAAGTCCCTTTTTGTATCATCTTTTGTCTTTTTCACTGTTTTCGCTCCAAGAACCTGTAACCTGTAATATGTAGCAGACATGCATCAAAAGCACCTGTTTATTTATAAAACGAATAAGAATGGGGAATATAAAATGCAATATTATGATATGAACACTAGGCTCTGATACCACTGTAGGGTTGCTAGGCACGCGCACAATGGTCTACGAGGCATCAACCATGCCCGATTAAAATTTTAGCCGTGCCGAACAACTCTAATACGGATCTTTAAACTGGGTTTTAGGCGAAAACTTGCATGTTAACAACTTTAACACTAAGTGAAAGAGATTACAACCTTTGTAGATCCGGTCCTCCACTTCATTAGCTCCGCGTAGACGTCCTCATCGCTACGATCGTGAACTCCGGACTCTAGAGAATCTCCACGAGAAGAACGAATGTGCTTTCTACGTTGAGTTCGAGGCCGAAGATGATCTACGTCGGGGAGACACAAACTCAAGCTATTCCTTCACTAGGTCATAAAATTTGTGAAGAGAACACACTCTACTATATGAAAAGTGGTAGAGGATGAAGAAGTAGGATGTGGGCTCACTTTAGAATTGATTTTCTCACACTTTTTCTCATAGCACCATTGGAGCTAGTAAGCTTTTGGATGGAGCATGATGAAGAAGAAGAAGAAGAAGAAAAAAATAATCAATTATCCATCCAAATGAAAACTTATCCAATAAATAATGGCACCATGGTTGAGTTAAGCCCTCATGCTTAACTCATGTAGAGAATTAACCAAGGCTTTAGGTTAAAGAAGATCAAAAGAAATGACAAAAGAGTGGACTTTGTCAAACCTTCTCCAAGCTTCTTCAAGCTTGATTTCTTTGACTAAGTTAAACCCTTTTGTTAAATCTTAAGATAAAACAATAACCCTAATCTTTACCCTAATCTTGGTATGAGTCTCATACACCCAACTTTGATGTATCATCAAGCATGATACAAACATGTACACTTGCATATATCATATATAAACAATGTGCACAAACTAGTGAGAAAATAAATCATAACTGGGCTAATACTAGTTAATGCAATGTAATATATCAAATATATAATTATGCATTAAATTATTAAATCAACTCTTAATTTAATAATCCGGCTATAACCGACTAATATCAAAAGTAACAACTTATCGAATCAACACTTGATCCGATAACCCGGCTATATCGCATACAACCGATCAATGTCACGAATCGCGAGAATAGAATACGATATCTCATATCGTATTAATCTCGGTCCCGCACATATCACATATGTGCTCCTACTCCGTTTCTCTTGAGCCAGGAAACCCCTGTGTAGGACTCTAAAGACTCGTCAATACTTCGGCAGTAGGTGATGATCATATCAAACACCCACAAGCCGCAAGCGGTGTGCTAAACGTAACGGCCACCCGGGTATTGAGCGATCAGAAGATCAACAAGCAAGCCCGCTAGTTCTCCTGCAAATCCAATCAGTAACACTCCCGTACAGTCCGGTCTCATCGTCTGATATGTCGCATATCTCGCCTAGGGGTGGTAAACGTCAGACCCCAGTAGCTCGATAAGTCATGTCGATATGAGGTCTATAACTGTTCGAGAAACTACTGGTAACACTTACTAGTAAATCTCAACAACCCTGGCCAAGGATTTCTGGTTATAGCCAATCGAACACAGCACAACATCAACTCCCTATACCGGGAGAGACGAATCCCCTCCTATCTCTCATTGCCTCCTTGTGATTCGGGACTGTACCCAAAAACCACCATTTTGCACGCTCTCTTGGACGTGGTAAGGTGGAAATCAAAGCACAGTGGGAATCACACAAGACTCTATGACGATCTTGGGTCAACAGACTACTCTGTATCAGTGTGACCGGAGAACTGCCATCTGACGTGAGGTATAATACCATCTGGGAGTTTTCTGCGAGTCCGTCCAGAGTACCCAGTCTCCACTGAGCACCCGTACACCATCCTTGATGTCAAACACCGATGGATATGGGATCATCCATCGCCCATCATATGGGTCAAGATGCTTATACGCTAGTCTACTCTGGTGCATCGATGCCCTGTCTCGATACACCCACGACTAGGGACCTTGAAGGATGTACTTATGGACTACCATGTCCCCACTAGTATGATCCGCATCATAGTCCAGGTAGTCAAGTACACATCCTAAGGGCTTTACCAACATGTAACAGAGAGACAATCAGTATACACGTTAAGGTAAAGTGTAACCAGATAGCATACTATCATGTCGAGCAAGAAAGTCCTCCTTATATATGTCCAAGCATCCACTACAATATACATCGTATGTACACTAATGGCCTCTAGGGCATACATATAACTAACAAAAGGTGTAGCAATGCGGGAGAAGCCTTGCACGAATCGCCTGTAGTAGCGTGTCAGCACTAGAAAGCTGCGAACCTCCGTCACTGACGTGGGTCTAGGCCAACTCCGAACGGCCTCAATCTTCCTCGGGTCTACACATATACCATCTCGTGTAATCACGTGCCCCAAGAAGTCTACGCTGTCCAGCCAGAATGCATACTTGGAGAATTTGGCGAAAAGCTGATGCTCCCTCAAGGTCTGCAGTGTAATCCGCAGGTGCTGCTCGTGCTCCTCTCTACTCCGAGAATACACAAGAATATCGTCAATGAATACTATGATGAACAGATCAAGATACGGCAGGAAAATACGGTTCATCAAGTCCATGAATGCTGCTGGCGCGTTGGTGAGTCCGAACGACATTGCCAAAAACTCATAATGGTCGTAGCGCATGCGGAAAGCTGTCCTAGGAATGTCCTCATGTCGAACCCGCAGCTGGTGGTAGCCTGATCGCAAATCGATCCTCGAAAAGTATCCTGCCTCCTGAAGCTGGTCGAACAAATCGTCGATGCGTGGCAAAGGATACCTGTTCCGCACTGTCACCCTGTTCAGCTAACGGTAGTCGATACACAAACGCATATTGCCGTCCTTCTTCTTGACAAACAGGACTGGAGCACCCCAAGGAGAAACACTGGGTCGAATAAGTCCCTTATCCAGCAAATCTTGCAACTGACCCTGCAATCTTCTAAGTTCCGCCGGGGCTATCCGATAAGGCGGTACAGAAATAGGCCCCGTGCCAGGAACCAAATCAATACAGAAAGAAATATCACGCTCGGGTGGTAGCCCAGGAAGCTCGTCAGGGAACACATCAGGGAACTCGCTAAAAAACGGAACATGATCCAACGGAACCTCCATAGCTCTAGTTTCGCAAACATAGGCGAGAAATCCCTAACATCCCTTCCTCAAAAGCTGTCCAGCGTGAAAAGAAGAAATCACACTATGAGGGTTGGCACCACGGTCCCGCAACACAACAAAAACCGACTCGCCGGGAAAAAAAAATCTAACTGTCTTCTCACGGCAGTCAACAGAAGCATAGCACGTGGCTAACCAATCCATGACCAAAAGAACGTCAAAGTATAACATCTCAAGAAGGATCAAATCGACTAGCAACTCTCTCTCGCCAATACGGACGATACAGGATCGGAACACGTGCCTAGCAACAAACGAATCTCCCATGGGAGTAGTCACAACAAGCGGCTGATCAAGCAAACCAGACTCTCTAACCAAACTCAGCACAAAGTGTGTGGAAACATACGAGTGTAAAAAAAAGGACATAGTGAAGGAGTACCTGAAACCACAACATTGGACGCCTGATCATCCTGATGAGTCGAAGCGAAGACTTGGGCCTGCCCTTCATCTGCGACTGACCGAACTCCTTCTCTACTAGCCTGACCCCTCTGCGTGAACCTTCCGCATCCACGACGTCTTAGACTACGACCCTGACGTGGTGTGAAGGAACACTGCCTGATGAGGTGTTGAAAGCTTCCGCATCGTAAACATCTACTCGCTGACTGCTGTCCTTCGTGGGGATGAGAGCCAAACGACTGTCCTCGTCCTAAGCCTCTGCTCTGGGCTGGTACACCAGTACGATTCATCAACTGTTCTGGAACTCTCACGGTCTCTGAAAGACGTATCTCGTAAACTGGGACTGCCTCCACCGGTGCTATGTAGGGGACGGAATACTGCACGATAATCGCAAGGAACAACTGGGTAACAGGAGTGACTACCACCTGTCGCCGCGCTCGAACGACCTCCACCAACGAGCTCATCGCCTGGCACAAGACCTGCATCTCTAACACTAGTCTAGTGATCTGAGCTATCGTAGGGGGAACAATCTGTCCTGGTACAACAGGGGTACTACTCAGATCAGTCCTCATCTCAGATGAATCAACTCGAACCTCGGCTCTCACGGCCCCTCTCTGCACCCTCGTAGTCCTTGGCGGCATAATGGCTGAAAAGAAGGTAGGATTCTATGAGGATACGGAAATCGAATCACAAGGATGTATACAATCATGAGGGAATTTCAATCTATAAGTCCTAAGGTCGCTTAGGCGGAGTACCGTGTCATGAGTTTGCCGCGGAACATACGCACGCTATGCCACTCTGCTTCAGCTACCTACTACATCATACCAGGGTCATCCTACACTCCGAAAGGTAAAAACCTATGCTCTGATACTAACTTTGTCACGACCCAAAGTTTGGCCCATGACCGACACTTAACCACGTAACGTCTACAGGCGTAACGCGACTAAGTGAACCGAAAACCCAGAAATCAAACCAGTAAAAGTATAGAGTGTTTTAAGTTTTAAAATGGAAGCATTTATTAAATGTTAAGAGATCCAAGTAAACAATCACCAAGATAGCAATATACGACGCCGTAGCAAAGATCAAGAGCAACAAGTGGGAACATCACAGATAGAATAAACTGCATAAGTACAGTCGGCTCACAACGAGCTCGACACCAGAATACAAATAATATACATCATCATCCTCAGACTGTCTCTAAGTCAAATACATATATGGTAGATGGAGAATACTAGATACAACAATGTACATAACTGAAAGATAAACAGATACCGCACAAACCCACCTATCTGCAAAAGAGCTAGTACACCAACTGTGGGGGTATCTGTGTCAAAAGATGCAAAAACGCAGCCTGCCGCGACTACTCCGAGGGGCAACCTACAAATACTGTGGCACAACGGGGGTGAGTTGCCAACTCGTGAATAGAAATAACATATATAGGTAATCGCGAGCATGCACGTACTGCGCTACTCTAATCATATGCCAGCAGGTGATATCAATGCGTGATAAGCAGTATGTGTAATAATCATGCAAGTGCTCTATCAGGTAATATAACTACAGGATGAGATACAATAATGAATGCTGAGCATGGGAACATAACATCTACACGGAATGTCAACGTGGAATATATAATTGGTGTCCATCAATGCACCCAGATCCCCCAAATAGCTCAGGCGCCGGCACTCTCATCGGCCCTCCAATCCTGTAAATCTCTGAGAATCATGAGTGCCCAACATCGACACCCAAATATCATAAAAACTCGTGTCCAGCATCGACACGCAAATCTTCCTATATCGGGCATCCGTCAGTCCGGGTCAGCCCCCTCTCTCTCATATATCGGGCATCCGTCAGTCCGGGTCAGCCCCCTCTCTCTCATATATCGGCATCCGTCAGTCCGGGTCAGCCCCCTCTCTCTCATATATCGGGCATCCGTCAGTCCGGGTCAGCCCTCTCTCTCTCATATATCGGGCTCTAGCACCGAGAAAACACATGGTGGACGCACTGAAATATCATATCAAAGGAAACCCGGTTTTTAAATAATTACCTATTCTCTTTTGAAATATCCGCGGTCCCCAAATCCAGAAATCACATGTAATCCAAACCAATATGCAAGACAATGCAATGTGATATATGCATCAAGTATGAATATCATGTCCAGTCACATTAAAGATGAGCTACAGCATAATGATCATGGAAACAACATGTCTCAATGTGTAAATCTATGCAAGCATGAAGATATCAATATATCTATGGAACATGTATGAATTTGTGATTTAGATGTGTCCAAGTATGAATATAACTACTGATATGCGGCCAATCATGGAAAACATCAATAATGCGGAATCAATCTGACTTATGATTTATAGCAATCCTATAATGTGAGTGTCATGGCAAACACTAACGGTATGAGTGTAGCATATAAATCGTGCTCGTGAAACTTGAACCGTTAGTAATAGTGCGGTGTTCTATCAATTCTAGTTTATATACGTATAGTAGGGAATGCAGTATGCACTAAATAGTAGCCATGCACAGTCAATGTATGTAAATGTAATATGCTGCTACAAGATCCTATCAGCCCTGACGCATAACTCCATGCGGGCGATATCCCCGTAGATGTTAAATCTACTCACCGTAGTATCTCGCTAGGTATAGCCGATGACTTGTTTCCCCTTCTTCGCGGCGTCCGTCGCACTCGCCTGCGAACCTAGAATTTCACAATATATCACACATAAGCTCAAAACCATACAAACACGACATTTAAAGTCAACTAGAAACCTGTTTCGCAAACCAAGCGCGCATGTGCGCGATACACTAAAACGTGTGATTACGCGCCTGAAGTCACTCCGACGCGTCGCGATACGCAGAAACCCCAAACCCACACACACGTATCACGCGTGTCGCGAAAGATTAAAAATACGGGAAATAGGGTATTCTACTCCAGATTTTGATACAGAACATATATTACAAAACTATATATACCACAATACCACACATAGAAGCAGACTCCAGTGACCCAAACCCCAACCCCCAACTCACCCATCTGGCCGCAAATTACGGCCAGAATGAATATTCCGACGGCCTGTCTTGGGAATTGGGCTCCCAGGTTTAGTGTGTACACTCTATACCCCCTATACATGCTACAGTAAATCCAATTTCATTCTGAAACACCCCGGGTAGAAGCAGATTCCACAGAGCCCTAATTCTAGTTAAAAACCACACTTTTGCACTAAAATGAAACTTTAGGGTATTTTTGTGCAAACTGAAAGCAAAACCTGGCCTAAATAGCTCTAATAGCACATAAAAGAGTTAACCAAGCCAACAAAACCCCCAATTTAACATATGCATCACAAATATCCTTTAATTTCACTAAATAGCACATCAAACATGATTTTTAGCTAAGATACTACAAGATATGGAAAAGAGTGTTAAACATGATCTATATACCTTCAAAATACCTTAAGAAACACCACAAATCTCAGTCCTAGCCTCAAGTGTGCAGATTTGCCTCCAAACACCTAAAAAAGCTCATTTTTCCAAGGTTTTGTGAAGGAAATGTGTTGATTTGTGTAGGGTTTTGTGTAGGGATCAAAGGGAAATGAAAAGAAGAAGAGAAGATGAAGAAAAGGGTAGGGTTTTTCTACTCAAATTCTGCTGGATTCAGAAATGAGGAGAAGAGAGAGAAGAGCGAAAGAAAAGAAGAAGAGAAGATGAAGAAAAGGATGGCGTTTAGCACCCCCGCAACGTAGAATAGGAATGCTACTTATTGACATTAGAAAATCAGATGTGACCCTAGTAGGACCCTAGTATTGACCCTAGGCTGGACTAGACTGATTTAGGAAAACCATATCCGAGAATGAGTACCTTGGAAGTGGTTCATAAGTTTCAAATAGAAACACAACCACGCACACACACTGAAACTCGACATGGGGTATACGTGTATATGTATATATATAGAACGAGGTATAGGTATATACATATATATACAACACGTATATGTGATTCATTGATGTGATATAATATCCGAGATATGATGAAACAATGTAGCAGGGCTTGATGCCGTAATTCTTGGCTATACAGTCGTATTAAAGTGTTAGCGGATCATTAGAGAATGAGATAATGAACATGAATATATATAAATCATAAAGAGTGGTGGTGATATTGATGTACATGGGACGCTAGAATAGTACCCGGACTGTAACTTGTGACTGATCACGATATGATATATGTATAACTTGATTACGACATTATATTGGTGTGACCTGATGCCGATATCATATAAGTATGACTTAATCACAATATGATACATATGACATGATATTTCTGAGGATAAACTAATGATGCTTATCATGATGGCAATGATATATGATTGATGTATGCGATCACAGTTTAGAACCTTGATCATGAGATGTGTTGATGATGACCCATTACTAATAATGAGACACCTAGGAGATACTTGACCCGTACCCCGATATAGGGATACCGTACGATGGATTTTACCGTATGAGGCTTAGATATGATGATTGATCCGCACTCTTGATTCGAGGAAGCCGTACTACGTACGCGACGCTATTGAGGCGGGATCGCCGACTATTAGAGATATTGGTTCAGACCTTAGGTAGATGCTTGTTTCTTATTGACTAGTTTCTTAGGTTAGTTTCTTAGGATATTAGATGGACACTGGTTTAGGTTGGACTCACATAGTGGTAGTTGTACTCGTATCTCGCAGAGGAGTGGATAATGCACACCTGTATTTACATTCGTACTGTAATCATCAAGGTGCATGTTCTTTTATATGTTTCTATAATCAGTATAAACTTTACCTGTTAGGACACCAGCACTATTACCGGTGATGCGCATATTCTACGCACACTTATTTGCCGGCTCACACACATCATCATCGGTAATTGCTATGTCACGTACATTTTAGATCATATTGTCTTTTATGGATAGAATCAGTTAGCAACTAGACAGATATAATATTGTGATTATTCTCTGACATTAGTATAAGACATGATGTTTATTACTTAGACATTCATGCATTCATATTTCATG
Organism: Agapanthus africanus; assembly: GCA_030015575.1. Lineage (NCBI taxonomy): Eukaryota > Viridiplantae > Streptophyta > Magnoliopsida > Asparagales > Amaryllidaceae > Agapanthus > Agapanthus africanus. Next base: position 465,302,677 of record JASDDO010000014.1, on the reverse strand, counting down.
TTATCGCACAGTAGTATGGGCATATGCTGACACTTATCATATACTCACTCATGATTTTGAGATTTGGATTTCTATGAGATTTCTGGATTTTTGGGGAAAACCCGCAAAAATATATAAAAACTTCTCTCTCTCTCTCCTCTTCTCTTTTTTAAATAAGATGCGGTTTTCTCGTGATGTATGAGTCGTCCACCATGAGTATTTCATGTTTTCTGTTGGATTTCGAGACCCGATTCGAGGAGTGGATGAACCGTCTCGGGTACATGGTGGGCCCGGTATGGTACCCCGGGGCAAGAAGATCGAGTTGTAGACGATGAGCCTGGCAGGGGAAGACTACCTACCGGTGATGTCTGGCGCGGCGGATATCCGGAGGATACCGACCGTTGTCGTGAGATTTGATGATATGGGCCGATCCGGATTGACGGAGCCCGAGATATTGAGACTTGAGATTACCTGTGTTGTGTCGATGCTTGACACGGATTTCCATGGATTTTATTGTTGAGATTTCAGATTCTTATACACATTCTACTATGATAACAGCTAAAGATTTCTTATACATATATATCTGGACTTCAGGATTTGTTACTTTACATTCATGGTGCATGCATTTCATTCATATGACATGGTACTATATGAGGCACTGACACGAGCACGGAGTATCTGCACTTACACGTATTGTTACCCTGCTATTACTTGAGGTTTGAGACTTAGTAGTGTATTATTATTATGACCTAGGATAGCGTCGTGCATTCGATTTCTTTTCTTAGATGTTTTCTACTCACGAGTTGGCAACTCACCTCCGTTGTGCCAAATTTTATTACAGGTTCGGTGTACAGGTTTCCCTGGCAGCTTGCTGGCACATTTATTCTTTCAGGGTGACTTGCACGGTAGGTTGGTTCACTTGTATCCGAACCACCATTGTACTTTTCTTCACTCATTTGTATCTAGTAAGCTCCATCAACCACATTTGTATTACTTGATAAGTTTATTGGACCAGTCTGTTATTTCGACCTTAGAGTCGCGCATGTATTATTCTGATCTGGTGGTTTTGTTTTCTTTTGAGTTTTGAGCCTCGCCCTTTGGCGTTGTATATTATTGTGTTTGTTGTGGTTGTTTCCGCCTATTGGCGTTAAGCTAGCACCCGTTTGGGGATGCTTTTTATTGTTTATTTATATTATACTTGTTGTACCCGTTTGGGGGCCAGTTTTTACAGAGGAGACTCTGCCGAAATTTTTGGTAAAATTTGCTGATGTTTTTATACTTGTTTTCTTTTCTTTTCTTCTTTTTCTTCTTTTATGGTTTAGATTTCTGGGCTTCGGCTTACTTAGGTCACGTGGCGCCTCTAGACGCTTCATACTCTAAGTGCCGGTCACGTTCCGTACTTTCGGGTCGTGACAAAGTTGGTATCAGAGCGCTAGGTTTAACCCGGTATAAGTCTAGGTGACCCTTGGTTGATGGAGTAGGCGATTTAGGTAGAGTAACGTACCGTGGGTATGGTCCGCGGCATACTTACGATACGCTACTCTGCTTAAGGAGCCTTAGGATGTACATTTGTTTGCACCGTATTTCATTCGTTCCTTTGATCTATCTTCGTCGATGTCGGAGGGTGGTTCTGTTACCACGGGCGCATGGGCAGAGGGAGCTGCGGCTCGAATGCGATAACCATTAGAGTATTGGTTATTCTTGAGGATTGAAGCATTGCTTAGCGTGCGGACGAAGGGTATTCACATGCCGTCCGGATGAAGTTAAAGGGTTTGAACGATTATCAGAAAACCATTTTCCCAAGTTTAAGGTATTCGGAAGAACATGCAGGTATTTCGATGGACCCTCTAGAAGAATGAAACCCTAACTCGACATAATGACCACGAGAACGCCATTGAACCTTAGGGTTTACGGCAGTTCCGCGGTGCCATTAGTGAGGCTTGGGTTTGCCCTTCTACGGCTGGATCATCGATGCTGGGGTATGTACCGGATATTTTTAAACTGTACTTGAGTGTTGAGCTTTCGGGGAATTATGGGATTTTGATAGATCGATCGAAAAGTTTAATGTAGTCCGGATATCAAGTGAAGGGATCGACTATGTGGGAGACTCTAGACATGAGTATTGCCGTTGGTAGCGCAGTCAGCACACCTATGAAAGAACGAGTTCGAAGCAGTCGACATCAGAGGAAAGAGGCGCACATTGACGATAGTGTTTACGATTGTGATTTAGTGATTTGAATTTCCTATTTTCGTTGATTGGATTTTTGTATTTTGAGGACTTTGTTCTACGATTGGTATTTCCTGTGTGTACCTTCATTCTATCTGTGTTTCATATATCAGTTGTATTGATGTGGTTTAGTACACAACCAGTACACTTGATTTGGTTTTATATATTTTTTTGAGATTTTTGATTTGATTTCGTGCATAGGGGTTACACGTGATTTTGACATATGTTTCGACCTAGTTTTCATGCATTTTTGTGCTGTGATTTCGATTTTGATATTCAATGTATGTTTTCGTGCACCATGTGCACCTGATTAGGGTTCTTGCGCATACTTGGCGCACTTGATGCGATTTTGTGCACACCAGATGCACTAAATCGGGGTTTTGTTCAGATTAGAATCACCTGATATTGAGTCGTGCACGCCCGTTGCACTTGACAGATGTTTTTGGTGCACACCTGTTGCACTTAGTTTTGTTGTTGTGTGTATTCGTGGTATCTGTATTTGGTTTCGATTTTAGTGCGCACCGGACGCACATGATATTTTATTGATGTGATTGGGATTGATTTCAGTTTGAGCAGTATATTTTCATAATCATTATTATTTGATTTAGTAACCAGGCGGGACGTGTATGTTAAATAAAAGATATATATATATATATATATATATATATATATAGTTATTTTTTTTAAATAAACGTCCGCTACTTATGCCGTGACACGTGCATCACACGGCAATTTTCAAAAAAGGGGTTTGCATATTTCCTTATCCGGATATTTGTACGGTTTCACTATGATGCACACTATATATAAGTTATAGATTGTTGTATATTATAATGGTTTTCATATTGGGTTATGATATTTTATTCTCGCCATAACTCCGATGATTGCGTTATGCTTGACGGAGTTGATTTTTGTTATGTGTTGATGATTTCGGAGCCCCGACGATTTGAGTGTTTTGCTAAATGTTTTAGTATTTGGAGGGGGAGTTTTAATTTAAATTCGGGGACCGAATTTCTTTAAGGGGGGAAGATTGTAACGTTTTAAAAATAATTGAATAAATAATTAAATGAATAAAATTGTTTAAGTGAATTTTATGATTTTCGGTAAAGCAAAATGTATTTTTCGTAAAATCAAACCGCAATTGTTTTTCATTATAAATTCAAAAATACCTATTTAATTATGTAATTAATAGTAAATAGTGTTTATTTAGCCACTTATAAATTTTTAGTTTAATTAAAAAAAATCCTAAATTAATTATTTTAAATATTAACATAAGCTTTATTTTTACACTAAATTAGTGTAAATTACAAATTTAAATGGTTTTAATTTGTAAAAATGAACCATGGCATGTTAGAATTTAGTATGTATCATGCAAAAATTATTTGCAAATTTTTCCTATTTTCTAGAGCTTTCTTGAGTTGCTATAGTAAACAAATAAATAAATAATTAAATAAACCATGAAAAGACCATTAAGTGATATTTCTCCTCTTGAAACTTCTACACTTTTCCTTAATCATTTCTTTCTCTCCCTCACTCCCTCAAGGCCGGCCACAACCCTCCCATGGCTGCCCCCCCATTTCCCACCTCATTTTTGCACAAAAATCCATCAAATTACATCAAAAATTCAACAAAAAATACACAAAATCCTAATCTCTTCATACCCTTTATTCTCTACCCTTTTTTATATGAATTGTGGAGTGGGAAAGCATGTATTTTGGAGGCTCATTTCTTGTTTGGATTTCACATTTTGGAGGTATAATTTTCCTTCTTTTGATTTATTGTTATTAGATGATCATTTAAGCTTAATTAGATTTAATGAATTAATTCTATGTTTTTTTTAAAATGCAAGTTAGGGTTGTAAATTCAAGTTAGGGTTTTTAATAATTAATTAGGGTTATAATAGTTAGTTTAACACTTTTATAATTGGAAAATATTGCATGGTTGTTAAATTGTAAAATTTTCATTTAAAAATTGTTTTAAATAAGGAAATTAGCTAACTAGATTTTTCTAAAATGTGTTTGTGGGTAATATAAAATTCCAATTAAAGTTGCTATCATTAGATTGTAGTTTTAGTGAGAGTATTAGCATGTAAATGGAAAGAAAAACTTAGTTTGATCACTAGATTACTTTGAGAATTGGAAAATACTAATAAAATGCTATTATTTTGTAAACTAGATTTTGAAAATTCCTAAATAAAGGAGATTAAAAATATAATTTAGTGTTTAATTAAATCATTATCATCATGAATTGTGGTTTAATACATTAATTCATGCAAAATTATGTTTTGTGATGGAATTGTGGTATTTGCTTGAAAAATGTTAAAATTGTTAAAAGTTGCAAACTAGAAATTTCAAATAAATGCAAAATTGTGTAATAAAAATATAGTAATGGTTTGTATAGTCTAGTAATGCTATTTAATGAGTTTTATGACCATTGGTTTCATTTAAATGTCAAGTTTCGATGAAAAACGGTAAATTGGCATTTTCGGGTTTTTCGAAAACGGACGATTTGATCGATTTTAGTGTTTCGATGAAATTGATCATGTTTTAAAATATAAGTAATGTGTTTTAAAACTACAAGTTGTTTGATGATGTTATCTCGATCCATCGGAGTTTCTACGCCGATATCGAGCGGTATTTGGTTCTTTTGCGTGGACGGGACATAGGTTTTAACCTGTGCTTGTTCCTTGTATCGTTTGACTTTTGTATGTGATTCGGTTTACGATAATATTTATATGTTTGCGTTTAGGTACCCTTCAAGTGGACTGCGGGCGATGAAGAGGAGGATGGCGACACCGTCGTCGGCAGACATGGACCAGGTGAGTAGATGTATATCTACGGGGGGAAGTCGGGTGGATGGCGTTTAGCACCCCGCAACGTAGAATAGGAATGCTACTTATTGACATTAGGAAATCAGATGTGACCCTAGTTGGACCCTAGTATTGACCCTAGGCTGGACTAGACTGATTTAGGAAAACCATATCCGAGAATGAGTACCTTGGAAGAGGTTCGTAGGTTTCAGATAGAAACACACCCACGCACACACACTGAAACTCGACATGGGGTATACGTGTATATGTATATATATAGAACGAGGTATAGGTATATACATATATATACACCACGCATATGTGATTCATTGATGTGATATGATATCCGAGATATGATGAAACAATGTAGCGGGGCTTGATGCCGTAATTCTTGGCTATACAGTCGTATTAAAGTGTTAGCGGATCATTAGAGAATGAGATAATGAACATGAATATATATAAATCATAAAGAGTGGTGGTGATATTGATGTGCATGGGACGCTAGAATAGTACCCAGACTGTAACTTGTGACTGATCACGATATGATATATGTATAACTTGATTACGACATTATATTGGTGTGACCTGATGCCGATATCATATAAGTATGACTTAATCACAATATGATACATATGACATGATATTTCTGAGGATAAACTAATGATGCTTATCATGATGGCAATGATATATGATTGATGTATGCGATCACAATTTAGAACCTTGATCATGAGATGTGTTGATGATGACCCATTACTAATAATGAGACACATAGGAGATACTCGACCCGTACCCCGATATAGGGATACCGTACGATGGATTTTACCGTACGAGGCTTAGATATGATGATTGAATCGCACTCTTGATTCGAGGAAGCCGTACTACGTACGCGACGCTATTGAGGCGGGATCGCCGACTATTAGAGATATTGGTTCAGACCTTAGGTAGATGCTTGTTTCTTATTGACTAGTTTCTTAGGTTAGTTCCTTAGGATATTAGATGGACACTGGTTTAGGTTCGACTCACATAGTGGTAGTTGTACTCGTATCTCGCAGAGGAGTGGATAATGCACACCTGTATTTACATTCGTACTGTAATCATCATAGTGCATGTTCTTTTATATGTTGCTATAATCAGTATAAACTTTACCTGTTAGGACACCAGCACTATTACCGGTGATGCGCATATTCCACGCACACTTATTTGCCGGCTCACACACATCATCATCGGTAATTGCTATGTCACGTACACTTTAGATCATATTGTCTTTTATGGATAGAATCAGTTAGCAACTAGACAGATATAATATTTTGATTATTCTCTGACATTAGTATAAGACATGATATTTATTACTTAGACATTCATGCATTCATATTTCATGTTATCGCACAGTAGTATGGGCATATGCTGACACTTATCATATACTTACTCATGATTTTGAGATTTGGATTTCTATGAGATTTCTGGATTTTTGGGGAAAAACCGCAAAAATATATAAAAACTTCTCTCTCTCTCCTCTTCTTTTTTTTAAATAAGATGCGGTTTTCTCGTGATGTATGTGTCGTCCTCCATGAGTATTTCATGTTTTCTGTTGGATTTCGAGACCCGATTCGAGGAGTGGATGAACCGTCTCGGGTACATGGTGGGCCCGGTATGGTACCCCGGGGCAAGAAGATCGAGTTGTAGACGATGAGCCTGGCAGGGGAAGACTACCTACCGGTGATGTCTGGCGCGGCGGATATCCGGAGGATACCGACCGTTGTCGTGAGATTTGATGATATGGGCCGATCCGGATTGACGGAGCCCGAGATATTGAGACTTGAGATTACCTGTGTTGTGTCGATGCTTGACACGGATTTCCATGGATTTCATTGTTGAGATTTCAGATTCTTATACGCATTCTACTATGATAACAGCTAAAGATTTCTTATACATATATATCTGGACTTCAGGATTTGTTACTTTACATTCATGGTGCATGCATTTCATTCATATGACATGGTACTATATGAGGCACTGACACGAGCACGGAGTATCTGCACTTACACATATTGTTACCCTGCTATTACTTGAGGTTTGAGACTTAGTAGTGTATTATTATTATGACCTAGGATAGCGTCGTGCATTCGATTTCTTTTCGTAGATGTCTTCTACTCACGAGTTGGCAACTCACCCCCGTTGTGCCAAATTTTATTACAGGTTCGGTGTACAGGTTTCCCTGGCAGCTTGCTGGCACATTTATTCTTTCAGGGTGACTTGCACGGTAGGTTGGTTCACTTGTATCCGAACCACCATTGTACTTTTATTCACTCATTTGTATCTAGTAAGCTCCATCAACCACATTTGTATTACTTGATAAGTTTATTGGACCAGTCTGTTATTTCGACCTTAGAGTCGCGCATGTATTATTCTGATCAGGTGGTTTTGTTTTCTTTTGAGTTTTGAGCCTCGCCCTTTGGCGTTGTATATTATTGTGTTTGTTGTGGTTGTTTCCGCCTGTTGGCGTTAAGCTAGCACCCGTTTGGGGATGCTTTTTATTGTTTATTCATATTATACTTGTTGTACCCATTTGGGGGCCAGTTTTTACAGAGGAGACTCTGCCGAAATTTTTGGTAAAATTTGCTGATGTTTTTATACTTGTTATCTTTTCTTTTCTTCTTTTTCTTCTTTTATGGTTTAGATTTCTGGGCTTCGGCTTACTTAGGTCACGTGGCGCCTCTAGACGCTTCGTAATCTAAGTGTCGGTCACGTTCCGTACTTTCGGGTCGTGACATCCGGGAATCTGGAAAATCAATTTCTTTGCCCTACAATCAATGTGAGCATGGAAAGTGCCGAGAAAATCCATTCCCAAGACAACTTCATAACTGGCGGTATCGATCACCAAGAAATCTGCAAAACATGAACTGGTAAGCAATGAAACTGAAAGAACCAAGGATATTTCACGACCATGAATCAAGGAAATGTATCAAGACCAGGACTCCAAGTTACTTAAATAGAGTACCGCATTGTAACCATGCTGCAGTTCATGGGTACAATCACATAACTCCGTTCAAGTCGCCAAATCCTAGTATCAGAATCGAATGAATAGGAAAGGAGAAACAATAGAACCAAAAGGTTTCAAGCCGAGATGCAAAGTTGTTTGCATATCATCAAGGCAAGGGTCAAGAGAAAGATAAGATTCAAGAATCATGATAACAATGTGGCAGGACATGTTCCTAATTACGGGTTTCCTGCTTCGTGTATTGGGTTCAATACCCAACTACAAAAAGAATCAACCCGATAACCTAAATCCTATGGCTCTGATACCAAACAAACCCTGTCACGCCCCGCTTCCCAGAGTGCGCTAAGATAAGCACGTGACAGAGCCAACCATGCTACCTGTGGATAAGAAACATCCCTCCACCGTCATATTACGGCTGTCTAGAAATATCAAGAACAGGAAAATAAAATAAACTATCTAGTACATGTCCATGAGCCAAAATAAACGAGTCAAGAAATAATATGCGGAAGCAATAAATCCAAAGAGAAAAAACATATGGAAAGTAAAATATAACTAAACTGGATACTAACTGGATCAACACTGCTCGGCCTAACTGCGGAAGTACTCCTGATCAGCCTGCGACAAGGGTAGAGGATCTGGGCCATGCAAAACCTAGACGTCAGTGTGTCATAATATCAACAATAACATAATCAGGGGGTAGCAAGACATACAGGCATGAGTATGAACAATAATAAAAGTATAACAGTAACACGAATAAGAAACAGTGAAGGGTATAAGCACATGTGACGTGCGGTGAGTAATCTGAACTAAACTACTGGGTTATCTATTCTAAAGTCTTAGGAATCAATTTAATGAATCGTCGATGTAACTCAATAGTATCCCGTGCATGCCCGGGACCACGGTCAAGACTCTCGGGCTGAATCCGAGACGTGCCGCTAGGCAGTAAACAGGTAACATGTACAGATAAATGAGGTCAGCAGAATCATCCCGGGGCTGGCCTAGCCCGTAAAACTGATCAGTATAAGCATCGAACTGTCGAGTTACAAGTCAGGTTTCATCATCGATTTCCCCATACCCCCAAGTTTTGTGTTCAAGTCAGGTATTGATAAATCTGAAGCTAATGCCAACACAGGATCAAGCAGGAACATGTTTGTCTATACAGACAACAGGATATGTCCATCGGGACAACATGTCAGGATTGTCGGCATTAGAAACAGGATCAGGTAACATGTCAAGTAGTGATATATCAGGTCATGTCAGGTAGTGTACATGTATCAAGTCATGTCAAGTAGTGTTGTATCAGGTCATGTCAAGTAGTGCACAGGTGTTAAACGGGTGCTCATAATCAAACTGTAGCTAGTATTGAATCAAGGTGAAAGTACGGATGTACAATAAAAGCATGGATGCACAAATATCGATAAGGGGTCACATCATGACTAAGTAGGATGAACAATTATCAATCATGGTGCACTAATACAATATTAACATGAAATAATTTGGTCTCTGCGTGCAACTAGATATGTAATAAACCGTACGGATACAGACGAATACTATAAAACTGTAAATCGGTAAAATTTGCTGAATATTAAAACACAAGCCCTATTATTTATTAAATAGATATTGATATAATAATATTAACATGGATAACATATTCAAACCGATTAATAACTATAAAAGTGGTATTGATTAACCATGCACAAGAAAGTTCCGTTCAGAAATTCAGCGTCACCATGATTTGTAAAATAGCTTAAAAATAACAAACGTTCTCCAAAAGGGACGTGTATTATGCCAAAACAAAAATAATTGAATAAGGTTTATATTTTTATAAGTTGAAGTATCTCAGCTTGTTCCTACAAAAATCTATGAACATTCGAAATTGAAAGTTTGCTGCTGGAATTTCCCTGGACAGCAGTTTAGAGATATTTTCATTTGCATTGTACTTTATTTAAAAGATTTATTTTGCAAGTAAATATTTCATAGAGTTATAGTATTCTGAGTTAGCTTCGTAACGAACTAAAGAACGTATACTAATAATTTTTCTATGATTTATAATGAATTTTATAAGGTAAGGTGTACAGTAAATTTTAGATTTGTCGTATCGGCTTTGCAACGACGTTTCATATGTAAACTATAATATTTTCAAACTATACTTTGTATAACATTATAAAATGCAGATTATAAACTAATTAAAGATAATAATAAAAAATATTACGACGATATATATTTTAAATGATATGGATACAAACGGGTATCCGAAAACAGTAAAACTTTAATATGGATGTATAGTGCAATCAACATGTGATATTTTTATTCATATGCATGCAAAATAAGATACATAGCAGGTAGAAAGATGAATTAGTATGCGACTAGATATGTAAATAGTGATATGGATGCATACGGATGTTCGAAGACAATAAAACTGTAAAATGGTAATGTGGGATGCATAACTAAATATTATGTGATGTTATTATTCAAATGGGTGCAATATATTGTAGTCTAGCATGTAACAAGATAAATTTGCATGCACTAGATACGAAATAAATTGTACGGATGCAAACGGACGTCGTGAAAATGTAAAACTATAACATGGAATGCATGATTTAAAATATAAGTGTTATATTTATTCAAATAGATGTAAATACAGTAACATAGCATGTAGCAAGATAAACTTGCCTCGATCGAATCATGCGACGGATACGCACGGCACGTCCGACGTCGGTAAATCGTCGCAACACACACGCGGTACGCAGGACGGGTCCAGGCAAGGCAAGAGGGTGATCACACAGGAAAGATACGTTCACTGGATCACTCGGATCGTCAGCGACGAGCACGGCTCCGGCAGTGATCACCGGAATCAAGAAACAAGATCAAGAAAAAGAAAGAAGAAAGAAGAAGAAGTAAGAAGAAGAGACTGTGTATTAAATAAGGAAGAAAATAAATAAATAAATAAAATATATATAAATATATATATGTAGAGGAGAGAGAGAGAGAGAGAAAGAGGTTGTTAGTTTGTTAGGAAATTAGTTTAGATTTAAATTTAAAAAAATCTTTTATTAGTTAACTAAATTTTAATTTGTATCAGTTTATAAAATTAATATTATATAAATAAAATTTGATATTCTGGTAAATACAAATATAGTCCAAAACATGCCCGGGTCAGGTCTAAATTTCAGTTTTAAAATAAGAAAAATATACATGTCCACCAAAATTAAAGTTGGATATCCGGGTGACGAAAAATGCATAACACCAAGAACGGATGCACGCACGTGCACGCAGTGTTAGTGTATATGCCCTAGAGGCCATTATTGTATCATACTAGTTTGTATATTACATAATGGAAGCTTGGGATATTCACCTTGTATAGACAATCTTGCTCAATATAGTAATATGCTACATGGTTTGTTTCTATTTTAATGTGTACATGTGTTTATTTTAGTATATCACCTATACACATTAGTGGAGCCCTTAGGATCTTTGCTTGATTACCAGCGTTGTGATGGCAGTCACACTAGTGGGGGTAGGGTAATGCACAAGCACATCCTTATGCAGGTCCCTAGTCGTAGGACTATCGAGACAGGGCATCGATACTCCGGAGTAGACTAGCGTATGTGCTTCTCATCCCAGTGTAGGAGACGGTCTGTCCCACAGCCTTCAGTACGTCGTACTTGAGATAGTATGCGGGTGCTCGTTAGGTTACGAGTACACTGGACAGGACTCGTCGGGAACAGTTGGTTGGTACTATACCTATCGTCAGTTATCAGTTCCCAGGTGTCATGAGTACAGCTTAGTCCGCTGACATGACACTGTCACTTCGCCTCGAGTGTGTTCCCACTGTACTTAGATTACTACCCTACCACGGCTCAAAGGAGTCGTGCAAACAGGTAGTTGTTGGGTGCAGTCCCGAAGCACTTGGAGGCAGTGACGGTTAGACAGGATTCGTCTCTCCCGGTATTAGGGGTTGACATCGCGCTGTATCTAGGAGATCCATTACGCGAGTAGTCCCTGGCCAGGGCAAGCGAGATATACTGGTAGGTTTCCAGTGTTATCTCAGGGTGTTCTGGGCTACACTCCGACACGACTTTGTACCGCTAGTAGGGGACTGACGTTTACCGCCCCCTAGGCCCGCCATGCGATGTACCAGACGAATAGACCGGACTGTATGGAGATTATCACATTCAGGATCAGTAGGAGTTCATATGGGTTTCACCTCGTCCGTCTTCTTGTCGGTATCTACCTGGGGACCGTTAAGCACAGCTTGTGCTGCTTGCGGTCTGTGGTTAAACCCACTGCCAGCGTAGTGTCGAGTCTTTAGAGTCCCACACAGAAAGCTATTCGCCTTTAAGCAAAAGAGTAGAGGTCGCATGGTTTTGCGACAGGTCGCATGGTTTTGCGACAGGTCGCATGGTTTAGCGACAGGGTCCGGTCACATCCGTGCACTTGTGCACGTTTAGTGTCCGGGCAGTTAACACTAGCGGGCTTTGGTTTAAGCCAGATCCTAGTATACGTTTTTGGATTGGTTTTATCTCGTTTGTATTCGTGTTCCTCGGAACACGGATGCGGGTGTGTATGCACAGTTGACAGAGAGACAGAGGCGGAGGATTCTCATTAGGGTTGTTGACTATTGACTTTTTGCTAAACCCTAATGAGAATAAGAAATATGATTAACAATAATATTAATTAAGTATTATTGTGACATGGTTGTTGAGGGGTTGACTTTGTTGACTTGTTGACCGGTTGACTAGGTTGGACTAGTTGACCATCATCATGACAATGGCTATCATTCATGGCAAAGACTTTTGCTTGCTTGTTTCTTTTTGCAAAATGAGTGCATGAAATGATATAGCCATTTTGACTTGAACCATCACATAATACTTGATTACTATTATTTGTTATGATGGTTTTAGATTATGAGAGCTTGGATGGCAAAAGTCTTACTCATTCTCTCATTTGCTTTCTCTCTCTTGCTTGAGCTCTCCCTCTTGCTCTTCCTCTTGCTCTCTCTCTAGCTCAAGGCAACTCCCTCTCATGAGTTGAGAAACATTGCCTTAGAGATAAAAGAAAACCCATATCACTTCTCTACTCATCCTAGTTTACAAGGTTTAGCAAACCAAGTGTTCTAGTTTCTTCAAGTTCGAAGAAGATGCCAAAGGTAGAAGATTTCAGGTGGATCCATCTTCGGCCCAAGGAGACGACGAGATGAGGCCGATCCGTACACCGCAAAGAGTTGAAGACGAAGGAGTTCAAGAAAGGTATAACCCCCTAACCGAGTAGGTAAATCTCAAGTTAGGTTGTTAGGTAGTTGTTTAACAAAGATCCGTATTTTGAGTCCATGTTACCACCTCTTGAAAAATCATTTTTCATCATTTCCGCAAGCCCGTAAGTACCAGGAGAGGTAACGTGGACTTACAGTTGTATCAGAGCCAGGTTAAACACTATCTAACATGTTAGCAAATTAACTAGAAATTCGATCGGAGAAAAAGTCGCGAAATACGCCCGAAATGCCTACTTTCTGCCGAATTTTTTTTTGTTCCAAAAAATGATAAATCTTATCTTAAAATTCGGCTCAGGGTTTTTAGAAGAAACTGTAGAAAAATGGCTCACTGAACCGATCAACGCGCCGCAGTACCGCCGCGGGAGCTTGCTCCCGCCGCGGATCCGCGGCCGAGTTGACTCGGCCGTAGGCGATTTTTCTCACAGTTTGTTCAGTGGGGTATTTTGGGATTTTTACAATATGATTTTTCTGCCCAGATTTTCCAGGAAGCAAAATTTGTTTTTGGGGCTTAAAAATCCGTATTTTGATCGAAATTCTAAAGACTTAAGCTGACGGGTATATATCTGTGATGTGTTATATGTATTGAACGTCCGCTAATCGCTATACGTCGATTAGTGGGGGTTATACATATCTGTGATCTGTAATGTTGATGGTATGTGTATATGAATTCATTGGATTTTCGCAGATGAATAGCCGGGGGTTGTGAGATGAGAGTTTTTCCTTTTATCTTTCAATTCATGTAAATTTTTAATTGATGTAATATTATTTTATGGCCGCACAACCGAGATGGGGTTGTAGCCGTCATTGTATAATTTCTTTTACTGTTTTTTGCTCCTCGGATAGACCCAAGGTGGGGTGCACAAACTACCGGGTATCTCGAAGTCCCGAGTGGCCTACTCACGTCGTTGAGGGAGGTTGCTCCGCTGCGGATATTTGGCGGGTAGTTTGCCTCACCCGTTGGGGTCTATGGTGGGGTATTGGCTATTCACCGCGACCGTGTAATCCGCTCTTCGTTACAGGCTCGTACGGATTGCGGATTCCTAGTATATCCAATGTGTTCATCTGTGATCTGAAATAGCTATCATTGCATGTGACAAATGTGTATATCTATATATGATATTATTTAGACGTTGCTTATTTTTTGCATCCGCGCTAGTCCAGCCCCCGCTCTGTCGTTAGTTAAGTAACCTAACGGGTAATGATGGGGCCCCGTGGCGAATGTGGATGGCATAAGCGTATGTCATATTTTCGTTGTTTTCTGCAATGGTAGGATTAAATGATGGGACGCATTAAAATTAATGCAAGAAAAATAAACCAAGTAAAAGTCGTTGGAATACTTTCAAAACCACTCGGTTTCTTTTCAAAAAGAACTTTTAAACGCGGAGCTTAAGCCACTCCTTTTAAAATCTATCTCGTTCCATCGATTATATCAAGTTCACTACGTTCACGGTTTTGCCAAAACCATTCGTAGCCCTCCGTCGTTTCACATGAATGGTCATTAAGTATTCAGGCTATGTTTGTTAGCCAAAGTCAAGGCATAGTGATTGGTAGCTATTGGGTATTCATGTGCAGCATAGATAGATGTGTTGGTTTGGGGTAGTCGTTCTACTATTTTGGCCAAAGTTAAGGGTATGTGCGGGTGGCCTCAAATTAACCTGGAGAATGACGGGTAGAACTTGACATGTGACTTATGATATTTTGGCCAAAGTCAAGGTCATAAGAGCATGGGGCAAAAATCCACATCGGGAGTTTCAAAAGAACTGAAACTTGCTAGCACTGCATACCATTTGGAGTGTGATGATTCTGGTAAGATTCCTTCAGTTTTGTCAAGCGATGATATTTGGATCCCGATTCTACTGTGTGTATATGCTACTCCTCGGGAAATTTATCACTTAACGATCTATGCTATAAACCAAGTAGGTGTCTAGAAAGGTGTTAGCGGGGCTACGCCCCCAGGGAAAAGAGGTTATTTAATTAAAGAACTTCGCGAAAGCGTTGGAAAACCTCCCTCGAAGTACCGACACCAGTCTTGCCGAACGGTTAAGCAAGTATTGTACGGTGAGATTGATCCTGACTAATTCTTCCTTTTTGGTTTGTGGAGGGATTCGAGAGACAGTGGGAGCCATCCTGTTTAGACAAATTAAAAACCACTCTAAACTTGCAAGAGCATCATGCTAAAGTGTTTCTTCTCTCTCTCCTAATTGCAGCGACCAAACATCATGACCAGACTTAAGTTACTACTAGATAAAAACATACCGACAGGGCCAAACTATAAAGATTGGCTCAGGAATGTCAAAATGGCAATCACTTATGACAAGTTGGGGTATCTCCTTACCACCAAAGCTCCCCCTGTCCCAGGTCCCAAAACCAGCGTCGCGGATAGGGAAATCCATAAGACCTGGGAAATCGATTGTGCGAAGGCCAAGTGCCTCGTGCTTGCCTCTATGGACAATGAACATCAGAGGAGGCACGAGAATATGGATCTCGAATCCATATTTCTCCATCCAAAAGAACAGTATGGAGAGCAATCTCGTATCGCCAGATACGAAGTGTCGAAAAAGCTGTTTTCGGCAAGGTTGGCCGTCGGATCATCGGTAGCGGAACACATGCTTCGCGGACCTTGGGACCACGTTAGAGAACGAGCTCTATACGGACTTGATTCTCCAGTCCCTTCCTTCCACTTACGCCCAGTTTATCCTGAACTTCAACTTGCAAGAAAAAGAAGTTGAACTTTCAGAACTCCTCAACATGCTGAGGAGTGCAGAGGGCACCCTACCGAATGGTAGGGAAACATCCACTTTGTTTGTAGGAGGATCTTCCTCTTCTAGGTCCAAGGCGAAAGCCAAGGGAAAGAAGAAGAAAGTGTAAGTCCACGTTGCTTATCCCGGTTCTTACGGGGAGGCGGAAACAGCAAAAAATAATTTTTGGCGCAAAGGCAACATGGACTAAAAGCCGGATCTTTGCTAAACTAGAAACTAGCAAACTACAAGAGGCGTTAACTACTATGCCGTAGAAATTATACCTCACGAAACCGGTCCTTCGGGTCTTCTCTCCGCTGTCCTGCTCATCCATCCATGCTCTGAGGGTCGATCCGGATCGTGGTCACTTCCGCGGCCTTCTTGAGTCGAAGACGATCCACCCGAGAGATCTACACCGAGCTCCACCTCGAGCCGAGGCAACTAGGGCAACAAGATCGCTAGTCTTGAAGTCCTAGGTTATATAGAAGAGGTTGATGGAAGTATTTGTCTATGTGGATTCTTTTTCTCTCAACACATGAGATCAAAAGAATATTTCAAGAGGAGGAAGATGAAGGAGATCAAGCAACCATGGAGCTCTCTTTCTTTCTTCTCACTTGTAAGAGAGAGAATGAGAAAAGAGAAAAGAAAATTTTCAACTAAAGAAAAAAGGCACCATGGTTGCAATAATACTAAACAACATCATTACAAATCCTATCATGATAAAGTTGATGGCTATATTGACATGACCATTATCATAATCCAAAATGAAAAAGAAAACCAAGGAAGAGTATAGACCTTTCATGAAAGTCAAGGTCAACTTTGGTCAACGGGTCAACAAAGTCAAGAGTGGTCAAGGTGGTCAAATGGTCAAAGCAATTAGCCATCATAAAATTATCACTGAAAAGATTAGTAAGTAATGTCTCCGGCTCATAATGGTTTTGAACCGAACGAATTTCCAAAACCCTAATGAGCCTGCCACATAGCGGTTTTGGCCGAACCATCTGCCAAAACCCTAATGGGGCACCTCCCCCTTCATCACTCCTCAAAACTGTGCATACACACCCGCATCCGCATTCCGTAGAATGAGAATGCACAGAAGACAAAACGAATCCATCCATGCAATACTAGGATCCGGCTTAAACCAAAGCCCACTAGTATTGCCTGCCCGAACAGCATACGCACACAAGTGCACGTAAGTGATCACAGCCCTGCCGTAAAACCATACGGCCTCTACACGTTTCGCTCAGTGCAGGGAAACTCTCCGTGTGGGACTCTAAAGACTCGACACTACGCTGGCAGTGAGTTTAACCACAGACCGCAAGCGGCACTAGCTATACGTAACGGTCCCCAGGTAGATGTCGATAAGAAGGCCGATGAGGTAAACTCATCCGAACTCCTACTGAGCCTGTATGTGACAATCTCCGTACAGTCCGGTCTGTTCGTCTGATACATCGCATGGCGGGCCTAGGGGGCGGTAAACGTCAGTCCCCTAATAGCGGTACAAGTCGTTGTTGGAGATAGTGCCCTCAGAGTCAATTATTAGGTCACAGGTACGTGATTGCAATGATTGAGGGAGGACCTATCCCGGGACGACAGTCTTACTCGAGATGATAGTTTGCTATCTGGTTTACCTTTATCATCGTGTACTGCTTTAGGCGACCTGACATGTCGCTATTGCACGTTGATAGAGCCCCTAGGATTCTTGCTTGACTGCCAGCAGTATGAGGGCGATCATATAAGTGAGAGCTGGAGTCTATAAGCACATCCTTAAAAGGTCCCTAGTCGTAGGAGTTTCGAGACAGGGCATCGAAACTCCAGAGTAGACTAGTGTATACAGTCAAGACCCCGACGAGGGGCGGTGGCCGGTCTCACAAGCCACTGGTGTCAGTTGGTTCACCTAAGATGTATACAGGTGCTCATTGGGTTATGAGTACACCGGACAGGACTCGCCGGGAACATGCTAGTTGGTCTTATACCTGACGTCAGATAGCAGTTCCCAGGTGACATGTGTACAGGTTAGTTCATCGACCTGGGGATCGTCATTTGTCTCGTGTGAGTTCCCACTGTGCTTTGATTACTACCCTACCACGGCTCAAAGGAGTCGTGCAAACAGGTTTTAGTTGGGTACAGTCCCGAGCCACATGGAGGCAGTGAGCGGATCTTCGGGGGTTTCGTCTCTCCCGGTATTGGGGGTGAGGTCGCGCTGTGTCTAGGAGAGCCATTACACGAAGACCTTGGCCAAGGCAGGAGATTTACTGGTAGGTATTCCAGTAGTATCTCAGGGTGTTCTGGGCTACACTCCGACACGACTTGTACCGCTTTTGGGGGTCTGACTTTTACCAACCCCCTAGGCCCGCCATGCGATGCTCATAGACGAACGGACCGGACTGTACGGATATTGTCACTGACAGGCTCAGTTGGGTGTCGGGGTGAGCTTCCTCATCGACGTCCCTTTTTGGTCAATAGCTGGTGGCCCGTCACGTATTGGCTTATACCTCTGACGTGCTAGTGGTTAAATCCACAGCCATAGTATTGACGAGTCTTTAGAGTCCACCACACTTTCAGTTACTCAAGTTTCGGGCGAAACGCTGTAGAGGCCGTATGGAGATATGGCAGGGTCCGATCAGATACGTGCGGTATTGCACGGATCAGGATCGGACGGTTTGTACTAGTAGCTGTATAGATATATGGCAGGGTTCGATCAGATACGTGCGGTATTGCACGGATCAGGATCGAACGGATATTACTAGCCGGCTTTGGTTTAAGCCGGTCCTAGTTTAGTACAGTGTAGATTCTGTCTCATTGCATTTGTATCCGGACGGAATACAGATGCGGGTGTGTATGCACAGTATGGGGTTTTCCTGTAATTTATTACGGGACCAGTTTTCTGGGGTTGCCAGTTTGCTTTCCGTTCCGGCCGGTTTTCCTTTGTTCTTTCCCGGCCGGACTTTTCCGATGGAGGGGGTTATTTGCAATTGTGCAAATAACTTTAGTGGAGGGGTTTTCTTGCATAATGATTGATTATGATAGCTTTCTTATCTTTCCTCCATGCTTGCTTTTATGAGATTTGATATGAGTATGGGTTGAATAGTGTGTAAGCATGGTGTATGTTTTGGATATGGTCACTCTCCTCCTTTTCCTACACTCACTCTCCTTCATTGTTTTTAGTATGGTTGATTTCCTTTTTTACACCATCATTCTCATCTCCTTTTAGTGTGGCCGGCCTCATCTTGGAGTGGGAGAGAGAGGAGTTCATTTTTTGGATGAGAGATTAATTCACATATCATTTCAATGCTTGCAAAATTCTTCACTTCATTCCAAAGTCCATTCATGTTTCCTCCATCCAAAGGCAACAAACCCCAAAGAGACATACTCTACACTACACTTCCTACAGCATATCTTGGGCACGTCGAGTAGCCGGCTTCGTGCCCGAGTTGCCTCGGCATTGAGGTGGGAGCCCGTAAACAAAGTAGGCTATGTGGTGCACTTCCGGCGACGATGAGGAGACGGGACTTTTCCGCAGGAGATCCGGACGATGGCGAGAAGACCGGAGGACTTGGATCGTCGGTATATCTCTAACCCGTATTCTTGTTAGCTTAGACTTGTTAATGGTTACGATCCGGAGTTTAGTGCGCGGTGGTGCCGGTTTGCAAAGTCCGCAAAATTTAAGTTATTCACCGTTTCCGCATTCCGGCGTCGGATTGACGGCCGGGGCGCCGCCGTGCACTTACAGTGGTATCAGAGACTCGCCATTAACTTCGTCTAGCTTTTGTGTAATGTGTTTTACGTTTCCGATCGAACAAAATCCCGAAAACCCGTATTTTGTGCACATCAGTTTCTGTCGAATTTTTTTTAAGTCCAAAAATTTTTCTGGTTGTCTCAGTGTGATGTGCAGGGAATTATAAGGTTACTGTAAAAATTTGGTACCCCGATCTCACTATTCCGCCGCGGAAGCGCCGCGAAACCCCACCTCGTGCGGCGCTTCCGCCGCGGATTTTACTATTCACCCCCCCAAATTTTTCCAGTATTTTCCTGAGTTGAAAATGTGGGTTTTGGGATATTAAAGTTGGGCCAATTATTTCTGTGTGTGCTACAGTTTTCTTTGGGGCCCAGTTGTTAATTGTTTGATCAATCGGAATATTTTAAAACACATTTTTCACAGTATTTACATTATATCTGCGACCGTGAATGTCACTCGATCGGTAAATCCTGTCTAACTGCTATAGCCCGGTTAGACGGATTTGCGAACGTGACTTTCACGTTGATGTTCTATGTTTATGCTGTGATGTTGCGGATCGGTCGTGGGGATAGCCTGGATGCAATGCTAGTACAGTGTTGTTGTATTATGTACATTTGATATTGCGGGGCGAGCGTCCGACATGTGGACTGCCGTCACTGCCTGTCTGTATTATTCTTTTGGGGCACGACCTGGTTGCGGTCGATGTACCCGGTGTATGTATATTTTACTTTCTGTACTAGGATTACCCCGCGGTGGGGTGCACGGATAGCCGGGTTCTAGAGGGCAACAAGCCCGCATCTCATGGCATTGAGACGGAGGGGGCTTCACTATGGGACTGGCGGGCTATTCGCCGCACTCGTAGGGGGTACAGGTTGACCCAGGAGGGGTGCCCAAGTTGCCGGATTCCGTGGAGTGCTGGGTGGTCCATTCACGGAGCTGAAGGGGGCTGCCTCGCTTCAGGTTTTGGCGGGTAACTTGCCGCGCCCGTAGGGGTCTAGGATTTCATTGCACAGGCTATCCACACGACCAGGGGAACGTCGGGTTTCAGTAGTGGCTCTATGAAACCCGGGGATCCCAGATATCTGTATTGTTCTGTGATGCTGTACATTTCTGTGATGTTGCATTTTATTCACGCCTTGAGCGAATATAATATATTGGTATATATATTAGTAGATGTTGTATATGTTTTTCATCCGCGCTAGTCCAGTCCCCGCTCTGTCGTTAGTAAGCTAACCTAACGAGTGATGACGGGACCCAGTGGCGAATGCGGATGGCATATACGTACGTCAGTATATTTTCGTTCTTTGTGGTGTGATCAATTGATGGGACTGCGTTGATTCGGATCAATGCAAGTTAAACAAACCTAATCTGATGTTGTTGGAACACTTTTCAAAAAGCTGTTATTGCAAGGACGTTCACTTTTGTTTTGCATCGTGGTATTCATTTGGAATATCCTGCTCCTCAGTCGATGAGGCAAGGGCCGAGATCCCTTCACCGGGAGTGACCCCTTGGACAGAAGTTTGCATCAGGGCATTAACTTCACTATAGCCGATTACTTTTGCTTTGCATCGTGGTATTCATTTGGAATATCCTGCACCCCATTCTACGGGGAAAGAGCCGAGATCCCTTCACCGGGAGTGACCTCTTTAGTAAAGGTTTTCGTCACTATATTTTCTAAAAAGCTATCCGTTCCTTCAACGATATCAAGTTCATTACGTTAAAGGTTTTCGCCAGAAACCATTCGTAGCCCTCCGTCGTTTCAGACGGGTAGCACGTAGTATTCATGCTATGTTTGTTGACCTTCGTCAAGGCATAGTGCATGGTAGCTGCTTGTTACCTTTCTGCTGCATAGGTAGATGCGTTGGTTTGGGACAGTCGTATAGCCTTGTTGACCTTCGTCAAGGGCTTGTACGGGTGGATTCAAATTAACCTGGATAATGACGGGTAGAACTTGACATGTGACTTATGATTTGTTGACCTTCGCCAAGGTCATAAGAGCATGGGGCAGAAATCACATCGGGAGTTTTAAAAGAACTGAAACTTGCCAGATATGCGCATACCTTCTGGAGTGTGATACCGTGAGCGGATTCCGTCACGTTATCGTGCGATGAGAGTTGGATCCCGATTCCCACTGATGAGTTGGTTTACTCCTCGGGTGTTCCCGACTAATTCTTCTTTCAGGTTTGGAGGAGAATTTGAGGTACAGTGGGAGGTTTCCAGATTAGATAAATTGGTAACCATTCTGATCTAGGTTAGAGTGCACGCTGAGTGTTTCTTTTCTCTCTCTCTTTGGCAGCGACCATTGACCCGACCCTAAAACTATGACTCAGTGACCAAGTTGACCGAACCTTCTTAACACTGGTTTTTGGATTGTCAGAGTTGCAAACCTCATTGCCACTCCTGCTTTTACCCTTTTCTCCAGGACACCCCGTTTTACTACGAACGTCCACTTCCATTGGACAAAACCATCGTATGGTTAGATACGAACTCGAAGGAATTTATTCGAGGATGGTTTCCGGTTCTGGAGAAAACGGATAGGATTATTCAGTTGTCTTTTCTTTTCACCCTCTCTCAGGTTGCGAGTACTCCTTAGTTTAGGAGTAGTACACCTATTATGCAAATTGGATAGTCTTCTTCCAAACCATAGGCTGGTGCCGACCGGTAGGGAATGAAGAAAACCAGTTAGCCTAAGCGGTGTACAGAAGGTATTAAGTTCAGACAAAGCAAGGGATTAGTAAGAGGGCAAAGTAAATTGCGACTGCTATTCACGACCAAACCAAGTATTTCTTCGCCAATCCTAAATCACCTTTGTATTTCTCCAGGACACTCCGTATCACTACGAAGATCCCATTTTATTGGATAATCCATCGTATGGTTATATACGAACTCGAAAGGAACTTATTCCAGTTCGGGGATGGATCCTGGTTCAGGAGAAATAGGAATAAAGTACATTCAGGTGTCTTTTATCTTCACCCTCTCTCGCAATGCGAGTGCTCCTAGGATTAGGACAGTACACCCTTTATGCTTTTTGGATAGTCTTCTTCCAAACCATAGGCTGGTGCCGAACGGTAGGGAAGGAAGAAAACCATTTGGCCTAAAGGGGTGTACAGAAGGTAAAGACTAAAGACATATGAAGGGATTTGGAGAGGTGGCAAAGAACTATACGGTTACAGTCGTGAATCTGGAAGAGGCATTACTAAGAATACCGGGATACCCCAACGAAACATTTCGATGTTTCAGTTTCACAGTGTACTGTTAATGGAAAACTGATTTCCCGATTAGATACTTACTCCAGGGTATGTATTTACCAGGTATGATTCTCACATCTGTATGGTTTTACAGATGATGAGTGGGAGTAAGTTATTGGGAATTAGGTGATCATACTCATTATATCGGGATTCGTTGGAATCGGTGATATTTGAGGAGATCACCTGGGCTGTTTGCCGGTCGGCAAATATTTGGTTTTGAATATCCGCTGTTGTGCACCAATTTCAAATTGATATATCTGTACGTCTATTTTCATAGAGTGAGATATACCTTTCTGAAATTATGTCTATGACATTTACCTATATCAGTGGATGGTTAGGTAAGGAGCATTAAATAGCGGTGTAATTCTTCTTAACCATAAGTACAGTTTTCAACCTACGACACACAGTGAAAGAGTTATCAGACTCAAGGGACTTATACAGAGTATTGTATGTTGTCCAGGGTCCATCAGGACAGAGGGGTTGGTCCTCGTACTACATTCAGTTTACTTATGACTTCTTTAGTTTTTAGACAGGTGTTTCGTGGAAACACAGGGTCTGAATTTGGAGAAGTTATAGGTATTTGAATAGAGTAGAGAACCAGGTGTAGCAAGTATCGGGATTCTTCAAAGTGATCGAAGATGTAGATACTTGTGTATGGTATTCAGTTGATAGTAATGACAAAGAGAAATTGCTTCTTTTTCAGGTTACTCAAAATTGGAAGTATTCCTAAGTTGAGTAACGCTGATCGGCCTCTCTCCATTTAGTTGACATGCACTGGAGATAGCTGCATGATTTGAATCTGGTTCAATTAAATCAGTGCCTCTGGTTCTATATTGGATATAGTACAGTTCATATCTTAACGTTGTTAAGGTACGGGGAGTTGTCCGGCTTATGATTAAAACCAGACGCTGGACAACTCAAGGCACGTTTCTGTAATGGCTGTTTGTGGGTTGACCCAGGCTATGACGAGGGTTGACTTTCTACCATCTAGACTCGCCACAGTTTTATTAAAAATGGATTTTTTCAGAAAACAGTAGTGGGAGTATGGTAGAACTGGAAGTGATTCCAGAACCGCAAACGATTACTGAAGATTTGATAAGGAACATAAAGATTCAATCTGATTTGACATTCCATTGGCCACTCCGCAGGGATGGTGGGTAACTTCAGGCACCCGAGAGGTACTTCGGTAGCCTCAAGGACGGTGACAGGGAAGTTCTTGTTTACCCACACTTGCCATTGTTGTTGTTCCAGGCTGCGAGACCCGGCAGGAGGAAGAGTATAGCGTCCTTCTAAACTAGTTTTAGAAGTGCACGTCTATATGACTCTGCCAGAGGGTTGTCGTAGTCAGTGGGAGCAGCGGAAGCATTGGTGGACATCAGGCTTATGTCTATTTATAGACTAAAACAGATGTAGCGGAGATAGATCATCTATTTCTGATGTGACAGTCATAGGTTTGACGTCATCAGAATAGGGGATGGATCTGTTAAGAAAGTAGTAGGAAGTGATATTCCTTTACTACGATCGGTTATACTTTGGTCGTCACACAGTGGTTTCTCCACACAGGACTTGGATATATATCAGACATTCTGGTTACTAGATCTATGGTTTTAGATCTAGATTTGGGTGGTTTCCCAATCAGGGTACCTTGACAGCATTCTAAGAGTATTTAGAATGGACGACTCCTGGCACGGTAGTGTACCTGCAGGTAATGGAGTCACCCTCTCTAAAGGTGTCTTATAGACTAAAGTAGAGAGGGATGTACATGATTGGCAGATCACTTGCTTAGGCAATTGAGTCAATCATGAGATGTCAAGTACCACACCAGATGTTGTTCTTGCACGAGATGCAATAAGTTGACATTGATCCAATCCTGGAGGAACAGTCGGAAGCAGTTTTAGAACATAAGTGGCTGTTCTAGGGATATGATAACGACAGCCTCATTCGGGAGACAGTTATCATTCCAGGCTTCCAAGGTGACATGGACGACAAGGAGGTTGTCAGAGCTATAGTTTTCCTTCTGACGAGGGGCAGTATTTTGGACAGGTATTCCAAGGCAATACTGAGGGAGGCATGGCGCAGGATACTGATTAAGTTCAGTTGACGATACAGTCTAAGAGGTTTGGATTTGGAGTTCATTTATGAGCTAAGTCCCATCAGACATCCAGACATTCTAAGACAGGTATTGCTCATTTCGGGAGATGGCTATCTCCGCGAACATGAGATATTGAGAGACATAGAAAGAAACATCAGAGCGGATCCACTCACTGAGGCTATTCCTCGAACGCAATAGTTTCACAAATGGGTTTTGTGAGACTGACTAGTAGAGGAGTTGGGTGTTCGGTATCACACAGGCTGTGAGTATGCGACATCGCAATAATTAGCCTTGAGTGCAAGTGGGAGATTGTTGGAGATAGTGCCCTCAGAGTCAATTATTAGGTCACAGGTACGTGATTGCAATGATTGAGGGAGGACCTATCCCGGGACGACAGTCTTACTCGAGATGATAGTTTGCTATCTGGTTTACCTTTATCATCGTGTACTGCTTTAGGCGACCTGACATGTCGCTATTGCACGTTGATAGAGCCCCTAGGATTCTTGCTTGACTGCCAGCAGTATGAGGGCGATCATATAAGTGAGAGCTGGAGTCTATAAGCACATCCTTAAAAGGTCCCTAGTCGTAGGAGTTTCGAGACAGGGCATCGAAACTCCAGAGTAGACTAGTGTATACAGTCAAGACCCCGACGAGGGGCGGTGGCCGGTCTCACAAGCCACTGGTGTCAGTTGGTTCACCTAAGATGTATACAGGTGCTCATTGGGTTATGAGTACACCGGACAGGACTCGCCGGGAACATGCTAGTTGGTCTTATACCTGACGTCAGATAGCAGTTCCCAGGTGACATGTGTACAGGTTAGTTCATCGACCTGGGGATCGTCATTTGTCTCGTGTGAGTTCCCACTGTGCTTTGATTACTACCCTACCACGGCTCAAAGGAGTCGTGCAAACAGGTTTTAGTTGGGTACAGTCCCGAGCCACATGGAGGCAGTGAGCGGATCTTCGGGGGTTTCGTCTCTCCCGGTATTGGGGGTGAGGTCGCGCTGTGTCTAGGAGAGCCATTACACGAAGACCTTGGCCAAGGCAGGAGATTTACTGGTAGGTATTCCAGTAGTATCTCAGGGTGTTCTGGGCTACACTCCGACACGACTTGTACCGCTTTTGGGGGTCTGACTTTTACCAACCCCCTAGGCCCGCCATGCGATGCTCATAGACGAACGGACCGGACTGTACGGATATTGTCACTGACAGGCTCAGTTGGGTGTCGGGGTGAGCTTCCTCATCGACGTCCCTTTTTGGTCAATAGCTGGTGGCCCGTCACGTATTGGCTTATACCTCTGACGTGCTAGTGGTTAAATCCACAGCCATAGTATTGACGAGTCTTTAGAGTCCACCACACTTTCAGTTACTCAAGTTTCGGGCGAAACGCTGTAGAGGCCGTATGGAGATATGGCAGGGTCCGATCAGATACGTGCGGTATTGCACGGATCAGGATCGGACGGTTTGTACTAGTAGCTGTATAGATATATGGCAGGGTTCGATCAGATACGTGCGGTATTGCACGGATCAGGATCGAACGGATATTACTAGCCGGCTTTGGTTTAAGCCGGTCCTAGTTTAGTACAGTGTAGATTCTGTCTCATTGCATTTGTATCCGGACGGAATACAGATGCGGGTGTGTATGCACAGTATGGGGTTTTCCTGTAATTTATTACGGGACCAGTTTTCTGGGGTTGCCAGTTTGCTTTCCGTTCCGGCCGGTTTTCCTTTGTTCTTTCCCGGCCGGACTTTTCCGATGGAGGGGGTTATTTGCAATTGTGCAAATAACTTTAGTGGAGGGGTTTTCTTGCATAATGATTGATTATGATAGCTTTCTTATCTTTCCTCCATGCTTGCTTTTATGAGATTTGATATGAGTATGGGTTGAATAGTGTGTAAGCATGGTGTATGTTTTGGATATGGTCACTCTCCTCCTTTTCCTACACTCACTCTCCTTCATTGTTTTTAGTATGGTTGATTTCCTTTTTTACACCATCATTCTCATCTCCTTTTAGTGTGGCCGGCCTCATCTTGGAGTGGGAGAGAGAGGAGTTCATTTTTTGGATGAGAGATTAATTCACATATCATTTCAATGCTTGCAAAATTCTTCACTTCATTCCAAAGTCCATTCATGTTTCCTCCATCCAAAGGCAACAAACCCCAAAGAGACATACTCTACACTACACTTCCTACAGCATATCTTGGGCACGTCGAGTAGCCGGCTTCGTGCCCGAGTTGCCTCGGCATTGAGGTGGGAGCCCGTAAACAAAGTAGGCTATGTGGTGCACTTCCGGCGACGATGAGGAGACGGGACTTTTCCGCAGGAGATCCGGACGATGGCGAGAAGACCGGAGGACTTGGATCGTCGGTATATCTCTAACCCGTATTCTTGTTAGCTTAGACTTGTTAATGGTTACGATCCGGAGTTTAGTGCACGGTGGTGCCGGTTTGCAAAGTCCGCAAAATTTAAGTTATTCACCGTTTCCGCATTCCGGCGTCGGATTGACGGCCGGGGCGCCGCCGTGCACTTACAGTCGTGTCGGAGTGTAGCCCAGAACACCCTGAGATAACACTGGAAACCTACCAGTATATCTCGATTGCCCTGGCCAGGGACTACTCGTGTAATGGCTCTCCTAGACACAGCGCGATGTCAACCCCCAATACCGGGAGAGACGAATCCTGTCTAACTGTCACTGCCTCCAAGTGCTTCAGGACTGCACCCAACTACTACCTGTTTGCACGACTCCTTTGAGCCGTGGTAGGGTAGTAATCTAAGTACAGTGGGAACACACTCGAGGCGAAGTGACAGTGTCAAGTCAACGGACTAAGCTGTACTCATGTCATCTGGGAACTGATAACTGACGATAGGTATAGTACCAACCAAAAGTTCCCGACGAGTCCTGTCCAGTGTACTCGTAACCTAACGAGCACCCGCATACTATCTCAAGTACGATGTACTGACCGCCGTGGGACAGACTGTCTCCCCTGCTAGGATGAGAAGCGCATACGCTAGTCTACTCCGGAGTATCGATGCCCTGTCTCGATAGTCCTATGACTAGGGACCTGTATAAGGATGTGCTTATAGATTACCCAGCCCCCACAAGTGTGACTGCCATCACAATGCCGGTAATCAAGTAAAGATCCTAAGGGCTCTACTAATGTGTATAAGCGATATGATAAAAGAAACACATGCACACATTGAAGTAGAAACAAACCAAGTAGCATACTACCATTTTGAGCAAGATTGTCTATACAACTGTGAATATCCCAAGCTTCCATCAAGTAATATACAAACTAGTATGATACAGTAATGGCCTCTAGGGCATATACACTAACAATCTCCCACTTGCACTAAGGCCATGTACTGGCGTATCGAACACCTATCATATCGATCAGCCGCTCGAACTGAGTCTGGGGTAGGGCCTTCGTTAGTGGATCTGCAGTGTTATTCTCCGTATTTACTCTCTTCACCTCGATCTCCCGGCGATCTACGATCTCCCTGATCAGGTGGTACCGCCTCAAAATGTGCCTGGACTTCTGATGGGACCTGGGTTCCTTCGCTAAAGCTATAGCGCCGTTGTTGTCGCAATACAGAGGTATTGGATCAACAATGGTAGGAACCACCTGAAGCTCCGTGAAGAACTTCTTCATCCAGACAGCTTCCTCTGCGGCATCGCAAGCAGCTATGTACTCTGCTTCCATAGTTGAGTCAGCAACGGTCTCCTGCTTGGAACTCTTCCAGCAAACCGCCCCTCCATTGAGGGTAAAGACATAACCCGACATGGACTTGGAGTCATCCTTGTCACTCTGGAAGCTGGAGTCAGCAAAGGCCTCGATCTGGAGGTCTTTTCCGCCATACACCAAGAACATCTCCTTAGTCCTTATCAGGTACTTGAGAATGTTCTTTACCACTATCCAGTGTTTCTCCCCTGGGTCCGACTGATACCGGCTTACAACGCTCAATGCGTATGCTACGTCTGGTCTGGTACATAACATCGCATACATTATAGAGCCTACCGCAGATGCGTAGGGTATAGATGACATGCGAGCCCTTTCCAAATAAGTCTTGGGAGACATTTATTTGGAGAGGGTGATTCCGTGACAAGCCGGTAGATTACCGCGCTTGGAATCTTCCATACTAAATCGTTTTAATATGGTGTCTATGTACCTCGACTGTGAAAGTCCCAACATCCTCTTAGATCTATCACGATAGATCTGGATCCCCAAAATGTAGTTGGCATCACCCAGGTCCTTCATGGAGAACCTCTGTGACAAGAATCCTTTGACTGACTGTAGCATAAGAATATCATTTCCTACTAGGAGAATGTCATCCACGTACAAGACGAGGAATACCACAGTTCTCCCTACAATCTTACTGTAAATGCATGGTTCATCTGGGTTTTTGATAAAGTTGAATTCCTTGATAGTATCATCAAAGCAGATGTTCCAACTCCGCGATGCCTGCTTCAGTCCATAGATGGACTTGAGCAACTTGCACACTTTACCGCTGCTCCCACACTGAATGAATCCCTCGGGCTGATCCATAAAGACGCATTCTTCCAAATTTTTATTTAGGAAAGCCGTCTTTACGTCCATCTGCCAGATCTCATAATCGTGGAAGGCAGCAATGGCAAGGAGGATCCGAATGGATTTGAGCATAGCCACTGGAGAAAAGGTCTCTTCATAGTCCAAACCAGGCCTTTGACGAACACCCTTTGCTACAAGTCTAGCTTTATAGGTTTCAACCTGCCCATCTACACCAATCTTCTTTCTGAAGATCCATTTGCAGCCTACGGGTTTTACCCCTTCTGGAGCAAAGTCCAAAGTCCAAACTTTGTTGGTGTACATGGACTCCATCTCGGTCCGCATTGCATCCAGCCATTTTACCGAGTCACCGCTCTGAATGGCTTGCTAGAAGCTAGTAGGCTCACCATAATCCATAGTGTAATCCTCTCTATCCCCGTCTATGAGAAAACCGTAGTATCTCTCGGACGGATGAGACTGCCTACTACTCCTGCGGAGTGGTGCTGGGATGTCCGGTTCTCTTGAAACTTCTGGTTCTTCCAAGCTTTCAGTAATAGCTTGTGGTTCTGGAATTTCTTCCAGTTCTATTGCGCTCCCACTTATCTGATTTTCTAAAAATTCAGTTTCCAAGAAGTGGGCATGCTGAGAAACAAAAACCTTTTGTTCTTCTGCGGAATAGAAAAAATATCCCCTTGAGTTCTTTGGGTATCCCACAAACTTACACAGTACTGAGCGTGCCTCGAGCTTCTTCGCATGCTGCTTTTTTACAAAAGCTGGACATCCCCATGTCTTAATATACTTAAGACATGGTTTCTTCCCACTCCACATCTGATATGGGGTGGTAGGCACAGTCTTGGTTGGAGCCTTGTTTAAGAGATATGCAGCTGTTTCTAGTGCATAACCCCAGAAAGATCGCGGCAACTCAGCCTTACTCATCATGGAACGAACCATATCCAATAGGGTTCGATTCCGCCTTTCCGATACACCGTTGTGTTGTGGTGTGTATGGAGGAGTACGCTGAGAGAGAATTCCATTCTTTTTTAAGTAGTCCAGAAACTCGGCACTCAAGTATTCACCACCTCGATCAGATCTCAGTGTCTTGATACTTTTGCCTGTTTGTTTTTCAACTTCATTCCTGTATTCCTGAAATTTCTCAAAGGCCTCGGATTTGTGCTTCATCAAAAAGACATGCCCAAACCTAGAGAAATCATCTGTGAAAGTAATGAAGTATGAATAACCACTTCGCGCATGTCTAGACATTGGACCACACACATCACTGTGTATGAGTCCCAAGAGCTCGCTCGCTCTTTCTCTGTGTCCAGTGAACGGAGTCTTTGTCATCTTTCCCATGAGACAAGATTCATAAGTGGCATAAGACTGATACTCGAACGGATTCAAGTATCCCTCTTTATGTAACTTTGTTAACCGTGTCTCATTAATGTGACCCAGTCTACAATGCCATAAGAAAGCCTGATTTGTTTCCGGAGACTTTCTTTTAAGTGTGTTCTGGACACTGAAAATCTGAGCTTGATTTAATACGTATATACCATTTTCTAATGTACCTGACCCAATCAGAACTTGATTTAGGTCGATGTTTACTACATCGCTTACAAAAGTAAAATCATATCCTTCCTTAGAAAGTAAGGATACAGATATGATAATACAAGTCGCACCTGGTACATAAAAAACAGTTACGCAGAATCAATATCTGCCCAGTTGTCAGTCCTAGATGATATTCCCCTACGGATTCAGCATACATGCTCATTCCGTTAGCAACCCTGAGAGTCATATCACCTTTCTTGATAACCCTATGGTTTCTCAGAGCCTGTAACGAATTACAGATATGAGATCCTGATCCGGTATCCAATACCCAGGAAGTAGGGTTAACTGACATACAGTTCTCAATCACAAACACACCCGAAGCCGAAGCCACAACATGCTTCGAATTCTGGCTACTGGCTATACAAGCCCTGCAATCCTTCTGCCAATGTTCATTCCTATAATAATTGGAACATCCCTCTTTTACTACATCCAGTCCCGAAACTTCTACCCTTCCCTTTCTTTTTACTTCCCTGGTTTCCTTCAGGGTAGTAGGTAGAGACTGTTGAACTAAGTCAGTATCTGACCCGTTCTTCAACGTGGTCTTCAGGTCCGTGAGCTCAAAAGAGCTGGTCTCTGTAAGGACGTTGCCCCCTACAGATGACCCGATAGCCAACCTCGCTTGAAGCAATTCTTTCGAGGTCTCATATCTTGCGATACGAGATTGCTCTCCACATAAACCTTTTTTATGGAGGAAGATAGAGACTAAGTCCATCTTCTCGTGCTGCCTTTTGTATGCACCATCAACCGAGGCTAACACGAGGCACTTGGCTTACGCACAGTTCTTTTCCGATGTCTCGCGGATATGAATATCCCTGACAGGGGAAACTGGACCTGAGACGGCAGGGGTTGGATCAGTCAAGAGGTGTCCCAGCTTGTCATGGGCAATGGACATCTGGACAGACCTTTGCCAGTCATAACAGTCAGATTCAGTCATTTTATTATCTAGATGTAACCTATGTCTGGTCACTGGGTCGCTGCAATTAAGAGAGAGAGAAGAAAACACTTTAGCATGCATGATGCTCTTGCAAGTTTAGATTGGTTTTTAATTTATCTAAACAGGGTGGCTCCTACTGTCTCTCGAATTCCTCCACAAACCATAAAGGAAGAATTAGTCGGGATCAATCTCACCGTACAATACTTGCTTAACCGTTCAGCCAGGCTGGTGTCGGTACTTCGAGGGAGGTTTTCCAACGCTTTCGCGAAGTTCCTTAATTAAGTAACCTCTTTTCCCTGTGGGCGTAGCCCCGCTAACACCTTTCTAGACACCTACTTTGTTTATAGCATTGATCGTTAAGTGATAAAGTTCCGGAGGAGTAGCATATACTCACAGTAGGATCAGGATCCAAATATCATCGCGTGACAAAACTGAAGGAATCATACCAGAATCATCACACTCCAAATGGTATGCAGCGCTAGCAAGTTTCAGTTCTTTTGAAACTCCCGATGTGGATTTTTGCCGTATGTTCTTATGATCTTGATGAAGGTCAACAAATCATAAGTCACATGTCAAGTTCTACCCGTCACTGTCCAGGTTAATTTGAACCCACCCGTATATACCCTTGACGAAGGTCAACAAGGTAATACGACTGTCCCAAACCAACGCATCTATCTATGCTACATATGAACACCCAACAACTACCAATCACTATGCCTTGACGAAGGTCAACAAACATAGCTTGAATACTATTGATTATTCATACGAAATGACGGAGGGCTACGAATGGTTTTGGCGAAACCGTGAACGTAGTGAACTTGATATAATCGATGGAACGAGATTGTCACGGCCCGAAAGTACGGAACATGACCGGCACTTAAACTACGAACGTCTCGAGACGTACGTAATCTAAGTAAACCGAAAACCCAGAAATCCAAACCAAGAAAAGTAGTAGAGTGAAGGAAAACCAATTTAAAACAAGTAGTTTTAATAGCATAAGCCGAATTATGCGGTTTTTAAGAACATCAAAATTTACTGAAAATTTCGGCAGAGTCTCCTTTGTAAATACTGGCTCCCAAACGGGATACAACATGAATAGTATACGAAATCAATAAAAGGCATCCCCAAGCGGGAGCTAGCTCTTCGTCAATCGACGGTCACAACCACACAAGCAATATAATATACAACGCCAACGGCGAGGATCAAAAACTCAAAAGGGAACTCAAAACCACCAGAAATATAACGAGCGACTCTAAGGTCGAAAGAATAACAACACTGGTCTCTATCTCAATAGATACATGTTTGGTTGATGGAATTTACTAGATACAACTGAATAATATCATACAAGGTAAATAATGGGGGTATGATACAAGTAAACCCACCTACTAGCAAATCACCCGAATGAACTATGCCCGCAAAGCCGTAAGGAAACCTGTACGGCAACCTGCAAGAAACTGGGGCACAACGGGGGTGAGTTGCCAACTCGTGAATAGAAAAACATCTACGCACAGAAATCGCATAAATAACGCAACCTAGGTCAATGATCATAATATATCCTCAAATATAAGTATAACAGGCAGCCTATAACAATGACTAGGGTAATATCTAACCCGAGTAATATTTCATATGCCCGTGTCAGTGCCTCAGGTAGCAATATATCATATGAATGAGGTATGAATGCATGAAACAGAATACATGTAAATGAAGAAACTATTTTCATAAATTAGTGAGATTTCCTTCGTATTTTTAAACTGAGGTATCATAATGAAATCAGTATCAACAGTGTCTAGCATCGACACAAAACATAAATCTCACTGTCTCGAAATATCAATGTCTCAAGCTAAAAATCTAGGACGCCGTCAGTCCGGACCGGCCCCTACCATCCATCTCAAGACCACGACGGTATCCTCCGGATATCCGACGCGTCGGGTAATATCACCGGTAGGTAGTGCTCCCCAGCGAGGCTCAACGTCAACACCACATTCCTCTTGCCCTGGGGTACCATACCGGGCCCACCATGTACCCGTGACGGTTCCTCCACTCCTCGACACGGATCTCCAAAACCACAGCAAACTCATGGTGGACGACACTTTACATCACTAGAAAACCGCAACATTTTATATTTTAAAAGATCATAAGTTGTAAATTTTACGGCTTTCCCCGAAATCCAGAAATATCATAAATCTCAAGAAATCATCACAAGTGCATATGTCAATGATAATGAACTAGGCATGAACAACTGAATAACCGTATGCATGAAGTGGTAGGTAATAACTACAATGTCTAATATGGCATATAAGGGAAGTACACTAATATCATGTCAAAACTACCAGCTAACAATCTAAGTCAAGCAATTATATTCTCTAAAGTGTACGTGACATGGCAATTACCGATGAAGATGTGTGTGAGCCGGCAAGTAGGTGTACGTGGTACATACGCATTATCGGTATTGGTGCTGGTGTCCTAACAGCATAATATCAATAATGGAATATGCAGCAAAATAAATATGCGAGGAAGAGCGAACAGCAATAATGTGCGGGAGCTGAATACTAGACACAACGATAACTAATCTACAATAATCTAATATAAGTCCTACGAATGGTGCCTTTTGAAATAACACGAATCATGGGGTTTTGAAAATAGGGCTACGGTGTTTTTATGAAAGGATACGTCGTTTTTGAAATATCCGTAGATTCCCTTGAGCTGTCTTTAAAAATGCCCACGATTCGTTAGTTTCTGAAATAGGTAAGAAGTCTAATCTAATCTAACAACTACACTAAACTATACGGCTGAACTAACAAGCTGAACTACAGGTAAGGAAACCGCCTATCATCTGAGTCGATACATATGTAAGTCCATATTGCGACCCCCGGTACTTACGGGGAGGCGGAAACGGTATAAAAAACGAATTTTTATCGCAAGAGGCAACATGGACTAAACTATGTCGGGATCGTTGTCTAAACTAAAACTAGTATTCTAGCTAAAGAGAGTTAGCTACTATGGAAGATGGTTATACCTATACTTGAACTCCTTCTTCTTCAAACCTTGTAGAGGTTGATGGTTCTCTTTACGTCGCCTTCTCCCGTCGAAGATGGATCCACCTCGAAGGTTCGACTTTGGGCTCTTCCTCGATCTTTGAGTGAACTAGGGTTTCCGGTTTGCTAAACCTTCATCCTAGAATGAGTAGAGAGAGATTAGGGTTTGCTTTTCTATCAAAAGAGAATGATTCTCAACACATGAGAAGGTTTCTCTTTTCAAGAGGAAGAAGAAGATGAAAATGAGGAGAGAGAGAGGTTATGATAGAATGAGCTCAATTATTTCTTTCTTGCAACCATATTGCAAAAGAAAATGAATTATCTAAATGATAATAATTGAAAATGAGAATAGTTGATGGTAGTGTTTTGAATGACCACAACCATGCTTCATTTAATAAAAAGTAAGCATGAATCAAGGAAGACTTTCAAGGCATGAAAGTGGTCAATGGTCAACAAGTCAACAAGAACAACCATAACATAATTCTCATTTAATTATTATTATTAATAGATAATATATAAATCCATTAGGGTTTGGAAAATGATAACTGTCAACTGTGCATACGCACCCGATCCGAAACCCTAATGAAAAACCTCATTCTCCGCCTCAAGCAACTGTGCATACACACCTGCATTCTCGTTCCGAAAAACAAGAATACCAAGATATAAAAGCAACCCCCAAAACATATACCAGTATCTGGCTCAAACCAGAGCCTGCCAGTATAATCCGTCCGGACTCCAAACGTGCACAAGTGCGCGGATGAGAACGAACCCTGTCGCAAAACCATGCGACCTCTACTCTGTTTTGCCCAGAGGCGAATACCCTCTGTGTGGGACTCTAAAGACTCGACACTACGCTGGCAGTGGGTTTAACCACAGACCGCAAGCGGCACTAGCTGTGCGTAACGGTCCCCAGGTAGATGCCGACAAGAAGGCTGACGAGGTGAAACCCCATCTGTACTCCTACTGAGTCTGAATGTGACATTCTCCGTACAGTCCGGTCTGTTCGTCTGATACATCGCATGGCGGGCCTAGGGGGCGGTAAAACGTCAGTCCCCCAATAGCGGTACAAGTCGTGTCGGAGTGAAGCCCAAAACACCCTGAGATAACACTGGAAACCTACCAGTATATCTCGCTTGCCCTGGCCAGGGACTACTCGTGTAATGGCTCTCCTAGACACAGCGCGATGTCAACCCCCAATACCGGGAGAGACGAATCCTGTCTAACCGTCACTGCCTCCAAGTGCTTCGGGACTGTACCCAACCACCACCTGTTTGCACGACTCCTTTGAGCCGTGGTAGGGTAGTGATCAAAGTGCAGTGGGAACACACTCGAGGCGAAGTGTCAGTGTCAAGTCAGCGGACTAAGCTGTACTCATGTCACCTGGGAACTGATAACTGACGATAGGTATAATACCAACCTGTCAGTTCCCGACGAGTCCTGTCCAGTGTACTCGTAACCCAACGAGCACCCGTATACTATCTCCAGTACGACGTACTGATGGCTGTGGGACAGACCATCTCCCACACTGGGATGAGAAGCGCATACGCTAGTCTACTCCGGAGTATCGATGCCCTGTCTCGATAGTCCTACGACTAGGGACCTGTATAAGGATGTGCCTATAGATTACCCAGCCCCCACTGGTGTGACTGCCATCACAACGCTGGTAATCAAGCAAAGATCCTAAGGGCTCCACTAATGCGTATAAGTGATATACTGAAATAAACACAAGTACACATTGAAGTAGAAACAAACCAAGTAGCATACTACTATATTGAGCAAGATTGTTTATACAAGGTGAATATCCCAAGCTTCCATCAAGTAATATACAAACTAGTATGATACAGTAATGGCCTCTAGGGCATATACACTAACAATCTCCCACTTGCACTAAGGCCATGTACTGGCGTATCGAAGACCTATCATCTCGATCAGCCGCTCGAACTGAGTCTGGGGTAGGGCCTTGGTGAATGGATCTGCAGTGTTCTCTTCTGAAGCAACCCTCCGAACCTCGATCTCCTTGCGATCCACGATCTCCCTGATCAGGTGATACCGCCTCAAGATGTGCCTGGATCTCTGATGGGACCTGGGTTCCTTTGCTAAAGCTATAGCCCCGTTGTTGTCGCAATACAGAGGTACTGGGTCAACAATGGACGGAACCACCTGAAGTTCTTTTAAGAACTTCCTTATCCAGACAGCTTCCTTTGCGGCATCAGATGCAGCGATGTATTCCGCTTCCATAGTCGAGTCTGCAACGGTTTCCTGTTTGGAACTCTTCCAACACACCGCCCCTCCATTGAGGGTAAAGACAAAACCCGACATGGACTTGGAATCATCCTTGTCACTCTGGAAGCTGGAGTCAGCAAAGGCCTTAATCTGGAGGTCTTTTCCGCCATACACCAAGAACATCTCCTTAGTCCTCCTCAGGTACTTGAGAATGTTCTTTACCGCTATCCAATGTTTCTCCCCAGGGTTTGACTGATACCGGCTTACTACACTCAGTGCATAAGCAACATCCGGTCTGGTACACAACATCGCATACATTATAGAGCCTACCGCAGAAGCGTAGGGTATAATAGACATGCGATCCCTCTCCAAATCAGTCTTGGGAGACATCTCTTTAGAGAGGGTGATCCCGTGACAAGCCGGTAAGTTACCGCGCTTGGAATCTTCCATACTGAATCTTTTCAGTACGGTGTCGATGTACCTGGACTGTGAAAGTCCTAATATCCTCTTGGATCTATCACGATGGATCCGGATCCCCAGGATGTAAGAGGCATCACCCAGGTCTTTCATGGAGAACCTTTGTGACAAGAAACCCTTGACAGATTGTAGCATAGGAACGTCATTTCCTATTAAGAGAATGTCATCCACGTATAAAACAAGGAATACTACAGTTCTCGCTACAAATCTACTATAGATGCATGGTTCATCTGGATTTTTGATAAAGTCAAATTCCTTGACCGTCTCATCAAAACAGATGTTCCAACTCCGCGATGCCTGCTTTAGTCCATAGATGGACTTAAGTAACTTGCACACCTTTCCGCTGCTCCCACTCTGAATGAAACCCTCTGGCTGATCCATATAGACACACTCCTCTAAATTTCCATTTAGAAAAGCGGTTTTTACGTCCATCTGCCAAATCTCATAATCGTGGAAGGCAGCAATGGCAAGAAGGATCCGAATGGATTTCAGCATAGCCACTGGAGAAAAGGTTTCGTCGTAGTCCAAGCCAGGTCTTTGACGGAAACCCTTTGCTACAAGTCTAGCTTTATAGGTCTCAACCTGTCCATCTACACCAATCTTCCTTTTGAAGATCCACTTGCATCCTACGGGTTTTACCCCGTCTGGAGCAATGTCCAACGTCCATACTTTGTTGGTGTACATGGACTCCATTTCGGTCCGCATTGCATCCAGCCATTTTACCGAGTCAATGCTCTGAACGGCCTGCTGGAAGCTAGTAGGCTCATCATAGTCTATGATGCAATCCTCTCTATCCCCGTCTATGAGAAAACCGTAGTATCTCTCGGGCGGATGAGACTGCCTACTACTTCTGCGGAGCGGCATAGGAATGTCCTGTTCATTTGAACCCTCTGGTTCCATTAGGCTTTCAGTAATAGTCTGTGGTTCTGGAATTTCTTCCAGTTCTACTGCGCTCCCACTTGATTCTTTTTCTAAGAACTGATGTTCTAGAAAGTGGGCATGACGAGAAACAAGAACTTTTTGTTCCTCTTCGTAGTAGAAGAGATATCCCTTGGAATTCTTTGGATATCCCACAAACTTACACAGTACTGAGCGCGCCTCGAGCTTGTCCGCATGCTGCTTTTTAACAAAAGCTGGACTTCCCCAAGTCTTAATGTGACTGAGATGGGGTCTCTTCCCACACCACATCTCATATGGTGTAGTAGGCACAGTCTTAGTAGGAACTCGGTTCAAAAGGTACGCAGCTGATTCTAGCGCATACCCCCAGAATGATCGCGGTAACTCAGCGTTACTCATCATGGACCGTACCATATCCAATAGGGTCCGGTTCCGTCTCTCCGATACACCGTTGTGTTGCGGAGTGTATGGAGGAGTAAGCTGAGAGAGAATCCCATTCTCTTTTAAGTAATTCAGGAACTCGGCACTTAAGTATTCTCCACCTCGATCCGATCTTAGAATCTTGATACTTTTGCCGGTTTGTTTTTCTACTTCATTCTTAAATTCCTGGAATTTTTCAAAAGCTTCGGACTTATGTTTCATTAAGAAGACATAACCGTATCTTGAAAAATCATCCGTAAAAGTAATGAAGTAAGAATAACCGCTTCGCGCATGTGTAGACATTGGACCGCACACGTCGCTGTGTACGAGTCCCAAGAGCTCGCTCGCTCTTACTCCGTGTCCAGTGAACGGAGTCTTTGTCATCTTTCCTTTGAGACAGGATTGACAAGTGGCATATGATTGATATTCGAACGGATCCAAATATCCTTCTGTATGTAACTTAGTCAACCTTCTCTCATTGATGTGACCCAGTCTACAATGCCATAAGAAAGTCTGATTAATATCTGGTGACTTTCTTTTGTGTGTATTCTGGACATTGAAAATCTGTGGTTGGTTTAATACGTATATACTATTGCTCAATGTACCTGACCCAATCAGAACTTGATTAAGGTGAATGTTAACAACATTACTTACAAACGCAAATTCATAACCTTCTTTAGAAACCAAAGATACAGAAATGATATTACAAGTTGCGTTGGGTACAAAAAAACAATTACGCAAAACCAAAACATGCCCATCTGACATTCCCAGGTGATAGTCCCCCACGGCTTTAGCATCCATGCTAGCTCCGTTCGCAACTCTGAGGGTCATGTCACCTTCCTTCAAAAACCTACGGTTTCTCAACGCCTGCAAAGAATTACAGATATGAGATCCTGATCCGGTATCCAATACCCAGGAAGTAGAGTTTATAGAAAGACAGTTTTCAATAACATACACACCTGAAGCTGAAGCCGTAACCTGCTTCAGTTCCTGTGTCTTGGCCTTCCAAGCCCTGCAATCTTTCTTCCAGTGTCCACTCTTATGACAATAGAAGCATTCTTCCTTTCCAACAAGCTTCCCCGCAATCTTTGTTGCCTTTTCCTTTCCCTTCGTACCCACTTTACTAACACCGCCTCTTGGTTTGGCGGGGGCTTTCTTCCTCTTTCCCTTGGCTTTCGCCTTGGACCTAGAGGAAGAAGATCCTCCTACAAACAAAGCGGGTGTTTCCCTACCCTTCTGTAGGGTGCCCTCTGCGCTCCTCAGCAGGTTGAGGAGTTCTGAAAGTTCAACTTCCTTTTCTTGCAAGTTGAAATTCAGTATGAACTGGGCGTAAGTGGATGGAAGGGACTGGAGGATTATATCCGTGTAGAGTTCACTATCCAACGTGGTCCCAAGTTCCGCGAGCTCCTCAGTGTAGCCAATCATCTTAAGCACGTGGTCCGCTACCGATGATCCGACGGCCAACTTTGTCGAAAACAACTTCTTCGACACTTCGTATCTAGCGATACGAGACTGCTCTCCATACAGTTCTTTTGTATGAAGAAATATGGATTCCAAATCCATATTCTCGTGCCTCCTCTGATGTTCGTTGTCCATCGAGGCAAGTACGAGGCATCTGGCCTTCGCGCTGTCAATCTCCCAAGTCTTACGGATTTCCTTATCCGCGACGCTGGAGGTGGGACCTGGGACGGGGGGAGCTTTGGTGGTAAGAAGATACCCCAGCTTGTCGTAAGTGATTGCCAACTTGACATTCCTGAGCCAATCTTTGTAGTTTGGCCCTGTCAATATGTTTTTATCTAGAATCAACTTAAGTCCAGTCATTTCGATTTGGTCGCTGCAGGGGGGAGAGAAGAAACACTTTAGCACGATGCTCTTGCAAGTTTAGAATGGTTTTTAATTTGTCTAAACAGGATGGCTCCCACTGTCTCTCGAATCCCTCCTCAAACCACAAAGGAAGAATTAGCCGGGATCAATCCCACCGTACAATACTTGCTTAACCGTTCAGCCAGGCCAGTGTCGGTACTTCGAGGGAGGTTTTCCAACGCTTTCGCGAAGTTCCTTAATTTAAGAACCTCTTTTCCCTGGGGGCGTAGCCCCGCTAACACCTTTCTAGGCACCTACTAGGTTTATAGCATTGATCGTTTAGTGAGAAATTTCCCGAGGAGTAGCATATACTCACAGTAGGATCGGGATCCAAATATCATCGCGTGACGAAAATGAAGGAATCCTACCATAATCATCACACTCCAAATGGTATGCAAATCTAGCAAGTTTCAGTACTTATGAAACTCCCGATGTGGATTTTTGCCCCATGCTCTTATGACCTTGACTTTGGCCAAAATATCATAAGTCACATGTCAAGTTCTTCCCGTCACTTTCCAGGTTAATTTGGATCCATCCGTACATACCCTTGACTTTGGCCAAAATGGCAGCACGACTGTCCCAAACCAACGCATCTATCTATGCTACACATGAGCACCCAATAGCTACCAATCACTATGCCTTGACTTTGGCCAAAATACATAGCTTGAATACTACTGCCTATTCATGTGAAGCGACGGAGGGCTACGAATGGTTTTGGCGAAACCGTGAACGTAGTGAACTTGATATAATCGATGGAACGAGATAGCTTTTAGAAGGAGTGGCTCAAGCTCCGCATTTAAAAGTTAGTTTTGAAAAGAACCGAGTGGTTTTTCGAAAGTGTTCCATCGACTTAAACTTGGTTTATTATCTTGCATTAGTTCTTTTAATGCGTGATATTCTTGCATTAGTTCTTTTAATGCGTCCCATCATTTAATTCCTACCATTGCAGAAAACAACCAAAATATGACGTACGCTTATGCCATATGCATTCGCCACGGGGCCCCGTCATCACCCGTTAGGTTACTTAACTAACGACAGAGCGGGGGCTGGGCTAGCGCGGCTGTAAAACATAAGCAACGCCTAAATAGAAAGCAATGATAGACATTACAGATCACAGATGAATACATTGGATATACTAGCAATCCGCATTTCTTTCGAGCCTGAAACGAAAAGCGGATAACACGGTCGCGGTGAATAGCAAATACCCCACCCAAGACCCCTACGGGTGCGGCAAA
Source organism: Agapanthus africanus (assembly GCA_030015575.1). NCBI lineage: Eukaryota > Viridiplantae > Streptophyta > Magnoliopsida > Asparagales > Amaryllidaceae > Agapanthus > Agapanthus africanus. The sequence continues at coordinate 465,260,368 of JASDDO010000014.1, read as the reverse complement.
CTACCCGCCAAGTTCCCGGTAGTTTGTGCACCCCACCATGGGTCTATCCTAGGAGCAAAAACAGTAAAAAGAATTATACAATGACGGCTACAACCCCGACCCGGTTGTGCGGCCAAACAAATAATATAATTACATCAATTTACATTTACAAATGAATGAAAGAAAAACAAAAGCTCATCTCACATCCAACCCCGGCTATTCACCCGCGACAGTCCAACACATTCATATACACATTCCAGCACATTACAGATCATGTATAACCCCGACTAATCGACTTATAGCGATTAGCCGACGTTCAATACATGCAAACATCACAGATATAACCAATATAGCCAAAGTGCAGTGAAGTTCGGAAAAAATACGGAATTATAGGACCCCAAAAGGAAATTTCTTTTCTGGAAAATCTGGGTACATATAATATATTTTAAAAATCCCAAAATCCCACAACAAGAACACTGCACGAAAAACGAGGCGCAGAAGACGACAAAGCGCGGCGGTTCCGCGGCACGAGCCTACCTCGTGCCGCGGATGCGCGGCGCTTTGAGCTCCTCACTGGATCGTTTTTCATGGGTGTTCTTAGAAAAGCCTGAGATGATTTTACAAATATAAATTTTTTAATTTTGAGCCCAAAAAATTTCAACAGAAACTCAGGTTTTTGAAAATACGGTTTTTGGGTTTTTTACGGTTCCGAACTTCGTTACACTTCACTACCAAGCTAGTTTAAGTTTAGTTAGGCTCTGATACCACTGTAAGTCCATATTGCGACCCCCGGTACTTACGGGGAGGCGGAAACGGTATAAAAAACGAATTTTTATCGCAAGAGGCAACATGGACTAAACTATGTCGGGATCGTTGTCTAAACTAAAACTAGTATTCTAGCTAAAGAGAGTTAGCTACTATGGAAGATGGTTATACCTATACTTGAACTCCTTCTTCTTCAAACCTTGTAGAGGTTGATGGTTCTCTTTACGTCGCCTTCTCCCGTCGAAGATGGATCCACCTCGAAGGTTCGACTTTGGGCTCTTCCTCGATCTTTGAGTGAACTAGGGTTTCCGGTTTGCTAAACCTTCATCCTAGAATGAGTAGAGAGAGATTAGGGTTTGCTTTTCTATCAAAAGAGAATGATTCTCAACACATGAGAAGGTTTCTCTTTTCAAGAGGAAGAAAAAGATGAAAATGAGGAGAGAGAGAGGTTATGATAGAATGAGCTCAATTATTTCTTTCTTGCAACCATATTGCAAAAGAAAATGAATTATCTAAATGATAATAATTGAAAATGAGAATAGTTGATGGTAGTGTTTTGAATGACCACAACCATGCTTCATTTAATAAAAAGTAAGCATGAATCAAGGAAGACTTTCAAGGCATGAAAGTGGTCAATGGTCAACAAGTCAACCAAGGTCAACAAGTCAACAAGAACAACCATAACATAATTCTCATTTAATTATTATTATTAATAGATAATATATAAATCCATTAGGGTTTGGAAAATGATAACTGTCAACTGTGCATACGCACCCGATCCGAAACCCTAATGAAAAACCTCATTCTCCGCCTCAAGCAACTGTGCATACACACCTGCATTCTCGTTCCGAAAAACAAGAATACCAAGATATAAAAGCAACCCCCAAAACATATACCAGTATCTGGCTCAAACCAGAGCCTGCCAGTATAATCCGTCCGGACTCCAAACGTGCACAAGTGCGCGGATGAGAACGAACCCTGTCGCAAAACCATGCGACCTCTACTCTGTTTTGCCCAGAGGCGAATACCCTCTGTGTGGGACTCTAAAGACTCGACACTACGCTGGCAGTGGGTTTAACCACAGACCGCAAGCGGCACTAGCTGTGCGTAACGGTCCCCAGGTAGATGCCGACAAGAAGGCTGACGAGGTGAAACCCCATCTGTACTCCTACTGAGTCTGAATGTGACATTCTCCGTACAGTCCGGTCTGTTCGTCTGATACATCGCATGGCGGGCCTAGGGGGCGGTAAAACGTCAGTCCCCCAATAGCGGTACAAGTCGTGTCGGAGTGAAGCCCAAAACACCCTGAGATAACACTGGAAACCTACCAGTATATCTCGCTTGCCCTGGCCAGGGACTACTCGTGTAATGGCTCTCCTAGACACAGCGCGATGTCAACCCCCAATACCGGGAGAGACGAATCCTGTCTAACCGTCACTGCCTCCAAGTGCTTCGGGACTGTACCCAACCACCACCTGTTTGCACGACTCCTTTGAGCCGTGGTAGGGTAGTGATCAAAGTGCAGTGGGAACACACTCGAGGCGAAGTGTCAGTGTCAAGTCAGCGGACTAAGCTGTACTCATGTCACCTGGGAACTGATAACTGACGATAGGTATAATACCAACCTGTCAGTTCCCGACGAGTCCTGTCCAGTGTACTCGTAACCCAACGAGCACCCGTATACTATCTCCAGTACGACGTACTGATGGCTGTGGGACAGACCATCTCCCACACTGGGATGAGAAGCGCATACGCTAGTCTACTCCGGAGTATCGATGCCCTGTCTCGATAGTCCTACGACTAGGGACCTGTATAAGGATGTGCCTATAGATTACCCAGCCCCCACTGGTGTGACTGCCATCACAACGCTGGTAATCAAGCAAAGATCCTAAGGGCTCCACTAATGCGTATAAGTGATATACTGAAATAAACACAAGTACACATTGAAGTAGAAACAAACCAAGTAGCATACTACTATATTGAGCAAGATTGTTTATACAAGGTGAATATCCCAAGCTTCCATCAAGTAATATACAAACTAGTATGATACAGTAATGGCCTCTAGGGCATATACACTAACAACATATACATACCTGTATATGTATAGTCGGTGATCCCGCCTCAACAATATCATATCCGATACCATATCTATAATCAGGCATTCCAAGTCAAGAGTGCGGATCAATCATCAATATAGCTCGTACGTAAATCTGTCGTACGGCATCCCAAATCTGGGTACGGGTCAATATCATATTCATCATACTATTCACCTGGTATCCTCTTTATCAAATATCATGATCGGGGTACTGATCTACGTATAGTACCATACTGATACCGCCTACGTATGCATGGACGTGTGTGAAACACTACGTCAAGGACCCGCTACAACGTCATGTCGTATCTAAGATACGAACCCTGCTATATCACCGATCTCACGGCCTCAAATCGAATCTCATCGACTCAGCTCAATCCCAAGTATCATCCTCAATCCGTATGCGAACACATAGTCCCATACCCATGTGAACACATAACTATAAAGAATCCCATGAGTACATATCAATAGGAATGTATGCAAGTATGTATGTGTGTATGTGTCGCAACACTAAAAATAGTCCAACACACCAATATCCATCCTAAGCATCGTTATTAATCCTAAATAACATATAATAATTGTTGGTGTGTATACGCATCTGTATACACCACCACGGACTGCGGGGGTGCTATACGCCATCCACCCGACTTCTCCCCGTAGATATAAATCTACTCACCTGGTCCTCGCTAGCCTGTGCCGACGTTTCCACGCGCTTGCTTGTCGTCTCGAAGTCCACATGGGGGTACCTACATATCATAACGCACCATATCTCATTAAAATCCGACTCATGATCAAAACGACGCACGAATCCCACATAGGTCAAAACCTATGGTTGCTTTCACAAATCAACCCAAAAACCCTCAACGTCGGCGTACAAACGCCAGACCATCGAGAAAAACCCAAATACACTCATTTGCACATTCACGAACACTAATTTTAATATAAAATAGGTTAAAACTCACGAAAACCCCAAATTCACTCTAAAAGCCGTTTTTCCGAAAAACTAGCAAGCAAAATTACCCGTTTTAGTACAAAACTCGATGTTTAAACAATTCTAGCGGCCATAATACTTATTGAATAACTTAAATAAGTCAATAAAACCATTTCCATAATTTAATCACATAAATTTGCATAATTTCCAAAATCCTAGTTTGCAAAAATATCAATTTTAACACTTTTTAATGTAAAATTCATAATTTTACAATTAAACTTGGTTTTGCATATTTTAAATGGTTAAACCACTCAATATAATTTTTAAGATATGATGAAACCCTGACCATATTTTAATTCTCGATTTAACACAATATTTACAAAAACTAGTTTGCAATTTTAACCAATTTCGACCATTTTATAGCAAAATGCACATACAACAAACTAGTTTGGATTTGCATGATTTAAAGCATTAAACTACATTTTATAATGTTAATAAATTTATCAAAACCTTAATTAGATTTTAAATCACCCATTTGGAACCAAAAGCTAAAAAGTAGTTTGCTTAAATAAAGCTAAATTGGATATTTTAATGTTACAATTAGCACTAAGCAACAAGATTACATTTTGCATGCCCTAAGATACAAAATACATCACATAACCATACACCAATCTCACAAAACCCTAACTTGATTTTAAAACCTAAATTCTAGAATTTCCAAACCCTAACTTGAAGATTTATAACTAGCAATTCAACCACTTTAACACTTAACTAAGCTAACATAAGTATTAATCAACAATTTAACTACAAGGTTAACATTATACCTCCACAATTTTGTAGATCCCATTTGAAATCTAGCCATCCAAAATGCTCTCTTGTCACCCCAATCCATGCTTGAAATGCTAAGGAATAATGGGTAAGAGTCGGATTTGGATTTAGATTTGAATTTGCATGGATTTTGAAGTGATTTGTGGATTTTTTTTGATGAAGAAAAGAGTGGGATTTGGGGGGGCTGCTGCTGTTGGGAGGGGGAGAATTTCGGCCAGAATTGGGAGTGAGGAGAGAGAGGGAGGTAGAGAAAATACAAGGGAGGAAAGTCCAAGTCAACATAAAGTCAAAAGTCCATCTAATTCATCCATTTTCTTTTCTTTTCTATCATTTCTTTTCCTTTGAAATTCAAGTGGGGAAAAAATGGGGGTTGCTAAATTTGGTTAAGGGGAGGAGTAAATAGGGGTGTGTGGGTGTGGGTACGGGTGTGGGGTGATAAAAAATGATAAATACAATACCCCAAACATCCATTTACGCTAAAAAAAAAGCCTTTTTTCTTCAATAATTTCTAAACCGTTTTGGCAAATGATTTCGTTCCAAAAACCACATGACAAATTTTTATTTAATGTTTTATGATGCACAAAATTTGTTTCAACTCATTCCAATTTGTAATTTTCCCTAATTAAATGTATTAGGGACGGCTTAAAATAATAATAAAATAATATTTTTTTCAGAAAATTTGAAATTTCACCAGCGGCTCAATAAACACCAAATAATAGCAATTACATAGCTAGAATATGTATATTTAATTTTTATAATAAGATATTTGTATTTTGACTTTTTACAGAAAACCCCTTTATTTTACCGATTTTTTCGAAATTTCACCGAAACGATTTTCAAAATGCTACAATCTTCCCCCCTTAAAGAAATTCGGTCCCCGAATTTAAATTCAAACCTCCCCAAATACTAAAACATCTAAGAAAAACCATCAAGTCGTCGGGGCTCCGAAACTGTAAATACATAAAACAAATCGTAGCGCAGTGCATGCGCTTGAAAAAAAAATGAGTATATAACTCAAATCAAAACTCCGTCAAGCATCCCACAATCATCGGAGTCATGGAGAAGACATCAATGCCAAATCCAAATCAAACCAATATGATATAACTCGAAACTATACATGGAAATATCGAATCTATATCTGTAAGTATCTGAAGGAAATACATGCCAAATTTCTTTAAGTCGCTGTGCAACGCGTATAACACTGCACAGTGGCGGACGTCTACCATAAGAAAATAACTATATACATATATACCTTTGTTTGAAATGTACGTTCCGCCGTTTTGGAAACAATTTAGAAGGGTCTCCTTGTTTTAAACATTTCGTGTCATATCAGACACGTAGGTAAATACTGAGGCTATAGCTCGCTTTTTGGAAATCCCTTCAATAACTATCAATGCATGCAAAATGTATTCAGGTACTGTCCTCTGACTAGTCCTGCTCAGTACGGAAACACATAGCAATATCATAAAAACGTACTGCTCTATAAGAAATCAATCCCAAAATATGCACATGAATACTACGTGCGTCTGGTGCGCACGGAAATCAAAATCCATGAATGTGCCATACATGCGCACAGAAACAACATCTAAGTGCATCGGGTGTGCACGAAACATCTGTCATAGGCAACATGTGTGCCTGACAGCAAAATCAGGTGCATCTGACATGCACGAAAAATCTCGATTTAGTGCATCTGGTGTGCACCAAAATCGCATCTCAAGACATGCGCGAAAATTCAAATCAGGTGCATCTATCGTGCACGAAATCATGAAATCCAATATCAAGCGCCGAACGTGCGCAAAATCAATCAGGTGCACAAGGTGCACAAAACAAATATCGAGTATCACAATCGAAATCGAAGTCCAGTGCATCTAAGTGCACAAAAGGCGTATCACTGCACTGCAAGCATATATAAACTATACAGAGTGCAGGAACGAAATCGTGTGCGTGCATACGCACAAAATCAACTCAAATTTCTGAAACCGTAAAATCACAAACATGTGAAACCCAAGCACGAAAACGATATCAAGTGCAACACTGTGCAAGAATCGTAAATTCTCAATCATCAAAAATCAAATCATACGAATAAATCACCCAAAACATCGGAATCAATAATGGCGGAATAGTACCGCTCAAGTGCATTCTCTAAGAATCTCGGCCAACTGTCGCGGTCACTAGTGGGACGTCTCGTCGATGATCATGAACTCTGTCCTGCTGGCGTGCGTAACCATGACCACTCCTGGGTCAAGGTCTTCACTGTGAATTACCCATCTTTTGGACCATCGGCTCATCGGTCCTGTCAGGTGTGCTAACGGGGACGATTCCGTTCTGGCACTTCTCTGGTCATCTCTTGGTCAATCATCGCGACCACTCGTAAGACAGCATATTACTGACGTCGGCCTCTGGGTCTCTGAATGTACGTGATACATCTGATCCTGGGTGCAAGTATCATTGCAGCAGTGTCCTGAAAGGAATCCTGCTCACGGTCTCTTCCATGTCTTGTCTCTGCCATCTGTCCGGAAGTCATTGTCCTTTCCTATATCTGCATCTTGCTCTGTAACGGCTGCATACCCATCGCGACTCCTTCTGGAAGGTATATCCAGTACTCTGCCTCGGCATGCGCATCGCATCTCTGATGTCGGCGGAGTGGAACGTCATCTCATCTAGATCTGGTACGAACCTCTTACTTCACTTTTCTCTAATGTCCTCTGCTTTGGACTCGTCTCGTCGCGGCTGCATGGACTGAGCTCCAACGACTATCCTCGTATCTGGAGTCTCCCAAGAATGCATCTCATCACCTAGCATCCGAATTAAGTCGAGTCATCCGATCGAGTCGTCAAAACCTCATAATCCCCCAAGAGCTCAACCTCTTGGGCACAGTTTAATAGTATCGAGTACATACCACAGCATTGGTGGTCCAGCCGTAGAAGGGCAAACCCAAGCCTCACTAATGGCGCCGTAGAACTGCCGCAAACCCGAAGGTTCAAAGGCTTTCACACGGTCATTAAGTCGAGTTAGGGTTTCATTCTTCTAGAGGGACCATAGAATTGCCTGCATGTCTTTCCGACTACTTAAAACTTGGAATAATAGGTTTCTGACATTCGATCGTCTCTGTCGACTCTCAACGTCTCCGCGTGAATTCGTCTCCAGCTGGAATCAATCTATCTGATGACCTCGCATCGGGGTAAGCGAACGAACCACCTGTCCTAGTCATTCATCATCGGGTGACTAGCGACCTTCTATCATCTATTCGTACAACTCGCCCCGCCATAGTTCCAACATATGGGGCGATATCTCGTCGCTTGCAGCAACAACTGGCTCGCTCGTCTGCACGCTGAACAGTGCCTCAATCATCAGGAGTAAGCAACACACCAACGGTCATCAAAATCTGGCTGGCCTCTGTCAGTGGCTCAATCCTCTAGTGTCGATCGGCACATCCGAGTAACCTCATAAAGGCGATCCGCCAAACGCTCGCGGCGCGGAAACACAGTAAAAAGACACATCTCTGCAATCGTGTGTCGCCGGAATTTCGCCCTGGTCAGTCCTCGTTCGTGACGAGCTTGTGCTGACCGCAACTCTAGCTGTAGCTCTCCCTGCCCATAATCGTGGCAGAAAAACCATAACTGGTACTGATGAGGCTGGATCAGGAAGGAATATAATACTGAACAAGGAAATGTACATCCTAAGGCTTCATAAGTGGAGTGGCGTGTCGTAAATATGCCGCGGAACATACCAACGGTACGTCACTCTACTTTAGTCACCTATTCCATCAACCAAGGGTCATCCTACGCTCCGAAGGTAAAACCTAACGCACTAATAACAACTTTGTCACGGCCCGAAAGTACGGAACATGACCGGCACTTAAATTACGAACGTCTCGAGACGTACGTAATCTAAGTAAACCGAAAACCCAGAAATCCAAACCAAGAAAAGTAGTAGAGTGAAGGAAAACCAATTTAAAACAAGTAGTTTTAATAGCATAAGCCGAATTATGCGGTTTTTAAGAACATCAAAATTTACTGAAAATTTCGGCAGAGTCTCCTTTGTAAATACTGGCTCCCAAACGGGATACAACATGAATAGTATACGAAATCAATAAAAGGTATCCCCAAGCGGGAGCTAGCTCTTCGTCAATCGACGGTCACAACCACACAAGCAATATAATATACAACGCCAACGGCGAGGATCAAAAACTCAAAAGGGAACTCAAAACCACCAGAAATATAACGAGCGACTCTAAGGTCGAAAGAATAACAACACTGGTCTCTATCTCAATAGATACATGTTTGGTTGATGGAATTTACTAGATACAACTGAATAATATCATACAAGGTAAATAATGGGGGTATGATACAAGTAAACCCACCTACTAGCAAATCACCCGAATGAACTATGCCCGCAAAGCCGTAAGGAAACCTGTACGGCAACCTGCAAGAAACTGGGGCACAACGGGGGTGAGTTGCCAACTCGTGAATAGAAAAACATCTACGCACAGAAATCGCATAAATAACGCAACCTAGGTCAATGATCATAATATATCCTCAAATATAAGTATAACAGGCAGCCTATAACAATGACTAGGGTAATATCTAACCCGAGTAATATTTCATGTGCCCGTGTCAGTGCCTCAGGTAGCAATATATCATATGAATGAGGTATGAATGCATGAAACAGAATACATGTAAATGAAGAAACTGTTTTCATAAATTAGTGAGATTTCCTTCGTATTTTTAAACTGAGGTATCATAATGAAATCAGTATCAACAGTGTCTAGCATCGACACAAAACATAAATCTCACTGTCTCGAAATATCAATGTCTCAAGCTCAAAATCTAGGGCGCCGTCAGTCCGGACCGGCCGCTACCATCCATCTCAAGACCACGACGGTATCCTCCGGATATCCGACGCGTCGGGTAATATCACCCGTAGGAAGTGCACCCCAGCCAGGCTCAACGTCAACACCACATTCCTCTTGCCCCGGGGTACCATACCGGGCCCACCATGTACCCGTGACGGTTCCTCCACTCCTCGACACGGATCTCCAAAACCACAGCAAACTCATGGTGGACGACACTTTACATCACTAGAAAACCGCAACATTTTATATTTTAAAAGATCATAAGTTGTAAATTTTGCGGCTTTCCCCGAAATCCAGAAATATCATAAATCTCAAGAAATCATCACAAGTGCATATGTCAATGATAATGAACTAGGCATGAACAACTGAATAACCGTATGCATGAAGTGGTAGGTAATAACTACATTGTCTAATATGGCATATAAAGGAAGTACACTAATATCATGTCAAAACTACCAGCTAACAATCTAAGTCAAGCAATTATATTCTCTAAAGTATACGTGACATGGCAATTACCGATGAAGATGTGTGTGAGCCGGCAAGTAGGTGTACGTGGTACATACGCATCATCGGTAATGGTGCTGGTGTCCTAACAGCATGATATCAATAATGGAATATGCAGCAAAATAAATATGCGAGGCAGAGCGAACAGCAATAATGTGCGGGAGCTGAATACTAGACACAACGATAACTAATCTACAATAATCTAATATAAGTCCTACGAATGGTGCCTTTTGAAATAACACGAATCATGGGGTTTTGAAAATAGGGCTATGGTGTTTTTATGAAAGGATACGTCGTTTTTGAAATATCCGTAGATTCCCTTGAGCTGTCTTTAAAAATGCCCACGATTCGTTAGTTTTTGAAATAGGTAAGAAGTCTAATCTAATCTAACAACTACACTAAACTATACGGCTGAACTAACAAGCTGAACTACAGGTAAGAAAACCGCCTATCATCTGAGTCGATACATATGCATACCTGTATATGTATAGTCGGTGATCCCGCCTCAACAATATCATATCCGATACCATATCTATAATCAGGCATTCCAGGTCAAGAGTGCGGATCAATCATCAATATAGCTCGTACGTAAATCTGTCGTACGGCATCCCAAATCTGGGTACGGGTCAATATCATATTCATCATACTATTCACCTGGTATCTTCTTTATCAAATATCATGATCGGGGTACTGATCTTCGTATAGTTCCATACTGATACCGCCTATATATGCATGGACGTGTGTGAAACACTACGTCAAGGACCCGCTACAACGTCATGTCGTATCTAAGATACGAACCCTGCTATATCACCGATCTCACGGCCTCAAATCGAATCTCATCGACTCAGCTCAATCCCAAGTATCATCCTCAATCCGTATGCGAACACATAGTCCCATACCCATGTGAACACATAACTATAAAGAATCCCATGAGTACATATCAATAGGAATGTATGCAAGTATGTATGTGTGTATGTGTCGCAACACTAAAAATAGTCCAACACACCAATATCCATCCTAAGCATCGTTATTAATCCTAAATAACATATAATAATTGTTGGTGTGTATACGCATCTGTATACACCACCACGGACTGCGGGGGTGCTATACGCCATCCACCCGACTTCTCCCCGTAGATATAAATCTACTCACCTGGTCCTCGCTAGCCGGTGCCGACGTTGCCACGCGCTTGCTTGTCGTCTCGAAGTCCACATGGGGGTACCTACATATCATAACGCACCATATCTTATTAAAATCCGACTCATGATCAAAACGACGCACGAATCCCACATAGGTCAAAACCTATCGTTGCTTTCACAAATCGACCCAAAAACCCTCAACGTCGGCGTACAAACGCCAGACCATCGAGAAAAACCCAAATACACTCATTTGCACATTCACGAACACTAATTTTAATATAAAATAGGTTAAAACTCACGAAAACCCCAAATTCACTCTAAAAGCCGTTTTTCCGAAAAACTAGCAAGCAAAATTACCCGTTTTAGTACAAAACTCGATGTTTAAACAATTCTAGCGGCCATAATACTTATTAAATAACTTAAATAAGTCAATAAAACCATTTCCATAATTTAATCACATAAATTTGCATAATTTCCAAAATCCTAGTTTGCAAAAATATCAATTTTAACACTTTTTAATGTAAAATTTATAATTTTACAATTAAACTTGGTTTTGCATATTTTAAATGGTTAAACCACTCAATTTAATTTTTAAGATATGATGAAACCCTAACCATATTTTAATTCTCGATTTAACACAATATTTACAAAAACTAGTTTGCAATTTTAACCAATTTCGACCATTTTATAGCAAAATGCACATACAACAAACTAGTTTGGATTTGCATGATTTAAAGAATTAAACTACATTTTATAATGTTAATAAAGTCATCAAAACCTTAATTAGATTTTAAATCACCCATTTGGAACCAAAAGCTAAAAAGTAGTATGCTTAAATAAAGCTAAATTGGATATTTTAATGTTACAATTAGCACTAAGCAACAAGATTACATTTTGCATGCCCTAAGATACAAAATACATCACATAACCATACACCAATCTCACAAAACCCTAACTTGATTTTAAAACCTAAATTCTAGAATTTCCAAACCTTAACTTGAAGATTTATAACTAGCAATTCAACCACTTTAACACTTAACTAAGCTAACATAAGTATTAATCAACAATTTAACTACAAGGTTAACATTATACCTCCACAATTTTGTAGATCCAATTTGAAATCTAGCCATCCAAAATGCTCTCTTGTCACCCCAATCCATGCTTGAAATGCTAAGGAATAATGGGTCAGAGTCGGATTTGGATTTAGATTTGAATTTGCATGGATTTTGAAGTGATTTGTGGATTTTTTTTGATGAAGAAAAGAGTGGAATTTGGGGGGGCTACTGCTGTTGGGAGGGGGAGAATTTCGGCCAGAATTGGGAGTGAGGAGAGAGAGGGAGGTAGGGAAAATACAAGGGAGGAAAGTCCAAGTCAACATAAAGTCAAAAGTCCACCTAATTCATCCATTTTCTTTTCTTTTCTATCATTTATTTTCCTTTGAAATTCAAGTGGGGGAAAAAATGGGGGCTGCTGAATTTTGTTAAGGGGAGGAGTAAATGGGGGTGTGTGGGTGTGGGTACGGGTGTGGGGTGATAAAAAATGATAAATACAATACCCCAAACATCCATTTACGCTATAAAAAAGCCTTTTTTCTTCAATAATTTCTAAACCGTTTTGGCAAATGATTTCGTTCCAAAAACCAAATGACAAATTTTTATTTAATGTTTTATGATGCACAAAATTTGTTTCAACTCATTCCAATTTGTAATTTTCCCTAATTAAATGTATTAGTGACGGCTTAAAATAATAATAAAATAATATTTTTTTCAGAAAATTTGAAATTTCACCAGCGGCTCAATAAACACCAAATAATAGCAATTACATAGCTAGAATATGTATATTTAATTTTTATAATAAGATATTTGTATTTTGACTTTTTACAGAAAACCCCTTTATTTTACCGATTTTTTCGAAATTTCACCGAAACGATTTTCAAAACGCTACAGAGATAGCTTTTAAAAGGAGTGGCTCAAACTCCGCATTTAAAAAGCTGGTTTTGAAAAAGAACCGAGTGGTTTTCAAAGTGTTCCAACGACTTTTACTTGGTTTATTTTCTTGCATTAATTCCAATGTGTCCCATCTTTTAATCCTACCATTGCAGAAAACATGGAAAATATGACGTACGCTTATGCCATCCGCATTCGCCACAGGGTCCCGTCATCACCCGTTAGGTTACTTAACTAACGACAGAGCGGGGGCTGGACTAGCGCGGATGCAAAACATAAGCAACGCCTAAATAGATATCATATAGATATATATAAACATTCTTCACATGCAATGATAGACATTCCAGATCATAGATGAATACATTGGATATACTAGGAATCCGCAATTCGTACGAGCCTGTAACGAAGAACGGATTACACGGTCACGATGAATAGCCAAAACCCCACCCTAGACCCCTACGGGTGCGGCAAACTACCCACCAAGTACCCGAAGCGAAGCAACCTCCCTCAACACGTTGAGTAGGCCACTCGGCACTTCGAGATACCCGGTAGTTTGTGCACCTCACCTTGGGTCTATCCTAGGAGCAAAAACAGTAAAAAGAAATTATACAATGACGGCTACAACCCCAACCCGGTTGTGCGGCCAAACAAATAATATTACATCAATTTACATATTACAAGAATTGAAAGAATAAGAAAACTCTCATCTCACAACCCCCCGGCTATTCATCCGCGACAATCCAACGAATTCATATACACAAACCATCAATATTACAGATCACAGATATGTATAACCCCCACTAATCGACGTATATCTATTAGCAGACGATCAATACATATATCACATCACAGATAATATCTATTAGCCAAAGTCTACGGAATATCGATCAAAATACGGATTTGTAACCACCCCAAAAAATCAATTTGTTCTCTGGAAAATCTGGGTAGAAACAGACTGTATTAAAAATCCTAAAACAACACAGTAAGAACACTGCAGCAAAACGGAGTCGTGGCCGAGTCAACTCGGCCGCGGATCCGCGGCCAAACCCATGGTTTGGCCGCGTTTCCGCGGTGAGTTGGCCGAGTCAGCGGCTCAGTTTTGCTGTGTGTTCTATAAAAACCCTGAGACGATTTTTCATGTATGTCAAATAATTTTTTTGAACAGTATAAAAATTCGACAGAAAGTTGGTTTTTGCCGGACGTGTTTTGCGACTTTTTTCCGATCGATATTCTAAATACTTTTCTAACTTGCTAGTTTATGTTTAGCCTTGCTTTGATACCACTGTAAGTCCACGTTGCACACCCCGGTTCTTACGGGGTGGCGGAAACGGCAAAAAACAATTTTTGGCGCAAAGGCAACATGGACTAAAAGCCGGATCTTTGCTAAACTAGAAACTAGCAAACTACAAGAGGCGTTAACTACTATGCCGTAGAAATTATTCCTCACGAAACCGGTCCTTCGGATCTTCTCTCCGCTGTCCGGCTCATCCATCCACGCTCCGAGGGTCGATCCGGATCTTGGTCACTTCCGCGGCCTTCTTGAGTCGAAGACGATCCACCCGAGAGATGTATACCGAGCTCCACCTCGAGCCGAGGCAACTAGGGCAACAAGATCGCTAGTCTTGAAGTCCTAGGTTATGTAGAAGAGGTTGATGGAAGTATTTGTCTATGTGGATTCTTTTTCTCTCAACACATGAGATCAAAAGAATATTTCAAGAGGAGGAAGATGAAGGAGATCAAGCAACCCTGGAGCTCTCTTTCTTTCTTCTCACTTGCAAGAGAGAGAATGAGAAAAGAGAAATGAAAATTTTCAACTAAAGAAAAAAGGCACCATGGTTGCAATAATACTAAACAACATCATTACAAATCCTATCATGATAAAGTTGATGGCTACATTGACATGACCATTATCATAATCCAAAATGAAAAAGAAAACCAAAGAAGAGTGTAGACCTTTCATGAAGGTCAAGGTCAACTTTGGTCAACGGGTCAACAAAGTCAAAGGTGGTCAAATGGTCAAACCAATTAGCCATCATAAAATTATCACTGAAAAGATTAGTAAGTAATGTCTCCGGCTCATAATGGTTTTGAACCGAACGAATTGCCAAAACCCTAATGGGCCTGCCACATAGCGGTTTTGGCCGAACCATCTGCCAAAACCCTAATAGGGCACCCCCCTTCATCGCTCCTCAAAACTGTGCATACACACCCGCATCCGCATTCCGTAGAATGAGAATCCACAGAAGACAAAACGAATCCATCCATGTAATACTAGGATCCGGCTTAAACCAAAGCCCACTAGTATTGCCTGCCCGAACAGCATACGCACACAAGGGCACGTAAATGATCGCAGCCCTGTCGTAAAACCATACGGCCTCTACACGTTTCGCTCAGTGCAGGGAAACTCTCCGTGTGGGACTCTAAAGACTCGACACTACGCTGGCAGTGGGTTTAACCACAGACCGCAAGCGGCACTAGCTGTACGTAACGGGCCCCAGGTAGATGTCGATAAGAAGGCCGATGAGGTAAACTCATCTGAACTCCTACTGAGCCTGTATATGACAATCTCCATACAGTCCGGTCTGTTCGTCTGATACATCACATGGCGGGCCTAGGGGGCGGTGAACGTCAGTCCTCTAATAGCGGTACTAGTCGTGTCGGAGTGTAGCCCAGAACTCCCTGAGATAACACTGGAAACCTACCAGTATATCTCGATTGCCCTGGCCAGGGACTACTCGTGTAATGGTTCTCCTCAACCCCCAATACCGGGAGAGACGAATCCTGTCTAACCGTCACTATCTCCAAGTGCTTCGGGACTGCACCCAACTACTACCTGTTTGCACGACTCCTTTGAGCCGTGGTAGGGTAGTAATCTAAGTACAGTGGGAACACACTCGAGGCGAAGTGACAGTGTCAAGTCAGCGGACTAAGCTGTACTCATGTCACTTGGGAACTGATAACTGACGATAGGTATAATACCAACCAACAGTTCCTGACGAGTCATGTCCAGTGTACTCGTAACCTTACGAGCACCCGCATACTATCTCCAGTACGACGTACTGATGGCTGTAGGACAGACCATCTCCCCTGCTGGGATGAGAAGCGCATACGCTAGTCTACTCCGGAGTATCGATGTCCTGTCTCGATAGTCCTATGACTAGGAACCTGTATAAGGATGTGCTTATAGATTACCCAGCCCCCACGAGTGTGACTTCCATCACAACGCTGGTAATCAAGCAAAGATCCTAAGGGCTCTACTAATGTGTATAAGCGATATGCTAAAAGAAACACATGCACACATTGAACTAGAAACAAACCAAGTAGCATTCTACCATTTTGAGCAAGATTGTCTATACAACTGTTAATATCCCAAGCTTCCATCAAGTAATATACAAACTAGTATGATACAGTAATGGCCTCTAGGGCATAGACACTAACAGAAAGCCTCTGCCAAACCAAGGGGCGGTGTTAGTAAAGTGGATACGAAGGGAAAGGCAAAAGCAACAAAGATAGCGGGGAAGCTTATAGGGAAGGAAGAGTGCTTTTTCTGTCATAAGAGTGGGCACTGGAAGAAAGATTGCAGGGCTTGGAAAGCCAGAACACAGGATCTGAAGCAAGTTGTGGCTTCAGCTTCAGGTGTGTATGTTATTGAAAACTGTCTATCAATAAACTCTACTTCCTGGGTATTGAATACCAGATCAGGATCTCATATCTGTAATTCTTTCCAGGCGTTGAGAAAGCGTAGGTTTTTGAAGGCAGGTGACATGACCCTCAATGTTGCAAACGGAGCTAGCATGGATGCTAAGGCCGTGGGGGACTATCACCTGGGAATGTCAGATGGACAAGTTTTGGTTTTACGTAATTACTTTTTTGTACCCAATGCAACTTGTAATATCATTTCTGTATCTTTATTATCTAAAGAAGGTTATGAATTTGCATTTGTAAGTAATGTTGTAAACATTCACCTTAATCATGTTTTGATTGGGTCTGGTACATTGAGCAATGGTATATACGTATTAAACCAACCACAGATTTTCAATGTCCAGAATACACACAAAAGAAAGTCTCAGGAAACAAATCAGGCTTTCTTATGGCATTGTAGACTGGGTCACATCAATGAGAGAAGGTTGACGAAGTTACATACAGAAGGATATTTGGATCCGTTCGAATATCAATCGTATGCCACT
Source organism: Agapanthus africanus (assembly GCA_030015575.1). Taxonomy (NCBI): domain Eukaryota; kingdom Viridiplantae; phylum Streptophyta; class Magnoliopsida; order Asparagales; family Amaryllidaceae; genus Agapanthus; species Agapanthus africanus. The sequence goes on along the minus strand of JASDDO010000014.1, from coordinate 465,243,142 downwards.
TGTCAATCCTGTCTCAAAGGAAAGATGACAAAGACTCCGTTCACTGGACACGGAGTAAGAGCGAGCGAGCTCTTGGGACTCGTACACAGCGACGTGTGCGGTCCAATGTCTACACATGCGCGAAGCGGTTATTCTTACTTCATTACTTTTACGGATGACTTTTCAAGGTAAGGTTATGTCTTCTTAATGAAACATAAATCCGAAGCCTTTGGAAAATTCCAGGAATATAAGAATGAAGTAGAAAAACAAACCGACAAAAGTATCAAGACACTGAGATCGGATCGAGGTGGTGAATACTTGAGTGCCGAGTTCCTGGATTACTTAAAAGAGAATGGAATTCTCTCTCAGCTTACTCCTCCATACACTCCGCAACATAACGGTGTATCGGAGAGAAGGAACCAAACCCTATTGGATATGGTACGGTCCATGATGAGTAACGCTAAGTTACCGCGATCATTCTGGGGATATGCACTAGAATCAGCTGCATACCTTTTGAACCGAGTTCCAACTAAGACTGTGCCTACTACACCATATCAGATGTGGTGTGGGAAGAGACCCTATCTTAATCACATTAAGACATGGGGAAGTCCAGCTTTTGTCAAAAAGAAGCATGCGGACAAGCTCGAGGCACGCTCAGTACAGTACAAGTTTGTGGGATATCCAAAGAACTCCAAGGGATATTTCTTCTATTGCGAAGAGGAACAAAAGGTTTTTGTTTCTCGGCATGCCCACTTCTTGGAAACTCAGTTTTTAGAGAATCAGATAAGTGGGAGCGCAATAGAACTGGAAGAAATTCCAGAACCACGAGCTATTAGTGAAAGCTTAGTAGAACCAGAGGGTTCAAAAGATCATGACATTCCTACGCCGCTCCGCAGGAGTAGTAGGCTGTCTCATCCGCCCGAGAGATACTACGGTTTTCTCATAGACGGGGATAGAGAGGATTGCATCATTGATAGTGATGAGACGAATAGCTTCCAGCAGTCCATTCAGAGCGTTGACTCGGTAAAATGGCTGGATGCAATGCGGACCGAAATGGAGTCCATGTACACCAACAAAGTATGGACGTTGGACGTTGCTCCAGATGTGGTAAAACCCATAGGATGCAAGTGGATCTTCAAAAGGAAGATTGGTGTAGATGGACAGGTTCAGACCTATAAAGCTAGACTGGTTGCAAAGGGTTTTCGTCAAAGACCTGGTTTGGACTATGACGAGACCTTTTCTCCAGTAGCTATGCTAAAATCCACTCGGATGCTTCTTGCCATTGCTGCCTTCCACGATTATGAGATTTGGCAGATGGACGTAAAGACCGCTTTTCTAAATGGAAATTTAGAGGAGTGTGTTTATATGGACCAGCCAGAAGGTTTCATTAAGAGTGGGAGCAGCGGAAAGGTGTGCAAGTTGCTTTAGTCCATCTACCGACTAAAGCAGACATTGCGGAGTTGGAACATCTGTTTTGATGAGACGGTCAAAGAATTTGGCTTTATCAAAAATCCAGTTGAACCATGCATCTATAGTAGATTTGTAGAGAGAACTGTAGTATTCCTTGTTTTATATGTGGATGACATTCTCTTAATAGGAAATGACATTCCTATGCTACAATCTGTCAAAGGGTTCTTGTCACACAGGTTCTCCATGAAAGACCTGGGTGATGCCTCATACATTCTGGGGATTCGGATCTATCGTGACAGATCCAAGAGGATACTGGGACTCTCACAGTCCAGGTACATCGACACCATACTAAAAAGATTCAGTATGGAAGATTCCAAGCGCGGTAATCTACCGGCTTGTCACGGGATCACCCTCTCCAAAGAGATGTCTCCTAAGACTGATTTGGAAAGGGATCGCATGTCTATTATACCCTACGCTTCTGCGGTAGGCTCTATAATGTATGCGATGTTGTGTACCAGACCAGATGTAGCTTATGCACTGAGTGTGGTAAGCCGGTATCAGTCAAACCCTGGGGAGAAACACTGGATAGCGGTAAAGAACATTCTCAAGTACCTGAGAAGGACTAAGGAGATGTTCTTGGTGTATGGCGGAAAGGACCTCCAGATCGAGGCCTTTGCTGACTCCAGCTTCCAGAGTGACAAGGATGATTCCAAGTCCATGTCGGGTTATGTCTTTACCCTCAATGGAGGGGCGGTGTGTTGGAAGAGTTCCAAACAGGAAACCGTTGCTGACTCGACGATGGAAGAGGAATATATCGCTGCTGCAGATGCCGCAAAAGTAGCCGTCTAGATAAGGAAGTTCTTAACTGAACTTCAGGTGGTTCCGTCCATTGTTGATCCAATACCGCTGTATTGCGACAACAACGGGGCTATATATTTAGCGAAGGAACCCAGGTCGGTATCACCTGATCAGGGAGATCGTGGGTCGCCAGGAGATCGAGATTCGAAGAGTTTCTACGGAAGATAACACGGCTGATCCACTCACAAAGTCCTTACCCCAGACTCAGTTCGAGCGGCTGATCGAGATGATTGGTCTTCGATACGCCAGTACATGGCCTTAGTGCAAGTGGGAGATTGTTAGTGTATATGCCCTAGAGGCCATTACTGTATCATACTAGTTTGTATATTACTTAATGGAAGCTTGGGATATTCACCTTGTATAGACAATCTTGCTCAATATAATAGTATGCTACTTGGTTTGTTTCTACTTTAATGTGTACATGTGTTTATTTTAGAATATCACCTATACATATTAGTGGAGCCCTTAGGATCTTTGCTTGATTACCAGCGTTGTGATGGCAGTCACAATAGTGGGGGCTGGGTAATCCACAAGCACATCCTTATGCAGTTCCCTAGTCGTAGGACTATCGAGACAGGGCATCGATACTCCGGAGTAGACTAGCGTATGCCCTTCTCATCCCAGTGTGGGAGACGGTCTATACTACAGCCGTCAGTACGTCGTACTTGAGATAGTATGCGGGTGCTCGTTAGGTTACGAGTATACTGGACAGGACTCATCGGGAACTGTTGGTTGGTACTCTACCTATCGTCAGTTATTAGTTCCCAGGTGACATGAGTACAGCTTAGTCCGCTGACTTGACACTGTCACTTCGCCTCGAGTGTGTTCCCACTGTACTTAGATTACTACCCTACCATGGCTCAAAGGTGTCGTGCAAACAGGTAGTAGTTGGGTGCAGTCCCGAAGCACTTGGAGGCAGTAACGGTTAGACATGATTCGTCACTCCCGGTATTGGGGGTTGACATCGCGCTGTGTCTAGGAGAGCCATTACACGAGTAGTCCCTGGCCAGGGCAAGCGAGATATACTGGTAGGTTTCCAGTGTTATCTCAGGGTGTTCTGGGCTACACTCCGACACGACTTGTACCGCTAGTAGGGGACTGACGTTTACCGCCCCCTAGGCCCGCCATGCGATGTATCAGACGAACAGTCCGGACTGTACGGAGATTGTCACATTCAGGCTCAGTAAGAGTTCAGATGGGTTTCACCTCGTCCGTCTTCTTGTCGGCATCTACCCGGGGACCGTTACGCACAGCTAGTGCCGCTTGCGGTCTGTGGTTAAACCCACTGCCAGCGTAGTGTCGAGTATTTAGAGTCCTACACAGAAAGCTATTCGCCTTTAGGCAAAAGAGTAGATGTCGCATGGTTTTGCGACAGGTCGCATGGTTTTGCGACAGGGTCCGGTCACATCCGTGCACTTGTGCACGTTTAGTGTCCGGGCAGTTAACACTAGCGGGCTTTGGTTTAAGCCAGATCCTAGTGTACGTTTTAGGATTGGTTTTATCTCGTTTGTATTCGTGTTCCTCGGAACGCGGATGCGGGTGTGTATGCACAGTTGACAGAGGCAGAGGATTCTCATTGGGGTTGTTGACTGTTGACTGTTGACTATTGACTTTTTGCTAAACCCAAATGAGAATAAGAAATATGATTAACAATAATATTAATTAAGTATTATAGTGACATGGTTGTTGAGGGGTTGACTTTGTTGACTTGTTGACTTTGTTGACCGGTTGACTAGGTTGGACTAGTTGACCATCATCATGACAATGGCTATCATTTCATGGCAAAGACTTTTGCTTGCTTGTTTCTTTTTGCAAAATGAGTGCATGAAATGATATAGCCATTTTAACTTGAACCATCACATAATACTTGATTACTATTATTTGTTACGATGGTTTTGGATTATGAGAGCTTGGATGGCAAAAGAATTACTCATTCTCTCATTTTCTTTCTCTCTCATGCTTTAGCTCTCCCTCTTGCTCTTCCTCTTGCTCTCTCTCTAGCTCAAGGCAACTCCCTCTCATGAGTTGAGAAACATTGCCTTAGAGAAAAAAGAAAACCCATATCACTTCTCTACTCATCCTATTTCACAAGGTTTAGCAAACCAAGTGTTCTAGTTTCTTCAAGTTCGAAGAAGAAACCAAAGGTAGAAGCTTTCAGGTGGATCCATCTTCGGCCCAAGTAGACGACGAGGTGAGGCCGATCCGTACACCGCAAAGAGTTGAAGACGAAGGAGTTCAAGAAAGGTATAACCCCCTAACCGAGTAGGTAAATCTCAATTTAGGTTGTTAGGTAGTTGTTTAACAAAAATCCGTATTTTGAGTCCATGTTACCATCTCTTGAAAAATCGTTTTTCATCATTTCCGCAAGCCCGTAAGTACCGGGAGAGGTAACATGGACTTACACGTAGTCATCCAAACAAGTCCGTTTCACTGAACGGGATGAGAACAAGATGCGCGGATGCTACCACAGGGTTAGGGGTATGATGCAGGCAATGCAATATTTTTTAAAAATATTTTATATGACTTAATTGTTATATTAAAATACAGATGCGAGGTAAAATGCTAGTATGCAAATGAAAGTGCACGAGTCCACGTATCAAGTCAGGATAAATTATAAACATGAATCAAGACTGGTTTCAAGCAAGCGGGTCGGGTCGGATGCAAATACAAATGTCAAATATACTATTCGCACCCAAAACACAATAAATCAAGAAAATACCATAAATAAAGAATACTAGAATTGGTATAAATGAATTAGGGTGTTACAGATAATGTCTCAAAGGCAAGATGACCAAAACTCCGTTTACTGGACACGGAGAAAGAGTTACGGAACTCTTGAGACTGATACATAGTGATGTATGCGGTCCCATGTTTACACATGCCCGGGATGGTTCCTCGTACTTCATTACATTCACTGACGATCTTTCAAGATTCAATCATGTGTTCCTATTGAAACACAAGTCTGAAGCTTTTGAGAAATTCAAAGAATATAAGCATGAAGTTGAGAACCAGACGGGTAAAAGTATTAAAATCCTTCGATCTGATCTGGGAGGAGAATACTTGAGCACGGAATTCCGTGAATATCTAAAAGAGAATAGGATTCTCTCTTAGATTACTCCTTCGTATACACCACAGCACAACGGTGTATTGGAGCTGAGGAATCGCACTCTATTAGATATGATGCGCTCTATGATGAGCGCCGCTGAGTTACCTATTTTCTTTTGGAGTTATGCGCTTGAAACAGCTGCATACCTATTGAATCAAGTTCTATCTAAATCTGTACCTACCATGCCATATGAGATATGGAGTGGGAAGAGACCATGTCTTAAACGAGTTAAGATATGGGGTTGTCCGGCCTATGTCAAAAGGAAAAATCCGGACAAACTCGAGGCACGGTCTGTTCTATGTAAGTTTATGGGATATCCCAAACATTCACATGGATATCTTTTCTACCACAGTGAGGAACAAAAGGTGTTTCTTTCTCGACATGCCACCTTTTTTGAAATCGAATTTCTTGAAAAGGAAATTAGTGGCAAAGAGGTAGAACTGGAAGAAATTCCGGCTACACAGACTGCAACAGAAGATTTAGTGGAACCAGAGGATTCGATAGTTTCCAACGAACCTCAGCCTCTTCGCCGATCTAGTAAGGTTCCTCATCCACCTGAGATATACTATTGTTTGTTAGTTATATGTATGCCCTAGAGGCCATTACTGTACATACGATGTATATTGTAGTGGATGCTAGGACATATATAGGGAGGCCTTTCTTGCTCGACATGATAGTATGCTATCTGGTTGTACTTTATCTTAACATGTACTCTGATTGTCTCTATGTTACATGTTGATAAAGACCTTAGGATATGTACTCGACTACTGGGACTATGATGAGATCATACTAGTGGGGCTACGGTAGTCGACGAGTACATCCTATAACTGTTCCTAGTCGAGGGTGTATCGAGACAAGGCATCGATACACCAGAGTAGACTAAAGTATACGCATCTTGACCCATATGATAAGCGATGGATAATCCCATATCCATCGGTGTTTGACATCAAGGATGGTGTACGGGTGCTCAGTGGAGACTGGGTACACTGGACGGACTCGCCGAGAACTCCCAGATGGTATTATACCTTACGTCAGATGGCAGTTCTCCGGTGACACTGGTACAGAGTGGTCTGTTGCCCCGAGATCGTCATAGAGTCTTGTATGATTCCCGCTGTGCTTTGATTTCCATCATACCACGTCCAAGAGGGCGTGCAAAAAGGTGGCTTTTGGGTACAGTCCTGAATCACATGGAGGCAATGAGCGATAGGAGGGGATTCGTCTCTCCCGGTATAGGGAGTTGATGTTGCGCTGTGTTCGATTGGCTATAACCGGAAATCCCTGGCCAGGGTTGCTGAGATTTACTGGTAAGTGTTATCAGTAGTTTCTCGAACTGTTATAGACCTCATATCGACACGACTTATCGAGCTACTGGGGTCTGACGTTTACCACCCCTAGGTGAGATATGCGACATATCAGACGACGAGACCGGACTGTACGGGAGTGTTACCGTTTGGATTCACAGGAGAATGTACAGGCTTGCTTGTTGATCTTCTGAGCGCTCAATACCTGGGTGGCTGTTACGTTTAGCTGACCGCTTGCAGCTTGTGGGTGTTTGATATGATCATCACCTACTGCCGGCGTATTGACGATTCTTTAAAGTTCTACACCGAGGTTTCTTGACTCAGGCAAAACGGAGTAGGAGCACATATGTGATATGTGCGGGACCGAGGATAATGCGGTATGTGATACCGTATTGGATTCTCACGATATGAGATATCGGCCGGGTATATGTGATATAGCCGGGTCATCGTATTAGTCGGTTATATGAGATATAGCCGGATTGTCGGATCAAGAGTTGATTCGATAATTTAATGTATAATAATATATATGATATTATAAATTACATTAACTAATATTAGCTCCCTAAAAGATTCATTTTCTCACGGGATAATACATTGATATATATGCGAAATATGTTAATTGTATTATTTTCTATTGTTACAAAATATATTGTATATGTGATAGATAATATTATAACATATTAAGGTTACAAATTTAACTATGGTTTAGGGTTTAATCTTGGTTAGGGTTTGGATTAGGGTTAGCTTTTGCATGAAGCTTCATGAAGCTTTGACTTTGTGGTTGCTTGATATTTTTTGTGAGATATTATGTTAACCCAATCCAAACCATTAACTCTAGTTAACTCTCTACAAGGGTTAACTCTTTCATGCTTGATGTAACCACTACAATAATTCATTATTCATCACAAAAGGATTAAGGTTATCATCTTCATTCTTCTTCTTCTTGCTTGAGCTTCTTTTTGAAAAAGCTTTCTTTTATGATGAAAATGAGTGAGAAAAAGATTATAAATGAGAGCAAAAATCCTACTTCATCATCCTCGTCTATCCTTGCCATTTAGATGAGGGTGTTCACTTCATATTATGAGTGTTAGCTTGTGTTAACGAAACTTCAAGGTAGATCATCTATGTTATCGAAGATCGGAAGCAAGGTTGCATCTTTCTCTTCGTGAAGCCTCTCGAGAATCCAGAGCACGATGATCGCAGGGAAAGGACCTCAACACGGAGCTTAAGAAGTGAAGGACCGGATCTACAAAGGTTGTAATCCCTCTCACTTAGTGTTAAAGTGTTTAACATGCATGTTTTCGCCAAAACCCTAGTTTAAAGATCCGGCTTCGGGTTGTTCGGCACGGCTAAAATTTTAATCGGGCATGGTTGATGCCTCGTAGACCCTTGTGCGCGTGACTAGAAACCCTACAGTGGTATCAGAGCCAAGCTAGAGCTTTAGGCAAAGTCTAGACGAAGCTTAAAGTCCGATCGAACTCCGAATACCCGATATTAACCCCTCTCTGTACATTTTCTAAAAATGTGATGTTTTCAGAATTAAAAATGCTCAGAAAAATAAGCAGGAAAAACTAAGAATTACTGTGAAGTACGGAACACTGAGTCAACTATTTGACCGCGGACCCGCGGCCAAACCAAGGGTTTGGCGGCGGTTCCACGGCCAAAATTATGACTTAGTCCCTGGAATTTCATGAATTTATTCTTAGGTCCTTTCTTGGCAATTTTTTCTGGGAATTTTTTAATTCCACTCAAGTGTTGAGTTTTCTATGGTTATATTGGGGACTCGTTGATTCTATCGGATAATTTAACTTTGTTTAGTCTTTCCGGATAATTTTTAGAAACTGTTAAAAAGTTCGAACGGATATCAATAACTCACTTTTTCCCCTGTCGGAAATTTTTTCAAAAGTTCAATTTTTTCTCGAGTTTAAGAACTTTCTAAGTCGTGCAAGTAACGCGGTGGACCCTCTAGAAGACAACAAACCTTAACTCGATTATGTGACCGTCTTGAACTGCCTATAAATCTTAGGGTTTGGGGCAGTACGGCGTGCCACATGTGAGGCGTTGGCTTGACCCTTCTACGGCTGGACCATTGGTACTGTGGCATGTGATGGATGTTTTTAAACTGATTTCAAGTGTTGAGATATATTGGGAAAATCTTGGGTGTTTGATTATTCGATCGGAAAGTTTAACATTGTCTATTTATCTGGAATGTGATACAATATTTAGAATCCACAAGTAGTTATGAGATAACTAATTTGAATGTTATAAACATAGCTGTTTAGTCTCAAATGATCGGTTGCCACGGAATTTTGATGTGATCAAAAGTCCGTCGCAATCACGTAGCGTACGCGGATACCCGCCGAGTAAACTTAACAGACAGCCACGCCCCATAGCCCCGACCAAGTGACTATAGGAGAGCCCCGTCGCCAAAAGCATCCGTTCGGGTGCTCGCGACAGCGGTGTTCCGCCTTAGTGCACTTCGTCGACGGCATCTTGGGTTTCGGCCGTCTACTAAAGTTTGCGATGAGCATTCGATCAGGTTGTCGGGAATCTTGTTGAATTGCCCGACTAGATATTGAAAAGAGTTTTCGATAATGAGACTAAAATGCGGGGTTTATAATTGTTAGGCATGCGATGTCTAAAGAGATTGCGGATTCCAACTGTTGTAGTTTTACATTTTCTTTTCTGTGACCGTAAGCGTAGTATGTGGTGTATCGCCGGCTTCGTTGCTATACATCAACGACAATCGGGATACACATACTTGCTTACGTTGATGATATGAGATATTATGTGTTGCTGTGATATGTTATATTGGATCGTTGCGTTCTGATTAGCCGGGGGTTTTATGTGAGATGAGAGTTTTTTTTTCATTCATGTAAAATTCATTTGTATGTAATATTCTTTTGTTGGGGCACTTCCGGGGTGAGGATGTTGTCACCATTGTATATTATTTACTTTTCCGCTTTAGGTAGACCCAAGGCGGGGAGCACAAGTAACCGGGTTCTGGGGTCCAGGGGGAGACCATCTCGAGGAGTCGAGACCGGGTCTCCTAACCCTAGAATTGGCAGTGTTGCTTGCCGCTCTCGTAGGGGTCTAGAGATGTAGGTTTGGTTATTCATCGCGACCGTGGAATCCGTGTTTTATACAGGCTCGTATTGAAAACACGGACGTCCTAGTATATCCAATATTTCATATAAGTTCTTCTGCTGCAATGTTCTGTGATGAGATCATATTACTGCCTGAGACGAATGTTTATATTATATATATGAGATATATGTTATATTGCAGATTTCGTTTCAAAAGTGATGCTTGTGAAGCACAATTAAAATGGGACTTCTGTTGGATATATGTATGCCCTAAAGGCCATTATATGATAGTGGATGTATCTGTACATGTATATATATATATATATATATTCAGTGTACATTCTTGCTCGACATGATAGTATGCTATCTGGTTCTACTTTATCTGACATGTTGATTTGATCATGCTTTTATTCATTTATACATGCTGATAAAGCTCTGAGGATATCGGCTTGACTATAGTGATTATGATAGAGTTCATACTAGTGGGACATCTGTAGTTTATAAGCATATCCTGAAATGTCCCTAGTCGGAGGTGTATAGAGACGGGGCATCGATATACCAGAGTAGACTAGCGTATATGATACTAGACCCATGTGATGGGCGATGGATGTTCCCACATTCATCGATGTTTGACATCAAGATCATATACGGGTGCTCAGTGGTGACTGGGTACACTGGACGGACTCACCGAGAACTCCTATATGGAATTATATCTATCGTCGGATAGCAGTTCTCAGGTGACACTGGTACATGTTAGTCTGTAGACCTGATATCGTCATAGAGTCTTGTGTGCTCTCCCACTGTACTTTGATAACCACCCTACCACGGCTCTACTGAGTCGTGCAAACAGGTGGTCGTTGGGTACAGTCCCGAGACACACGAAGGCGATGAGCGATAGGAGGGGTTTCGTCTCTCCCGGTATTGGGAGTTGATGTTGTGCTGTGCTCGACTGGTTATATCAGTAAGTCCCTGGCCAGGGCTGCTGAGATTTACTGATAAGTGTTATCAGTAGTTTCTCGATCTGTTATAGACCATTCACTGGCATGACTTATTGAGTTATTGGGGTCGACGTTACCATCCCTAGACTCGATATGCGGCATATCTAACGAAGAGACCGGACTGTACGGTAGTGTTGCAGATTGGCTTGACGGGAGTTGTAGCAGGTTCGCTTGTTTTCTTCTGATCGCTCAATACCCGGGTGGCCGTTACGTTTAGTTGACCGCTTGCGGCTTGAGGGTGCTTGATATGATCATCACCCACTGCCGGCGTATTGACGAGTCTTAGAGTCCCACATAGAAGTTACCTAGTCCAGGCGAAACGTTGTGGTGCGCGTATGCGATATGCGCATGGACCCGGTTAAAATGCGCGTATGAGATACCGTATATTAATTGGGCGGATTGCTTTTGGTCGGATCGTATGTGATATGACCGGGTTGATAAATCAAGTGTTGATTTATCATTTAACCATTAACTTCTCACCAAAAATCCTTTCTTATTTCTTTTGGATGTATGCATGCATGTATGCATTCATTCTTGTTCATGCACATATGGATGTGCATGCACACATGCATACATACATCATTCTATCATGGTTGTTTATACATAGAAAATGGTGGCAATATAAGACTCACACCTTGGTTATTTATATGGATTATTACTTATATTTGTTTTAAAACAAAATGAAAAAGGAAAGGATAATTCATGGTTTGTTTCTAGTCTCTTCGTTGACCTAACCATGCTCACCTACCCTTAACCATGGATTAAACTTTCCTTTCATGTTTTAACTCAAATTTAATAATATCTTTATAATTTAACCATGGTTTGAGATGAGAAGAAATAAATATATATATACATATATTTTCTTTTTCTTTTCATGAGTTTATCTTCTCTTCTTCTTAAAAAATAGCCATCATCTTCTTCAACCTTGAGCTCTTGCTCTCTAGACTTTTCAAGTGAGCAAAATACTAAAAAAGATAGAATTTTGAAGTGAGAAAGAGAACCACAACACCATTCTACACAAGTCTAGCCCACTTGTTTAGAGTGTTAGCTTCATTTCATCTTCTTGTTAAAGTGAAGTTGATAGCTTGGGCAAAGGAGCTTCGGGTGGATCGTCGTGGACGTTAGAGGACATCAAGCTAATCTTTTTCCAACTCTCAAGTGGCCAAGGAGTCTACAAAAGGGAGTTACAAAGGTTGTAGTCTCAAAACCCTAGACTTTATAACATATGATGTTAGTTAATGTTTATGAAACCCTAATTTTCTAGGATAGATCCTTTGTATGCTTACTTAGCACCATAAAAATTTGATCTTTGTGACATGTAATGCTTCCAAACCTCTCATAGGGTGCTAGGTAAACCTTAAATTGGTATCAGAACCGACCTAGAACATTAGGCGACACTTTTACGAAGTAAAAATCCCGATCGGATCAAAATACGACGTTTCGAGACCTTCTCTGGACAATTTTTAAAATCTGACATTTTTCAGAATTAAAAATACTTAAAAAACAGAGCAGACAAATATAAGAAATACTGTGAAGAACGAACCCATGATCCGTACAAACCGCCGCGGAACCGCGGCAAATCCTTGCTTAGGCCGCGGTTCCGCGGCCGTACAGAGGCTTCATGGCTTCATTTTTCTACTGTAATTCCTAAAACTGCTTGTATATTGTTTTTAGGTATGTTTAATCTGAATCTAGTACTGTATATTCTGGAGATGGTTTTGAACTCGACGATTCGATCGGAATTTTCGTTTCGTTGCTTTTCCGGGTAAATTAGAAAGTATTGAAGTGTTTGAACGAGTATCATTTGCTCACTATTCACGGGGTTTATGTATTTTGGAGATACGTGCAAGTTTTGTGGTGGACCCTCTAGAAGACAACAAACCTTAACTCGATTATGTGACCGTCTTGAACTGCCCTTTGAACCTTAGGGTTTGGGGCAGTACGGCGTGCCACATGTGAGGCATTGGCTTGACCCTTCTACGGCTGGACCGCTACTACTGTGTCACACTCCGGGTTCTTGAACTCTGCTCAATTGGTGAGCTTTAGTGAATCTTGGGTATTTGATCGTTCGTTCAAAAACTTTAATACTGTCTGTTTATCTGGAATGTGATACAATATGTGGAATTCATATAGTTTAGGCATGAAATACGAAGTATGTGATATTTCGCATTTATGATGTCTAAAGAGAATGTGGATTCCAAATATTGTAGTTTTACACTTTCTTTTCTGTTACCGTAAGTGTAGTATGTTCGATATCGCCGGTTTCGTTGCTATACATCAACGACAATTGGGGTATGCATACTTACTTACGTTGATGATATATGATATTACGTGTTCTGAGATATGATGTGCAGGATTGTCGCGATCGAATAGCCGGGGGGTTTTATGTGAGATGAGAGTTTTATATTTTCATTCATGTAAATTCAAATGTAATGTAATATTCTTTTATTTAGGGCACTTCCGGGTTGAGGTTGTGTCACCAGTGATGTTGTCACGGCCCGAAAGTACGGAACATGACCGGCACCTAAACTACGAACGTCTCGAGACGTACGTAATCTAAGTAAACCGAAAACCCAAGCAAAATAATATACAACGCCAACGGCGAGGATCAAAACTTAAAAGGAAACTCAAAACCACCAGAAATCCACAGAAATAACACGCGCGACTCTAAGGTCGAAAGAATAACCTCACGGGTCTCTATCTCAAAAATAAATACATGTTTGGTTGATGGAATTTACTAGATATAACTGAATAATATTATACAAGGTAATATGATGGGTACGATACAAGAAAAACCCACCTACTAGCAAGTCACCCGAATGAAACCGAGCCCGCAACGCCGTAATGAAACCTGTACGGCAAACCTGGAAGAAACTAGGGCACAACGGGGGTGAGTTGCCAACTCGTGAATAGAAAAACATCTACGCACAGAAATCGCATAAATAGCGCAACCTAGGTCAAAGATCATAATATATCCTCAAAAATATACATAACAAGCAGCCTATAACAATGGCTAGGGTAATATCTAACCGAGTGAAATCTCATGTGCCCGTGTCAGTGCCTCAGGTAGCAATATATCATATGAATGAGGTATGAATGCATGAAAACAGAATACATGTAAATGAAGAAACTGTTTTCATAAATTAGTGAGATTTCCTTCGTATTTTTAAACTGAGGTATCATAATGAAATCAGTATCAACAGTGTCTAGCATCGACACAAAACATAAATCTCACTGTCTCGAAATATCAATGTCTCAATCTCAATATCTAGGGCGCCGTCAGTCCAGACCGGCCCCTACCATCCATCTCAAGACCACGACGGTATCCTCCGGATATCCGACGCGTCGGGTAATATCACTGGCAGGTAATCTGTCCCCTGCCAGGCTCAACGTCAACACCACATTCATCTTGCCCCGGGGTACCATACCGGGTCCACCATGTACCCGAAACGGTTCCTCCACTCCTCGAATCGGGTCTCGAAATCCATCAGCAAACTCATGGTGGACGATTCATACATCATAGGAAAACCGCACTTTTTATTTTAAAAGAGAGAAAAGGTTTATTTATGTTTTTGCGGTTTTCCTCCAAATCCAGAAAATCTCATGGAAATCCGAATCCAAAACCTCAATAACACGTAAAATAGTGAATATATGCATGAGAATCCATGATTGCGGCATAACGATGAATAACAGTATGCATGAAGTGACAAGTAATAACTACAATATCTAAGCTGGCATATAAGGTAAGTACATTAATATTATGTCAAATTACTAGCTATCTAGCTATGTTAAGCAATAATATTTTCTAAGGTGTACGTGACATGTCAATTACCGATGAAGATGTGTGTGAGCCGGCAATTAAGTGTACGTGGTACATACGCATCATCGGTAATGGTGCTGTTGTCCTAACAACATGATATCAATAATGGAGTATTAAACATAATATAAGCATGCGATGCGAAGCGAACCACAATAAAGAGCGGGAGCTGAAAACTAGACGCAACTATAACTAATCTGCATTAATCTAATATAAGTCCTACAAATGGTGCCTTTTGAAATAACACGAATCATGGGGTTTTGAAAATAGGGGCTACGGTGTTTTTATGAAAAGATACGTCCTTTGAAATATCCGTAGGATCCCTTGACCTGTCTTTTAAAATACCCACGACCCGCTAGTTTGAAATAGATGGGAGTCTAATCTAATCTAACAACTACACTAAACTATACGGCTGAACTAACAAGCTAAGCTACAGGTAAGGAAACCGCCTAACATCTGAGTCGATACATATACATACCTGTATATATATTAGTCGGTGATCCCGCCTCAATAATATCATATCCGATATCATATCTATAATCAGACATCCCAAGTCAAGAGTGCGGATCAATCATCAAAATATAGCTCGTACGTAAATCCGTCGTACGACATCCCAAATCTGGGTACGGGTCAATATCACATTCATCATACTATTCATCTGATATCCTCTTTATCAAATATCATGATCGGGGTACTGATCTACGTCTAGTACAATATTGATACCATCTATGTATGCATGCATGTATAAGAATCACTACGTCAAAAAGACCCGCTAAAACATCATGTCGTATCTCAATACGAACCAAAACACATCACGGATCTTCTGGCCTCAAGCCCAATATCATCGACTCATCTCAAATACCAATTACTATCCTCAAATCCAGTATATAAACACATAGTCCCATACCCATGTGTAAATATACACATCAATATATAATCCCATGTACGCACATATAAAAGAATAATGTATGCAAATATGGGTGTGTGTGTATGTGTGGTGCAAGCACTACCTAAGGTTTCGTAACCATGCGCCAATCCCACACCAATATCCATCTAAAATCATCAATAATAAATCCTAACAACATATCATAAATTGTTGGTGTGTATACGCATCCGTATACATCACCACGGACTGCGGGGGTGCTATACGCCATCCACCCGACTTCTCCCCGTAGATATAAATCTACTCACCTGGTCGTCGCTCGCCGGTGCCGACGTCGCCACGCGCTTGCTTGTCGTCTCGAAGTCCGCATGGGGTACCTACATATCATAACGCACCGTATCGCATTAAAACTAAATTCGAAATCGAAACGGCATACGAAAATCAAATCGGCATGCGTATCACGCAATGGTCCAAACCTATCGCCTACGCATGCAAGAATAGTCAAACCAACACTCGATGTCGATGTACAAACGTCAAACCATCGAGAAAAATCCAATCACTCTCATTTGCACATTCACGAACACTAATTTTAATATAAACTAGGTTAAAACTCTCAAAAACCCCCAATTTCACTTAAAAAGTCATTTTTCCGAAATCTAGCAAGCACAATTCGCTGTTTTTGTACAAAACATGATGTTTAAATGAATGTAGAGGCCAATATACTTATTAAATATCTTAAATAAGTCATATAAACAATTTCCGGAATTTAATCTCATTAAATTCCAAAAACCCTAATATTCTAGTTTACAAAAATACCCTTTTTAATAATTTCAAAGGAAAAATGCACAAACTACAATCTAGCTTAGATTTGCATGATCTAAAGCATTAAACCAGACTTAATAAAGTTAATGAAGTCATGAAAAACCTAAACACATTTTTAATCCCAAGTATTTAACCAAATTCAAAAATCTAGTAGGCAAATCAGCACATTAACACAATTTTTTTCTAAACTAACCATTAGCACTAGCTACTAATCTTGTATTAACATGACAAAAAGCCAAAATATAACACACAACCATACACCAATTTTACAAAACCCTAACTTGCATTCAAATTCATAACTTGAATTCCAAAACTTGTAATTAAACTCACATATCCAAATTAACACTTATTTAAATTAGCTTAAGAAATTAGTAACAAATTAAGCAACAAAAATGTTTAGAATTATACCCAAAACATATGAAAATCCACAAGCATCCATGGCCTCCCAAAATGCCCTCTTTTCACAAGGATCCATGCTATACGGGCTAAGCTAAAATGGGTAGGAGTCGGATTTGGATTTAGACTTGAATTTTGCATGGATTTTGAAGTGATTTGTGGATTTTTTTGATGAAGAAAAGAGTGGGATTTTAGGGGGGCTGCTGCTGCTGTTGGGAGGGGGGCTCGGCCTGATTGGAGGTGTGAGGAGAGAGAGGGATGTAGAGAAAATACAAGGGAGGAAAGTCAAGGTCAAGGTAAGGTCAAAAGTCCACCTAATTCACCCATTTTCTTTTCTTTTCTTTCATATCTTTTCCTTTGAAAATAAAGTGGGGAAAAATATGGTGGCTGCTGAATTCAGCCATGGGGAAGAGTAAGTGGGGGTGTGTGGGTGTGGGTACGGGTGTGGGGTGATGAAAAATGATAAATACAATACCCCAAGCATCCATTTACGCTAAAAAAAAGCCTTTTTTCTTCAATAATTTCTAAACCGTTTTGGCAAATGATTTCGTTCCAAAAACCACATGTTAAAATTTTATTTAATGTTTTATGATGCAAAAAATTTGTTTCAACTCATTCCAATTTGTAATTTTCCCTAATTAAATGTATTAGTGACGGCTTAAAATAATATTAAAATAATATTTTTTTTCAGAAAATTTGAAATTTCACCAGTGGCTCAATAAACACAAAATAATAGCAATTACATAGATAGAATATGTATATTTAATTTTTATAATAAGATATTAGTATTTTGACTTTTTACAGAAAACCCTCTTATTTTACCGATTTTTTCGAAATTTCACCGAAACGATTTTCAAAACGTTACAATCTTCCCCCCTTAAAGAAATTCAGTCACCGAATTTAAATTCAAACTCCCCCAAATACTAAAACATCTAAGAAAAACCATCAAGTCGTCGGGGCTCCGAAATTGTAACTACATAAAACAAATTGTAGCGCAGCGCATGCGCTTGAAAAATGAGCATATAACTCAAATCGAAACTTCGTCAAGCATCACGCAATCATCGGAGTCATGGAGAAGACATCAATGCCAAATCCAAATCAAAACCAATATGACATAACTCGAAACTATACATGTAAATATCGAATCTATATATGTAAGTATCTGAAAGAAATGCATGCCAAATCTCTTTAAGTCGCTGTGCACGCGTATAACACTGCACAGTGGCGGACGTCTATCATAAAGAAATAACTATATACATATATACCTTTGTTTGAAATGTACGTTCCGCCGTTTTGGAAACAATTTAGAAGGGTCTCCTTGTTTTAAACATTTCGTGTCATATCAGACACGTAGGTAAATACTCAGGCTATAGCTCGCTTTTTGGAAATCCCTTCAATAACTATCAATGCATGCAAAATATATTCAGGTACTGTCCTCTGACTAGTCCTGCTCAGTACGAAAACACATAGCAATATCATAAAAACGTACTGCTCTATACGAAATAAATCCCAAAATATGCACATGAATGCTACGTGCGTCTGGTGCGCATGGAAATCAAAATCCATGAAAGTGCCATACATCCGCACAGAAACAACATCTAAGTGCATCGGGTGTGCACGAAACATCTGTCGTAGGCAACGTGTGTTCCTGACAGCAAAATCAGGTGCATCTGACATGCACGAAAAATCTCGAATTAGTGCATCTGGTGTGCACCAAATCGCATCTCGTAACAGGCGCCCAACAGGCGCTAAAAATCCAATCCGGTGCATAAAATGCACAAAACAAATGTCGAGCATCACCCTCGAAATCGAAATCCAGTGTATCCAAGTGCACAAAATACATGTCACTGCACTGCCAGCATATATAAACTATACAGAGTGCAGGAACTAAATCGCGTGCGTGCATACGCACAAAATCAACTCAACTGTTTAAAACCGTAAAATCACAAACATGTGAAACTAAAGCACGAAAACGATATCAAGTGCAACACTGTGCAAAGACCGTAAATCCTCAATCATCAAAATCAAATTATACGAATAAATCACCCAAAACATCGAAATCAATAATGGCGGAACAGTACCGCTCAAGCGCATCCTCTAAGAATCTCGGCCAACTGCCACGGTCCCTAGTGGGACGTCTCGTCGATGATCATGAACTCTGTCCTGCTGATGTGCGTAACCATGGCCACTCCTGGGTCAAGGTCTTCACTGTGAATTACCAATCTTTCGGTCCATCGGCTCATCGGCCCTGTCAGGTGTGCTAACGGGGATGATCCCGTTCTGGCACTTCTCTGGTCATCTCTCGGTCAATCATCGCGACCACTCGTAAGACAGCATATCACTGGCGTCGGCCTCTGGCTCTCTGAATGTACGTGACCCATTTGATCCTGGGTGCAAGTATCATTGCAGCAGTGTCCTGGAAGGAATCCTGCTCACGGTCTCTTCCATGTCTCGTCTCTGCCAACTGTTCGGAAGTCATTGTCCTTTCCTATATCTGCATCTTGCTCTGGAACGACTGCATACTCATCGCGACTCCTTCTGGAAGGTAAGTCCAAGTACCATGCCTCGGCATGCGCATCGCATCTCTGATGTCGGCGGAGTGGAACATCATCTCGTCTAGATCTGGTGCGAACCTCTTACTCCACTTTTCTCTAATGTCGTCTGCTTTGGACACGTCTCGTCGCGGCTGCATGGACTGAGCTCCAACGGCTATCCTCATATCTGGAGTCTCCCAAGAAATGCACCTCACCACCTAGCATCCGAATTAAGTCGAGCCATCCAATCGATTCGTCAAAACCTCATAATCCCCCAAGAGCTCAGCATCTTGGGTACAGTTTAATAGTATCGAGTACATACCACAGCATCGGTGGTCCAGCCGTAGAAAGGCAAACCCAAGCCTCACTAATGGTGCCGTAGAACTGCCGCAAACCCGAAGGTTCAAAGGCTTTCACACGGTCATTAAGTCGAGTTAGGGTTTCATTCTTCTAGAGGGACCATAGAATTGCCTGCATGTCTTTCCGACTACTTTAAACTTGGAATAATAGGTTTCTGACATTCGATCATCTCTGTCGACTCCCAACGTCTCCGCGTGAAGTCGTCTCCAGCTGGAATCAATCTATCTGATGACCTCGCATCGGGGTAGGCGAACGATCCACATGTCCTAGTCATTCATCCTCGATGACTAGCGACCTTCTATCATCTCTTAGTACAACTTATACTGCAATAGCTCCAACATCTGGGGCGATATCTCGTCGTTCGCAGCAATAACTGGCTCACTCGTCTGCATGCTGAACCGTGCCTCAATCATCAGGAGTAAGCAACACACCAACGGTCATCAAAATCTGGCTGGCCTCTATCATTGGCTCAATTCTCTAGTGTCGATCAGCACCTCCAAGTAACCTCATAAAGGCGATCCGCCAAACGCTCGTGGCGCGAAAACACAGTAAAAAGACACATCTCTGCAATCGTGTGTCGCCGGAATTTCGCCCTGGTCAGTCCTCGTTCGTGACGAGCTTGTGGTGACCGCAACTCTAGCCGTAGCTCTCCCTGCCCGTAACCGTAGCAGCAAAACCAAACTGGTACCGATGAGGCTAGATCAGGAAGGAATATAATACTGAACAAGGAAATGTACATCCTAAGGCTTCATAAGTGGAGTGGCGTGTCGTAAATATGCCGCGGAACATACCAACGGTACGTCACTCTACTTTAGTCACCTATTCCATCAACCAAGGGTCATCCTACGCTCCGAAGGTTAAAACCTAACGCTCTGATACCAACTTTGTCACGGCCCGAAAGTACGGAACATGACCGGCACCTAAACTACGAACGTCTCGAGACGTACGTAATCTAAGTAAACCGAAAACCCAGAAATCCAAACCATGAAAAGTAGTAGAGTGCAGGAAAAACTAACTTAAAGCAAGTAATTTCAATAGCATAAGCCGAATTATGCGGGTTTTTTTTTGAAACATCAAAATTTTACTGAAAAGTTCGGCAGAGTCTCCTTTGTAAATACTGGCCCCCAAACGGGATACAACATGAATAGTATACGAAATCAAGAAAAAGGCATCCCTAAGCGGGAGCTAGCTCTTCGTCAATCGACAGTCACAACCACACAAGCAAAATAATATACAACGCCAACGGCGAGGATCAAAACTCAAAAGGAAACTCAAAACCACCAGAAATCCACAGAAATAACACGCGCGACTCTAAGGTCGAAAGAATAACCTCACGGGTCTCTATCTCAAAAATAAATACATGTTTGGTTGATGGAATTTACTAGATACAACTGAATAATATTATACAAGGTAATATGATGAGTACGATACAAGAAAAACCCACCTACTAGCAAGTCACCCGAATGAAACTGAGCCCGCAACGCCGTAATGAAACCTGTACGGCAAACCTGCAAGAAACTGGGGCACAACGGGGGTGAGTTGCCAACTCGTGAATAGAAAAACATCTACGCACAGAAATCGCATAAATAACGCAACCTTGGTCAATGATCATAATATATCCTCAAAAATATACATAACAAGCAGCCTATAACAATGGCTAGGGTAATATCTAACCGAGTGAAATCTCATGTGCCCGTGTCAGTGCCTCAGGTAGCAATATATCATATGAATGAGGTATGAATGCATGAAAACAGAATACATGTAAATGAAGAAACCGTTTTCATAAATTAGTGAGATTTCCTTCGTATTTTTAAACTGTGGTATCATAATGAAATCAGTATCAACAGTGTCTAGCATCGACACAAAACATAAATCTCACTGTCTCGAAATAACAATGTCTCAATCTCAATATCTAGGGCGCCGTCAGTCGAGACCGGCCCCTACCATCCATCTCAAGACCACGACGGTATTCTCCGGATATCCGAAGCATCGGGTAATATCACCGGTAAGTAATCTGTCCCCTGCCAGGCTCAACGTCAACACCACATTCATCTTGCCCCGGGGTACCATACCGGGTCCACCATGTACCCGAAACGGTTCCTCCACTCCTCGAATCGGGTCTCGAAATCCATCAGCAAACTCATGGTGGACGATTCATACATCATAGGAAAACCGCACTTTTTATTTTAAAAGAGAGAAAAGGTTTATTTATGTTTTTGCGGTTTTCCTCCAAATCCAGAAAATCTCATGGAAATCCGAATCCAAAACCTCAATAACACGTAAAATAGTGAATATATGCATAAGAATCCATGAATGCGGCATAACGATGAATAACAGTATGCATGAAGTGACAAGTAATAACTACAATATCTAAGCTGGCATATAAGGTAAGTACACTAATATTATGTCAAACTACTAGCTATCTAGCTAAGTTAAGCAATAATATTTTCTAAGGTGTACGTGACATGGCAATTACCGATGAAGATGTGTGTGAGCTGGCAATTAAGTATACGTGGTACATACGCATCATCGGTAATTATGCTGGTGTCCTAACAGCATGATATCAATAATGGAGTATGAAACATAATATAAGCATGCGATGCGAAGCGAACCACAATAAGGAGCGGGAGCTGAAAACTAGACGCAACTATAACTAATCTGCATTAATCTAATATAAGTCCTACAAATGGTGCCTTTTGAAATAACACGAATCATGGGGTTTTGAAAATAGGGGCTACGGTGTTTTTATGAAAAGATACGTCCTTCGAAATATCCGTAGGATCCCTTGACCTGTCTTTTAAAATACCCACGACCCGCTAGTTTGAAATAGGTGGGAGTCTAATCTAATCTAACAACTACACTAAACTATACGGCTGAACTAACAAGCTAAGCTACAGGTAAGGAAACCGCCTAACATCTGAGTCGATACATATACATACCTGTATATATATTAGTCGGTGATCCCGCCTCAATAATATCATATCTATAATCAGACATCCCAAGTCAAGAGTGCGGATCAATCATCAAAATATAGCTCGTACGTAAATCCGTCGTACGGCATCCCAAATCAGGGTACGGGTCAATATCACATTCATCATACTATTCATCTGATATCCTATTTATCAAATATCATGATCGGGGTACTGATCTACGTCTAGTACAATATTGATACCATCTATGTATGCATGCATGTATAAGAATCACTACGTCAAAAAGACCCGCTAAAACATCATGTCGTATCCCAATACGAACCAAAACACATCACGGATCTTCTGGCCTCAAGCCCAATATCATCGACTCATCTCAAATCCCAATTACTATCCTCAAATCCTGTATATAAACACATAGTCCCATACCCATGTGTAAATATACACATCAATATATAATCCCATGTACGCACATATGAAAGAAGAATGTATGCAAATATGGGTGTGTGTGTATGTGTGGTGCAAGCACTACCTAAGGTTTCGTAACCATGCGCCAATCCCACACCAATATCCATCTAAAATCATCAATAATAAATCCTAACAATATATCATAAATTTTTGGTGTGTATACGCATCCGTATACATCACCACGGACTGCGGGGGTGCTATACGCCATCCACCCGACTTCTCCCCGTAGATATAAATCTACTCACCTGGTCCTCGCTCACCGGTGCCGACGTCGCCACGCGCTTGCTTGTCGTCTCGAAGTCCGCATGGGGTACCTACATATCATAACGCACCGTATCGCATTAAAACTAAATTCAAAATCGAAACGGCATACGAAAATCAAATCGGCACGCGTATCACGCATAGGTCCAAACCTATCGCCTACGCATGCAAGAATAGTCAAACCAACCCTCGATGTCAATGTACAAACGTCAAACCATCGAGAAAAATCCAATCACACTCATTTGCACATTCACGAACACTAATTTTAATATAAACTAGGTTAAAACTCACAAAAACCCTAATTTCATTTAAAAAGTCATTTTTCCGAAATCTAGCAAGCACAATTCGCTGTTTTTGTACAAAACATGATGTTTAAATGAATGTAGCGGCCAATATACTTATTAAATATCTTAAATAAGTCATAGAAATAATTTCCGGAATTTAATCTCTTTAAATTCCAAAAACCCTAATATTCTAGTTTACAAAAATACCCTTTTTAACAATTTCAAAGCAAAAATGCACAAACTACAATCTAGCTTAGATTTGCATGATCTAAAGCATTAAACCACACTTAATAAAGTTAATGAAGTCATGAAAAACCTAAACACATTTTTAATCCCAAGTATTTAACCAAATTCAAAAATCTAGTAGGCAAATTAGCACATTAACACAATTTTTTTCTAAACTAACCATTAGCACTAGCTACTAATCTTGTATTAACATGACAAAAAGCCAAAATATAACACACAACCATACACCAATTTTACAAAACCCTAACTTGCATTCAAATTCATAACTTGAATTCCAAAACTTGTAATTAAACTCACATATCCAAATTAACACTTAATTAAATTAGCTTAAGAAATTAGTAACAAATTAAGCAACAAAAATGTTTAGAATTATACCCAAAACATATGAAGATCCACAAGCATCCATGGCCTCCCAAAATGCCCTTGTTTCACAAGGATCCATACTATACGGGCTAAGCTAAAATGGGTAGGAGTCGGATTTGGATTTAGACTTGAATTTTGCATGGATTTTGAAGTGATTTGTGGATTTTTTTGATGAAGAAAAGAGTGGGATTTTGGGGGGGCTGCTGCTGCTGTTGGGAGGGGGGCTCAGCCTGATTGGGGGTGTGAGGAGAGAGAGGAAGGTAGAGAAAATACAAGGGAGGAAAGTCAAGGTCAAGGTAAGGTCAAAAGTCCACCTAATTCACCCATTTTCTTTTCTTTTCTTTCATATCTTTTCCTTTGAAAATCAAGTGGGGAAAAATATGGTGGCTGCTGAATTCAGCCATGGGGAGGAGTAAGTGGGGGTGTGTGGGTGTGGGTACGGGTGTGGGGTGATGAAAAATGATAAATACAATACCCTAAGCATCCATTTACGCTAAAAAAAAGCCTTTTTTCTTCAATAATTTCTAAACCGTTTTGGCAAATGATTTCATTCCAAAAACCACATGTTAAAATTTTATTTAATGTTTTATGATGCACAAAAATTGTTTCAACTCATTCCAATTTGTAATTTTCCCTAATTAAATGTATTAGTGACGGCTTAAAATAATATTAAAATAATATTTTTTTTCAGAAAATTTAAAATTTCACCAGTGGCTCAATAAACACCAAATAATAGCAATTACATAGCTAGAATATGTATATTTAATTTTTATAATAAGATATTTGTATTTTGAATTTTTACAGAAAACCCCCTTATTTTACCGATTTTTTCGAAATTTCACCGAAACTATTTTCAAAACGTTACAGTTGTGTATTATTTACTTTTCCACATTAGGATATACCCAAGGAGGGGAGCACAAGTGACCGGGTTCTAGGGTTCAGTGGGAAGCCATCTCGAGGAGTCGAGACCGGGTCTCCTAAACTCCAGGATTGGTAGGGTCGCTTGCCGCTCTCGTAGGGGTCTAGGGGTGTGGGCTTGGCTATTCATCGCGACTGTGGAATACGTATTTTATATTATTGGCTAAATACTAAATACGGACGTCCTAGTATATCCCACATTATATATATGTTTCTGCTGCCTGTGTTCTGTGATATCTGAGACGAATGACATATTATATATGAGATATATAGTAGACGTTGCTTATGTTTCACACCCGCGCTAGTCCCTTCCCGGTATGCCGTTAGTTAAGTAACCTAACGGTGCATAACGGAACATTGCGGCGAATGCGGATGGCATAAGCGTACGCGTTATTTTCGTTTCTTTTCTGTGATTGGCTTAAGGACTTAAATGATGGGATTACATTAATATGATTAATGTAAAGAAAATAAACCTAAAAAGATGTTGTAGAATCGGATTTGAAACCCACTCGGCTCTTTATGAAAAAGCTGTATTTCAAAAAACTGCGGAGCACAAGCCACTCCTTTTCAAAACCATTTGATTCTACGACGATATCAAGTTCAAAGCGTTAAAGATTTTCTTAAAAATCATTCGCAACCCTCCGTCATTTTAGGAAGTAGAGCACTTAGTATTCATGCTACGTTTGTTGACCTTAGCCAAGGCGTAGTGTACGGTAGCTAAGTGATGTCTTCCTATAATGCATATGATGCAGATTAATTAGGACGGGTATATGACTTTGTTGACCTTAGCCAAGGGTCATGTAGACGGGTCTGATTAATCAAGAAATGACGGGCTGAACTTGACTAGTACTTGTGATTTGTTGACCATAGCCAATGTCATAGGTACTAGGGGTAAAAATCACATCGGGAATTTCAAGTGTTGAGATTTGCAATGAGATTACATACCTTCCATATGATGGTTGGATCTCGATCCCACTGTGGGCAATAGTTGCTCCTAGGAGAGTTTTGCAGTTTACAATTAGCTAACTCATTAGTTGTCAAGAAAGGTGTTAACGAGGCTACGCCTCTGGGAAAACGAGGTTTACTTTAATTAGGTCCGTGCGAAAGTACGGGGAACCTCCCTCAAGTACCGACACTGGCCTAGCTGAACGGTTAGCGAAGTTGTAGACTGTAATTAATCCTGGCTAGTTTTCTTTTTAAGGTTTGAAAGAAAAACTTAATTAAAGCAGTGGGAGACATCAATTAGACAAGATCATAACCAATCTGATCTATGCAAGAGCTTTCGCTGAGTGTATTCTTTTCTCTCTCTTAATGGTAGATACCAATGACTGGACTCAAGCTTTTACTAGATAAAAACAAACTGAATGGGACCAATTATAAAGACTGGTTGAGGAATCTGAAAATAGCCTTGACTTATGATAAAGTATCATATGTCTTCATGGCTTCATACCCGCCCACCCCAGGTCCAAAATCCTCAGTTGCGGACATTGAACTCCGCAAGACATGGGACGCTGACTGTGCCACGGCCAAATGCCTCGCGCTTGCATCGATGGACAATACACATCAAAAGCAGCACGAGAATATGGACATTCAAACCATATTCCTCCATACAAAGGAGTTGTATGGAGAGCAATCCCGCGTATTACGATACGAAGCATCAAAGAAATTGTTTCAGATGCGAATGGCCCCTGGCACACCGGTAGGTGATCATGTTCTGAAGATGATAGCTCTTATAGAAGAGCTTGAGGACCTAGGATGGACAATGGATAATGAAAAATATACAGTTATTATTCTGCAGTCCTTCCCCTCCACCTTTGCTCAGTTCATAGTTAACTTCAACATGCACGGCAAGGAGAAGGAGCTACCTGAACTCCTTAATATGTTAAGGAGTGCAGAGAGCACTATGAAATCGATGAAAACTCCCGTTATGACTATTGGGCAATCTTCTTCTTCTCGTCCTAAGACTAAGTCCAAAGGAAAGAAAAAGAAGTAGCCCACCAATCCTAAGGGTGGAGTTAAAAAGGTGAAGGGAAAGGAAAAGTCCAAAGCTAGAGACTCGGGGAAGGGTGAATGTTTTCATTGCCACAAAGCAGGACATTGGAAGCGCAACTTTATAGAGTACTTGAACCTCAAGAAGAAGCATGGGGATGCTTCCGCTCCAGGTGTGTTTGTGACAGAAAACTGTTTTTCAATAAACTCTGCTTCCTGGGTATTAGATACCGGTTCAGGTTCTCACATTTGCAATTCTATGCAGGGACTGAGAAATAGCAAAGTTTTGAAGACAGGTGACCATACTCTCCGCGTTGGAAATGGTTCCAATGTACATACAGTCGCAGTGGGAGAGTATCACTTGGGGTTGCCATCTGGGTGTATATTGGTTTTGAACCTATGTTATTTTGTACCAAGTATGCTATGTAATATAATATCTGTTTCTTTGTTAGACAATGAAGGATATAATTTTGTATTGCAGAACATTGTTATGAACATTCACCTGAATCAAATGTTGGTTGGGTATGGTACACTTAATAACGGGATATACATCCTAAATCAACACACAGTTTTCAGTATACAACACACTAAGAAAAGAAAACTTTCAGAATTAAATGAAGCTTTTCTTTGGCACTGTAGACTTGGTCTTATTAACGAAACAAGACTAAACAAGTTACACAAAGATGGATATTTAAACCCTTTTGAATATAAATCTTATGCGACTTGCCAGTCTTGTATCAAGGGTAAAATGACCAAAACTCCGTTTACCGGACACGGAGAAAGAGCTACGGAGCTCCTAGGCCTCATACATAGTGATGTATGCGGGCCAATGTCTACACAGGCTAGAGGCGGTTTTTCATACTTCATTACTTTCACTGATGATTTCTCAAGATTCGGTCATGTATTTTTATTAAAGCACAAGTCCGAAGCTTTCGAGAAATTCATTGAATATAAACAAGAAGTAGAAAAACAAACCGGCTTGAGTATCAAGATGCTTCGATCAGATCGAGGTGGGGAATACCTTAGTACAGAATTTGCAAACTTCCTAAAAGAGAATGGGATTCTCTCTCAGCTCACTCCTCCTTACACACCACAGCACAACGGTGTGTCTGAACGACGGAATAGCACCCTATTAGATATGGTCCGATCCATGATGAGTGATGCTGAGTTACCCGTCTCATTTTGGGGGCATGCATTGGAGACTGCAGCGTTTCTACTGAACAGGGTTCCAACCAAAACCGTGTCTACCACGCCATATGAGATATGGCATGGGAAGAGACCATCTCTTAAGAGAATTAAGATTTGGGGTTGCCCGGCCTATGTTAAAAAGAAGAATCCGGACAAACTCGAGACACGGTCAGTCATGTGTAATTTTGTGGGGTATCCAAAGAATTCATATGGATATCTATTCTACCACAAGGAGGAACAAAAGGTGTTTGTTTCTCAACATGCCACATTCTTGGAAAAAGAGTTTTTCACAGATAAAGATGATGGCAAAGTGGTGGATCTAGAAGAGGTTCTAGAGACACAAACTACAAATGACGACTTGGTTGAACCGGCTGTTGCAATAGAAACTGAAGAACCTCAGCCACTCCGTAGGTCTGGTAGGACTTCTCGCCCACCGGAGAGGTACTACGGTTTCCTCATTGATGGTGACGGAGAAGAATGAATCATGGATGATGATGATCCTACCAGTTTTCAGCAAGCCATCACGAGTAGAGACTCTGTGAAGTGGCTGGATGCCATGAGATCCGAAATGGAGTCTATGTACACCAACAAAGTATGGACTTCGGACATTGTACCCTGTTCAGACCATAATATTGCATTTATCATTCCCCTATTCTTATCCTTTTTATAAATAAACAGGTACTCTTGACGCACGTTTGTTGCATATTACAGGTTACAGGTTTCTGGAGCAAATACAGTGAAAAAGACACAAAACAACAGAAAATGGACTTTTGACCAACAATTAGACGGATCCTAGTCAAGCCTAGACGAAGAAAAGTGCAAGGTCCAAACATGTCAAGTGAACGGTCAAAAGATACGAACAAGTTTCACTGAAGATCTGGAGAAGATCTAGAAGTCCAACAGAGAAAAGAAGAGTAAAAAGAGAAAGCCCAAGAAGCCAAAGAAAAAGCCCCAAAATCACAGAGCCTATCTCCTCAGTTTGGCCGCGGAACCGCGGCCAAACCCATGCTGGCGCCGCGGTTCCGCGGCCATACAGGGCCCGTGTCGGTGCATATTTTCTGAGGCGGCGCGTCGGTGCAGATGTTAGGATTTTACGTGGGCAAATCTGTAATTTTGCATGTGCGAGAGTCTGTAGCCCTAGGTTTCCTATTTTCCTATAAATTGTAATCTTAGATCTGAAAAATGTATGCCTCTTTTCAATCAATAAAATTCAGAATTTCTGGAAGCAAAATTCAGATCTGTTCTTCTTGTTTGGAGGGAGCCGTCAACCTAGTAAGTCTTTTATTTCTGTTTCTTTTAATTATAATGTTTTCTCATCCCCTAATGAGCGAGTAGTCTCCTCGCTTGTTAGGGTTGGCCTTAGGGAAAGGTTTGAGAGATGAGATCTCTCACCCCTTTCAATGCCAATTTAACCTAATGAATTAGAACTTCACGCATACGAGCACAACCGCTCCCTGCAGCATCCTACCCTTCGAGGTAACGATGAACCGTAGTATAAAGGGCCGGTTGCGCGCGTTTTCCGTGAGGGTTAGGATAATTATCAACAAAGGAAGGGTACAAATCTAGAGGAAGAAATATCTTCCCAAAAGATTTGTATCCACTTTATTGATAATTAACTTAACATCTAATAGATCTATAAAAATGGCATTGAAAGCGGTGAGGAAGAATCTTAATCTCCAAAACTTCCCCTAAGCCTAACCCTAGCAAGATTCTTAATTAGATTAATTAGATCCAGTATTTTAGATTTTTATAAACCAATCAAAACTACAAATAGAATCAACTCGTTAAAACACATAAAAGGAATTTACCCGTCTCTGTGGATCGACCCGTACTCACCGGCTAGCTGCGAAGCGACGCCGTTTCTGATTGCGGTAAACTTACATAATTTTGGACTTATCAAATGGCGCCGTTGCCGGGGACGGCATAATCTTTCTTTTTGTGAATTTTCGCGTTGATATAAATTTTAGAAATTATAAAAATCTGAAAATATAAAAAATATAAAAAAATAATCAAATTTGATCTGTTTGAAGGGTGTATCTTTTGGATCTTGCAGGAACAGCGAAGAATCAAGGATCTGGAATTTTACAGAGGGCAAATAAAAATTTGGTACATAAAAACAGAGAGGAACTGAAGGTAAAGAACCACAGAATTTTTTCCAGAGGCCGATCTCTCCACTCAGCCGCGTTTCCGCCGCATAAGGGGGCAATCCACCGCGGTTCCGCGCCTTCTCTTCCACGTCAGCACCTGAAATTTTGTGGGTTGGTTCTCTTTTCCTCCCCTCTGCAACCTACAATATATCTCTCTGTAAAAAATTTTCTGCAGGAATTCTTTGCGTAAAGAGTCTTTCTTCCCTTCTCAATAACAGATTTTCTGCAGGTTTCTTTGCGCCGCGCTAAAAAATTCTGATTGCAAGTGAAATTTTATTTGTTTTGCATAATTTAACCGGATTCTAAGGGGCTAATTGACCAAACTCAGATTGGGTGGGGATTTCATCACCCTTCCCAGGACCCCAGAAAACACCTAAAGCATTTTGCATCGACCACAATTAATTAAAAAAGATTAGACTCAGACCTAAGGACAGCGAGCTCAATAGGAAAAGGACTAGTATAGGCATCGGCCGTTTATCCTAACCGACTTTGCGGTGTCTAGGCTAGTGGTTATTAATTAGGCCCATTGTAGTGGTGGTTCCTTCCCACTTACCTGGCCGTACTTGTCTGTGAAGAGGCGGTTTGAGGTCCTATCTCTAGCCCTAGTTAGGAGCTGTCTAGCAGACCTAGGCGACCCTAGATCTAGGCCTGATTGTGCATGTGTGGTTGATACCTTTGTGTCACGAGTCCGTTTTCAAAAACCTCTTTGCAAAACTTTCACATAAAAAAATATATAATGAAAAATCTTTTCAAAACTTGCAACCTGCCGCTAAGAAAACTTGCACCTCACTTCCACCATTTCTCCTTCATTGACGTTATCTTACCCCCACATTCTGTTTTTCTATTTTTTTCTGACTGCACTACTCCTTCAGTGTATGTCATCTTGGACTAGGGATACTAACGCCCGATTAGTCCGTGTTTCGTTGGTACCGACCGACGAACCCTTCGACGAACCCTTCGTCGACCTTCCGTCCATTTCCTTACCTCCAACCTCAAATTCTTTCACCGAAGGTATGTCGGGATTCAACCCCAACGATACCTTACCGACGGGAATGATTCCACCTCCGCCTGGTGCGAATAACCCGAATCTTCCGCCTGTTGTAGCGCCCGCACGAGTTGCGCTCCAGGATCTCTTCTACCCCGTCCGCACTTCTTTACCTACATGTCTTTCACCCCCACCGGCGAATGGGGATAATTTTGAAATAAAACCACACTTCATCAATATGCTGCCTAAGTTTCAAGGTTTGGAATCCGAAGATGCATATATTTTCATTAATAAATTCCAAAACGTTTGCAGCATAATGAAGACAACCCAATTAAGTGATGACGCAATAAGGCTAAGGGTCATTCCTTTTACCTTATGTGACCTAGCCAAGAAGTGGCTATACAGCACCGCATCACATTCCATTAGAAATTGGGACGAGTTTGTGAGAGCTTTTCTGAAAAAGTTCTACCCTCATCATTAAACTGCTAGAATCCGAAACGAGATTATACAATTTTCACAGCTTCCGTCCGAACCATTCTGGAAGTGCTTCGAGAGATTTAAAGACCTACTTGTTCAATGCCCTCATCATAGGATAGAAAATTGGCAACTTTGCCAAACATTATACGAGGGATTGAACACAGCAACGAAGCAGTTGCTAGAAACAATATGTCAAGGTCATTTTCTCTCCAAGTCTAGCGACGAAGCTTGGCAGTTTCTTGAGGACCTAAGTGAGCAAACAATTCAGTGGGAGAGTACAAAGACCACATCATCTTCTTCAGTTGGTCAATCTAGGGCAGGCATACATCAAATAGATATGTCGATAGCTATGAAGGCCGAGATGGCCAAACTTATGAAAAAGCTAGAAGCCATTGAGACAAAAATCTCATCGACTTCTCCTGACCCTACTCTACCCACGCGAACTGTTTGTGCTTGTTGTTCTAATCCATCACATCTAACCGAAGAGTGTCCTTATAATGCACCTATTCAAGGACAGGATCAAGTCAATGCTGCATTTCAGCAACAACAAAGAAACGATCCGTACTCTTCTACATACAATCAGGGGTGGAGGAGTCACCCAAATTTCGCTTGGAACCAAAATCAACAAGGCCAAGGAAATAATAATTTTCAAAGAGCTCCTCCACAACAACAACAAGCACCCTTACAAACTCAAAACCAGCAACCTTTCCAACAACAACCTTATACAAATCAAACGAACAATTTGGTTCAACCAAATGATGATAAGGTTACCTCGCTCGAAAAAAGTCTAGATGCATTTCTTAAGCAAACTACAGAATCCGCAGCAAGATTTGAAAGTTATGTTCAATCTTTAATGAATAACAATGCCTCACACGATCAAAGTATCAAATCTATTGAGGCACAAATTGCACAATTAATTGCTGCGTTGAGCGAGAGAGAAAAGGGAAAGCTTCCATCTCAACCATTGCCCAATCCCGGTCACACACAAAACGCATATCACAATCACAATATAAATGCAGTGACCACGTTGAGATCCGGAAGAGAGTTGCAAAATAATGTGGGAACTAGTGATGACATCCCCGCCGGTGGTTCTTCTTCCCCTTCTTCATTTTCTTCACTTCCTTCTTCACCTTTTTCTTTAGAGCCTATTCTCCACCCTTCACATGGCTCTACTTCTCCTGACTCGAACGGACCCATCTCTCACAACACGAACACATCCACACTGGGGTCCGTTCCTACTCCACATTCTACTCCACAGACTTTTGACTCAACAAATTTTGAGAACGCTCCATTCCCAAACAGGTTGAGTCCTAATAAACCAAATACACAAGTGGAGAAGATTGTGGAGATATTTAAGCAGGTTAGCATAAATATACCTCTCTTGGATGCTATCCAACAAGTCCCTTCATATGCGAAAATCTTAAAGGGCTTGTGCACCTCGAAGAGAAAGGCATCTCAAGTACCCAAGAAAGTGCTAGTGGCTAGTGCTGTGAGCAATGCTATTAACCACCATCAAACCTTACCCCAAAAACGAAAGGACCCCGGCTGTCCTACTATTTCAATCACAATTGGGGATAAGAAAATTAATCGAGCACTTTTAGATCTTGGGTCTAGTGTTAACCTGATTCCTTACTCCGTGTACGAACAATTAGGGGTTGGAGAGTTGAAACCCACTCGTTGCACTCTCCAAATGGCTGATCGATCAATCACCTATCCAAGGGGTCAACTAGAGGATGTGTTGATCAAAGTCCGGGAATTCATATTCCCCGTTGATTTTATCGTTATGGATACACAACCTGTTGCTAACCCAAGAAACCAAATTCCGGTGATTCTTGGTCGACCATTTTTGGCCACTTCCAATGCCGTAATAAATTGTCGCAATGGCTCCATAACTCTATCCTTCGGAAAGAGGTCTAGTGAGTTCAATATTTATAAGATGGGAAGTCTGCCCCCCGTGCCTAAAACTAGTACACGAGAAGTTTGCTCTATTCACGAAATCACGCAGGAGGACTGCGAGCTTGAAAGATTTCTATTTGATGAAAACAGTTTTGACTCCACTAGTGCGTCCCTCCTTGAGCCTACTATCGTTGACACAACCGATGTTGATTATGAATGTTTCACTTTTTTGGATGATGACGACTCACAGCCCGAATATGAGTCGTTTGAATTTTTGGATGAGTCAGTCGAACCATCCGAATCGGTTGTTTGCAGTGATTTCGAACCTGTGTTAGAGTCCTTTGAGTTCGAGGTAGATTCCGCAATGGTTCTTTCGCCTCAGAAATTCGAACTCATGCCCTTGCCGTCTCACCGTAGATATGCTTACATATGTGAGAATGAGACTTTTCCCATTATCATATCAACCTCTCTAGCCTTCGAGCAAGAGAACGCTATTTTAAAAGTCTTACAAGATAGGCGGCAAGTTTTCAGTTGGACTATGGCGGACATCGAGGAGATAAGTTCCCTCATAGGTGAATATCATACACAATTGATGGATGATGCCATGTCAATAGAGGACCCACAGGAACATCTTGGGGGTATTGTGGTGAACCAACTTCCTCCCTTAGAAGTTGAAATACCCCCATTTCTTTTAATAAGGTACGAGAATGCCAACACTCCACTGATTGCTGATCATTTACATTCTCGTTTCGATGCATCACCATCACCTGTATATTTACCTCCACACCTCCCATACCACTACTTCTATCTTCCCAAATTCTTTGCGGACCACCACAACTTATTTTTCCACCAACCAATATTCTTTACTGATAAATTTTTCAACTGGTTGGTGTTGACTTTTGGCCGATGCAAAGTTTGGCAGTAATGTCTAACATAGTTTAAATGAAGTTTGGGGGAGGGTCTTTTTGTATATATTTTTGTTTTTCTTAACAATAAAAAAAACTATAAATAAATAAACAGGGGAGTATCGGTATTTTGACCGTCTTGGTTTAGCATGACAGTGAGGACACTGTCAAGTTCAAGTTTGGGGGTATGCTCGGTACGTCTTCTTCCTTTGCATTCATTTGTACATATTTTTGCATTTGCATACTTATTTGAAAACCCATAAAAATTTGAAAAATTTCAAAAATTATAAAAATTAATGTATTCAATTTTGGCTAATTGACTTGAGTTTGACAAATAGGTTAACTGGCTAGGAACAACTAGATCTTAGACTTAGTGAATTAAAAACCCTAAAGATAACCTTCCTTAAAGTTTAACGGTAGAAAGTATATGCCTTGTAGTTTATTTAGAAATAGGCAAATTTTGGGTTCACTTCTTGGGCTAAGTCAAAATGAGGGAAGAGTATTGATGTTCTTATTAGAGTATAAGTTTGAAAAATAGTTCCTAGCTTAAGTCTAAATTCTGAAAATGTATACCCTACAAATTGCACATTCACGCACCTTGAAACTTGGAATAGTAGAAGAGACCTTGAAATGCTCTTGTCTAAAGTCCTTAGTATGAAAAAGTGTGAATAAAGAAAAAAAAAATTGGACACTGGTTTTTGTGATTATTTAAGGCTGCAAAAATAGAAGAATATTTAGCGAGGGTGCTTCGTCACCTAGTGCCTTAGACCAACTGGTTTGGGAGTCACTGCTAAAGCCCTGGGTGTTGCAAAGACTAGGAAGTACGCTTTAAAGTGCAAACGCATTTTGTAATCGGTCATTGGTACCTCAAGAAGTATTAACGATCGCATGAAAGATGTGTAAGCAAATTTCATTCACCAACTAATTAGTACTTTGGACAATGGACGAGAGTACGATCGCTTGATTTGAATTTCCAAGAGTAGGGATGATATATACACACACGTAGGGATATGTGATTGGAATTTAGATAAGAAAAAGGAATGAAGAATAGAACTTGTATCTTTAGTAGAGTTGATAAAAATTCCTAAGTGGAGATGGAACCCTAGAAGGAAAACTTAGGAAATGCCGAAAGCTAAGTAGGTCTACATAACATATATAATCTTAAGTTAAATAATGAGGAAGCGTGAAGAATGTGGGTGGATAATTTACGGGTAAAAGATAATAGAATTCCTTGTTAGAAGACCTAATTGGAGAACAAAAGTCAATGGGCCGAGTTGATAGGATTTTGTGGGTAGTATCCGCTGAAAACCCTCAGGAGACAACACTCCTCCTACTAGAGACACCTAGAGGTTTAACGGCTTGTTGCACATGCTCAGTGCAATCGCGTTTCCCTGCGAAAGTGTGGTTAGGAGTTTAGTGAATAAAAATGAGTTTGCTCGAGGATGAGCAAAAGGTAAGTTTGGGGGTATTTGTTCAGACCATAATATTGCATTTATCATTCCCCTATTCTTATCCTTTTTATAAATAAACAGGTACTCTTGACGCACGTTTGTTGCATATTACAGGTTACAGGTTTCTGGAGCAAATACAGTGAAAAAGACACAAAACAACAGAAAATGGACTTTTGATCAACAATTAGACGGATCCTAGTCAAGCCTAGACGAAGAACAGTGCAAGGTCCAAACATGTCAAGTGAACGGTCAAAAGATACGAACAAGTTTCACTGAAGATCTGGAGAAGATCCAGAAGTCCAACAGAGAAAAGAAGAGTAAAAGAGAAAGCCCAAGAAGCCAAAGAAAAAGCCCCAAAATCACAGAGCCTATCTCCTCAGTTTGGCCGCGGAACCGCGGCCAAACCCATGCTGGCGCCGCGGTTCCGCGGCCATACAGGGCCCGTGTCGGTGCATATTTTCTGAGGCGGCGCGTCGGTGCAGATGTTAGGATTTTACGTGGGCAAATCTGTAATTTTGCATGTGCGAGAGTCTGTAGCCCTAGGTTTCCTATTTTCCTATAAATTGTAATCTTAGATCTGAAAAATGTATGCCTCTTTTCAATCAATAAAATTCAGAATTTCTGGAAGCAAAATTCAGATCTGTTCTTCTTGTTTGGAGGGAGCCGTCAACCTAGTAAGTCTTTTATTTCTGTTTCTTTTAATTATAATATTTTCTCATCCCCTAATGAGCGAGTAGTCTCCTCGCTTGTTAGGGTTGGCCTTAGGGAAAGGGTTGAGAGATGAGATCTCTCACCCCTTTCAATGCCAATTTAACCTAATGAATTAGAACTTCACGTATACGAGCACAACCGCTCCCTGCGGCATCCTACCCTTCGAGGTAACGATGAACCGTAGTATAAAGGGCCGGTTGCTCGCGTTTTCCGTGAGGGTTAGGATAATTATCAACAAAGGAAGGGTACAAATCTAGAGGAAGAAACATCTTCCCAAAAGATTTGTATCCACTTTATTGATAATTAACTTAACATCTAATAGATCTATAAAAATGGCATTGAAAGCGGTGAGGAAGAATCTTAATCTCCAAAACTTCCCCTAAGCCTAACCCTAGCAAGATTCTTAATTAGATTAATTAGATCCAGTATTTTAGATTTTTATAAACCAATCAAAACTACAAATAGAATCAACTCGTTAAAACACATAAAAGGAATTTACCCGTCTCTGTGGATCGACCCGTACTCACCGGCTAGCTGCGAAGCGACGCCGTTTCTGATTGCGGTAAACTTACATAATTTTGGACTAATCATACCCCCTGGGGTAAAACCTGTGGGATGCAAATGGATCTTTAAAAGAAAGATTGATGTAGATGGGCAGGTAGAGACCTATAAGGCAAGACTTGTGGCGAAAGGCTTTCGTCAAAGACCAGGTTTGGACTATGACGAAACTTTTTCGCCCGTAGCCATGCTTAAATCCATTCGGATTCTACTTGCTATTGCTGCTCACTACGACTATGAAATCTGGCAGATGGACGTTAAAACAACATTTCTAAATAGAGATTTAGAAGAATGTGTTTATATGGATCAGCCAGAGGGCTTCATTGACAGTGGGAGCAGCGGGAAAGCATGTAGATTGCTTAAATCCATATACGGGTTAAAGCAGGCATCTTGGAGTTGGAACATCTGTTTCGATGATGTTATCAAAGAGTTTGATTTCATCAAAAATCCAGATGAACCTTGTGTTTATAAGAAGGCTGTAGGAAGAGCTGTCACATTCCTCGTACGGTACGCGGATGACATTCTTCTGATAGGAAATGATATTCCTATGCTACAGTCGGTCAAATCTTTCTTATCACTAAGGTTCTCCATGAAGGACCTGGGTGATGCCACATACATCCTGGGCATAAGGATCTATAGGGATAGATCCAAAAAGTTATTGGGATTGTCCCAAACCAGGTACACTAACACCATCCTAAAAAGTTTTAGTATGGAAGACTCCAAGCGGGGTGCCTTACCCGCTTTCCATGGGGTCACTCTCTCCAAGGATTCTTGTCCAAAGACCGATGAAGAGAGAGCTCGCATGAGCATTATACCCTATGCTTCGGCAGTAGGATCTATAATGCATGCGATGTTATGTACACGCCCAGATGTAGCTTATGCACTTAGTGTTGTAAGCAGGTATCAATCCAACCCAGGGGAGAACCACTAGACAGCTGTGAAGAACATTCTTAAGTACTTACGAAGGACTAAAGAATTGTTCATGGTGTATGGTAATGCAGATCTCCAAATGGAGGGCTTTACCGATTCGAGCATCCAGAGCGATAAGGACGACAGCAAATCTATCTCAGGGTTTGTATTTACCCTCAATGGAGGGGCGGTAAGTTGGAAAAGTTCCAAACAGGATACCGTTGCAGACTCTACGATGGAGGCTGAGTACATTGCTGCAAATGATGCCGCCAAGGAAGCCGTCTGGATGAAGAAGTTCGTCTCGGAGCTAGGAGTAGTTCCAACCATTATTGATCCAATACCCTTGTATTGTGATAATAATGGGGCTATGGCGTTAGCCAAGGAGCCCAGGTCCCATCAGCGGTCCAGACACATCCTGAGGCGCTTTCATTTGATCCGGGAGATTGTAGATCACCGCGAGATCGAGATTAAGAGAGTAGACACAAAGAATAACGCCGCGGATCCACTCACCAAGGCCCTCCCTCAGCCGCAGCATGAGCGACTTTTTGAGATGTTGGGTATGAGATACGCCAATAACTGGCCTTAGTGCAAGTGGGAGATTGTTGGATATATATATGCCCTAGAGGCCATTATATGATAGTGGATGTATCTGTACATGTATATATATATATATATATATTCAGTGTACATTCTTGCTCGACATGATAGTATGCTATCTGGTTCTACTTTATCTGACATGTTGATTTGATCATGCTTTTATTCATTTATACATGCTGATAAAGCCCTGAGGATATCGGCTTGACTACAGTGATTATGATAGAGTTCATACTAGTGGGACATCTGTAGTTTATAAGCATATCCTGAAATGTCGCTAGTCGGAGGTGTATCGAGACGGGGCATCGATATACCATAGTAGACTAGCGTATATGATACTAGACCCATATGATGGGCGATGGATGTTCCCACATTCATCGATGTTTGACATCAAGATCATATACGGGTGCTCAGTGGTGACTGGGTACACTGGACGGACTCACCGAGAACTCCTATATGGAATTATATCTATCGTCGGATAGCAGTTCTCAGGTGACACCGGTACAGGTTAGTCTGTAGACCCGAGATCGTCATAGAGTCTTGTGTGCTCTCCCATTGTACTTTGATTATCACCCTACCACGGCTCTACTGAGTCGTGCAAACAGGTGGCCGTTGGGTACAGTCCCGAGACACACGAAGGTGATGAGCGATAGGAGGGGTTTCGTCTCTCCCGGTATTGGGAGTTGATGCTGTGCTGTGCTCGACTGGTTATATCAGTAAGTCCCTGGCCAGGGCTGCTGAGATTTACTGATAAGTGTTATCAGTAGTTTCTCGATCTGTTATAGACCATTCACTGGCACGACTTATTGAGTTATTGGGGTCGACGTTACCATCCCTAGACTCGATATGCATCATATCTGACGAAGAGACCGGACTGTACGGTAGTGTTGCAGATTGGCTCGACGGGAGTTGTAGCAGGTTCGCTTGTTTTCTTCTGATCGCTCAATACCCGGGTGGCCGTTACGTTTAGCTGACCGCTTGCGGCTTGAGGGTGCTTGATATGATCATCACCCACTGCCGGCGTATTGACGAGTCTTAGAGTCCCACATAGAAGTTACCTAGTCCAGGCGAAACGTTGTGGTGCGCGTATGCGATATGCGCATGGACCCGGTTAAAATGCGCGTAAAGCATCACATGTCACAAAGATTAAATTTTTATGGTGCTAAGTAAGCATACAACTTCATTAATGAGATTAATGAAATAAAAGAAACCTAATGATGTTGTGGAATCGAATTTTTAAAAACAGGTAGCTACGGTTCTTGCTTTGCATAGCGGTGTTCCTTGTAGAACATCCTGCACCTTATTCGATAAGGAAAGGGCCGAGATCCCTTCACCGGGAGTGACCCCTTTAGCAATGACTGGCAGATGCTACACCCATCGGTTTGTCTTTTGATTGCTTCTATAGTTCTTGCTTTGCACAGCGATATATATGATATACCCTGCACCTTATTGGATGAGGAAAGGGCCGACGATCCCTTCACCGGGAGTGACCCCTTTAGCAAAACTAGAAAAACCTCAAAAACACTCCATTTAAAATCATTTGATTCTACAACGATATCAAGTTCATTACGCAATAGGTTTTCATAAAAACCTGTCGTAGCCCTCCGTCATTTCAGATAAGTACTACTTAGTATTCGTGCTGCTGTAGTTTGGCATTCGTCAAGGCGTAGTGTGCGGTACCTAACTAGTATTTATCTGCTTATGCATATGATGCAGATTGGATTAGGATATTCGTACGGCGTTGTTTGGCATTCGTCAAGGGTCGTGCGGGTGGGGTTTAATTCAATGAAGAAATGTATGGGTTGAACTTGACTAGTGGACTATGGGGTTGTTTGGCATTCGTCAAGGTCATAGAACGCTAGGGGTAAAATATTATTGGGAATTTCAAGTGTTGAAATTTGCAATGAGATTGCATACCTTCTATGAGATAGTTGGATCCCGATACCCGCTGCGAGTAATTGTTACTCCTGGGAGAGTTTTACACATTATAATTAGCCGATCAAGTAGGTGTCTAGAAAGGTGTTAACGGGGTTACACCTCTGGGAAAAAGAGGTTTACTTTAATTAGGTTCGTGCGGAAGCACGGGGAACCTCCCTCAAAGTACCGACACTGGCCTGGTTGAAAGATTGGCGAACTTGTAGCGTGTAATTAATCCCGGCTAGTCTTTTCTTTTAGGGTTTGAAAGAAGATTTGATAAAAACTGTCACGTCCCGAAAGTACGGAACATGACCGGCACTTAAACTACGAAACGTCTCGAGGCGTACGTAATCTAAGTAAACCGAAAACCCAGAAATCCAAACCAAGAAAAGAAGTAGAGTGAAGGAAAACCAATTTAAAACAAGTAGTTTTAAAAGCATAAGCCGAATTATGCGGTTTTAAAAAACATCAATAATTCCCAAAAATTTCGGCAGAGTCTCCTTTGTAAATACTGACCCCCAAACGGGATACAACATGAATAGTATACGAAATCAATAAAAGGCATCCCCAAGCGGGAGCTAGCTCTTCGTCAATCGACGGTCACAACCACACAAGTAATATAATATACAACGCCAACGGCGAGGATCAAAATTCAAAAGGAAACTCAAACCACAAGAAAACCACAGAAATATAACGCGCGACTCTAAGGTCGAAGGAATAACATCACTGGTCTCTATCTCAAAATAATTACATGTTTGGTTGATGGAACTTCTAGATACAACAGAATAATGATATACAAGATATATAATGGGGGTACGATACAAATAAACCCACCTACTAGCAAATCACCCGAAGGAAACTATGCCCGCAAAGCTGTAATGAAACCTGTACGGCAAACCTGCAAGAAACGGGGGCACAACGGGAGTGAGTTGCCAACTCGTGAATAGAAAAACATCTACGAATAGGAATCGCATGTATGACGCAATCCTAGGTCATACGATAAATATATATATATCCTCAAATATATAAATAACATGCAGCCTATAACGAAGGCTAGGGTAAATATCTAACCCGAGTGTAATCTCATGTGCCCGTGTCAGTGCCTCAGGTAGCAATATATCATATGAATGAGGTATGAATGCATGAAAACAGAATACATGTAAATGAAGAACTGTTTTTCATAATTTACTGAGATTTCCTTTGTATTTTTAAAATGAGGTATCATAAATGAAATCAACATAAAACAGTGCCCTGCATCGACACAAAACAAGTGTCCAAATATCTCGATATCTCTGTATCACAATCTCTGTACCTCAATATCTCAATATCTCAATCACAATATCTAGGGCGCCGTCAATCCAGACCGGCCCCTACCATCCATCTCAAGACCACGACGGTATCCTCCGGATATCCGAAGCGTCGGGTAAAATCACCGGTAGGTAGTGCTCCCCTGCCAGGCTCACATCGTCATCATCACGCGCTTCTTGCCCCGGGGTACCTTACCGGGTCCACCATGTACCCGAAACGGTTCATCCGTCTCCTCGAATCGGGTCTCGAAATCCATCAGCAAACTCATGGTGGACGACTCATACATCATGGGAAAAACCGCACTTTTTATTTAAAAAGAGAGAAATCAGTTTATATAAGTTTTGCGGTTTTCCCCCCCAAATCCAGAAAATTTCATGGAAATCCGAATCCAAATCATCGATAGCAAGTAAAACCATGAATATAGGCATAACAATGAATAACAGTATGCATGAAGTGACAAGTAATAACTACAATGTTAAGCTGGCATATAAGAAAGATACACTAATATCATGTCAAATTACTAACTAACAAGCTAAGTCAAGCAATAATATTTTCTAAGGTGTACGTGACATGGCAATTACCGATGAAGATGTGTGTGAGCCGGCAAGTAAGTGTACGTGGTACATACGCATCATCGGTAATGGTGCTGGTGTCCTAACAATACGATATCAACATTGCAATAAGAAATTATAACATAAGTATGCGATGTGAAGCGAACCACAATAATAAGCGGGAGCTGAATACTAGACGCAACTATAACTAATCTGCATTAATCTAATATAAGTCCTACAAATGGTTCCTTTTGAAATAACACGAATCATGGGGTTTTGAAAATAGGGGCTACGGTGTTTTTATGAAAAGATACGTCTTTTGAAATATCCGGAGATCCCTTGACCTATCTTTTAAAATATCGACGATCCGCTAGTTTTGAAATAGGTAGGAGTCTAATCTAATCTAACAACTACACTAACTATACGGCTGAACTAACAAGCTGAACTACAGGTAAGGAAGCCGCCTATTATCTGAGTCGATACATATAAATACCTGTATATATACAGTCGGTGATCTCGCCTCAATAATATCATATCTGATACCATATCTATAAGCAGGCATCCCAAGTCAAGAGTGCGGATCAATCATCAATATAGCTCGTACGTAAATCCGTCGTACGGCATCCCAAATCTGGGTACGGGTCAATATCACATTCATCATACTATTCACCTGGTATCCTCTTTATCAAATATCATGATCGGGGTACTGATCTACGCCTAGTACAATACTGATACCGCCTAAGTATGCATGCACGTGTGCGAAACACTACGTCAAGGACCCGCTACAACGTCATGTCGTATCTCAAATACGATCCCTGCTATATCACCGAATTCACAATCTCAATACAAATCTCATCGACTCATCTCAAACCCAAGTATCATCCTCAAATCCGTATGTGAACACATAGTCCCATACCCATGTGAACACATAACTATATATTCCCGCATAAGCACAAATGAAAGAAGAAAGTATGCAAGTATGGGTTGGTGTGTGCATGTGTAGTGCGACCACTACTCTAGGGTTTCGCAACTAACCCAAAGCTAATCCATGAACACATAATCATATCATGAATAAACATTCTCGTATCATAAAACACCTATATAAACATATATATTTAAGCAACACTAC
Organism: Agapanthus africanus; assembly: GCA_030015575.1. Lineage (NCBI taxonomy): Eukaryota > Viridiplantae > Streptophyta > Magnoliopsida > Asparagales > Amaryllidaceae > Agapanthus > Agapanthus africanus. The sequence continues at coordinate 465,199,410 of JASDDO010000014.1, read as the reverse complement.
GAACTGCGGGGGTGCTATACGCCATCCACCCGACTTCTCCCCGTATATATAAATCTACTCACCTGGTCCTCGCTAGCCGGTGCCGACGTCGCCACGCGCTTGCTTGTTGTCTCGAAGTCCACATGGGGTACCTACATATCATAATGCACCGTGTCGTATTAAAACCAAATTCGAAATCGAAACGGCATACGAAAATCAAATCGGCACGCGTATCACGCATAGGTCAAAACCTATTGCCTACGCATGCAAGAATAGCCAAACCAACTCTCGATGTCGATGTACAAACGTCAAACCATCGAGAAAAACCCAAACACTTTCATTTGCGCATTCACGAACACTTATTATAATATAAAATATGTTAGAATTCACAAAAACTCCAAATTCACCTTAAAAGCCATTTTCCCGAAAATCTAGCAATCAAAAATTACCCGTTTTAGTACAAAACTCGACGTTTAAACAAATCTAGCGGCCATAATACTAATTAAATATCTTAAATAAGTCATAAAAACAATTCTCTTAATTTAATCTCATTAAATTTCATTAACCCCAAAATTCTAGTTTACAAAATACCCAATATTTAACAATTCATAGCAAAAATGCACAAACAACAATTTAGCTTGGATTTTGATGAACTAAAAGCATTAAACCACTCAATATAATATCTATAATGACATGAAACCTTAATTTGAAATTTCACCAGTGGCTCAAAAAACACCAAATACTAGCAATTACATAGCTAGAATATGTATATTTAATTTTATAATAAAGATATTTCCATTTTGACTTTTTACAGAAAACCCCCTTATTTTACCGTTTTTTCGAAATTTCACCGAAACGATTTTCAAAACGTTACAATCTTCGCCCCTTAAAGAAATTCGGTCCCCGAATTTAAATTAAAACTTCCCCGAAATAATAAAATATTTCAGCCAAAACCATCAAATCGCCGGGGCTCCGAAATCATAAATACATAAAACAAATCGTAGCGCAACGCATGCGCATGAAAAATGAGCATATAACTCAAATAAGAACTCCGTCAAGCATCCCGCAATCATCGGAGTCATGGGGAAGACATCAATACCAAATCCAAAGCAAAACCAATATGATATAACTCGAAACTATACATGTAAAATATATTCAGGTACTGTCCTCTGACTAGTCCTGCTCAGCACGAAAACACAAAGCAATATCACAAAAAACGTACTGCTCTATAAGAAAATCAATCCCAAAATACGCGTATGAATACTACATGCGTCTTGTGCGCACGGAAATCAAAATCCAAATATGTGCCATACATATCACAGAAACAACATCTAAGTGCATCGGGTGTGCACGAAACATCTGTCGTAGGCAACATGTGTACCTGACAGCAAAATCAGGTGCATCTGACATGCACGAAAAATCTCGATTTAGTGCATCTGGTGTGCACCAAAATCACACTTAAAAACATGCTCCGAACATGCGCGAAAATCCAAATCAGGTGCATCCATCGTGCACGAATCATGAAATCCAATATCAAGTGCCGAACATGCCCAAAATCAAATCAGGTGCACAAGGTGCACAAAACAAATATCGAACATCACCATCGAAATCAAAGTCCAATTCATCTAAGTGCACAAAAGGCGTATCACTGCACTGCAAGCATATATAAACTATACAGAGTGCAGGAACCAAATCGTGTGCGTGCATACGCACAAAATCAACTCAAATGTCTAAAACCGTCAAATCACAAACATGTGAAACCCAAGCACGAAAACAATATCAAGTGCAACACTGTGCAAAGATCGTAAATCCTCAATCATCAAAATCAAATCATTCGAATAAATCACCCAAAACATCGAAATCAATAATGACGGCATAGTACCGCTCAAGCGCATCCTCGAAGAATCTCGAGCCAACTGTAGCGGTCACTAATGGGACGTCTCGTCGATGACCACTCCTGGGTCAAGGTCTTCACTGGGAATTACCAATCTCTCGGTCCATCGGCTCATCGGCCTTGTCAGGTGTGTTAACGGGGATGATCCCGTTCTGTCACGCCTCTTGTCATCTCCCGGTCAATCATCGCGACCACTCGTAAGACAGCATATCACTGGCGTCGGCCTCTGGCTCTCTGAATGTATGTGACACATCTGATCCTGGGTGCAAGTATCATTGCAGCAGTGTCCTGGAAGGAATCCTGCTCACGGTCTCTTCCATGTCTCGTCTCTGCCAACTGTCCGGAAGTCATCGTCCTTTCTTATATCTGCAACTTGCTCCGGAACGGCTGCATACCCATCGCGACTCCTTCTGGAAGGTATATCCAGAAATCTGCCTCGGCATGCGTATCGCATCTCTGATGTCGGCGGAGTGGACGTCGTCTTATCCAGATCTTGTACGGACCTCTTTACTCCACTTTCTCTAATGTCGACTGCTTCGGAATCGTCTCATCGTGGCTACATGGACTGAGCTCCAACGGCTATCCTCGTATCGGGAGTCTCCCAAGAAATGCATCTCACCACCTAGCATCCGAATTAAGTCGAGCCATCCGATCGAGTCGTCAAAACCTCATAATCCCCCAAGAGCTCAACCTCTTGGGCACAGTTTAATAGTATCGAGTACATACCCCAGCATCGGTGGTCCAGCCGTAGAAGGGCAAACCCAAGCCTCACTAATGGCGCCGTAGAACTGCCGCAAACCCGAAGGTTCAACGGCTTTCACACGGTCATTAAGTCGAGTTAGGGTTTCATTCTTCTAGAGGGACCATAGAATTTCCTGCATGTCTTTTCGACTATTTTAAACTTGGAATAATAGGTTTCTGAAATTCGATCGTCTCTGTCGACTCCCAACGTCTCCGCGTGAAGTCGTCTCTAGCTGGAATCAATATATCTGATGACCTCGCATCGGGGTAGGCGAGCGATCTACATGTCCTAGTCATTCATCCTCGATGACTAGCGACCTTCTATCATCTCTTAGTACAACTCGTTCTGCACTAATTCCAGCATCTGGGGAAATAGCTCGTCGTTCGCAGCAATAACTGGCTCGCTCGTCTGCACGCTGAACAGTGCCTCGATCATCATGAATAAGCAACACACCAACGGTCATCAAGATCTGGCTGACCTCTATCATTGGCTCAATCCTCTAGTGTCGATCAGCACATCCGAGTAACCTCATAAAGGCGTTCCGCCAAACGCTCGTGGCACGGAAACACAGTAAAAAGACACATCTCTGCAATCGTGTGTTGCCGAAATTTCGCCCTGGTCAGTCCTCATTCGTGACGAGCTCGTGCTTACCGCAACTCTAGCTGTAGCTCTCCCTGCCCGTAATCGTGGCAGCAAAATCATAACTGGTACCAATGAGGCTAGATCGGAATGAATATAATACTGAGCAAAGAAATGTACATCCTAAGGCTTCTTAAGTGGAGTAGCGTATCGTAAATATGCCGCGGAACGTACCTACGGTACGTCGCTCTACTTTAGTCACCTATTCCATCAACCAAGGGTCATCCTTCGCTCCGAAGGTAAAACCTAACGCTCTGATACCAACTTTGTCACGTCCCGAAAGTACGGAACATGACCGGCAATTAAACTACGAAACGTCTCGAGGCGTACGTAATCTAAGTAAACCGAAAACCCATAAATCCAAACCATGAAAAGAAGTAGAGTGAAGGAAAACCAATTTAAAACAAGTAGTTTTAATAGCATAAGCCGAATTATGCGGTTTTAAAAAAAAACATCAATAATTCCCAAAAATTTCGGCAGAGTCTCCTTTGTAAATACTGGCCCCCAAACGGGATACAACATGAATAGTATACGAAATCAATAAAAGGCATCCCCAAGCGGGAGCTAGCTCTTCGTCAATCACCGGTCACAACCACACAAGTAATATAATATACAACGCCAACGGCGACGATCAAAATTCAAAAGGAAACTCAAACCACAAGAAAACCACAGAAATATAACGTGCAACTCTAAGGTCGAAGGAATAACATCACTGGTCTCTATCTCAAAATAATTACTTGTTTGGTTGATGGAACTTCTAGATACAACCGAATAATGATATACAAGATATATAATGGGGGTACGATACAAATAAACCCACCTACTAGCAAATCACCCGAAGGAAACTATGCCCGCAAAGCCGTAATGAAACCTGTACGGCAAACCTGCAAGAAACTGGGGCACAACGGGGGTGAGTTCCCAACTCGTGAATAGAAAAACATCTACGAATAGGAATCGCATGTATGACGCAATCCTAGGTCATACGATCAATATATATATATCCTCAAATATGTAAATAACATGCAGCCTATAACAAAGGTTAGGGTAAATATCTAACCCGAGTGTAATCTCATGTGCCCGTGTCAGTGCCTCAGGTAGCAATATATCATATGAATGAGGTATGAATGCATGAAAATAGAATACATGTAAATGAAGAACTGTTTTCATAATTTAGTTAGATTTCCTTTGTATTTTTAAAATGTGGTATCATAAATGAAATCAACATAAAACAGTGCCCAGCATCGACACAAAACAAGTGTCCAAATATCTCGATATCTCTGTATCACAATCTCTGTACCTCAATATCTCAAAATCTCAATATCTCAATCACAATATCTAGGGCGCCGTCAATCCAGACCGGCCCCTACCATCCATCTCAAGACCACGACGGTATCTTCCGGATATCTGACGCGTCGGGTAAAATCACCGGTAGGTAGTGCTCCCCTGCCAGGCTCACATCGTCATCATCACGCGCTTCTTGCCCCGGGGTACCTTACCGGGTCCACCATGTACCCGAAACGGTTCATCCGTCTCCTCGAATCGGGTCTCGATATCCATCAGCAAACTCATGGTGGACGACTCATACATCATGGGAAAAACCGCACTTTTTATTTAAAAAGAGAGAAATCAGTTTATATAAGTTTTGCGGTTTCCCCCTCCCCAAATCCAGAAAATTTCATGGAAATCCGAATCCAAATCATCGATAGCAAGTAAAACCATGAATATAGGCATAACAATGAATAACAGTATGCATGAAGTGACAAGTAATAACTACAATGTTAAGCTGGCATATAAGGCAGATACACTAATATCATGTCAAATTACTAACTAACAAGCTAAGTCAAGCAATAATATTTTCTAAGGTGTACGTGACATGGCAATTACCGATGAAGATGTGTGTGAGCCGGCAAGTAAGTGTACGTGGTACATACGCATCATCGGTAATGGTGCTGGTGTCCTAACAATACGATATCAACATTGCAATAAGAAATTATAACATAAGTATGCGATGCGAAGCGAACCACAATAATAAGCGGGAGCTGAATACTAGACGCAACTATAACTAATCTGCATTAATCTAATATAAGTCCTACAAATGGGGCCTTTTGAAATAACACGAATCATGGGGTTTTGAAAATAGGGGCTACGGTGTTTTTATGAAAAGATACGTCTTTTGAAATATCCGTAGATCCCTTAACCTATCTTTTAAAATATCCACGATCCGCTAGTTTTGAAATAGGTAGGAGTCTAATCTAATCTAACAACTACACTAACTATACGGCTGAACTAACAAGCTGAACTACAGGTAAGGAAGCCGCCTATCATCTGAGTCAATACATATGCATACCTGTATATATACAGTCGGTGATCTCGCCTCAATAATATCATATCCGATACCATATCTATAAGCAGGCATCCCAAGTCAAGAGTGCGGATCAATCATCAATATAGCTCGTACGTAAATCCGTCGTACGGCATCCCAAATCTGGGTACGGGTCAATATCACATTCATCATACTATTCACCTGGTATCCTCTTTATCAAATATCATGATCGGGGTACTGATCTACGCCTAGTACAATACTGATACCGCCTAAGTATGCATGCACGTGTGCGAAACACTACGTCAAGGACCCGCTACAACGTCATGTCGTATCTCAAATACGATCCCTGCTATATCACCGAATTCACAATCTCAATACAAATCTCATCGACTCATCTCAAACCCAAGTATCATCCTCAAATCCGTATGTGAACACATAGTCCCATACCCATGTGAACACATAACTATATATTCCCGCATAAGCACAAATGAAAGAAGAAAGTATGCAAGTATGGGTTGGTGTGTGCATGTGTAGTGCGACCACTACTCTAGGGTTTCGCAACTAACCCAAAGCTAATCCATGAACACATAATCATATCATGAATAAGCATTCTCGTATCATAAAACACCTATATAAACATATATATTTAAGCTACACTACGGACTGCGGGGGTGCTATACGCCATCCACCCGACTTCTCCCCATAGATATAAATCTACTCACCTGGTCCTCGCTAGCCGGTGCCGACGTCGCCACGCGCTTGCTTGTCGTCTCGAAGTCTACATGGGGTACCTACATATCATAATGCACCGTGTCGTATTAAAACCAAATTCGAAATCGAAACGGCATACGAAAATCAAATCGGCACGCGTATCACGCATAGGTCAAAACCTATTGCCTACGCATGCAAGAATAGCCAAACCAACTCTCGATGTCGATGTACAAACGTCAAACCATCGAGAAAAACCCAAACACTTTCATTTGCGCATTCACGAACACAAATTATAATATAAAATATGTTAGAATTCACAAAAACCCCAAATTCACCTTAAAAGCCATTTTCCCGAAAATCTAGCAATCAAAAATTACCAGTTTTAGTACAAAACTCGACGTTTAAACAAATCTAGCGGCCATAATACTAATTAAATATCTTAAATAAGTCATAAAAACAATTCTCATAATTTAATCTCATTAAATTCCATTAACCCCAAAATTCTAGTTTACAAAATACCCAATATTTAACAATTCATAGCAAAAATGCACAGACAACAATTTAGCTTGGATTTTGATGAACTAAAAGCATTAAACCACTCAATATAATATCTATAATGACATGAAACCTTAATTTGAAATTTCACCAGTGGCTCAAAAAACACCAAATACTAGAAATTACATAGCTAGAATATGTATATTTAATTTTATTATAAAGATATTTGCATTTTGACTTTTTACAGAAAACCCCCTTATTTTACCGTTTTTTCGAAATTTAACCGAAACGATTTTCAAAACGTTACAATATTCCCCCCTTAAAGAAATTCGGTCCCCGAATTTAAATTAAAACTTCCCCTAAATAATAAAATATTTCAGCCAAACCCATCAAATCGCCGGGGCTCCGAAATCATAAATACATAAAACAAATCGTAGCGCAACGCATGCGCATGAAAAATGAGCATATAACTCAAATCAGAACTCCGTCAAGCATACCGCAATCATCGGAGTCATGGGGAAGACATCAATACCAAATCCAAAGCAAAACCAATATGATATAACTCGAAACTATACATGTAAAATATATTCAGGTACTGTCCTCTGACTAGTCCTGCTCAGCACGAAAACACATAGCAATATCACAAAAAACGTACTGCTCTATAAGAAAATCAATCCCAAAATACGCGTATGAATACTACATGCGTCTTGTGCGCACGGAAATCAAAATCCAAATATGTGCCATACATATCACAGAAACAACATCTAAGTGCATCGGGTGTGCACGAAACATCTGTCGTAGGCAACATGTGTGCCTGACAGCAAAATCAGGTGCATCTGACATGCACGAAAAATCTCGATTTAGTGCATCTGGTGTGCACCAAAATCACACTTAAAAACATGCGCCGAACATGCGCGAAAATCCAAATCAGGTGCATCCATCGTGCATGAATCATGAAATCCAATATCAAGTGCCGAACATGCGCAAAATCAAATCAGGTGCACAAGGTGCACAAAACAAATATCGAACATCACCATCGAAATCAAAGTCCAATGAATCTAAGTGCACAAAAGGCGTATCACTGCACTGCAAGCATATATAAACTATACAGAGTGCAGGAACCAAATCGTGTGCGTGCATACGCACAAAATCAACTCAAATGTCTAAAACCGTAAAATCACAAACATGTGAAACCCAAGCACGAAAACGATATCAAGTGCAACACTGTGCAAAGATCGTAAATCCTCAATCATCAAAATCAAATCATTCGAATAAATCACCCAAAACATCAAAATCAATAATGACGGCATAGTACCGCTCAAGCGCATCCTCGAAGAATCTCGACCCAACTGTAGCGGTCACTAATGGGACGTCTCGTCGATGACCACTCCCGGGTCAAGGTCTTCACTAGGAATTACCAATCTCTCGGTCCATCGGCTCATCGGCCTTGTCAGGTGTGTTAACGGGGATGATCCCGTTCTGTCACGCCTCTTGTCATCTCCCGGTCAGTCATCGCGACCACTCGTAAGACAGCATATCACTGGCGTCGGCCTCTGGCTCTCTGAATGTATGTGACACATCTGATCCTGGGTGCAAGTATCATTGCAGCAGTGTCCTGGAAGGAATCCTGCTCACGGTCTCTTCCATGTCTCGTCTCTGCCAACTGTCCGGAAGTCATCGTCCTTTCCTATATCTGCATCTTGCTCCGGAACGGCTACATACCCATCGCGACTCCTTCTGCAAGGTATATCCAGAACTCTGCCTCGGCATGCGTATCGCATCTCTGATGTCTGCGGAGTGGAACGTCGTCTTATCCAGATCTTGTACGGACCTCTTTACTCCACTTTCTCTAATATCGACTGCTTCGGAATCGTCTCATCGTGGCTACATGGACTGAGCTCCAACGGCTATCCTCGTATCGGGAGTCTCCCAAGAAATGCATCTCACCACCTAGCATCCGAATTAAGTCGAGCCATCCAATCAAGTCGTCAAAACCTCATAATCCCCCAAGAGCTCAACCTCTTGGGCACAGTTTATAGTATCGAGTACATACCACAGCATCGGTGGTCCAGCCGTAGAAGGGCAAACCCAAGCCTCACTAATGGCACCGTAGAACTGCCGCAAACCTGAAGGTTCAACGGCTTTCACACGATCATTAAGTCGAGTTGAGGTTTCATTCTTCTAGAGGGACCATAGAATTTCCTGCATGTCTTTTCGACTATTTTAAACATGGAATAATAGGTTTCTGAAATTCGATCGTCTCTGTCGACTCCCAACGTCTCCGCGTGAAGTCGTTTCTAGCTGGAATCAATCTATCTAATGACCTCGCATCGGGGTAGGCGAACGATCCACATGTCCTAGTCATTCATCCTCGATGACTAGCGACCTTCTATCATCTCTTAGTACAACTCGTTCTGCACTATTTCCAGCATCTGGGGAAATAGCTCGTCGTTCGCAGCAATAACTGGCTCGCTCGTCTGCATGCTGAACAGTGCCTCGATCATCATTAATAAGCAACACACCAACGGTCATCAAGATCTGGCTGGCCTCTATCATTGGCTCAATCCTCTAGTGTCGATCAGCACATCCGAGTAACCTCATAAAGGCGATCCGCCAAACGCTCGTGGCGCGGAAACACAGTAAAAAGACACATCTCTGCAATCGTGTGTTGCCGAAATTTCGCCCTGGTCAGTCCTCGTTCGTGACGAGCTCGTGCTGACTGCAACTCTAGCTGTAGCTCTTCCTGCCCGTAATCGTGGCAGCAAAACCATAACTGGTACTGATGAGGCTAGATCGGAATGAATATAATACCGAGCAAAGAAATGTACATCCTAAGGCTTCTTAAGTGTAGTAGCGTATCGTAAATATGCCGCGGAACATACCTACGGTACGTCGCTCTACTTAAGTCACCTATTCCATCAACCAAGGGTCATCCTTCGCTCCGAAGGTAAAACCTAACGCTCTGATACCAACTTTGTCACGTCCCGAAAGTACGGAACATGACCGGCACTTAAACTACGAAACGTCTCGAGGCGTACGTAATCTAAGTAAACCGAAAACCCAGAAATCCAAACCAAGAAAAGAAGTAGAGTGAAGGAAAACCAATTTAAAACAAGTAGTTTTAATAGCATAAGCCGAATTATGCGGTTTTAAAAAAAAACATCAATAATTCCCAAAAATTTCGGCAGAGTCTTCTTTGTAAATACTGGCCCCCAAACGGGATACAACATGAATAGTATACGAAATCAATAAAAGGCATCCCCAAGCGGGAGCTAGCTCTTCGTCAATCGCCGGTCACAACCACACAAGTAATATAATATACAACGCCAACGACGAGGCTCAAAATTCAAAAGGAAACTCAAACCACAAGAAAACCACAGAAATATAACGCGCAACTCTAAGGTCGAAGGAATAACATCACTGGTCTCTATCTCAAAATAATTACATGTTTGGTTGATGGAACTTCTAGATATAACAGAATAATGATATACAAGATATATAATGGGGGTACGATACAAATAAACCCACCTACTAGCAAATCACCCGAAGGAAACTATGCCCGCAAAGCCGTAATGAAACCTGTACGGCAAACCTGCAAGAAACTGGGGCACAACGGGGGTGAGTTGCCATCTCGTGAATAGAAAAACATCAACGAATAGGAATCGCATGTATGACGCAATCCTAGGTCATACGATCAATATATATATATCCTCAAATATGTAAATAGCATGCAGCCTATAACAAAGGCTAGGGTAAATATCTAACCCGAGTGTAATCTCATGTGCCCGTTTCAGTGCATCAGGTAGCAATATATCATATGAATGAGGTATGAATGCATGAAAAGAGAATACATGTAAATGAAGAACTGTTTTCATAATTTAGTTAGATTTCCTTTGTATTTTTAAAATGTGGTATCATAAATGAAATCAAAATAAAACAGTGCCCAGCATCGACACAAAACAAGTGTCCAAATATCTCGATATCTCTGTATCACAATCTCTGTACCCCAATATCTCAAAATCTCAATATCTCAATCACAATATCTAGGGCGCCGTCAATCCAGACCGGCCCCTACCATCCATCTCAATACTACGATGGTATCCTCCGGATATCCGACGCGTCGGGTAAAATCACCGGTAGGTAGTGCTCCCCTGCCATGCTCACATCGTCATCATCACGCGCTTCTTGCCCCGGGGTATCTTACCGGATCCACCATGTTCCCGAAACGGTTCATCCGTCTCCTCGAATCGGGTCTCGAAATCCATCAGAAAACTCATGGTGGACGACTCATACATTATGGGAAAAACCGCATATTTTATTTAAAAAGAGAGAAATCAGTTTATATAAGTTTTGCGGTTTTCCCCCCCAAATCCAGAAAATTTCATGGAAATCCGAATCCAAATCATCAATAGCATGTAAAACCATGAATATAGGCATAATAATGAATAACAGTATGCATGAAGTGACAAGTAATAACTACAATGTTAAGTTGGCATATAAGGCAGATACACTAATATCATGTCAAATTACTAACTAACAAGCTAAGTCAAGCAATAATATTTTCTAAGGTGTATGTGACATGGCAATTACCGATGAAGATGTGTGTGAGCCGGCAAGTAAGTGTACGTGGTACATACACATCATCGATAATGGTTCTGGTGTCCTGACAATACGATATCAACATTGCAATAAGAAATTATAACATAAGTATGCGCTGCGAAGCGAACCACAATAATAAGCGGGAGCTGAATACTAGACGCAACTATAACTAATCTGCATTAATCTAATATAAGTCCTACAAATGGTGCCTTTTGAAATAACACGAATCATGGGGTTTTGAAAATAAGGGCTACGGTGTTTTTATGAAAAGATACGTCTTTTGAAATATCCGTATATCCCTTGACCTATCTTTTAAAATATCCATGATCCGCTAGTTTTGAAATTGGTAGGACTCTAATCTAATCTAACAACTACACTAACTATACGGCTGAACTAACAAGCTGAACTACAGGTAAGGAAGCCGCCTATCATCTGAGTCGATACATATACATACCTGTATATATACAGTCGGTGATCTCGCCTCAATAATATCATATCTGATACCATATCTATAAGCAGGCATCCTAAGTCAAGAGTGCGGATCAATCATCAATATTGCTCGTACGTAAATCCGTCGTACGACATCCCAAATCTGGGTATGGGTCAATAACACATTCATCATACTATTCACCTGGTATCCTCTTTATCAAATATCATGATCGGGGTACTGATCTACGCCTAGTACAATACTGATACCGCCTAAGTATGCATGCACGTGTGCGAAACACTACGTCAAGGACCCGGTACAACGTCATGTCGTATCTCAAATACGAACCCTGCTATATCACCGAATTCACAATCTCAATACAAATCTCATCGACTCATCTCAAACCCAAGTATCATCCTCAAATCCGTATGTGAACACATAGTCCCATACCCATGTGAACACATAACTATATATTCCAGCATAAGCACAAATGAAAGATGAAAGTATGCAAGTATGGGTTGGTGTGTGCATGTGTAGTGCGACCATTACTCTAGGGTTTCGCAACTAACCCAAAGCTAATCCATGAACACGTAATCATATCATGAATAAACATTCTCGTATCATAATACACCTATATAAACATATATATATATATATAAGCTACACTACGGACTGCGGGGGTGCTATACGCCATCCACCCGAGTTCTCCCCGTAGATATAAATCTACTCACCTGGTCCTCGCTAGCCGGTGCCGACGTCGCCACGCGCTTGCTTGTCGTCTCGAAGTCCACATGGGGTACCTACATATCATAATGCACCGTGTCGTATTAAAACCAAATTCAAAATCAAAACGACATACGAAAATCAAATCGGCACGCGTATCACGCATAGGACAAAACCTATTGCCTACGCATGCAAGAATAGCCAAACCAACTCTCGATGTCGATGTACAAACGTCAAACCATCGAGAAAAACCCAAACACTTTCATTTGCGCATTCACGAACACTAATTATAATATAAAATATGTTAGAATTCACAAAAACCCCAAATTCACCTTAAAGCCATTTTTCCGAAAATCTAGCAAGCAAAAATTACCCGTTTTAGTACAAAACTCGACGTTTAAACAAATCTAGCGGCCATAATACTTATTAAATATCTTAAATAAGTCATAAAAACAATTCTCATAATTTAATCTCATTAAATTCCATTAACCCCAAAATTCTAGTTTACAAAATACCCAATTTTTAACAATTCATAGCAAAAATGCACAAACAACAATTCAGCTTGGATTTTGATGAACTAAAAGCATTAAACCACTCAATATAATATCTATAATGACATGAAACCTTAATTTGAAATTTCACCAGTGGCTCAAAAAACACCAAATACTAGCAATTACATAGCTAAAATATTTATATTTAATTTTATAATAAAGATATTTGCATTTTGATTTTTTACAGAAAACCCCCTTATTTTACCGTTTTTTCGAAATTTCACCGAAACGATTTTCAAAACGTTACAAAAATAGTGGGAGACATCCTGATTAGATATATTAGATAACCAATCTAATCTTGCAAGAGCATACGCTGAGTGTTTTCTTCTCTCTCTCTCCTCGTAGCGACCATATCACGCCTTAATCAAGATAATAATACGGATGTATTAATCGAACCCGCTTGTTATACTGAGCTGGGGAACGTTGGTCCCGCTCCAACTTATAATTGTTATAAGACAGAGCTGGAAATTGGGGAATACCAGATTTCCCGTGCCGCCCAAACGAAGAAAGTGCATGCTGATGCATCTTTTTCGGGTATGTTCATTACAGAGAATTGTTTCTCAGTATCCTTTACGTCCTGGGTATTAGATACCGGATCAGGATCCCGCATATGTAATCTGTTACATGGGCTACAGAAAGGTAGAGAACTGAGAACGGGTGATAAGTTTCATGAGATAGAAACGGTGCAAGTGTTGCAGCCAAGTCTGTTAGTCACTATCACCCTGTATTACCAGAATACATTGATTCTGAACAAATGTTATTAGATACCGAACCTGATATACAAAATCATGTCAGTCTCTTTATTAGTAAAGAAATGATATAATTTTGTAATGTTGGATAATGTTTTGAACATTTCCTATATCAAGAGTTGATCGGTTCAAGCACGTTATCTAAAAGCATTGACGTTCTAAATCAAACTACAGTTCTTAGTATACAGAACACACACAAGAGGAAGAGTTCAGAAATGAACGAATCCTTCTTGAGGCATTGTAGACTAGGTCATATCAATATGACCCGACTAGCTAAGTTACGTTTAGATGCATATTTAAATTAGATTGAATTTACATCTTGTGAAACTTGCCGGTCATGTCACAAAGATACGATGACCATAGCTCTGTTTGTTGGAAACAGAGAAAGAGTTAGTGAACTCTTGGGATTGATACATGCTGATGTATGAAAGTCCCCTGTCTACAATGCCAAGACCGGTTCTTTGTACTTCATTACATTCTCTGATAATCTCTGAAGATTCAGACATATGTTCCTGTTGAAACACAAGTCTGAACCTTTTGAGATATTCATAGAATATAAGTTAGAAGTAGAGAACCAAAAATGGGTATAATTATTATGTCCTTTGATGAGATCAAGGAGGAGAATACTTGAGCACAGAATTCCTGGACTATTCTAAAGGAGAATGAGATTCTCTCTCAGCATTATTCCTCCGTATACACCACAGCACGTCGGTGTATCGGGGCTGAGCAATAGCATCCTATGTGATATGGTGTGCTCTATGATGAGTACTACTGAGTTTCATATTTCCTTTTGGGAGTTATGCACTTGAGAAGCTGCATACCTATTGAATAGGGTTCAAATCAAATCAGTTGCCTACCACTTCATATGTGATATGGAAGGAGAAGAGCCCATATCTTAAGTTTGTTAAGATTTGGGGTTGTTCGGACTATGTCTAAAAGCAAAATCCGGACAAGCTCGAGGCAAGGTCTGTTATGTAGAACTGGAAAGGTTCCAGCTATACAAACTGCAGCTGATGATTTGGTAGAACCAAAGGATTCAATAGTAACCAACGAACCGCAGCCTCTCCGCCGATCTAGTACGGTTCCTCACCCACCTGAGAGATACTTCGGTTTCTCTATGACAGTGGGAGCGAGGATTACATCATGAGATGATGACCCAACTAGTTTCGAGCTGGCCATCAGGAGTGAGACTCTGTAAGAATGGCTGGATGCTTAGTGATCTGAGATGGAATCCTTATACACCAACAAAGTATGGACTTCGGTTGCTTTATCTGAAGGGTTAAATCCCCATCAGGAGCAAGTATATCTTGAGAAGATTAGTTGGTGTACATGGAAAAGTTGAGAGTTTCAAAGCTATGCTTAAGTCCATCCAGATCCTACTTGCCACTGCTACTTACCACGACTACGATATCTGGTGGTTGGGTGTCATGACTGCTTTTCTAAATGATATTTTAGAAGAGAGCGTCTATAAGTACACAGCTATAGGGCTTCGTAGATAGTGGGAGCAGCGGAAACGTGTGCAAGATGTTTTATATGATAAAGCAGGCATCGCGGAGTTGGAACATCTGTTTTGATGTGGTAGTCAAAGAGTTTGACTTCATCAAAATGGTAGATGAACCTTGTATATACAAAAAGGTAGTATGGAGTATGCTGGTGATCCTCGTAGAGTACATGGATGACATACTCTTGATAGGGAAGGAGTTTCCTATGCTACGCTCGGTCAATCTCTGCTTATCACAAGGATTCTCCATATAGGATTAAAGTGATACCTCCTAAATCCTGGGTTTTTGGATCTATGAGATAGATCTAATTGGATGTTAGGATACTCACTAGTTGTAGTGAGATGGTATCAATCGATCCTGGGGAGAATCACTGGAAAGGTTCCAGGGTGATAAGGACGACTGAATGTTAGTCGCAGGCATTGTCTTTACCCTGAGTGGAGGGACGGTATGTTGGAAGAGTTCCAAGCTAGATATCGTGCATACTAGACGATTAAAGGCAAGATACATCGTTACCAAGGATGCTACCAAAGAGGCAGTCTGGATATATATAAGTTCATGAGATGAACTTCGTTCCTACCATTGTGTGACAATGGAGTTGTGGCTTTAGCCAAGGAACTACCGTCCCATCAGAAATCCAGATATAATTCTTAGGCAGTATCACTTGATCATGGAGATGGTTGTTCTCTAGGGAGATCGAGGTTAGGAGAGTAGACAAAGAGGACAATAGCGCGGATCCACTCACGAAGGCCTTTTTCCCAGTAGAGACTTCTATGGGATGGTTGAGTATGAGATAATTCAACAACAGCTAATTGTTGGGTATGTGATACCACAACAGAAGGCCCTAGTGCAAGTGGGAGATTGTTAGTTATATGTATGCCCTAGAGGCCATTACTGTACATACGATGTATATTGTAGTGGATGCTAGGACAAATATAGGGAGGACTTTCTTGCTTTACATGATAGTATGCTATCTGGTTGTACTTTATCTTAACATGTACTCTGATTGTCTCTATGTTACATGTTGATAAAGCCCTTAGGATATGTACTCGACTACTGGGACTATGATGAGATCATACCAGTGGTGCCACGGTAGTCAACGAGTAGATCCTATAACTGTTCCTAGTCGAGGGTGTATCGAGACAAGGCATCGATACACCAGAGTAGACTAGCTTATACGCATCTTGACCCATATGATGGGCGATGGATGATCCCATATCCATCGGTGTTTGTCATCAAGGATGGTGTACGGGTGCTCAGTGGAGACTGGGTACACTGGACGGACTCGCCGAGAACTCCCAGATGGTATTATACCTTACGTCAGATGGCAGTTCTCCGGTGACACTGGTACAGAGTAGTCTGTTGACCCGAGATCGTCATAGAGTCTTGTGTGATTCCCACTGTGCTTTGATTTCCATCATACCACGTCCAAGAGGGCGTGCAAAAAGGTGGCTTTTGGGTACAGTCCTGAATCACATGGAGGCAATGAGCGATAAGAGGGGATTCGGCTCTCCCGGTATAGGGAGTTGATGTTGCGCTGTGTTCGATTGGCTATAACCGGAAATCCCTGGCCAGGGTTGCTGAGATTTACTAGTAAGTGTTATCAGAAGTTTCTCGAACTGTTATAGACCTCATATCGACACGACTTATCGAGCTACTGGGGTCTGACGTTTACCACCCCTAGATGAGATATGCGACATATCAGACGACGAGACTGGACTGTTCGGGAGTGTTACTGTTTGGATTCACAGGAGAATGTACAGGCTTGCTTGTTGATCTTCTGTGCGCCCAATACCTAGGTGGCTGTTACGTTTAGCTGACCGCTTGCAGCTTGCCGGTGTTTGATATGATCATCACCTACTGCCGGCGTATTGACGATTCTTTAGAGTCCTACACAGAGGTTTCTTGGCTCAGGAAAAACGGAGTAGTAGCACATATGTGATATGTGCGGGACCGAGGATAATGCGGTATGTGATACCATATTGGATTCTCACGATATGAGATATCGGCCGGGTATATGTGATATAGCCGGGTCATCGTATTAGTCGGTTATATGCGATATAGCCGGATTGTCGGATCAAGAGTTGATTTGATAATTTAAAGTATAATAATATATATGATATATTAAATTACATTAACTAATATTAGCTCACTAAATGATTCATTTTCTCACGGGATAATACATTGATATATATGCGATATATGTTAATTGTATTATTTTCTATTGTTACAAAATATATTGTATATGTGATATATAATATTGTAACATATTAGGATTACAAATTTAACTATGGTTTAGGGTTTAATCTTGGTTAGGGTTTGGATTAGGGTTAGCTTTTGCATGAAGCTTCCATGAAGCTTCATGAAGCTTTGAGTTTGTGGTTGCGTGATATTTTTTGTGAGATATTATGTTAACCAAATCCAAACCATTAACTCTAGTTAACTCTCTACAAGGGTTAACTCTTTCATGCTTGACCCTTGGTTAGATTTGTAACCACAACAATAATTTATTCATCACAAAAGGATTAAGGTTATCATCTTCATTCTTCTTCTTCTTGCTTGAGCTTCTTTTTGAAAAAGCTTTCTTTTGTGATGAAAATGAGTGAGAAAAAGATTATAAATGAGAGCAAAAATCCTACTTCATCATCCTCATCTATCCTTGCCATTTAGATGGGGGTGTTCACTTCATATTATGAGTGTTAGCTTGTGTTAACGAAACTTCAAGGTAGATCATCTATGTTATCGAAGATCGGAAGCAAGGTTGCATCTTTCTCTTCGTGAAGCCTCTCGAGAGTCCAGAACACGATGATCGCAGCGAAGGGACCTCAACACGGAGCTTAAGAAGTGAAGGACCGGATCTACAAAGGTTGTAATCCCTCTCACTTAGTGTTAAAGTGTTTAACATGCATCTTTTCTCCTAAACCCTAGTTTAAAGATCCGGCTTTGGGTTGTTCGGCACGGCTAAAATTTTAATCGGGCATGGTTGATACCTCGTAGACCCTTGTGCACGTGCCTAGCAACCCTACATGGTTTTCTCATTGATGGTTGGAACGAGGATTGCATCATGGAAGATGATAACCCAACTAGCTTCGAGCATGCCATCACGAGTGGGGACTCTGTGAAATGGCTGGATGCAATGCGATCTGAGATGGAATCCATATACACCAACAAAATATAGACTTTGGAAGTTTCTCCCGAAGGGGTAAAACCCATTGGAAGAAAATGGATCTTTAAGAAGAAACTTGGTGTAGATGGAAAGTTGAGACTTTCAAAGCTAGACTTATTGCAAAAGGTTTTCGTCAACGACTAGGTGTGGATTATGATGAAACCTTTTCTCCAGTAGCTATGCGTAAGTCCATCCGGATCCTACTTGCCATCGCAGCATACCATGACTACGAAATCCGGCAAATGGATGTTAAGACTCCCTTTCTAAATGGTGATTTAGAAGAGAGCGTGTACATGACTCAGCCAGAGGGCTTCGTGGACAGTGGAAGCAGCGGAAAGGTGTGCAAGCTGCTTAAATCAATCTACGGGTTGAAGCAGGCATCGTGGAGTTAGAACATCTATTTTGATGAGGTAGTCAAAGAGTTTGACTTCATCAAAAACGTAGATGAACCTTGTATATACAAGAAGGTCGTAGAGAGTAAGGTTGTCTTCCTCGTATTGTACGTGGATGGCATACTATTGATAGGAAATGATGTTCCTATGCTGCACTCGGTCAAGCTCTTCTTATCACAAAGATTCTCAATGAAAGATCTAGGTGATGCCTCCTATATCTTGGGGATTAAGATCTATAGAGATAGATCTAAATAGATACTGGGATTGTCCCAATCCAGGTACATTGACACCATACTAAAGAGGTTTAGTATGGAAGATTCCAAGCGTGGGAATATACCCACGATCTCTGGACTCACTCTCTCCAAAGAGATGTCTCCCAAGACTGATTTGGAGAGAGCTCGCATGCAAGGGATACCCTATGCTTCGGCAGTAGGCTCTATCATGTACGCGATGTTATGTACCAGACCCGATGTAGCGTACTCACTAAGTGTAGTGAGTAGGTATCAAAATGATCCAGGAGAGAATCACAGGACAGCTGTGAAGAACATTTTCAAGTACTTGAGAAGGACTAAAGAGTTGTTCTTGGTGTATGGTAACGGTGAACTCCAAGCGGAGTCCTTTACCAACTCGAGCTTCCAGAGTGATAAGGACGACAGTAAGTCGGTCTCGGGTTTTGTTTTTACCCTCAACGGAGGGGCGGTGTGTTGGAAGAGTTCCAAGCAAGACACCGTTGCAGACTCGATGATGGAGTCTGAATACATCGCTGCCAACGATGCTGCCAAAAAAGCTGTCTGGATGAAGAAGTTCATTGATGAACTTAGTGTGGTTCCATCCATTGAGTATCTAATACCTGTGTATTGTGATAACAATGGAGCGGTGGCTTTGGCTAAGGAACCCAGGTCCCATCAGAGATCCAGACATATTCTGAGGCGGTATCACCTGATCCGGGAGATAGTTGATCGCCGAGAGATCGAGATCAGGAGAGTTGACATGAAGGACAACGTATCGGATCCACTCACAAAGGCCCTTCCCCAGATACAATGTGGGAGACTTTTTGGGATGTTGGGTATGAGATACTACAACACATGGCCTTAGTGCAAGTGGGAGATTGTTAGTTATATGTATGCCCTAGAGGCCATTATTGTACATATGATGTATATTATAGTAGATGCTTGGACATATATAGAGATGACTTTCTTGCTCGAGATGATAGTATTCTATCTGGTTGTTCTTTGTCTTAACATGCAGACTTGTATTACGATACTGTCTAGCTCTCACATGTTGATAAATCCCTTAGGATGTGTACTTGACTACCAGTACTATGATGGATATCATACTAGTGGGGCCAATGTAGTTCACAAGTACATCCTTTAATTGTTCCTAGTCGAGGGTGTATCGAGACAGGGCATTGATATTCCAGAGTAGACCAGCATATACGCTTCTTGACCCATATGATGGGCAATGGATGATCCTACATCAATTAGTGTTTGACATCAAAGATGGTATACGGGTGCTCAGTGGAGACTGGGTACACCGAACAGGACTCGCCGAGGACTCCTATATGGTAGTATACCTATCGTCAGATAGGAGTCCTCTGGTGACACTGGTACAAATTAGTCTGTAGACCCGAGATCGTCATAGAGTCATGTACGGCTCCCACTGTGCTTTGATTTCCTCCCTACCACGCTCAAAGGAGACGTGCAAACAGGTGGATTTTGGGTACAGTCCCGAGTCGCTTGGAGGCAATGAGCGATAGGAGGGGTTTCGTCTCTCCTGGTTTTTGGGGTTGATGTTGCGCTATGCTCGATTGGCTATAACAGGAAGTCCCTGGCCAGGGCTGCTACCGAGATTTATGGATAAGTGTTATAAGTAGTTTCTCGAACCGTTATAGTCGAGATATCGGCTTGACTTATCACGTTACTGGGGTCTGACGATTTCCACCCCTAGACATGATATGTGACATATCAGACGAAGAGACCGAACTGTACGGTTGTGTTACTAATAGGGTTCATTGAGAATGTGGACAGTCTTGCTTGTTGATCTTCATATCGCTCAATACCCGGGTAGCAGTTATGTCCAGCTAGTACCGCTGACGGCTTTTAGGTGACTGATGTGATCATCACCTACTCCTGGCGTATTGACGGGTCTTTAGAGTCCCACAAAAAAATTCCCTGATTCAAGCGAAACGAAGTAGGACACATATGTGATATCTGTATGGGCCTGATTAAATACGAGTATGTGATACCGTATTGTAATCTGGCAGACATCTGTTATCGGTTCGGTTATATGTGATATAACCAGATTGTCGAATCAAGTGTTGATTTGATAATGTGATATAACCGGATTATTAAATCAAGTGTTGATTTAATAATGTGATATATATTATTTGTGACATAATTTTATCTTAACTAATATCATTAGTTTACTAATTATTCTTCATTATATATATTAATATATATATGTTATATATATAATAATAATAATAATGAAGCATGGCATATGAATTTCTATTTTGTGAAAATAAAAATGAGGTGGAAAGTTAAAGCATGGTTGCAAGCATGGAATTTACTTTAGTTTATTCATCTTGACTCACTATTCAAGCATGGTTGCAATTTTATATTGCATAATTCCCCGCTTGAATGAGTGAGGGGTCAAGAGTTTCCATTCATTCTAGCCCATTCTCAACACTTAGCCATTTTTCTTGAGTTTCTCCCATAGTTGCTCTCTAGCTTCTTCCTCCTCCTCATATCATGGTTGCTCAACCCTCATATGTGATGTGAATCATGAAGCTTGAACACAAACTTGTGAGCTCTTAACATCCCCTACTTCACAATCCTACACTTGACTAGCGATCGAGTGTAGCGTGTTTCATACGCTAAAGAGTTTAGTGTAAAGGTAGCTTGAATTGGAGGGACTTCACGTAGATCATCTTCGACACGAAGGTCATCGGAGGAAGCTCGTTCAAAGTCTCAAGAGAAGCCTAGTGGAGTCGCGGGACAACTACACGGAGCAAGTGAAGAGAAGGACCGGTCTACAAAGGTTGTATTCTTGTTCTCTAGATGTAAAGTTGTTTACATTTGGTATTGTCTAAATCTCTAGTTAAATATTCTAAAATTAGGGTTGTTTAGCATGGCATTTTTTTTAAAATGGCATGGACGATGCCTCCCGAAACCTTGCTGTCGTGCAAGGAAACCCTACAGTTGTTTCCGCCTTTGGGCGTGATTTTCTCCCGTTTGGGGATGGTTTATTTATTCTCTGTGTTTGTACCCGTTTCGGGGCTAGTTTTTACAAAGGAAGTGCTGACGAAATTTTTTAGAAAATAAACTTAAGTTTAAAGATTTTTACTTGATATTTCCAAATGTTTTTAACAATGTTTTTATCACTTACTTCTTTTGATAGTTTAGATTTCTGGGTTTTCGGCTTACTTAAATTGCGTTACGCATGTTGACATCACGTGGTTTAAGTACCGGTCACGTGCCTAAATTTGGGTCGTGACAAAGTTGGTATCAGAGCGCTATGTTTTATCTTTCGGAGTGTAGGATGAGCTTGGTATGATGGAGTAGGTAGCTTAAGCAGAGTGACCTAGCGTGTGTATGTTTCGTGGCATACTTACGACACGGTACTTCTCCTAAGTGTCCTTAGGACCTGTTAGTTGAAATTCCTTCCGTGATTATATACATCCTTGTGATTCGATTCTATGTTCTTATCGAATCCTGCTTTCATTTCCAGCCATTATGCCGCCGAAGACTACGAGGGCGCAGAGAGCGGCCGCGAGAGCCGAGGTCAGGGTAGGCTCGTCGGAGACGAGGACTGACCAGGGCGGTACGCCTATTCCACAGGAGCCGGTTGATCCACCTTCGCTAGATCGTATTACAAGGCTAGAGGCCGGTATGCAAGATTTGCGCCAGATGATGGGGTTGTTAGTTGAGGCCAGTCGAGCGCAGAGACAGGAGGTTGTCCCACTTGTCACGGGGACCGCGATGGTGCCTACGGTTCAGGAAGTCGTACCAACCGCTACGGAGGTTATCACCGTATCATTATCTGAGTTCATGAGGCTGAAGCCTCCGGTTTTCATCGGCACTGATGCAGCTGAGGATCCCCAGTCATTTATCGATCGGATGGCCAGGATCTGTCGTTCGCTGAGATGCTCCGACGCGAGAAGGGTAGAGTTCACGATTTTTCGTTTTGAGGGTCTTGCCCAGACCTGGTACGAGTCTTTAGAGAAGGGCAGAGCCGTAGGTCTTTCTCCTATGACCTGGGCCGAGTATGTGATAGTTTTTCTTGCCCGTTTTCTTCCGCAGAGCATCAGGGATGCTCGAGCTCGCAGTTTTGAGACGTTACGCCAGACTCCGGGTACGACGGTGGTTGAGTACGATTTTCAGTTTACCCAGCTATCTGTGTATGCTCCATATTTGGTGGACACTTAGGGGATGCGGATAAAGAGATTTGTGCGAGGCCTGCTTACCCAGTTGTTCCTCTCTATCAGCGCCCAGCATTGTGACACATATGCAACAGCAGTGGACGCAACCCTACTGGTTGAGGAGCGTCTTTTTGAAACGTCGGTCATTCCTGAACCAAAGAGGGTTCGTACTTATGTATCAGCCCGGCGATAGATTTTTAGACGCCACGACAGATTTCGTTCAGGTTGCGGGAGTAGCAGAGGCTTAGGACGAGGCCAGTTGTTTAGCTCTTATCCCCAGGAGGGTCAGCAGTCATCGTCTGGATGGTTCCGGTGCGGGAATTTTTATCAGCGCGTCAGGGATTGTACTGAGCCACGTGAGGACGAGGTAGCCGTACCATATGTTACCATACCACCTTCTCCACCACAGAGAGCGTTGCCTCTTGCGTCTGTTGTTGCTCCGCGTCAGACTTATGCTCAGAGATGTCGTGGTCGCGGAGAGTTTGTTCAGAGAGGACGGGATGGCAGAGGTGGAGGGCAGCCTGTTGCCGGTAGAGGGCAGGCTCGAGTATTTTCTTTAACTCATCAGGACGCGCAGGCGTCCAATGCAGTGGTTTCAGGTACTCTTTCTGTATGTTCCTTCGATGCACACGTTTTGTTTAATCCGGGATCTACACACTCATATGTTTCTACACACTTCGTGCTGAGGTTGGGCCGAGAGTCATGTTTGCTAGATCAGCCGTTTGTTGTGACTACTCCTGTTGGCGAGTCTTTTGTTGCGCGATACGTGTTTCGGTCGTGTGCCGTTCGGATTGGAGATAGAGATTAGTCTGTCGACTTGATCCTTCTTGAGATGTTGGACTTCGACGTTCTCCTTGGCATGGACTGGTTAGCTACTTGCTATGCATCTGTGGACTGCCATGAGAAGACAGTCAGGTTTTGTTTTCCCGGCGAGTCAATTCTTGTTGTGCAGGGGGACCGTGGTGCCGCCCCTCACAGTTTGATTTCTTCCCTTTGCGCTAGTCGGCTTTTGAGGAAGGGATGTCGAGGATTCTTGGCTTTCATACGAGATACTGGAGCCACGGTAGATTCATTGGACCGGGTTCCTATCGTGAGAGAGTTTCCTGACGTTTTTCCTGATGAGTTACCTGGATTGCCGCCAGAGCATGAGATTGAGTTTTGTATTGATTTGATCCCCGGCACGGGGCCTATTTCTATACCGTCTTGCCAAATGGCCTCGGCGGAGCTTAAGGATCAGCTACAAGAGTTGCTTGATAGGGGACTTGTACGTCCGAGTGTTTCGCCTTGGGGATCTCCTGTTCTGTTCGTCAAGAAGAAGGACGGCAGTTTGAGGTTGTGTATTGATTATCGTCAATTGAACCGAGTTACGGTGCGGAATAGGTATCCATTATCTCGCATTGACGTTTTTTTGATCAGCTTCAGGATGCGGGACATTTTTCCAAGATTGATTTGAGATCAGGTTATCATCAGTTGAGGGTTCGGAATGATGACATTCCGAAGACTGCTTTTCGTACGCGCTACGGGCATTATGAGTTTTTGGTGATGTCGTTTGGACTCACCAATGCCCCAACAGCGTTCATGGATTTGTTGAACCGGATTTTCAGGACTTTCCTCGACCAGTTTATTATTGTGTTTATTGATGACATTCTGGTTTATTCCAAGAGTCGAGAGGAGCATGGGAAGCACTTGAGGATTGCTTTGCAGACATTGAGAGAGCACCAGCTGTTTGCTAAATTCTCGATGTATGCCTTCTGGCTTGATAGTGTTGACTTCCTGGGTCATGTGGTTACGGGAGACGGTATTCGTGTGGACCCAAGGAAGATCGAGGCCGTACATTTTTGACCCAGACCTGTATCAGTGACAGAGGTCCGCAGCTTTTTGGGCTTAGCCGGTTACTACCACAATTTCGTGCAGGACTTCTCGAGTATCGGTGCACCGCTGATAGAACTGACCAGGAAGGGGGTTCCTTTTTTTTGGGCCAAGGCATGCAAGCTGAGTTTTTAGTAGTTGAAGACTCGGTTGACGACTGCACCAGTTTTATCTTTGCCTTCTGGATCGGGCGGCTTTGTCGTATACTGTGATGCTTCTCGAGTGGGGCTCAGTTGTGTATTGATACAACATGATAGAGTTATCGCTTATGCTTCCCGTCAGTTGAAGAAGCACGAGAAAAATTATCTCACTCATGATCTTGAGATGACCGCGGTGGTCTTTGCGCTTAAGATTTGGAGACACTACCTGTATGGGGAGTCGTGTCATATTTTCACAGACCACCAGAGCTTAAAGTACATCTTCCAGCAGTGGGATCTGAATTTGAGACAACACCGTTGGTTGGAGCTTGTGAAGGATTATGATAGTGAGATCCTTTATCACCCGGGCAAGGCGAATGTGGTAGCTGATGCTTTGAGTCGTAGGTCCGGGGCTAGCTTGTCCCAGTTGAGCGCAGTTCAGAGACAGTCTTCTGCAGATTGGCAGATCTTATGCGACAGCAGAGTAAAACTTGAGTTCACTTCCACTGGGGGACAACTTGCTTATGTCTGTGCCCGTCCACTTATACTTGACCGTATTCGTAAGGCACAGCCCGACGATACCCGTTTGTCTGAGATTCTTGAGCATGTTCGGCAGGGTAGAGATTTAGAGTTCTTGATTGATGACCAGAGTGTGCTACGTTTTGGGACTCATTTGTGTGTACCTGATACCGATGCGTTGAGACGCGAGATCCTAGAGCAGGCACATCAGTCAGCTTTTAGTATTCACTTAGGTTCCACCAAGATGTATCGTGACTTGAGAGATATCTACCGGTGGGCAGGGATGGAGAGTGATGTTTCAAATTTCGTTTTGAGGTGCCTGACTTGTCAGAAAGTCACGACTGAGCATCAGAAACCGGCAGGAGAGTTGCAGCCTTTACCCGTCCCGGAGTGGAAATGGGAACATAACTCCATGGATTTCGTTTTCGGTCTACCCAGGTCCATTCGAGGGTATGACTTTATTTGGGTGATTGTTGACTGTTTAACGAAAGCGGCTCACTTCCTTCTATTGAAGACCACTTTCGGTTATACTCAGTATGCTTAGTTGTACATTGATGAGATTGTGCGTTTGCACGACGTTCCCACATGCATCGTATCCGACAGGGGCACCCAGTTCACTAGCCGTCTTTGGCAGAAGCTTCAGGAAGCTTTGGGTACCCGATTGAGTTTTAGCACCGCTTTCCATCAGCAGACCGATGGTCGGTCAGAGCGGACTATACAGACTCTGGAGGATATGCTTCGTGTGTGTGTGCTTGATTTTGGTAGCAGTTGGGATCGTCACTTTCCATTGATAGAGTTATCCTACAATAACAGTTATCAGGAGACGATTCAGATGGCACTTTTTGAGGCTTTGTATGGTAGAAAGTGTCGATCGCCAGTCTGTTGGACCGAACTCAGCGAGAGCAGGATTTTGGAACCCCAGCTAGTTCAAGAGACTACGAAGAAGATTCAGTTGATTCAGGATAGGATGAGAGCAACCCAGTGCAGACAGAAGTCTTATGCCGACCGTCGTCGCCGCAGGCTCGAGTTCGCAGTGGGGGATCATGTTCTCCTACGGATTTCTCCGATGAAGGGAGTGATGAGATTTGGGAAGAAAAGGAAGCTTAGTCCCAGGTTTGTAGGTCCTTTTGATATCCTTGAGCGAGTTGATATCGTTGCCTATCGTTTGGCACTTCCGCTCAGTTTTCCAGATGTTCACCCCGTATTCCATGTATCGAAGCTTCGCAGGTACCTTCATGACCCTTCTCACATGATTCAGCCCTAGACCATTCAGCTAGAGCACGATCTTTCGTTCACCGAGCAGCCGATAGTTATATTGGATCGGCAGGTGAAGAAACTTCGGTCAAGGGTCTTACTATCTGTGAATGTTCTTTGGCGTGGCCCGAAAAGTGAAGAGGTCACTTGGGAGGCTGAGAGTGAGATGCGGAAGAAATTCCCTCATCTCATTGAAGGTAGGCATAGTAAGATTTTTAAATTCGGGGATGGATTTCTTTAAGGGGGGAAGATTGTAACACCTTAGAATGCGATTAGTGTTAATTAAGTGATAATGCAGATATTTAGTAAAAAGTATACCAAAATAGTTTTCACATATTTCATAAAAATTAATTAATATTTATTTCGGGCTTGCATACACTTGTGCATGTTATCCTAGGGTTAATTTGGGTTAACCATGCTTAAATAGCCATGGCACCTTAATCCTTTTCCATTATGTTTTATGTAATTAGTTAAATTATTTAGTTTTAAAATAGAAGGGTTTAAAATTTGGGTTGACTTGACAGAGGAAGAGAGAGAGAGAGAGTGAATGATGAAGCATGGGGAGCATTTAATGAGGAGAGAGAATGAGCATAGTGCATTCTCTAATCTCACGCCCTCATTTCCTTCATTCCCTCACCCATACACTCCCTCATTCTCACCTCACTCTCTCATCCACTCATTTGTGTTTCTTCATCTCATTTTCCCTCATCCCCTCAAACTGAAATCCTACCAAAAATCATCACAAACCCAAGAAAATCTTCACAAAACTTCATCTAAACCCTTCACAAGCCTAGCTAAACCCCAAAGGATGACTTGGAGCATGGAAATGTAGGGTTTTTGGAGCAAGTGTGGAGAGGTAATGATCCCTAACTGTAAATTAGGTTCTTATATTGTTGTGTTGCCTAGTAGTCGTTGTTTAGAACAATAAAGATGTAGTTTTGAGCACATATCGTATTTTTAGTGTCTTTTTAGAGTCTATGTAATCTGCTACGACCACGAATTGTTCTGGAAAATCTAGCACTGTAGCAGTGTTGTACTATATGCCCTGAGTGTTCACCTGAAACCCGAACCCAATCCCACCAGTTTTGGCCGGCGACATTTGGTGATTTTCCGGCGAGCTCTGTTTTTTGGGAGATTGGGGAGTTAGGATTTTTAGGGTAGCTGTCTGTTGGTGTTTTGGGGTGTCTGGTACTGCTTGATTTTTAGGTTTTGACGGTAGGTAAAATCTGGGACCACTTAGCTAATTTTAGGCGTTTCGGCAAAGTGCGATACGATTGATCCGACGTAGTTTAAGTGTTTCGGGTAGCTTGCAGTCGTAGACTGGTTTTGATGATGTCGCTACACACGTTAGCCGCTAAGCGAACCCTTTTGTAGCTTAAGGGAACTGATTCGTTAATTGGCGTTGTGTTCGTTTATTATTGAATAGTTTGCTAAATCCACGCGTTATTGTGTTGTGTATTAATAGGATCGTAGGCGGGGACCTCGGACGCTACGAAGAAAGGAAAGCAAGTGGTTGGATTTACCTAGCTCTAGATCATCGATGAGTAGATTTAACATCTACGGGGAAATCGCCCGTATGGCGTTAAACGTCAGGGCTAGATATGATATTATAGCCGCATGTTTATATGCATATATGTTGATTGTGCATAAGCATCATTGTATACTATTACTTGTTGTGCCTTGACTTAGCACCTAGTGGACACTGCACCATTACTGACGGTTCATGTTGCACGAGAACTAAATTGTTTGCTACACCCACACCGTCGATAATTGCCATGACACACAAAACCTATACATATATGTGGTATTGTATTTGTTATTGACATTGAGATGTTGATTCTTGTTCTATTACGCATATGAAAGGCATCATGCATACATAGCTACATGTACACCTTTATATGACGTTGCATTTGATTTTGGAGGAATTGGGAACCTCATGATATATTTAAAAAATGGATTCATTTAAAATAGCGGTTTTTCCCTAATATGCTCATATTACTGTTTTAAGTTGCATATATCATATTTCATGGATATACGCATTGAGATACGGATTTCATGTGATTTATGGATTTGAGAACCGTGGGGATATTTCAAGAAAGTATGCATTGTTTTGAAAACCCGGTTTCTCTTGATATGATATTTCGATGCGTCCACCATGAGTTTTTTCGGTTCTGAGATTGTGTTAGAAACCCGATTCGAGGAGTTGGATGATCCGTTTGCGGGTTCATGGTGGACCCGGTATGGTACCACGGGGCAAGAAAGGGATGTTGTGCAGTAGACGATGAGCCTGGCAGAGGGACTACTACCTACCAGTGATTGGTTGGACCTGGAGGTTATCCGGAGGATACCGACCGGAGTCGTGAGATGGATATGGGCCGATCCAGACTGACGGAGCCCGTGGGCCGATCCGGACTGACGGAGCCAGAGTTTTATGGATTTACGTGTCGATGTTGGACACGGGTTTTCATGATGTTTCGAGTGCCGATGTTGGAAACTCAGGTTCCATGAGATTTACAGATATGAGGGCCGATTAGAGTGACGACGCCTGAGGTATTGGGATTTGGGGTGTCGTTGATGGACACCGGTATTTTCCATGTTGATGGTTCATTGATGATGTTATGTTTTATCCCATACTCAGTATTTATTAGATATGCATTGTTCATGTAGTTGTAGTACCCTGATGGTGTACCTTGATCATGATTGTTGCATATCCATATTGCCATACTTATGCTATCAGATTGCATGTGATAGATTATCGCAGTACGTGCATAATTGAGATTATCTGTATGATGTTACTTACTATTCATGAGTTGGCAACTCATCCCCGTTGTGCCACATTGTTTTGCAGGTTTGACCCTCAGAGTAGTCGCGGCAGGGCTTCTTATTGTATCTTTTTCAGCGGATACCACTACGGTTGGCTGTGAGCCTTTTTGCTGTAGGTGGGTTTGTGGTTATCCGTTTATGTTCGTTGTAAATTTAGCTCGTGACCGGCACTTAAATCACCCAACGTCTAAAGGCGTAACGTAATTCAAGTAAGCCGAAACCCAGAAACATAAACCTTTTTAAAGAAAATAAAAAGGTGAAGTTTTGATATATAGGTATAATGAAATCAAATGTTTTCTTAATGCATAAATAGTGGAACATGAAAAATGTAAGTGGAATTTATTAGTTGAAAAACATGTTTCGTCTTTTAAAAATTTTGGGCAGTACCTCCTTTGTATATTTTGATCCAAAACCACAAATAAATGATAATATAAAAGGCATCCCCAAGCGGGAGCTAGCTCTTCGCCAATCGGCGGATTCACAACCACGCAAGTCATAAAACAAGTATACGAAGCCCAACGGCGAAGATCAACACAAAAGATAATGAATAAAGCAAGACATCAACCCAATAAGTGAACATAAAACCCATCGCTCAAGTTTCGCAACTACAAGTCTTGCTATGCATTACAACTTATACAAATACTAGTTTCTCATTTGATAGAGTTAACTAGATACAACAGGAATAATAATACAAGAGTGGTACGATCCAACATGTATCACCTACCAAAGCAATCACCCGAAAGCAACTGTGTGCCAGCGATCCCGCTACTGATCTATGCGGTCAACCTGCAAGAACCGTGGCACAACGGGGGTGAGTTGCCAACTCGTGAGTAGAAAAACATCATCAGGTAGAAATCGAATAAAATAACGATTTCCTAAGTCAACTATATCATAAAGGTAATACTATGATATCTAAGGTGACCGTATCTGTACATATGCCAACAATGTAATCAATGCCTATATGCAGGTGGGTATCATCCAACCATATCATCAATGTCTGTATGCATATGGATCCCATCCACGTGTTAACCAATGACACAACAACATCATGCATGTAAATATCATGAAAACATATGCATGTAAATATGAGGATATAAATCAACGAGTGTCCATCAATGTCACATCAAAATCATGGAACCTGAGTGTCCAACATCGACACTCAAAACATCATGAAACCCGTGTCCACCATCGACACGTAAATCCTCATATATCTCAGGCGCCGCATCCTCAGATCGGCCTTCAGGCGCCGCCTACTTTGGTCGGCCCTCATATCCATCTCACTACTCCGGTCGGTATCCTCCGGATAACCGCCGAGTCCAAATACTGTCACCGGTAGGTACTACTCCCTCTGCCAGGTTCATCCTCTACACCACGAAAATCTCCTCTCGCCCCGGGAAACCATACCGGGTACACCATGTACCCGAAGACGGTGCCTCACGCTCCTCGAATCGGGTTTCACATGCCAATCTCAGAATCGATAAAACACATGGTGGACGCACTGAAATATCATATCAAGAGAAACCGGGTTTTTTAAAACAATATATACTTTTCTTTGAAATAACCACGGTTCTCAAATCCAGAAATCTCATGACGTATAATCGTAAAACATGATGTAAGTGACATATAACAGAATGTAAGCATATCCATATATCATGCAACATGGAACAGTGATGTGAGCATGGGCATATCCTCATAATGTGAGCATAGCAATATAATAGCATGATGTAGCAATTCTACTGTGTATGTGACATAGTAATTATCGATGATGAAGTGTGTGAGCCGGCCAATCTGTGTAAGTGTAACATACTTATCATTGATAATGGTGTAGGTGTACTAGCACAGGTATATGGAATGCAATGAGAATGACATGAACGTAGAATAATTAAATCGTCAGCTAAATGCTATAAGGTATACGTATCTAACAAGACCGAGCCGGTGAATCAATCAATCGGCATCCAGCCTCACGATATCACATACGGTATAATCTATCGTACGACATCCTCTAGTCAATGGTGTGGATCTATCAACATAAAACTCATCACGTACGGTAAATCATCGTACGGCGGCATTAAACAATTTAGGATCTTATCAACCTATATGACAATGAGGGTACGGACCTAATGTCACGTACGGCCTATCATTCATGGTTCACTATATTATATATACCTATATACCTATATCCCACGTCACATCCATAACAATATCATATCAGGGGACCGACAAAGGTATCAATCATCTCAATCGACTCGCATCCGTATACCGACATATCAATCAAGTCATCATGTCACCTCGTACATTCTTTTCATCACATTAAGTCATCTTACATACACATTCTAGCTTATTAATCTCATATCTAATCTCGTACAACTACATATCTATATATATCGTGATTCACATTCACTATAACTCAATTCGAGACATCATTCTATCTTATCATGTCACACTAAACCCTCACTGTAACCTTAGTGGTAATGTATTTGTCTCATACAAAACCTTTAACCATATCCCTAAGTTTCTAACATGGTTTCTCTAACCATATCCTATATATCGGTTTCCATCAAGTTGCGAGGGTGCTATACGCCATCCATACGACTTCCCCCGTAGATATAAATCTACTCACCTTGATCCTTACTTGCCGAAGTCGATGACGCCATGCTCCGTCGCCTCGGAATCCACGCGAAGGTACCTACAATAAATACACAATCGCAATCGCTATTAACATCAAGTCCGGAAAACTAATACGGCACACAGTGCGCTCATAGGTTAGAACCTATAGTCAACGCATGCAAAACAATCAAACAACCCTTGTTGTTGACGTACAAACTCGCAACAACCAAATACAAATCCAATACTAAAACCAAGAAATCCAATATCGGAAAATATAATCCGACACCAATGCAGCAACTCAAGAATTCACTCCCAGATTTTTAGTCAGGTGAAAAGAGCCAAAACAAACAATGCAGTGGGGTAGTATATGAAGTGTGTGAGCTACTGGACCAATTCCAGCACCAAACCCACCAAGGGGCCGGCCACAATGCCCCAAATCCGTCGAGCTCGGCCCAGTAGGATCCGTTGGGGTTCGTCTTCTTAGGGTGGTCTCCTATGGCTCTAACTAGGTCTCTGGAGTTGTTTTTTTTTTCTTGTAAACGTTTCAGGTCATCCCAGATTCCCTGTAGGCACGCTAAATGTCACAAAACCGACATGGAAAAATTCCTAAGTTCGCGTATCGGGTTCTAATCTCATACCCTGGTCTTGAAATCAATCCCTAAGGTCTTAAAACACTCACTACACCTCTACTTGTCCCTCAACAGCAACTTGGGAAAATCCAAGATCATAATCCACACTTGTATGGCTCTAAACTAAGCTAGGAAGCTACTAAACTAGGGTCTAGAATTATGCCTCATTTGGCAACTCAAGAATATTCTTGAGTTGCTCAATATCTTCAAAATCCAACTTTGTTTTGTCCAATGTGTAGAGGATGAAGTGGGGATTAACTTTTGTGAAGGGAGTGTAGGGTTTTGGTGAGGGAATTGAGATGGGTCATGATGCTAGAGGAGGTCGAAGAGGAGTTGAAGAAGAAGAAGAAGAAGAAAACAAAGGGGAAGGGAAATGAGGCAGCCCCCCTCTCTCTTATCTCACTCACTCTCAATTATTCAAGCCTAGTCATGATGTTGTCCCCTCTATCTCCACTTTTCTTTTTCTTTTAAAACCAAATCACATAATACCCCAAAAACAACACAAGGAAACAACATGTAACCAAAATGCAATATGATATGGTGCACTAGCCATGGAAAACTGTAGAAACACGGATTTGGCCTAATCGCGATTAGTATTGCACTAATCGGGTTTAATTTTTAAACTTGCATATAATAATTTATAAAAATGCCAGATCCAATAAATATATTTTTAAATGAATAAATCATTTTAATCCCCAATTATTTCACAATTATTGGTATATATTTATACCTTTATACGAAAACCCCAATTTCGCAAATCGGGTAGTTTTTCGCGAAATATATTATTTTAATATTAAATTCAAAAAATAATATTTCATATTTTCTGAAATGTTACAATCTTCCCCCCCTTAAATAAATTCGGTCCTCGAATTTAAATTTAAACCCCCAAAAGCTAAAACATTTCAATAATCAACTCCAATCAACGGGGCTCCGAAATCACGGAAGATATAGAAATAACACAGCGCATCGTGTGCGCCTCAAAACGAGTATGAAACTCAAAATCGAACTCCGTCAAGCGTCACACAAATCATCAGATTTGCACGCATATCATCAGAGTTACAATGGAGATACAGATCTCGAAATCCACTACTGAAATCCAATATGCACTAGTCAAATACTATAATACGTGTATAGTACACATCCTTGGAAAAACCTTCAAAACTGAATAAAACACATGCAAAAAAAAATTCTTTTCTGAATCGCCGTGTGATGCGTAACTCATGGCACAAGTGACGAACGCTCATTTGTAAAGTAATAAACATATGTTCATATAGGTTTTGCTAAAATATACGTTCTGCCCTTTTAAAATATCCCAAAAGGTTTTCCTTGTAAACGTTCGTGTCGCTCACGGACACGTAGGAAATAACGAGACTATAGCTCCTTTTCGAAAATATCTTAGTAAACTTTTTATGCATGCAAAATACTCAGGTGCTGTCCTCAGATCAGTCCTGTTCGGCTACTACATAATATAGTGCCCATCATGAGAACAAAATGCTCAAGAGCAAAATCAGCCTCAAAGGAATATCCAAAAATCACGTGCGTCTGGTGCCCACCGAAATCGAATCCAAATACAAGTTCCACAATATGCACAAAAGCAAAAATAAGTGCAACGAGTGTGCATGAAAGCATTTGTCCAGTACAACGGGTTTGTAAGACGATAATATCAAGTGGATCTATAGTGCACGAAAATCTCAACCCAGTGCAACTAACCTGCACAATGAAAACCCTAATCGAGTGCATCCGGTGTGCACAAAAATACATCTTATATCATGTGCCCAACATGCGTGAATATCCAAATCAAGTGCATACGTCATGAGCGAATAAAATCTCAGTCAAGGGCATTCAACATGCACGAATAAAATCTCACTCGAGTGCATCCGATGCGCACGAAATCCAATACCAAGCGCCTAATATGCGCAAAAATCCAACCCAAGCGCATCAATTCTATATAAATGCCCAATGCGGTAAAGAGCACGAAAAACGAATGTCAGGTGCAATGCGCACAAAAACATAAGTCTGGCGAAACAAATGCTCAAATACATAAATCGGGTGCAACCAAGGTACGGAGTATAAATCCGGTACAACCAATGTAACGGAGTATAAATCCGGTCTAACCAATGCACGAAATACCAAGCTGGTGCAACAAATGCACGAAATAACAATCTTGTGCAACAAATGCACGAAATAACAATCTAGTTCAACAAATGCACGAAATACGAATCCGGTGCATCCAGTGCACGAAATACAAATACAGTGTATCCAGTGCAAGAAATAGAAATACAGTGCATCCAGTGTACGAAATACAAATACAGTGCATCCAGTGCACGAAATACGAATACAGTGCAACAAATGCACGACGTAAAAACCTAGTGCAACAATTGCACAAAATACAAATCGGGTGCAACAAGTGAACAGAAATGTATCAATAACTCAAATGCATATAAAAAGTAACACAACGTGTGCAACTGCGTGCACAAAACACATATCAATGCACTGCAAGCACATGTAAGCTATACCGAGTGCAGAAATCAAATCGAGTGTGTACCACATGCACAAAATCAAATCAACCGTTTGAAATCCACGAAATCATAAACACGTGCAGCCAAGGCACAAAATGAATATCAAGTGCAATAAATATGCACAAATCATAAACCAACACAACGGTGTATAAAACACATATCAAGTGCAATAACTATGCACTAAATATAAAACCCAGTAGGTGCAGCCATGGTGCACAAAATCAATATCATGAAACTCATCATCAAAACTCAAATCCAAGCGATATAAGCATGATACTCGGATCACAAACGCAAATCGCAATAAATGACATTGAGGTACACCTCCTACAATGTCGAAAAATGTCGGTGCGCCGAAAACTGGCAGAGCAAGAACATCCGCTTGCCTCTTGCTCACAGTCTGGCGTCCTCTGTCTCTGCGTCCTCATTTTCTCTGTGGATCACCAATCTTGCAATCCATCGGCTCAACGGCCCAGTCCGGTGTACTAACGGAAACGATTCCGCTCTGACACTTCTCTGGTCATCTCTCGGCCAATTTACATGACCACTCGTAAAGCAGCACATCACTGGCGTCGGCCTCTGGCCCTATGAATACACGTGACACAACTGATCCTCGTGCAAATCCTATCGCAGTAGTGTCCTGGAAGGAACCTGCTCAAAGGCTCTTCCGATCTCGCCTATGCCAAACTATACGGAGGCTGGTACTCTTACATAATATTTTCTCGTTTTCTGGACATCTGCGTTCTAAGCACATCATTTCCTCGGGAACTGGCTGTATCCTAACGCCTCTATATACATATTAGATCTCCAATCTCAATGGGGAGTAACAACAGCTCGTTCATCTGTCGCACGAACCTCTTGTTCCACTCATCTTTATTATCGTACACTTTGACGTCACGTTATGCTATCTGCGTACTGCAATTGTTCTCGGCTACAATCAATCCGGACTCTCTCACACGGACTCGAAATCGCGAACTCGGTATCTTCATCACTCTGTAGAAGATCTCTAGCCGAACACATCCTCGGGAACCCGTCCCAACCATCGGAGGAATACTCAATACTCGTCCGTTCTCGATCAACTCACAACGCATCTGGGTGAGGTCCTCTATCCGAAGCTGGTCCACTTACTAGTCTCTTATCGGATCATCCGACGAACAACGTCCTCTCAGGATCGATCTACTCTAGATCTGAGTAAGATTCTCCATACAGGAAATCTTCAACTCAACTGGGCCTGCATCGGCGCATCAAATCTGACGAATCACCTTCGTCTCTCAACTCAAGATAGACTAGCCATCATCTGTCCCATCTCTTCCTGAAAGCTCCAGCGATCTTAGCTCGTAAAGTCTGGAAGCGACATCCCATCAATTTCAGCAACAGCTGGATCATCCGTCTGTAAGGTAGACGACATCACAAACTTTGAGGTAGGCTGTACATCAACAGTCCTCTCACAACAGGCAATCTCTATCAATGGCCCGATCATCCGGCGCAAAACCGATCACTCGCCTCAACAAGAAGTCACAACACAAACACTAAATCGATACATTCCCATGTCACCAGAAAACACAATGGTCAATCCTCGTTCGTGACGAGCTCGCCCTGACCGCACCACTAGCAGCAGCTCAATCTGCGCTCAAACCATGGTGACAGGAACCTCGAGTATGTATCGATGAAGGTAGATCAAAGGAATGAAAGTGCAAGTCTACGGTAGCGCCCTGGCCGTCTAACTGACGCCAAATGCGGAACAAAAACTTTTTAGCTGGCGCTATCGCATACTATAACTCGGATATGCCATTAAAGCTAAACTAACAAACTACAAAGTGGGTAGAATTGAAATACCGAACGATCCGAGTCCTTCGGTCTTCAACCATCATCCCAAACTTTGTTGCGGCTGCTCTGATCTCCTGAATCTCCAGTCTTCTAGTCCAGGTAGTACCACGTCGACGGATCTTTAAACGGGCTCCCGCGTCTGAACCGAGGCAACTCGATCATCATGTTTGCCAAAAGAGATGACCAAGATTGATGTAGAGAATGAGTAGAACACTTTGTCTCGTTACATCCAAAGCTATGGATGAACGGTTAATGAAGTTGCCTTTTGGATCGGGTGAAAATGAGAAATGAGCAATCTTGATTTTCATGAAGCAAAACCATAATCTTTTTCCCAAATGAACAACCATCTTTCTTTTGCTATGAGGGGCCAGCCATATAAAGGGAATGAGGAGGGTGAGTGTAGGAGGAAGAGAGTGACCATATCATTAATGAAGAGAATGAGTCACAATAACACCTTGCTAAAACATTTAATGAATACAATGAATCATTAACCTAGTCATCATCCTTCATTCAATGCACTAATGAGTCACTAGCCTCCTCCTCATCCTAGTCACCATCTAGAAGCTTCCACACACTCATGACTCACCCTCATGATGAAAAGATAAATCCGTATTAAACTTAACACGGCCGATAGAAAACTGGAAACTGGCAACTTCAAAAAGCGATCCCGAAACGAATCTCGGGATAACCCCGTAACAGTGTAACATACCCACATTTGTATTACGACCGAATACAAATGCAACTTAGACAAAGATATTATATCTACACAGTATAATACTCGGATCTGGCTTAAACCAAAGCCCACCAGTATTATCTGCCCGAAATATGACACGTGCGTA
The DNA here is from genome assembly GCA_030015575.1 of Agapanthus africanus. Classification (NCBI taxonomy): domain Eukaryota; kingdom Viridiplantae; phylum Streptophyta; class Magnoliopsida; order Asparagales; family Amaryllidaceae; genus Agapanthus; species Agapanthus africanus. Next base: position 465,161,081 of record JASDDO010000014.1, on the reverse strand, counting down.
AACGCACGTGCATTTTCCGAACCTTGCCATAAAACCATACGGCTTCTACAACGTTTCGCCCGAACTTGGGAAACTGTCTGTGGAGGACTCTAATGACTCATCAACACACTGGCACTGGGTATAACCACTAGCACGTCAGAGGTACTACCTGTACGTAACGGTTGCCTATGTATTGATCGTAAAGGAAGCTGACGAGCGAACTCTTCCAGAATCCCTACTGAGTCTGCAGTGACAATATCCGTACAGTCTGGTCCATTCGTCTATGAGTATCGCATATAGGGCCTAGGGGCTGGTAAACGTCAGACCCCCAATAGCTGTATAAGTCGTGGCAAAGAGAGAAGCCCAGAACACCCTGAGATATTACTGGAATACCTACCAGTAAATTTGTAGGGTTCCTAGGCACACCCAAGAGGTTCTACAACTGATCAACCATGTCCAATTCAAATTTTTTCATGTGCCGAGAAACCCTAATATAGATCGTTAACTAGAGGATAGGCGAAACTACAAGCAAGTTAACAACTTAACTAATGAGTGAAAGGGACTACAACCTTTGTAGACCCAGTCCTCCACTTCTTTAGCTCCGTGATGACGTCCCTCTGCTGCGATCAACCGGATCCCGGACTCTAGCGTTGATTTCATTGAAGAAATGATCGGGCTAGGTCATTGACTTCGATGCCGAAGATGATCTACGTCGAGGCGACTCAAACTCAAGCTCCATCTTCACTTTATCATGAACCTTGTGAAGAAAACACCCTATACAACATGGCAAGTGGTAGAGGATGAAGAAATAGGAAGTGGGTTCAGTTTGGATTTGGATTTCTCACTTGATTTCATCACTTGATAATTTTCAAGAAAGGTTTTCTTCACTAGAAGAAGATGAAGAAGAAGAAGAAAGAAAATGAATTATTCTTGAAAATAATAAATCAAGCGAATACTTATCATAATGCAACCATGGGTGAAGTTAACACATGTAGAGAATAACCTAGGGTTTAGGTGTAATGGTAAGGTTAAAGGAAAAAACAAAATGGTTAGAATTTTCAAAGATGCTAAGAAGCTTCATGAAGCTTGAAGCATAGAAAGAAAGAAAGCCACCATTTTGTTTCGTCCCAAAAAAGAATAAATAAATAAAATAAATAAGTTAAAACCCTAACCATTAACCTAAACATGGTTTAAAGCATACACACACCCAAGTTTGCATGTATCATCAAACATGATACAAACTAGTGCACAAAAATATATAATATATATATAATGTGCACAATCTAGTGAGAAAAATAATCTTAAGTGAACAATACTAGTTAATGTAAAGTAATATATCAAATATATAATTATACATTAAATTATTAAATCAACACTTGATTTAATGATCCGGTCATACTGCATATAACCGACTAATATCAAGTGTATCAATGTATCGAATCAACACTTGATTCGGTAACCCGGCTATATCTCATATAACCGTCCGATGATACAAATCGCGAGAATAGAATTCAGTATCACATACTGGTATTATTCTCGGTCCCGCACATATCTCATATGCGCTCCTATTTCGTTTCTCTTGAGCTAGGAAACCTCTGTGTAGGACTCTAAAGACTCGTCAATACGCCGGCAGTAGGTGATGATCATATCAAACACCCACAAGCCGCAAGCGGTCTGCTAAACGTAACGGCCACCCGGGTATTGAGCGATCAGAAGATCAACGAGCAAGCCCGCTCACACTCCTGTGAATCCAACCAGTAACACTTACCGCACAGTCCGGTCTGTTCGTCTGATATGTCGCATATCTCTCCTAGGGGTGGTAAACGTCAGACCCCAGTAGCTTGATAAGTCATTCCGATGTAAGGTCCATAACACGCATGAAACTACTGATAACACTTACCAGTAAATCAGTGCAACCCTGGCCTGGGATTTCCAGTTATGGCCAGTCGAGCATAGCGCAACATAAACCCCCAATACCGGGAGAGACGAATCCCCTCCTATCGCTCATTACCTCCATGTGAATCGGGACTGTACCCAAAAACCACCTGTTTGCACGCCTCAGTAGAGCCGTGGTAGGGTGGAAATCAAAGCATAGTGGGAGACACACAAGACTCTATGACGATCTCGGGTCAACAGACTAAGCTGTACTAGTGTCACCAAAGAACTGCTATCTGACATGAGGTATAATACCATCTGGGAGTTCTCGGCGAGTCCGTTCAGTGTACCCAGTCACCACTGAGCACCCGCATACCATCTCTGATGTCAAACACCAATGGATATGGGATAATCCATCGCCCATCACATGGGTCGAGAAGATATACGCTAGTCTACTCTGGAATATCGATGCTCCGTCTCGATATTCCCACGACTAGGAACATTGAAGGATGTACTTATTGACTACCCAGGCCCCACTACTATGATCTGCATCATAGTCCTGGAAGTCGAGCACACATCCTAAGGGCTTTATCAACATGTAATAGAGAGACAGCAAGTATACATGTTAAGATAAAGAGTAACCAGATAGCGTACTATCATGTCGAGCAAGAAATTCCTACCTATATATGTCCCAGCATCCACTACAATATACATCTCATATACAGTAATGGCTTCTAGGGCATACATATAACTAACAATCTCCCACTTGCACTAGGGCCATCTGTAGCAGTGGTTGCAGTATCTCATACTCAACCATCCCATATAAGTCCCTCACTGGGAAAAAGCCATTGTGAGTGGATCCGCCGTGTTGTCCTCTGAGTCTACTCTCCTAACCTCGATCACCGTGGAGATTAACTATCTCCATGATCAGGTGATGCTGCCTCAGAATATGTCTGGGTCACTGATGGGATCGGGGTTCCTGGGCCAAAGCCCCACTTCCATTGTCACACAATGGTAGGAACCTAGTTCATTTCATGAACTAATATACACCCAAACTGCCTCTTTTGTAGAATCTTTGATAGCGATATCACCAGCCTTTATCGTCTAGTCTGCCACGGTATTCAGCTTGGAACTCTTCCAACATACCTTCCCTCCACTGAGGGTAAAGACAATGCCTGCGAATGACATTCATTCGACCTTATCACCCTGGAACTTTTCCAGTGATTCTCCCCAGGATCAACTGATACCATCTCACTACAACTAGTGAGAATCCTAACATCCATTTAGATCTATCTTATAGATCCAAAACCCAGAATTTAGGAGGTATCACTTTGATCCTATATGGAGAATCCATGTGATAAGAGGAGATTGGTCGTGCGTAGCATAGGAAACTCTTTTCCTATCAAGAGTATGTTGTCTATGTACAATACGAGGATGACCACCTTACTCTCTACTACATTTTCGTATATACAAGGTTCATCTGCCATTTTGATGAAGTCAAACTCTTAGACTATCACATCAAAATAGACGTTCCAACTCCGCGATGCCTGCTTTATTTTTTAAAGCACCTTGCACACGTTTCCGCTGCTCCCACTGTTTACGAATCCCTCTGGCTGTGTACTTATAGACGTTCTCTTCTAAATCAGTATTCAGAAAAGCAGTCATGACACCCAACCACCGGATATCGTAGTCATGGTATGTAGCAATGGCAAGTAGGATCCAGATGGACTTAAGCATAACCACTGGAAAAAAGGTTTCATCATTATCCACGCCTGGTCGATGACGAAAAACTTTAAGTCTAGCTTTGAAAGTCTCAACTTTTCCATCTACACCAAGTAATCTTCTCAAGATATACTTGCTCCTGATGGGGATTTAACACTTCAGATGTAGCAACCAAAGTCCATACTTTGTTGGTGTACATAGATTCCATCTCAGATCGCTAAGCATCCAGCCATTCTTACAGAGTCCCTACTCTCGATGGCCTGCTCGAAACTAGTTGGGTCATCATCTCATGATGCATTTCTCGCTCCCACTGTCATCGAGAAACCAAAGTTTCTCTCAGACGGATGAGGAACCCTACCAGATCGGCGGAGAGGCTGAGGTTCGTCGGGGATTATTGAATCCTTTGGTTCTGTCAAATCATCAGCTACAGTTTGTATAGCTGGAACCTTTCCAGTTCTACAGAACTGACCTTGCCTCGATCTTGTCCGGATTTTGCTTTCAACATAGGCCGGACAATCCCAAATCTTAACTTACTTAAGAGATAGGTTCTTCCCATACCATATCTTATATGGAGTGGTAGGCACTGATTTGATTCGAACCCAATTCAATAGGTATGCAGCTTCTCAAGTGCACAACCCCCAAAAGGAAATAGGTAACTCAGTAATACTCATCATAGAGTGCATCATATCATATAGGGTGTGATTGCTCCGTCCCGATACACCGTTGTGCTGTGGTGTATTCAGAGGAGTAACACCGAGAGAGAATCTCATTCTCCTTTAGAATAGTCCAAGAATTCCATGCACAAGTATTCTCCTCCCTGATCTCATCATAAGACATAATACGTATACCTGTATTGGTTCTCTACTTCTGACTTATATTCTTTGAACTTCTCAAAAGCTTCAGACATGTGTTTCAACAGGAACATGTGTCTGAATCTTGAGAGATCATCAGTGAATGTAAGGAAGTACAAAGAACCAGTCTTGGCATATGTAGACTGGGGACCTTTATACATCACTATTTATCAGTCCCAAGAGTTTACTAACTCTTTCTCTGTTTCCAATAAACGGAGCTATGGTCATCTTATCTTTGTGACATGACTGGCAAGTTTCACAAGATGAAAATTCAAACTGATTTAAATATGCATCTAAATGTAACTTAGCTAGTCGGGTCGCATTGATATGACCTAGTCTACAATGCCTCAAGAAGAATTCGTTCATTTCTGAACTCTTCCTCTTGTGTGTGTTCTATACATTAAGAACTGTAGTCTGATTTAGAATGTATATGCTTTTAGATAACGTGCCTGAACCGATCAACTCTTGATATAGGATATGTGCAAAACATTATCCAACAATACAAAATTATATCCTTCTTTAGTAGATAAAGAGACTGATATGATGTTGTATATCAAGTTCGGTATCTAATAACATTCGTTCAGAATCAGTGTATTCTGGTAATACAGGGTGATAGTGACCAACAGACTTGGCTGCAACACTTGCACCGTTTTCTGTCTCATGAAACTTATCACCCGTTCTCAGTTCTCTACCTTTCTGTAGCCCATGTAACAGATTACATATCTGGGATCCTGATCCTGTATCAAATACCCAGGACGTAGAGGATACAGAGAAACAGTTCTTTGTAATGAACACCCGTAGGAGATGCATCTCATGCACTTTCTTCGTTTGGGCGGCATGGGAATCCTGGTATTCTCCTAATTCTTGCTCGGTCTTATAACAATTATAAGTTGGAGCGGGACCAACGTTCCCCAGCTCAGTATAACAAGCGGGTTCGGTCAATACATCCATATTATTATCTTGATTAAGGCGTGATATGGTCGCTACCTGGAGAGAGAGAGAGAAAAACACTCTGCGTGCGCTCTTACAAGATTAGATTGGTTATTTATTTTATCTAATCAGGATGACTCCCACTGTTTTTATCAAATCTACCTTCAAACCCTAAAAGGAAAGACTAGCCGGGATTAATTACACTCTACAAGTTCGCCAATCTTTCAGCCAGGCCAGTGCCGGTACTTTGAGGGAGGTTCCCCGTGCTTTCGCATAGAACTAATTAAAGTAAACCTCGTTTTCCCAGGGGCTTAACCCCGTTGACACCTTTCTAGACACCTACTTGATCGGCTAATTGTAAAGTGCAAAACTCTCCCAGGAGTAACAATTACTCGCAGTGGGTATCGGGATCCAACTATCATATAGAAGGTATGCAATCTCATTGCAAATTTCAACACTTGAAACTCCCGATAAAGGTTTTTACCCCTAGCACTTATGACCTTAACTATGGTCAACAAATCATAAGCACTAGTCAAGTTCTACCCGTCATTTCGTGATTAATTAGACCCACCCACATGACCCTTAACTAAGGTCAACAAAGTCACGCGACTGTCCTAACTAATCGCATCATATGCGGTGTAGGAAGACATCGCTTAGCTACCGTACATTGTGCCTTAACTATGGTAAAAAAACACAGCACGAATACTAAGTACTCTACTTCCTAAAATGACGGAGGGTTGCGAATGGTTTTTATGAAAACCTTTAACGCTTTGAACTTGATCTCGCTGCGGAATCAAATGGTTTTTAAATGAAGTGTTTTTTAGGCTTTTCTAGTTTTGCTAAAGGGGTCACTCCCGGTGAAGGGATCGTCGGCCCTTTCCTCATCGAATAAGGTGCAGGATATATCACATATACCGCTGTGCAAAGCAAAAACTATAGAAGCAATCCAAAGACAAACCGAGGGTTGTAGCATCTGCCAGTTATTGCTAAAGGGGTCACTCCCGGTGAAGGGATCTCGGCCCTTTCCTTATCGAATAAAGTGCAGGATGTTCTACAAGGAACACCGCGATGCAAAGCAAGAACTGTAGCTACCTGTTTTATTTTGAAATTCGATTCCACAACATCTTTTAGGTTTATTTTCTTTCATTAATCTCATTAATGAATGTCCATCATTTAAGTCCACCTAAACATCACAGATAAATACAACGTATGCTTATGCCATCCGCATTCGCCTCGATGTCCCGTCTGCACCGTTAGGTTAGGTAACTAACGGCAGAGCGGGGCAGGGCTAGCGCGGGTGTAAAACATAAGCAATGTCTATATAATATGTCATATATACTATATACAGTATCCATCTGAACAAATTACATGATCACATCACAGATAACGCAGCAGAAAATATCATATGAAATATTGGATATACTAGGACGTCCGTGTTTTATTTTGAGCCTGTATAAAACACGGATTCCACGGTCGTGATGAATTGCCAATCCCACACCCCTAGACCCCTACGAGAGCGGCAAGTAACCCTACCAATTCTAGAGTTAGGAGACTCGGACTCGACTCCTCGAGATGGTCTCCCACTGGACCCTAGAACCCGGTTACTTATTCTCCCCGCCTTGGGTCTATCCTAATGCGGAAAAGTTAATAATATACAATGGTGACATCAACCTCAACCCGGAAGTGCCCCAATAAAAGAATATTACATACAAGTTCTTTACATGAATGAAAAAGAAAAACACTCATCTCACATAAAACCCCCGGCTAGTAAAACACGACGATCCAATATAACATATCCAGCAACACATAACATCACATGTCATCAACGTAAGTAAATATGCCCATCCCAATTGTCGTTGACATATAGCAACGAAACCGGCGATATCACATATTACACTTACGGTCCCAGAAAAGAAAGTGTAAAACTACAACAGTTGGAATCTGCAAACTGCATAGACATCGCATGCCTAACCAAATGAATTCCTTAGACATCGCATGCTTAACAATTATAAACCCCGCATTTTAGTCTCATTATCGAAAACTCTTTTCAATATCAAGTCGGGCAATTCAACAAGATTCCCGACATCCAAAACGAATGCTCGTCGCAAACTTTAGTAGACGGCCGCACCCTCCAAACCGTCGACGAAGTGCACTAAGGCGGAACACCGCTGCCGCGACCACTTGAACGGATGCTCTCAGCGACGGGGTTCTTCTACAGTCACTTTATCTGGGCTATGGGGCGTGGCTATCTATTAAGTTTACCGGCGAGTATCCGCATACGTAACGTGATTGCGACGGACTTTTGATCACATCAAAATTCCGTGGCAACCGATCAAGTGAGACTAAACTGCTAGATTTATAACATTCAAATCAGTTATCTCATAACTACTTGTGGATTCCAAATATTGTATCACATTCCAGATAAATAGACAATGTTAAACTTTCCGATCGAACAATCAAACACCCAAGTTTTCCCGAAAAACTCAACACATGAATAAGTTTAAAAACATTCACTTCATGCCACAGTACCAACAGTCCAGCCGTAGAAGGGTCAAGCCAACGCCTCACATATGGCACGGCGTACTGCCCCAAACCCTAAGGTTCAAAGGGCAGTTCAAGACGGTCATGTAGGGTTGCTAGGCACGCGCACAAGGGTCTATGAGGCATCAACCATGCCCGATTAAAAAATTAGCCGTGCCGAACAACCCGAATACGGATCTTTAAACTAGAGATTAGGCGAAAACTAACATGCTAAACATTTTAACATTAAGTGAGAGGGATTACAACCTTTGTAGATCCGGTCCTTCACTTCATATGCTCCGTGTTGTGGTCCCTTCGCTGCGATCATCGGGTTTCGGACTCTCGAGAGGTTCCACGAAGAGAAAGATGCAACCTTTGGTTCCGATCTTTGATACAAAGATGATCTACCTTGAAGTTTCGTTAACACAAGCTACTGTAAGTCCATGCTACCTCTCCCGGTACTTTCGGGAATGCGGAATTTGGTAAAAGACGATTTTTATAGAGGTGGTAACATGGACCTATAACCCGGATCTTGGTTAAACATCTAACTAACAACCTAACTACGAGTTTCTAGCTACTCGGTTAGGGGGTTATACCTTGCTTGTCTTGAACTCCTTCGTCTTCAAGCTCCGATGGTGGTCCGGATTGGCTTCTTCCCGTCGTCTCCGTACGCCGAAGATAGATCCACCAGAAAGCTCCAACCTTTGGCTCCTTCTTCGAACTTTGAAGAAACTAGTTCACTCGGTTTGCTAAACCTTGTGAACTAGAGTGAGTAGAGAAGAGTTTGTATGGGATTTTATCTATGGTTCTTGATTCTCAACTCATGAGACAAGAGAACCATACAGTCAAGAGAGGGAGCAAGTGCAGGAGGGTGAGAGCAAAACAAGAGAGCTCAAGAACAAGAGAGAGAATGAACAAGAAAGAATGAGCAAGAAAGAATGAGCAACTCTTTTGTCTTCCACCCTCTCATAATCCAAAGTCATCATAACTCATTATACCAAATCAAGTGTTATGTGATGGTTGAAGAAACCATAACCATATCATTTCATGCACTCATTTTGCACAAATGAGCAAGCAAGCAAAAGTCTTTGCCTTGAAATGATGGCTATGGTTATCATGATGGTCAACTAGTCAAGCCTAGTCAACCGGTCAACAAGTCAACAAAAGTCAACAACCATGTCACCATAACACTTAATTAATATAATAGTTAATCACATATCATATTCTCATTAGGGTTGAGCAATAAGTCAATAGTCAACGGTCAACTGTCAACAACCCTAATGAGAATCCGCTGCCTTTGTCTCCCTGTCAACTGTGCATACACACCCGCATCCGCGTTCTGAGGAACACGAATGCATACTGGATAAATCCAATCCCAAAAGGTACACTAGGATCTGGCTTAAACCAAAGCCCTCTAGTGTAAACTGTCCGGACACTGTACGTGCACAAGTGCACGGATGTGACCGAACCCTGTCGCAAAACCATGCGACCTGTCGCAAAACCATGCGACCTCTACTCTTTTGCCTAAAGGTGAAAAGCTTTCTGTGTGGGACTCTAAAGACTCGACACAACGCTGGCAGTGGGTTTAACCACAGACCGCAAGCGGCACTAGCTGTGCGTAACGGTCCCCAGGTAATGCCGACAAGAAGACCGATGAGGCGAAACCCATCTGAACTCCTACTGAGCCTGAGTGTGACAATCTCCGTACAGTCCGGTCTGTTCGTCTGATACATCGCATGGCGGGCCTACGGTGCGGTAAACGTCAGTCCCCCAATAGCGGTACAAGTCGTGTCGGAGTGAAGCCCAAAACACCCTGAGATAACACTGGAAGCCTACCAGTATATTTCGTTTGCCCTGGCCAGGGACTACTCGTGTAATGGCTCTCCTAGACACAGCGCGATATCAACCCCCAATACCGGGAGAGACGAATCATGTCTAACCGTCACTGCCTCCAAGTGCTTCAGGACTGCACCCAACTACCACCTGTTTGCACGACTCCTTTGAGCCGTGGTAGGGTAGTAATCAAAGTACAGTGGGAACACACTCGAGGCGAAGTGATAGTGTCAAGTCAGCGGACTAAGCTGTACTCATGTCACCTGGGAACTGATAACAGACGATAGGCATAATACCAACTAGTCAGTTCCCGACGAGTCCTGTCAAGTGTACTCGTAACCCAACGAGCACCCGTATACTATCTCCAGTACGATGTACTGATGGCTGTGGGACAGACCATCTCCCACACTGGGATGAGAAGCGCATACGCTAGTCTACTCCGGAGTATCAATGCCCTGTCTCGATAGTCCTGCGACTAGGGACCTGCATAAGGATGTGCTTATAGATTACCCAGCCCCCACTTGTGTGACTACCATCACAACGCTGGTAATCAAGCAAAGATCCTAAGGGCTCCACTAATGTGTATAGGTGATATACTGAAATAAACACAAGTACACATTGAAGTAGAAACAAACCAAGTAGCATACTACTATATTGAGCAAGATTGTTTATACAAGGTGAATATCCCAAGCTTCCATTAAGTAATATACAAACTAGTATGATACAGTAATGGCCTCTAGGGCATATACACTAACAATCTCCCACTTGCACTAAGGCCATGTACTGGTGTATCGAAGACCTATCATCTCGATCAGCCGCTCGAACTGAGTCTAGGGCAAGGCCTTGGTGAATGGATCTGCAGTGTTATCTTCTGAAGCGACTCTCCGAACCTCAATCTCCCGGCGATCCACGATCTCCCTGATCAGGTGATACCGCCTCAAGATGTGTCTGGATCTCTGATGGGACCTGGGTTCCTTCGCTAAAGCTATAGCCCCGTTGTTGTTGCAATACAGAGGTATTGGATCAACAATGGACGGAACCACCTGAAGTTCTTTCAAGAACTTCCTTATCCAGACAGCTTCTTTTGCGGCATCAGATGCAGCGATGTATTCCGCTTCCATCGTCGAGTCTGCAACGGTTTCCTGTTTGGAACTCTTCCAACACACCGCCCCTCCATTGAGGGTGAAGACAAAACCCGACATGGACTTGGAATCATCCTTGTCACTCTGGAAGCTGGTGTCAGCAAAGGCCTCGATCTGGAGGTCTTTTCCGCCATACACCAAGAACATCTCCTTAGTCCTTCTCAGGTACTTGAGAATGTTCTTTACCGCTATCCAGTGTTTCTCCCCTGGGTCTGACTGATACCGGCTTACCACACTGAGTGCATAAGCTACATCCGGTCTGGTACACAACCTCACATACATTATAGAGCCTACCGCAGAAGCGTAGGGTATAATAGACATGCGATCCCTCTCCAAATCAGTCTTGGGAGACAACTCTTTAGAGAGGGTGATCCCATGACAAGCCGGTAGGTTACCGCGCTTGGAATCTTCCATACTGAATCTTTTCAGTATGGTGTCGATGTACCTGGACTGTGAAAGCCCTAATATCCTCTTGGATCTGTCACGGTAGATCCGGATACCCAGAATGTATGAGTCATCACCCAGGTCTTTCATGGAGAACCTGTGTGACAAGAACCCCTTGACAGATTGTAGCATAGGAATGTCATTTCCTATTAAGAGAATGTCATCCACGTATAAAACGAGGAATACTACAGTTCTCGCTACAAATCTACTATAGATGCATGGTTCATGTGGATTTTTGATAAAGACAAATTCCTTGACCGTCTCATCAAAACAGATGTTCCAACTCCGCGATGCCTGCTTTAGTCCGTAAATAGACTTAAGCAACTTGCACACCTTTCCGCTGCTCCCACTCTGAATGAAACCCTCTGGTTGGTCCATATAGACACACTCCTCTAAATTTCCATTTAGAAAAGCGGTCTTTACGTCCATCTGCCAGATCTCATAATCGTGGAAGGCAGCAATGGCAAGAAGGATCCGAATGGATTTCAGCATAGCCACTGGAGAAAAGGTTTCGTCATAGTCCAAGCCAGGTCTTTGACAGAAACCCTTTGCAACAAGTCTAGCTTTATAGGTCTCAACCTGTCCATCTACACCAATCTTCCTTTTGAAGATCCACTTGCATCCTACGGGTTTTACCCCGTCTGGAGCAATGTCCAACGTCCATACTTTGTTGGTGTACATGGACTCCATTTCGGTCTGCATTGCATCCAGCCATTTTACCGAGTCGACGCTCTGAACGGCTTGCTGGAAGCTAGTAGGCTCATCATAATCTATGATGCAATCCTCTCTATCCCCGTCTATGAGAAAACCGTAGTATCTCTCGGGCGGATGAGACTGCCTACTACTCCTGCGAAGCGGCGTAGGAATGTACTGTTCACTTGAACCCTCTGGTTCCACTAAGCTTTCAGTAATAGCTCGTGGTTCTGGAATTTCTTCCAGTTCTACTGTGCTCCCACTTATCTGGGTTTCCAAAAACTCAGTTTCCAAGAAGTAGGCATGACGAGAAACAAGAACTTTTTGTTCCTCTTCACAGTAGAAGAAATATCCCTTGGAGTTCTTTGGATATCCCATGAACTTACACTGTACTGAGCGTGCCTCGAGCTTGTCCGCATGCTGCTTTTTAACAAAAGCTGGACATCCCCATGTCTTAATGTGCTTAAGATAGGGTCTCTTCCCACACCACATTTCATATGGTGTAGTAGGCACAGTCTTAGTCGGAACTCGGTTCAAAATGTATGCAGCTGATTCTAGCGCATATCCCCAGAATGATCGCGGTAACTCAGCGTTACTCATCATGGACCGTACCATATCCAATAGGGTTCGGTTCCGTCTCTCCGATACACCGTTATGTTGCGGAGTGTATGGAGGAGTAAGCTGAGAGAGAATTCCGTTCTCTTTTAAATAGTCCAGGAACTCGGCACTCAAGTATTCTCCACCTCGATCCGATCTTAGAATCTTAATACTTTTGCCGGTTTGTTTTTCTACTTCATCTTATACTCCTGAAATTTTCCAAAGGCTTCGGACTTATGTTTCATTAAGAAGACATAACCGTACCTTGAGAAGTCATCCGTAAAAGTAATGAAGTAAGAATAACCGCTTCGTGCATGTGTAGACATTGGACCGCACACGTCGCTGTGTACGAGTCCCAAGAGCTCGCTCGCCCTTACTCCGTGTCCAGTAAACGGAGTCTTTGTCATCTTTCCTTTGAGACAGGATTGACAAGTGGCATACGATTGATATTCGAACGGATTCAAATATCCTTCTGTATGTAACTTCGTCAACCTTCTCTCATTGATGTGACCCAGTCTACAATGCCATAAGAAAGTCTGATTTATTTCCGGAGACTTTCTTTTGTGTGTATTCTGGACGTTGAAAATCTGTGGTTGGTTTAATACGTATATACCATTACTCAATGTACCTGACCCAATCAAAACTTGATTAAGGTGAATGTTTACAACATTACTTACAAACGCAAATTCATAACCTTCTTTAGAAACTAAAGATACAGAAATGATATTACAAGTTGCGTTGGGTACAAAAAAGCAATTACGCAAAACCAAAACATGTCCATCTGACATTCCCAGGTGATAGTCCCCCACGGCCTTAGCATCCATGCTAGCTCCGTTTGCAACTCTGAGGGTCATGTCACCTGCTTTCAAAACACTACGGTTTCTCAACGCCTGCAAAGAATTACAGATATGAGATCCTGATCCGGTATCCAATACCCAGGAAGTAGAGTTTATTGAAAGACAGTTTTCAATAACATACACACCTGAAGCTGAAGCCGCAACCTGCTTCAATTCCTGTGTCCTGGCTTTCCAAGCCCTGCAATCATTCTTCCAGTGACCTTTCTTATGACAATAGAAGCATTCTTCCTTATCCACAAGCTTCCCCGCTATCTTTGTTGCTTTTGCTTTCCCCTTCGTATCCACTTTACTAACACCGCCCCTTGGTTTGGCGGGGGCTTTCTTCTTCTTTCCCTTGGCTTTCGCCTTGGACCTAGAAGAAGATGATCCTCCTACAAACAAAGTGGATGTTTCCCTACCTTTCTGTAGGGTGCCCTCTGCGCTCCTCAGCATGTTGAAGAACTCTGAAAGTTCAACTTCTTTTTCATGGAAGTTGAAGTTCAGTATAAACTGGGCGTAAGTGGAAGGAAGGGACTGGAGAATCAAGTCCGTATAGAGCTCATTCTCCAACGTGGTTCCAAGTTCCGCGAGCTCCTCAATGAAGCCAATCATCTTAAGCACGTGTTCCGCTACCGATGATCCAATGGCCAACCTTGCCGAAAATAACTTCTTCGACACTTCGTATCTTGCGATACGAGATTGCTCTCCATACAGTTCTTTTGTATGGAGAAATATGGATTCAAGGTCCATATTCTCGTGCCTCCTCTGATGTTCGTTGTCCATCGAGGCAAGTACGAGGCACTTGGCCTTCGCGCTATCAATCTCCCAGGTCTTACGGATTTCCTTATCCGCGACGCTGGAAGTGGGACTTGGGACAGGGGGAGCTTTGGTGGTAAGAAGATACCCCAGCTTGTCTTAAGTGATTGCCATTTTGACATTCCTGAGCCAATCTTTGTAGTTTGGCCCTGTCAGTATATTTTTATCTAGGAGTAACTTAAGTCCAGTCATTTCGATTGGTCGCTGCAATTAGGAGAGAGAAGAAGAAACACTTAGCATGATGCTCTTGCGAGTTTAGAGTGGTTTTTAATTTGTCTAAACAGGATGGCTCCCACTGTTTCTCGAATCCCTCCTCAAACCAGAAAGGAAGAATTAGTCAGGATCAATCTCACCGTACAATACTTGCTTAACCGTTCGGCCAGGCTGGTGTCGGTACTTCGAGGGAGGTTTTCCAACGCTTTCGCGAAGTTCCTTAATTAAAGAACCACTTTTCCCTGGGGGCGTAGCCCCGCTAACACCTTTCTAGACACCTACTTGGTTTATAGCATTGATCGTTAAGTGAAAAATTTCCCGAGGAGTAGCATATACTCACAGTAGGATCGGGATCCAAATATCATCGCGTGACGAAACTGAAGGAATCCTACCAGAATCATCATGCTCCAAATGGTATGCAATACTAGCAAGTTTCAGTTCTTTTGAAACTCCCGATGTGGATTTTTGCCCCATGCTCTTATGACCTTGACTTTGGCCAACAAATCATAAGTCACATGTCAAGTTCTACCCGTCGTTCTCCAGGTTAATTTGAATCCAACCGCGCCTACCCTTGACTTTGGCCAACAAGGCAGTGCGACTGTTCCAAACCAACGCATCTATCAATGCTGCACATGAATACCCAATAGGTACCAATCACTATGCCTTGACTTTGGCCAACAAACATAGCTTGAATACTATTGACTATTCATGTGAAACGACGGAGGGCTACAAATGGTTTTGGCAAAACCGTGAACGTAGTGAACTTGATTTGGTCGATGGAACGAGATAGCTTTTAAAATGAGTGGCTCAAGCTCCGCATTTAAAAGTTAGTTTTGAAAAGAACCGAGTGGTTTTTCGAAAGTGTTCCAACGAATTTAACTTGGTTTATTATCTTGCATTAGTTCTTTTAATGCGTGATATTCTTGCATTAGTTCTTTTAATGCGTCCCATCATTTAATCCTACCATTGCAGAAAACAACCAAAATATGACGTACGCTTATGCCATTCGCATTCGCCACTGGGCCCCGTCATTACCCGTTAGGTTACTTAACTAACGACAGAACGGGGGCTGGGCTAGCACGTCTGTAAAACATAAGCAACGCCTAAATAATATCATATATAGATATACTGCAATGATAAACATTTCAGATCATAGATGAATACATTGGATATACTAGGAACCTGTACTTCGTACGAGCTTGTAACGAAAGACAGATTACACGGTCGCGGTGAATAGCCAATACCCCACCCAAGACCCCTACGGGTGCGGCAAACTACCCGCCAAGTACCCGAAGCGTAGCAACCTCCCTCATCTCCATGAGTAGGCCACTCGACAATTCGGCATACCCGGTAGTTTGTGCACCCCCTCCATGGGTCTATCCTAGGAGCAAAAACAGTAAAAAGAAATTATACAATGACGGCTACAACCCCGACCCGGTTGTGCGGCCATACAAATAATTATTACATCAATTTACAAATTTACATGAATTGAAAGAAAAGAAAACTCTCGTCTCACAACCCCCGGCTATTCACCCGCGACAATCCAACATATTCATATACACATTTCAGCAACATTACAGATCACAGATTTGTATAACCCCCACTAATCGACATATAGCGATTAGTAGACGTTCAATACAAATATCACATTACAGAAAAACCCGTTAGCTTAAGTCTTTTAGAAGTTCGATCAAAAATACGGATTTTCGGGACCCCAAAAATAAAATTTTCGTTCTGGAAAATCTGGGCAGAAAACACATATACCAAAAATCCTAAAAGACCCTATGAGAATACTGTAGCAAAGAAAGAACAGAGAGGAGCCAAGTCGGCCGCGGAACCGCGGCAATAGCAAGCTATTGCCGCGTTTCCGCGGCTCTTTGATGGGATCACTGGACCAAATTTCTACAGTATTCACAGAAAACCCTGAGTCGATTTTAGGTGTGAAAATAATCAACTTTTGAACAGTATAAAAATCGACAGAAACTTCGAATTTTAGGGTTCGTTTTCGGGACTTTTTCGTTGATCGATCTTCTAGTTACTTGCTAACATGTTAGATAGAGTTTAACGAGGCTCTGATACCACTGTAAGTCCATGCTACCTCTCCCGGTACTTTCGGGAATGCGGAATTTGGTAAAAAACTATTTTTATAGAGGTGGTAACATGGACCTATAACCCGGATTTTGGTTAAACATCTAACTAACAACCTAACTACGAGTTTCGAGCTACTCGGTTAGGGGGTTATACCTTGCTTGTCTTGAACTCCTTCGTCTTCAAGCGCCGATGGTGGTCCGGATTGGCTTCTTCCCGTCGTCTCCGTACGCCGAAGATAGATCCACCTGAAAGCTCCAACCTTTGGCTCCTTCTTCGAACTTTGAAGAAACTAGTTCACTCGGTTTGCTAAACCTTGTGAACTAGAGTGAGTAGAGAAGAGTTTGTATGGGATTTTATCTATGGTTCTTGATTCTCAACTCATGAGACAAGAGAACCGTAGAGTCAAGAGAGGGAGCAAGAGCAAGAGGGTGAGAGCAAATCAAGAGAGCTCAAGAACAAGAGAGAGAATGAGCAAGAAAGAATGAGCAACTCTTTTGTCTTCCACCCTCTCATAATCCAAAGTCATCATAACTCATTATACCAAATCAAGTGTTATGTGATGGTTGAAGCAACCATAACCATATCATTTCATGCACTCATTTTGCACAAATGAGCAAGCAAGCAAAAGTCTTTGCCATGAAATGATGGCTATGGTTATCATAATGGTCAACTAGTCAAGCCTAGTCAACCGGTCAACAAAGTCAACAAGTCAACAAAGTCAACAAAAGTCAACAACCATGTCACCATAATACTTAATTAATATAATAGTTAATCACATATCATATTCTCATTAGGGTTGAGCAAAAAGTCAATAGTCAACGGTCAACTGTCAACAACCCTAATGAGAATCCGCTGCCTCTGTCTCCTTGTCAACTGTGCATACACACCCGCATCCGCGTTCTGAGGAACACGAATGCATCTTGGATAAATCCAATCCCAAAAGGTACACTAGGATCTGGCTTAAACCAAAGCCCGCTAGTGTAAACTGTCCGGACACTGTACGTGCACAAGTGCACGGATGTGACCGAACCCTGTCGCAAAACCATGCGACCTGTCGCAAAACCATGCGACCTATACTCTTTTGCCTAAAGACGAAAAGCTTTCTGTGTGGGACTCTAAAGACTCGACACTACGCTGGCAGTGGGTTTAACCACAGACCGCAAGCGGCACTAGCTGTGCGTAACGGTCCCCAGGTAATGCCGACAAGAAGACCGACGAGGCGAAACCCATCTGAACTCCTACTGAGCCTGAGTGTGACAATCTCCGTACAGTCCGGTCTGTTCGTCTGATACATCACATGGCGGGCCTAGGGGGCGGTAAACGTCAGTCCCCCAATAGCGGTACAAGTCGTGTCGGAGTGAAGCCCAAAACACCCTGAGATAACACTGGAAGCCTACCAGTATATCTCGTTTGCCCTGGCCAGGGACTACTCGTGTAATGGCTCTCCTAGACACAGCGCGATGTCAACCCCCAATACCGGGAGAGACGAATCCTGTCTAACCGTCACTGCCTCCAAGTGCTTCGGGACTGCACCCAACTACCACCTGTTTGCACGACTCCTTTGAGCCGTGGTAGGGTAGTAATCAAAGTACAGTGGGAACACACTCGAGGCGAAGTGACAGTGTCAAGTCAGCGGACTAAGCTATACTCATGTCACCTGGGAACTGATAACTGACGACAGGCATAATACCAACTAGTCAGTTCCCGACGAGTCCTGTCCAGTGTACTCGTAACCCAACGAGCACCCATATACTATCTCCAGTACGACGTACTGATGGCTGTGGGACAGACCATCTCCCACACTGGGATGAGAAGCGCATACGCTAGTCTACTCCGGAGTATCGATGCCCTGTCTCGATAGTCCTGCGACTAGGGACCTGCATAAGGATGTGCTTATAGATTACCCAGCCCCTACTTGTGTGACTGCCATCGCAACGCTGGTAATCAAGCAAAGATCCTAAAGGCTCCACTAATGTGTATAGGTGATATACTGAAATAAACACAAGTACACATTGAAGTAGAAACAAATCAAGTAGCATACTACTATATTGAGCAAGATTGTTTATACAAGGTGAATATCCCAAGCTTCCATTAAGTAATATACAAACTTGTATGATACAGTAATGGCCTCTAGGGCATATACACTAACAGCTAACACTCATGAAATGATGTGAACACCCTCATCTAAATGGCAAGGGAAGGTGAGGATGATGAAGTAGGATTTTTGCTCTCTTTATTTATCGTTTTCTCACATATTTTCATCACAAATATCAAAGCAAGAAAGCTTGTAAGCAAAGAAGAAGAAGGAAGAAGATGAACAATATGATAGAATTCCTTTTGTGATGAATAATGCAAAGATGATAATGATGAATAATGCAACCATGGTCAACTAAACTCATGTAGAGAATTAACTAGGGTTAGGGTTTGGGTTGGGCTAAAGCATGAGTCATAACAAAATATCTTTATCATGAGAAAAAGAAAATCTTCTAGAATCAACTAGAAGTGTTAACCCTAATCCAAACCCTAATCATGTTTAAACTCCACTAAACATGTTGCATTAGTTATCATATCATGTTACAATATTATATATCACATATATAATATTTATCGTAACACCATAAAATAATACAATTAACATATATCGCGTATATATCAATGTATTATCCGAGTGAGAAAAAGAATCTTTTAGTGAGCTAATATTAGTTAATGTAATTTAATATATCATATATATTATTATACATTAAATTATCGAATCAACACTTGATCCGACAATCCGGCTATATCGCATATAACCGACTAATATTTATCCGTACCGATTCATCGAATCAACACTTGATCCGATGACCCGGTTGATATCAAATATCACGAGAATAGAATACGGTATCTCATATCGTATTATCCTCGGTCCCGCACATATCATATATGTGCCCCTCCTCCGTTTTGCCTGAGTCAAGAAACCTCTGTGTAGGACTCTAAAGAATCGTCAATACGCTGGCAGTAGGTGATGATCATATCAAACACCCACAAGCTGCAAGCGGTCAGCCAAACGTAACAGCTACCCAGGTATTGAGCGCTCAGAAGATCAACAAGCAAGCCTGTACATTCTCCTATGAATCCAAACAGTAACACTCCCGTACAGTCCGGTCTCGTCGTCTGATATGTTGCATATCTCGCCTAGGGGTGGTAAACGTCAGACCCGAGTAGCTCGATAAGTCGTGTCGATTTGAGGTCTATAACAGTTCGAGAAACTACTGATAACACTTACCAGTAAATCTCAGCAACCCTGGCCAGGGATTTCCGGTTATAGCCAATCGAACACAGCACAACATCAACTCCTTATACCGGGAGAGACGAATCCCCTCCTATCGCTCATTGCCTCCATGTGATTCGGGACTGTACCCAAAAGCCACCTTTTTGCACGTCCTCTTGGAGGTGGTATGATGGAAATCAAAGCACAGTGGGAATCACACAAGACTCTATGATGATCTCGGGTCAACAGACTACTCTGTACCAGTGTCACCGGAGAACTGCCATCTGACGTGAGGTATAATACCATCTGGGAGTTCTCAGCGAGTCCGTCCAGTGTACCCAGACTCTACTGAGCACCCGTACACCATCCTTGATGTCAAACACCGATGGATATGGGATCATCCAACGCCCATCATATGGGTCAAGATGCGTATATGCTAGTCTACTCTGGTGTATCGATGCGCTGTCTCAATACACCCTCGACTAGGAACTGTTAGAGGATGTACTCGTCGACTACCGTGGCCCCACTAGTATGATCTCGTCATAGTCCCAGTAGTCGAGTACATATCCTAAGGGCTTTATCAACATGTAACATAGAGACAATAAGAGTACATGTTAAGATAAAGTTCAACCAGATAGCATACTATCATGTCGAGCAAGAAAGTCCTCCCTATATATGTCCAAGCATCCATTGCAATATACATCGTATGTACAGTAATGGCCTCTAGGGCATACATATAACTAACAATCTCCCACTTGCACTAGGGCAATCTGTTGTGGTATCACATACCCAACAATTAGCTGCGGTTGAAGTATCTCATACTCAACTATCCCATAAAAGTCTCTACTGGGAAAAAGGCCTTTGTGAGTGGATCCGCGCTGTTGTCCTCTGTGTTTACTCTCCTAACCTCGATCTCCCTGGAGATCAACCATCTCCATGATCAGGTGATACTGCCTAAGAATTATATCTGGATTTCAGATGGGACGTTATTTCCTTGGCTAAAGCCACAACTCCATTGTCACACAATGGTAGGAACGAAGTTCATCTCATGAACTTATATATATCCAGACTGCCTCTTTGGTAGCATCCTTGGTAACGATGTATCTTGCCTTTAATCGTCTAGTATGTCACGGTATCTAGCTTGGAACTCTTCTAACATACCGTCCCTCCACTGAGAGTATAGACAATGCCTGCGACTGACATTCAGTCGTCCTTATCACCCTGGAACCTTTCCAGTGATTCACCTCAGGATCTGTTGATACCATCTCACTACAACTAGTGAGAATCCTAACATCCAATTAGATATATCTCATATATCCAAAACCCAGGATTTAGGAGGTATCACTTGATCCTATATGGAGAATCCATGTGATAAGCGGAGATTGACCGAGCGTAACATAGGAAACTCCTTCCCTATCCAGAGTATGTCATCCACGTACTCTACGAGGATCATCACCATACTCCCTACTACCTTTTTGTATATACAAGGTTCATCTACCATTTTGATGAAGTCAAACTCTTTGACTACCACATCAAAACAGATGTTCCAACTCCGCGATGCCTGTTTTATCATATAAAACATCTTGCACACGTTTCCGCTGCTCCCACTGTCTACGAAGCCCTCTGGCTGTGTACTTATAGACGTTCTCTTCTAAAACATCATTTAGAAAAGCAGTCATGACACCCAACCACCAGATATCGTAGTCATGGTATGTAGCCGTGGCAAGTAGGATCTGGATGGACTTAAGCATAGCTTTGAAATTCTCAACTCTTCCATGTACACCAAGTAATCCTCTCAAGATATACTCGCTCCTGATGGGGATTTAACCCTTCAGATAAAGCAACCAAAGTCCATACTTTGTTGGTGTATAAGGATTCCATCTCAGATCGCTAAGCATCCAGCCATTCTTACAGAGTCCCACTCCTGATGGCCAGCCCGAAACTAGTTGGGTCATCATCTCATGATGCAATCCTCGCTCCCACTGTCATAGAGAAACCGAAGTATCTCTCAGGTGGGTGAGGAACCCTGCTAGATCGGCGGAGAGGCTGAGGTTCATTGGAAACTATTGAATCCTTTGGTTCTACCAAATCATCAGCTGCAGTTTGTATGGCTGGAACATTTCCAGTTCTACATAACAGACCATGCCTCGAGCTTGTCCGGATTTTGCTTTTAGACATAGGCCGGACAACCCCAAATCTTAACAAACTTAAGATATGGGCTCTTCCCTTTCCTTATCACATATGGAGCGGTAGGCAACTGATTTGATTTGAACCCTTATGCAATTGGTATGCAGCTTCACAAGTGCATAACTCCCAATAGGAAACTCAGTAGTACTCATCATAGAGCACACCATATCAAATAGGGTGCTATTGCTCCGCCCCGATATACCATCGTGCTATGGTGTATACGGAGGAGTAATGCTGAGAGAGAATCTCATTCTCCTTTAGAATAGTCCAGGAATTCCGTGCTCAAGTATTCTCCTCCTTGATCTCATCAAAGGACATAATACTTATACCCGTATTTTGGTTCCCTACTTCTAACTTATATTCTGTGAATATCTCAAAAGATTCGGACTTGTGTTTCAACAGGAACATATGTCTGAATCTTGAGAGATTATCAGAGAATGTAATGAAGTACAAAGAACCGTTCTTGGCATTTGTAGACAGGGGACCTTCATACATCAACATGTATCAATCCCAAGAGTTCAACAACTCTTTCTCTGTTTCCAATAAACAGAGCTGTGGTCATCTTATCTTTGTGACATGACCGGCAAGTTTCACAAGATGTAAATTCAAACTAATTTAAATATGCATCTATATGTAACTTCAGCTAGTCGGTTCGCATTGATATAACCTAGTCTACAATGCCTCAAGAAGGATTCGTTCATTTCTGAACTCTTCCACTCGTATGTGTTCTGTATACTAAGAACTGTAGTTTGATTTAGAACGTCTATGCTTTTAGATAACGTGCCTGAACCGATCAACTCTTGATATAGGATATGTTCAAAACATTATCCAACAATACAAAATTATATCGTTTCTTTACTAATAAAGAAACTGATATGATGTTGTATATCAGGTTCGGTATCTAATAACATTTGTTCAGAATCAATGTATTCTGGTAATACAGGGTGACAGTGACCAACAGACTTGGCTGCAACACTTGCACCGTTTTCTGTCTCATGAAACTTATCACCCGTTCTCAGTTCTCTACCTATCTGTAGCCCATGTAACAGATTACATATGCGGGATCCTGATCCGGTATCACATACCCAGGACGTAAAGGATACTGAGAAACAGTTCTCTGTAATGAACACACCCGAAGATTATGCATCAACATGCACTCTCTTCGTTTGGGTGGCACGGGAAATCTGGTATTCCCTAATTTCCTGCTCTGTCTTATAACAATTATAAGTTGGAGCGGGACCAACGTTCCCCAGCTCAGTATAACAAGCGAGTTCGGTCAATATATCCGTATTATTATCTTGATTAAGGCGTGATATGGTCACTACCTGGAGAGAGAGAGAAGAAATCACTCAGCGTATGCTCTTACAAGATTAGATTGGTTATATAATATATATAATCAGGATGTCTCCCACTGTTTTAGTCAAATCTTCCTTCAAACCCTAAAAGGAAAGACTAGCCGGGATTAATTACACGCTACAAGTTCGCCAATCTTTCAGCCAGGCCAATGTCGGTACTTTGAGGGAGGTCCCCCGTGCTTTCGCACGAACCTAATTAAAGTAAACCTCGTTTTCCCAGAGACGTAACCCCGTTGACACCTTTCTAGACACCTACTTGATCGGCTAATTGTAATGTGTAAAACTCTCCCAGGAGTAACTCTTACTCGCAGCGGGTATCGGGATCCAACTATCTCATAGAAGGTATGCAATCTCATTGCAAATTTCAACACTTGAAATTCCCGATAATTTTTCCCCAAGCGATCTATGACCTTGACTGAGTCAACAAACCATAGACAGCAAGTAAAGTTCAACCCGTCATTTCCCGATCGAATTAAACCCACCCGCACGACCCTTGATTGAGTCAACATGGCCGCACGACTACCCTAATCTAATCGCATCATATGCTTTGCAGATAAGCACTAATCAGCTACCGCACACTACGCCTTGACTGAGTCAACAAACGCAGCATGAATACTAACTATTACTTATCTGAAATGATGGAGGGCTACGACAGGTTTTTAAGAAAACCCTTTGCGTAATGAACTTTATATCGTTGTAGAATCGAGTGATTTTAAATGGAATGTTTTTTAGGCTTTTCTAGTTTTGCTAAAGGGGTCACTCTCGGTGAAGGGATCGTCGGCCCTTTCCTCATCGAATAAGGTGCAGGATATATCATATATACCACTGTGCAAAGCAGAAACTATAGAAGCAATCAAAAGACAAACCGAGAGTTGTAGCATCTGCCAGTTATTGCTAAAGGACTCACTCCCGGTGAAGGGATCTCGGTCCTTTCCTTATCGAATAAGGTGCAGGATATTCTACAAGGAACATCGCGATGCAAAGCAAGAACTAGAGCTACCAGTTTTTTAATTTAAACAAGTTTCTACAACATCTTAGGTTTCTCTTATTTCCTTAATCTCATTAATGAAGTCCCATTTTATTATGCTTCATAAGCATCACATTTGAAACGAAATCTGCAATATAACATATATCTCATATATATAATATAAACATTCGTCACAGGCAGTAATATGATCTCATCACAGAACATTGCAGCAGAAGAAACATATATGAAATATTGGATATACTAGGACGTCCATGTTTTTAATGCGAGCCTGTATAAAACACGGATTCCACGGTCACGATGAATAGCCAAACCCACATCCCTAGACCCCTACGAGAGCGGCAAGCAACACTGCCAATTCTAGGGTTAGGAGACCCGGTCTCGACTCCTCGAGATGGTCTCCCACTGTACCCTAGAACCCGGTTACTTGTGTTCCCCGCCTTGGGTCTACCTAATGCGGAAAAGTAAATAATATACAACTGTGACATCTTCCGCAACCTGGAAGTGCCCCAATAAAAGAATATTACATACAAATGAATTTTACATGAATGAAAAAGAAAAAACTCTCATCTCACATAAAACCCCCGGCTATTCAAAACGCGACGATCCAATACAACATATCACAGCAACACATAATATCTCATATCATCAACGTAAGCAAGTATGCGTATCCCGATTGTCATTGATGTATAGCAACGAAGCCGGCGATACACCACATACTACGCTTATGGTCACAGAAAAGAAAGTGTAAAACTACAACAGTTGGAATCCGCAACCTCTTTAGACATCGCATGCCTAACCAAATGAATTCCTTAGACATCGCATGCCTAATAATTATAAACCCCGCATTTTAGTCTCTTTATCGAAAACTCTTTTCATTGTTAAGCCGGGAATTCAACAAGATTCCCGACGTCCTGATCGAATGCTCGTCGCAAACTTTAGTAGACGGCCGCACCCCCAGATGCCGTCGACGAAGTGCACTAAGGCGGAACACAGCTGCCGCGAGCACCCAAACGGATGCTTTCGGCGACGGGGTTCTCCTACAGTCACTTGGTCGGGGCTAAGAGGTGTAGCTGTCTATTAAGTTTATCCGGCGAGTATCCGCGTACGCTACGTGATTGCGACGGACTTTTGATCACATCAAAATTCCGTGGCAACCGATCATTTGAGACTAAACTGCTATGTTTATAATATTCAAATTAGTTATCTCATAACAACAAGTGGATTCCAAATATTGTATCACAATCCAGATAAATAGACAATGTTAAACTTTCCGATCGAATAATCAAACACCCAAGATTTCCCCAATATATCTCAACACTTGAAATCAGTTTAAAAACATCCATCACATGCCACAGTACCAATGGTCCAGCCGTAGAAGGGTCAAGCCAACGCCTCACATGTGGCACGCCGTACTGCCACAAACCCTAAGGTTCAGAAGCAGTTCAAGACGGTCACATAATCGAGTTAAGGTTTGTTGTCTTCTAGAGGGTCCACCGCGTTACTTGCACGACTTAGAACGTTCTTAAACACGAGGAAAAATCCAACTTTTGAAAAAATTTCCGACTGGGGAAAAAGTGAGTTATTGATATCCGTTCGAACTTTTTAACAGTTTCTAAAATTATCCGGACAAACTAAACAATGTTAAAATATCCGATCGAATCTGCCAGTCCCCAATACAACCCAGAAAACTCAACACTTGAGTGAAAAATAAAAATTCCCAGAAGAATCGGCAAGTACCAACGGTTATAACTGTGCAAAAACTAACTCTTAATCCCCAAGTTCTGCCGTGGAACCGCCGCCAATACCCTAGTTTGGTCGTGGTTCCGCGGCGCTTTGAACGATTCAAAGTGTCGTTTTGCACAGTAATTCCTAAAATACCCTGCTGAATTTTTTGAGCATTTTTAATTTGGAAAAAATCACAGTTTTGAAAAATTTCCAGAACTAGGGTATATCGGGTTTTCCGGGTTCGATCGGACTTTAAACTTCGTCTAGACTTCGCCTAAAGCTCTAGCCTGGCTCTGATACCACTGTAGGGTTGCTAGGCACGCGCACAAGGGTCTATGAGGCATCAACCATACCTGATTAAAAAATTAGCCGTGCCGAACAACCCGAATACGGATCTTTAAACTAGAGATTAGGCGAAAACTAACATGCTAAACACTTTAACATTAAGTGAGAGGGATTACAACCTTTGTAGATCCGGTCCTTCACTTTATATGCTCCGTGTTGTGGTCCCTTCGCTGCGATCATCGGGTTTCAGACTCTCGAGAGGTTCCACGAAGAGAAAGATGCAACCTTTGCTTCCGATCTTCGATACAAAGATGATATACCTTGAAGTTTCGTTAACACAAGCTAACACTCATGAAATGATGTGAACACCCTCATCTAAATGGCAAGGGAAGATGAGGATGATGAAGTAGGATTTTTGCTCTCTTTATTTATCTTTTTCTCACATATTTTCATAACAAATATCAAAGCAAGAAAGCTTTGTAAGCAAAGAAGAAGAAGGAAGAAGATGAACAATATGATAGAATTCCTTTTGTGATGAATAATGCAAAGATGATAATGATGAATAATGCAACCATGGTCAACTAAACTCATGTAGAGAATTAACTAGGGTTAGGGTTTGGGTTGGGTTAAAGCATGAGTCATAACAAAATATCTTTATCATGACAAAAAGAAAAGCTTCTAGAATCAACTAGAAGTGTTAACCCTAATCCAAACCCTAATCATGTTTAAAATCCACTAAACATGTTGCATTAGTTATCATATCATGTTACAATATTATATTTCACATATATAATATTTATCGTAACACCATAAAATAATACAATTAACATATATCGCATATATATCAATGTATTACCCGAGTGAGAAAAAGAATCTTTTAGTGAGCTAATATTAGTTAATGTAATTTAGTATATCATATATATTATTATACATTAAATTATCGAATCAACACTTGATCCGATGACCCGGTTGATATCAAATATCGCGAGAATAGAATACGGTATCTCATATTGTATTATCCTCGGTCCCGCACATATCACATATGTGCCCCTACTCCGTTTTTCCTGAGTCAAGAAACCTCTGTGTAGGACTCTAAAGAATCGTCAATATGCTGGCAGTAGGTGATGATCATATCAAACACCCACAAGCTGCAAGCGGTCAGCCAAACGTAACAGCTACCCAGGTATTGAGCGCTCAGAAGATAACCAAGCAAACCTGTACATTCTCCTGTGAATCCAAACAGTAACACTCCCGTACAGTCCGGTCTCGTCGTCTGATATGTTGCATATCTCGCCTAGGGGTGGTAAACGTCAGACCCCAGTAGCTCGATAAGTCGTGTCGATTTGAGGTCTATAACAGTTCGAGAAACTACTGATAACACTTACCAGTAAATCTCAGCAACCCTGGCCAGGGATTTCCGGTTATAGCCAATCGAACACGGCACAACATCAACTCCCTATACCGGGAGAGACGAATCCCCTCCTATCGCTCATTGCCTCCATGTGATTCGGGACTGTACCCAAAAGCCACCTTTTTGCACGTCCTCTTGGATGTGGTATGATGGAAATCAAAGCACAGTGGGAATCACACAAGACTCTATGATGATCTCGGGTCAACAGACTACTCTGTACTAGTGTCACCGGAGAACTGCCATCTGACGTGAGGTATAATACCATCTGGGAGTTCTCAGCGAGTCCGTCCAGTGCACCCAGTCTCCACTGAGCACCCGTACACCATCCTTAATGTCAAACACCGATGGATATGGGATCATCCATCGCCCATCATATGGGTCAAGATGCGTATACGCTAGTCTACTCTGGTGTATCGATGCCCTGTCTCGATACACCCTCGACTAGGAACAGTTATAGGATGTACTCGTCGACTACCGTGGCCCCACTAGTATGATCTCATCATACTCCCAGTAGTCGAGGACATATCCTAAGGGCTTTATCAACATGTAGCATAGAGACAATAAGAGTACATGTTAGGATAAAGTTCAACCAGATAGCATACTATCATGTCGAGCAAGAAAGTCCTCCCTATATATGTCCAAGCATCCATTGCAATATACATCGTATGTACAGTAATGGCCTCTAGGGCATACATATAACTAACATGTCACATAATCGAGTTAAGGTTTGTTGTCTTCTAGAGGGTCCATCGTGTTACTTGCACTACTTAGAACGTTCTTAAACTACGGAAAAATCCAATACTTGGAAATTTCCCGGCAGGGGAAAAAGTGGGTATTTATATTCGGTCGAACTTTTTAACACGATCTAAAAATTACCCGGACAAACCTCCGGTTGAATCAACGAGTCCCCAATACTAACCTAGAAAACTCAACACTTGAGTGGAATTAAAAAATTCCCAGAAAAAAATGACAAGAAAGGACCTAAGAATAAATATATGAAGTTACAGGGACTAATTCACAATTTTGGCCGCGGAACCGCCGCCAAACCCTTGGTTTGGCCGCGGTTCCGCGGTCAAATTTTTGAGTTAGAGGTCCGTACTTCACAGTAATTCTTAGTTTTTCCTGCTTAATTTTCTGAGCATTTTTAATTCACAAAAAACCACAGTTTGAAAAAATGTACAGAGAAGGGTTTTGATCGGGGTTTCGGGGTTCGATCGGATCTCTAACTTCGTCTACACTTCGCCTAAAGCACTAGCTAGTCTCTGATACCACTGTAGGGTTCCTAGGCACACCCATGAGGTTCTACAACTGATCAACCATGTCCAATTCAAATTTTTTCATGTGCCGAGAAACCCTTAACTAGAGGATAGGCGAAACTACAAGCAAGTTAACAACTTAACTAATAAGTGAAAAGGACTACAACCTTTGTAGAACTGGTCCTCCACCTCTTTAGCTCCGTGATGACGTCCATCCGCTGCGATCAACCGGATCCCGGACTCTAGCGTTGATTTCATCGGAGAAATGATCGGGCTAGGTCATTGACTTCGATGCCGAAGATGATCTACGTCGAGGTAACTCAAACTCAAGCTCCATCTTCACTTGGTCATGAACCTTGTGAAGAAAACACCCTATACAACATGGCAAGTGGTAGAGGATGAAGAAATAGGAAGTGGGTTCACTTTGGATTTGGATTTCTCACTTGATTTCATCACTTGATAATTTTCAAAAAAGGTTTTCTTCACTTGAAGAAGATGAAGAAGAAGAAGAAAGAAAATGAATTATTCTTGAAAATAATAAATCAAGTGAATACTTATCATAATGCAACCATGGGTGAAGTTAACACATGTAGAGAATAAACTAGGGTTTAGGTGTAATGGTTAGGTTAAAGGAAAAAACAAAATGGTTAGAATTTTCAAAGATGCTCAGAAGCTTCATGAAGCTTGAAGCAAAGAAAGAAAGAAATCCACCATTTTGTTTCTTGCCAAAAAAGAATAAATAAATAAAATAAATAAATAAGTTAAAACCCTAACCATTAACCTAAACATGGTTTAAAGCATACACACACCCAAGTTTGCATGTATCATCAAACATGATACAAACTAGTGCACAAACATATATCATATATACAATATGCACAATCTAGTGAGAAAAATAATCTTAAGTGAACAATACTAGTTAATGTTAAGTAATCTCAAGTGTATCAATGTATCGAATCAACACTTGATTCGGTAACCCGGCTATATCTCATATAACCGTCCGATGATACAAATCGCGAGAATAGAATTCAGTATCGCATACTGGTATTATTCTCGGTCCCGCACATATCTCATATGCGCTCCTATTTCGTTTCGCTTGAGCCAGGAAACCTCTGTGTAGGACTCTAAAGACTCGTCAATACGCCGGCAGTAGGTGATGATCATATCAAACACCCACAAGCCGCAAGCGATCTGCTAAACGTAATGGCTACCCGGGTATTGAGCGATCAAAAGATCAACGAGCAAGCCCGCTCACACTCCTGTGAATCCAACCAGTAACACTTACCGTACAGTCCGGTCTGTTCGTCTGATATGTCGCATATCTCTCCTAGGGGTGGTAAACGTCAGACCCCGGTAGCTTGATAAGTCATTCCGATGTAAGGTCCATAACACGCATGAAACTACTGATAACACTTACCAGTAAATCAGTGCAACCCTGGCCAGGGATTTCCAGTTATGGCCAGTCGAGCATAGCGCAACATCAACCCCCAATACCGGGAGAGACGAATCCCCTCCTATCACTCATTGCCTCTATGTGAATCGGGACTGTACCCAAAAACCACCTGTTTGCACGACTCAGTAGAGCCGTGGTAGGGTGGAAATCAAAGCACAGTGGGAGACACACAAGAGTCTATGACGATCTCGGGTCAACAGACTAAGCTGTACTAGTGTCACCAGAGAACTGCCATCTGACGTGAGGTATAATACCATCTGGGAGTTCTCGGCGAGTCCGTTCAGTGTACCGAGTCACCACTGAGTACCCGCATACCATCTCTGATGTCAAACACCAATGGATATGGGATCATCCATCGCCCATCACATGGGTCGAGAAGATATACGCTAGTCTACTCTAGAATATCGATGCCCCGTCTCGATATTCCCACGACTAGGAACATTGAAGGATGTACTCATTGACTACCCAGGCCCCACTAGTATGATCTGCATCATAGTCCTGGAAGTCGAGCACACATCCTAAGGGCTTTATCAACATGTAATAGAGAGACATCAAGTATACATGTTAAGATAAAGAGTAACCAGATAGCGTACTATCATGTCGAGCAAGAAAGTCCTACCTATATATGTCCGAGCATCCACTACAATATACATCTCATGTAAAGTAATGGCCTCTAGGACATACATATAACTAACAAAATCTCGATTACCCTGGCCAGGGATTTCATGTAATTGCTCTCCTAAACATAGCGCGATCTCACCCCTAATACCGGGAGAGACGAATCCCCGACGATCTGCTCACTGCCTCCATGTGGCTCGGGACTGTACCCAAAAATTACCTGTTTGCACGACTCCTTTGAGCCGTGGTAGGGTAGAAATCAAAGCACAGTGGGAACTCACACGAGACAAATGACGACCTCAGGTTGATGAATTAACCTGTACACATGTCACCTGGGAACTGCCATCTGACGATATGTATAATACCAACTTAGCATGTTCCCGGCGAGTCCAGTCCGGTGTACTCATAACTAAATGAGCACCTGTATACATCTTTGGTGAACCAACTGACACCAATGGCTTGTGAGACCGGCCACCGCCCCTCGTCGTGGTCTCGACTGTATACAGTAGTCTACACTGGAGTATCGATGCCCTGTCTCGAAACTCCCACGACTAGGGACACTTTAAGGATGTGCTTATAGACCCCAGCTCCCACATATATGATCTCCATCATACTGCAGGCAGTCAAGCAAGAATCCTATAGGCTCTATCAATATGCAATAGTGAACTAAAGTATGTATTTGATGATAAAGACAAACCAGATAGCATACTATCATCTCGAGTAAGACAGTCATGTCGGTATAGGTCCTCCCTCAATCATTGCAATCACGTGCCTGCGATCGAATAATTGACTTTGAGGGCATCATATACAACAATCTCCTACTTGCACTTAAGGCTAATTATTGCGATGTCGCGTACTCACAGCTTGTGTGATACAGAACATCCAACTCCTCTACTAATCAGTTTCACAAAACTCGTTTGTAAAACTATCGTGTTCGAGAAATAGCCTCAGTGAGTGGATCCGCCCTGATGTTTCTTTCTATGTCTCTCTTAATCTCAAGTTCGTGAAGAAAGCCATCTCCCGAATCGAGTAATAGGTGTCTTAGAATATGTCTGGGTATCTGATGGGACCTAGTTCATAAATGAACTCCAAATCCAAACTTCTTAGACTGTATTGATAACTGAACCTAATAAGTATCGCTCACCATGCCTCCCACAGTATCCTCTTGGACCACCTGTCCATAATACTGTCCCTCGTCAGAGGGAAAACTATAACTCTGACAATCACTCTGTCATCCAGGTCACCTTGGAAACCTGGAATGATAACCGTCTCCTTAAGGAGGCTGCCATTATCAAATCTATAGAACATGCACTTATGTTCTAAAACTGCTTCCTTGTGTTTCTTCAGGATTGGATTAATATAAACTTATCGCATCTAGTGAAAAACGACGTCTCATGTGGTACTTGACATCTCACGATTGACTCAATTTCCTAAGCAAGTGATCTGCCAATCATGCACATCCCTTTCCTCTTTAGTCTGTAAGACACCTTTAGAGAGGGTGACTCCATCACCTGTAGGTACACCACCATGCCTGGAGTCATCTATTCTAAAATACTATTAGAATACTGTCAAAGTACCCACATTGGGAAACTACCCAAATCTAGATCTAAAACCATAGATCTAGTAACCAGAATGTCAGATATTATATCCATATCCTTTGTGGAGAAACAACTGTGTGACGACCACAGTACAACCGATCGTAGTATAGGAATTTTACTTCCTACTCTGTATATGTCATCCAAATACCAGGACATCACACCCTACTACCTTCTTAACAGATCCATCCCCTATTCTGATAAAGTCAAACCCATGACTGTCACATCAAAAATAGATGATCTTATCTCCGCTATATGTGCTCAAGCCTATAAATAGACATAAGCTACTTGCCCACTATGGTTCCACTACTCCCACTCACTACGACAACCCTCTGGCAGAATAATATATACGTACACTTCTAAAGCTAGTTTAGAATGACGCTATACTTATCCTCCAGCCGGGTCTCATAGTCTGGAACAACAGTAGTGTCAAGTCTGGATAAACAAGAACCTCCCTGTCACCGTCCTTGAGGCTACCGGAGTACCTCGTGGGTGTCTGAGGCTACCCACCATATCTGCGGAGTGGCTATTGGAATGTCAAACCTGATTGAATATATAGGTCCTATTAAATTTTCCGTAATCGTTTGCGGTTCTGGAATCACTTCCAGTTCTACCATACTCCCACTATAGTTTTCTGGAAAAAAAATCTATTTTACTAAAACTGTGGCGAGTCTAGAACAATATCACTATTGATCTTCCATATGGTAGAAAGTCAACCCTCGTCAAAGCCAGGGTCAACCCACAAACTGCCATTACAGAAACATGCCTTGAGTTATCCAGAGTCTGGTTTTAAGCATAAGCTGGACAACTCACCGTACCTTAACATCGTTAAGATATGAACCTTTCTATATCCAATATAGAAACTTTGGCACTTATTTAATTGGAACTAGATTCAAATCATGCAACTGTCTCCAATGCAGATCAACTTAATAGAGAAAGGCTAATCAGCATTACTCAACTTAGGAATCCTTCCAATTATGAGTAACCTGAAAAAGAAACTAGTTTCTCAAAACCATTAACTGAAAACCAATCACAAGAATCTACATCTTCGATTTCTTTGAAGAATCTCAATACTCGTGACTCCCGGTTCTCTACTTTATTCCTATACCCACAACTTCTCAAAACTTAGACATTGTATTTCTATGAAACACTTGTCTAAAAACTAGAGAATTCACAAATAAACAGAACAGAGTACGAGGACCAACCCCTTTGTCCTGATGGACACTGGACAACATATAATACACTGTATAAGTCCGCTGAGTTGAATAACTCAAAACCTGCGCATCGTAGGTTGAAAACTGTACTTATGGTTTAACAACTTCTCCGTTGTTTAATGCTCCTTACCCAATCGTCAATTGATATAGGTAAATGTCACGGACATAATTTCAAAAAGTTATATCTCACTTTATAAAAAATAAACATACAGATATATCATTTTGAAATTGGTGCACAACAACGGATATTCAAAACCAAATACATGCCGTCCGGCAAAAACTTAGGCGACTTCCTCAAATATCACCAATTACAACGAATTCCTATATAATGAGGATGATCACCTTTATTCCCAATAACCTACTCCCACTCATCATCTGTAAAACCATACAGATGTGAGAATCATACCTGGTAAATACATACACTGGAGTAAGTATCTAATCGGGAAATCAGTTTTCCATTAACAATGCACTGAAACAAAAAAATGTTTCATAGGGGTATCCTTGTATTCCTTGTAATGCCTCTTCCATAATCCAATTCATGACTTTAATCGTATTTTTCATTGCCATCTCACCAAATCCCTTTATTTTGTCTTTAGTCGTTACCTTCTGTACACCTTTGTTAGGCTAAATGGTTTTCTTCCTTCCCTACCGTTCGGCACCAGCCTATGGTTTGGAAGAACACTATCCAGTAAGCATAATAGGTGTACTCTCGTAATCCTAGGGGTACTCGGTACTTGAGAGAAGGTGATGATAAAATACAACTGAATAATACCTTTTTCTATTTCTCCCGAACTGGGGAAAAAAGTAAAGGTGAAATAGGAGTGGCGATGAAGTACGCGGTTTGATCGTGAATGATAACAGTCGCAATTTACTTTTCCCTCTTTCTAATCCCTTTATTTTGTCTTTAGTTATTACCTTCTGTATACCCTACTTAGGCTAATTGGTTTTCTTCATTCCATACCTTTCAGCACCTGCCTATGGTTTGGAATAAGACTATCCAATAAGCGTAATAGGTGTACCCTCCTAAACCAAGGAGCCCTCGCAACCTGAGAGAAGGTGATAATAAAAGACAACTGAATAATAACTTATTCTATTTCTCCTGAATCTGGATCCATCCTCGAAGAACTCCCTTCGAGTTCGTATATAACCATACGATGGATCTATCGAATGGAAGTGGATGTCCGTAGTAATACGGGGTGTTCTGAGAAATACAAAGGGTAAAAGAAGGAGCGACAATGACTTATGCAACTCGGACAATCCAAAAGCCAGTATTTTAAGAAGGTCCGGTCAACTTGGTCACTGAGTCATAGTCTAGGGTCGGTCAAAGGTCGCTGCCAAAGAGAGAGAGAGAAAAGAAACACTCTGCGTGCACTCTAACCTAGATCAGAATGGTTATCACTTTATCTAATCAGGAAAACTCCCACTGTAGTCTCAAATTCTCCTCCAAACCTGAAAGAAGAATTAGTCGGGATCACCCAAAGAGTAAACCAACTCATCAGTGAGAATCGGGATCCAACTATCATCGCATGATAACTTGAAGGAAGCCACTCAAGTTATCACACTCCAGAAGGTATGCGTAAGTATGGCAAGTTTAAACCAACTCATCAGTGAGAATTGGGATCCAACTATCATCGCATGAGAACTTGATGGAAGCCACTCAAGTTATCACACTCCAGAAGGTATGCGTAAGTATGGCAAATTTCTTGTATGTTTGAAACTCCCGATGTAATTTTAATCCCATGCTCTTATGACGTTGACGTAGGCCAACAAATCATAAGTCACATGTCAAGTTCTACCCGTTGTTGTCTGATTAATTTAGGTCCATCGTATATTCCCTTGACGTAGGCCAACAAGGCTGTACGTCTGTCCTAAACTAACGAATCTATCTATGCCATAAATGAATTGTCACGACCCGAAAGTACGGAACATGACCGGCACTTAAACTACGAACGTCTCGAGACGTACGTAATCTAAGTAAACCGAAAACCCAGAAATCCAAACCAAGAAGAGTAGTAGAGAGTAGGAAAAACCAATTTAAATCAAGTAGTTTTAATAGCATAAGCCGAATTATGCGGGTTTCAAAAAAACATCAAAAATTTACTGAAAATTTCGACAGAGTCTCCTTTGTAAATACCGGCTCCCAAACGGGATACAACATGAATAGTATACGAAATCAATAAAAGGCATCCCCAAGCGGGAGCTAGCTCTTCGTCAATCGACGGTCACAACCACACAAGCAATATAATATACAACGCCAACGGCGAGGATCAAAAACTCAAAAGGGAACTCAAAACCGCCAGAAATATAACGAGCGACTCTAAGGTCGAAAGAATAACAACACTGGTCTCTATCTCAATAGATACATGTTTGGTTGATGGAATTTACTAGATACAACTGAATAATATCATACAAGGTAAATAATGGGGTATGATACAAGTAAACCCACCTACTAGCAAATCACCCGAATGAAACTATGCCCGCAAAGCCGTAAGGAAACCGGTACGGCAAACCTGCAAGAAACTGGGGCACAACGGGGTGAGTTGCCAACTCGTGAATAAAAAATATCTACGCACAGAAATCGCATAAATAACGCAATCCTAGGTCAATGATCATAATATATCCTCAAATATATGTATAACAGGCAGCCTATGACAATGTCTAGGGTAATATCTAACCCGAGTGTAATCACATGTGCCCGTGTCAGTGCCTCAGGTAGCAATATATCATATGAATGAGGTATGAATGCATGAAACAGAATACATGTAAATGAAGAAACTGTTTTCATAAATTAGTGAGATTTCCTTCGTATTTTTAAAACTGAGGTATCATAATGAAATCAGTATCAACAGTGTCTAGCATCGACACAAAACATAAATCTCACTGTCTCGAAATATCAATGTCTCAATCTCAATATCTAGGGCGCCGTCAGTCCAGACCGGCCCCTACCATCCATCTCAAGACCACGACGGTATCCTCCGGATATCCGACGCGTCGGGTAATATCACCGGTAGGTAGTGCTCTCCAGCCAGGCTCAACGTCAACACCACATTCCTCTTGCCACGGGGTACCATACCGGGCCCACCATGTACCCGTGACGGTTCCTCCACTCCTCGACACGGATCTCCAAAACCACAGCAAACTCATGGTGGACGACACTTTACATCACTAGAAAACCGCAACATTTTATATTTTAAAAGATCATAAGTTGTAAATTTTGCGGCTTTCCCCGAAATCCAGAAATATCATAAATCTCAAGAAATCATCACAAGTGCATATGTCAATGATAATGAACTAGGCATGAACAACTGAATAACAGTATGCATGAAGTGGTAGGTAATAACTACAATGTCTAATATGGCATATAAGGAAAATACACTAATATCATGTCAAACTACCAGCTAACAATCTAAGTCAAGCAATTATATTCTCTAAAGTGTACGTGACATGGCAATTACCGATGAAGATGTGAGTGAGCCGGCAAGTCGGTGTACGTGGTACATACGCATCATCAGTAATGGTGCTGGTGTCCTAACAGCATGATATTAATAATGGAATATGCAGCAAAATAAATATGCGAGGCAGAGCGAACAGCAATAATGTGCGGGAGCTGAATACTAGACACAACGATAACTAATCTACAATAATCTAATATAAGTCCTACAAATGGTGCCTTTTGAAATAACACGAATCATGGGGTTTTGAAAATAGGGGCTACGGTGTTTTTATGAAAAGATACGTCGTTTTTGAAATATCCGTAGATTCCCTTGAGCTGTCTTTAAAAATGCCCACGATTCGTTAGTTTTTGAAATAGGTAAGAAGTCTAATCTAATCTAACAACTACACTAAACTATACGACTGAACTAACAAGCTGAACTACAGGTAAGGAAACCGCCTATCATCTGAGTCGATACATATACATACCTGTATATGTATAGTCGGTGATCCCGCCTCAATAATATCATATCCGATACCATATCTATAATCAGGCGTCCCAAGTTAAGAGTGCAGATCAATCATCAATATAGCTCGTACGTAAATCTGTCGTACGGCATCCCAAATCTGGGTACGGGTCAATATCACATTCATCATACTATTCACCTGGTATCCTCTTTATCAAATATCATGATCGGGGTACTGATCTACGTCTAGTACCATACTAATACCGCCTACGTATGCATGGACGTGTGTGAAACACTACGTCAAGGACCCGCTGCAACGTCATGTCATATCTAAGATACGAACCCTGCTATATCACCGATCTCACGGCCTCAAATCGAATCTCATCGACTCAGCTCAATCCCTAGTATCATCCCCAATCCGTATGTTAACACATAGTCCAATACCCATGTGAACACATAACTATAAATAATCCCATGAGTACATATCAATAGGAATGTATGCAAGTATGTATGTGTATGTGTAGTGCAACGCTACCCTAGGGTTCGCAACACTAAAAATAGTCCAACACACCAATATCCATCCTAAGCATCGTTATTAATCCTAAATAACATATAATAAATGTTGGTGTGTATACGCATCCGTATACACCACCACGGACTGCGGGGGTGCTATATGCCATCCACCCGACTTCTCCCCGTAGATATAAATCTACTCACCTGGTCCTCGCTCGCCGGTGCCGACGTCGCCACGCGCTTGCTTGTCGTCTCGAAGTCCACCTGGGGTACCTACATATCATAACGCACCGTATCGCATAAAAACCCAATTCGAAATCGAAACGTCATAAGAAAACCAAATCGGCACGCGTACACGCATAGGTCGAAACCTATCGCCTACGCATGCAAGAATAGTCAAACCAACCCTCGATGTCGATGTACAAACGTCAAACCATCGAGAAAAATCCAATCACACTCATTTGCACAATTACAAGCACTAATTATAATATAAAATAGCTTAAAATTCCCAAAAACCCCAATTTCACTTAAAAGGTCGTTTTTCCGAAAATCTAGCAAGCACAATTCGCCGTTTGTACAAAACATGATGTTTAAATGAATGTAGCGGCCAATATACTTATTAAATATCTTAAATAAGTCATAGAAACAATTTCCGGAATTTAATCTCATTAAATTCCAAAAACCCTAATATTCTAGTTTACAAAATATCCTTTTTACAATTTCATAGCAAAAATGCACAAACTACAATTTAGGTTGTATTTCCCATGAACTAAAGTGTTAAACTACACTTAATAAAGTTAATAATATGATAAAAACCCTAACCATATTTTAATTCTCGATTTAACACAATATTTACAAAAACTAGTTTGCAATTTTAACCAATTTCGACCATTTTATAGCAAAATGCACATACAACAAACTAGTTTGGATTTGCATGATTTAAAGCATTAAACTACATTTTATAATGTTAATAAAGTCATCAAAACCTTAATTAGATTTTAAATCACCCATTTGGAACCAAAAGCTAAAAACTAGTTTGCTTAAATAAAGCTAAATTGGATATTTTAATGTTACAATTAGCACTGAGCAACAAGATTACATTTTGCATGCCCTAAGATACAAAATACATCACATAACCATGCACAATTGATCACCATTCAACTCCAACACAAAACCCCACTTCAATTTCATAAACCCTAATCTTGAATTTGGACTCTAAATTTATAATCTAAACTAAACTTTCATTAACATAATTTGAAGTAAAAACAAACAACTCAAAAAAAAAGAACAAGATTTTTACCTCATAACCATCTTGAAATCAACATGAAACTTGTCTCCAAAATGCAAACTTTTCACCAAGATCCATGCTAGATAGGCTAAGGAAAAATGGGTAGGGCTTGGATTTGGATTTTAGTTTTGATTTTTGATGGAAATGGGTGAATTTTTTGATGGAAAATGAGTGGAGAAGAGGGAGGGAGGGCTGCTGTTGGGGGCTGAGAATTTCGGCCAGAAGTGGGTGAGGGAAGAGAGAGGGAGGTGAGGAAAATGCAAGGGAGGAAAGTCAAGGTCAAGGTAAGGTCAAAGTCTAACTACTTTATCTATTTTCTAATCTTTTCTTTTATTTCTTTTCATTTCTTTTTCCTTTGCAAACCAAGTGGGGAAAAAGTGAGGGCTGCTGAATTTGGCTAAGGGGAGGAGTAAGTGGGGGTGTGTGGGTGTGGGCACGGGTGTGGGGTGATGAAAAATGATAAATACAATACCCCAAACATCCATTTACGATAAAAAAAAAGCCTTTTTCTTCAATAATTTCTAAACCGTTTTGGCAAATGATTTCGTTCCAAAAACCACATGATAAATTTTTATTTAATGTTTTATGATGCACAAAATTTGTTTCAACTCATTCCAATTTGTAATTTTCCCTAATTAAATGTATTAGTGACGGCTTAAAATAATAATAAAATAATATTTTTTTCAGAAAATTTGAAATTTCACCAGCGGCTCAATAAACACCAAATAATAGCAATTACATAGCTAGAATACATATATTTAATTTTTATAATAAGATATTTGTATTTTGACTTTTTACAGAAAACCCCTTTACTTTACCGATTTTTCGAAATTTCACCGAAACGATTTTCAAAACGCTACAATCTTCCCCTCTTAAAGAAATTCGGTCCCCGAATTTAAATTCAAACTCCCCTAAATACTAAAACATCTAAGAAAAACCATCAAGTCGTCGGGGCTCCGAAATTGTAACTACATAAAACAATTCGTAGAGCAGCGCATGCGCTTGAAAAATGAGTATATAACTCAAAACTATACATGTAAATATCGAATCTATATATGTAAGTATCTGAAGGAAATGCATGCCAAATCTCTTTAAGTCGCTGTGCACGCGTATAACACTGCACAGTGGCGGACGTCTATCATAAGGAAATAACTATATACATATATACCTTTGTTTGAAATGTACGTTCCGCCGTTTTGGAAACAATTTAGAAGGGTCTCCTTGTTTTAAACATTTCGTGTCATATCAGACACGTAGGTAAATACTGAGGCTATAGCTCGCTTTTTGGAAATCCCTTCAATAACTATCAATGCATGCCAAATATATTCAGGTACTGTCCTCTGACTAGTCCTGCTAAGTACGAAAACACATAGCAATATCATAAAAACGTACTACTCTATAAGAAATCAATCCCAAAATATGCACATGAATACTACGTGCGTCTGGTGCGCACGGAAATCAAAATCCATGAATTTGCCATACATGCGCACAGAAACAACATCTAAGTGCATCGGGTGTGCACCAAAATCGCATTTCAAAACATGCGCCCAACATGCGCGAAAATCCATATCAGGTGCATCCAGCGTGCACGAAATCATGAAATCCAATATCAAGCACCGAACGTGCGCAAAATCAATCAGGTGCACAAGGTGCACAAAACAAATATCGAGTATCACAATCGAAATCGAAGTCTAGTGCATCTAAGTGCACAAAAGGCGTATCACTGCACTGCAAGCATATATAAACTATACAGAGTGCAGGAACCAAATCGTGTGCGTGCATATGCACAAAATCAACTCAAATGTCTAAAACCGTAAAATCACAAACATGTGAAACTAAAGAACGAAAACGATATCAAGTGCGACACTGTGCAAAGATCGTAAATCCTCAATCATCAAAAATCAAATCATACGAATAAATCACCCAAAACATCGGAATCAATAATGGCGGAATAGTACCGCTCAAGTGCATTCTCTAAGAATCTCGGCCAACTGTCGCGGTCACTAGTGGGACTTCTCGTCGATGATCATGAACTCTGTCCTGCTGGCGTGCGTAACCATGACCACTCCTGGGTCAAGGTCTTCACTGTGAATTACCAATCTTTTGGTCCATCGGCTCATCGGTCCTGTCAGGTGTGCTAACGTGGATGATTCCGTTCTGGCACTTCTCTGGTCATCTCTTGGTCAATCATCGAGACCACTCGTAAGACAGCATATTACTGGCGTTGGCCTCTGGGTCTCTGAATGTACGTGATACATCTGATCCTGGGTGCAAGTATCATTGCAGCAGTGTCCTGAAAGGAATCCTGCTCACGGTCTCTTCCATGTCTTGTCTCTGCCAACTGTCCGGAAGTCATTGTCCTTTCCTATATCTGCATCTTGCTCTGTAACGGTTGCATACCCATCGCGACTCTTTCTGGAAGGTATATCCAGTACTCTGCCTCAGCATGCGCATCGCATCTCTGATCTCGGCGGAGTGGAACGTCATCTCATCTAGATCTGGTACGAACCTCTTACTTCACTTTTCTCTAATGTTGTCTGCTTTGGACTCGTCTCGTCGCGGCTGCATGGACTGAGCTCCAACGACTATCCTCGTATCTGGAGTCTCCCAAGAATGCATCTCACCACCTAGCATCCGAATTAAGTCGAGTCATC
The DNA here is from genome assembly GCA_030015575.1 of Agapanthus africanus. Taxonomy (NCBI): domain Eukaryota; kingdom Viridiplantae; phylum Streptophyta; class Magnoliopsida; order Asparagales; family Amaryllidaceae; genus Agapanthus; species Agapanthus africanus. The sequence goes on along the minus strand of JASDDO010000014.1, from coordinate 465,118,848 downwards.
CGATCGAGTCGTCAAAACCTCATAATCCCCCCAAGAGCTCAACCTCTTGGGCACAGTTTAATAGTATCGAGTACATACCACAGCATCGGTGGTTCAGCCGTAGAAGGGCAAACCCAAGCCTCACTAATGGCGCCGTAGAACTGCCGCAAACCCGAAGGTTCAAAGGATTTCACACGGTCATTAAGTCGAGTTAGGTTTTCATTCTTCTGGAGGGACCATAGAATTGCCTGCATGTCTTTCCGACTACTTAAAACTTGGAATAATAGGTTGCTGACATTCGATCGTCTCTGTCGACTCTCAACGTCTCCGCGTGAAATCGTCTCCAGCTGGAATCAATCTATCTGATGACCTCGCATCGGGGTAGGCGAACGATCCACAAGTCCTAGTCATTCATCCTCGATGACTAGCGACCTTCTATCATCTCTTAGTACAACTCGTTCTGCACTAACGCCATCATCTGGGGCAATATCTCGTCGTTCGCAGCAATAACTAGCTCGCTCATCTGCACGCTGAACAGTGCCTCGACCATCATGAATAAGCAACACACCAACGGTCATCAAAATCTGGCTGGCCTCTGTCAGTGGCTCAATCCTCTAGTGTCGATCAGCACCTCCGAGTAACCTCATAAAGGCGATCCGCCAAACGCTCGTGGCGCGGAAACACAGTAAAAAGACACATCTCTGCAATCGTGTGTCGCCGGAATTTCGCCCTGGTCAGTCCTCGTTCGTGACGAGCTTGTGCTGACCGCAACTCTAGCCGTAGCTCTCTCTGCCGGTAACCGTAGCAGCAAAACCAAACTGGTACCGACGAGGCTAGATCTGGAAGGAATATAATACTGAACAAGGAAATGTACATCCTAAGGCTTCATAAGTGGAGTGGCGTGTCGTAAATATGCCGCGGAACATACCAATGGTACGTCACTCTACTTTAGTCACCTATTCCATCAACCAAGGGTCATCCTACGCTCCGAAGGTAAAACCTAACGCTCTGATACCAACTTTGTCATGACCCGAAAGTACGGAACATGACCAGCACTTAAACTACGAACGTCTCGAGACGTACGTAATCTAAGTAAACCGAAAACCCAGAAATCCAAACCAAGAAGAGTAGTAGAGAGTAGGAAAAACCAATTTAAATCAAGTAGTTTTAATAGCATAAGCCGAATTATGCGGGTTTCAAAAAAACATCAAAAATTTACTGAAAATTTCGGCAGAGTCTCCTTTGTAAATACCGGCTCCCAAACGGGATACAACATGAATAGTATACGAAATCAATAAAAGGAATCCCCAAGCGGGAGCTAGCTCTTCGTCAATCGACGGTCACAGCCACACAAGCAATATAATATACAACGCCAACGGCGAGGATCAAAAACTCAAAAGGGAACTCAAAACCACCAGAAATATAACGAGCGACTCTAAGGTCGAAAGAATAACAACACTGGTCTCTATCTCAATAGATACATGTTTGGTTAATGGAATTTACTAGATACAACTGAATAATATCATACAAGGTAAATAATGGGGGTATGATACAAGTAAACCCACCTACTAGCAAATCACCCGAATGAAACTATGCCCGCAAAAACGTAAGGAAACCGGTACGGCAAACCTGCAAGAAACTGGGGCACAACGGGGTGAGTTGCCAACTCGTGAATAAAAAATATCTACGCACAGAAATCGCATAAATAACGCAATCCTAGGTCAATGATCATAATATATCCTCAAATATATGTATAACAGGCAGCCTATGACAATGTCTAGGGTAATATCTAACCCGAGTGTAATCACATGTGCCCGTGTCAGTGCCTCAGGTAGCAATATATCATATGAATGAGGTATGAATGCATGAAATAGAATACATGTAAATGAAGAAACTGTTTTCATAAATTAGTGAGATTTCCTTCGTATTTTTAAAACTGAGGTATCATAATGAAATCAGTATCAACAGTGTCTAGCAACGACACAAAACATAAATCTCACTGTCTCGAAATATCAATGTCTCAATCTCAATATCTAGGGCGCCGTCAGTCCAGACCGGCCCCTACCATCCATCTCAAGACCACGACGGTATCCTCCGGATATCCGACGCGTCGGGTAATATCACCGGTAGGTAGTGCTCCCCAGCCAGGCTCAACGTCAACACCACATTCCTCTTGCCCTGGGGTACCATACCGGGCCTACCATGTACCCGTGACGGTTCCTCCACTCCTCGACACGGATCTCCAAAACCACAGCAAACTCATGGTGGACGACACTTTACATCACTAGAAAACCGCAACATTTTATATTTTAAAAGATCATAAGTTGTAAATTTTGCGGCTTTCCCCGAAATCCAGAAATATAATAAATCTCAATAAATCATCACAAGTGCATATGTCAAAGATAATGAACTAGGCATGAACAACTGAATAACAGTATGCATGAAGTGGTAGGTAATAACTACAATGTCTAACATGGCATATAAGGGAAATACACTAATATCATGTCAAACTACCAGCTAACAATCTAAGTCAAGCAATTATATTCTCTAAAGTGTACGTGACATGGCAATTACCGATGAAGATGTGAGTGAGCCGGCAAGTAGGTGTACGTGGTACATACGCATCATCGGTAATGGTGCTGGTGTCCTAACAGCATGATATCAATAATGGAATATGCAGCAAAATAAATATGCGAGGCAGAGCGAACAGCAATAATGTGCGGGAGCTGAATACAAGACACAACGATAACTAATCTACAATAATCTAATATAAGCCTACAAATGGTGCCTTTTGAAATAACACGAATCATGGGGTTTTGAAAATAGGGGCTACGGTGTTTTTATGAAAAGATACGTCGTTTTTGAAATATCCGTAGATTCCCTTGAGCTGTCTTTAAAAATGCCCACGATTCGTTAGTTTTTGAAATAGGTAAGAAGTCTAATCTAATCTAACAACTACACTAAACTATACGGCTGAACTAACAAGCTGTACTACAGGTAAGGAAACCGCCTATCATCTGAGTCGATACATATACATACCTGTATATGTATAGTCGGTGATCCCGCCTCAATAATATCATATCCGATACCATATCTATAATCAGGCGTCCCAAGTCAAGAGTGCAGATCAATCATCAATATAGCTCGTACGTAAATCTGTCGTACGGCATCCCAAATCTGGGTACGGGTCAATATCACATTCATCATACTATTCACCTGGTATCCTCTTTATCAAATATCATGATCGGGGTATTGATCTACGTCTAGTACCATACTAATACCGCCTACGTATGCATGGACGTGTGTGAAACACTACGTCAAGGACCCGCTGCAACGTCATGTCGTATCTAAGATACGAACCCTGCTATATCACCGATCTCACGGCCTCAAATCGAATCTCATCGACTCAGCTCAATCCCAAGTATCATCCCCAATCCGTATGTTAACACATAGTCCCATACCCATGTGAACACATAACTATAAAGAATCCCATGAGTACATATCAATAGGAATGTATGCAAGTATGTATGTGTGTATGTGTAGTGCAACACTACCCTAGGGTTCGCAACACTAAAAATAGTCCAACACACCAATATCCGTCCTAAGCATCGTTATTAATCCTAAATAACATATAATAAATGTTGGTGTGTATACGCATCCGTATACACCACCACGGACTGCGGGGGTGCTATACGCCATCCACCCGACTTCTCCCCGTAGATATAAATCTACCCACCTGGTCCTCGCTCGCCGGTGCCGACGTCGCCACGCGCTTGCTTGTCGTCTCGAAGTTCACCTGGGGTACCTACATATCATAACGCACCGTATCGCATAAAAACCCAATTCGAAATCGAAACGTCATAAGAAAACCAAATCGGCACGCGTATCACGCATAGGTCCAAACCTATCGCCTACGCATGCAAGAATAGTCAAACCAACCCTCGATGTCGATGTACAAACGTCAAACCATCGAGAAAAATCCAATCACACTCATTTGCACAATTACAAGCACTAATTATAATATAAAATAGCTTAAAATTCCCAAAAACCCCAATTTCACTTAAAAGGTCGTTTTTCCGAAAATCTAGCAAGCACAATTCGCCGTTTGTACAAAACATGATGTTTAAATGAATGTAGCGGCCAATATACTTATTAAATATCTTAAATAAGTCATAGAAACAATTTCCGGAATTTAATCTCATTAAATTCCAAAAACCCTAATATTATAGTTTACAAAATATCCTTTTTACAATTTCATAGCAAAAATGCACAAACTACAATTTAGGTTGGATTTCCCATGAACTAAAGTGTTAAACTACACTTAATAAAGTTAATAATATGATAAAAACCCTAACCATATTTTAATTCTCGATTTAACACAATATTTACAAAAACTAGTTTGCAATTTTAACCAATTTCGACCATTTTATAGCAAAATGCACATACAACAAACTAGTTTGGATTTGCATGATTTAAAGCATTAAACTACATTTTATAATGTTAATAAAGTCATCAAAACCTTAATTAGATTTTAAATCACCCATTTGGAACCAAAAGCTAAAAACTAGTTTGCTTAAATAAAGCTAAATTGGATATTTTAATGTTACAATTAGCACTAAGCAACAAGATTACATTTTGCATGCCCTAAGATACATAATACATCACATAACCATGCACAATTGATCACCATTCAAATCCAACGCAAAACCCCACTTCAATTTCATAAACCCTAATCTTGAATTTGGACTCTAAATTTATAATCTAAACTAAACCTTCATTAACATAATTTGAAGTAATAACAAACAACTCAAAAAAAAAGAACAAGATTTATACCTCATTGCCATCTTGAGATCAACATGAAACTTGTCTCCAAAATTCAAACTTTTCACCAAGATCCATGCTAGATAGGCTAAGGAAAAATGGGTAGGGCTTGGATTTGAATTTTAGCTTCTATTTTCTAATCTTTTCTTTTATTTCTTTTCATTTCTTTTTCCTTTGCAAACCAAGTGGGGAAAAAGTGAGGGCTTCTGAATTTGGCTAAGGGGAGGAGTAAGTGGGGGTGTGTGGGTGTGGGCACGGGTGTGGGGTGATGAAAAATGATAAATACAATACCCCAAACATCCATTTACGCTAAAAAAAAGCCTTTTTTCTTCAATAATTTCTAAACCGTTTTGGCAAATGATTTCGTTCCAAAAACCACATGATAAATTTTTATTTAATGTTTTATGATGCACAAAATTTGTTTCAACTCATTCCAATTTGTAATTTTCCCTAATTAAATGTATTAGTGACGGCTTAAAATAATAATAAAATAATATTTTTTTCAGAAAATTTGAAATTTCACCAGCGGCTCAATAAACACCAAATAATAGCAATTATATAGCTAGAATATGTATATTTAATTTTTATAATAAGATATTTATATTTTGACTTTTTACAGAACACCCCTTTATTTTACCGATTTTTCGAAATTTCACCGAAACGATTTTCAAAACACTACATGAATACCCCAGCAGCTACCAAACACTATGCCTTGACTTAGGCCAATAAACATAGCTTGAATACTACTGACCATCCATAAGAAATGACGGAGGGTTACGGCTGGTTTTTGGCGAAAAACCTTTAACGTAATGAACTTGATCTCATTGAAGGAACCTGATAACTTTTTATAAAATATAGTGGCGAAAACCTTTGCTAAAGAGGTCACTCCCGGTGAAGGGATCTCGGCTATTTCCTCATGGAATGAGGTGCAGGATATTCCAACTGAATACCGTGATGCAAAGCAACTTGTGATCGACTATACTGAAGTTATTACCCTGACGCAAACTTCTGCCCAAGGGGTCACTCCCGGTAGAGGGATCTCGGCCCTTGCCTCGTCGAATGAGGTGCAGGATATTCATAACCGAATACCACTGTTCATAACAAAAGGAAACGTCTTTGTAATAACTATTTTTAAAATTTGTTCCAACAACATCAAATATAGGTTTGATTTATCCTTGCATTGATAAGAATCAATGCAGTCCCATCAATTAATCACACCAGAAAAGAACGAAAATAAAATGTACGTATATGCCATCCGCATTCGTCACTGGTTCCCGTCGTTACCCGTTAGGTTACTTAACTAACGACAGAGCGGGGACTGGACTAGCGCGGGTGCAAAACATATACAACATCTACTAGTATATATACCAATATATAATAATCGCTCCAGGTATGATAAATGCAACATTACAGAAAAGTAATAAGCATCACAGAACAATACAGATAATCTGGGATCCCAGGGTTTCACAGAGCTGCTACTGAAACCCGACGTTCCCCTCGTCGTGTAGATAGCCTGTGCAATGAAACCTAGACCCCTACGGGTGCGGCAAGTTACCCGCCAAAACCTTAAGCGAGGCGGCCCTCTATAGCAAAGTGAATGGACCACCCAGCACTTCACGGAATCCGATAACTAGAGCACCCCTCCTTGGGTCAACCTGTACCCCCTACGAGTGCGGCGAATAGCCCGCCAATTCTAGATTGAAGCCCCCTCCGTCTCAAAGCCGTGAGATGCGGACCCGTTGCCCTCTAGAACCCGGATATTCGTGCACCCCACCGCGGGGTAATCCTAGTACAGAAAAGAAAATATATACAACGGGTACATCGACCTCAGCCCGGTCGTGTCCCAAAAGAATATTATACAAACAGGCAGTGACGGCATTCCACATATTGGACGCTCGCCCCGCAATACCAAATGTACAAATAAATCCAAACAGCATTACCATTGCACACTGCTATCCACCACGACATATCCGCAACATCACAGCACAACACAGAACATCAACGCGAATGTCACGTTCGCAAATCCGTCTAAAAGGACTATAGCAATTAGATGCAATTTACCGCTCGAATGACATTCACGGTCGGAGATATAATGTAAGTACTGTATACTAACAAGTTTAAAATTTCGATCGACAAAACTTCCCGAAGTGAGCCCCACTTACATCTGCTGTACAGTAACAAAATTTGGGCCCAAAAGAAATATTCCAAAAAACACAATTTACCATGTAGAACACACTGTAGAAATTTGGCTCGCTGTTCTCACAAAAGCGCGGCGGTTCAGCGGCCAAACCGTGGTTTGGGCCGCGGATCCACGGCCGTACTTTGGGATCACATGACCAAATTTCACTAGTTTGCTTAGAATTTCCTGCACAATTTTCTGTGATGCTCAAAATAATTTTTTTGGCCTGATTTAAAATCAACAGAAACTTTGAACAGATAATTGTAGTTTTGCGAAAATCCGTTCAATCGATATTTTAAACGTGTTAGCACAAGTTAGTAAAGCTTAATGGCGAGGCTTTGATACCACTGTAAGTCTACGGTAGCGCCCCGGCCGTCTAACAGACGCCAAATGCGGAACAAAAACTTTTTAGCTGGCGCTATCGCATACTATAACCCGGATCTGCCATTAAAGCTAAACTAACAAACTACAAAGTGGGTAGAAATGTTATACCAAACGATCCGAGTCCTTCAGTCTTCAACCATCATCCCACGCTTTGTTGCGGCTGTTCCGATCTCCTGAATCTCCCGTCTTCTAGTCCAGGTAGCACCACGTCGACGGATCTTTAAACGGGCTCTCGCCTCTGAACCGAGGCAACTCGATCATCAAGTTTGCCAAAAGAGATGAACAAGATTGATGTAGAGAATGAGTAGAACACTTTTCCTCGTTACATCCAAAGCTATGGATGAACGGTTAATGAAGTTCCCTTTTGGATCGGGTGAAAATGAGAAATGAGCAATCTTGATTTTCATGAAGCAAAACCCTAATCTTTTTCCCAAATGAACAACCATCTTTCTTTTGCAATGAGGGGCTGGCCATATGAAGGGAAGGAGGAGGGTGAGTGTAGGAGGAAGAGAGTGACCATATCATTAATGAAGAGAATGAGTCACAATAACATCTTGCTAAAACATTTAATGAATACAATGAATCATTAACCTAGTCATCATCCTTCATTCAATGCACTAATGAGTCACTAGCCACCTCATCATCCTAGTCACCATCTAGAAGCTTTCACACACTCATGACTCACCCTCATGACGAAAAGATAAATCCGTATTAAACCGAATGTTTAACACGGCTGATAGAAAACTGGAAACTGGAAACTTCCAAAAGCGATCCCGAAACGAATCTCAGGATAACCTCGTAACAGTATAAACATACCCGCGTTTATATTACGACCGAATACAAATGCAACCGAGACAAAGATATTATATCTACACAGTATAATACTCGGATCCGGCTTAAACCAAAGCCCACCAGTATTGTTTGCCCGAAATATGACACGTGCGTAAACGCACGTGCATTTTCCGAACCTTGCCATAAAACCATACGGCTTCTACAACGTTTCGCCCGAACTTGGGAAACTGTCTGTAGGGGACTCTAATGACTCATCAACACACTCGTACTGGGTATAACCACTAGCACGTCAGAGGTACTAGCTGTACGTAACGGTTGCCTATATATTGATCGGAAGGGAAGCTGACGATCGAACTCTTCCAAAAAACCTACTGAGTCTGACAGTGACAATATCCGTGCAGTCCGGTCCATTCTTCTATGAGTATCGCATATAGGGCTGTCACGTCCTGAAAATACGGAACAAGACCGGCACTTAGACTACGAACGTCTCGAGGCGTACGTAATCTAAGTAAACCGAAACCCCAGAAAACCAAGCCAAGAAAAGTAGTAGAGTGAAGGAAAACCAATTCAAATCAAGTAGTTTTAAAAGCATAAGCCGAATTATGCGTTTTTTTAAAACATCAAATATTTCTTGAAAATTTCGGCAGAGTCTCCTTTGTAAATCTGGCCCCCAAACGGGATACAACATGAATAGTATACGAAATCAATAAAAAAGCAACCCTAAGCGGGAGCTAGCTCTTCGTCAATCGACGGTCACAACTACACAAGCAATATAATATACAACGCCAACGGCGAGGATCAAAATTCAAAGGAAACTCAAACCACAAGAAAACCACAGAAATAAGACGCGCGACTCTAAGGTCGAAAGAATAACACTACTGGTCTCTATTTCAAAATAAATACATGTTTGGTTGATGGAACTTCTAGATACAACAGAATAATAATATACAAGTTATATAATGGGGGTACGATACAAGTAAACCCACCTACTAGCAAATCACCCGAAGGAAACTATGCCCGCAAGCCGTAATGAAACCTGTACGGCAAACCTGCAAGAAACTGGGGCACAACGGGGGTGAGTTGCCAACTCGTGAATAGAAAAAAAAACATCTACGGAAAGAAATCGCATAAATAACGCAACCTAGGTCAAAGATCATAATATATCCTCAATTATAAATATAACATGCAACCTATAACAAGGCTAGGGTAAATATCTAACCCGAGTGTAATCTCATGTGCCCATGTTTGTGCCTCAGGTAGCAATATATCATATCAATGAGGTATGAATGCATGAAAACAGAATACATGTAAACGAAGAATTGTTTTCATAATTTAGTGAGATTTCCTTTGTATTTTTTAATCGAGGTATCATAATGAAATCAGCATAAAACAGTGCCCAGCATCGACACAAAACAAGTGTCCAAATATCTCGATATCTCTGTATCACAATCTCCGTACCTCAATATCTCAAAATCAATATCTAGGGTGTCTTCAATCCAGATCGGCCCCTACCATCCATCTCAAAACCACGACGGTATCCTCCGGATATCCGACGCGTCGGGTAATATCACCGGTCGGTAGTGCTCCCATGCCGGGCTCAACGTCAACAACACATTCCTCTTGCCCCGGGGTACCGCACCGGGCCCACTATATACCCGAAATGGTTCCTCCACTCCTCGAATCGGGTCTCGAAATCCATCAGCAAACTCATGGTGGACGGCTCATACATCATGGGAAAACCGCACCTTTTGTTTTAAAGAGAGAAAAGGTTTATTTATGTTTTTTGCGGTTTTCCTCCAAATCCAGAAAATCTCATGGAAATCCGAATCCAAAACCTCAATAACACGTAAAATAGTGAATATATGCGTGAGAATCCATGAATGCGGCATAACAATGAATAACAGTATGCATGAAGTAGCAGGTAATAACTACAATGTCTAAACTATTAGCTAACAGGCTATGTCAAGCAATAATATTTTCTAAGGTGTACGTGACATGGCAATTACCGATGAAGATGTGTGTGAGCCGGCAAGTAAGTGTACGTGGTACATACGCATCATCGGTAATGGTGCTGGTGTCCTAACAACATGATATCAATAATGGAGTATGAAACATAATATAAGCATGCTAAGCGAAGCGAACCACAATAATGAGCGGGAGCTGAATACTAGACGCAACTATAATTAATCTGCATTAATCCAATATAAGTCCTACCAATGGTGCCTTTTGAAATAACACGAATCATGGGATTTTGAAAATAGGGCTACGGTGTTTTTATGAAAAGATACGTCCTTTGAAATATCCGTAGGATCTCTTGGGCTGTCTTTTAAAATACCCACGATTGGTTAGTTCTTGAAATAGGTTTGAATCGAAACTAATCTAACAACTAAACTAAACTAAAGGGCTAAGCTAACAAGCTGGACTACAGGTAAGGAAACCGCCTAACATCTGAGTCGATACATATACATAGCTGTATATATATATTAGTCGGTGATCCCGCCTCAATAATACCATATCCGATACCATATCTATAATCAGACATCTCAAGTCAAGAGTGCGGATCAATCATCAATATATAGCTCGTACGTAAATCCGTCGTACGACATCCCCAAATCTGGGTACGGGTCAATATCATACTCATCACACTGTTCATCTGGTATCCTCTTTATCAAGATCATCATCTAGGGTACTGACCTACGTCTAGTACACTACTAATATCACTATTCACATGGAATTGTCATCCAAAGATCCGCTATAACATCAGGACGTATTTCAAGTGCGAATCCTGCCATATCACCGATCACACGGCCTCAACTCAAATCTCATCGACTCATCTCAAACCCAAGTACCATCCGCAAATCCAGTATGTGAACACCTAGTCCCATACCCAGGTGAACACATAAACACATCTCCCCTTATACGCACAGGTAATAACATAGATGTATGCATGTGTGTGCGTTCATGTGTGGGTGTAACAACTACTCTAGGGTTTCGCAACCAACACTAAACTAATCCATGAACACCTAGAATCTACTTTTATCATCAAGTCTCAAATCAACATAATCTATAATCAAAATATATGTGTGTATACGTATTCGTATACATCACCACGAACTGCGGGGGTGCTATACGCCATCCACCCGACTTCTCCCCGTAGATATAAATCTACTCACCTGATCTGACCTCGCCGGTGCCGACGTCGTCACGTGCTTGCTTGTCGTCTCGAAGTCCACAGGGGGTACTTACATATCATAATTCACCGTATCGCATTAAAACCAAATACGAAATCGAAACGGCATACGAAAATCAAATCGGCACGCGTATCACGCATAGGTCAAAACCTATCGCCTACGCATGCATGAGTAGACAAACCAACCCTCGATGTCGTTGTACAAACGTCAAACTATCGAGAAAACCCAAACACACTCATTTGCGCATCCACGAACACTAACTATAATATAAAATAGGTTAAAATTCACCAAAAGCCCAAATTCACCTTAAAAGCTATTTTTCCGAAAATCTAGCAAGCAAAAATTTACCGTTTTAGTACAAAACTTGATGTTTTAACAATTCTAATGGCCATAATACTTATTAAATATCTTAAATAAGTCATAAAAACCATTTTCATAATTTAATCTCATTAAATTTCATTAGCCCTAAAAGTCTAGTTTGCAGATTATCCAATTTCAACAATTTCATAGTAAAAATGCACAAACAACAATTTATCTTGGTTTTGCATGATCTAAAGTGTTAGACTATTACTTAAAATGTTAATAATACCATGAATACCCTAATTATATGTTTATCTCCATTATTTAAATAATTTTCAAAAACCTAGTTTGCTAAAAAAAACTTGATTTGGACAATTTAAATGGAACAATTTACATAATAGCAACTAGATTAGGTTTTCCATGTTCTCACATGCCAAAATACACTTTGTAAACTTAAACAGGTTACAATAACCATATTTGAATTCAAACCCTAACTTATCAATTTTCCAAACTAGCAATTAAACCTAATTAAACACCTAATTAAGTTTATCCAAAACATTAAACCAACCATTAAACACTAGGGTTTGGATTTACCTCAACAAAACATGAATCAAGCATGCAACCTAGCCTCCTAAAGATGCCTCCTTACTCCAAGATCCATTCTATCTTGGCTAATGAAACATGTGTAAAGGTTTGATGAAGAAATTGTGAGGTTTTGTATTAATTTTGGATGGATTTTATGTGATTTTTGAGGTGGAAATGAGTGGGGAAAATGGGGGGAATTGGGGGCTGCTGGAACAGCCGAGCAAGGGGATAGGGCTGATGCCATGTGATGAGTGGAAGAGAGAGAGAGTGTATGTCCAAGTGATGTAAGCCCATACCTCTTTTAACTTTAACCCCTTTTCTTTTTAATTTTTCTTTTCATTCAAACATTGGAGTGAGAGGTGTGTGGGTGAGGGGGCAGCCATGGGCTCGGCCAGAATTGGGTGGGGGTTGTGTGTGTGTGTGAGTGTGGAATTCCAAGTGAAAATAAACCCCAATATCTATTTACACTAAATTCACCGAAAAAAGCCTTTTTCTTCGATATTTTCTAAACCGTTTTGGCAAACGATTTCATTTCAAAAACTACATGATAAAATTTTATTTAATGTTTTATGATGCAAAAAATTTGTTTCAACTCATTCCAATTTGTAATTTTCCCTAATTAAATGTATTAGTGACGGCTTAAAATAATATTAAAATAATTAATTTCGGAAAATTTTTCAGAAAATTTGAAATTTCACCAGTGGCTCAATAAACACCAAATACTAGCAATTACATATCTAGAATATGTATATTTAATTTTATAATAAAGATATTTGCATTTTGACTTTTTACAGAAAACCCCCTTATTTTACCGTTTTTTCGAAATTTCACCGAAACGATTTTCAAAACGTTACTATTTTCTCCCCTTAAAGAAATTCGGTCCCCGAATTTAAATTAAAACTCCCCCCAAATACTAAAACATCTAAGCCAAAACCATCAAGTCGTCGGGGTTCCGAAATCGTAAATACATAAAACAAATCGTAGCGCAGCGCGTGCGCATGAAAAATGAGCATATAACTCAAAATCAAAACTCCGTCAAGCATTCCGCAATCATCGGAGTCATGGTAAAGTCACAAATGTCAAATCCAATACAAAACCAATATGATATAACTCGAAACTATACATGTAAAATATATTCAGGTACTGTCCTCTGACTAGTCCTGCTCAGTACGAAAACACATAGCAATATCATAAAAACGTACTGCTCTATAAGAAAAATCAATCCCAAAATACGCGTATGAATACTACGCGCGTCTTGTGCACACGAAAATCAAAATCCAAATATGTGCCATACATATGCACAGAAACAACATCTAAGTGCATCGAGTGTGCACGAAACATCTGTCGTAGGCAACATGTGTGCCTGACAGCAAAATCAGGTGCATCTAACATGCACGAAAAATCTCGATTTAGTGCATCTGGTGTGCACCAAAATCACACTTCAAAACATGCGCCCAACATGCGCGAAAATCCAAATCAGGTGCATCCATCGTGCACGAAATCATGAAATCCAATATCAAGTGCCGAACATGCGCAAAATCAAATCAGGTGCACAAGGTGCACAAAACAAATATCGAACATCACCATCGAAATCAAAGTCCAATGCATCTAAGTGCACAAAAGGCGTATCCCTGCACTGCAAGCATATATAAACTATACAGAGTGCAGGAACCAAATCGTGTGCGTGCATACGCACAAAATCAACTCAAATGTCTAAAAACGTAAAATCACAAACATGTGAAACCCAAGCACGAAAACGATATCAAGTGCAACACTGTGCAAGGATCGTAAATCCTCAATCATCAAAATCAAATCATGCGAATAAATCACCCAAAACATTGAAATCAATAATGGCGGAATAGTACCGCTCAAGTGCATCCTCTAAGAATCTCGGGCCAACTGTCGCGGTCACTAGTGGGACGTCTCGTCGATGATCATGAACTCTGGCCTGCTGGTGTGCATAACAATGACCACTCCTGGGTCAAGGTCTTTACTGTGAATTACCAATCTCTCGGTCCATCGGCTCATCGGCCTGTCAGGTGTGCTAACGGGGATGATCCCATTCTGGCACTTCTCTGGTCATCTCTCGGTCAATCATCGTGACCACTCGTAAAACAGCATATCACTGGCGTCGGCCTCTTGCTCTCTGAATGTACGTGACACATCTGATCCTGGGTGCAAGTATCATTGCAGCAGTGTCCTGGAAGGAATCCTGCTCACGGTCACTTCCATGTCTCGTCTCCGCCAACTGTCCGGAAGTCATCGTCCTTTCCTATATCTGCATCTTGCTCTGGAACGACTGCATACTCATCGCGACTCCTTCTGGAAGGTAAATCCAAGTACCATGCCTCGGCATGCGCATCGGATCTCTGATGTCGGCGGAGTGGAACGTCATATCATCTAGATCTGGTACGAACATCTTACTTCACTTTTCTCTAATGTCTTCTGCTTTGGACTCGTCTCATCGCGACTGCATGGACTGAGCTCCAACGGCTATCCTCGTATCGGGAGTCTCCCAAGAAATGCATCCCACCACCTAGCATCCGAATTAAGTCGAGCGATCCGATCGAGTCGTCAAAACCTCATAATCCCCCAAGAGCTCAACATCTTGGGCACATTTTAATAGTATCGAGTACATACCACAGCATCGGTGGTCCAGCCGTAGAAAGGCAAACCCAAGCCTCACTAATGGCGCCGTGGAACTGCCGCAAACCCTAAGGTTCAAAGGCTTTCACACGGTCATTAAGTCGAGTTAGGGTTTCATTCTTCTAGAGGGACCATAGAATTGCCTGCATGTATTTCCGACTACTTTAAACTTGGAATAATAGGTTTCTGACATTCGATCGTCTCTGTCGACTCTCAACGTCTCCGCGTGAAGTCGTCTCTTGCTGGAATCAATCTATCTGATGACCTCTCATCGGTTAGGCGAACGAACCACATGTCCTAGTCATTCCTCCTAGGGTGACTAGCGACCTTCTATCATCTCTTAGTACAACTCGTTCTGCACTAATTCCAGCATCTGGGGCAATATCTCGTCGTTCGCAGCAATAACTGGCTCACTCGTCTGCATGCTGAACAGTGCCACGATCATTATGAATAAGCAACACACCAACGGTCATCAAAATCTGGCTGGCCTCTATCATTGGCTCAATCCTCTAGTGTCGATCAGCACATCCGAGTAACCTCATAAAGGCGATCCGCCAAACGCTCGTGGCGCGGAAACACAGTAGAAAGACACATCTCTGCAATCGTGTGTTGCCGTAATTTTGCCCTAGTCAGTCCTCGTTCGTGACGAGCTCGTGCTGACCGCAGCTCTAGCTGTAGCTCTCCCTGCCCGTAATCGTGGCAGCAAAACCATAACTGGTACTGATGACGCTAGATCGGAATGAATATAATACTGAGCAAAGAAATGTACATCCTAAGGCTTCTTAAGTGGAGTAGCGTATCGTAAATATGCCGCGGAACATACCAACGGTACGTCACTCTACTTTAGTCACCTATTCCATCAACCAAGGGTCATCCTACGCTCCGAATGTAAAACCTAACGCTTTGATACCAAGTTTGTCACGTCCCGAAAATACGGAACAAGACCGGCACTTAGACTACGAACGTCTCGAGGCGTACGTAATCTAAGTAAACCGAAACCCCAGAAAACCAAACCAAGAAAAGTAGTAGAGTGAAGGAAAACCAATTCAAATCAAGTAGTTTTAATAGCATAAGCCGAATTATGCGTTTTTTTAAAACATCAAATATTTCTTGAAAATTTCGGCAGAGTCTCCTTTGTAAATACTGGCCCCCAAATGGGATACGATATGAATAGTATACGAAATCAATAAAAAGGCATCCCCAAGCGGGAGCTAGCTCTTCGTCAATCGACGGTCACAACCACACAAGCAATGTAATATACAACGCCAACGGCGAGGATCAAAATTCAAAGGAAACTCAAACCACAAGAAAACTACAGAAATAAGACGCGCGACTCTAAGGTCGAAGGAATAACATCACTGGTCTCTATCTCAAAATAAATACATGTTTGGTTGATGGAACTTCTAGATACAACAGAATAATAATATACAAGTTATATAATGGCGGTACGATACAAGTAAACCCACCTACTAGCAAATCACCCGAAGGAAACTATGCCCGCAAGCCGTAATGAAAGCTGTACAGCAAACTTGCAAGAAACTGGGGCACAACGGGGGTGAGTTGCAAATTCGTGAATAGAAAAAAAACATCTACGGAAAGAAATCGCATAAATAACGCAACCTAGGTCAAAGATAATAATATATCCTCAATTATAAATATAACATGCAACCTATAACAAGGCTAGGGTAAATATCTAACCCGAGTGTAATCTCATGTGTCCATGTCTGTGCCTCAGGTACCAATATATCATATGAATGAGGTATGAATGCATGAAAACAGAATACATGTAAATGAAGAACTGTTTTCATAATTTAGTGAGATTTCCTTTGTATTTTTTAATCGAGGTATCATAATGAAATCAGCATAAAACAGTGCCCAACATCGACACAAAACAAGTGTCCAAATATCTCGATATCTCTGTATCACAATCTCTGTACCTCAATATCTCAAAATCAATATCTAGGGTGCCGTCAATCCAGATCGGCTCCTACCATCCATCTCAAGACCACGACGGTATTCTCCGGATATCCGACGCGTCGGGTAATATCACCGGTCGGTAGTGCTCCCCTGCCGGGCTCAACGTCAACAACACATTCCTCTTGCCCTGGGGTACCGCACCGGGCCCACCATGTACCCGAAACGGTTCCTCCACTCCTCGAATCGGGTCTCGAAATCCATCAGCAAACTCATGGTGGACGGCCCATACATCATGGGAAAACCGCACCTTTTGATTTAAAGAGAGAAAAGGTTTATTTATGTTTTTTGCGGTTTTCCTCCAAATCCAGAAAATCTCATGGAAATCCGAATCCAAAACCTCAATAACACGTAAAATAGTGAATATATGCGTGAGAATCCATGAATGCGGCATAACAATGAATAACAGTATGCATGAAGTAGCAGGTAATAACTACAATGTCTAAACTATTAGCTAACAGACTATGTCAAGCAATAATATTTTCTAAGGTGTACGTGACATGGCAATTACCGATGAAGATATGTGTGAGCCGGCAAGTAAGTGTATGTGGTACATACGCATCATCGGTAATGGTGCTGGTGTCCTAACAACATGATATCAATAATGGAGTATGAAACATAATATAAGCATGCGATGCGAAGCGAACCACAATAATGAGCGGGAGCTGAATACTAGACGCAACTATAACTAATCTGCATTAATCCAATATAAGTCCTACCAATGGTGCCTTTTGAAATAACACGAATCATGGGGTTTTGAAAATAGGGCTACGGTGTTTTTATGAAAAGATACGTCCTTTGAAATATCCGTAGGATCCCTTGGGCTGTCTTTTAAAATACCCACGATTCGTTAGTTCTTGAAATAGGTTTGAATCGAATCTAATCTAACAACTAAACTAAACTAAAGGGCTAAGCTAACAAGCTGGACTACAGGTAAGGAAACCGCCTAACATCTGAGTCGATACATATACATACCTGTATATATATATTAGTCGGTGATCCCGCCTCAATAAAACCATATCCGATACCATATCTATAATCAGACATCTCAAGTCAAGAGTGCGGATCAATCATCAATATATAGCTCGTATGTAAATCCGTCGTACGGCATCCCCAAATCTGGGTACGGGTCAATATCATACTCATCACACTGTTCATCTGGTATCCTCTTTATCAAGATCATCATCTAGGGTACTGACCTACTTCTAGTACACTACTAATATCACTATTCACATGGAATTGTCATCCAAAGATCCGCTATAACATCAGGACGTATTTCAAGTGTGAATCCTGCCATATCACCGATCACACGGCCTCAACTCAAATCTCATCGACTCATCTCAAACCCAAGTACCATCCGCAAATCCAGTATGTGAACACCTAGTCCCATACCCATGTGAACACATAAACACATCTCCCCTTATACGCACAGGTAATAACATAAATGTATGCATGTGTGTGCGTGCATGTGTGGGTGTAACAACTACTTTAGGGTTTCGCAACCAACACTAAACTAATCCATGAACACCTAGAATCTACCTTTATCATCAAGTCTCAAATCAACATAATCTATAATCAAAATATATGTGTGTATACGTATTCGTATACATCACCACGAACTGCGGGGGTGCTATACGCCATCCACCCGACTTCTCCCCGTAGATATAAATCTACTCACCTGATCTGAGCTCGCCGGTGCCGACGTCGTCACATGCTTGCTTGTCGTCTCGAAGTCCACAGGGGGTACCTACATATCATAACGCACCGTATCGCATTAAAACCAAATACGAAATCGAAACGGCATACGAAAATCCAATCGGCACGCGTATCACGCATAGGTCAAAACCTATCGCCTACGCATGCAAGAGTAGCCAAACCAACCCTCGATGTCGATGTACAAACGTCAAACCATCGAGAAAACCCAAACACACTCATTTGCGCATCCATGAACACTAACTATAATATAAAATAGGTTAAAATTCACCAAAAGCCTAAATTCACCTTAAAAGCCATTTTTCCGAAAATCTAGCAAGCAAAAATTTACCGTTTTAGTACAAAACTTGATGTTTTAACAATTCTAATGGCCATAATACATATTAAATATCTTAAATAAGTCATAAAAACCATTTTCATAATTTAATCTCATTAAATTTCATTAGCCCCAAAAGTCTAGTTTGCAGATTATCCAATTTCAACAATTTCATAGTAAAAATGCACAAACAACAATTTATCTTGGTTTTGCATGATCTAAAGTGTTAGACTATTACTTAAAATGTTAATAATGCCATGAATACCCTAATTATATTTTTATCTCCATTATTTAAATAATTTTCAAAAACCTAGTTTGCTAAAAAAAACTTGATTTGGACAATTTAAATGGAACAATTTACATAATAGCAACTAGATTAGGTTTTCCATGTTCTCACATGCCAAAATACACTTTGTAAACTTAAACAAGTGACAATAACCATATTTGAATTCAAACCCTAACTTATCAATTTTCCAAACTAGCAATTAAACCTAATTAAACACCTAATTAAGTTTATCCAAAACATTAAACCAACCATTAAACAGTAGGGTTTGGATTTACCTCAACAAAACATGAATCAAGCAATTCAACCTAGCCTCCTAAAGATGCCTCCTTGCTCCAAGATCCATTCTATCTTGGCTAATGAAACATGTGTAAAGGTTTGATGAAGAAATTGTGAGGTTTTGTGTTAATTTTTGATGGATTTTATGTGATTTTTGAGGTGGAAATGAGTGGGGAAAATGGGGGGAATTGGGGGCTGCTGGAACAGCCGAGCAAGGGGATAGGGCTGATGCCATGTGATGAGTGGAAGAGAGAGAGAGTGTATGTCCAAGTGATGTAAGCCCATACCTCTTTTAACTTTAACCCTTTTTCTTTTTAATTTTTCTTTTCATTCAAACATTGGAGTGAGAGGTGTGGCTCCATCCCCTTGCTCGGCTTACATCACATGGCATCACTTGGACATACACTTGGACATACACTCTCTCACCCCTAATACCCGGAGAGACGAATCCCCGACGATCTGCTCACTGCCTCCATGTGGCTCGGGACTGTACCCAAAAAATACCCGTTTGCACGACTCCTTTGAGCCGTGGTAGGGTAGAAATCAAAGCACAGTAGGAACTCACACGAGACAAATGATGACCTCAGGTCGATGAATTAACCTGTATACATGTCACCTGGGAACTGCCATCTGACGATATGTATAATACCAACTTAGCATGTTCCCGGCGATTCCAGTCCGGTGTACTCATAACTCAATGAGCACCTGTATACATCTTAGGTGAACCAACTGACACCAATGGCTTGTGAGACCGGCCACCGCCCATCGTCGGGGTCTCGACTGTATACACTAGTCTACACTGGAGTATCGATGCCCTGTCTCGAAACTCACACGACTAGGGACACTTTAAGGATGTGCTTATAGACCCCAGCTCCCACATATATGATCGCCATCATACTGCGGGCAGTCAAGCAAGAATCCTATAGGCTCTTTCTATATGCAATAGTGAACTAAAGTATGTATTAGATGATAAAGACAAACCAGATAGCATACTATCATCTCGAGTAAGACAGTCATGTCGGTATAGGTCCTCCCTCAATCATTGCAATCACGTGCCTGCGATCGAATAAGTGACTTTGAGGGCATCATATCCAACAGAAAGGAATCAACAGATCCCGAAATGGATACATGATCATAAGGAGGAACGGAATCAATGAGAGTATGATCATGGAAACAAATAGAATCAAGGATCTCAAATAGATGTATGATCAACAGAACGAAGAGAATCATAGATCTCAAAATATGTACATCCTAAGGTTACTTAAGTGGAGTATTGTATCGTAAATATGCAGCAGAACATACGTACGGTACGTCACTCTACTCAAGCTACCTACTACATCAATATGGGTCAACCTAAGAAACGAATGTTTGGGTCTAATACCCCGCTGTTCAAGTCTAAGTTCCGTATGGTCAAGCCTACGATCCGAATTAAATTACGCCCCAGACTCCACATAGTCAAACCTAGACTCGAACCAAGGTTATACCTAGCGCTCTGATACAAACTTTGTCACGACCTGAAATTTAGCTCATGACCGGCACTTAAATCACGCAGCGTCTAAAGGTGTAACGTAATTCAAGTAAGCCGAAACCCAGAAATCTAAACCTTTTTAAAGAAAATAAAGAGGTGAAGTTTTGAAATATAGGTATAATGAAATCAAATGTTTTCTTAATGCATAAATAGTGGAACATGAAAAATGCAAGTGAAATTTATTAGTTGAAAAACATGTTTCGTCTTTTAAAATTTTTGGGCAGCACCTCCTTTATATATTTTGATCCAAAACCAAAAATACATGATAATATAAAAGGCATCCCTAAGCGGGAGCTAGCTCTTCGCCAATCGGCGGATTCACAACCACACAAGTCATAAAACAAGTATACGACGACCAACGGCGAAGATCAACACAAAAGATAATGAATAAAGAAAGACATCAACCCAATAAGCAAACATAAAACCCATCGTTCAAGTCTCTCAACTACAAGTCTTGCTAAGCTTTACAACTTATATAATTACTAGTTTCTGATTTGATGGAGTTAACTAGATACAACAGGAATAATAATACAAGAGTGGTACGATCCAACATGTACCACCTACCAAAGCAATCACCTGAAAGCAACTGTGTGCCAGCGGTGCCGCTACTGATCCTTGCGGTCAACCAGCAAGAACTGTGGCACAACGGGGGTGAGTTGCCAACTCGTGAGTAGAAAAACATCATCAGGTAGAAATCGAATAAACTGACGATTTCCTAGGTCAACTATATCATAAGGGTAATACTATGATTTCTAGGGTGACCATATCTGTACATGTGCCAACAATGTAATCAATGCCTATATGCAGGTGGATATCATCCAACCATATCATCAATGTATGTATGCATATGGATCTCATCCACGTGTCAACCAATGACACAACAACATCATGCATGTAAATATCATGAAAATATATGCATGTAAATATGAGGATATAAATCGACGTGTGTCCATCAATGACACATCAAAATCATGGAACCTGAGTGTCCAACATCGACACTCGAAACATCATGAAATCCGTGTCCAGCATCGACACGTAAATTCTCATATATCTCAGGCGCTGCATCCTCAGATCGGCTCTCAGGCGCCGCCTACTCTGGTCGGCCCTCATATCCATCTCACTACTTCGGTCGGTATCTTTCGGATAACCGCCGAGTCCAAATACTGTCACCGGTAGGTACTACTCCCTCTGTCAGGCTCATCGTCTCCACCACGAAAATCACTTCTTGCCCTGGGAACCATACCGGGTCCACCATGTACCCGCAGACGGTGCCTCCCGCTCCTCGAATCGGGTTTCACATGCCAATCTCAGAACCGAGAAAACACACGGTGGACACACAGAAATATCATATCAAAAGAAACCAGGTTTTTTTTTAAAACAATATATACTTTCCTTTGAAATAACCACGGTTCTCAAATCCAGAAATCTCAAGACCTATAATCGTAAAACATGATGTATGCGACATATAATAGAATGTAAGCATATCCGTATATCATGCAACATGGAACAGTGATGTGAGAATGGGCATATCCTCATATTATGAGCATAGCAATATAATAGCATGATGTAGCAATTCTACTGTGTAAGTGACATAGTAATTATCGATGATGAAGTGTGTGAGCCGGCCAATCTGTGTAAGTGTAACATACACATCATTGATAATGGTGTAGGTGTACTAGCACAGGTATATGGAATGCAATGAGAATGACATGAACATAGCATAAGTAAATCGTCAGCTAAATGCTATAAGGTATACGTATCTAACATAACCGAGCCGGTGAATCTATCAATCGGCATCCAGCCTCATGATATCACATACGGTATAATCCATCGTACGGCATCCTCTAGTCAATGGTGTCTACGGTAAATCATCGTATGGCGGCATTAAACAATTTAGGATCCTATCAACCTATATGACAATGAGGGTACGGACCTAATGTCACGTACGACCTATCATTCATGATTCACCATATTATATATACCTATATACCTATATCCCAGGTCACATCCATAACAATCTCATATCAGGAGACCATCAAATGTATCAATCATCTCAATCGACTCGCATCCGTATACCGACATATCAATCACATCATCATATCACCTCGTATATTCTTTTCATCACATTAAGTCATCTTACATACACATTCTAGCTTATTAATCTCATATCTAATCTCATACAACTACATATCTATATATATCGTGATTCACATTCACTATAACTCAATTCGAGACATCATTCTATCCTATCATGTCACACTAAACCCTAACTGTAACCTTAGTGGTAGTGTTTTTGTCTCATACTAATCCTTTAACCATATCCCTAAGTTTCTAACATGGTTTCTCTAACCATATCCTATATATCGGTTTCCATCAAGTTGCGGGGGTGCTATACGCCATCCACCAGACTTCCCCCGTAGATATAAATCTACTCACCTTGATCCTTGTTTGCCGAAGTCTATGACGCCATACTCCGTTGCCTCGGAATCCACGTGAAAGTACCTAAAATAAATACACAATCGTAATCGCTATTAACATCAAGTCCGGAAAACCAATACGGCACACGGTGCGCGCATAGGTTAGAACCTATAGCCCACGCATGCAAAACAATCAAACAACCCTTATTGTTGACGTGCAAACGTCCATCAACCAAATACAAATCTAATACTAAAACGAAGAAATCCAAAATCGGAAAACAGAACCTGACACCAATGCAGCAACTCAGGAATTCACTCCCAGATTTTTAGTCAGGTGAAAAGAGCCAAAACAAACAATGCAGTGGGGTAGTATATGAAGTGTGTGAGCTACTGGACCAATTCCAGCACCAAACACCCCCAAGGGGCTGACCACAATGCCCGCAAATCCGGCGAGCTCGGCCTAATAGGAACCGTTGGGGTTCGTCTTCTCAGGGTGGTCTCCTATAGCTCTAACTAGGTCTCTGGAGTTGTTTGTTTTTCTTGTAAACGTTCCAGGTCATCCCAGATTCCGTGTAAGCACGCTAAATGTCACAAAACCGACACGGAACAATTCCTAAGTTTGCGTATCGGGTTCTAATCTCATACCAAGGTCTTGAAATCAATCCCTAAGGTCTTAAAACACTCACTACACCTCTACTTGTCCCTCAACAGCAACTTGGGAAAATTCAAGATCATAATCCACACTTGTATGACTCTAAACTAAGCTAGGAAGCTACTAAACTTAAAAACTAAACTAGGGTAGTGAGTGTTTTAAGACCTTAGGGATTGATTTCTCACTTGTTGTTTCACAATTATTGGTATATATTTATACCTTTTTACGAAAACCCCAATTTCGCAAATCGGGTAGTTTTTCGCGAAATATATTATTTTAATATTAAATTCCAAAAATAATATTTTATATTTTATGAAATGTTACAATTGACTTAGAGACGAGTTGTGAGGATCGATATTGTATATTTTGTGACTTTGGGTGTCGTGCTCATGTGAGCCGGCCTTTATTATGTAGTTTACCTCTTTATGTTGTTTTTCAATTATATTGTCTATTTCTTCGCAACGGCGTCGTATATATACTTGTGGTGGTTGTTTCCGCCTTTGGGCGTGATTTTCTCCCGTTTGGGGATGCTTTATTTATACTCTATGTTTTTACCCGTTTTGGGGCTAGTTTTTACAAAGGAGGTGTTGCCGAAATTTTTAAGAAAATAAACTTAAGTTTAAAGATTTTTACTTGAGATTTCCTAATATTTTTAACAATGTTTTTATCGCTTACTTCTTTTGATGGTTTAGATTTCTGGGTTTTCGGCTTAATTAAATTGCGTTACGCCTGTTGACGTCACGTGGTTTAAGTGCCGGTCTCGTGCCTAAATTTGGGTCGTGACACTAGGTTTGACTATGCGGAGTCTAGGGAGTATATTTTGGAACTTAGGCTTTACCTTACGGAACTTAGACTTGACTAAGAGGGTATTAGACCCAAACTTTCATTACGTAGGTTGACCTTGGTTGATGGAGTAGGTGACCTAAGTAAAGTAACGTATCGTGCGTATGTTCTGCGGCATACTTGTAGGGTTCCGAGGCACACTCAAGAGGCTCCACAAGGCATCAACCATGCCAAACAAAAATTTTCCGGTGGCGAGAAACCCTAAACTAGATCGTTAACTAGAGATTAGGCGAAAGAACATGCAAGCAAACGACTTTGCTACTAAGTGAAAAAGGACTACAACCTTTGTAGATCCGCTCCATTATTTCTTTAGCTCCGTGTTGACGTCCCTCCGCTGCGATCATCGGAATCCCGGACCCTTGCGTCGATTTCATCGGAGAAATGGGCGGGCTAGGTCGTTGACTTCAATGCCGAAGATGATCTACGCCGAGGCGACTCAAACTCTAGCTCCACCTTCACTGGGTCATGAAACTTGTGAAGATAACACACTCTACTAAATGGCAAGTGGTAGAGGATGAAGAAATAGGAAGTGGGTTCACTTTGGATTTGGATTTCTCACTTGGATTCATCACTTGATAATTTTCAAGAATGGTTTCTTCACTTGAAGAAGAAGATGAAGAAGAAGAAAGAATATCAATCTATTACTTGAAAATAAAAATCAAGTGAATACTTATCATAATGCAACCATGGGTGAAGCTAACACATGTAGAGAATAAACTAGGGTTTAGGTTTAATGGTTAGGTTAAGGAAAGAAACAAAATGGTAGACTTATTCAAAGCTTCATGAAGCTTCAAGAATAAAACAAAGTTAGCCACCATTTTATTCTTGCCAAAAAAGAATAAAGAAAATGAATAGGTAAATCAAACCCTAACCATTAACCTAATCATAGTTTAAAGCATACTCACACCCAAGTTTGCATGTATCATCAAACATGATACAAACAAGTGCACAAAAAATATATCATATATACAATGTGCACAATCTAGTGAGAAAATAATCTTAAGTGAACCAATACTAGTTAATGTAAAGTAATATATCAAATATATAATTATACATTAAATCATTAAATCAACACTTGATTTAATGATCCGGCTAATATCAAGTGTATCAGTGTATCAATCAACAGTTGATTCGGTAACCCGGCTTTATCACATATAACCGACCGATGATACAAATCGAGAGAATAGAATACAGTATCACATACTGGTATTATTCTCGGTCCCGCACATATCTCATATGCACTCCTATTTCGTTTCACTTGAGCCAGGAAACCCCTGTGTAGGACTCTAAAGACTCGTCAATACGCCGACAGCAGGTGATGATCATATCAAACACCCACAAGCCGCAAGCGGTCTGCTAAACGTAACGGCCACCCGAGTATTGAGCGATCAGAAGATCAACGAGCAAGCCCGCTCACACTCCAGTGAATCCAACCAGTGACACTACCGTACAGTCCGGTCTGTTTGTCTGATATGTCGCATATTTTGTCTAGGGGTGGTAAACGTCAGACCCCAATAACTCGATAAGTCGTGTCGATATGAGGCTCATAACGGGTCGAGAAACTACTGGTAACACTTATCAGTAAATCCCTAAAGCAGCCTTGGCCAAGGCCTTCCTGTTATAGCCAATCGAGCACTGCGCAACATCAACTCCCTACACCGGGAGAGACGAAACCCCTCCTATCGCTCATTGCCTCCATGTGATTCGGAACTGTACCCAAAAGCCACCTTTTTGCACGCCCTCTTGGACGTGGTATGATGGAAATCAAAGCACGGTGGGAATCACACAAGACTCTATGACGATCTCGGGTCTACAGACTAACCTGTACCAGTGTCACCAGAGAACTGCCATCTGACGTAAGGTATAATACCATCTGGGAGTTCTCGGCGAGTCCGTCCAGTGTACCCAGTCTCCACTGAGCACCCGTATATCATCTCTGATTTCAAACACCAATGGATATGGGATCATCCATCGCCCATCTGTATGGGTCGAGAAGATATACGCTAGTCTACTCTGGTATATCGATGCCCTGTCTCGATACACCCACGACTAGAGACCTTGAAGGATGTACTTATGGACTACCATGTCCCCACTAGTATGATCCGCATCATAGTCCAGGTAGTCAAGTACACATCCTAAGGGCTTTACCAACATGTAACAGAGAGACAATCAGTGTACATATTAAGGTAAAGAGTAACCAGATAGCATACTATCATATCGAGCAAGAAAGTCATCCCTATATATGTCCAAGCATCCACTTCAATATACATCATATGTATAGTAATGGCCTCTAGGACATACATATAACTAACAATCTCCCACTTGCACTAGGGCTATCTAATAGCAGTGGTTGTAGTATCTCATACTCAACCATCCCATAAAAGTCTTTCTCTGGGAAAAGGCCTTTCGTGAGTGGATCTTCCGTGTTGTCCTCTGAGTCTACTCTCCTAACCTCGATCCTCTAGAGATCAACCATTTCCATGATCAGGTGACACTGCCTAAGAATATGTCTGGATCACTGATGGGACGGGCGTTCCTAGGTGTAAGCCACAACTCCATTGTCACACAATGGTAGGAACGAAGTTCATCTCATGAACTAATATACACCCAGACTTCCTCTTTGGTAGCATCTTTGGTAGCGATGTATCCAGCTTTTATCGTCTAGTATGCCTCGGTATCTAGCTTGGAACTCTTCAAACATACCGTCCCTCCACTGCGGGTAAAGACAATGCATACGACTGACATTCAGTCATCCTTATCACCCTGGAACCTTTCCATTGATTCTTCCCAGGATCAATTGATACCATCTCACTACAACTAGTGAGTATCCTAACATCCAATTAGATCTATCTCATAGATCCAAAACCAAGGATTTATTAGGTATCTCTTTGATCCTATATGGAGAATCATTGTGATAAGCGGAGATTGACCGAGCGTAGCATAGGAAAATTCTTCCCTATCAAGAGTATGTCATCCACGTACTCTACGAGGATCACCACCATACTCCCAACTACCTTTTTGTATATACAAGGTTCATCTACCATTTTGATGAAGTCAAACTCTTTGACTACCACATCAAAACAGACGTTCCAATTCCGCAATGCCTGCTTTATCATATAAAACATCTTGCACACGTTTCCGCTGCTCCCAGTGTTTACGAAGCCCTCTGGCTGTGTACTTATAGACGCTTTTTTCTAAATCATCATTTAGAAAAGCAGTCAAGACACCTAACCGCCAGATATCGTAGTCATGGTATGTAGCCGTAGCAAGTGGGATCTAGATGGACTTAAGCATAGCTACTTAGAAAATGTTTCATTATAATCCATACCTGGTCAATGATGCAAACTTTTAACAAGTCTAGCTTTGAAAGTCTTAACTTTTCCATGTACACCAAGTAATTTTCTCAAGATATACTTGCTCCTGATGGGGATTTAACCCTTCAGATAAAGCAACTAATGTCCATACTTTGTTGGTGTATAAGGATTCCATCTCAGATCGATAAGCATCCGGCCATTCTTACAGAGTCCTTCTCATGATAGCCAGCCCGAAACTAGTTGGGTCATCATCTCATGATGCAATCCTTGCTCCCACTGTCATAGAGAAACCGAAGTACCTCTCAGGTCGGTGAGGAACCCGACTAGATCGGCGGAGAGGCTGAGATTCGTTGGTTTCTATTGAATCCTTTGGTTCTACCAAATCATCAGCTGCAGTTTGTATAGCTGGAACTTTTTCCAGTTCTACCTCATTACCAATAATTTCTTCACAAGAAATTCCCTTTCACAAAGGTGGCATGCTGAGAAACAAAACATTTTTGTTCCTCGATTAGGTAGAAGATATTCCCTTGCGTATGCTTGGGATATCCAACAAACTTCTACAGAGTTGACTTTGCCTCGAGCTTGTCCGGATTTTTGCTTTTAGACATAGCCCGGACAACCCCAAATCTTAATAAACTTAAGATATGTGCTCTTCCCTTTCCATATCTCATACGAAATGGTAGGCATCTGATTTGATCGGAACCCTATTCAATAGATATGCAACTTCATAAGTGCATAACTCCCAGAAGGAAATAAGAAACTCAGTAGTACTCATCATAGAGCACACCATATCACATAGGGTGTTATTGCTCCGCCCCGATATACCATCGTGCTATGGTGTATACGGAGGAGTAATGCTGAGAGAGAATCTCATTCTCCTTTAGAATAATCCAGGAATTCCGTGCTCAAGTATTCTCCTCCTCGATCACATCAAAGGACATAATACTTATACCCGTATTTTGGTTCTCTACTTCTAACTTATATTCTATGAATATCTCAAAAGGTTCGGACTTGTATTTCAACAGGAACATATGTCTGAATCTTGAGAGATTATCAGAGAATGTAATGAAGTACATAGAACCGGTCTTGGCATGTGTAGACAGGGGACCTTCATACATCAGCATGTATCAATCCCAAGAGTTTACTAACTCTTTCTCTGTTTCCAATAAGCAGAGCTATGGTCATCTTATCTCTGTGACATGACTGGCAAGTTTCACAAGATGTA
Organism: Agapanthus africanus; assembly: GCA_030015575.1. NCBI lineage: Eukaryota > Viridiplantae > Streptophyta > Magnoliopsida > Asparagales > Amaryllidaceae > Agapanthus > Agapanthus africanus. The sequence goes on along the minus strand of JASDDO010000014.1, from coordinate 465,089,427 downwards.
AATTCAAAATAATTTAAATATGCATCTAAATGTAACTTAACTTAGTCGGGTCGCATTGATATGACCTAGTCTACAAAACCTCAAGAAGAATTTGTTCATTTCTGAACTCTTGCTCTTGTGTGTGTTCTATATACTAAGAACTGTTGTTTGATTTAGAACGTTAATGCTTTTAGATAACGTGCCTGAACCGATCAACTATTGATATAGGAAATGTTCAAAACATTATCCAACAATACAAAATTGTATCCTTCTTTATGAATAAAGAGATTGATATGATTTTGTATATCAGGTTCGGTATCTAATATCATTTTTTCAGAATCAATGTATTTTGGTAATACAGGGTGACAGTGACCAACAGACTTGGCTGCAACATTTGCACCGTTTTCTGCCTCATGAAACTTATCACCCATTCTCAGTTCTCTACCTGTCTGAAGCCCATGTAATATATTACATATGTGGGATCCTGATCCGGTATCATATACCCAGGACGTAAAGGGCATTTGATAAACAGTTCTCTGTAATGAACACACCCGAAGATGATGCATCGGTATGCACTTTCTTCGTTTGGGCGGCACGGGAATTCTGGTAATCCCCAATTTCCTGCTCTGTCTTATAACAATTATAAGTTGGAGCGGGACCAACGTTCCCCAGCTCAACATAACAAGCGGGTTCGGTCAATACATCCGTATTATTATCTTGATTAAGGCGTGACATGGTCGCTACCTGGAGAGAGAGAGAAGAAAACACTCTGTGTGCGCTCTTGCAAGATCAGATTGGTTAGTATTTTATCTAATCAGGATGGCTCCCACTGTTTTTATCAAATCTTCCATCAAACCCTAAAAGGATAGACTAGCCGGGATTAATTACACGCTACAAGTTCGCCAATCTTTCAGCCAGGCCAGTGTCGGTACTTTGAGGGAGGTCCCCCGTGCTTTCGCACGAACCTAATTAATGTAAACCTCATTTTCCCAGAGGCGTAACCCCATTGACACCTTTCTAGACACCTACTTGATCGGCTAATTGTAATGTGTAAAACTCTCCCAAGAGTAACAATTACTCGTAGTGGGTATCGGGATCCAACTATCTCATAGAAGGTATGCAATCTCATTGCAAATTTCAACACTTGAAATTCCCGATAATTTTGCCCCTAGCACCCTATGACCTTGAAGGAGGTCAACAAACCATAGGCTACTAGTCAAGTTCAACCAGTCATTTCTTGATTGAATCAAACCCACCCGCACGACCCTTGACGGAGGTCAACAAGGCCGTACGACTACCCTAACCCAATCTGCATCATATGCATAAGCTGATAAATACTAGTTAGCTACCGCACACTACGCCTTGACGGAGGTCAACAAACGTAGCATGAATACTAAGTAGGACTTATCTGAAAAGACGGAGGGCCACGACAGGTTTTTCTGAAAACCTATTGCGTAATGAACTTGATATCGTTGTAGAATCAAATGATTTTAAAATGGAGTGTTTTTAAGGCTTTTCTAGTTTTGCTAAAGGGGTCACTCCGGGTGAAGGGATCGTCGTCCCTTTCCTCATCGAATAAAGTGCAGGATATATCATATACATCACTGTGCAAAGAAAGAACTATTGGAGCAATCAAAAGACAAACCGAGGGGAGTAGCATCTGCCAGTTATTGTTAAAGGGGTCACTCCCGGTGAAGGGATCTCGGCCCTTTCCTTATCGAATAAGGTGCATGATGTTCTACAAGGAACACCGTGATGCAAAGCAACAACTGTAGCTACCTATTTTTGAAAATTCGATTCCACAACATCTTAGGTTTCTTTTCTTTCATTAATCATATTAATGAAGTCCCATAATTTAAGTTACCTAAACATCACAGATAAATACGACGTATACTTATGCCATCCGCATTCGCCTCGATGTCCCCTCGTGCACCGTTAGGTTGGGTGACTAACGTGTAGGGTTCCTAGGCACACTAATGAGGTCTCACAAGGCATCAACCATGCCAATTTCAAATTTTACAAGTGCCGAGAAACCCTAATACGGATCGTTAACTAGAATTTTAGGTGAAACTAGAAGCTAGTTAACAACTTAACTAAGTGAACGGAAATACAACCTTTGTAGATCCGGTCCTCCACCTCCATAGCTCCGCGATGAAGTCCCCTCGCTGCGATCATCGGATCCCAGGCTCTAGCGTCGGCTTCATCGGAGAAATGGGCGGGCTAGGTCGACAACTTCGATGCCGAAGATGATCTACGTCGAGGCAACACAAGATCAAGCTCCAACTTCACCAAGTCATGAAACTTGTGAAGAAAACACCCTATACTACTTGGCAAGAGGTATAGGATGAAGAAATAGGAAGTGGGTTCACTTTAGAATTGGATTTCTCATTCTTTTTCTCAAGTTGCCATTGATGGAGGCAAGCTTTTCTTCTTGAAGAAGAAGAAGAAGAAGATAGAATATGATAGGTTCTTTTCAAAATAGAAAATAATATCAATACTTATCATATGGCAACCATGATTAGGTGTAGAGAATAGACTATGGTTAGTGGGATTGGTTAGGGTTAAGCATGAAGACAAAATGGTCACTTAGTCAAAGATGCTTTGAAGCTTCAAGAAGCTTCAAGCAAAGAACAAAGAAAGCCACCATTTTCTCTTTATCATTTTCTTTTGCCAAAACAAACAAAATAAATAAATAAATGAATAAGTAAATAAACAAAACCCTAACCACTCAAATAACCATGGTTTAATTCTTAACATACACCCAAACATTCATGTATCATCAAACATGATACAATCAAATGTACAAAAGTATATCACATATACAATGTGCACATCAAGTGAGAAAATCCATTTAAAGTGAACCAATACTAGTTAATGCAAAGTAATATATCAAATATATAATTATGCATTAAATCATTAAATCAACACTTGATTTAACGATCCGGTCATATCTCATATAACCGACTAATATCCAATGTATCGGTTTATCGAATCAATCCTTGAATCGATAACTAGGTTATATCGCATACAACCAATCGATACATTCATCGCGAGAATGGAATACGGTATCACATACACGCATTATTCTCGGCCCCGCACATATCTCATATGCGCTCCTATTTCGTTTCGCTTGAGCCAGGAAACCTCTGTGTAGGACTCTAAAGACTCGTCAATACGCCGGCAGCAGGTGATGATCATATCAAACACCCACAAGCCGCAAGCGGTCTGCTAAACGTAACGGCCACCCGGGTATTGAGCGATCAGAAGATCGACGAGCAAGCCCGCTCACACTCCTGTGAATCCAACCAGTAACACTTACCGTACAGTCCGGTCTGATCGTCTGATATGTCGCATATCTCGCCTAGGGGTGGCAAACGTCAGACCCCAATAGCTCGATAAGTCGTGTCGATATGAGGTCTATAACAGTTCGAGATACTACTAATAACACTTACCAGTAAATCTCAGCAACCCTGGCCAGGGTTTTCCGGTTATAGACTGTTGGATATAGTGCCCTCTAAGTCAATTATTGGATCGCAGGTACGTGATTGCAATGATTGAGGGAGGACCTATACCGATAGGACAGTCTTGCTCGAGATGATAGTATGCTATCTGGTTTGTCTTTATCATCATGATAGAGCCCATAGGATTCTTGTTTGACTACCAGCAGTATGATGGCGATCATATATGTGGGAGCTGGGGTCTATAAGCACATCCTTAACGTGTCCCTAGTCGTGGGAGTTTCGAGATAGGGTATCGATACTCCAGAGTAGACTAGTGTATACAGTCAAGACCCCGACGAGGGGCGGTGGCCGGTCTCACAAACCACTGGTGTCAGTTGGATCACCTAAGATGTATACAGGTGCTCATTGGGTTATGAGTACACTGGACAGGACTCGCCGGGAACATGCTAGTTGGTATTATACATATCGTCAGATAGCAGTTCCCTGGTGACATGTGTACAGGTTAGTTCATTGACCTGAGGTCGTCATTTGTCTCGTGTGAGTTCCCACTGTGCTTAGATTACGACCCTACCACGCTCAAAGGAGTTGTGCAAACAGGTTTTAGTTGGGTACAGTCCCGAGCCACATTGGAGGCAAGTGAGCGGATCTTCGGGGATTCGTCTCTCCCGGTATTGGGGGTGAGATCGCGCTGTGTTTAGGAGAGCCATTACATGAAATCCCTGGCCAGGGTATTCGAGATAAACTGGTAGGTATACCAGTAGAATCTCAGGGTGTTCTGGGCTGCTCTCTGACACGACTTATGCAGCTATTGAGGGTCTGACGTTTACCGGCCCCCTAGGCCTAATATGCGATACTCATAGACGAATGTTCCGGACTGTACAGATATTGTCACTGTCAGGCTCAGTAGGGTTTATAGATGAGTTCGCTCGTCAGCTTCCCTTCCAATCAATACATAGGCAAAATGTTATGTACAGCTTGTACCTCTGACGTGCTAGGGGTTATACCCAGTGCCAGTGTACTGATGAGTCATTAGAGTCCCCCACCGACACTTTCCCAAGTTCGGGCGAAACGTTGTAGAAGCCGTATGGGTTTATGGCAAGGTTCGGAAAAAGCACGTGCGTTTTCGCACGTGTCAGTTTTCGGGCAGATAATACTGGTAGGCTTTGGTTTAAGCTGGAATCCAGTATTATACTGTGTAGATATAATATCTTTGTCTCAGTTGCATTTATATTCGGTCGTAATATAAATGCGGGTATGTTTATACCATTACGGAGTTATCCTGAAATTCGTTCCGGGATGATTTTTGGAAGTTGCCAGTTTCCAGTTTTCTATCAGCCGTATTTTGACATTCGGTTAAATACGGATCTTTCTTTTCGTCTTTAGAGTGAGTCATGCTTCTAGAAGGTTCTAGAAGTGATGACAAGGCTTGTGACTCACTTGGGTCATTAATGGTTCATTAATGATGGAGGATGACTAGGTTAATTGTGATAGGTTTGCACTTAATGCATTTTGATGAATCATTCTTTCTTTAATGACTTGATAAGGTTGAAAGCTTATGGTCACCACTTGATGCTCCTACCCTCACCTCCCTCCTCTCATATATTTGGCCGGCCCCCTCTATGTGTGTGTGTGTGATTTTGATTCAATTCATTTTAGGCAAAAGATTGTGATAGTTTGGATTCATGGAAATTAGCATACTCCATTTCTCATTTCGTATCAATCCAAAAGGCAACTTCTATAACCGTTCGTCCATAGTCTTGGACGTAACGAGACAAAGTATTCTACTCATTTTCTACTTCATCTTGGTCGTCTCTTTTAGCAAACTTGACGATCGAGTTGCCTCGGTTCAGAGGCGGGAGCCCGTTTAAAGATCCGTCGACGTGGTGCCACCTGGACGATGAGAACGGAGATCGAGCAAGTTCGGATCAGTTGCAACATAGCGTGGGATGATGGTTGAAGACCGAAGGACTCGGATCATTCGGTATAACAATTCTACCCTCTTTACAATTTGTTAGTTTAGCTTTAATGGACGATCCGGGATAAAGTACGCGATAGCGCCAGTCGTAAAAGTTTTGTTCCGCATATCGGCGTCTGTTTGACGGCCGGGGCGCCGCCGCGTACTTACAGTGGTATCAGAGCCTCACCATTAAGCTATACTAACTTGTGCTAACGCGTTTAAAAGATCGATCGAACGGAATTTTCAAAACTGCATTTTTCTGTACCCACAGTTTCTGTCGATTTTTAAAACTGTTCTAAAATTCATTTTGAGCATTTCAGAAAATCATGCAGGGTTTTTGAAGAATACTGTGAAAATTTGGGCACGTGATCCCATTAAAGCAACGCGGAACCGCGGTCAAACCTAGGGTTTGACCGCCCTTCCGCGGCTGTTTAGTGGGATTGGTGCACCAAATTTTTCCAGGGGCTTCTTCACAGGGAAATGTGGTTTCTGGTATTGTTATTTTGGGCCCATATTTTGTTACTGTACACCAGATTCTTGTGGGGCCCACTTCGGGAAATTTAGTCGATCGAAATTTTAAACTTGTTAGTTTTTCAGTACTTTCATTATATCTCCGACCGGGAATGTCATTTGATCGGTAAACCGCGTCTAATTGCTATAGTTCTTTTAGTCGGGTTTGCGAACGTGACATTCGCGTTGATGTTCTGTGTTGTGCTGTAATGTTGCGGATTTGTCGTGGTGGATAGCAGGGTGCAATGATTGTGTTGTTTAAATTTATTTGTACATTTGATTTTGCAGGACGAGCGTCCGACTTGTGGACTGCCGTCACTGCCTGTTTGTATAATATTCTTTTGGGGCACGACCAGGTTGCGGTCGATGTACCTATTGTACTATTTTTATTTCTGTACTAGGTTTACCCCGCGGTGGGGTGCACGAATAGCCGGGTTCTGGAGGGCAACAGGTTCGTATCTCATGGCATTGAGAGGCAAAGGGACCTCACTTTAGAATTGGCAGACTATTCGCCGCACTCGTAGGGGGTACAGGTTGACCCAAGGAGGGGTGCTCAATTTACCGGATTCCGTGAAGTGCCGGGTATTCTATTCACTATGTTGTGGGGACTACCTCGCTTCAGGTTTTGGCGGGTAACTTGCCGCACCAGTAGGGGTCTAGTTTTCATTGCACAGGCTATCCACACGACCAGGGGAACGTCGGATTTCAGCAGCGGCTCTGTGAAATCCGGGGATCCCAGATTATCTGTATTGTTCTGTGATGCTTGTTACTTTTCTGTAATGTTGCATTTTTCACGCCTGGAGCGATTATTGTATATTAGTATATATACTATGAGATGTTGTATATGTTTTACACCCGCGCTAGTCCAGTCCCCGCTCTGTCGTTAGTTAAGTAACCTAACGGGTGATGACGGGACCCAGGGACGAATGCGGATGGCATATACGTACATTTTATTTTCGTTCTTTTCTGGTGTGATTGATTGATGGGACTGCATTGACTCTTATCAATGCAAAAATAAAACAAACCTATATTTGATGTTGTTGGAACAAATATTAAAATTATTACAAAGACGTTTCCTTTTGTTTTGCATAGCGGTATTCAGTTGGAATATCCTGCACCTCATTCCATGAGGAAAGAGCCGAGATCCCTTCACCGGGAGTGACCTCTTTAACAAAAGGTTTTCGCTACTATATATTTTTATAAAGCTATCAGGTTCCTTCAACAAGATCAGGTTCATTACGTTAAAGGTTTTTCACCAAAAACCAGCCGTAATCCTCCGTCGTTTCTTATGGATGGTCAGTAGTATTCAAGCTATGTTTCTTGGCCTACGTCAAGACATAGTGTTTGGTAGCTGCTGGGTATTCATTTGTTGCATAGATAGATGCATTAATTTAAGTCAGACGTACACCTTGTTGGCCTACGTCAAGGGATTGTACGATGACTTAAGTTGATCAGGACAACGACGGGTAGAACTTGACATGTTGCTTATGACTTGTTGGCCTACGTCAAGGTCATAAGAGCATGGGATAAAAATTACATCGGGAGTTTCAAACATACAAGAAACTTGCCAGACTTGCGCATACCTTCTGGAGTGTGTTGACTTGAGTGGCTTCCATCAAGTTATCATGCGATGATAGTTGGATCCCGATTCTCACTGATGAGTTGGTTTACTCTTCGGGTGACCCCGACTAATTCTTCTTTCAGGTTTGGAGGAGAATTTGAGATAACAGTGGGAGGTTTCCTAATTAGATAAAGTGATAACCATTCTGATTTAGGTTAGAGTGCACGCAGAGTGTTTCTTTTCTCTCTCTCTTTGGCAGCAACCTTTGACCAACCCTAGACTATAACTCAGTGACCAAAGTTGACCGAATCTTCTTAAAATACTGGCTTTTGGATTGTCTATAATTGCATAAGTCATTGCAGCTCCTTCTTTTACCCTTTGTATTTCTCAGAACACCCTGTATCACTACGGACATCCACTTCCATTGGATAGATCCATCGTATGGTTATATACGAACTCGAAGGAATTTCTTCGAGGATGGATCCAGGTTCAGGAGAAATAGAATTGGTTTATTCTATTGTCTTTTATTATCACCTTCTCTCAGATTGCGAGGGCTCCTTGGTTTAGGAGAGTACACCTATTACGCTTATTGGATAGTCTTATTCCAAACCATAGGCAGGTGCCGAAAGGTAGGGAATGAAGAAAACCAATTAGCCTAAGTAGGGTGTGCAAAAGGTAATATGTAAAGACAAGATAAAGGAATTAGAAAGAGGGCAAAGTAAATTGTGACTATTAAACACTCACGACCAAACCACGTATTTCATCGTCACTCCTACTTCACCTTTTCATTTCTCCAGAACAACCCGTATCACTACAAACATCCATTTCCATTGGATAAATCCATAGTATGATTATATACGAACTCGAAGGATATTTTTCGAGGATGGATTCTGGTTCAGGAGAAATAGGAATAAGGTATTATTCAGTTGTCTTTTATCGCCACCTTCTCTCAAGTTGCGAGTACTCCTAGGATTAGGAGGGTACACCTATTATGCTTTCTGGATATTCTTCTTCCAAACCATAGGCTGGTGCCGAACGGTAGGGAAGGAAGAAAACAACTTAGCCTAATGATGGTGTACAGAAGGTAACGACTAAAGACATATAAAGGGAATTGGAAAGATGGCAGGGAAATATACGGTTAAAGTCATGATATGGATTATGGAAGAGGCATTACTAAGAATACCAGAATACCCCTACGAAACATATTTATGTTTCATATTCACTGTGCATTGTTAATAGAAAACTGATTTCCCGATCGGATACTTACTCCAGGGTATGTATTTACCAGGAACGATTCTCACATCTGCATGGTTTTACAGATGTTGAGTGGGAGCGAGTTATTGGGAATTAGGTGATCATACTCATTATATCGGAATTCGTAGGAATTGGTGATATTTGAGGAAATCTCCTGGGAACAGTTTTCAACCTACGACGTACAGGTTATGAGTTATTCAAACTCAATGGACTTATACAGAGTATTGTATGTTGTCCAGTATCCGTCAGGACAAAGGGGTAGGTCCTCGAACTATATTCTGTTTACTTGAAACTTCTCTAGTTCATAGACAAGTGTTTCGTAGAAATACAATGTCTAAGTTTTGAGAAGTTGTAGGTATAGGAATAAAGTAGAGAGCCAAGTGTCACAAGTATCGGGATTCTTCAAAGAAATCGAAGAAGTAGATTCTTGTGAATGGTATTCAATTGTAAGTAATGGTTTTTTTTGAGAAACTTGTTTCTCTTTCAGGTTACTCATAATTGGATGTATTCCTAAGTTGAGTAATGTTGATTAACCTTTCTCCATTAAGATGATATGCACTGGAGACAGTTGCATGTTTTGAATATGGTTCCAATTAAATAAGTGCCAAAGTTTCTATATTGGATATAGAATGCTTAATATCTTAGCGATGATAAGATTCAAAGAGTTGTCCAGCTTATGCTTAAAACCAGACACTGGATAACTCAAGGCACGTTTCTGTAATGTCAGTTTGTGGGTTGACCCTAGCTTCGACAAGGGTTGATTTTCTACCATCCGGAAGATCAATAGTGATATTGTTCTTGACTCGCCACAGTTTTATTAAAATGGATTTTTTCAGAAAACAGTAGTGGGAGCATGGTAGAACTGGAAGTGATTCCAGAACCGCAAACGATTACGGAAAGTTTAATAGGACCTATATATTCAATCAGGTTTGACATTCCAATAGCCACTCCGCAGATATGGTGGGTAACCTCAGACACCCGAGAGGTACTAAGGTAGCCTCAAGGACGGTGACAGGGAGGTTCATGCTTACCCAGACTTGACACTACTGTTGTTCCAGACTATGAGACCCGGTAGGAGGATATGTATAGCGTCATTCTAAACTAGTTTTTAGAAATGTACGTATATATTATTCTGCCAGAGGATTGTCGTAGTCAGTGGGAGCAGCGGAAGCATAGTGGGCAAGTAGCTTATGTCTATTTATAGACTTGAGCAGATATAGCGGAAATAGATCATCTGATTTTTGATGTAACAGTCATGGGTTTGACTTCATCAGAATAAGGGATGGATCAGTTAAGAAGGTAGTAAGGTGTGATGTCCTGGTATTTGGATGACATACACAGAATAGGAAGTAAAATTCCTATACTACGATCGATTATACTTTGGTCGTCACACAGTTGTTTATCCACAAAGGATATGGATATAATATCTAACATTCTGGTTACTAGATCTATGGTTTTAGATCTATATTTGGGTAGTTTCCCAATGTGAGTACTTCGACTATATTCTAATTGTATTTTAGAATAAATGACTCCTGGAATGGTGGTGTACCTGCAGGTAATGGAGTCACCCTCTCTAAAGGTGTCTTACAGACTAAAGCGAAGAGGGATGTACATAATTGGCAGATCACTTGCTTAGGCAATTGAGTCGATCGTGAGATGTCAAGTACCACACCAGATGTTGTTATTGTACTAGATGCGATAAGTTTATATTAATCCAATCCTGGAGAAACATTGGGAAGCAGTTATAGAACATTAGTACATGTTCTACGGATTTGATGACAGCAGCCTCCTTCGGGAGGAGGCAATTATTCCAGGCTTCACAGGTGACTTGGATGACAGAGTGATTGTCAGAGTTACAGTTTTTCCTCAGACGAGGGACAGTATTATGGACAGATGGTCCAAGAAGTTACTGTGGGAGGCATAGTGCTAGACACTGATTAGTTTCAGTGATCGATACAGTCTAAGAAGTTTGAATTTGGAGTTCATTTATGAACTAGGTCCCATCAGATATCCAGACATATTCTAAGACAGATATTACTCAATTCGGGAGATGGTTTTCTCCGCGAAGTTGAGATATAGAGAGATACAGAAAGAAACACCGAAGCGGATCCACTCACTGAGGTTGTTTCTCGAACACAACAGTTTTGCAAACGAGCTTTGTGAAACTGATTAGTAGAGGAGTTGGATGCTCGGTATCACACGAGCTGTGAGTACACGACATCGCAATAATTAGCCTTAAGTGCAAGTGTGAGATTGTTGGATATAGTGCCCTCTAAGTCAATTATTGGATCGCAGGTACGTGATTGCAATGATTGAGGGAGGACCTATACCGATAGGACAGTCTTGCTAGATATGATAGTATGCTATCTGGTTTGTCTTTATCATCATGATAGAGCCTATAGGATTCTTGTTTGACTACCAGCAGTATGATGGCGATCATATATGTGGGAGCTGGGGTCTATAAGCACATCCTTAACGTGTCCCTAGTCGTGGGAGTTTCGAGACAGGGTATCGATACTCCAGAGTAGACTAGTGTATACAGTCGAGACCCCGACGAGGGGCGGTGGCCGGTCTCACAAGCCACTGGTGTCAGTTGGATCACCTAAGATGTATACAGGTGCTCATTGGGTTATGAGTACACCGGACAGGACTCGCCGGGAACATGCTAGTTGGTATTATACATATCGTCAGATAGCAGTTCCCTGGTGACATATGTACAGGTTAGTTCATTGACCTGAGGTCGTCATTTGTCTCGTGTGAGTTCCCACTGTGCTTAGATTACGACCCTACCACGCTCAAAGAAGTTGTGCAAACAGGTTTTAGTTGGGTACAGTCCCGAGCCACATTGGAGGCAAGTGAGCGGATCTTCGGGGATTCGTCTCTCCCGGTATTAGGGGTGAGATCGCGTTGTGTTTAGGAAAGCTATTACATGAAATCCCTGGCCAGGGTATTCGAGATAAACTGGTAGGTATACCAGTAGAATCTCAGGGTGTTCTGGGCTGCTCTCTGACACGACTTATGCAGCTATTGAGGGTCTGACGTTTACCGGCCCCCTAGGCCTAATATGCGATACTCATAGACGAATGTTCCGGACTGTACAGATATTGTCACTGTCAGGCTCAGTAGGGTTTATAGATGAGTTCGCTCGTCAGCTTCCCTTCCAATCAATACATAGGCAAAACGTTATGTACAGCTTGTACCTCTGACGTGCTAGGGTTATACCCAGTGCCAGTGTACTGATGAGTCATTAGAGTCCCCCACCGACACTTTCCCAAGTTCGGGCGAAACATTGTAGAAGCCGTATGGGTTTATGGCAAGGTTCGGAAAAAGCACGTGCGTTTTCGCACGTGTCAGTTTTCGGGCAGATAATACTGGTAGGCTTTGGTTTAAGCCGGAATCCAGTATTATACTGTGTAGATATAATATCTTTGTCTCAGTTGTATTTATATTCGGTCGTAATATAAATACGGTTATGTTTATACCATTACGGAGTTATCTGAAATTCGTTCCGGGATGATTTTTGGGAGTTGCCAGTTTCCAGTTTCCAGTTTTCTATCAGCCGTATTTTGACATTCGGTTAAATACGGATTTTTCTTTTCGTCTTCAGAGTGAGTCATGCTTCTAGAAGGCTCTAGAAGTGATGACAAGGCTTGTGACTCACTTGGGTCATTAATGGTTCATTAATGATGGAGGATGACTAGGTTAATTGTGATAGGTTTGCACTTAATGCATTTTGATGAATCATTCTTTCTTTAATGACTTGATAAGGTTGAAAGCTTATGGTCACCACTTGATGCTCCTACCCTCACCTCCCTCCTCTCATATATTTGGCCGGCCCCCTCTATGTGTGTGTGAGTGATTTTGATTCAATTCATTTTAGGCAAAAGATTATGATAGTTTGGATTCATGGAAATTAGCATACTCCATTTCTCATTTCATATCAATCCAAAAGGAAACTTCTATAACCGTTCGTCCATAGTCTTGGACGTAACGAGACAAAGTATTCTACTCATTTTCTACTTCATCTTGGTCGTCTCTTTTAGCAAACTTGACGATCGAGTTGCCTCGGTTCAGAGGCGGGAGCCCGTTTAAAGATCCGTCGACGTGGTGCCACCTGGACGATGAGAACGGAGATCGAGCAAGTTCGGATCAATTGCAACATAGCGTGGGATGATGGTTGAAGAACGAAGGACTCGGATCATTCGGTATAACAATTCTACCCTCTTTACAATTTGTTAGTTTAGCTTTAATGGACGATCCGGGATAAAGTACGCGATAGCGCCAGTCGTAAAAGTTTTGTTCCGCATATCGGCGTCTGTTTGACGGCCGGGGCGCCGCCGCGTACTTACATAGACAATCGAACACAGTGCAACATCAACTCCCTATACCGGGAGAGACGAATCCCCTCCTATCGCTCATTGCCTCCATGTGATTCGGGACTGTACCCAAAAGCCACCGTTTTGCACGCCCTCTTGGACATGGTAAGGTGGAAATCAAAGCACAGTGGGAATCATACAAGACTCTATGACGATCTCGAGTCTACAGACTAACCTGTACCAGTGTCACTAGAGAACTGTCATCTGACTTGACGTATAATACCATCTGGGAGTTCTCGGCGAGTCCGTCCAGTGTACCCAGTCTCTACTGAGCACCCATATATCATCTCTGATGTCAAACACCAATGGATATGGGATCATCCATCGCCCATCTGTATGGGTCGAGAAGGTATACGCTAGTCTACTCTGGTATATCGATGCCCCGTCTCGATACACCCACGACTAGGGACCTTGAAGGATGTACTTATGGACTACCATGTCCCCACTAGTATGATCCGCATCATAGTCCAGGTAGTCAAGTACACATCCTAAGGGCTTTACCAACATGTAACAGAGAGACAAACAGTATATACGTTAAGGTAAAGAGTAACCAGATAGCATACTATCATGTCGAGCAAGAAAGTCCTCCCTATATATGTCCCAGCATCCACTACAATATACATCCTATGTACAGTAATGGCCTCTAGGGCATACATATAACTAACAATCTCCCACTTGCACTAGGGCCATCTGTAGCAGTGGTTGTAGTATCTCATACTCAACCATCCCATAAAGGTCTCTCTCTGGGAATAGGCCTTCGTGAGTGGATCCGCCATGTTGTCCTCTGAGTCTGCTCTCCTAACCTCGATCATCCTGGAGATCAACTGTAACACCCGGCCCCTTTTATACCAAGGTCCGTGTTTTATTACTTTAGAATCCTCTTTATTCCTAATTATGAATTATTTATTTTATTTATGAATTATTTATTTTATTTATGAATTTATTATTATATTTTATTTTAAAACCCCATTTCTTTCCCTAACAAATTCCTTAGACCTCGCCCTCATTTCTTTTCTACCATTTTCTTCATTCCCCAGCTCTCAGCTCATTCTTTCTCTATTTTGTTAAACTAATTAATTAAACTCCTTTGGCGTACAGCTTAAGCCTTGGGCCCTCTCCATTATCATTTCTTTTAATCATTCAGATTTAAACCCAGCCCAACTCCCCTACTTCTTTTATTTGAAAATTTAACCCTTAGCCCATTCTCGTTTCCCTCTGACCACTCTTAAATTTTAAAAAAAATTCCTTATATTTTCCGGCGTGATTATCTCAGCCCACTCAAATGTTTCTTGATTTAATCCTTACACTAAAATTCCCTTAAAATTCCTCAGCCGTTAGCTTACCTCGGGCCACATTCTTTTTATCCCTTACTTTAAACCCCGGCCCAGCCCTCTTAAACCATTTTTCCTAATTCTTTCATTTTTGGTCGGCCCGCCAGCCCATCAGCCATCCCTGTTATAATCTATTTCTTATTTAGCTTGGCCCTGCCCAAACCACTTCAGCCAGCCTCCATACGACCCGACCCGACCATTTTACTGTGCATCTTCCTTCAAATTTTCCCCCAACGGTAACCTCCCGTAACTCGCGCGCGCGATCCCATTTCCTCGCCGTCGTCCACGCCGCCTCCTCCGCCCTCATCGCGATCCGTTACCCCACGTCGCACACACCCCTGTAATCTCTACCTCACTCCCTCTCACCAACCCAGATCACATCATCCCCTCACCGCCTCACCATAGTTTTCCCCTGCACCCAACCCATTTTCACCTGAGCCGGTCACTTGCTACTCGCCGGCGAGCCCCTCTCCTCGCCTCATCGTCGCCCGCTTCATCATCATCATCATCATCATCATCATCCTCATCAACGTCGTCGCATCATCTCCCTCACACCCATACCCGAGCACCCCCGTCGAGCGCCCTGCACGCCAACCCTGCACCCGAGCTTGGTCGCCCCTGCGCCGACGACCAGCGAACCCCTCATCGTCGTCGTCGTCGTCATCCTCTTCACTATCCCTTTCTCTCTCACTCTCTATCTGTCCCTAATCTCTCTCTTTCTCCCTCTGCTTTCTTCCCTCTCTCACCCTCTCTCTCTCTAACTCCCTCTCTCTCACTCACAATCTCTATCTCTCTCTCTGATCTCACAATCTCCCTCTCATTTCTCACTCTCTGGATCTCTCTCTCACTCCATCACTCTCCCGCCATTGCTCACTCTGCATTTCACTCTCTCTCTCTGTAATTCTCTCTCTAAATCTCTCTCTCTCTCTTCCTCAGCAATTCTCTCTCTCTCTCTGTGGCCAACAGTCCACCTTCCGGCCACCACTACACAAGCAGCCCATCATCAAGAGTTGCGACCACCGCAGACAACCCGTGCTCACCCGGAGCTGTTGCTGTCATAGTGCCGATTCGTTGCGCGACCGTGCTGTTTTACGCTGCCGTGCATCACCTTGACACCTCCAGGCAAGTTTTTACTTGCTTTCATGCTATTCTATATATGTTACAAATCAACATCGTATATATATCCCATGTTTACCTTATGTTAAATATTGCAACACAACTGTTCGATACTTGTTCTCTTAGGAAATATTTATCAAATTTGACGGAACTGGATATATTACATTGGACCTTGTAGAGATGGTTAATGTGTGCGAATTTCATTAGAAAATACGACTGTTAAAAGTTAAAACAACTGCCCCCAAGTTTAACCGTAAAACTGAAATTCTGTTGCACCTGAAAACCGTTAAATTCACCATAAATCATATACACAATAGAATGGTACGTTCGAGGGCTCGAATCGAAGAAAACTCAACGAAATTTAACCCTGTACTAGTTTCCAGACATTCCTGTACTTAAACCATGATGAAAATTGGATCGGAGTGCGACTCTGGACTGCAGTCCAGAGCGACTCCAGTTATCGGTTGCTGTTCCGTAATGGATACCATAGGTTTTCCTTAACTCGTAGGTTGTGGAACTCTGCTGCTTATTGTAGGAAACTCTGTTAGCTAGACAACGCAATTAGTTTCATCCTGTTTCGTTGTCATTTACTATTTAATCTGTAATTTAGTAGATCAGGACACATAACAGTCCCAGCAGAATCAGAATTGACATGTTAATATTAAACAGATTACAACTCCTAACTTACAGATGCGATTGAAGATCCGTTTGTTGCGTTGAAAACCTTCCTGAAAACCCTAGATTTCATCCAACTGTAGCGTCACTAAAATCTGATCCCAACTGGGGTTAAAATGCGTTACAAAATGGATTTCTGATTCTGAAACCGGATTTTCAGCCGCGTGCGCTTAAAATGAAACAGTTATAACTAATGATCCTGAAACCCGATTGGCTCGAAACCAAATTAGATGGATAGATAACTGAACATATCAATTACTACCTGTTTATCATTTCGCTAAATTATATACATATGTTTCATGATAAATCGTGCAAGTGCTACACTGTTGTTTTTATGATACCTTAATGTGCTTCTTATACTGTTCATGCATCATATCATACCTATATCATTGTAGTGATAACCTAGTGAGATCGTGCATTTACCCAGTGTTAGTTTTCTAGCGATGATTGTGACAAGTACGTCATTGTTCGTGTATCCGTGATTAAGTGAAAGTGATGAGTACTTGTGCACAATCAGTGACCCTATTGTTCTATTGCATTGTCGACGTCTGTGGGATGCGTGTACGTGTGACTATAAGTGGTATGGGACACTTATGGAAGCGCTTGCACGGGTGTCACAGATAAGGCATCCGACACTGCCATTTATCTTAGGTATTAGTCGGGACGTGCTTGATGGAGGTCCTGCCTCCAGTTCTCGCGCAGACTTGTCACGGATCGATTAGTATTTAGGGTGATGGTTAGCGTTTGATGTAGACCTCGGGGTGTGGGGTAGTTTAAGTGTGAGTTCAACAGAATCTCGGGAGTCCCATGCCGGCTTATATATTTAGGGAGTTATATGAAGATTTACAGGGTATGTGCTATATACACCGTGATACACTCGTTACATGCTGGGCCCGTGGTCCCTTGCCCTTGGGTTCTACCCTTGGGTGGAGGACACTCGCGAGTGGTTGACTCTCACACTTGGACTGACGATAGGCTTATTGACCTGCACAGTGAGACTTAGAGACTGATAGGGATACTGGCATTTTTATTCTTTATATACTGTGTGGCATACGTGACATATCGTTATACTGATTTACTGTTCCGCTGCGTTGATTACTGCACATACATATTCATACTGTCATTGATTTACTGTTATTCATTTCCATTACTACTGTTAGAAATATCACTTGATTTTATATATACATATTATTGCTATTGTGTCGCTCTGACGACCTGAGTATGCATGCTCAGTGTGAGGAGAAGATTTAGCTTGGATTACAACTAGACGTGCATCACAGACTTCTTGACTTGCTACTCTGAGTTACTTTCGTTTGTTCCACCTCAGGTCTGTTTATATTATTGTATCTTTCAGTTACTGCATTTCTCATTACCTGCGCATCGTTTACTGTTTACCATGATAAACTAGAAGCCGAAGTGTGACTACGGCAGGACAATTCCTTGACCGTAGGAGCATGGCTGGCCTTGTCTACCCCTCGTATTCCGTATTTTGGGAAGCGGGGCGTGACATGGTTTAGTTGGTATCAGAGCCAGGTTTTGCATCAATTGGGATTGCAGTTTTCCGTGTACAGTTTGGCAATCTAAGACATCCTTCGGTCTAGATTATAAACTGTCACTCTTGATCCATATTCACATCGTGCGTTCAGCTATCCATTCACTATGGTTTCGGGTGACTTGACAAGGGTACGTGGTGGCAATTGCACTACCGTACTCTATTCAAGTGACTTAAAGTGATACAGTTGATTCCCCACTTGTAATGAAATTCACCATCTCTGATATTCTTGAATCCTTGTTATATACATATCATATTTTGATTCATTTAGCATGTGACTCATATCATTCTCGAAATTGTTGTTTCCGGATCATGTCTTCCAACTACTCTTCATCTTTATCCGCTCCCCAGAATGAGACTGTTGAGATTCTGAGTGTACTGCAAGGTTTAAGGGAAGCCCAGGAGCGAACAAACAACTTATTAGCTGAAGGACTGAGAAGAAAGGTGAGTCAGACCCCAGCGGGAGTCTCCTATCTTAAAGGGATCCCTATTGGACGAGGAAAGGAGAAGAAGATGAAGCGTCAACAGAAGCATCAGAAGCACCCTTGCTGTGGATATTGTAAGAGGCCAGGACACCTTCAGAGGGATTGTCGCCGCGCCCAAGGGAAATGTCTAATATGCGGTTCTAACGAACACCTCATCAACGGTTGCCCAGAAAGGAAAGAACTGCAAGGAAGAAACTTGTCCACTCTCCCCACTTCTGCCAAGTGAGGGTTAGCGCGTAGTTCGAACTTCGACGATAAGGCGGACCTAATGCAGGATTCAACTCACGCGACGGAAATGCAACGTTATAGTAGTCGAAGAAGGATTTTTCATAATTATCTACTTTCAGCATTAATGTTGTTATCTTTTGTGAATATTTCTTTCAGTTTGAAACCTTGTATCCACTGAACTTTGATTTAATGCAATAAAATTTGAATCATAATATATGTATCATTCTCTTGTTTCTCCTTATTCATATTATTCGTGATCACAGCGTTTCAATCCTGATTTTCAGTTCCTGCAACCGCATATCTTTCTATACTTCGTGCACTTGACTATTCTTCTTGATGTATTCCGTTGTTTAATCATGACTTCCCTTTCCATAACATGGCCCACCCGGGAGCAGCGCCGCATTTGGATGAGGATGCGCAATCTTGCGTTTCCTTAGACCGCACGCTGTCGAGTTCCGATGATGAGGTCAATGGGCCCCAGGTCAACTTCGGAAACAACGATTCAGAGGACGAAGGAGTAGCCGCCCCAGAGTTTGACATGATAGCTGATTCTGACGAAGAAGAAGGAGATCCTGAAGAGAACCCGATAGAGGAAGACCCCGAGGAAGAACCGATAGAAGAAAATCCAGCGGAAGAAATTCCAGAAGAAGAAAATCACATGGAATCAGATCTCGATGAAGAAGCTTTATCCGAGGATGAAGGACCAGAAGATCAAGACCCTGCCGTGGAAGAACTCCCTTTGGCAGTCCCCGCGAGACGCTATGGAAATGGACGCCCCTACCTGAGCGTGCGAGCCTACTGCAACCTGCTGAATCTCCACAACCGCGACTGATGGGATTTCTTTTGATGTTGTCTTCTGGCCAAATAATCTGTTCATAGTTTAGGGCCACTTTCCGTCTTGGACAATGCCTTGTTTCAGATTTTCTTGAATGAAATAAATATTCTGAATTCATAAATCCTTTGATTATTGGTTCGCTTGATACTTGTTTATTTCCCATATCCATTTATGTTCTGCCGAGTTCCCTGACTGTCCACCCCTACTCATTGTGTAGTTTTCACCCCGTGTCGATTAGAAAGTGCCGCACCCTGATCCTGGGATTGAGCCACCCTTCACCCCTTGTCTGTGCCCCGTTTGAGATCATTCTTGGAGGAGAGAAATTCTTGTGAAACTTCCGAGTTCACTAACTCTTAAAATTTTTATTTATGTGTTGTACCGACCGTCATCCTACCCATACCTCTTCTCTTGTAGTCACTTGCTTTTCACCCTTATTTTCTGTGATGACCCGACCCCAATTTCCTTGACCTTCAGCCTAAAGCCGTCATCCTTCGACCTTTTGTATCAGCCACATCCCATTGTAATCTCTACCCTACCTAAGCCTGGATACACTTATGCTTTTCCGTGTTATCCCAACTAGACTTAGGGGCACTATTATTTTAAAATGTAGTTTTAGTATTTTGCATTGTCAAAGAGTACGTGACATTGATTACCCCGTTTTACGTATTTTAAGTGTACTAATATTATTCTTTTAGTAGCGCAACCTTAAACCGCGCACATTTTGTTCCATGTTTCTTATTTTCACTATATGAGTTTTCTAAGCTATTTTGAAACTATTTGACCGATGCATTATCCTAAAATGTTTTAACCTACCGACTAGATTTCCACTACTTTATTCCTGTTATTTTATTTTCGGGTTTGTGCCTATGATTACCATTATAAATGATTGTACCTTATATTTATTTTCTGTCGTGCTACCTTTAATATACTTGTATGTACACCTGTTTGGGTTTCGTTTTTATTGAATACGCCTTGATTATTTTGTTCACCATCGTTATCTAAATTCTCGTGTACTTGTAGATTTCTCTTATAGTTATTCCTACCTTATACCTATTTTAGACTTATCTTCTGTATGCTGTTCTTACATGTTTATACATTCAAGTTTCTTCGTCCCCGGATTCCTAGTAAATCCTTATATGTTAGTTACAATTATGATAGCTTTCGCTTATGTTTTCATAACTTATAGTTTATTTAAATTTCGAGGACGAAATTTTTGTAAGGGTGGTATGATGTAACACCCGGCCACTTTTATACCAAGGTCCGTGTTTTATTACTTTAGAATCCTCTTTATTCCTAATTGTGAATTATTTATTTTATTTATGAATTTATTATTATATTTTATTTTAAAACCCCATTTCTTTCCCTAACAAATTCCTTAGACCTCGCCCTCATTTCTTTTCTACCATTTTCTTCATTCCGCAGCTCTCAGCTCATTCTTTCTCTATTTTGTTAAACTAATTAATTAAACTCCCTTGGCGTACAGCTTAAGCCTTGGGCCCTCTCCATTATCATTTCTTTTAATCATTGAGATTTCAACCCAGCCCAACTCCCCTACTTCTTTTATTTGAAAATTTAACCCTTAGCCCATTCTCGTTTCCCTCTGACCACTCTTAAATTTTAAAAAAAATTCCTTATATTTTCCGGCCTGATTATCTCAGCCCACTCAAATGTTTCTTGATTTAATCCTTTCACTAAAATTCACTTAAAATTCCTCAGCCGTTAGCTTACCTCGGGCCACATTCTTTTTATCCCTTACTTTAAACCCCGGCCCAGCCCTCTTAAACCATTTTTCCTAATTCTTTCATTTTTGGTCGGCCCGCCAGCCCATCACCATCCCTGTTATAATCTATTTCTTTTTTAGCTTGGCCCAGCCCAAACCTCTTCAGCCCGCATCCATACGACCCGACCCGACCATTTTACTGTGCATCTTCCTTCAAATTTTCCCCCAACGGTAACCTCCCGTAACTCGCGCGCGCGATCCCATTTCCTCGCCGTCGCCTACGCCCCTCCTCCGCCCTCGTCGCGAGCCGTTACCCCACGTCGCACACACCCCTGTAACCTCTACCTCACTCCCTCTCACCAACCCAGATCACATCATCCCCTCACCGCCTCACCATAGTTTTCCCCTGCACCCAACCCATTTTCACCTGAGCCGGTCACTTGCTACTCGCCGGCGAGCCCCTCTCCTCGCCTCATCGTCGACCGCTTCATCATCATCATCATCATCATCATCCTCATCAACGTCGTCGCATCATCTCCCTCACACCCATACCCGAGCACCCCCATCGAGCGCCCTGCACGCCAACCCTGCACCCGAGCTTGGCCGCCCCTGCGCAGACGACCAGCGAACCCCTCATCGTCGTCGTCGTCGTCATCCTCTTCACCATCCCTTTCTCTCTCACTCTCTATCTGTCCCTACTCTCTCTCTTTCTCCCTCTGCTTTCTTCCCTCTCTCACCCTCTCTCTCTCTAACTCCCTCTCTCTCACTCACAATCTCTATCTCTCTCTCTGATCTCACAATCTCCCTCTCATTTCTCACTCTCTGGATCTCTCTCTCACTCCCTCACTCTCCCACCATTGCTCACTCTGCATTTCACTCTCTCTCTCTGTAATTCTCTCTCTAAATCTCTCTCTCTCTCTTCCTCAGCAATTCTCTCTCTCTCTCTGTGGCCAACAGTCCACCTTCCGGCCACCACCACACAAGCAGCCCATCATCAAGAGTTGCGACCACCGCAGACAACCCGTGCTCACCCGGAGCTGTTGCTGTCATAGTGCCGATTCGTCGCGCGACCGTGCTGTTTTACGCTGCCGTGCATCGCCTTGACACCTCCAGGCAAGTTTTTACTTGCTTTCATGCTATTCTATATATGTTACAAATCAACATCGTATATATATCCCATGTTTACCTTATGTTAAATATTGCAACACAACTGTTCGATACTTGTTCTCTTAGGAAATCTTTATCAAATTTGACGGAACTGGATATATTACATTTGACCTTGTAGAGATGGTTAATGTGTGCGAATTTCATTAGAAAATACGACTGTTAAAAGTTAAAACAACTGCCCCCAAGTTTAACGGTAAAACTGAAATTCTGTTGCACCTGAAAACCATTAAATTCACCATAAATCATATACACACTAGAATGGTGCGTTCGAGGGCTCGAATCGAAGCCAACTCGACGAACTTTAACCCTGTACTAGTTTCCAGACATTCCTGTACTTAAACCATGATGAAAATTGGATCGGAGTGCGACTCAGGACTGCAGTCCAGAGCGACTCCAGTTATCGGTTGCTGTTCCGTAATGGATACCATAGGTTTTCCTTAACTCGTAGGTTGCGGAACTCCGCTGCTTATTGTAGGAAACTCTGTTAGCTAGACAACGCAATTAGTTTCATCCTGTTTCGTTGTCATTTACTATTTAATCTGTAATTTAGTAGATCGGGACACATAACAGTCCCAGCAGAATCAGAATTGACATGTTAATATTAAACAGATTACAACTCCTAACGTACAGATGCGATTGAAGATCCGTTTGTTGCGTTGAAAACCTTACTGAAAAACCTAGATTTCATCCAACTGTAGCGTCACTAAAATCTGATCCCAACTGGGGTTAAAATGCTTTGCGAAATGGATTTCTGATTCTGAATCCGGATTTTCTGCCGCGTGCGCTTAAAATGAAACAGTTATAACTAATGATCCTGAAACCCGATTGGCTCGAAACCAAATTAGATGGATAGCTAACTGAACATATCAATTACTACCTGTTTATCATTTCGCTAAATTATATACATATGTTTCATGATAAATCGTGCAAGTGCTACACTGTTGTTTTTATGATACCTTAATGTGCTTCTTATACTGTTCATGCATCATATCATACCTATATCATTGTAGTGATAACCTAGTGAGATCGTGCATTTACCCAGTGTTAGTTTTCTAGCGATGATTGTGGCAAGTACGTCTTTGTTCGTGTATCCGTGATTAAGTGAAAGTGATGAGTACTTGTGCACAATCAGTGACCCTATTGTTCTATTGCATTGTCGACGTCTGTGGGATGCGTGTACGTGTGACTATAAGTGGTATGGGACACTTATGGAAGCGCTTGCACGGGTGTCACAGATAAGGCATCCGACACTGCCATTTATCTTAGGTATTAGTCGGGACGTGCTTGATGGAGGTCCTGCCTCCAGTTCTCGCGCAGACTTGTCACGGATCGATTAGTATTTAGGGTGATGGTTAGCGTTTGATGTAGACCTCGGGGTGTGGGGTAGTTTAAGTGTGAGTTCAACAGAATCTCGGGAGTCCCATGCCGGCTTATATATTTAGGGAGTTATATGAAGATTTACAGGGTATGTGCTATATACACCGTGATACACTCGTTACATGCTGGGCCCGTGGTCCCTTGCCCTTGGGTTCTACCCTTAGGTGGAGGACACTCGCGAGTGGTTGACTCTCACACTTGGAGTGACGATAGGCTTATTGACCTGTACAGTGAGACTTAGAGACTGATAGGGATACTGGCATTTTTATTCTTTATATACTGTATGGCATACGTGACATATCGTTATACTGATTTACTGTTCCGCTGCGTTGATTACTGCACATACATATTCATACTGTCATTGATTTACTGTTATTCATTTCCATTACCACTGTTAGAAATATCACTTGATTTTATATATACATATTATTGCTATTGTGTCGCTCTGACGACCTGAGTATGCATGCTCAGTGTGAGGAGAAGATTTAGCTTGGATTACAACTAGACGTGCATCACAGACTTCGTGACTTGCTACTCTGAGTTACTTTCATTTGTTCCACCTCAGGTCAGTTTATATTATTGTATCTTTCAGTTACTGCATTTCTCATTACCTGCGCATCGTTTACTGTTTACCATGATAAACTAGAAGCCGAAGTGTGACTACGGCAGGACAATTCCTTGACCGTAAGAGCATGGCTGGCCTTGTCTACCCCTCGTATTCCGTATTTTGGGAAGCGGGGCGTGACATCAACCATCTCCATGATCAGGTGATACTGCCTTAGAATATGTCTGGATCACTGATGGGACGGACGTTCCTTGGCATAAGTCACAACTCCATTGTCACACAATGGGAGGAACTAAGTTCATCTCATGAACTAATATACACCCGGACTTCCTCTTTGGTAGTATCTTGAGTAGCGATGTATCCAGCCTTTATCGTCTAGTATGCCACGGTATCTAGCTTGGAACTCTTCCAACATACCGTCACTTTACTATGGGTAAAGACAATGCCCGCGACTGACATTCAGTCGTCCTTATCAGCCTGGAACCTTTCCAGTGATTCTCCCCAGGATCGATTGATACCATCTCACTACAACTAGTGAGTATCCTAATATCCAATTAGATCTATCTCATAGATCCAAAACCAAGGATTTAGTAGGTATCTCTTTGATCCTATATGGAGAATCATTGTGATAAGCGGAGATTGACCGAGCGTAGCATAAGAAACTTCTTCCCTATCAAGAGTATGTCATCCACGTACTCTACGAGGATCACCACCATACTCCCTACTACCTTTTTGTATATACAAGGTTCATCTACCATTTTGATGATGTCAAACTGTTTGACTAACTCATCAAAACAGATGTTCCAACTCCGCGATGCCTGCTTCATCACATAAAACATCTTGCACACGTTTCCGCTGCTCCCACTGTCTACGAAGCCCTCTGGCTGTGAACTTATAGACGCTCTCTTCCAAAACAACATTTTAGAAGAGCTGTCATGACACCCAACCACCAGATATCATAGTCATGGTATGTAGCCGTGGCAAGTGGGATCTGGATGGACTTAAGCATAGATCCTTAGAAAAGGTTTCAACATAATCCATACATGGTTGATGACGAAAACCTTTAACAAGTCTAGCTTTGAAAGTCTCAACTTTTCCATCTACACCAAGTAATCTTCTCAAGATATACTTGCTCCTGATAGGGATTTAACCCTTCAGATAAAGCAACTAAAGTCCATACTTTGTTGGTGTATAAGGATTCCATCTCAGATCGATAAACATCCAGCCATTCTTATAGAGTCTCACTCCTGATGGCCAGCTCGAAACTAGTTGGGTCATCATCTCATGATGCAATCCTCGCTCCCACTGTCATAGAGAAACCGAAGTAACTCTCAGGTGGGTGAGGAACCCTACTAGATCTGCGGAGAGGCTGAGGTTCGTTGGTTACTATTGAATCTTTTGGTCCTACCAAATCATCAGCTGCAGTTTGTATAGCTGGAACATTTCCAGTTCTACATAACAGACCTTGTCTCGAGTATGTCCGGATTTTGCTTTTAGACATAGGCCGGACAATCCAAAATCTTAACCAACTTAAGATATGGGCTCTTCCCTTTCCATATCACATATGAAATGGTAGGCAACTGATTTGATCGGGACCCTATTCAATAGGTATGCAACTTCATAAGTGCATAACTCCCAAAAGGAAATAGGTAACTCAGTAGTACTTATCATAGAGCACACCTTATCATATAGGGTGTGATTGCTCCGCCCCGATATACCATCGTGCTATGGTGTATACGGAGGAGTAATGCTGGGAGAGAATCTCATTCTCCTTTAGAATAGTCTAGGAATTCTATGCACAAATATTCTCCTCCCTGATCTCATCATATGACATAATACTTATACCCGTATTTTGGTTCTCTACTTCTAACTTATATTCTGTGAATATCTCAAAAGGTTCGGACTTGTGTTTCAACATGAACATATGTCTGAATCTAAAGAGATCATCAGAGAATGTAATGAAGTACAAAGAACCGGTCTTGGCATGTGTAGATAAGGGATCTACATACATCAACATGTATCAATCCCAAAAATTCACTAACTCTTTCTCTGATTCCAATAAACAGAGCTATGGTCATCTTATCTCTGTGACATGACTGGCAAGTTTCACAAGATGTAAATTCAAACTAATTTAAATATGCATCTATGTGCAACTTAGCTAGTCGGGTCGCATTGATATGACCTAGTCTACAATACCTCAAGAAGGATCCGTTCATTTCTGAACTCTTCCTCTTATGTGTGTTCCGTATACTAAGAACTGTAGTTTGATTTAAAACATCAATGCTTTTAGATAACGTGCCTGAACCGATCAACTTTTGATATAGGAAATGTTCAAAACATTATCCATCACTACAAAATTTTATCATTTCTTTACTAATAAAGAGACTGATATGATTTTGTATATCAGGTTCGGTATCTAATAACATTCATTCAGAATCAATGTATTGGTAATACAGGGTGACAGTGACCGATAGACTGTTGGAGATAGTGCCCTCATAGTCAATTATTGGATCGCATGTACGTGATTGCAATGATTGCGGAGGACCTATCCCGGTAGGACAGTCTTACTCGAAATGATAGTATGCTATCTGGTTTGCCTTTATCAGTCATGTACATGTTCAAGTGACTGATTGCATGTTACACTTTGATAGAGCCCTTAGGATCTTGCTTTACTACCAACAGTATGATGGCGATCATATACGTGAGAGTTGGGTAGTTTATATGCATATCCTTAATTGTGGTCCCTAGTCGTAGGAGTTTCGAGACAGGGCATCGATACTCCGGAGTAGACTAGTGTGTACAGTCGAGACCCCGACGAGGGGCGGTGGCCGGTCTCACAAGCCACTGGTGTCAGTTGGATCACCTAAGATGTATACAGGTGCTCATTGGGTTATGAGTACACCGGACAGGACTCGCCGGGAATCTGCTAGTTAGTATTATATCTACCGTCAGATAGCAGTTCCCTGGTGACATGTCTACAGGTTAGTTCATCGACCTGAGGTCGTCATTTGTCTCGTGTGAGTTCCCACTGTGCTTTGATTTCTACCCTACCACGGCTCAAAGGAGTCGTGCAAACAGGTAGTTTTTGGGTACAGTCCCGAGCCATATGGAGGCACGTGAGCGGATCGGCAGGGGATTCGTCTCTCCCGGTATTGGGGGCGAGATCGTGCTGTGTCTAGGAGAGCCATTAGACAAATCCATGGCCATGGTAGGAGATTTACTGGTAGGTACTCCAGTAGTATCTCAGGGTGTATTTGGGCTTCACTCCGACACGACTTATACTGCTATTGGGGGTCTGACGTTGCTAGCCCCTAGGCAGATATGCGATACTCATTGACGAACGGACCGGACTGTATATACATTGTCACTGTTAGGCTCAGTAGGGTTTCTGGATGAGTTCACTCATCGTCCTCCCTTGAGTTTGCTCATCAGCCTCCCTTGAGGTCAGTCAATGGGCAGCCGTTACGCATTGCTAGTGCCGCTGACGGTTTGTGGTTAAACCCACTGCCATGGTGCTGACGAGTCATTAGAGTCCCCCACAGACAGTTTCCCAAGTTCGGGCGAAACGTTGTAGAGGCCGTATGGTTTTATGGCAGGGTTCGGAAAATGCACGTGCGTTTACGCACGTGTCGATTTTCGGACAGATGATACTGGTCGGCTTTGGTTTAAGCCGGATCCGAGTATTATATTTAGTAGGTATAATATCTTTGTCTCAGTTGCATTGGTATTCGGTCGTAATACAAATGCGGGTATATTTATACAGTTTCGGGGTTATCCTGAAAGTTGTTTCAGGATCACTTTTGGAAGTTGCCAGTTTTCTATCAGCCGTCTTTTAACATTCGGTTAAAGACGGATTTATCTTTTCTTGAGATGAGTGTGGAAGCTTCTAGAAGGTTCTAGAAGAGGTGACTAGGATTAATTAGTGTTGAGTTTTCATTGGTTACATTTAATGGTTCATTAATGCATGATGACTAGGTTTGTGAATCATGCATTATCATTAAAGCTTTTTGTTTACTTAAGGATATTTTCTTCTTGATCTTTTGAAGTGAGAAGCATTCTTAAGGTCACCACTTGCTCCTACACTCACCCTCCTCCTTCATATATGAATGGAAGGCCTCCTCTCTCATTCACTCTCTCTTGAGTTTTCATTTGCTAGAAAAGATTATGATAGGTTTTATCGGTATATGGAATTTCACAGTCCATTTCATTCCATCACCCGATTCATTCGGCAACTTCATTAACCGATCGTCCACGGATTTGGACGAAGTGAGACAATGTCATCTACTCATTCTCTACATCATTCTTGGTCGTCTCTTTTAGCAAACTTGACGATCGAGTTGCCTCGAGTCAGAGGCGGGAGCCCGTTTAAAGAATCGGTGATGTGGTGCCACCTCGACGAGGATAACGGAGATCAACGAGATCGGAGCAGCCGCAACGGATCGTGGGATGATGGTTGAAGAACGAAGGACTCGGATCGTTCGGTACAATCTTTCTACACTCTTTACAGTTTGTTAGTTTAGCAATAATGGCATATCCGGGTTAAAGTATACGATAGCGCCAGTTTAAAAGTTTTGTTCCGCATTTTGGCGTCTGTAGACTGCCGGGGCGCTAGCGTAGACTTACATAGACTTGGCTGCAACTCTTGCCCCGTTTTCTGCCTCATGAAACTTATCACCCGTTCTCAGTTCTTTACCTTTCTGTAGCCCATGTAACATATTACATATGCGGGATCCTGATCCGGTATTATATACCCATGACGTAAAGGACACTGAGAAATAGTTCTATGTAACGAACACACCCGAAGAAGATGCATCATATGCACTTTCTTCGTTTGGGCGGCATGGGAAATCTGGTATTCCCCAATTTCCTGCTCTGTCTTATAACAATTATAAGTTGGAGCGGGACCAACGTTCCCCAGCTCAGTATAACAAGTGGGTTCAGTCAATATATCCGTATTATTATCTTGATTAAGGCGTGATATGGTCGCTACCAGGAGAGAGAGAGAGAAGAAAACACTCAGCGTAAGCTCTTGCAAGAATAGATTGGTTATTATTTTATCTAATCAGGATGGCTCCCACTGTTTTTTATCAAATCTTCCTTCAAACCCTAAAAGGAAAGACTAGCCGGGATTAATTACACGCTACAAGTTCGCCAATCTTTCAGCCAGGCTAGTGTCGGTACTTTGAGGGAGGTCCCCCGTGCTTTCGCACGAACCTAATTAATGTAAACCTCGTTTTCCCAGAGGCGTAACCCCGTTGACACCTTTCTAGACACCTACTTGATTGGCTAATTGTAACGTGTAAAACTCTCCCAGGAGTAACTCTTACTCGCAGCGGGTATCGGGATCCAACTATCTCATAGAAGGTATGCAATCTCATTGCAAATTTCAACACTTGAAATTCCCAATAATATTTTGCCCCTAGCGTGCTATGACCTTGACGCATGCCAAACAACCCATAGTCCGCCAAACAACCCATAGTCCGCTAGTCAATTTCAACCCGTACATTTCTTGATTGAATTAAACCCACCCGCACGACCCTTGACGCATGACAAACAACGCCGTGCGAATACCCTAATCCAATCGCATCGTATGCTAGCAGATAAGCACTAGTTAGCTACCGTACACTACGCCTTGACGCATGCCAAACAACCGCAGCACGAATACGAACTAGTACTTATCTGAAATGACGGAGGGCTACGACAAGTTTTTCTGAAAACCTATTGCGTAATGAACTTGATATCGTTGTAGGATCGAATGATTTTAAAATGGAGTGTTTTTTAGGCTTTTCTAGTTTTGCTAAAGGGGTCACTCCCGGTGAAGGGATCGTCGGCCCTTTCCTCGTCGAATGGGGTGCGGGATATATCATATATATCACTGTGCAAAGCAGAAACTATAGAAGCAATCAAAAGACAAACCGAGGGTTGTAGCATCTGCCAGTTATTGCTAAAGGAGTCACTCCTGGTGAAGTGATTTCGGTCCTTTCCTTATCGAATAAGGTGCAGGATGTTCTACAAGGAACACCACGATGCAAAGCAAGAAATGTAGCTACCTGTTTTTGAAAATTCGATTCCACAACATCTTAGGTTTCTTTTTCTTTCATTAATCATATTAATGAAGTCCCATCATTTAAATTACCTAAACATCACAGATAAATACGACGTACACTTATGCCATCCGCATTCGCCTCGATGTCCCCTCGTGCACCGTTAGGTAGGTAACTAACGGCAGAGCGGGGCAGGGCTAGCGCTGGTGTAAAACATAAGTAACGTCTATATAATATATCATATATATTATATACAGTATTTATCACAGAACATCAAATGATCACATCACAGATATCGCATCAGAAGAAACATATGAAATATTGGATATACTAGGACGTCCGTGTTTTCAATACGAGCCAGTATAAAACACGGATTCCACGGTCGCGATGAATAGCCAAACCCACACCCCTAGACCCCTACGAGAGCGGCAAGCAACCCTACCAATTCTAGAGTTAGGAGACCCGGACTCTACTCCTCGAGTTGGTCTCCCACTGGACTCCAGAGCCCGGTTACATGTGCCCTCCTCCTTGGGTCTATCCTAGTGCGGAAAAGTAAATAATATACAACAACGGTGACAACTTCCGCAACCTGGAAGTGCCCCAATAAAAGAATATTACATACAAGTTTTTACATGATAGAAAATGAAAAACACTCATCTCACATAAAACCCCCCGGCTATTCAAACACGACGATCCAATATAACATATCCAGCAACACATAACATCACATGTCATCAACGTAAGTAAACATGCGTATCCCAATTGTCGTTGACATATAGCAACGAAACCGGCGATATCACATATTACACTTACGGTCACAGAAAAGAAAGTGTAAAACTACAACAGTTGGAATCCGCAACCTCCTTAGACATCGCATGCCTAACCAAATGAAATCCTTAGACATCACATGCCTAACAATTATAAACCCCGCATTTTAGTCTCATTATCGAAAACACTTTTCAATATCAAGTCGGGCAATTCAACAAGATTCCCGACATTCTGGTCGAATGCTCGTCGCAAACTTTAGTAGACGGTCGCACCCCCGATACCGTCGACGAAGTGCACCAAGGCGGAACACCGCTGCCGCGAGCACCCGGACGGATGCTTTCGGCGACGGGGTTCTCCCACAGTCACTTGGTCGGGGCTATGGGGTGTAGATGTCTATTAAGTTTATCCGGCGAGTATCCGCGTACGCTACGAGATTGCGACGGACTTTTGATCACATCAAAATTCCGTCGCAACCGATCAATTGAGACAAAAGTGCTATGTTTATAACATTCATATCAGTTATCTCATAACAACTTGTGAATTCCAATTATTGTATCCCATTCCAGATAAACAGAAAATGTTAAACTTTCCGATCGAACAGTCAAACACCCATGTTTTCCCGAAACAGCTCAACACATGAAACAAGTTTAAAAACATCCAGTTCATGCCTCAGTACCAACGGTCCAGCCGTAGAAGGGTCAAGCCAACGCCTCACATGTGGCACGCCGTACTGCCCCAAACCCGAAGGTTCCAAGGGCAGTTCAAGACGGTCACATAATCGAGTTAAGGTTTGTTGTCTTCTAGAGGGTCCATCGCGTTACTTGCACTACTTAGAACATTGTTAAACCACGGAAAGATCCAACACTTGGAAATTTCCCGACAGGGGAAAAATTGGGTATTTATATCCGGTCGAACTTTTTAACATATTCAACAAATTATTCGGAAAACACATAGACAAAGTTTGATAATCCGATCGAATCTACGAACTCCCAATACAACCCAGAAAACTCAACTCTTGAGTAAATATTAAAAATTCCCAGAAAACTCAGCATTACAATAAAGAAGTTACTGTGCAAAAATAGTTGACTGAAGAGACTTATTGGCCGCGGAACCGCCGCAAAAGCCATGCTTCTGACGCGGTTCCGCCGCGCTTTGGGCGTATCATTTGCTCGTTTTTGTACCGTAATTCTTAGAATCTTCTGCGGAATTTTTTAAGCATTTTTAATCTGGGAAAAACCCAGTTTTTGAAAAAAAGTCCAGAGAGCATTGAAAAATTGGGGTTTCGGGTTCGATCGGGTTTCTAACATCGTCTACGCATCGCCTAAGGCTCTAGCTAGGCTCTGATACCACTGTAGGGTTCCTAGGCACGCTAATGAGGTCTCACAAGGCATCAACCATGACAATTTCAAATTTTACAAGTGCCGAGAAACCCTAATACGGATCGTTAACTAGAATTTTAGGCGAAACTAGAAGCTAGTTAACAACTTAACTAAGTGAACTGAAATACAACCTTTGTAGATCCGGTCCTCCACCTCCATAGCTCCGCGATGAAGTCCCCTCGATGCGATCATCAGATCCCGGGCTCTAGCATCGGCTTCATCGGAGAAATGGGCGGGCTAGGTGGACGACTTCGATGCCGAAGATGATCTACGTCGAGGCAACACAAGATCAAGCTCCAACTTCACCAAGTCATGAAACTTGTGAAGAAAACACCCTATACTACTTGGCAAGAGGTAGACGATGAAGAAATAGGAAGTGGGTTCACTTTAGAATTGGATTTCTCATTCTTTTTCTCAAGTTGCCATTGATGGAGGCAAGCATTTCTTCTTGAAGAATAAAAAGAAGAAAAAGATAGAATATGATAAGTTCTTTTCAAAATAGAAAATAATATCAATACTTATCATATGGCAACCATGATTAGGTGTAGAGAATAGACTATGGTTAGTGGGATTGGTTAGGGTTAAGCATGAAGAAAAAATGGTCACTTAGTCAAAAGATGCTTTGAAGCTTCAAGAAGCTTCAAGCAAAGAACAAAGAAAGACACCATTTTCTCTTTATCATTTTCTTTTGCCAAAACAAACAAAATAAATAAATAAATGAATAAGTAAATAAACAAAACCCTAACCACTCGTATAACCATGGTTTAATTCTAAACATGCACCCAAACATTCATGTATCATCAAACATGATACAATCAAATGTACAAAAGTATATCACATATACAATGTGCACATCAAGTGAGAAAATCCATTTAAAGTGAACCAATACTAGTTAATGCAAAGTAATATATCAAATATATAATTATGCATTAAATCATTAAATCAACACTTGATTTAACGATCCGGTCATATCTCATATAACCGACTAATATCCAATGTATCGGCTTATCGAATCAATCCTTGAATCGATAACTAGGTTATATCGCATACAACCAATCGATACATTCATCGCGAGAATGGAATACGGTATCACATACACGCATTATTCTCGGTCCCGTACATATCTCATATGCGCTCCTATTTCGTTTCGTTTGAGCCAGGAAACCTCTGTGTAGGACTCTAAAGACACGTCAATACGCCGGCAGCAGGTGATGATCATATCAAACACCCACAAGCCGCAAGCGGTCTGCTAAACGTAACGGCCACCCGGGTATTGAGCGATCAGAAGATCGACGAGCAAGCCCGCTCACACTCCTGTGAATCCAACCAGTAACACTTACCGTACAGTCCGGTCTGATCGTCTGATATGTCGCATATATCGCCTAGGGGTGGCAAACGTCAGACCCCAATAGCTCGATAAGTCGTGTCGATATGAGGTCTATAACAGTTCGAGATACTACTGATAACACTTACCAGTAAATCTCAGCAGCCCTGGCCAGGGATTTCCGGTTATAGCCAATCGAACACAGTGCAACATCAACTCCCTATACCGGGAGAGACGAATCCCCTCCTATCGCTCATTGCCTCCATGTGATTCGGGACTGTACCATAAAGCCACCATTTTGCACGCCCTCTTGGACGTGGTAAGGTGGAAATCAAAGCACAGTGGGAATCACACAAGACTCTATGACGATCTCGAGTCTACAGACTAACCTGTACCAGTGTCACCAGAGAACTGCCATCTGACGTGAGGTATAATACCATCTGGGAGTTCTCGGCTAGTCCGTCCAGTGTACCCAGTCTCTACTGAGCACCCGTATATCATCTCTGATTTCAAACACCAATGGATATGGGATCATCCATCGCCCATCTTTATGGGTCGAGAAGGTATACGCTAGTCTACTCTGGTATATCGATGCCCCGTCTCGATACACCCACGACTAGGGACCTTGAAGGATGTACTTATAGACTACCATGACCCCACTAGTATGATCCGCATCATAGTCCAGGTAGTCAAGTACACATCCTAAGGGCTTTACCAACATGTAACAGAGAGACAAACAGTATACACGTTAAGGTAAAGAGTAACCAGATAGCATACTATCATGTCAAGCAAGAAAGTCCTCCCTATATATGTCCCAGCATCCACTACAATATACATCCTATATACATTAATGGCCTTTAGGGCATACATATAACTAACATAACGGCAGAGCGGGGCAGGGCTAGCGTGGGTGTAAAACATAAGTAACGTCTATATAATATATCGTATATACTATATATACAGTATCTATCACAGAACATCAAATGATCACATCACAGATATCGCTGCAGAAGAATCATATGAAACATTGGATATACTAGGACGTCCGTGTTTTCAATACTAGCCTGTATAAAACACGGATTCCACGGTCGCGATGAATAGCCAAACCCACACCCCTAGACCCCTACGAGAGCGGCAAGCAACCCTACCAATTCTAGAGTTAGGAGACCCGGACTCGACTCCTCGAGTTGGTCTCCCACTGGACTCTAGAACCCGGTTACTTGTGCTTTCCTCCTAGGGTCTATCCTAGTGCGGAAAAGTAAATAATATACAAAAGGTGACATCTTCCGCAACCTGGAAGTGCCCCAATGAAAGAATATTACATACAACAAATTTTACAACAATGAAAATGAAAAACACTCATCTCACATAAAAAAAACCCGGCTATTCAAAACGCGACGATCCAATATAACATATCCTGCAACACATAACATCACATGTCATCAACGTAAGTAAATGTGTGCATCCCAATTGTCGTTGACATATAGCAACGAAACCGGCGATATCACATATTACACTTACGGTCGCAGAAAAGAAAGTGTAAAACTAAAACAGTTGGAATCCACAACCCCATTAGACATCACATGCCTAATCAAATGAATTCCTTAGATATCACATGCCTAACAATTATATACTCCGCATTTTAGTCTCTATATCGAAAACACTTTTCAATATCTAGTCGGGCAATTCAACAAGATTCCCGATAAACTGATCGAATGCCCGTCGCAAATTTTAGTAGACAGCCGCACCCCCGGATGCCGTCGACGAAGTGCACTAAGGCGGAACACCGCTGCCGCGAGCACCCGAACGGATGCTTTTGGCGACGGGGTTCTTCTACAGTCACTTGGTCGGGGCTATGGGGCATGGCTGTCTATTAAGTTTACCCGGCGAGTATCCGCGTACGCTACGTGATTGCGATGGACTTTTGATCACATCAAAATTCCGTAGCAACCGATCAAGTGAGACTAAAGTGCTATGTTTATAACATCCAAATCAGTTATCTCATAACTACTTGTGGATTCCAAATATTGTATCACATTCCAAATAAACAGAAAATGTTAAACTTTCCGATCGAACAATCAAACACCCAAGTTTTCCCGAAACAGCTCAACTCTTGAAATAAGTTCAAAAACATCCACTTCATGCCACAGTACCAACGGTCCAGCCGTAGAAGGGTCAAGACAACGCCTCACATGTGGCACGCCGTACTGCCCCAAACCCGAAGGTTCAAAGGGCAGTTCAAGACAGTCACATAATCGAGTTAAGGTTTGTTGTCTTCTAGAGGGTCCATCGTGTTACTTGCACTACTTAGAACGTCTTTAAACTACGGAAAGATCCAACACTTGGAAATTTTCTGGCAGGGGAAAAATTGGGTATTTATATCCGGCCAAACTTTTTAACATATTCAAAATTATCCGGAAAAACACAGACAAAGTTAAAGATTCCGATCGAATCGTCGAACTCCCAATACAACCCAGAAAAACTCAACTATTGAGTATAATTAAAAATTCCCAGAAAAACTCAACTATTGAGTATAATTCAAAATTTCCCAGAAAACTCAGAAGCTCCAGAAATAAGTTATTGTGCAAACCACGTGGACTAACTCACCAACATGGCCGCGGAACCGCCGCACAAGCCATGGTGGGGCCGCGGTTCCGCGGCGCTTTGGTCGAGTTGGGGTCACGTGCTTCATAGTAACTCATACAATTCCCTGCTAATTTTTTTGGATATTTTTAGTTTGGAAAAAACCACATTTTCAGAAAATGTCCAGAGAGGGTTAAAAATTAGGGTTTCGGGGTTCG
Source organism: Agapanthus africanus (assembly GCA_030015575.1). Lineage (NCBI taxonomy): Eukaryota > Viridiplantae > Streptophyta > Magnoliopsida > Asparagales > Amaryllidaceae > Agapanthus > Agapanthus africanus. The sequence continues at coordinate 465,052,962 of JASDDO010000014.1, read as the reverse complement.
ATCGGATTTCTAACATCGTCTACACTTCGCCTAAAGCTCTAGCTAGGCTCTGATACCACTGTAGGGTTCCTAGGCACACTCAAGAGGCTCCACAAGGCATCAACCATGCCAAACAAAATTTTTCCGGTGCCGAGAAACCCTAAACTAGATCGTTAACTAGAGATTAGGCGTAAGAACATGCAAGCAAACGACTTTGCTACTAAGTGAAAAGGGACTACAACCTTTGTAGATCCGCTCCATCATTTCTTTAGCTCCGTGTTGACGTCCCTCCGCTCCGATCATCGGAATCCCGGACCCTTGCGTCGATTTCATCGGAGAAATGGGCGGGCTAGGTCGTTGACTTCGATGCCGAAGATGATCTACGCCGAGGCGACTCAAACTCAAGCTCCACCTTCACTAGGTCATGAAACTTGTGAAGATAACACACTCTACTAAATGGCAAGTGGTAGAGGATGAAGAAATAGGAAGTGGGTTCACTTTGGATTTGGATTTCTCACTTGGATTCATCACTTGATAATTTTCAAGAATGGTTTCTTCACTTGAAGAAGAAGATGAAGAAGAAGAAAGAATATCAATCCATTACTTGAAAATAAAAATCAAGTGAATACTTATCATAATGCAACCATGGGTGAAGCTAACACATGTAGAGAATAAACTAGGGTTTAGGTTTAATGGTTAGGTTAAGGAAAGAAACAAAATGGTAGACTTATTCAAAGCTTCATGAAGCTTCAAGAATAAAACAAAGTTAGCCACCATTTTATTCTTGCCAAAAAAGAATAAAGAAAATGAATAGGTAAATCAAACCCTAACCATTAACCTAATCATAGTTTAAAGCATACTCACACCCAAGTTTGCATGTATCATCAAACATGATACAAACAAGTGCATAAAAAATATATCATATATACAATGTGCACAATCTAGTGAGAAAATAATCTTAAGTGAACCAATACTAGTTAATGTAACGTAATATATCAAATATATAATTATACATTAAATCATTAAATCAACACTTGATTTAATGATCCGGTCATACTGCATATAACCGGCTAATATCAAGTGTATTAGTGTATCAATCAACAGTTGATTCGGTAACCCGGCTTTATCACATATAACCGACCGATGATACAAATCGCGAGAATAGAATACAGTATCACATACAGGTATTATTCTCGGTCCCGCACATATCTCATATGCGCTCGTATTTCGTTTCGCTTGAGCCAGGAAACCCCTGTGTAGAACTCTAAAGACTCGTCAATACGCCGGCAGCAGGTGATGATAATATCAAACACCCACAAGCCTCAAGCGGTCTGCTAAACGTAACGGCCACCCGGGTATTGAGCGATCAGAAGATCATCGAGCAAGCCCGCTCACACTCCAGTGAATCCAACCAGTAACACTACCGTACAGTCCGGTCTGTTCGTCTGATATGTCGCATATCTTGTCTAGGGGTAGTAAACATCAGACCCCAATAACTCGATAAGTCGTGTCGATATGAGGCTCATAACGGGTCGAGAAACCACTGGTAACACTTACCAGTAAATCCCTAAAGCAGCCTTGGCCAAGGACTTCCTGTTATAGCCAATCGAGCACTGCGCAACATCAACTCCCTAAACCGGGAGAGACGAAACCCCTCCTATCGCTCATTGCCTCCATGTGATTCGGGACTGTACCTAAAAGCCACCTTTTTGCACGCCCTCTTGGACGTGGTATGATGGAAATCAAAGCACGGTGGGAATCACACAAGACTCTATGACGATCTTGGGTCTACAGACAAACCTGTACCAGTGTCACCAGAGAACTGCCATCTGACGTAAGGTATAATACCATCTGGGAGTTCTCGGCGAGTCCGTCCAGTGTACCCAGTCTCCACTGAGCACCCGTATATCATCTCTGATGTCAAACACCAATGGATATGGGATCATCCATCGCCCATAGGTATGGGTCGAGAAGGTATACGCTAGTCTACTCTGGTATATCGATGCCCTGTCTCGATACACCCATGACTAGGGACCTTAAAGGATGTACTTATGGACTACCATGTCCCCACTAGTATGATCTGCATCATAGTCCAGGTAGTCAAGTACACATCCTAAGGGCTTTACCAACATAACAGAGAGACAATCAGTGTACATGTTAAGGTAAAGAGTAACCAGATAGCATACTATCATATCGAGCAAGAAAGTCATCCCTATATATGTCCAAGCATCCACTACAATATACATCCTATGTATAGTAATGGCCTCTAGGGCATACATATAACTAACAATACTTACGATACGATGCTCCGCTTAAGTAACCTTAGGATGTACATATCTTGAGATCTGTTACTCTATTCGTTCTTTTGATCTATCCTCATCGATATTTGTTTGCGGTTCCTGTCACCATGACTTTGCGAGCTGAGAGAGCTGCTGCTAGAGATGCAGTCAGAGCAAGCTCATCAGGGAAGAGGACTGACCAGGGTATTATTCCGGTGGCACGGGAATAGATTGTTTATGTTTTATGCTAGGATTTCTCGTTTGAGACGAGCGCTCGGGATCTGCACCAGATGATCGGGCCATTGAGTGAGGCCAGTCAGATTGAAAGGACAGTTGACGTGCAACCTACTCTAAAGATCGTTGTATTGTATATCGTGTAGACAGACGTACCAGCCGTCGCTGAGATTGATGAGATATCGCTTTCGGAGTTCACGAAACTGAAGCCATATGATTTTACAAGAAGGGATGTGGCAGAAGATCCCTAGTCATTCTTGGATAAAGTGACTAGGATATTTCGTTCATTTGGATACTCCGATGCTAAATCAGTTAAGTTGGCTAGATTCAGTTCGAAGGGTCTTGCTTAGACCTGGAGTGAGTCGATCGAGAAAAGACGAGCAATGCGTATTTCTCCGATGACTTTGGACAAGTTCTCGAGGACGTAGTTGGCCAGATGTCTTCTACAGAGTGTTAGAGATACTGAGTTCGTAACTTTGAGTCTCTGCAAGAGACTCCGGATATGACCATAATGGAGGATGAATTGAAGTTACGCAGCCGTCTAGGTATGATTCCGAATTGGTCGACATTGAAGAAAAGTGGATTAAGCGATTCGTTCGAGATCTCATGAGTCATTGTTCCTCTCCGTTGATGCCAAGAGATTGAATACGTATGCAGAGGCGTTGGATACATCCACCTTTTCAGAAGAAAGCCGTGATGAGATTACGGTTGCCTCAGAACAAAAATGGATTAATTAAAGAGTGCCAACTTTTGGGCAATTCAGCAGTGATGATATCGGAAAAGACCGTAGCAGGTTCTTTCCGAAATACCTCAGCGATAAAGATTTGGACCAACTATCGGTTGTATCACACGTATTCAGAGGGCCAGAGGCTGTCGTCGTTAACGTGCTACATTATGAGTGGCCAAGTTAAATTGACCGGGAGATGTTCATAGAGGTATCAGAGCGGGACTATTTCCGTCGCTACTCCTAACTGCGATGTCAATCCAAGAGGCCATGGAATTGGTGATCCACAGAGAGAACAAGGACCTAGAGACAGAGAATGCTACACCGTGGGCAGAAAGAAAGTAGAAATTCTTGCTCTGCCACCTTCGGGTGCACAGGCACCTTACGAAATTGAAGGTGGTGTACCTCAATATCAATTTTTTTTTGCGACGCTTTTATCGTTTTGGAATTTTGTGTTTTGATGATTTAGTTTCACGATTGATGTTTTTATGTACCGTAGCTACACTTGATAGATATTTTCTTGTGCACAGCGATTGCACTTGATTTATATTTTTATACATCAATTATACTTGATTTATGTTTTTGTGCATATCCATTGCACTCGATATTGTTTGTGCATGCCGTTGCACATATTTTTGATTTCGTGTATCCCGATACAATCGATTTTTATTTTGTGCATGTTGTATACCGCTGATTTTGATTCATACACTCGATATTGTTTACATGCGCTTTCGATACATTGATATGGTTTTCGTGCACCTGGTTGCACTTGCTATTGATTTTCATGCACTCTATTGCACTAGATGTTTTGTGCGGACTCAAATTCTGTGTTTTGTAAATTGAAAACTATATCATGGTTAAGAATTTCCTACACCTTTATTCAATACACCTTATCTTATTCTCAACCGATAAAATTAAATGTTTATAACACAATTTTCAAAATATATATCTCACTTTATAAAATAAAGGTACAGATATTTCATTTTAAAATTTGGTGCATAACAATGGTTACTCGAAACCATATATTTGCCATTAGGGAAAGCCAGGCGATTTAATCCAATACCACCAATTGCAACGAATTCCGATATTGAGGATCAAATCCCCCATTTCCTAATATTCTAGTCCTACTCAGCATTTGTAACACCGTACTGAAATGAGATCCAAATCTGGTAAATACATACCCTGGAGTCAGAATTAATTGGGAAAACAGTTCTCTTTTACAAATACACAGAAAATTTGAAACATGCAAATGTTTCATAGGGGGTGTCCAGGTATTCCCAGTAATGACTTTTACATTATCCAGATTCATGACAGTAGTCGCAATTTCTTTTGCCCTCACTTCAATCCCTTTATATGTCTCTACATCTTACCTTCTGCATACCGCACTTAGGCTAATTGATTTTCTTCCTTACCTACCTTTCAGCACTAGCCTAAGGTTTGGAAAAAACTATCCAATAAGCGTAATATGTATGCTCTCCTAATTCAAGGAGCTCTCGCAACCTGAGAGGAGGTAAAGGGAAGAGACAACCGAATAATTCTATTCAATTTATCCAGAACCTGTGGCCATTCGTGACTGAAGTAACTTCTTCGAGTTCGTATGTAACTATACGATGGCCATTGCAAGCAATATGGATCATCGTAGTGATACGAAGTATTCCGAAGAAATGCAAAGTGTAAAGTAGGAGTGGCAGGGATATGTGCGACTTTGTCATGAATCATGACTTTCCAAAACCCAAGGGTGTAAGAAGGTTCGGTTAACTTGGTTCTTGAGTTTTTATGCTAAGTCATGGGTTGTTGTACCAGGGAGAGAGAAAAGAATCACTCAGCGTACACTCTATCAAGATTAGATTGTTATCACTTTATTTAATCAGGATGGTTCCCGCTGTATCCTCGAATTCTCCTTCAGTAAAAGAAATAATACAACGGTGGCTACAACCTCAACCCAGATGTGCCCCGCGAAAAAATATTACATCAAATTACAATTTACATCGATTGAAAGAAAAAAAACTCATCTCATATCCCCGGCTATTCATCCACGATGATCCAACAAGTTCATATACACAAACCAACATCACAGATCACAGATATGTGCAACCCCCACTAATCGACGTATATGTTGGGTTACCCTTGCACCCAGTCTAGGATTTGGTAGCATCACTCATGCCATTTTAAAATTTTAGAGAGGTGCAAAGCTAACTAACTATGAATCTTGCTAGAATTTCTAGTGTAACAAGTTTGTATCACATACAAACAAGAAAAGAGATAGGTATTACAACCTTTGTAGTCCGTTCCTTCACTTCATAAGCTCCGTGTTGAGGTCCCTTCGCTGTGATCAACATGAACTCCGACTCTCGAGTGGCTCCATGAAGTAAATGAGACACCTTGCTTGTAGTCTTCATGATCCAAGATGACAACTTATTAGAGAAGTGAACACCCTAATCTAAGTGTCTAGAATAGATGAGGATGATGAAGTAGGAATTTTGCTCTTCTTTTTTTTCAAATTCTCAAACTTATTCATCACAAATGAAAAACCTAGTTAAGCTTTTTCAAGAGCTCAAGGAAGAAGAAGAAGAATATATTCCTTTTGTGATCAATAATGAATTATCTTGTTATGGTTACTTATTCAACCATGAGTTAAGTATGAAGGCTTTAACTCATGTAGAGAATAAACTAGAGTTAATGGTTTGGATTGGGTTAACAAATATCTACACAAAAGATCTAAGCTAAAGACAAAGTCAAAGCTTCATGAAGCTTCATGGAAGCTTCATGCAAAAGCTAACCCTAACCAAGTTTAAACCTAAAACCTAAGTTGAATTTGTAACCTTAACATGTTATAATATTATATATCACATATACAATATATTTTGTAACAAAAGAAAATAATAAAATTAACATATATCGCATATATATCAATGCATCATCCCGTGAGAAAATGAATCAGTAAAGCGAGCTTATATTAGTTAACGTAATGTAATATATCACATATATAATTATACATTAAATTATCGAATCAACACTTGATCCGATAACCCGGCTATGATACATATAACCGACTAATATAACATGTACCATTTCATCGAATCAACAATTGATCCGATGACTCGGCTATATCACATATACCAGGCCGATATCACATATCGCAAGAATAGAATACGGTGTCTCATATCGTATTATTCTCGGTCCCGCACATATCACATATGTGCTCCTATTCCGTTTTGCCTGAGCCAGGAAACCTCTGTGTAGGACTCTAAAGAATCGTCAATACGCCGGCATTAGGTGATGATCATATCAAACACCCACAAGCTGCAAGCGGTCATCTAAACGTAACAGCCACTCAAGTATTGAGCGATCAGAAGATCAACAAGCAAGCCTGTACATTCTCCTGTGAATCCAATCAGTAACACTACCGTACAGTCCGGTCACTTCGTTTGATATGTCGCATATCCAGTCTAGGGGTGGTAAACGTCAGACCCCAGTAACCAATAAGTCGTGTCGATGTGAGGCTCATAATAGGTCGAGAAACTACTGATAACACTTACCAGTATCACTCCATATCAGCCCTGGCCAGGGACTTCCAGTTAAAGCCAATCGAACACAGCACAACATCAACTCCCTATACCGGGAGAGACGAAACCCCTCTATCGCTCATCGCCTCTATGTGATTCGGGATTGTACCCAAAAGCCACCGTTTTGCACACTCTCTTGGACATGGTAAGGTGGAAATCAAAGCACAGTGGGAATCACACAGGACTCTATGACGATCTCGGGTCTACAGACTAACCTGTACCAGTGTCACCGGAGAACTGCTATCTGACGATAGGTATAATACCATCTAGGAGTTCTCGGCAAGTCCGTTCAGTGTACCCAGTCTCCACTATGAACCCTTATACCATCTTTGATGTCAAACACTGATGGATATGGGATCATCCATCGCCCATCATATGGGTCAAGATACGTATACGCTAGTCTACTCTGGAGTACCGATGCCCTGTCTCGATACTCCCTCGACTAGGAACAGTTATAAGATGTACTCTTTGACTACCCTGGCCCTACTAGTATGATCTGCATCATAGTCCTAGTAGTAGAGTACATATCCTAAAGGCTTTATCAACATGTGAGAGTAAGATAGTAAACCAATACAAGTCAACATGTTAAGATAAAGTGAAACCAAATAGCATACTATCATGTCAAGCAAGAAAGACCTCTTTATATATATCCAAGCATCCATTATAATATACATCATATTTACAACAATGGCCTCTAGGACATATATATAACTAACAGTATAGCGATTAGCGGACGTTCAGCACATATATCACAACATAGATAAAACCCGATTAGCCAAATTACTTAGAATTTCGATCGATAACCAAATTTCACTCTACCCCAAGTACAACACTGTACACAAAAGAACCAGGGAAGAAACAAAATATCCCAAATAACACAACACAACACAGTAGGACACCAGAATGAATTTGGACCGATTCGGAGTCAACGCGGCCGTGGAATGGCGGCAGAACGCTATGTTCTGCCGTGTCTCCGCGGCGGACTAACCGAGACATGCGTCCAAATTTCTTCAGTGTTCTAACAAAACCCTGCATGTATTTTTAAGGCCTTTGAAAAGATTTTTGGGCCATTTTTCAAAATCGACAGAAACAAGGGTTTTTGGTCATGTTTTCGGGATTTCTTTTCCGATCGAATTTCTAACACTCTGCTAACACGTTAGTTATGGTTTAGTTTGGCTCTGATACCACTGTAAGTCAATGTTACTCACCCCGCAGGTTCGCGGGGATGCGGAATAGGTAATAAACGATTTTTATAAGAATGGTAACATCGACTAAACTCCAGGATCGTAACTAAACCCTAACTATGAGGTTTAACCACTATGTAAGAATGTTATACCTCAAGCTAGAATTCCTTCTTCTCCTCGCTATCTTTCTCCTCGTCGTTAGCTCCTTGGAGTAAGTGTGGATTGTGCCTCCTCGTTGGCTTTTCCACGTCAAAGAAGATCCACCCGAGAGTGTCTACGTTGAGCTCTAACCTCTAAGATGAGGTAACTAGGGTACTTGGTGTGCTAAACTAAGTAGCCTAGAGTGTGTAGAGAGTGATTTTGGGTAGCTAAGTCTCACTAACCATTGGATTCTCAACACATGAGAAAATAAGGGTTGAGAGGAAGAAGAAGAGAGTGAGCTCGAGGAAAGAGAATGTGTTTTTGATAATGGTAATAGAAAATGGATTTTGATAAGACTATAAGCATGCCATGAAAATATCTCATACAAAATATCTAGTGCCATAAAAATATCTCACAAAATATCTAAGTCAAACTAAGCTTCAATAGTCAAACCAAGTAGTCATAGTTCAATTATCATTTATAAAAATAACAATACATTTCCTCCACCTCATAATTGTTTTAACCAAATAAATAATCAAACCCTAATGAGGTGTCTCCTTCTAAAAGCAATCTTGAGTAATTGCAAGAATGCCCCTCTCATCCGTATATACATACCCGTATCCGTGTTCCGAGAAACACGAATACAATGAGACGAAAATAATCCAATAATCTAATTTTAGGATCCGGCTTAAACCAAAGCCCACTAGTATTATCCGCCCGATCATCATACGTGCACATGCACATGTATGTGTTGGCTATAGTGCCCTCAAGTCAATTATTGGATCGCAGGCACATGATTGCAATAATTGAGGGATGACCTATACCGGCAGAACAGTCTTACTCGAGATGATAGTATGCTATCTGGTTTTTCTTTATCATCATGTACAACATCATGTGACATTACAGATCACTATTACCTATAGGATTCTTGCTTGACTACCAGCAGTATGATGGCGATCATATACGTGGGAGCTGGATGGTCTATAAGCACATCCTTAAATTTCCCTAGTCGAGGGAGTTTCGAGACCGGGCATCGATACTCTAGAGTAGACTAGTGTATACTGATCGAGACCCCGACAATGGGCGGTGGCCGGTCTCACAAGCCATTGGTGTCAGTTTGTTCACCTAAGATGTATACAGGTGTTAATTGGGTTATGAGTGCACCGGACGGACTAGCCGGGAACATGCTAGTTGGTATTATACCTATTGTCAGATAGCAGTTCCCTGGTGACATGTGTACAGGTTAGTCTATCGACCCGAGATCGTCATTTGACTCATGTGAGTTCCCACTGTGCTTTGATTACTACACTACAACGGCTCAAAGGAGTCGTGCAAACAGGTTTTAGTTGGGTACAGTCCCGAGCCACATGGAGGCAGTGAGCGGATCGTCACGGGATTTGTCTCTCCCGGTATTGGGGTTGATGTCGCGGTGTGCACGGGTGGCCATCACCAGAAATCCTTGGCTAAGTTAGTCGAGAATTACTAGTTCGGATCAGTAGTTTCTCAGGAGGTGATGGGCTTCATTCCGACACTGAATATCATGTTATTAGGGGTCTGACTTTATCCACCCCCTAGAATCGATATGCGATACTCATTGATGAACGGACCGGACTGTACGGATATTGTCACTGTCAGGCTCAGTAGGGGTTTCAGGATGAGTTTTCTCGTCGGCCTCCCTTTCGCTCAATACTTGGGTACCCATTACGTACAGCTAGTTCCACTGACGTGCTTATGGTTAAACCCACTGCCAGCGTATTGACGAGTCTTTAGATTCCCACACAGAGGGTTTCCCTGCTTCGGGCGAAACGAAGTAGAGGCCGTATGGTTTTACGGCAGGGTTCGATAACATACGTGTACTTGTGCACGTATGATGTTCGTATGGATAATACTAGTGGGCTTTGGTTTAAGCCGGATCCTAGTATTATATTTGTTGGATTATTTTCGTCTCTTTGTATTCGTATTTCTTGGAGTACGGATGCGGGTATGTATATACGCATGAGGTGTATTCATGTAATTCATTACAAGATTACATTTAGAAGATTGCACCTCATCATGGTTTAGACCTTTTTGGATTAAATGGTTATTGAGGTGTAGGATGAGGTGTTTATTGCATTTTTGTGGCACGGTTGATTAGTGGCCTATGGTTACTATTCTAGCATGCTTAAGGTTTTGTTTATTGTGAGATTATTGTTGACTTGAGATATTTTGGTTGACTCTAGATATTTTGGTGGCATGGAATATTTTTATGGATGACATCATTATTTATTACATAATCTCACAACAAACAAAAGGTTAAGCCATTATTCATTTTCATTTTCTCTCTCTTGAGTTGCTCAAAACACTCATGCTCATGGCATCTTCTTCTTCCTCTAGCTCTACCCAAACCCTCTCATGAGTTAAGAATTCTTAGGTGTCTTGAGACAAATTAATCCTTCATCACTCTCTACTACATCTACGGTATCTAGTGTAGCGATCTATGTACCCTCGTTGCCTCAGATATGAGGTTGGAGCTCGTTGCATAGACTCTAGGGTGGTCATCTTCGATGGAGGGAGACCGGAGATCAAGTTTGATCAAAGAAGCCCCCAGGAGCTTGGGATGATGGTTGAAGACCGAAGGACACGGATCTATTCGGTATAACCATTCTAAACTCCTAGTTTATAGATTGCTAGTTAAAGGGTTAATGGTAGATCCCGGTAATTGGTTATGGTTGTGCCAAGTTTTATAAATTTTTGTTCCGCATTTGGTCAAGGATTGATGGCCGGGGAGCTGCCGTAACCCAACAATATGTGATCGAACCCTGTCGTAAAACCATACGACCTCTACATCATTTCTTCCGAAGCAGGAAAACCCTCTGTGTGGGACTCTAAAGAGTCGATAGTACGCTGGCAGTGGGTTTAAATACAAGCACGTCAGCGGTACTAGTTGCACTACCCAGGTATCTGTCGATAAAAAGGCCGATGAGCAAACTCATCAAAACTCCTACTGAGCCTGTCTGTGGCAATCTCCGTAATGTCCGGTCTGTTCGTCTAAGAGTATCGCATATCGGGCCTAGGGGCTCGGTAAACGTCAGACCTCTAATAGCATAATAAGTCGTTTCGGAGTGTAGCCCAAAACACCTTGAGAAACTACTGGTGTACTGATTAAATGCTTTTCGCGTGTCGTATTTAGAAAGAATTTAAAATAACCGCAATAAAAAACGGTTTCGCGTGTAACGAGCCGCGATGAGTACGGGTCGTCCGCAGGGAGATGGTAGGTTTTTAAGCTTGATTTAACGAGTTAGTACCGTAACTTGAGTTTGTGTTTATACTAAGTGTCGTAACTATGATATGTTCAATAAAAAGACTTGTTAGGCGTAGTTTTAGGTTAGCTTGCGTTAGGATGATATTTTTCATTTCCTTATACAACTAATTCTGATATTGATACTAAGGAAATAGGCAACAACGTGGATTAGGGAAATTGAAGTACGGTATTTGCGAATGTGTGCTAAATCCGTATTTCTTGTCCCTTGTCCTTCCATTGTTGTCTCTTGACCTTAGCCTTCGGCAAACCACTCACAACCAGTCTCGATTAGGATTCACCGCTATCGTGGTAGGATAGGGTGCCTAACGGAGCGGAATTGCGTGGCGTTTGGTCGGAGTTTCAATTACAAAGTTATGGTTTTTAAGGTTTTAGCAAACAAATGTCCTAACACAAACTAACCATATTCTACCCATAACATGTAAATCAATTACTCACATATATTTACAATACAAAATAAAGAAAAGAAAAGAGTAAGGCACATAACAAAAATTGCAAGAAAAGTAAAGTCAAGGTTAGAAAGTTAAGAACCGATATATCCAACGTGCAAATTTCTTCAAATGTTCTTTAAGCCCGTACCAATGTGAAATCGAAATACCAAACTTTAAGATTGCAAGATCACTTAAGAGGTTGCAAGATCAAAGCAAGGCAAGGATTTCACAAGTTCGATGTTTGTAGAAAGCAAGACATATGTAATGAACAATGAGAAATTTTATTGATTTTCAAATAAGAAACAACTAATCTTGAATTCAAGAACCTAAATCTTAAGTTTGCAAGTTCAATGAAGAAGTTGCAAGGTCAAGATAAGGGGCAAGAGCTCAAGAGTTCAAAGGAAAGACAAGTTACCATTTACAAATTACAATTTGTTCTAAACTAAAAACTAAAGTCAAAAAGTATATCATAGCGTGCCTATTGATCTGGTATTTATAGCCTAAAAATCAAAATAAACAAATAATAAAAACAGGAAGATGGGACAACAATGAGTGAACCGACAAAAAAAGAAGTGATTTCGCCTTGGTGGGCCCTGCGCCGTCGGTTATTTTGATGGTTTTGCCGGTCATTTGTTGAGGTGAGGGACCTGTTTTGGTGTGGTGATCTCGAGTGCACTTCACAAGTCTACTGGCATTGTTTGATTTCTTCATATTAGTTTGGGTTATACTCAGTAGTTTTGGAGGGAAACTAACTCCAAATCACATCACACCTTTTATATTATTTAATGTTCATGTTCCCTACTTGCACAATTCATCATGTCATGTATGCCAAGGCAGTCCCACCATGGTCCAAGTCACCAAGAGTATTGTGCACACTTGTAATGTGTTGGACCAAAACTTGTTTATTTACAAAAACAAGCTCTTTGAATCACGAATGGTTTTCTGTTCTGTTTGCAGTGTTGGCGCCCAAACGTTATATCCGTGATTTTGAGTGTGTTTCCAGGATCGTGTCACAGATACCTGTAATATGTATTTACTGAGCAGACACTGGTTAATAGTACCGACATATAACAAAATAGATAATGAATGAGCGATATTGAAATGCAGTTTTCTGTGATGAACAAATACCCCCAAACTTATCTTTTGCTCGTCCCGAGCAAAACAAAAATCCAAACCTCACTTTCGCAGGGATCACGATTGCACTAAGTTCGTGCAACAAGCCGTTAAACCTCTATGTGTCCCTTGTATGAGGAGTGTTGTATCCTGATCAGCGGATTTCACCCACAAAATCCTGTCAAGCTAGTTTCGCGAAATAACCATTGATTCTAACCCTAAGGTTTAGCTTTAAAGCTAGAAATTCTATTATCCTAAGTTAGAAATATCGAACATTTATTTTTCACACCTCACTTCTTATTTAACTTAAGATCCTATATGTCTTTACGTGCGGTGGAAATAGTGTCGTTAAGTTTCAAAAAGATCGATTAAAGTTATCATATCACAAAATAAAGAACAGATAAAAACCTAAAAAGGACCACACAAGTTTTATAAATAGTTAAGTATTTCTCAAGTTTCGTTTTCTAGTTAGGTTTCAAATTCAGAATTTCTATCTTCCTTAATAGGAAACTATGTATTATTTTTCACTCCACCTTTTACTTGTTTTCGTTTCATACACACCTTCGTGAACGTGCAATAGTCTTCATCATAGGATAAAACCTTCATATCTCCTTTAAAAATATTTTTATAAAATCCTATGTTTTGTCAAGATTACTCTCACACAAAGAACCGTTAGAATTTTAACTCGGAGAGAACACTTGCTTGACTTTGTTTTAATTTGGGTTTTCTAGGATTCTTAGCGAGCTTTGGGCCAATGCTCCCAAACCAGTTGGTTTTAGGGCATTAGGTGTAGAGACATCCCGACGGACTTAATTGCTCAAGTTATTTAGGCCCTAAAACAAAAAAGAACCCATTTTGCCGTGAAAATCATAACGATTTAATGCTAATGGAGATATAACCAGTTGTTCAATTATTTTTAGGATAAAAGACGTGTTTAGTGGATCAGGTGTGTAATCACTCCAATCAAGTTCCGGATGGGTTATTCTTCAGAATTAGTTTCTATTAAGGCATCTATAATATCCCTTCAAATCCACTTCACTTTCGAAACTATTCTTGATATTACTTATTGCAGAACAAACCTATTGGATCCAAAAAAATAGTTTATCAATTTAAAAGTTTTCAGACATATTAGACTTGTCATCTAATTTTCAAAACTCACGACATGTGTAGTGCGATGTAAAGACGTGTATTAGCTACAGTTAAACTCAAAGGAGGGTTATCTTTCAGTTTTTCAAAATCTAAAAATAGGATTTAGTTGTTTCTATCTTATCAAACAAAACCGTCGAAATATCGAATCTAAGTTCTCCCACTAGCGAACCTGACGACAGAGTTTTTATGTTTTTAGAAAATTTTCTGATTTTTATTGGTTTTTGAATATGTATGCAATTGCAGATTATAAAAATGAATGCGAAGGGAGAAAGCTTACCGAGCACACCCCCAAACTTAAACTGGACAGTGTCCTCACTGTCATTGTACATCAAGAGGGCAAAATTGCTGAAGGGTCAAAATTGTTGGTTCCTTTTTTTTTATTTTTTATTTTTTGTAATGAGAGAGCATCACTAGATAAGATTGCTCGTCAAAAAGAAAAATGGATATGCACATGACAAGAATATCCACATATATATACCAAGAATAGTATATACATACCCCCAAACTTACTTGAAACAGTCTCTCCACTGTTTATGGCTGGATAAGCGAAGTTTGGTGGTAAATAGAGGAAGATTATGTAGGGTAAACCGGCTCCTGCAATATCAGAAGCTCCTCTGATGGTTCTGCGCTGAGAAACGGTTTCACTCTGTGCCCGTTCACTTTGAAGAACGAACCGTCCTTTGGATTCTCCAAATCCTCTGCGTCGTGCGGGTACACACACCGCACAAGAAAAGGTCCCTTCCAGCGAGATCGAAGTTTACCGGGATGGAAATGGAGTCGGGTGTCATAAAGAAGTACCAGTTGTCCAGGCGTGAAGGTTTTGCGCGTAAGGTGTTTATCATGAAACAACTTCGTTCGGTTCTTTATAACAACCGCGTTGTCGTAAGCCTCATCCCGAAGCTCGTTCAGTTCGTTAAGTTGCAGTTTCCGATAGTTGCCCGCATCTTCAAGATTGAGATTCAGCTCTTTGATCGCCCAAATAACACGATGTTCGATTTCCACAGGGAGGTGGCAAGCCGATAGGGAGACATGCCTAGATTAGTTTTATATGTAGTTCGAAATGCCCAAAGGGCATCGGTTATGTTAGTGGATGTTGCACACCGTCACAACATTTGTGAGGAGGCGGAAGTGGCAAACAATAAAATTCTTTCATGCAACACCCACATAAAACCAAGATCATATGCTTAAACCTTAACTAGCAAACCCTATCTAGAGTTCTTAACTACTATAAAAGGGTTATACTTAATGAACCAGTCCTTCAGGTTTTCTTTTTGATGCAACTCCTAGGCTCCTTCGGATGCTAGTGATGTCCTCGAACATGTTAGAGGATGTTGCACACTCTCACAACACTTGTGAGGAGGCGGAAGCGATAAAAAAATTTCTTGCATTCAATAGCCACATAAACCAAGAGCTTGTGCTTAAACCTTAACTAGCAAAACTATCTAGAGATCTAATCTACTAAGATAGTGTTATACCTAATGAACCGGTCCTTCGGGTATTCCTATGAATGTGACTCCTAGGCTCCTTGTGGTCGCAAAGAGCTCGGTCTCCGGCCACCTCAAGATCCATGACTATCCACCCGAGAGCTATCGAACAAGCTACAAACTCATCATAAGAGTTTAACTAAGAGATCAAGTTCAAGAGAAGAGATCACTTAGATGATGTATAGATTAAGTATTGGATTATCTTTTTGCTCTAAGCTTTTGATTCACAACTCATGTGAAGGTTAAAGCAAAGAGGAGGAAGAAGGAGATAACGAGGAGAGAGAATGTCAAAGTGATGAATGAAAAAATCAAGCATGGAAAAAATGATATGGCTCAAATGAAAATAATTGAAGCATGCATTAAAAAAATGCACCATGCTTCAATAGTAACTTCAAATGAATAAAAAATGAAAGCCATTCCTTCATCCATGCTTAGATTTTTTCAAATTCCACCTCATTTATTTATTTTCACAACAATAAATATCTAATTATGAGGTGTCTCATTCTAGAAGGTATTCTTGTAACAATTACAAGAATAACCCTCCACCGTGTACCGTATAAGTATACCTGTATCCGAATTCCGAAAAATACGAATACAAATAATCCAATAATATAATACCGGTATTCGGCTTAAACCAAAGCCCACCAGTGTTAGCCTTCCGATCATTATTCCTGTAACAATTACTTGAACATGATCGAAACCCTACCGTAACAACTTACGGCCTCTACATCTTTTGCCCGAACCAAGGAACCCTCTGTGTGGGACTCTAAAGAGTCGACAGTACGCTGGCAGTGGGTTTAACCACAAGCACGTTAGCGGCACTAGCTGTGCATAACGGCTACACAGGTACATGACGAAATGGTGGCCGACGAGCGAACTCATCACAACCCTAACGAGCCTGTAAGCAACACTTACCGTACAGTCCGGTCTCTTTGTCTGATACGTCGCATATGAAGTCTAGGGATGGTGAATGTTAGACCCAAGTAACTTTATATGTCAAGCTGATTTATGGCCCATAACGGTTCGAGAAACTACTGATAACTCTTATCAGTAAATCTCGAGAACCCTAGCCAGGGATTTGCTGTTATGGCCGATCAAGAATAGCGCGACATTAACTCCCTATACCGGGAGAGACGAAACCCCTCCTATCGCTCATTGCCTCCATGTGATTCAGGACTGTACCCAAAATCCATCTGTTTGCACGACTCAGTAGAGCCGTGTTATGGAGGAAATCAAAGCACAGTGGGAATCACATAAGGCACTATGACGATCTCGGGTCTACAGACTAACCTTGACGAGTGTCACCATAGAACTGCTATCTGACAATATGTATATATACCATGTAGGAGTTCTCGGTGTAGGGTTACTTAGCGCGGCAACAAGGTTTCGAGAGGCATCGTCCATGCCGTTTTCAAAAATTTGCCGTTCTAAAGAACCCTAACCCTAGATTCTTAACTAGAGTTTTAAACGAAATGATATGTAAACAACTTTACAACTAAGTGAATGCGGAATACAACCTTTGTGGACCGGTCCTTCACTTCAAATGCTCCGTGTAGATTTTCCTTCGCTGCGAGTAATGATCTCCCGAACTCTTGAGAGGCTCCACAAGGTGAAAGATGCAAACTTGCTTGAAGTCTTCGAGGCCGAAGATGATCTACGTCGAGGAGACTCAAGCTCATGCTACCTCTTCACTAAATTAGGGTTTGGTGAAGCAAACATCCTAAACTAAATGGCTAATAGTAGAGGATGATGAAGTAGGAATTGGGCTTTCTTTAGATTTCTCTTTCTCACAATATTTCATCACATAGAAAAAACTAGCAAGCTTTTTCTCAAATGAGGAGGAAGATGATGAAATGAAAACTCATGAGGTGTGAATAGCATCCATGGGTGAGTTAGTGTCATACGCTAACTCATTTAGAGACTTAACCATATGTTAGGATAATGGTTGGGTTAATAAATATATTAAGCAAAACAAAACTTGTGAACTTAGTCAATGATTTATCCAAGCTTCTAGCCATGACCAATATTCAACCAATTTTGAATTACTTAATCAATTAATAACCATACATTACAGCAAGCATGGCGTAAGTCATACACACAACCATGAAGAATGTATCATCAAGCATGACACAAAAACATGTACATTAATATATATCACATATACACTAATGCACAAAAGTTAGAATAAGAAATCATAAGCGAGCAAATATTAGTCAATGTAACTTAATATATCAAATATATAATTATTTATTAAATTATCAAATAAACACTTGATTTCATAATCCGGTTATATCACATACAACCGACTAATATCAAATGTAACAATTTATCGAATCAACACCTAATCCGATAACCCGGGTATATCACATATAATTGACCGATGTAACATATCGCGAGAATAGAATACGGTATCACATACAAACATTAATCTCGGTCCCACACATATCACATATGTGCTCCTACATCGTTTCGTATGAACCAAGAAACCTCTATGTAGGACTGTAAAGAATCGTAAATACGCCGCCAGTAGGTGATGATCATATCAAACACCCATAAGGCGCAAGCGGTCTGCTAAACGTAACGGCCTCCCGGGTATTGAGCGATCAGAAAATCAACAAGCAAGCCTGGTCATACTCCTGCGAGTCCAATCAGTAACACTACTGTACAGTCCGGTCTCTTCGTCTGATATGTCGCATATCAACAGACTGGGGTGGTATAACGTCAGACCCCAATTGCCTGATAAGTCATGCCGATACAAGGTCCATAACGGTTCGAGAAACTACTGATAACACTTACCAGTAAATCTCAGAAATCCTGGCCAGGGATTTCCTCTTATGGCCAATCGAGCATAGCGCAACATCAACTCCCAATACCGGGAGAGAAGAATCCCCTCCTATCGCTCATTGCCTCCATGTGACTCAGGACTGTACCCAAAAACCATCTTTTTGCACGATCTCTTGATCGTGGTATGGTGGAAATCAAAGCACAGTGGGAATCACAAAAGACTCTATGGCGATCTCGGGTCGACAATGTAAGTCAATGTCATGCACCCAACATGTTCGCGGGGAGGCGGAATTCGCAAAAAATGATTTTTACGAGCTTCGCAATACCGACTAGAACCAAGGATCGTTCATAAACTTTAGCTAGCAAACTACTTGAGGTTTAACTACTCGGATATGAAGTTATACCTCACGATACATGTCCTTCGAGTCTTCATCGTTGTCCTCCTCGTCTACGTAGGTGATCGCACGCTTTTGGCGTGTCGGATGTTCAAAGAATTTAAGTGTAACCGCGATCAGGACGGTGTCGCTTTGCAGCTAGCCGGTGAGCACGGGTCGGTCCACAGGGAGATGGTGTTATCTTACCTTCTTGTTTTAGACGAGTCAATAAAGAATCTGTATGAGTTTGGACTAACCTATGTGTATCATCTGCAAGTATAAAGTTGTTAAGAAAATACGAGATTGTAAGCTAAGAAATCCGTACTCAAAAACCTTTGAGCGGAGTTTTGACCAATTGAAGCTAAGCAATTGGCAACAACGTGGATTAGGGGATTTAAGCGCGGTATTCATGGAATCCGGCTTATTTACCCTTGTCCTTCCGTTCTTGTCTCTGCTTTCGCCTCCGGCCAAACCGAACGCAACCGGTCGTGGTTAGGAATCACCGTTACCTTGTCAGGGTACAGTGCCTAACGGAGCGCTTGCGTATGGTTCGGGCGGAGTTCAAATGGAAAATAACGGGAAAAGGAATTGGCAAAGAAATGTTAACTTATAAAACCGTATTAATTCTCAACAACAACAATAATTACAACATTCACAAAAGAGAACCAAAAAGAGAGGACAAAAAGAAAAGAACAAAGAAAAGAAAAGATACAAGTAATTAAAGTACAAGGAATAAAATCGCAAGTAAGTAAATTGCAAGTAATAAAAGACAAGGTAATAAATTGCGAATAATAAAAAGCGATAAAAAGAATACGAAACTAGGACTCAAGACAAGCATGTGATCAATAGCCAACCCTTAAACTTGCAAGCTCAATGAAGAGGTTGCAAGATCAAGGGAAGGGTAGAGAACGCATGTGAAATGAAGTGCTAGTCCCGTGAGAAAATACGACCCTTGAGATCAATAACTAACCCTTAACCATTCAAGCTCAATGAAGAGGTTGAATGAGCAAGAGAAAGCAAAAATCTCAAGGGGAAGAAGAAATACAAGAGAATGATACAAAACCCTCATCTTCATTAATCTCCCACTCAAAAGCTCTCACTACAATTTCATGGAAAAAGAATGAAGAAGAAGAAGAAAAACTATACAAAAAACTACAAAAGAGTGGACACAAAATTGGACCCTTGGCTTAGCTCAAAACTGCTGTATTTATAGGCAGAGGGTTGAAGATCTAGGACAACCACCAGAACAGATATGAAAATACCAAACTGCCCCCAAAAGCCCATGCCCTGAATCCCTTGTACGGCCGCGGATCCGCCGCCTATAGCCCCCTATGGCCGCGGATCCGCGCCCCTACTGTGGGTTTAGGGTGTGGGCTTTTCAGTACGGCCCTGGTCTGCTGTCCTCTGTTGTCTGGTACATGTATTTTCTGATAATATTTCCAGAATATCTTCAGAATTCCTAGTCCAAGATTGCTATCTTTTCTTCACTTTTTGACTTTATCTCTCTTGAGCTCCGCGCACCCATTGATTCTTGTGCTACCCCCCTCGTGCTCTGTGCTTGTCCCAGACACGAATGACCACTGTCATATGACTTGTCTCAGGAACTGGTACTCGGCACTGGACGGATATGGATGACCGGAACCCGGCTTTTATCTGCAGTGACAGATGTTCTGTATTTGGTGTAACTGTGGAGATTTTGTCTTGATTTGCAATATTTGGCCTAAAAACCTGTACTCTGTAAATATGTAACAAACACGGATTAAAAGTACCTACCTATAAACAACCGAGCGTATGAATGGACGGTATAAAATGCAGTATTCTGTGATGAACAAATACCCCCAAACTTAACCTTTGCTCGTCCCGAGAAAAAACCAATTATTCACAAAAAATAAAATGATAACCGCACTTTCGCAGGGAACGCGATTGCACTGAGCGCGTGCAACAAGCCGTTAAACCTCTAGGTGTCCCTAGTAGGAGGAGTGTTGTCTCCTGAGGGTTTTCAGCGGATACTACCCACAAAATCCGGTCAAGCTAGTTTTGTAAAATAACTAAGATTCAAGCCCCTAAAGTTTTGTTTCAGCAAATAACAATTCTATAATCCTAAGTTTAGACTATCGAACCTTTGTTTTTCACACCTCTCTTCTTATTTAACTACAGATTTTATATGTCTTTACGTGCAGTGCAAAATAGTGTCGTTAAGTTCCCGAAAGGTCGAATAAAGTCATTATGTCACACAATAAAGCCCAGATAACAATTTTAAAAGGATCACATAAGTTTTATAAAGAGTTAAGCATTTTTCAAGTTTCGTTTTCTAGTAAAGTTTCAACTTCAGAATTTCTATCTTCCCTAACAGGAAACTAGGTCTTATTTTTCACTCCACCTTTTTCTTGTTTTCATTTCATACACACCTCTGTGAACGTGGAATAGTCTTTATCATAGAGTAAAACCTTCATATCTCCGTTAAATTTTTTTTATAAAAGCTTGTCTTTTATCAAGATTATTCTCACACAAAGAACCGTTAGGAATTTTAACTCGGAGAGAACACTTGCTTGACTTTGTTTTTATCTGGACTTTCTAGGCTTCTTAGCGAGCTTTGGGCCAATGCACCCAAACCAGTTGGTTTTAGGGCATTAGGTGTAGAAACACCCCAGCGGACTTAATTACTCAAGTTACCTAGGTCCAAAAACAAAAGACAGTTTTGGCGTGAAAATCAGATGATTTAATACGAACGGAGATATAACTGGTCAGTTCAATTATTTTTTGGATAAAAGACGTGTTTAGTGGGTTTGGTGTGTAATCATTCCAATCAAGTTTCAGATGGGTTATTTTTCAGACTTAGTTCCAATTAGGGCATCAATAACATTCCTACATATTCACTTCACTTCATAAACTATTCTTGATATTACTTATTTCAGAACAAACCTATTTGATCCTCAGAAAATCATTTATCTATTTAAAAGTTTTTTAAACATAAAAGACTTGTCATCTAATTTCCAAGACTCACAACACGTGTAGTGTAATGTAAAGACGTATATCAGCTATAGTTAACTACAAAGGAGAGTTATCTTTCAGGTTTTCAAAATCCAAACATAGGATTTAATTATTCCTATCTTTTCAAACAAAAACCGTCGAATGTTGAATCAGAGTTCTTCCACAAGCTAACTTGACAAAAAAAGTTTTTATATTTCTAGAAAATTTTCAGATTTTTATGGATTTTATGGATTTAATATGCAGATGCAAAATATACATATGAATGCGAAGGAAGAAAGCTTACCGAGCACACCCCCAAACTTAAACTTGACAGTGCCCTCACTGTCAGGCTATACCAAGAGGGTCAAAATTTCCGGCGCTCCTTAAAAACAAATTATATACAAAACAAAAACCAAAAAGATATATACAAAAAAGGTGTCCCCCCCAAACTTAAGTAAAACAGTGTTTCCACTGTTAAGCGTTGAAATTCAGGATTAGGGGGGAAAGAACAGTATCCATCTATACAAGGCCTTACACAGGCCAAAAGTTAACACCAACCATTTAAAGTTTTTATCATGGTAAAGCAGTGGTTGGTGAAAGAAGGTGAAGAGGAAAGAGATGGAAAATATGCGAGACCGCTTGGGGAGAGAAGTGGAATGCGGTCTCGGTAGATGAGAAGAAGAATGGCGGAAGGGAAAAAGAAGTGGAGTACGAACTTGAGGGTGCAAATGGAGTAAATAGATTAGCACAATTTGTGATGAGCGATGTGTAAAAAGCGATTGTGCTAATATATTTACCCGTCGAGAGATTGGGTCAAATCCCTCAAGGTTCGTGAGAAACCATGGGTACGCCGAACTTGGTAAACTAGACATATGAAATGAAAATGATACGGGTTCTTGCAAGGTCGGAACGATGGAAAGGGTGGAGGGAATTGGTTGAGGAAGGGTATCGGTTAGGGTTTCGGGAGGGTGCACACAGTCAGTGGAAGGAATAGGATGAATAGGAAAATCCGACTCATCAATTAAAACCGTTTCATCCTCAGTGCTATCCTCAAAATTCTCCTCAAAGTTAAGCTTATCCATGCACATTTCATCAAAGTCCAGACGCATATGGGGTTCGGGAAAAAGATTTATGGACTCGGGATGATGAATTGGAGAGAAAAACCTAGTCAAATCTATAGGTTCATCATCCAAAATATCCCCAGCGTCAATATCCTCAATCAAGTGAAAATCAAAATTCTCTGACACCTCATCAAAAGCATGGATATTAATCGATTCTGGTTCTAGAGTGAAGGTGTAGAGGTCAAGAGGATTGGGTATGGTTTCACTCAAAAGGGACCCTTCACAATCGGGCAAATCAAACACTACAAAGTCGCACAACTCATTAAACATCCTATCTTCAACTGATAATTCATTTGGGACACTTGATAGACCTTCAACACAGGAGTTGTGGGATTCAATTTGTGGGGTGTAGGTTTGATTCGGAAGGGGGTATAGCTCACTCTCTCCACTCAAATTCACAGCCTGTCCTGCCGCCTCATCATACATTGAAAAATTTGGAGCTAGTTGAAAACTAGCTACCGGGTCACTAGGTTGCATGAGGGCGGCCATGGACGCATTCAAATCCATCATCTGTTGGCTTGACGCTACCCTAAAATCTTCCAACGACTGTTCCAGACTAGACATAGGTTGTGATGGGGTTTCAGTAAAAGATGCGAAGTTAGTTGGATACTGGAAACCCCCAAACGGCTGTTCTGAAGCAATGTCTAGGGAAGGTGCAAAAGTAGGGTAGGATTGGTAGGAATTGAATGGCTGGACAGGAGCAGGATCAACATTTGGATAAGAAGGTGATTGGAATTGTTGATCCCAAGAATTTGTAGTGGTGAAAGGAGTGAAAGATCGGCTACGAGATTGTTCAATACGTTCAGCAATAGACATAGGTCTTAGAGTGACAACATGACTCGAAGAAGGGGTATCAACGTAAGAAGGGGTGACTGTTTGAAATGGTTGATACGAAGTGAATTGCGGAGTCAAATTATTTGTCCTAGACGCGTCTATCCGATCTCTCAATGAAATTTTTGGCATGGAGGGGTCGTTCGAAGTTCGGCCAAAGCAAGAACCGTATGAGGTAATGTCTGGTTGCGGGTACCAAAGTTCGGCAAGAGTTTTGCGAAGTGGGGTACCCATGATATGAAGAGAGAAGGAAAGGAAGAAAGGGAAAAGGAGGGGAAAAAAGAATGTGATTTTTTTTATTGTTAGTTGTTAGCAAAAGAATGAAATATACACAAAAGAAATATGGACAAAAACAATCACGACACAAAAATACCACACACTTAATCGTTCTAGGGTTCACCTAGGTCAACTAGACCTGCTCAAGAACTTGATTGTTGAAGTTAAACTGTGTCGAGAAACAGACTCAAGATACACTGATCACGAGGCCAGGTAAGTGCAGAGATATGGGGAGGTTTTCCAACGCTTTCGCGAAGTTCCTTAATTAAATAACCCTTTCTCTTTTGGCGGTTTCGCCGTTAACACTTTCCTAGACACCCCGTAAACAATATACCGTTAAGTAAGCTTCTAAATACAGTTAACTTCTCCTAGTGAGCGCGAAGTCCTTAAGGCTTAAAGTCTAGTTTCTTTTAAAATTTGTGCGGGTTATCGTTATGCTCAAGTTCGTGATTTGTGGGCCACGGAAAAGGTGATGAAATCCTTTACCGTATGTTGTGGGGTTCGCTTGCCCTTAAGTCCGTATTAATTGATGCAATGCGCAATTCAAAAAATTCTATAAAGAATCAAACAATCGTTTTTTATTTTAAGCGCGGCGCTGCAACAAATACGGGTTAGTCAAATTTTAGCGTTTGCTAGCGAACTTGCAAAGAATCCTGCAAAAGAATAGTATATTGGAAGCGTCGGATTTGAGAAGAAGGTGTTAGTAAAGTACGTACCGTTTAAGTTTTGGGTTAAGAAACCCCCGTTGAATCGAATCCGGTAAGCTTGAAAGGTTCGCTTGCGCGGGTCAAACTACCCGGATCTTTGGCACTGTACTCCGTAATCACCTTAACTTTGAATGTACACTTTGCTCCAACAATCGCAGTTTGCAAATCTGCAAAAATCTGCACACTTGCCCACAAAAATATTGTCTAAAAAAAAAAGAATAATTTTTTTTTATATATACAAAAAGAATATTAACCCGAATAACAAGAAAGAAAATACGCTACCGTCTCCCCGGCAACGGCGCCATTTGATCGCACGCTTTTGGCGTGTCGGATGTGTTGGAGATAGTGCCCTCAGAGTCAATTATTGGATCACAGGCACGTGATTGCAATGATTGAGGGAGGACCTATCCCGGTAGGACAGTCTTACTCAAGATGATAGTATGCTATCTGGTTTACCTTTATCATCGTGTACTGCTTTAGGTGACATGACAGGTCACTATTGCACGTTGATAGAGCCCCTAGGATTCTTGCTTGACTACCGGCAGTATGAGGGCGATCATATAAGTGAGAGCTGGAGTTTACAAGCACATCCTTAAAAGGTCCCTAGTCGTGGGAGTTTCGAGACAGGGCATCGATTCTTCAGAGTAGACTAGTGTATACAGTCGAGACCCCGACGAGGGGCGGTGGCCGGTCTCACAAGCCACTGGTGTCAGTTGGATCACCTAAGATGTATACAGGTGCTCATTGGGTTATGAGTACACCGGACAGGACTCGCCGGGAACATGCTAGTTGGTCTTATACCTGACGTCAGATAGCAGTTCCCAGGTGACATGTGTACAGGTTAGTTCATCGACCTGGGGATCGTCATTTGTCTCGTGTGAGTTCCCACTGTACTTTGATTACTACCCTACCACGGCTCAAAGGAGTCGTGCAAACAGGTTTTAGTTGGGTACAGTCCCGAGCCACATGGAGGCAGTGAGCGGATCTTCGGGGGTTCGTCTCTCCCGGTATTGGGGGTGAGGTCGCGCTGTGTCTAGGAGAGCCATTACACAAAGACCTTGGCCAAGGCAGGAGATTTACTGGTAGGTATTCCAGTAGTATCTCAGGGTGTTCTGGGCTACACTCCGACACGACTTGTACCGCTTTTGGGGGTCTGACTTTTTCCAACCCCCTAGGCCCGCCATGCGATACTCATAGACGAACGGACCGGACTGTACGGATATTGTCACTGACAGGCTCAGTTGGGTGTCGGGGTGAGCTTCCTCATCGACGTCCCTTTTAGTCAATAGCTGGTGGCCCGTCACGTATTGGCTTATACCTCTGACGTGCTAGTGGTTAAATCCACAGCCATAGTATTGACGAGTCTTTAGAGTCCACCACACTTTCAGTTACTCAAGCTTTCGGGCGAAACGCTGTAGAGGCCGTATGGAGATATGGCAGGGTCCGATCACATACGTGCGGTATTGCACGGATCAGGATCGGACAGTTTTGTACTAGTGGCCGTATGGATATATGGCAGCGTTCGATCAGATACGTGCGGTATTGCACGGATCAGGATCGGACGGTTTTTACTAGCCGGCTTTGGTTTAAGCCGGTCCTAGTTTAGTACAGTGTAGATTCTGTCTCTTTGCATTTGTATCCGGACGGAATACAGATGCGGGTGTGTATGCACAGTATGGGGGTTTTCCTGTAATTTATTACGGGACCAGTTTTCTGGAGTTGCCAGTTTGCTTTCCGTTCCGGCCGGTTTTTCTTTGTTCTTTCCCGGCCGGACTTTTCTGATGGAGGGGGGTTATTTGCAGTTTCGCAAATAACTCTTTGTGGAGGTCTTATTTGCATAAGGTGTGATATGATAAGCATCTTTGCTTTTCATGCTTTATTGTGATAAGAAAGGATTAGGATTGATGTGTAGTTTAGTGATGATTATGTTTGGATGTGGTCACCCTCCTCCTTTTACTACACTCACCTCCCTTCATATTCATTCCTCCACCCTCTTGCTCTCACTTGATGGAAGAAGTTTTTCATGGTTAATAAAAAGAAAGGAGAGAAGAAGAAAAGAGAAGAGAGGAAGAAAAATGAGAGTGATTCATTTTGTGCATATCATTCTTCATCTCATCCCATTGCTAGAAAATTGAAAGCACCAATTTTCTATACACCATTCCTCCATCATCCACAAATGGCAACCAAACCCCAAAAGAGAGACTTTGATTCTACACTATATTCCTACAGCATATCTTGAGCATGTCGAGTAGCCGGCTTCATGCTCGAGTTGCCTCAGTATCGAGGTGGGAGCCCGTAAAAGTACCCGGCTTCGTGGTGCCCTTTCCGACGAGGAGGAGACGGACGGAGATCCCGCGAGGAGATCGGAGTGGAGATGAAGACCGGAGGACTTGGATCGTCGGTACATCTCTAACCCCATCTTGTTAGTTAGCTAGACTAGTTTAATGGTAACGATCCGGGGTTTAGTGCGCGGTGGTGCCGGTTTGCTAAGTCCGCAAATTTTAAAGTTTACCACCGTTTCCGCGTTTGGCCGTCGGATTGACGGCCGGGGCGCCGCCGTGCACTTACAGTGGTATCAGAGCCTCGCCATTAACATAGTCTAGTTTTGTGTGATGTGTTTTACGTTTCCGATCGAACAAATTTCCAAAAACCGTATTTTTCTAGCACATCAGTTTCTGTCGAAATTTTTTGGAGTCCAAAAATTTTTCTGGTTGTCTCAGAGTGATGTGCAGGGAAATAGAAGCATACTGTAAAAATTTGGCAACATGATCTCACTATTCCGCCGCGCAAGCGCCGCGAAACCCCACCTCGTGCGGCCCTTCCGCCGCGGATTTTACTGTTCACCCCCCCAAATTTTTCCAGTATGTTCCTGAGTTGAAAATGTGGTTTCTGGAATATTAAAATTGGGCCAATTATTTCTGTGAGTGCTACAGTTTTGTTTGAGGGCCCACTTGTTAATTTTTGATCGATCGGATATTTCAAACACATTATTTCACAGTATTTACATTATATCTGCGATCGTGAATGTCACTCGATCGGTAAATCCGGTCTAACTGCTATAGCCCGGTTAGACGGATTTGCGAACGTGACTTTCACGTTGATGTTCTATGTTTATGCTGTGATGTTGCGGATCGGTCGTGGGGGATAGCCTGGATGCAATGTTAGTACAGTGTTGTTGTATTATGTACATTTGATATTGCGGGGCGAGCGTCCGACATATGGACTGCCGTCACTGCCTGATTGTATTATTCTTTTGGGGCACGACCTGGTTGCGGTCGATGTACCCGGTATATGTATATTTTACTTTCTGTACTAGGATTACCCCACGGTGGGGTGCACGGATAGCCGGGTTCTAGAGGGCAACAAGCCCGCATCTCATGGCATTGAGACGGAGGGGGCTTCACTCTAGGATTGGCGGGCTATTCGCCGCACTCGTAGGGGGTACAGGTTGACCCAGGAGGGGTGCCCAAGTTACCGGATTCCGTGAAGTGCTGGGTGGTCCATTCACGGCGCTGAAGGGGGCTGCCTCGCTTCAGGTTTTGGCGGGTGACTTGCCGCGCCCGTAGGGGTCTAGGATTTCATTGCACAGGCTATCCACACGACCAGGGGAACGTCGGGTTTCAGTAGTGGCTCTGTGAAACCCGGGGATCCCAGATATCTGTATTGTTCTGTGATGCTGTACATTTCTGTGATGTTGCATATTATTCACGCCTTGAGCGAATATAATATATTGGTATATATATTAGTAGATGTTGTATATGTTTTGCATCCGCGCTAGTCCAGTCCCCGCTCTGTCGTTAGTAAGCTAACCTAACGGGTAATGACGGGACCCAGTGGCGAATGCGGATGGCATATACGTACATCAGTATATTTTCGTTCTTTGTGGTGTGATTAATTGATGGGACTGCATTGATTCGGATCAATGCAAGTTAAAAACAAACCTAATCTGATGTTGTTGGAACACTTTTCAAAAAGCTGTTATTGCAAGGACGTTCACTTTTGTTTTGCATCGTGGTATTCATTTGGAATATCCTGCTCCTCAGTCGACGAGGCAAGGGCCGAGATCCCTTCACCGGGAGTGACCCCTTGGACAGAAGTTTGCGTCAAGGCATTAACTTCACTATAGCCGATTACTTTTGCTTTGCATCGCGGTATTCATTTGGAATATCCTGCACCCCATTCTACGGGGAAAGAGCCGAGATCCCTTTACCGGGAGTGACCTCTTTAGCAACGGTTTTCGTCTCTATATTTTAAAAAGCTATCCGTTCCTTCGACGATATCAAGTTCTTTACGTTAAAGGTTTTCGCCAGAAACCATTCGTAGCCCTCCGTCATTTCAGACGGGTAGCACGTAGTATTCATGCTATGTTTGTTGACCTTCGTCAAGGCATAGTGTATGGTAGCTGCTTGTTACTTTTCTGTTGCATAGATAGATGCGTTGGTTTGGGACAGTCGTATAGCCTTGTTGACCTTCGTCAAGGGCTTGTACGGGTGGATTCAAATTAACCTGGATAATGACGGGTAGAACTTGACATGTGACTTATGATTTGTTGACCTTCGCCAAGGTCATAAGAGCATGGGGCAGAAATCACATCGGGAGTTTCAAAAGTACTGAAACTTGCCAGATATGAGCATACCTTCTGGAGTGTGATACCGTGAGCGGATTCCGTCACGTTATCATGCGATGATAGTTGGATCCCGATTCCCACTGATGAGTTGATTTACTCCTCGGGTGTTCCCGACTAATTCTTCTTTCAGGTTTGGAGGAGAATTTGAGGTACAGTGGGAGGTTTCCAGATTGGATAAATTGGTAACCATTCTGATCTAGGATAGAGTGCACGCTGAGTGTTTCTTTTCTCTCTCTCTTTGGCAGCGACCTTTGACCCGACCCTAGACTATGACTCAGTGACCAAGTTGACCGAACCTACTTAACACTGGCTTTTGGATTGTCAGAGTTGCGAACCTCATTGCCACTCCTACTTTTACCCTTTTCTCCAGGACACCCCGTATTACTACGAACGTCCACTTCCATTGGACAAAACCATCGTATGGTTAGATACGAACTCGAAGGAATTCGAGGATGGTTTCCGGTTCTGGAGAAAACGGATAGGATTATTCAGTTGTCTTTTCTTTTCACCCTCTCTCAGGTTGCGAGTACTCCTTGGTTTAGGAGTAGTACACCTATTACGCAAATTGGATAGTCTTCTTCCAAACCATAGGCTGGTGCCGACCGGTAGGGAAGGAAGAAAGCCAATTAGCCTAAACGGTGTACAGAAGGTATTAAGTTCAGACAAAGCAAGGGATTAGTAAGAGGGCAAAGTAAATTGCAACAGATATTCACGACCAAACCATGTATTCCTTCGCCAATCCTAAATCACCTTTGTATTTCTCCAGGACACTCCGTATCATTACGAAGATCCCATTTTATTGGATAATCCATCGTATGGTTATATACGAACTCGAAAGGAACTTGTTCCAGTTCGGGGATGGATCCTGGTTCAGGAGAAATAGGAATAAAGTACATTCAGGTGTCTTTTATCTTCACCTTCTCTCGCGATGCGAGTGCTCCTAGGATTAGGACAGTACACCCTTTATGCTTTTTGGATAGTCTTCTTCCAAACCATAGGCTGGTGCCGAACGGTAGGGAAGGAAGAAAACCATTTGGCCTAAAGGGGTGTACAGAAGGCAAAGACTAAAGACATATGAAGGGATTTGGAGAGGTGGCAAAGAACTATACGGTTACAGTCGTGAATCTGGAAGAGGCATTACTAGGAATACCGGGATACCCCATCGAAACATTTCAAAGTTTCAGTCTCACTGTGTAATGTTAAAAGAAAACTGATTTCCCGATTAGACACTTACTTCAGGGTATGTATTTACCAGGTTTGATTCTCACATCTGTATGGTTTTACAGATGATGAGTGGGAGTAAGTCATTGGGAATTGGGTGATCATCCTCATTATATCGGGATTCGTTGAAATCGGTGATGTTTGAGGAGATCATCTGGGCTGTTTGCCGGTCGGCAAATATTTGGTTTTGAATATCCGCTGTTGTGCACCAATTTCAAATTGATATATCTGTACGTCTATTTTCATAGAGTGAGATATACCTTTTGATATTATGTCGATGACATTTACCTATATCAGTGGATGGTTAGGTAAGGAGCATTGAACAACGGTGTAATTCTTCTTAACCAAAAGTACAGTTTTTAACCTACGACACACAGTGATTGAGTCGCAAGACTCAGGGACTTATACATAGTATTGTATATTGTCCAGTGTCCACTAGGACATAAGGGTTGGTCCTCATACTATATTCTGTTTACTTTTGACTTCTCTAGTTCTTAGACATATGTTTCGTAGAAACACAGGGTCTAAGTTTTGAGGAGTTATAGGTATTTGAATAGAGTAGAGAACCAGGTATAGCAAGTATCGGGATTCTTCAAAGTGATCGAAGATGTAGATACTTGTGTATGGTATTCAGTTGATAGTAATGATTAAGAGAACTTGCTTCTCTTTCGGGTTACTCATAATTGGAAGCATTCCTAAGTTGAGTAACGCTGATCGGCCTCCTTCCATTTAGTTGACATGCACTGGAGATAGCTGCATGATTTGAATCTGGTTCAATTAAATCAGTGCCTCTGGTTCTGTATTGGATGTAGAACAGTTCATATCTTAACGTTGTTAAGGTACGGGGAGTTGTCTGGCTTATGCTTAAAACCAGACACTGGACAACTCAAGGCACGTTTCTGTAATGGCTGTTTGTGGGTTGACCCAGGCTATGACGCGGGTTGATTTTCTACCATCTGGGAGATCAATAGAAATATTGTTCAAGACTCGCCACAGTTTTATTAAAAATGGATTTTTTCAAAAACAGCAGTGGGAGTATGGTAGAACTGGAAGCGATTCCAGAACCGCAAACGATTACTGAAGATTTGATAAAGAACCTAAAGATTCAATCTGATTTGACATTCCATTTGGCCACTCCGCAGATAAGGTGGGTAGCTTCAGGCACCCGAGAGGTACTCCGGTAGCCTCAAGGACGGTGACAGGGAAGTTCTTGTTTACCCACACTTGCCATTGTTGTTGTTCCAGGCTGCGAGACCCGGCAGGAGGATGAGTATAGCGTCGTTCTGAACTAGCTTCAGAAGTATACGTGTATATGACTCTGCCAGAGGGTTGTCGTAGTCAGTGGGAGCAGCGGAAGCATTGGTGGACATCAGGCTTATGTCTATTTATAGACTAAAGCAGATGTAGCGGAGATAGATCATCTGTTTCTGATGTGACAGTCATAGGTTTGACGTCATCAGAATAGGGGATGGATCTGTTGAGAAGGTAGTAGGAAGTGATATTCCTTTACTACGATCGGTTATACTTTGGTCGTCACACAGTGGTTTCTCCACAAAGGACTTGGACATAATATCAGACATACTGGTTACTAGATCTATGGTTTTAGATCTAGATTTGGGTGGTTTCCCAATCAGGATACTTTGACAGCATTCTAAGAGTATTTAGAATGGACGACTCCTGGCACGGTAGTATACCTGCAGGTAATGGAGTCACCCTCTCTAAAGGTGTCTTACAGACTAAAGGGGAGAGGGACGTACATGATTGGCAGATCACTTGCTCAGGCAATTGAGTCAATCATGAGATGTCAAGTACCACACCAGATGTTGTTCTTGCACCAGATGCAATAAGTTGACATTGATCCAATTCTGGAGAAACAGTCGGAAGCAGTTTTAGAACATAAGTGGCTGTTCTAGGAATATGATAACGGCTGCCTCTTTTAGGAGACGGTTATCATTCCAGGCTTCCAAGGTGACATGGACGACAAGGAGGTTGTCAGAGTTATAGTTTTTCCCTCTGACGAGGGGCAGTATTTTGGACAGGTGGTCCAAGGCAATACTGAGGGCGGCATGGCGCAGGATACTGATTAAGTTCAGTTGACGATACAGTCTAAGAAGTTTGGATTTGGAGTTCATTTATGAGCTATGTCCCATCAGACATCCAGACACATTCTAAGACAGGTATTGCTCATTTCGGGAGATGGGTTTCTCCGCGAACTTGAGATATAAAGAGACATAGAAAGAAACTTCTAGGCGGATCCACTCACTGAGGCTATTCATCGAACGCAATAGTTTCACAAACGGTTTTTGTGAGACTGACTAGTAGAGGAGTTGGGTGTTCGGTATCACACGGGCTGTGAGTATGCGACATCGCAATAATTAGCCTTGAGTGCAAGTGGGAGATTGTTGGAGATAGTGCCCTCAGAGTCAATTATTGGATCACAGGCACGTGATTGCAATGATTGAGGGAGGACCTATCCCGGTAGGACAGTCTTACTCAAGATGATAGTATGCTATCTGGTTTACCTTTATCATCGTGTACTGCTTTAGGTGACATGACAGGTCACTATTGCACGTTGATAGAGCCCCTAGGATTCTTGCTTGACTACCGGCAGTATGAGGGCGATCATATAAGTGAGAGCTGGAGTTTACAAGCACATCCTTAAAAGGTCCCTAGTCGTGGGAGTTTCGAGACAGGGCATCGATTCTCCAGAGTAGACTAGTGTATACAGTCGAGACCCCGACGAGGGGCGGTGGCCGGTCTCACAAGCCACTGGTGTCAGTTGGATCACCTAAGATGTATACAGGTGCTCATTGGGTTATGAGTACACCGGACAGGACTCGCCGGGAACATGCTAGTTGGTCTTATACCTGACGTCAGATAGCAGTTCCCAGGTGACATGTGTACAGGTTAGTTCATCGACCTGGGGATCGTCATTTGTCTCGTGTGAGTTCCCACTGTACTTTGATTACTACCCTACCACGGCTCAAAGGAGTCGTGCAAACAGGTTTTAGTTGGGTACAGTCCCGAGCCACATGGAGGCAGTGAGCGGATCTTCGGGGGTTCGTCTCTCCCGGTATTGGGGGTGAGGTCGCGCTGTGTCTAGGAGAGCCATTACACAAAGACCTTGGCCAAGGCAGGAGATTTACTGGTAGGTATTCCAGTAGTATCTCAGGGTGTTCTGGGCTACACTCCGACACGACTTGTACCGCTTTTGGGGGTCTGACTTTTTCCAACCCCCTAGGCCCGCCATGCGATACTCATAGACGAACGGACCGGACTGTACGGATATTGTCACTGACAGGCTCAGTTGGGTGTCGGGGTGAGCTTCCTCATCGACGTCCCTTTTAGTCAATAGCTGGTGGCCCGTCACGTATTGGCTTATACCTCTGACGTGCTAGTGGTTAAATCCACAGCCATAGTATTGACGAGTCTTTAGAGTCCACCACACTTTCAGTTACTCAAGCTTTCGGGCGAAACGCTGTAGAGGCCGTATGGAGATATGGCAGGGTCCGATCACATACGTGCGGTATTGCACGGATCAGGATCGGACAGTTTTGTACTAGTGGCCGTATGGATATATGGCAGCGTTCGATCAGATACGTGCGGTATTGCACGGATCAGGATCGGACGGTTTTTACTAGCCGGCTTTGGTTTAAGCCGGTCCTAGTTTAGTACAGTGTAGATTCTGTCTCTTTGCATTTGTATCCGGACGGAATACAGATGCGGGTGTGTATGCACAGTATGGGGGTTTTCCTGTAATTTATTACGGGACCAGTTTTCTGGAGTTGCCAGTTTGCTTTCCGTTCCGGCCGGTTTTTCTTTGTTCTTTCCCGGCCGGACTTTTCTGATGGAGGGGGGTTATTTGCAGTTTCGCAAATAACTCTTTGTGGAGGTCTTATTTGCATAAGGTGTGATATGATAAGCATCTTTGCTTTTCATGCTTTATTGTGATAAGAAAGGATTAGGATTGATGTGTAGTTTAGTGATGATTATGTTTGGATGTGGTCACCCTCCTCCTTTTACTACACTCACCTCCCTTCATATTCATTCCTCCACCCTCTTGCTCTCACTTGATGGAAGAAGTTTTTCATGGTTAATAAAAAGAAAGGAGAGAAGAAGAAAAGAGAAGGGAGGAAGAAAAATGAGAGTGATTCATTTTGTGCATATCATTCTTCATCTCATCCCATTGCTAGAAAATTGAAAGCACCAATTTTCTATACACCATTCCTCCATCATCCACAAATGGCAACCAAACCCCAAAAGAGAGACTTTGATTCTACACTATATTCCTACAGCATATCTTGAGCATATCGAGTAGCCGGCTTCATGCTCGAGTTGCCTCAGTATCGAGGTGGGAGCCCGTAAAAGTACCCGGCTTCGTGGTGCCCTTTCCGACGAGGAGGAGACGGACGGAGATCCCGCGAGGAGATCGGAGTGGAGATGAAGACCGGAGGACTTGGATCGTCGGTACATCTCTAACCCCATCTTGTTAGTTAGCTAGACTAGTTTAATGGTAACGATCCGGGGTTTAGTGCGCGGTGGTGCCGGTTTGCTAAGTCCGCAAATTTTAAAGTTTACCACCGTTTCCGCGTTTGGCCGTCGGATTGACGGCCGGGGCGCCGCCGTGCACTTACAGGATGTTCAAAGAATTTAAGTGTAACCGCGATAAGGACGGTGTCGCTTTGCAGCTAGCCGGTGAGCACGGGTCGGTCCACAGGGAGATGGTGTTATCTTACCTTCTTGTTTTAGACGAGTCAATAAAGAATCTGTATGAGTTTGGACTAACCTATGTGTATCATCTGCAAGTATAAAGTTGTTAAGAAAATACGAGATTGTAAGCTAAGAAATCCGTACTCAAAAACCTTTGAGCCGAGTCTTGACCAATTGAAGCTAAGCAATTGGCAACAACGTGGATTAGGGGATTTAAGCGCGGTATTCGTGGAATCCGGCTTATTTACCCTTGTCCTTCCGTTCTTGTCTCTTGCTTTTGCCTCCGGCCAAACCGAACGCAACCGGTCGTGGTTAGGAATCACCGTTACCTTGTCAGGGTACGGTGCCTAACGAAGCGCTTGCGTATGGTTCGGGCGGAGTTCAAATGGAAAATAACGGGAAAAGGAATTGGCAAAGAAATGTTAACATATAAAACCGTATTAATTCTTAACAACAACAATAATTACAACATTCACAAAAGAGAACCAAAAAGAGAGGACAAAAAGAAAAGAACAAAGAAAAGAAAAGATACAAGTAATTAAAGTACAAGGAATAAAATCGCAAGTAAGTAAATTGCAAGTAATAAAAGACAAGGTAATAAATTGCGAATAATAAAAAGCGATAAAAAGAATACGAAACTAGGACTCAAGACAAGCATGTGATCAATAGCCAACCCTTAAACTTGCAAGCTCAATGAAGAGGTTGCAAGATCAAGGGAAGGGTAGAGAACGCATGTGAAATGAAGTGCTAGTCCCATGAGAAAATACGACCCTTGAGATCAATAACTAACCCTTAACCATTCAAGCTCAATGAAGAGGTTGAATGAGCAAGAGAAAGCAAAAATCTCAAGGGGAAGAAGAAACACAAGAGAATGATACAAAACCCTCATCTTCATTAATCTCCCACTCAAAAGCTCTCACTACAATTTCATGGAAAAAGAATGAAGAAGAAGAAGAAAAACTATACAAAAAACTACAAAAGAGTGGACACAAAATTGGTCCCTTGGCTTAGCTCAAAACTGCTGTATTTATAGGCAGAGGGTTGAAGATCTAGGGCAACCACCAGAACAGATATGAAAATACCAAACTGCCCCCAAAAGCCCATGCCCTGAATCCCTTGTACGGCCGCGGATCTGCCGCCTATAGCCCCCTATGGCCGCGGATCCGCGCCCCTACTGTGGGTTTAGGATGTGGGCTTTTCAGTACGGCCCTGGTCTGCTGTCCTCTGTTGTCTGGTACATGTATTTTCTGATAATATTTCCAGAATATCTTCAGAATTCCTAGTCCAAGATTGCTATCTTTTCTTCACTTTTTGACTTTATCTCTCTTGAGCTCCGCGCACCCATTGATTCTTGTGCTACCCCCCTCGTGCTCTGTGCTTGTCCCAGACACGAATGACCACTGTCATATGACTTGTCTCAGGAACTGGTACTCGGCACTGGACGGATAAGGATGACCGGAACCCGGCTTTTATCTGCAGTGACAGATGTTCTGTATTTGCTGTAACTGTGGAGATTTTGTCTTGATTTGCAATATTTGGCCTAAAAACCTGTACTCTGTAAATATGTAACAAACACGGATTAAAAGTACCTACCTATAAACAACCGAGCGTAAGAATGGGCGGTATAAAATGCAGTATTCTGTGATGAACAGTAGGCTCGAAGGATCAATCTGGATCGTAGCAACCTCCACGACCTCCTCGAGTCGAAGACGATCCACCCGAGTGTCTATAGTCCGAGCTCCACCTCAAAACCGAGGTAACTTGGGCAACAAGCTTTCTAACCTTGATGTCCTAGGTGATGTAGAGTATGAAGATGGATTTATTTGTCTCTTGAAACCTTAATTTACTCAACTCATGAGACCTTAAGGGTTTTGTAGTGAGTAAAGAAGAGAGCTAGCATGAGAGCTCGCTTGAGGAAAGAGAAAGTATTTTCACAAATGATAATCTCTCATATGAAAATTGAGATGGCTACCCTTGACATGACCACTATCATGGCATCAAAATATCTCATCAAAATATCTCACAAAAATATCTAGGTCAAATAGTCAACCCAAGTCAAGTGGTCAAGACAAGTCAAAAGGTCAAACAAAGCCAAGTACTCAAAACTAGTAGCCATGTCTCAATTATCATTTAAAAAATAACAAATACTTTCCTCCACCTCATAATTGTTTTAATCAAGTAAATGGTCAAAACCCTAATGAGGTGTCTCCTTCTGTGCTCCTCTCATCCGTATATACATACCCGCATTCATGTTCCGAGAAACACGAATACAAAGAGACGAAAACGATCCATCAATATAATACTAGGATCCGGATTAAACTAAAGCCCACTAGTATTATCTGTCCGAACATCATACGCGCACAAGTGCACATAAGTGATCGAAGCTCTGCCGTAAAACCATACGGCCTCTACACCTTTTTCCTAGTGCATGGAAACTCTCTATGTGGGACTATAAAGACTCGACACTACGCTGGTAGTGGGTTTAACCATAGACCGTAAGCGGTACTAGCTGCACGTAAGGGTCCCCAGGTAGATGTCGATAAGAAGGCCGATGAGGAAAACCCATCCGAACTCCTACTGAGCCTGAATGTGACAATCTCTTTACAGTCCGGTCTGTTCGTCTTAAGAGTATCGCTTATCGGTCCTAGAGGGCGGTAAACGTCAGACCCCTAATAGCGGTATAAGTCATGCCGGAGAGTAGCCCAATACACCTTGAGAAACTACTGTAATACCTACCAGTAAATCTTGCTTGCCTTGGCCAAGGACTTTGTGTAATGGCCTTCCGAACACAGCACGATATCAACCCCCAATACCGGGAGAGACGAATCATATCTAACCGCCACTGCCTCCAAGTGCTTCGGGACTGTACCTAAGTACTACCTGTTTGCATGACTTCATTGAGCCATGGTAGGGTAGTAATCAAAGTACAGTGGGAACACACTTGAGGCGAAGCAGCAGTGTCAAGTCGACGGACTAATATGTACTCATGTCACCCAGGAACTGCTACCCGACGACAGGTATAATACCC
This sequence comes from Agapanthus africanus, assembly GCA_030015575.1. Classification (NCBI taxonomy): domain Eukaryota; kingdom Viridiplantae; phylum Streptophyta; class Magnoliopsida; order Asparagales; family Amaryllidaceae; genus Agapanthus; species Agapanthus africanus. Next base: position 465,014,731 of record JASDDO010000014.1, on the reverse strand, counting down.
ACCAACAGTTCCCGACGAGTCGTATCCTGTGTACTCATAACCTAATGAGCACCTGCATACTATCTCCAGTACTATGTACTGATGGCTGTGAGACAGACCATCTCCCTTGCTGGGATGAGAAGCGTATACACTAGTCTCTTGTGGAGTATCGATGCCCCGTCTCGATAATCCTATGACTAGGTACCTGTATAGGATGTGCTTATAGACTACCCAACCCCCACTAGTGTGACTGCCATCACAATGTTGGTAATCAAGCAAAGATCCTAAGGGCTCTACCAATATGTATAAGCGATAAACTAAAAGAAACACATGCACATATTGAGGTAGAAACAAACCAGGAAGTATACTACCATTTTGAGCAAGACTGTTACTATATCCGTGTATATGCCAAACACCCATTAAGTAATATACAATCCAGTATGATACAATAATGGCCTCTAGAGCATATATCACTAACAATCTCCCATTTGCACTAAGGCCATATACTGGCATATCGCAGACCGAAGGTCTCGAATAGCCTCTCGAACACTGTCTGAGGGATGGCCTCTGTGAGTGGATCTGCAGTGTTGTTCTCCGTATCTACTCTCCTCACCTCGATCCCCTGAGGATCAACCATCTCCCTGATCAGGTGGTACCGCCTCAAGATATGTCTGGATCTCTGATGGGACCTGGGTACCTTCCCTAAAGTTATAGCGCCATATGTTGTCACAATACTAAAGTATTGGACCAACAAATGGAAGGAACCATCTGAAGTTCAGTTAAGAACATCCATATGCAGACTGCCTCTTTTGCGGCGTCTCATGCAGCGAACTACTCCATTTCCATCGTCGAGTTTGCAACGTTGTCCTGCTTGGAGATCTTCCAACAAACTGCCCCTCCACTGAGGGTAAAGCCATAACCTGATATGGACTTGGAGTCATTCTTATCACTCTGGAAGCTGGAGTTAGCTAAAGGCCTCGATCTGGAGGTCTTTTTCCGCCATACACCAAGAACATCTCCTTAGTCCATATTAGGTATTTGAGAATATTCTTTACTGCTTCCCAGTGCTTCTCCGCTGGGTTTGACTGATACCGGCTTACCACGCTCAGTGCGTAAGCTACATCTAGTATGGTACACAACATCATATACATTATAGAGCCTACCGTAGAAGCGTGGTATAATCGACATGCGAGCCTTTTCTAAATCAGTCTTGGAAGACATCTCTTTGGAGAGGGTGATTCCGTGACAAGACGGTAGACTACCGTGCTTAGAATCGTCCATACTAAATATTTTCAGTATGGAGATGTTGTGACTTGACTGTAAAAGTCCCACAATCCTCTTTGATCTATCACGGTAGATCTGGAACCCTAGAATGTAGTTGGTATCACCCAGGTTTTCCATAGAGAACCTCTGTGACAATAATCCTTTGACTAATTGTTGCATAGGAATATCATTTCTTATCAAGAGAATGTCATCCACGTACTCAACGAGGAATTTCACAGTTCTTGCTACAATCTTACTATAAATTCATGGTTCATCTGGATTTTTGATAAAGTCGAATTTTTTGACTGTCTCAATAAAAATAGATGTTCCAACTACGCGATGCCTGCTTTAGTCCATAAATGGACTTAAGTAACTTGCACATTGTCCTGCTGCTCCCACTCTGATTGAAACCCTCTGGCTGATCCATATAGACGCACTCTTCCAAATTACCATTTAGAAAACCCGTCTCTACATCCATCTGCCGGATCTCAAAATCTTGGAAGGCAGCAATGGAAAGATGGATCCAAATGGATTTGAGCATAGACACTGGAGAAAAGGTTTCATCAAGGTCGAAACTAGGTCTTTGACGAAAACCTTTTGCAATAAGTCTAGCCTCATAGGTTTCTGTTGGTGATAGTGCCCTCATAGTCAATTATTGGATCGCAGGTACGTGATTGCAATGATTGCGGAGGACCTATCCCGGTAGCGCAGTCTTACTCGAGATGATAGTATGCTATCTGGTTTGCCTTTATCAGTCGTGTACATGTTCAGGTGACTGATTGCATGTTACACTTTGATAGAGCCCTTAGGATCTTGCTTTACTACCAACAGTATGATGGCGATCATATACGTGAGAGTTGGGTAGTTTATATGCATATCCTTAATTGTGGTCCCTAGTCGTGGGAGTTTCGAGACAGGGCATCGATACTCCGGAGTAGACTAGTGTGTACAGTCGAGACCCCGACGAGGGGCTGTGGCCGGTCTTACAAGCCACAGGTGTCAGTTGGATCACCTAAGATGTATACAGGTGCTCATTGGGTTATGAGTACACCGGACAGGACTCGCCGGGAATCTGCTAGTTAGTACTATACCTATAGTCAGATAGCAGTTCCCTGGTGACATGTGTACAGGTTAGTTCATCGACCTGAGGTCGTCATTTGTCTCGTATGAGTTCCCACTGTGCTTTGATTTCTACCCTACCACGGCTCAAAGGAGTCGTGCAAACAGGTAGTTTTTGGGTACAGTCCCGAGCCATATGGAGGCACGTGAGCGGATCGGCAGGGGATTCGTCTCTCCCGGTATTGGGGGCGAGATCGTGCTGTGTCTAGGAGAGCCATTACACAAAGCCCACGGCCGTGGCAGGAGATTTACTGGTAGGTACTCCAGTAGTATCTCAGGGTGTTATTGGGCTTCACTCCGACACGACTTATACTGCTATTGGGGGTCTGACGTTGCTAGCCCCCTAGGCGGATATGCGATACTCATTGACGAACGGACCGGACTGTATATACATTGTCACTGTTAGGCTCAGTAGGGTTTTTGGAGGAGTTCTCTCATCGGTCTCCCTTGAGTTCGCTCCTCGGCCACCCTTGAGGTCAGTCCATGGGCAGCCGTTACGCATAGCTAGTGCCGCTGACGGTTTGTGGTTAAACCCACTGCCAGGGTACTGACGAGTCATTAGAGTCCCCCACAGACAGTTTCCCAAGTTCGGGCGAAACGTTGTAGAGGCCGTATGGTTTTATGGCAGGGTTCGGAAAATGCACGTGCGTTTACGCACGTGTCGATTTTCGGACAGTTGATACTGGTCGGCTTTGGTTTAAGCCGGATCCGAGTATTATATTGAGTAGGTATAATATCTTTGTCTCAGTTGCATTTGTATTCGGTCGTAATACAAATGCGGGTATATTTATACAGTTTCGGGGTTGTCCTGAAATTCGTTTCAGGATCACTTTTGGAAGTTGCCAGTTTCCAGTTTTCTATCAGCCGTTTTTTAACATTCTGTTAAAGAAGGATTTATCTTTTCTTCAGATATGATGAGTCATGCTTCTAGAAGCTTCTAGAAGGTTCTAGATGAGGTGACTAGGATTAATTGGTGTTAAGTTTTCATTGGTTGCATTAATGGTGTCATTAATGCAAAGATGACTAGGTTTGTTCTTATTGGTTCAATTTAATGATTCATTCTTTCTTAATGGTTATGATAACTATCAAGGTTTATGGACACCACTTGAACCCTCCTACACTCACCTCCCTCCTTTGATATATATAGCCTCCTCTCTCTTTCTCATTCACTTGCTTGATTTCAAGAGAGAAAAGATTATGATGGGTTTTATCGGTGTATGGAATTTCACAGTCCATTTCATTCCATCACCCGATTTCCACGGCAACTTCATTAACCAATCGTCCACGGATTTGGACGAAGTGAGACAAAGTCATCTACTCATTCTCTACATCAATCTTGGTCGTCTCTTTTGGCAAACTTGACGATCGAGTTGCCTCGAGTCAGAGGCGGGAGCCCGTTTAAAGAATCGATCATGTGGTGCCACCTCGACGGAGGAGATCGGAGATCGACGAGATCGGAGCAGCCGCAACGGAGCGTGGGATGATGGTTGAAGAACGAAGGACTCGGATCGTTCGGTATAACCATTCTACACTTTTTACAGTTTGTTAGTTTAGCAATAATGGCAGATCCGGGTTAAAGTATACGATAGCGCCAAGCTAAAAGTTTTTGTTCCGCATTTGGCGTCTGTAGACTGCCGGGGCGCTAGCGTAGACTTACAGTGGTATCAGAGCCTCACCATTTTGCAATACTAACTTGTGCTAACGCGTTTAAAACATCGATTCGACCGAAAATCGAAAAACACAAAATACCTAGCCGACAGTTTCTGTTGATTTTAAACGGTGTCAAAATTGATTTCTGTATATCTTAAAAATCAGTGCAGGGTTTTCTAAGACATCTGAGAAAAGACGGTCACGTGATCCCACTAAAGCGCCGCGCTTCCGCGGTCAAACCTAGGGTTTGACCGCGGAACCGCCGCGCTTGAGAGGGAACAGTGCACCAGTTTTTCTCAGTTGGCTTTATTTGGGATTTTGTGATTTTTGGTATATATCATTTACGCCCAGGTTTTGTTACTGTTCACCAGTAAGCCGTGGGGCCCACTTTTTGATATTTGGTCTTTGGTCGATCGTAATTTAAACACGTTAGTTTACAGTGCTTACATTATATCTCCGACCGGGAATGTCATTTGATCGGTAAACCGCGTTTGATTGCTATAGTTCTTTTAGACGGGTTTGCGAACGTGACATTCGCGTTGATGTTCTGTGTTGTGCTGTGATGTTGCGGATTTGTCGTGGTGGATAGCAGTGTGCAATGGTAGTACAGATTGAGTTTATTTGTACATTTGATATTGCGGGGCGAGCGTCCAACTTGTGGACTGCCGTCACTGCCTATTGTATAATATTCTTTTGGGACACGACCAGGTTGCGGTTGATGTACCTATTGTACTATTTTTCATTACTGTACTAGGTTTTACCCTGAGACGGAGTGCACGGATAGCCGGGTTCGGGAGAGCAACGGGTCCGCATTTCATGGCTTTGAGAGGCAGAGGGTCCCCACTTCAGAATTGGCAGACTATTCGCCGCACTCGTAGGGGGTACAGGTTGACCCAAGGAGGGGTGCTCAATTTACCGGATTCCGTGAAGTGCCGGGTGTTCCATTCACTATGCTGTGGGGACTACCTCGCTTCAGGTTTTGGCGGGTAACTTGCCGCACCCGTAGGGGTCTAGGTTTCATTGCACAGGCTATCCACACGACAGGGGAACGTCGGGTTTCAGCAGCGGCTCTGTGAAACCCGGGGATCCCAGATTATCTGTATTGTTCTGTGATGCTTATTACTTTTCTGTATTGTTGCATACTATCACGCCTGGAGCGATTATGTATATTGGTTTATATACTATTAGATGTTGTATATGTTTTACACCCGCGCTAGTCCAGCCCCCGCTCTGTCGTTAGTTAAGTAACCTAACGGGTGATGACGGGACCCAGTGACGAATGCGGATGGCATATACGTACATTTTATTTTCGTTCTTTTCTGGTGTGATTGAATGATGGGACTGCGTTGATTCTGATCAATGCAAAGTAAAAACAAATCTGTTTGAGTTGTTGGAACAATTTTAAAAAGGTGTTATTACAAAGACGTTTCTTTTTGTTATACATAGAGATATTCGGTGTGAATATCCAGCACCTCATTCGACGAGGCAAGGGCTGATATCCCTTCACCGGGAAAGACCCCTTGGACAGAAATTTGCGTCAGAGTAATAACTTCACTATAGTCGATTACAAGTTGCTTTGCATAGCGGTATTCAGTGGAATATCCTGCACCTCATTCAACGAGGAAAGAGCAGAGATCCCTTTACCGGGAGTGACCTCTTTAGCAAAAGGTTTTCGCCACTATATTTTAAAAAAAAGCTATCAGGTTCCTTCAGCGATATCAAGTTCACTACGTTAAAGGTTTTTCGCCAAAAACCAGTCGTAGCCCTCCGTCGTTTCTTATGGATGGTCAGTAGTATTCAAGCTATGTTTGTTGGCATACGTCAAGGCATAGTGTTTGGTAGCTGCTGGGTATTCATTTGTTGCATAGATAGATGAGTTGGTTTGGGACAGTCGTATTACCTTGTTGGCATACGTCAAGGGTATGTACGGGTGGGTTCAAATTAACAAGATAATGACGGGCAGAACTTGACATGTGACTTATGATTTGTTGACATACGCCAAGGTCATAAGAGCATGGGGCAAGAAAATGATATCGGGAGTTTCTAAAGAAACTGAAACTTGCCAAGTATGCGCATACCTTCTGGAGTATGAATAACGTGGATGCATTCCATCACGTTAACATGCGATGAGAGTTGGATCCCGATTCCCACTGATGAGTTGGTTTACTCTTCGGGTAATCCCGATTGATTCTTCTTTAGGTTTGGAGGAGAATTTGACAGGACAGTGGGAGGTTTCCGGATTAGATAAAGTGATGACCATTCTGATCTAGGTTAGAGTGCACGCAGAGTGTTTCTTTTCTCTCTCTCTCTTTGGCAGCGACCTTTGACCGACCCTAGACTATGACTCAGTCACCAGGTTGACCGAACCTTCTTAAAATACTGGCTTTTGGATTGTCTATGTTGCATAAGTCATTGCCACTCCTTCTTCTACCCTTTGCATTTCTCAGAACACACGTATTACTACGGATATCCACTTCCATTGGATAGATCCATCGTATGGTTATATACGAACTCGAAGGGATTTCTTCGAGGATGGATCCAGGTTCAGGAGAAATAGAATTGGTTTATTCAGTTGTCTTTTATTATCACCTTCTCTCAGGTTGCGAGAGCTCCTTGGTTTAGGAGAGTACACCTATTACGCCTATTGGATAGTCTTATTCCAAACCATAGGCTGGTGCCGAAAGGTAGGGAATGAAGAAAACCAATTAGCATAAGTAGGGTGTGCAGAAGGTAATATGTAAAGACAAAATAAAGGGATTAGAAAGAGGGCAAAGTAAATTGCGACTGATATCATTCACGACCAAAACCGCGTACTTCATCGCCGCTCCTATTTCACCTTTAAAAAGAATAAGGTATTATTCAGTTGTCTTTTATCGTCACCTTCTCTCGAGATGCGAGTACTCCTTGGTTTCGGAGGGTACACCTATTATGCTTACTGGATAGTCTTCTTCCAAACCATAGGCTGGTGCCGAATGGTAGGGAAGGAAGAAAACCATTTAGCGTAACGATGGTGTACAGAAGGTAACGACTAAAGACAAATAAAGGGATTTGGAGAGACAGCAATAAAATATACGGTTGAAGTCATGAATTGGATTATGGAAGAGGCATTGCTATGAATACCAGGATACCCCTACGAAACATTTTTCATGTTTCAGTGCATTGTTAAAGGAAAAACTGTTTTCCCGATTAGACACTTACTCCAAGGGTATGTATTTACCAGGTTTCATTCTCATATCTGTATGGTTTTACAGATGATGAGTGGGAGTAAGATATTGGGAATTAGGTGATCATCCTCATTATATCGGAATTCGTTGTAATTGGTGATATTTGAGGAAATCGCCAGGGCACAGTTTTCAACCTACGACGCACAGGTTTTGAGTTGTTTAACTCAGCGGACTTATACAGAGTATTGTATGTTGTCCAAGTGTCCATCAAGACAAAGGGGTAGGTCCTCGTACTATGTTCTATTTACTTATAACTTCTCTAGTATTTAGACAAGTGTTTCGTAGAAATACAAGGTCTAAGTTTTGAGAAGTTGTGGGTATAAGAATAAAGTAGAAAACCAGGTATCACAAGTATCGGGATTCTTCAAAGAGATCGAAGATGTAGATTCTTGTGATTGGTATTCAGATGATAGTGATGGTTTTTGAGAAACGTGTGTCTCTTTCAGGTTACTCATAATTGGATGGATTCCTAAGTTGAGTAATGCTGATTAGCCTCTTTCCATTAAGTTGATATGCATTGGAGACAGATGCATGGATTGAATATGGTTCCAATTAAATAAGTGCCAAAGTTTCTACATTGGATATAGAATAGTTCGTACCTTAAAAGAAATTAAGGTACGGGGAGTTGTCCAGCTTATGATTAAAACCAGACACTGGATAACTCAGGGCACGATTCTGTAATGGCTGTTTGTGGGTTGACCCTGGCTATGACGAGGGTTGATATTCTACCATTTGGAAGATCAATAGTGATATTGTTCTTGACTCGCCACAGTTTTAGTAAAATAGATCTTTTTCAGAAAACAGTAGTGGGAGTATGGTAGAACTGGAAGTGATTCCAGAACCGCGAACGATTACGAAAAATTTAATAGGACCTATACATTCAATCAGGTTTGACATTCCAATAGCCACTCCGCAGGTATGGTAGGTAACCTCAGACACCCGAGAGGTACTTCTGTAGGCTCAAGGACGGTGACAGGGAGGTTCTTATCTACCCAGACTTGACACTACTGTTGTTCCAGGTTATGAGACCCGGTAGGAGGGTTGTCATAGTCAGTGGGAGCAACGGAAGCATAGTGGGCAAGATGCTTATAACTATTTATAGACTTGAGCAGTTATAGCGGAGATAGATCATCTAATTTTGATGTGACAGTCATGGGTTTGACTTCAATCAGAATAGGGGATGGATCAGTTAAGAAGGTAGTAGGGTGTGATGTCATGGTATTTGGATGACATACACAGAGTAGGAAGTAAAATTCCTATACTACGATCGGTTGTGCTGTGGTCGTCACACAGTTGTTTCTCCAGACAGGATATGAATATAATATTTGACATTTTGGTTTCTAGATCTATGGTTTTAGATCTGGATTTGGGTAGTTTCCCAATGTGGGTACTTTGACAGATATTCTAATGGTTTTTGGAATAGTTGACTCCTAGCATGGTAGTGTACCTGCAGGTGATGGAGTCACCCTCTCTAAAGGTGTCGTATAGACTAAAGGGGAGAGGGATGTGCATGATTGGCAGATCACTTGCTTAGGCAATTGAGTCAATCATGAGATGTCAAGTACCGCACCAAATGTTGTTTTTGCACTAGATGCAATAAGTTTGTATTAATCCAATCCTGGAGAAACATAAGGAAGCAGTTTTAGAACATTAGTACATGTTCTACGGATTTGATGACGGCAGCCTCTTTCGGGAGACGATTATCATTCCAGGCTTCAAAGGTGACGTGGATGACAGAGTGACTGTCAGAGTTTTAGTTTTTCCCTCTGACGAAGAGGGACATTATTATGGACATGTGGTCCAAAAGGATACTGTGGGTGGCAAGGTGCCCGATACTGATTAGGTTCAGTGATCGATTCAGTCTAAGAAGTTTGGATATGGAGTTCATTTATGAACTAAGGTCCCATCAGATATCCAGACATATTCTAAGACAGGTATTACTCAATTCGGGAGATGGTTTTCTCCGCGAACTTGAGATTAAGAGAGATATAGAAAGATACTTCTAGGCGGATCCACTCACTGAGGCTATTTCTCGAACACAATAGTTTTACAAACGGGCTTTGTGAAACTGATTAGTAGAGGAGTTGGATGTTCGGTTTCACACGGGCTGTGAGTAGTCGACATCGCAATATTAGCCTTGAGTGCAAGTGGGAGATTGTTGGTGATAGAGCCCTCATAGTCAATTATTGGATCGCAGGTACGTGATTGCAATGATTGCGGAGGACCTATCCCGGTAGCGCAGTCTTACTCGAGATGATAGTATGCTATCTGGTTTGCCTTTATCAGTCGTGTACATGTTCAGGTGACTGATTGCATGTTACACTTTGATAGAGCCCTTATGATCTTGCTTTACTACCAACAGTATGATGGCGATCATATACGTGAGAGTTGGGTAGTTTAGATGCATATCCTTAATTGTGGTCCCTAGTCGTGGGAGTTTCGAGACAGGGCATCGATACTCCGGAGTAGACTAGTGTGTACAGTCGAGACCCCGACGAGGGGCGGTGGCCGGTCTCACAAGCCACTGGTGTCAGTTAGATCACTTAAGATGTATACAGGTGCTCATTGGGTTATGAGTACACCGGACAGGACTCGCCGGGAATCTGCTAGTTAGTACTATACCTATAGTCAGATAGCAGTTCCCTGGTGACATGTGTACAGGTTAGTTCATCGACCTGAGGTCGTCATTTGTCTCGTATGAGTTCCCACTGTGCTTTGATTTCTACCCTACCACGGCTCAAAGGAGTCGTGCAAACAGGTAGTTTTTGGGTACAGTCCCGAGCCATATGGAGGCACGTGAGCGGATCGGCAGGGGATTCGTCTCTCCCGGTATTGGGGGCGAGATCGTGCTGTGTCTAGGAGAGCCATTACACAAAGCCCACGGCCGTGGCAGGAGATTTACTGGTAGGTACTCCAGTAGTATCTCAGGGTGTTATTGGGCTTCACTCCGACACGACTTATACTGCTATTGGGGGTCTGACGTTGCTAGCCCCCTAGGCGGATATGCGATACTCATTGACGAACGGACCGGACTGTATATACATTGTCACTGTTAGGCTCAGTAGGGTTTTTGGAGGAGTTCTCTCATCGGTCTCCCTTGAGTTCGCTCCTCGGCCACCCTTGAGGTCAGTCCATGGGCAGCCGTTACGCATAGCTAGTGCCGCTGACGGTTTGTGGTTAAACCCACTGCCAGGGTACTGACGAGTCATTAGAGTCCCCCACAGACAGTTTCCCAAGTTCGGGCGAAACGTTGTAGAGGCCGTATGGTTTTATGGCAGGGTTCGGAAAATGCACGTGCGTTTACGCACGTGTCGATTTTCGGACAGTTGATACTGGTCGGCTTTGGTTTAAGCCGGATCCGAGTATTATATTGAGTAGGTATAATATCTTTGTCTCAGTTGCATTTGTATTCGGTCGTAATACAAATGCGGGTATATTTATACAGTTTCGGGGTTGTCCTGAAATTCGTTTCAGGATCACTTTTGGAAGTTGCCAGTTTCCAGTTTTCTATCAGCCGTTTTTTAACATTCTGTTAAAGAAGGATTTATCTTTTCTTCAGATATGATGAGTCATGCTTCTAGAAGCTTCTAGAAGGTTCTAGATGAGGTGACTAGGATTAATTGGTGTTAAGTTTTCATTGGTTGCATTAATGGTGTCATTAATGCAAAGATGACTAGGTTTGTTCTTATTGGTTCAATTTAATGATTCATTCTTTCTTAATGGTTATGATAACTATCAAGGTTTATGGACACCACTTGAACCCTCCTACACTCACCTCCCTCCTTTGATATATATAGCCTCCTCTCTCTTTCTCATTCACTTGCTTGATTTCAAGAGAGAAAAGATTATGATGGGTTTTATCGGTGTATGGAATTTCACAGTCCATTTCATTCCATCACCCGATTTCCACGGCAACTTCATTAACCAATCGTCCACGGATTTGGACGAAGTGAGACAAAGTCATCTACTCATTCTCTACATCAATCTTGGTCGTCTCTTTTGGCAAACTTGACGATCGAGTTGCCTCGAGTCAGAGGCGGGAGCCCGTTTAAAGAATCGATCATGTGGTGCCACCTCGACGGAGGAGATCGGAGATCGACGAGATCGGAGCAGCCGCAACGGAGCGTGGGATGATGGTTGAAGAACGAAGGACTCGGATCGTTCGGTATAACCATTCTACACTCTTTACAGTTTGTTAGTTTAGCAATAATGGCAGATCCGGGTTAAAGTATACGATAGCGCCAAGCTAAAAGTTTTTGTTCCGCATTTGGCGTCTGTAGACTGCCGGGGCGCTAGCGTAGACTTACAGTTTCAACCTATCCATCTACACCAATCTTCTTTCTGAAGATCCATCTGCAGCCTACGGGTTTTACCCCTTCTGGAGCAATGTTCAAAGTGCATACTTTGTTGGTGTACATGAACTCCATTTCGCTCCGTATTGCATCCAGCCATTTTAACGAGTCACCGCTCTATATGGCTTACTGGAAGCTAGTTGGTTCATCATTGTCAATGATGTAATCATCTCGATCCCCGTCTATGAGAAAACCGTAGTATCTCTCGGACGGATGAGACTGCCTACTAGTCCTGCGGATTGGCGTGGGGATGTCCGGTTCTTTTGAAACCACTTGTTCTACCATACTTTCAGTAATAGTTTGTGGTTCTGGAATTTCTTCCAGTTCTATTGCGCTCCCACTATTTCCTTTTTTAAAAAAAATGATTTTCCAAATGGGCATGACGAGGCAAAAAGCCTTTTGTTCCTCTACGTAATAGAAAAGATACCCTTTGAGTTCTTTGGGTATCCCACAAACTTACACAGTACTGAGTGTGCCTCGAACTTGTTCGCATACTGCTTTTCAACAAAATCTGGACATCCCTATATCTTCGGATACTAAAGATAGGGTTTCTTCCCACTCCACATCTGATATGGTGTGGTAGGCACAGTCTTGGTAGGAACCTTATTCAAAAGAATTGCAGCTTATTCTAATGCATAACTTCAGAAGGATCACGACAACTCAGCGTTTCTCATCTTGGAACGAACAATATCCAATAGGGTTCTGTTCCGCCTTTCCTATACCCGTTTGTGTTGTGATGTGTATGGAGGAGTATGCTGATAGAGAATTTATTCTCTATTAGGTAATCCAGGAACTCAGCAATTTAAGTATTCGCCACATCGATCAGATCTCAGTGTTTTGATATTTTTGCATGTTTGTTTTTCCATATCATTCTTATATTCTCGGTATTTTTCGAAGGGTCTCGGATTTATGCTTTATCAAGAAGACATGTCCTAACCTAGAGAAATTATCCGTAAAAGTAATGAAATAGGAATAACCACTTCGTGCATCTGTAGATATTGGACTACAAATGTCGTTGTGTATGAGTCCCAAGAGCTCGCTCACTCTTACTTCGTGTCCAGTGAACGGAGTCTTTGTCATCTTTTCTATGAGACAAGATTGACAAGTTGCATAAGACTGATATTCGAACAGATCCAAATATCCCTCTCTATGTAACATCGGCAACCGTATTTCATTGATGTGACCCTGTCTACAATGCCATAAGAAAGTTTTATTTAATTATGGAGACTTTCTTTTAAGTGTGTTCTGGATGTTTGAAAACCTGAGCTTGATTCAATATATACTATCCTCTAGTGTACCTGAGTCAATCAAACTTTGATTTAGGTGGATGTGAACCACATCGCTTACAAACTAGACTTGGTACATACAAACAGTTACCTAGAATCAATATCTGCCCACATGTCAATTCTAGGAGATTTACCCTACAGATATAGCGTCCACTCTCATTTCGTTATCATCCCTGAGAGTCATATCACCTGCCCTGATAACTCTACGGTTTCTTAAAACCTGTAATGAATTACAGATATGAGATCCTGATCCGGTATCTTATACCCAGGAAGCAGAGTTAATTGACAAACCGTTTTCAATCACAAACACACCTGAAGTCGAAGCCACAACATGCTTCGGATCCTGGATTCTGGCTTTCCAAGCCCTGCATCCCTTCGCCCAATGCACTTTCCCGTAACAATAAAAACATCCCCCCTTCCCTACTAATAACCCTGAAACTTTTGCCCTTCCATTTTCTTCTACCTTACTGACACCGCTTATCAACTTTGTGGAGGTCTTCTTCTTGTCACCTTGTGCTTTCGCCTTGGATGCAGAAGATGAAGATTCCCCAATAAGCTGAGTGGGTGTCACCCTGGTTTCCTTCAGGGCGACCTCAACTGGAAGTATAACTTTCTTCCCCTGGGCGTAAGTAGAAGGTAGGGACTGTAGAATCAAGTCAGCATATGACTCGTTCTTCAACGTGGTCTCCAGGTCCGTGAGCTTTTTAATATAGCTAATCATTGTAGGGATGTGGTCCCCTACAGATGACCCGACAGCCAACCTCGCTTGAAGCTATTCCATCGAGGTCTCATATCTTGCGATATGAGATTGCTCTCCATATAAAACTTTGTTATAGAGAAAGATAGAAACTAAGTCCATCTTTTCATGCTGCCTTTGGTATACACCATCAACTGAGGCCAATACGAGGCACTTGGCATTCGCATAGTCCTTTTTCCCTTGTCTTACGGATATCAACATCCGTGACGGTGGAAACTGGACCTGGGATGGCGGGGGCTTAAGTAGTAATGAGGTGGTCCAGCTTGTCATAGGTAATGGACATCTGGACAAACCTTTGCCAGTCAATATAGTATAACTCATTCGTTTAATTATCTATCTGTACCTAATCTGGTCACCTGGTCGCTGCAATTTAGGAGAGAGAGAAGACTACACTCAACATGATACTCTTGCAAGTATAGATTGGTTTATAATTTATCTAAACAGGATGGCTCCCACTGTTTCTCGAATCCTTCCTCAAACCAAGAAAGAAGAATTAGTCAGGATTGATCTCACCGTACAATTCTTGCTTAACCATTCGGCTAGGCTAGTGTCGGTACTTCGAGGGAGGTTTTCCAACGCTTTCGCGAAGTTCCTTAATTACAAAACTTCTTTTCCCTGGAGGCGTAGCCCCGCTAACACTGTTCTAGAGACCTACTTGGTTTATAGCATTGATCGTTAAGTGAAGAATCTCCCGAGGAGTAGCGGATACTCATAGTAGGATCGGGATCCAAATATCATTATGTGATAATCCTGAAGGAATCCTACCAACATTATCACACTCCAAATGGTATGCAGCACTAGCAAGTTTCCGTTTCTTTAGAAACTCCCGATGTGGATTTTTGCCCCATGCTCTTATGACCTTGACGAAGGCCAACATATCATAAGTCACATGTCAAGTTCTACCCGTCATTGTCCGGGTTAATTTGAACTCACCCGCACATACCCTTGATGAAGGCCAAAATAGTAGTACGATTGTCCCAAACCAACGCATCTATCTATTCTACAGATGAATATCCAGCAGCTACCAAACACTATGCCTTGACGAAGGCCAACATGCATAGCTTGAATACTACTGACTATTCATATGAAATGACGGAGGGCTACGAATGGTTTGGGCGAAACCGTGAACGTAGTGAACTTGATATAATCGAAGGAACCTGATAGCTTTTAAAAGGAGTGGTTTAAGCTCCTCATTTAAAATTCTCCTGTTTTAAAATAACCGAGTGGTTTTTAAAATTTGTTCCAACGATTCAGTTTTGGTTTGTTTGCTTTGCATTAATTTAATGCAGTCTCATCAATTAACCTACCATTGCAGAAAACAACGAAAATACAACGTACGCTTATGCTATCCGCATTCGCCACGGGGCCCCGTCATCACCCGTTAGGTTACTTAACTAACGAAAGAGCGGGGGAATGGACTAGCGCGGATGCAAAACATAAGCAACGTCTATTATATAATACATATATAATAATATCCATTCATCAAACGCAATGATAGGTATTCCAGATCACAGATGAACACATTGGATATACTAGGAATTCTGCGTTTCGTTTGGGCCTGTAACGAAAGACGGATTCCATGGTCGTGATGAATAGCCAAACCCACCCTAGACCCCTACCGGTGCGGCAAACTACCCGCCAAATACCCGAAGTGAAGAAACCTCCCTCAACAAAGTGAGTGGGTCACTCGACACTTCAAAGTACCCGGTAGTTTGTGCACCCCACCTTGGGTCTATCGTAGGAGCAAAAAAAGTAAAAGAAATAATACAAAGGTGGCTACAACCTCAACCCGGATGTGCCCCGCAAAAATAATATTACATCACTTTATAAATTTTACATCGAATGAAAGTATGAAAACCCTCATCTCACATCCCCGGCTATTCATTCACGACGATCCAACAAGTTCATATATACAAACCATCACAACAACATCACAAATATGTGTAACCCCGACTAATCACCGTATAGCAATTGATTGACGTTTCCAAACACATATATACATCACAGAGCTTGTAAAGTAACTACGACATTAGAATTCCTCATGCAATTAGCAAACTTAAAAAAAAATTCCAAGACTTGAAAATCCAGTTAGCTAAAGTTCCAAAACTGAAAATTTTGAGCCAATCCGGAAGTCCGAATCAAAACGAAACGCGCCCGAACCTTCGCGGGAAGTTAGAGCATGAAATTAACATCGAGTCGGGGGGCCTAGAGAGAGTACCGCACCCCCGAGGCCACCACGAAGTGGCCAGGAGGCGAGGCAGACCCGAAATTGCCCAAGGTGGGGCAGTTTTGGGTCCCCACGGCCAAGACCACCTTGTGGTGGTCTTAGGGAGTAGGCCTAGCCATTTGGCCCCCTCGGAGGGTCCCCGGGGTGCGCACGCTCCATCCTGCGGCTTCTCGGTTCAAACCGTGAGCCCGCGGGGTGTGCAAACAACTCAAAACCTCATTTTTGAATACTGTTTTTGTCGACAGTTTTTGTGCGACAAAAACGGCGGAATTCTAACATCGTTACAAGCTATCTAAGGCTTATGAGAGGCGTTGATACCACTGTAAGTCGATGTTGTGCACCCTACATGTTCGCAGGGAGGCAGAATTTGCAAAAATGATTTTTACGAGCTTCGTAACACCGACTAGAACCAAGGATCGTTCATAAACTTTAGCTAGCAAACTACTTGAGATTTAACTACTCGGATACGAAGTTATAGCTCACGATACATGTCCTTCTTGTCTTCATCGCTGTCCTCCTCGTCTACGTTGGCTCCAAGGATCGATCCGGATCGTAGCAACCTCCACGGCCTCCACGAGTCGAAGACGATCCACCCGAGAGTCTATAGTCCGAGCTCCACCTCAAAACTGAGGTAACCAGGGCAACAAGCTTGCTAACCTTGATGTCGTAGGTGATGTAGAGTATGAATATGGATTTATTTGTCTCTTGAAACCCTAATTTACTCAACTCATGAGACCTTAAGGGTTTTGTAGTGAGGAAGACGAAGAGAGCTAGAATTGTTATCCATCAATATAATACCAGGTTCCGACTTAAACCAAAGCCCACTAGTATTATCTGCCCGAACATCATACGCGCAGAAGTGCACATAAGTGATCGAAGCCCTGCCGGAAAACCATACGGCCTCTACACCTTTGGCCCAGTTGTAACACTTTGAATTTCCGTTAGATTGTCTTTCGTGATAATTTGTGATCGTACGTGCTATTATATATGTGTTCCTAGGATTATTAGTTATTTAGCAGTGTTTGCATATTGGGAATTTTCTTGTGTTAGTGCACACTTGCACACTTAGCCATTTTTGAGACATAGGTTTAAGTGTTAGCCAAATTCTTTTGTTGCATGGTTGCTAACTCATTTTCCCACCATTTTAATCTTTTCATCACCCTTTTCATAATTTAAAATCATAATGAACAAATGAGACATGGGGGTTAGGTAAAGAGCTTGACTTTTGACCCATTTTTCCCTCTCTTCTCTCTCTCTTTCCCCACTCCAGAATTCTGGAGAATTCCAGCAGCAAACCCTCCTATTTTCTTCATGTTTTCTTCTCCTCTTCATGTCTCTTTGATCTCTACACAAATCCTACACAAAAACCACACATTTCCTTCACAAAACCTTAGGAAAAGTGAACTTTTTAAGGTGTTTGAAGCAAATCTGCACACTAGAGGGAAAAGCTGAGACTTTTGGGGCTTTACAAGGTTCTCAGAAGGTATTAACTCATATTAGCACCTCTTTTTCCATAACTTGCTGTATTCTTTAGTAAAAATCTCATTTTTGTGCATTTTTAGTGATATTTAAGGATATTTGTGATTCACATGTTAGATTAGGGTTTTGTTAGTTGTGTTAGCTCTTTTATGAGTTATTAGTGTGGGTTTAGACTTAGGTTTGTTTCAGATTTCAGAAAAATACCCTAAAGTTTGATATTAGTGCAAAAGTGTGGATTTTAACTAGAAATAAGACCCTGTAAGATCTGCTGCTACCCGAGATATTTCAGAGTAAAACTAGATGTTACTGTAGCATGTATGGGGGGTATAGAGTGCACACACCAAACTTGGGAGCCCAATTCCCTACCCAGGCCGCCGAAATGTGCATTCTGGCCGCAAATTGCGGCCAGATGGGGGTGTTTTGGGTGTGGGTGTCTGCTGCTATGTGGGTTATTTTGGTATAAATAGTTTTACAATATATTTTCTGTATCAAAATCTGGAGGTGATTACCTATTTTCCCGTATTTTCAATCTTTCGCGACATGCGTGATACGTGTGTTTGGGTTTGGGGTTTCTGCGTATCGCGACGCGTCGGAGTGGCTTCAGGCGCGTAACCACACGTTTTAGCATATCGCACACACGCGTGCTTGGTTCGCGACACGAGTTACTAGTTCGGCTTTAATGTCGTGTTTGTGTGATGTCAAGCTTACGGATGAAGTATTGTGTAATTCTAGGTTCGCAGGCGAGTACGACGGACGCCGCGCAGAAGGGGAAACAAGTTGTTGGCTATACCTAGGGAGAGACTACGGTGAGTAGATTTCACATTTACGGGGATATCGCCCGCATGGCGTTCTATGTCAGGGCTGATAGGACTTTATAGTTTCCTTTGTATACATTGACTATTCATGGCTACTATTTAGTGCATGCTGCATTCCCTGCTATATGGATATAAACTAGAATTGATAGAACACCGCACCATTACTAACGGTCCATGTTGCACGAGCACTATCCTGCATGTTACACACACACCGTTACTAATTGCCATGACACTCACACTGTAGAATTTACATCGGATCATTATATTGTAACTCATCTATATGTGACTTGACATGCTATTCATACTTGATGCATATATCACATCGGATCATTATATTATAGCTCATCTATATGTGACTTGACATGCTATTCATACTTGATGCATATATCACATCGGATCATTATATTGTAGCTCATCTATATGCGACTTGGCATGATATTCATATTTGATGCACATATCATATCGGATCATTTACTTGCACATTGGTTTGGATTACATGTGATTTCTAGATTTGGTGTCACGACCCAAGTTTGGATGTGACAGGCACTTAGATTGTATCATATCTTAAGATATGCACAAATCCAAGTAAGCCAAAAACCAAGATCAAAATACCTTATTTCGGAATTATTTATGAAAATTTAGTTTTAAGTAGAAATCTCGAGTTATGAAGTTAATTCTTTAAACAAGTAATAAAGGTTACGTGTGGTTGTATTCCTAGTTGGAATCAACAATATCAATAATGAACATGAATGTACACATAATAAACATTACTGAATCTCATAAAGAAAGAACTATGAAACTGATCCACATATTTCAACTGTACATATATTTCTATCCCATCTCTCATCTCTAAGTCAAAAATACAGGTCTGATGGAGTCTTCTAGATACAAAAGTACAAAAACCAAAAAGGAGGTAACTACACATGTAACCTACCGATCAAAAGATGGAATAAAACCGCAAAAGTGATCCTGCCTCGCAGCTACCCGTCCACTCTATCCCTGCAAGGAACTGTGGCACAACGGGGATGAGTTGCCAACTCAGTGAATACAACTAACATATAACGGCGAATAAAGTAAATATGGTAATCATGCTAATGAACATGAATCAATATGATATATGAGTATATGTGAAATCCAACAATAAATCCCATCATACTTCTGAAATCACAACTCAATATAAATCATCTCTCGGTGTCCATCAACGACACAAAACTTTCATTTCTTATAGGCATCATTCCCCGAATGATCCTATACCCATAATATCGGTCGTCATCCTCTAGATGCACGCCGCATATTTCTATAACCAATATCCGGAATCGAGTAACCTCGCTAGGCTCCCCCGTCTCAATACGGCTATCCTGCCCCTCGGTCTCGACCGGGTCCACCCTGTATCCAACTGTATATCTCCCCCACTCAGTATGGATAACGTAAATCCGCGACCGTATATCTCCCCCACTCGGTCCGGAATAAAACCAAAAACAGAAATCAACTCAGGGTGGACATGTCACATCAATCATGAAAACGGGATTTATGTAATAGTATTTAAAAACTCAAAATCATAAATCCTCAATTTTGTATCTATCTCATATCCAACATGGAAATACGCATAAAGCAACAAAATGTAAATAAGGAATTCTACCAATATACTTAACATATGAAAGACAATATAATCCATGTTAATAAGTATGATATTTAGGTGTATGTGACATGGCAATATCGACGAGGTGTGTGTAGCATATAAGATGTGCACGTGGCATGACTCGTCGATACTTGTGAAGTGTTCTAACAACTAAGCAACATACAAGTAATTTAATGAATGATATTCTAATAATTAAACATGATGATATGAATATCGCATTAAGTAAAACCATGGGCGAAACACGCCATCTCTACTAAATTCCCCGGTAGATGTTTAGTCTACTCACAGGAAAGTCGGATCTACTCCGGAATCGCTAATCCTTTCCCTTTCCTCGCGGCTTCCGTATTTCTCGTATCCGTGTCTAAATATTCAAAGTTAACGCGTATAAGCAAAACTATACTTCCGATATAACGGACATAGAAAACATGCTAACTCCCACAACTTATATACTATCTGATCTTATCAAGCTATTAAACACTTAGTCTTGCTGGATTTTATCCCAAAACGGCACTGTTTCAGAAATTAACACGCGACGTAGTTTCGTCGTGTCGTATTTTAGTGTTTTACGATTCAATTTCCGATATATTCTCCCAGATTTAGATTACAGTAAAACTAAGTTAAATCAACAGTGCCAAAATACCCTAAATTGAACACTGTAAACACCCCAATTGAACAAACCCCAAAATTTCCCAACATGGCCGGCGACGCCGGCCATTCCTCTTCTGTCGCCGGCCCAACCCCGGCGCCCCACTGTCGTTTTCTTGTGGTGTTTTCACCTTGATTCCTACATCATTTCTACACTGTTGAATTTATTTAATTGTCTTCCAGATTACAGCAGATTTTAACAGACTCTAATTCTACCTAGAATACGATATTATGTGACATGCTAAACTACAATTAACTAAACTACATAGCCTAATTTACCTACTGAGATTAAGAATTTACCCTCCTAATTTGCTGTAGGAATAACCCTCCAAGAATCTACAAGCCCCTCCTAGCTTGATGATGAGCCATCTCCATGATCAAGCCCCTTCTCCTTCTTCTTCCTCTTGTTCTTCTTCTCTTTTGTTTTTCCTTCCCTTTTGATTTTCTTTTCAGTTCATTTGAATTTTAATTCAGAGGTTTAAACTGAATAAGGCTATATGTATGAGAGGAGGAAAGGATAGGGTTAAGGAGGTGGTGTCAAGGTGTGAAGAGTGTAGGTTTCATGCAAGGAGGAGGTGGAGGTTGAAGGTGGCAAGAAGCTTGAGGTGTATTCAACCATTATCTCAAATTTTCTTTTGTTTTAATTTGAATTTCATTTCAGAACTGAATTGATATACTTTATTCACTTAAACCCTTGACAATCTTGTATTAGCATAAAACCTAACTTTGCAATTTAACCCCTCACAACTAACTTATTATAAAACACATCTTTTGTTAAAATGAAGCTAAAATTTTCATTAAAACCCTTATAACTTATTTAATTTACATTCAAAATTTCTAATTTAAATTGTATTACATATAACTTATGAAGGTTGACATATTTGGTTTTAACCATTTCGTGTTTTATCATTTTATTCTTAATTTATTTAGTTTTATTTATTTCTAGCTTTTTCCTAAATGTTACATTTGGGAACCGTGGCTATTTCAAATATGTAATCATTTAAAAACCCGGTTCCCTTGATATGATATTTCGGTGCGTCCACCATGTGTTTCCTCGGTGCTAGAGTGATATATGTGAACCCGAATCGATGAGCTGGTTGAGGCCGATTACGGGTACATGGTGGACCCGATATGGTACCCCAGGGCGAGAACGGTTTCGCTGTGTAGTAGACGGTGAGCCTGGCAGAGGGACTACTACCTACCGGTGATTGGTTGGACCTGACAGTTATCCGGAGGGTACTGATCAGAGTCGATAAATGGATGCGGGGTGATCCGTACTGCCGGGGCCGAGGCCCGATACCGCAGACGGAGCCCGTGGGCTGACCCGGACTGACGGGGCCCGATGGATGAGGATTTGCGTGTCGATGCTGGACACGAGTATTTATGATATTTGAGTGCCTATGTTGGGAACTCGGGATTCTCAGAGATGTACAGGATTTTAGGGCCGATGAGAGTGCCGGCGCCTGAGCTATTTGGGGGATCTGGGTGCATTGATGGACACCGATTATATATTCCACGTTGACATTCCGTGTAGATATTATATTGCCCATGCTCAGCATTTATTATTGTACCTCATCCTGTGGTTACATTACCTGATAGAGCCCTTGCATGATTATTGCACATACTGCTTATCACATATTGATATCATCTGTTGGCATATGATAGAGTAGCGCAGTACGTGCATGCTCGTGATTACCTTTATATGTTTTCTCTATTCACGAGTTGGCAACCCACCCCCGTTGTGCCACAGTGTTTGCAGGTTACCCTTCGGAGTAGTCGCGGCAGGCTGCGTTGCATCTTTTGACACAGATACCCCCATAGTTGGTGTACTAGCTCTTTTGCTGATAGGTGGGTTTTGTGCGGTATCTGTTTATCTTTCAGTTATGTACATTGTTGTATCTAGTATTCTCCATCTACCATGTATGTATTTGACTTAGAGACAGTGTGAGGACGATGATGTATTTTATTTGTATTCTGGTGTCGAGCTCGTTGTGAGCCGACTGTACTTGCAGTTTATTCTATCTGTGATTGTTTACTTAGATTTCTTATCATGTTAGTAAATGCTTCATTTAAAACTTATAACACGCTATACTTTCACTGGTTTGATTTCTGGGTTTTCGGTTCACTTAGTCGCGTTACGCCTGTAGACGTTACGTGGTTAAGTGCTGGTCACGGGCTAAACTTTGTGTCGTGACAAAGTTGGTATCAGAGCGTAGGTTTTACCTTTCGGAGTGTAGGATGACCTTGGTATGATGGAGTAGGTAGCAGCAGCAGGGTAGTGTAGCGTGTGTATGTTCCGCGACATACTCACGACACGGTACTCCGCCTACGCGACTTTAGGACTTGTTGATTTAAATTCCTTCTTGAGTATATACATTCTTGCAATTTGATGTCCGTATCCTTATCGAATCCTATTGTTCCTTTCAGCCATTATGCCGCCAAAGACTACGAGGGCGCAGAGAGCGGCCGCGAGGGCCGAGATTCGAGTTGACTCGTCCGAGACGAGGACTGGTCCGGGTAGTACACCGGTTGTGCCCGAGCAGGCTGTTCCTGCCGTGACAGATCAGATTGCTATGTTAGGGGCTGGTGTGCAGGAGATACGCCAGACGATGGGATCCAGTATGCAGGAGATGCGCCAGATGATGGGATCTCTAGTTGAGACACTTCGATCGCAGCGACCAGAGGTAGTTCCACCCGTCGCAGAGACCGCGGTGGTACCCACAGTGCAGGCGGTTGCACCTGTGACTACAGAGGTTATTACAGTAGCGCTGTCAGAGTTTATGAGGCTGAAGCCTCCGGTCTTCACAGGCACCGATGTGGCCGAGGACCCACAGTCTTTCATTGATAGGATGGCGCGGATATGTCGATAACTTAGATGCGCAGATGCGAGATGGGTTGAGTTCGCGAGCTTTCGCCTGGAAGGTCTTGCGCAGAAATGGTGCGAATCGGTCGAGAAGGGTAGAGCAGTAGGTCTTCCTCCTATGACCTGGACAGAGTTCGTGGCGCTATTCCTTGCCCGCTTTCTTCCCCTGAGTGTCAGAGATGCTAGAGCACGCAGGTTCGAGTCCTTACGCCAGACGCCAGAGATGTCAGTGGCAGAGTACGATGTGCTATTCACCGAGCTATCAGTTTATGCTCCGTATCTAGTGGCTACTGAGGAGTTGCGAGTCAAGAGATTTGTCCGAGGCTTGCTTACACCACTATTCCTTGCTATCAGCGCGCAGCATTACGAGACATACGCAGCGGTAGTAGATGCAGCATTATTAGTTGAGGAGCGCCTTGCTGAGACTTTGGCAGTTCCAGAGCCGAAGAGAGTTCGTGCAGATACGTCAGTGCAGAGACGGCCTTTCCGGCGTCGTGACAGGCACCTTGCAGGTGGCAGAGATTCGAGACGAGGCCGATTGTTTAGCTCCTATCCCCAGGAGGGTTAGCGACCTTCATCTGGATGTTACCGTTGCGGGAGTTCTTATCATCGTGTGCGAGATTGTCCTGAGGTACCCCGGAGTGAGGCGGCAGCACCGCATGTCACATTACCACCTTCACTACCCCAGACGGCATTCCGATAGTACCTACTGTTACTCCGCGTCAGACGCATGCACAGAGAGGTCGTGGTCGCGGAGGATTTGTTCATAGAGGACGAGGTGACCGAGGTAGAGGACAGCCAGCAGCCGGCAGGGGACAGTTAGTTGTAGGTGGAGGACAGGCGCGAGTTTTTGCTTTGACGCATCAGGACGCGCAAGCGTCCAATGCGGTGGTCTCAGGTATCCTTCCTTTATGTTCGGTTGATGCACACGTGTTATTCGATCCTGGATCCACGCACTCGTACGTATCCACACACTTTGTGCCGAGTTTGGGTAGAGAGTCCGGTATGCTTGACCAGCCGCTTGTTGTGACTACTCCTGTGGGAGAGTCGTTTGTTGCTAGGCACTTGTTCCGATCCTGTACCGTCCGTATTGGCGAGAGAGAGTTGCCGGTCGATTTGATCCTTCTTGAGATGTTGGACTTCGACGTTCTTTTGGGCATGGATTGGTTAGCCACGTGCTATGCTTCTGTTGACTGCCGCGAGAAGACAGTTCGATTTTGTTTTCCCGGCGAGTCGGTTGTTGTTGTGTTGGGGGACCGTGGTGCCGCCACTCACAGTGTGATTTCTTCTTTTCGCGCTGGACAGCTTTTGCGGAAGGGATGTCAGGGATTTCTCGCATATGGTTGCGATACTAGAGCTACAGAGGTTCCTCTGGATCAGGTTCCGGTTGTTAGCGAGTTCCCTGATGTGTTCCCTGACGAGCTTCCTGGGCTACCGCCTGAGCGTGATATTTCTTTCTGTATTGACTTGGTTCCTGGCACGGGGCCTATTTCTGTACCGCCTTATCGGATGGCCCCGGCGGAACTTAGAGAATTGAAGGGCCAGTTGCAGGACTTGCTGGATAAGGGACTTATTCGACCAAGTGTTTCTCCTTGGGGTGCTCCATTCCTGTTCGTCAAGAAGAAGGACGGCTGTATGCGTTTGTGTATCAATTACCGCCAGCTGAACAGGGTGACAGTGCGGAACAGATATCCTTTGCCACGCATCGACAATTTGTTCAACCAGCTTCAAGGGGCAGGGTACTTTTCGAGGATCGATTTGCGATCGGTCTACCATCAGCTGCGAGTTCAACAGGAGGACATTCCTAGGACAGCCTTCCGCACACGTTACGGCCATTATGAGTTTTTGGTGATGTCGTTCGGACTCACCAACGTGCCAGCAGCATTCATGGACTTGATGAACCACATTTTTCGGCCGTATCTTGATCTGTTCATCATAGTGTTCATTGACGATATCTTGGTGTATTCTCGGAGTAGAGAGGAGCACGAGCAGCACCTGCGGATTACACTGCAGACCTTGAGGGAGCATCAGTTTTTCGCCAAATTTTCAAAGTGTGCTTTCTGGCTAGACAGCGTAGATTTCTTGGGGCACGTGATTACACGAGATGGTATATGTGTCGACCCGAGGAAGATCGAGGCAGTTCGGAGTTGGCCGAGACCCACGTCAGTGACGGAGGTTCGCAGCTTTCTAGGGCTGGCAGGCTATTACAGGCGATTTGTGCAGGACTTCTCTCGCATTGCTACACCTTTGACCTGGTTGACCCGGAAGGGAGTTCGATTCGATTGGACGGAGGAGTGTGAGCACAGTTTCCAGCGGCTACGGGCTCTACTGACTACGACACCAGTGCTATCATTGCCTTCAGGATCGGGCGGATTTATGGTCTACTGCGATGCTTCACGAGTGGGGCTAGGGTGCGTTTTGATGCAGCATGACAGGGTGATCGCGTATGCTTCGCGGCAATTAAAGAAACATGAACAGAATTACCCCATTCATGATCTGGAGATGGCTGCAGTGGTCTTTGCACTCAAGATCTGGCGACATTATCTGTATGGAGAGTCGTGCCAGATATTCACTGACCACAAGAGCTTAAAGTACATATTTCAGCAGCGAGACCTGAACCTTAGACAGCGCCGATGGATGGAGTTAGTGAAGGACTACGATTGTGAGATCTTGTATCACCCGAGCAGGGCGAATGTAGTGGCGGATGCCTTGAGCAGGAGGCCCGGGGGTAGTCTATCCTGTTTAAGCACAGTGAAGAGGCAGTCGTCGGCGGATTGGCAGATCTTATGCAACAGCCGGGTACAGTTCGAGTTTACGCCGATCGGAGGACAGATTGCGCATGTTCGTGCACGCCCACAGTTGGTTGACCGTATACATGAGGCACAGCACAGTGATGACCGCTGTTCAGAGATCAGGACACAGATGGGACAGGGCAGATTTTCCGAGTTCGTGATCGATGATCATGGGATACTACGATTTGGAGCTAGACTGTGCGTACCAGATGCTGAGGGATTGCAGCGCGAGATTCTTGAGGAGGCACATCGGTCGGTTTATAGTGTTCATCCCGGTTCCACCAAGATGTACCACGATATGAGAGATATTTACTGGTGGGACGGTATGAAGAGGGACATTGCAGATTTTGTGTCGAGATACCTGACTTGTCAGCAAGTCAAGGCTGAGCACCAGAGGCCCGCGGGAGAGCTACAGTTGTTACCCATTCCGGAGTGGAAATGGGAACATATATCTATGGATTTCATTGTGGGTCTACCTAGGACTAGTCGAGGGTATTACTCCATCTGGGTGATCGTGGATCGTTTGACGAAAGCGGCTCACTTCCTACCGGTGAAGACGACTTTCGGATTTGCTCAGTATGCCCAGATTTACATTGATGAGATTGTATGACTGCACGGAGTTTCGACATGTATCGTGTCCGATAGAGGCACCCAGTTTACCAGCCGGTTATGGCAGAGGCTTCAGGAGGCTTTGGGCACTCGCTTGAGTTTCAGCACAGCATTCCATCCGCAGACCGACGGGCAGTCAGAGCGGACTATTCAGACTCTCGAGGACATGCTCAGAGCATGCGTATTAGACTTCGGAGGAAGCTGGGATCATCATTTGCCCTTAGTAGAGTTCTCCTACAACAACAGCTACCAGGAGACCATTCAGATGGCACCGTTTGAGGCTCTTTATGGGAGGAGATGCAGATCGCCCACCTGTTAGACGGAGCTCAGTGAGAGCAGTATCTTAGGGCCGCAGATTGTGGAGGAGACGACCGCGAAGATCCAGTTGATTCGCGATAGGATGAGAGCAGCCCAGAGTAGGCAGAGGTCTTATGCGGACCATCGTCGGCGCAGACTTGTGTTTTCTGTTGGTGATCATGTTTTCTTGAGGGTCTCCCCAATGAAAGGCGTGATGAGGTTTGGGAAGAAGGGGAAGCTTAGTCCCAGATATGTGGGCCCCTTCGAGATCCTCGAGCGTGTCGGTGCGGTTGCGTATCGATTAGCCCTTCCGCCAAGTTTTCCAGACGTGCACCCCGTATTTCACGTTTCGATGCTCCGTAGATATCTTCATGATCCTTCGCATGCGATTCAGCACCCGACGATCCAGCTTGAACGTGACCTTTCCTATGCAGAGCAGCCGGTGATGATCTTGGATCGACAAGTGAAGAAATTATGGTCGAAAGAGATACCGTCCGTCAAGGTACTTTGGCGTGGCCAGAGCGGCGAGGAAGTCACTTGGGAGACCGAGAGCGAGATGAGGAAGAGGTATCCCCATCTTTTTGAAGGTACGTATAGTTAGATTTTTAAATTCGGGGACCGAATTTCTTTAAGGGGGGTAGATTGTAAAACTTTGAATTTCCGTTAGATTGTCTTTCGTGATAATTAGTGATCGTACGTGCTATTATATATGTGTTCCTAGGATTATTAGTTATTTAGTAGCGTTTGCATATTGGGAATTTTCTTGTGTTAGTGCACACTTGCACACTTAGCCATTTTTGAGACATAGGTTTAAGTGTTAGCCAAATTCTTTTGTTGCATGGTTGCTAACTCATTTTCCACCATTTTAATCTTTTCATCACCCTTTTCATAATTTAAAATCATAATAAACAAATGAGGCATGGGGGTTAGGTAAAGAGCTTGATTTTTGACCCATTTTTCCCTCTCTTCTCTCTCTCTTTCCCCACTCCAGAATTCTGGAGAATTCCAGCAGCAAACCTCCCATTTTCTTCATCTTTTATTCCCCTCTTCATGTCTCTTTGATCTCTATACAAATCCTACACAAAAACCACACATTTCCTTCACAAAACCTTAGGAAAAGTGAACTTTTTGAGGTGTTTGAAGCAAATCTGCACACTAGAGGGAAAAGCTGAGACTTTTGGGGCTTTACAAGGTTCTTAGAAGGTATTAACTCATATTAGCACCTCTTTTTCCATAACTTGTATTCTTTAGTAAAAATCTCATTTTTGTGCATTTTTAGTGATATTTAAGGATATTTGTGATTCACAAGTTAGATTAGGGTTTTGTTAGTTGTGTTAGCTCTTTTATGAGTTATTAGTGTGGGTTTAGACTTAGGTTTGTTTCAGATTTCAGAAAAATACCCTAAAGTTTGATATTAGTGCAAAAGTGTGGATTTTAACTAGAAATAAGGCCCTGTAGGATCTGCTGCTACCCGAGATATTTCAGAGTAAAACTAGATGTTATTGTAGCATGTATGGGGGGTATAGAGTGCACACACCAAACCTGGGAGCCCAATTCCCTACCCAGGCCGCCGAAATGTGCATTCTGGCCGCAAATTGCGGCCAGATGGGGGTGTTTTGGGTGTGGGTGTCTGCTGCTATGTGGGTTATTTTGGTATAAATAGTTTTACAATATATTTTCTGTATCAAAATCTGGAGGTGATTACCTATTTTCCCGTATTTTCAATCTTTCGCGACACGCGTGATACGTGTGTGGGTTTGGGGTTTCTGCGTATCGTGACGCGTCGGAGTGGCTTCAGGCGCGTAACCACACGTTTTAGCGTATCGCACACACGCGCGCTTGGTTCGCGACACGAGTTACTAGTTCGGCTTTAATGCCGTGTTTGTGTGATGTCAAGCTTACGGATGAAGTATTGTGTAATTCTAGGTTCGCAGGCGAGTACGACGGATGCCGCGTAGAAGGGGAAACAAGTTGTTGGCTATACCTAGCAAGAGACTACGGTAAGTAGATTTCACATCTACGGGGATATCGCCCGCATGGCGTTCTACGTCAGGGCTGATAGGACTTTATAGTTTCCTTTGTATACATTGACTATTCATGTCTAATATTTAGTGCATGCTACATTCCCTGCTATATGGATATAAACTAGAATTGATAGAACACCGCACCATTACTAACGGTCCAGGTTGCACGAGCACTATCCTGCATGTTACACACACACCGTTAGTAATTGCCATGACACTCACACTGTAGAATTTACATCGGATCATTATATTGTAACTCATCTATATGTGACTTGACATGCTATTCATACTTGATGCATATATCACATCGGATCATTATATTGTAGCTCATCTATATGTGACTTGACATGCTATTCATACTTGATGCATATATCACATCGGATCATTATATTATAGCTCATCTATATGTGACTTGGCATGATATTCATATTTGATGCACATATCATATCAGATCATTTACTTGCATATTGGTTTGGATTACATGTGATTTCTGGATTTGGGAACCGTGGCTATTTCAAATATGTAATCATTTAAAAACTCGGTTCCCTTGATATGATATTTCGGTGCGTCCACCATGTGTTTCCTCGGTGCTAGAGTGATATATGTGAACCCGAATCATGGAGCTGGTTGAGGTCGATTACGGGTACATGGTGGACCCGGTATGGTACCCCGGGGCAAGAACGGTTTCGCTGTGTAGTAGACGGTGAGCCTGGCAGAGGGACTACTACCTACCGGTGATTGGTTGGACCTGACAGTTATCCGGAGGGTACTGATCAGAGTCGATAGATGGATGCGGGGTGATCCGTACTGCCGGGGCCGAGGGCCGATACCGCAGACGGAGCTCGTGGGCTGACCCGGACTGACGGGGCCCGATGGATAAGGATTTGCGTGTCAATGCTGGACACGAGTATTTATGATATTTGGGTGCCGATGTTGGGCACTCGGGATTCTCAGAGATGTACAGGATTTGAGGGCCGATGAGAGTGCCGACGCCTGAGCTATTTGGGGGATCTAGGTGCATTAATGGACACCGATTATATATTTCACGTTGACATTCCGTGTAGATATTATATTGCCCATGCTCAGCATTTATTATTGTACCTCATCCTGTGGTTACATTACCTGATAGAGCACTTGCATATTGATATCATCTGTTGGCATATGATAGAGTAGCGCAGTACGTGCATGCTCGCGATTACCTTTATATGTTATCTCTATTCACGAGTTGGCAACTCACCCCCGTTGTGCCACAGTGTTTGCAGGTTGCCCTTCGGAGTAGTCGCGGCAGGCTGCGTTGCATCTTTTGATACAGATACCCCTATAGTTGGTGTACTAGCTCTTTTGCTGTTAGGTGGGTTCTGTGCGGTATCTGTTTATCTTTCAGTTATGTACATTTTTGTATCTAGTATTCTCCATCTACCATGTATGTATTTGACTTAGAGACAGTGTGAGGACGCTGATGTATTTTATTTGTATTCTGGTGTCGAGCTCGTTGTGAGCCGACTGTACTTGCAGTTTATTCTATCTGTGATTGTTTACTTAGATTTCTTATCATGTTAGTAAATGCTTCATTTAAAACTTATAACACTCTATACTTTCACTGGTTTGATTTCTGGGTTTTCGGTTCACTTAGTCGCGTTACGCCTGTAGACGTTACGTGGTTAAGTGCCGGTCACGGGCTAAACTTTGGGTCGTGACACCAGTGCAGGGAAACTCTCTGTGTGGAAGTCTAAAGACCCGACACTACGCTGGCAGTGGGTTTAACCACAGGCCGCAAAGGGTATTAGCTGCATGTACGGTCCCTAGGTAGATGTCGATAAGAAGGCCGATGAGGAAAACCCATCCGAACTCCTACTGAGCCTGATTGTGACAATCTCCGTACAGTCCGGTCTGTTCGTCTAAGAGTATCGCATATCGGGCCTAGGGGGCGGTAAACGTCAGACGCCTAATAGCAGTATAAGTTGTGCCGGAGAGTAGCCCAATACACCCCGAGAAACTACCGGAATACCTACCGGTGAATCTCGCTTGCCTTGGCCAAGGACTTTGTGTAATGGACTTCTGAACACAGCGTGATATCAACCCTCAATACCGGGAGAGACGAATCATATCTAACCGCCACTGCCTCTAAGTGCTTCGGGACTGCACCCAACTACTACATGTTTGCACGACTCCATTGAGCCGTGGTAGGATAGTAATCTAAGTACAGTGGGAACACACTTGAGGCGAAGCAGCAGTGTCAAGTCGACGGACTAAGCTGTACTCATGTTACCTGGGAACTGCTACCCGACGACAGGTATAATACCCACCAATAGTTCCCTACGAGTCTTGTCTAGTGTACTCATAACCTAATGAGCACATGCATACTATCTCCAGTACGATATACTGATGGCTGTGGGACAGTGTCACGACCCGAAATATTAGCTCGTGTCCGGCACTTAAATCACGCCACGTCTAAATGCGTAATGTAATTCAAGTAAGCCGAAACCCAGAAACCTAAACCTTTTTAAGAAAATAAAAGAGATGATGTTTTAAAAATAAGGTATGATGAAATCAAAAGTTTTCCTAAATACATAAACAATGGAACATAAATATGCAAGTGGATTTACTAGTTGAAAAACTGGTTTCGTCATTTAAAAATTTGGGCAGCACCTCCTTTGTATTTTTTTGATCCAAACCACAATACATGATAATATAAAGGCATCCCCAAGCAGGAGCTAGCTCTCCGCCACTTTGTCACGACCCAAAATATTAGCTCGTGACCGGTACTTAAATCACGCTACGTCTAAAGGCGTAACAAAATTCAAGTAAGCCGAAACCCAGAAATCTAAACCTTTCTAAGAAAATAAAAGAGGTGAAGTTTTGAAAATAAGGTATGATGAAATCAAAAGTTTTCCTAAATACATAAACAATGGAACATAAATATGCAAGTGGATTTACTAGTTGAAAAACATGTTTCGTCTTTTAAAAATTTGGGCAGCACCTCCTTTGTATTTTTTTTTATCCAAACCACAATATATGATAATATAAAAGCATCCCTAAGCGGGAGCTATCTCTTCGCCAATCGGCGGATCCATAAGTACGCAAAGCATAAATATAAGTATATGACGCCCAACGGCGAAGTTCACCACAAAACATAAAGAAATAAGCAAGACATCAAAACCTCAAGTAGCGGAATACCCCTCGCTATAAGTCTCGCAACCACAAGCCTCACTAAGTCTCATTACTTATACAAATACTAGTTTGATTGATGGAGTTGACTAGATACAATATGAATAATAAATACAAGAGGGGTACGATCCAATATGTACCACCTACCAATGAAAAACACCCGAATGCAGCTGTGTGCCAACGATGCCACAACTGATCCATGCGGTCAACTTGCAAGAACTGTGGCACAACGGGGGTGATTTTCCAACTCGTGAGTAGAAAACATCTACAAGTAGAAATCGAATAAACAACAATTCCAATGTCAACTATATCATAAAGATAATACTATGATATCTAGGGTGACCATATGACATATGTGCCAACAAGGTAAACAATGCCTAACAGCATGTGGATATCATCCAACCATAAAATCAATGTATGTATGCATGTGGATCTCATACACGTGTCAACCACTGACACAACATCATGCATGTAAATATCATAAAAGAATATGCATGGAAGTATGAGGATATAAATCAACATGTGTCCCTCGTGACACATCAAAATCATGGAACCTGAGCATCCAGCATCGACACTCGAAATATCATGAAACCCGTGTCCAGCATCGACACGTAAATCCTTATAACTCTCGGGCTCCGTCAGTCCGGATTGGCCCATATCATCTCACGACTCCGGTCGGTATCCTCCGGATAACCGCCGAGCCTAAATACTATCAACGGTAGGTAGTGCTCCTCTGCCAGGCTCACCATTTAACAATACGACTCTTCTCTCCCCAGGGTACCTCACCGGGTCCACCATGTACCCGTAGACGGTTCCTACCGCTCCTCGAATCGGGTTTCACATGCCACTCTCAGAACCGAGAAAACACATGGTGGACGCACTGCAATATCATATCAAGAGAAACCGGGTTTTTTAAATAATACACACTTTCTTTTGAAATCGCCGCGGTTCTCAAATCCATAAATCTCATGAAAACAACATATCTCAATGTGTATAATCATAAAACATGATGTATGCGACATATAACAGAAATGTAAGCATATCCGTATATCATGCAACATGGAGAAGTAATATGCACATATCGAGGGAAAAACCACTCTTTCAAATAAATCCAGTTTTAAAATATATCACGCGGTTCCCAATTTCTCCAAATTCAAATGCAACATCGTATAAAGGTGCATATGTAACTATAGCAAGTAAATTATGCAAGGAGTCATATCATGATGCAGTAATCCTACTATGTAGTGACATGGCAATTATCGATGATGAAGTGTGTGAGCCGACCAATCTGTGTAAGTGTGAAATACACATCATCGATAATGGTGTAGGTGTACTAGCACAGGTATATGTAATGTAATAAGAGTGACATGAACGTAGCATAAAGTAAATCGTATGCGAATGCTGACAGGTATCGTATCTACAATATATCCGAGTCGGTGAATCTAACAATCGACATCCAGCCTCCCAACATCACGTACGGTATAATCCCTCATATAGCATCCTCTAGTCAAGGGTATGGATCAAACATCAAGTCACACCTAACGTCTCGTACGGCATATTACTCATGATTCACAACATTATATTAATCTATATACCTATATCCCCAGGTCATATCCATAACAATCTCATATCAGGGGACCGACAATGTATCAATCATCTCAATCGATTTGCATCCATATACCGACATATCAATCAAGTCATTATATCACCTCGTATATTCTTTTCATCACATAAGTATCTCATATAGAGTCATCTTATTAGTCTAAAGTCGTATTTATCAATCCCATAACATGCCACTATAATCTCCTATTGATTCTCTTTACAACTACTTATCTATATCTAGTAATTTGCATCTTTATACATCAATTCAGGACATCTTTCCTATCATACCATGTCACCTAAACCATAAGCTATAACTTAAGTCATGGTATTTCTTATCTCCTACAATTCTTTAACTATATTCATATGTTTCTAACACGGTTACCTTAACCATACTCTATATATCGGTTTCCATCCAAGTCTGCGGGGGTGCTATACGCCATCCACCCGACTTCCCCCATAGATATAGATCTACTCACATTGATCCTTGCTTGCCGAAGTCGATGACGCCATGCTCCGTCACCTCGGAATCCACGCGAAGGTACCTACAATAAATCGCAATCGCTATTAAAATCGAATACGGAAAACCGATATGGCACACATTGCGCTCATAGGTTAGAACCTATAGCCTACGCATACAAAACAATCATACCAACCCTTTTTGTTGACGTACAAACGCCCAACAACTCAATACAATATCAAACACTAAAACCAAGCATTCAAAATACGGAAAACATATCCAAAAATTACACCAATGTGCTCCCAGATTTTGACTCAGTCCAAATGGAGCTAAAATAGCAAGTATAGGGTGTTGTATATGGAGTGTGTTAGCTACTAAAGCAACCGAGACACCAAATACCAACATGGGGCCGGCCACCTGCCCTCAATTTCCGGCGAGCTTGGCCATGATGGCTCCGATGGGGTTCGTCTTTCTACAGTGGGTTCCTAGTGGTTCATATAGGTCACTGGACTTGTTTGCTTAACTTAGAAACTCCCCGGTTCATCCCAGATTCCCTGTAGTCACACCAATCTTCATAAAACCGACACGGGCGATATCCTAAGTTCGTATTCTCTATTCTAGGTCAGTGAAAACACCACTCTAGTCATGTTAACAGCCACAACATCATCACAGCACAACTCAAACCCTAATCCTTCTCTTTGAATTTCCAAGTTCACAAATCCACTACTAAACGAATTCTAAACTAAACTTAAAACTAAAGCAACTAAACTATTAAGGTAATGGTGTAGGAAATACCTCTTTTGCGGAACTCAAGAAAAACCTAAGCTTCCCAATGTCATCAAAATCCAACTTTGCTTGGTCCATTGTGTAGAGGATGAAGAGGGGATCAACTTTTGTGAAGAGGGTTTATGTTTTTTATGATTATTTGGAGATGGATCTAGGGGTTGAAGGTAGAGGGAAGTGAGGTTGAAGAAGATGAAGAAATAATGGGGAGGGGAAAAAGAATGGCTGCCCCCTCTCTCTCCTACTCCCACTCTCTCTTATTCTCACCCTCCTTCTCTCTCTCCAATCATTCTCTTTCTTTAACCTTTTTCTTTTTCTTTAAAACCAAATCACATAATACCCCAAAAACAACACAAGAAAACAACATATAATCAAAATGCAACATGACATGGTGCACTAGCCATGGAAAATAGTAGAAACACTGATTTGGCATATTCGCGATTAGTAGTACACTAATCGGATTTTTATCCAAACTGCATATGATTAAATATAAAAATGCCAAATCTAATAAATATATTTTTAAATGAATAAATCATTTTAATCTCCAATTATTTCTCAATTATTGGTATATATTTATACCATTTTACGAAAACCCCAATTTCGCAAATTGGGCAGTTTTCGGAAAATATATTATTTTAATATTAAATTCCAAAAATAATATTTTATATTTTATGAAATGTTACAATCTTCTCCCCTTAAATAAATTCGTTCCCCGAATTTAAATTTAAACCCCCAAACATTTCAATAATCAACTTAAATCGATGGGGCTCCGAAGTCACGGAAGATATAGAAACACTACAGCGCGTCGCGTGCGCATGAAAACGAGTACGAAACTCAAAAATCAAACTCCGTCAAGCATCATGCAAATCATCGGATTTGCACGCATATCCTCGGAGTTACAATGGAGATATAGATCTCGAAATCCACTAATGAAATCCAATATACACTAGTCAAATACTATATACGAGTATAGTACACATCCTTGAAAATCTCCAAAAACAGAATAACACACATGTAAAATCTTTTCCAAATCGCCATGTGATACGTAACTCATGGCATAAGTGATGGACGCTCATTTGTAAAGCAATAAACATATGTTCATATAGGTTTTGCTAAAAAATACATTCCGCCCTTTTAAAATACCCCAAAAGGTTTTCCTTTGTAAACGTTCGTGTCGCTCATGGACACGTAGGAAAAGAGTGAGACTATAGCTCCTTTTTAAAAACCACTTGTTAAGCATTTTAATGCATGTAAAGTGCTCAGGTACTGTCCTCAGATCAGTCTTGTCCGGCTACTACGTAACATAGTGCCCATCATGAAAACAAGATGTTCGAAAGAAAAATCAGCCTCAAAAGGCATATCCAACAATCACGTGCGTCTGGTACGCACGGAAATCAAATTCAAATACCAGTGCCACAATATGCACAAAAGCAAAACTAAGTGCAACGGGTGTGCATGAAAACATCTGTCCAGTGCACCGGGTGTGCATGACAACAACATCTAGTGCATCTATAGTGCACGAAAATCTCAATTCAGTGTAACTAACATGCACGAATGAAAATCACAATCGAGTGCATCCGGTGTGCATAAAAACTACATCTCATATCATGCGCCCAACATGCGTGAAAATCCAATTCTAGTGCATCCGTCATGCACGAATGAAATCGAAATCAAGTGCATCCCACATGCATGAATAAAATATAAGTCAAGTGCATCCAACATGCACAAAAATACTAATCTGGTGCATTAAGTGCACGAAATACAAATACGGTGCAACCCATGCACGAAAACTCATCAATAACGCAAATGTGTATATATATAAAAAAACAACACCGAGTGTACCAAGGTGTATAAATAAAAAAAGTGTGCCACTATATGCACAAAATCCGTATCAATGCACTGCAAGCAAATATGAGCTATACCGAGTGCAAAAATCAAATCGAGTGCATACCACACGCACAAAATCAACACAACTATATAAAATCCATGAAATCATAAGAACGTGCAGCCAAGACACAAAATCGACATCAAGTGCAATAAATATGCACAAATCGCAAACCGATGTGGCGGTGTAAAAATATAAATCAAGTGCAATAACTATGCACAAAATGTAAATATCCAGTAGGTGCAGCCATGGTGCACGAAATCAATATCATGAAACTCAATCATCAAAACTCAAAGCCAAGCGATATAAACGTAATACTCGGATCACAACGCAAATCGCAACAAATGACATTGAGGTACACCTTCTACAATGTCGAAAAAATATCGGTGCACCCAAAACTGGCAGAGCAAGAATATCTGCTTGCCTCCTGCTCACGGTCTGGCGTCCTCTGTCTCTGGGTCCTCATTTTCTCTATGGATTTACTAATCTCGCAATCCATTGGCTCAACGGCCCAGTCCGGTGTACTAACGGAAACGATCTGTTCTGGCACTTCTCTGGTCATCTTTCGGCCAATCATCAAGACCACTCATAAAGTAGCACGTCACTAGCGTTGGCCTCTGGCCCTCTGAATACACATGAAACAACTGGTCCTGGATGCAAATCTCATCGCAGCAGTGTCCTGGAAGGAACCTGCTCAAGGTCTCTTCCGATCTCGCCTATGCCGAACTATACGGAGGCTGGTACTCTTGCATAATCTTTTCTCATTTCCTGGACATCTGTGTTTTCAGCACAGCATTTCCTCAGGAACTCGCCGTATCCCAATGCCTCTGTACACATATCAGGTCTCTAATCTCGACGGGGAGTAACAACAGCTCGTCGGC
Source organism: Agapanthus africanus (assembly GCA_030015575.1). Lineage (NCBI taxonomy): Eukaryota > Viridiplantae > Streptophyta > Magnoliopsida > Asparagales > Amaryllidaceae > Agapanthus > Agapanthus africanus. The sequence continues at coordinate 464,976,935 of JASDDO010000014.1, read as the reverse complement.
ACCTCGCACGAACCTCTGGTTCCACTCGTCTTTATTATCGTCCACTTCGACATCACGTCACGCTATCAACGCACTGCAATCATTCTCGGCTACAGTCAATCCGGAGTCTCTCGCACGGACTCGAAATCATGAACTCGGTATCTTCATCACTCTTCAGAAGATATCTAGCCGAACCCGCCCTCGGGAACTCGTCCCAACCATCGGAGGAATACTCTATACTCGTCCGTTCTTGATCAACTCACAACGTATCTGGGTGAGGTCCTCTATCCGAAGCTGGTCAGCTTGCTGATCTCTTATCACATGATATCCGGAAGAAGTTAAACGTTTCGATCGATTCATCAAAGTCCCATAATTCCCCGAAAGCTCGACACCTGAGCACAGTCTAATAATATCCAGTGCATGCCACAGTTGCAGTGTTACCTAAGACGGCAACAAGATTTCGGGAGGCATCGTTCATGCCAAATTCAAAAATTTGCCGTTTTAGTTAACCCTAACTAAGAATCGTTAACTAGAAATCGACGGAAAGTAATGCAAACAACTTTGCAAAAGTAAAGTGAGCAAGGAATACAATCTTTGTAGACCGGTACTTCACTTCAATAGCTCCGTGTAGTAGTCCCTTTCTCTGCGATCGTAAACTTTGGACTCTAGAGAGGCTCCCATGAAGAAACGAACATGCTTGTTTCGAAGTCTTCGAGGCCGAAGATGATTTATGTCGAGGAGACACTAACCCAAGCTATCTCTTCACTAACTATGGAATTAGTGAAGCAAACACCCTATACTAAATTGAAAGTATTATAGGATGATAAGTAGGAATTTTGCTCACATTAGATTTCATATTCTCACAAGTTTTCATCACAAACTCAAACCTTAGAAAACTCTTTTCTTTTTGAGCTAATGAAAAAGATGAAGAATTTTCTCAAGAGAGAATGAATTATCCTTGAGGTTAAAAATTCAACCAAGGGTTAAGCATGTCATGCTTACCCCTTGTAGAGAGTTAACCTTGGCCATAGGTTAAAGGGTTGGGTTAAATAAATATCCTGAGCTAAACAAAAGAATGAACAAAGTCAAAGATGCTTACAAGCATCTACAAGCTTTCAACAAATATCAACCATGATAAAATCCACAATTTTGAATAACTTAATGATAAATATAAAACCCTAACCTTAACCCTAGCATGGTTTAACCCTTAATAACCCTGGTTGCATTTGTAACCTAGCTTGATACATTTAACATATATCACATATACATCAATGTATCCAAAGTGAGAAAAGAAATCATAAGTGTACTAATACTAGTTAATGTAATGTAATATATCAAATATATAATTATACATTAGATTATCAAATCAACTCTTGATTTAATAATATGGCTATACTACCTATTACCGACGAACATCGTATGAATCAACTTATCGAATCAACACTTGATCCGATAACCCGGCTATATCATATATAACCGACCGATATCTCATATCGCGAGAATAGATTACGGTATCTCATATCGTATTAATCTCGGTCCCGCACATATCACATATGTGCTCCTACTCCATTTCGCTTGAGCCCGGAAACCCCTGTGTAGGACTCTAAAGACTCGTCAACACGCTGGCAGTAGGTGATGATCATATCAAACACCCACAAGCCGTAAGCGGTCTGCTAAACGTAACGGCCACCCGGGTATTGAGCGATTAGAAGATCAACAAGTAAGCCTTCTCACCCTCGTGCGAATCCAATCAGTAACACTACCGTACAGTCTGGTCTCTTCGTCTGATATGCCGCATATCTCGTCTAGGGGTGGTAAACATCAGACCCCAGTAACTTGATAAGTCGTGTCGATTTGAGGCTCATAACGGGTCGAGAATCTACTGATAACACTTACCAGTATATCTCTAAAGCATCCTCGGCCAAGGACTTCCTGTTATAGCCAATCGAGCACAGCGCAACATCAACTCCCTATACCGGGAGAGATGAAACCCCTCCTATCGCTCATTGCCTCCATGTGACTCGGGACTGTACCCAAAAGCCACCATTTTGCATGTTCTCTTGAACGTGGTAAGGTAGAAATCAAAGCACAGTGGGAATCACACAAGACTCTTTGACGATCTCGGGTCTACAGACTAACCTGTACCAGTGTCACCAGAGAACTGCCATCTGACGTTAGGTATAATACCATCTGGGAGTTCTCGGCGAGTCTGTTCAGTATACCCAGTCTCCACTGAGCACCCGTATACTTTTTCTGATGTCAAACACCAATGGATATGGGATCATCCATTGCCCATCTACATGGGTCGAGAAGCTATACGCTAGCCTACTCTGGTATATCGATGCCCTGTCTCGATACACCTATGACTAGGAACAATTGAAGGATGTACTTAACGACCACACTGTCCCCACTAGTACGATCTGCATCATAGTCCTGGTAGTTAAGTATTCATCCTAAGGGCTTTATCAACATGTAACATAGAGACAATCAGTGTACACGTTAAGATAAAGAGCAACCAGATAGCATACTAACATGTCGAGCAAGAAAGTCCTCCATGTATATGTCCAAGCATCCACTACAATATACATCATATGTAAAGTAATGGCCTCTAGGGCATACATATCACTAACAATCTCCCACTTGCACTAGGGACATCTGTTGTAGTATCTCATACCCAACAATCAACAGTGGTTGAAGTATCTCATACTCAATCATCCTATAAAAGTCTCTCCTGGGAATAAGCCTTTGTGAGTGGATCCGCCCTGTTTTCCTCTGTGTCTACTCTCCTATCCTCGATCTCCCTGGAGATCATCCATCTCCATGATCAGGTGATACCGCCTAAGAATATGTCTGGATCTCTGATAGGACGGGGGTTCCTAGGCCAAAGCTAGAACTCCATTGTCACGCAATGGTAGGAACAAAGTTCATCTCATGAACTTATATATATCCAGACTGCCTCTTTTGTAGCATCCTTGGTAGCAATGTATCCAGCCTTTATCGTCTAGTTTGAAACGGTATCTAGCTTGGAACTCTTCCAACATAACGTCCCTCCACTGAGGTTAAAGACAATGCCTGTGACTGACATTCAGTCGACCTTACCACCCTGGAAGCTATCCAGTGATTCTTCCCAGGATCGATTGATACCATCTCACTACACCTAGTGGGAATCCTAACATCCACTTAGATCTATCTCATGGATCTAAAACAAGGATTTAGGAGGTATCACCTTGATCCTATATGGAGAATCCTTGTGATAAGAGGAGATTGACAGAGCGTAGCATAGTAAACTCCTATCCTATCAAGAGTATGTCATCTACGTACACTACGAGGATCACCACCATACTCCCTACTACTTTTATGTATATACAAGGTTCATCTACCATTTTGATGAAGTCAAACGCTTTGACTAGCACATCAAAACAGATGTTCCAACTCTGCGATGCCTGTTTTATCCTATAAAGCAACTTGCACACGTTTCCGCTGCTCCCACTGTCTACGAAGCACTCTGGCTGTGTAATTATAGACGCTCTCTTCTAAATCACTATTTAGAAAAGCAGTCATGACACCCAACTGCCAGATATCGTATTCATGGTATGTAGCAATGGAAAGTTGGATCTGGATGGACTTAAGCATAGGGACTAGAAAAAGTTTCATCATTATCCACATTTGGTCGATGACGAGAACCTTTTGCAACAAGTCTTAGCTTTGAAAGTCTCAACTTTTCCATGTACACCAAGTAATCTTCTCAAGATATACTTGCTCCTGATGGGGATTTAACCCTTCAGATATAGCAACCAAAGTCCATACTTTGTTGGTGTATATGGATTCCATCTCAGAACTCTTAGCATCCAGCCATTCTTATAGAGTCCCCACTCCTGATGGCCTGCTCAAAATTAGTTGGGTCATCATTTCATGATGCAATCCTCGCTCCCACTGTCATAGAGAAAACCGAAGTATCTCTCGTGTGGGTGAGGAACCCTACTAGATCGGCGGAGAGGCTGAGGTACGTTGGGAACTATTGAATCCTCCGGTTCTACCAAATCATCAGCTGCAGTTTGTATAGCTGGAACTTCTTCCAGTTCTACCTCATGACCACTAATTTCTTCACAAGAAATTCCTTTTCTAAAAGGCGGCATGCTGAGAAATAAAACACTTTTTGTTCCTCGGTGGGGTAGAAGATATTCCCTTGCGAATGCTTGGGATGTCCAACAAACTTCCACAGAACTGAACTTGCCTCGAGCTTGTCCGGATTTTGCTTTTAGACATAGGCCGGAAAACCCCAAATCTTAACATCCTTAAGAGATAGGCTCTTCCCATACCATATCACATATGGAGTGGTAGACACCTGATTTGATTGGAACCCTATTCAATAGGTATGTAGCTTCACAAGTGCATAACCCCCACAAAGAAATTGGTAACTAAGTAGTACTCATCATAGAGCACACCATATCACATAGGTGCGATTGCTCCGCCCCGATATACCAACGTGCTGTGGTGTATACGGAGGAGTAATGCTGAGAGAGAATCCCATTCTCCTTCAGAATAGTCCAGGAATTCCGTGCTCAAGTATTCTCCTCATAGATCACATCAAAGGACATAATACTTATACCCGTTTCGGTTCTATATTTCTAACTTATATTCTTTGAATATCTCAAAAGGTCCAGACTTGTGTTTCAATAGGAACATATGTCCGAATCTTTAGAGATCATCAGTGAATATAATGACGTACAAAGAACCAATCCTGGCATGTGTAGACAGGGGACCTACATACATCATCATGTATCAATCCCAAGAGTTCAATAACTCTTTCTCTGTTTCCAATAAACGGAGCTATGGTCATCTTATCTTTGTGACATGAATGACAAGTTTCACAAGATGTAAATTCAAACAGATTTAAATATGCATCTAAATGTAATTTAGCTAGTCGGGTCGCATTGAAATGACCTAGTCTACAATGCCTCAAGAAGGATTTGTTCATTTATGAACTCTTTCTTTTGTGTGTGTTCTGTACGTTAAAGAACTGTGGTTTGATTTAGGACGTATATGCTTTTAGATGACATGCCTGAACCGATCAACTCTTGATATAGGAAATGTTCAAAAGATTATCCAACAATACAAAATTATATCCTTCTTTACTAAATAAAGAGACTGATATGATGTTATATATCAGGTTCGTTATCTAATAACATTCGTTCAGAATCAATGTATTTGGTAATACAGGGTGATAACTGCCAACATACTTGGCTGCAACACTTGCACCATTTCCAACTCTTGAAACTTATCATCCATTCTCAGTTCTATACCTATTTGTAGCCCATGTAACATAATACATATGTGGGATCCTGATCCGGTATCTCATAACCAGGACGTAAAGGATACTAAGAAACAGTTCTCTGTAATAAACACACCCGAAGAAGATGCACCATCATGCACTTTCTTCGTTTGGACGGCACGGGAATCCTGGTAATCCCCTATTTTCTGCTCGGTCTTATAACAATTATAAGTTGGAGCGGGACCAACGTTCCCTAGCTCAGTATAACAAGCGGGTTCGGTCAATACATCCGTATTATTATCTTGATTAAGGCGTGACATGGTCGCTACCTGGAGAGAGAGAAGAAAACACTCAGCGTATGCTCTTGCAAGATTAGATTGGTTATTATTTTATCTAATCAGGATGGCTCCTACTGTTTTAGTCAAATCTTCCTTCAAACCCTAAAAGGAAAGACTAGCCGGAATTAATTACACCCTATAATTTCGTCAATCTTTCAGCCCGGCCAGTGTCGGTACTTTGAGGCAGGTTCCCCGTGCTTTCGCACGGACCTAATTAAAATAAACCTCGTTTTCTCAGAGGCATAACCCCGTTAACACCTTTCTAAACACCTACTTGATCGGCTAATTGTAATGTGTAAAACTCTCCCAGGAGTAACTCTTACTCGCAGTGGGTATCGGGATCCAACTACCTCATAGGAGGTATGCAATCTCATTGCAAATTTCAACACTTAAAATTCCCGATAATATTTTACCCCTAGCATCCTATAACCTTGACGCATGCCAAACAACCCATAGTCCGCTAGTCAAGTTCAACACGTGCATTTCCTGATTAAATTAAACCCACCCGTACGACTCTTGACGCATGCTAAACAACGTTGTACGAATACCCTAATCCAATCGCATCACATGCTAGCAGATAAGCACTAGTTAGCTACCGTACACTACGCCTTGACGCATGCCAAACTACCGCAGCACGAATACTAAGTAGTACTTATCTGAAATGAAGGAGGGCTACAACAGGTTTTTAAGAAAACTTTTTGCGTAATGAACTTGATATCGTCGTAGAATCGAGTGATTTAAAATAGAGTGTTTTTTTAGGCTTTTACTAGTTTTGCTGAAGAGGTCACTCCCGGTGAAGGGATCTCGGCTCTTTCCTTATCGATTAAGGTGCAGGATATTTCACAAATACCACTATGCAAAGTAAAAACTATAAAAGCAATCAAAACACAAACCGAGTTTGTAGAATCTGCTAGTTTCGCTAAAGAGGTCACTCCCGGTGAAGGTATCTCGGCTCTTTCCTTATCGAATAAGGTGCTGGATATTCTACAAGGAATACCGCTATGTAAAGCAAGAACTAGAGCTACCGGTTTTTCAAGGCATGTTTCTACAACATCTTTAGGTTTCTTTTATTTCATTAATCTGATTAATGAAGTCCCATTTAATTATGCTTCCCAAGAATCACATATGAAATGAAAGCAACAATATATATCATATATCATATATATATATATAATATAAGCATTCATCTCAGAATATAATCAATGATCACATCACAGAATATCGCAGCAGAATAAAACATATGAAATATTGGATATCCTAGGATTTCCTGGTTTTAAATTAAGCCTGTATAAAACACGGATTCCACGGTCGTGATGAATAGCCAATCCTACACCCATAGACCCCTATGAGAGTGGCAAGCAACCCTACCAATTCTAGAGTGAGGAGAACCGGTCTCGACTCCTCGAGATGGTCTCCCAGACTCCTCGAGATGGTCTCCCACTGAACCCTAGAACCCGGTTACTTGTACTCCCCGCCTTGGGTCTATCCTAATGTGGAAAAGTAAATAATATACAATGGTGACATCATCCTCAACCAGGAAGTGCTCCAATAAAAGAATATTACATACAATGAATTTTACATGAATGAAAATAAAAACTCTCATCTCACATAAAACCCCCACTATTCAATCACGATGATCCAATATAACATATCACAACAACATATAACATCACATGTCATCAACGTAAGTAAATACGTGTATCCCAATTGTCGTTGACATATAGCAACGAAACTGGCGATACACCACATATTACACTTACGGTTGCAGAAAAGAAAGTGAAAAACTACAACAGTTGGAATCCGCAACCTCCTTAGATATCATAAACCCAACGTATCTCATACTTTGGATTTCATGCCTAACCAAATGAATTCCTTAGACATCACATGCCTAACAATTATAAACCCCACATTTTAGTCTCGATCTCCAAAACACTTTTCAATATCTAGTCGGTCATTTCAACAAGATTCCCGACATCCTGATCGAATGCTCGTCGGAAACTTCAGCAGACGGTCGCACCCCCCGATGCCGTCGACAAAGTGTACTAAGGCGTAACACCGCTGCCGCGAGCACCCGAACGGATGCTTTTGGCGACGAAGTTCTCCTATAGTCACTTGGTCTGGGCTATGGGGCATGGCTATCTATTAAGTTTACCCGGCGAGTATCCGCGTACGCTACGTGATTTCGACAGACTTTTGATCACATCAAAATCCCGTGGCAACCGATCAAATGAGACTAAACTGCTAGATTTATAACATTCAAACTAGTTATCTCATAACTGCTTGTGGATTCCAAATATTGTATCCCATCACATAATATCCGGACGACATTAAACTTTTTGATCAATTTATCAAAGTCCCACAATTTCCCGACATCTCAACACTTGAGCACAGTTTTAATAATACCCAGAATATGTCACAGTACCTATGCACCAGCCATAGAAGGGCAAACCCAAGCCTCACACATGTCGCCACGGAACTACGGCAAACCCTAGGGTTTGACCGCGGTTCCGCGCTCCAAAAAGTCGAGTTAGGGTTTCATTCTTCTAGAGGTTTCATAGACTTACTTGAATGTTTTTCCGAATACGTTAAACTTGGAAAAATGGGTTTTTGACATTCGATCGAACTTTTTAACTTCGTCTAGACAACATGCGAATAACCAGAAACAATGTTAAAACTACGAATATGAAACACTCCGAATTGTTTATAGTGTAAGATTACATCACATGCAAAATTAGAAAAAACAAACAACACATAAAACATCAAAACCAAGTCACTGGAACACAGGAAAAAAATCAGAGGGTGGGGCTTGGATTTGGCCGAGATGAGGGTATATGGGGCCGGGTACTTTTTCTCCAAAAAACCTGAAATTTTGTCAGTGTTCATGTTATATCATATATAGCATTCTGTACCTGTTTAAAAAAAATTTTGACAATTATTTAAAATCGACAGAAACATGATTTTCGCGTTTCAAGTTTCGGAGTATTTCGGTTTCGTAATCTTAACAAAATCTGTATAAATTTCTAGCATGGCTCTGATACCACTGCAGGGTTACCTAAGACGGAAGCAAGGTTTCGGGAGGCATCGTCCATGCCAAATTCAAAAATTTGCCGTTTTAGATAACCCTAACTCAGAATCGTTAATTAGAAATCGACGGAAAGTAATGCAGAAAACTTTGCATAAGTAAAGTGAGCAAGGAATACAACCTTTGTAGACCAGTACTTCACTTCAATAGCTCCGTTTAGTAGTCCATTTCGCTGCAATCGTAAACTTAGGACTCTAGAGAGGCTCCCATGAAGAAACGAACATGCTTGCTTCGAATTCTTCGAGGCCGAAGATGATCTACGTCGAGGAGACACTAACCCAAGCTATCTCTTCACTAACTATGGAATTAGTGAAGCAAACACCCTATACTAAATGGCAAGTAGTAGAGGATGATGAAGCAGGAATTTATCTCACATTAGATTTCATATTCTCACAAGTTTTCATCACAAACTCAAACCATAGAAAACCCTTTTCACTTTGAGCTCATGAAGAAGATGAAGAATTATCTCAAGAGAGAATGAATTATCCTTGAGGTTAAAAATGCAACCAAGGGTTAAGCATGTCATGCTTAACCCTTTGTAGAGAGTTAACCATGGCCATGGGTTAAAGGGTTGGGTTAAATAGATATCCTAAGCTAGACAAAAAAGTGGACAAAGTCAAAGATGCTTACAAGCTTCTACTAGCTTTCAACAAATATCAACCATGATAAAATCCACAATCTTGAATAACTTAATGATAAATATAAAACCCTAATCTTAACCCTAGCATGGTTTAACCCTTAATAACCTGTCACGACCCGGAATATTAGCTCGTGACCAGCACTTGAATCACGCAACGTCTAAAGGCGTAACGGAATTCAAGTAGGCTGAAACCCAGAAATCTAAACCTTTTTAAGAAAATAAAAGAAGTGAAGTTTTGAAATAAAGGTATAATGAAATCAAGTTTTCTTAAATGCATAAAAAGGGAACATGAAAAATGCAAGTTCATTTTACTAACAGAAAAACATGTTTCGTCTTTTTTAAAAATTTTGGCAACACCTCCTTTGTATATTTTGATCCAAAACCATAATACATGATGATATAAAGGCATCCCCAAGCGGGAGCTAGCTCTTCGCCAACCGGAAGATCATAACCACACAAGACAGTATAAATAAGTATACGACGCCCAACGGCGAAGTTCACCACAACAGATAAAGAATAAAGCGAGATATCAACCCCAAATGCGAACATGCAACCCATCGCTCAAATCTCACAACTACAAGTCTTGCTAAGTCTCATATCTTATACAATTACTAGTTTTGATTTGATGGAGTTGACTAGATACAATATGAAATATAAATACAAGAGTGGGTACGATACAAATTTCCCACCTACCAAGAAAATCACCCAAAAGCAACTATGTACCAACGATGCCGCTACCGATCCATGCGGTCAACCTGCAAGAACTGTGGCACAACGGGGGTGGGTTGCCAACTCATGAGTAGAAAAACATCTACAAGTGGAAATCGAATAAACAATGACTCATAGGTCAACTATATCATAAAGGTAATACTATGAAATCTAGGGTGACCGGGTCGTATATGTGCCAATAATGTAATCACACCTATGTGTAAGCGGATATCATCCAACCATAATCAATGTATGTATGCATGTGGTTCCCGTCCACGTGTCAACCAATGACATAACAATATCATGCATGTGAATATCATAAAAGCATATGCACGAAAATATGAGGATGTAAATCAACGGGTGTCCCTCGCGACACATAAAAATCATGGAACCGGAGTGTCCCACCTCGACACTCGAAAACATCATGAAACCCGTGTCTAGCATCGACACGTAAATCCTCATATATCTCGGTCTCCGTCAGTCCGGATCGGCCCACGGGCTTCGTCAGTCCGGATCGGCCCATATCATCTCTCGACTCCGGTCGGTATCTTCCGGATATCCGCCGAGCCCAAAACAATCACCGGTAGGTAGTGGTCCCTCTGCCAGGCTCACCGTCTATATACACAGCATCCATTTCTTGCCGCGGGGTACCATACTGGGTCTACCATGTACCCACAATCGGCCTCATCCAGCTCCTCGAATCGGGTTCACATGTCACACTTCTCAGAACCGAGAAAATGCATGGTGGACGCACTAAAATATCATATCAAAAGAAACCAGGTTTTTAAAGCAGTACATACTTTCTTTTGAAATAGCCACGGTTTTCAAATCCAGAAATCTCATGAAAACAGCATATCTCAATGTGTAAAAATCATAAAGCATGATGTATGCGACATATGATAAAAATGTATGCATATCCGTATATCATGCAACATGGAACAGTAATATGACATATTAAGGGGAAACCGCTGTTTTAAAATGATTCCAGTTTTAAAATATATCCTGATGTTCCCAATTTCTCCAAAGTCAAATGCAACACCGTCTGTGCAATAAGTATGTACGTAGGCATGGATGCACAAATATATATGTACGCAAGAATAATATGCAGGGAGTCATATCATGATGCCGTAATCCTACTGTGTAGTGGCATGGTAATTATCGATGATGAAGTGTGTGAGGCGGCTAATCTGTTTATGTGTAACATACGCATCATCGAAAATGGTGTAGGTGTACTAGCACAGATAAATATATATGATGCAATGAGAATAGCATGAAATGCAGCATATGGTAATATGTCAGCTAAAAGCTCCAAGGTATACATATCTAACATGACCGAGTCGGTGAATCTATCAATCGGCATCTAGCCACACAACATCACGTACGGTATAATCCATCGTACGACATCCTCTAGTCAAGGTTATGGATCAATCATCAAGTCAACTCATCACGCACGAAAAATCATCGTACGGCGGCATTAAACCAAAAGGGATCCTATCAACCTATAAGACAATGAGGGTACGGCCTAATGTCACGTACGGCCTATCATTCATGACTCACAACATCCTATATATACCTATATATCTATGTCCCAGGTCACATCCATAACAATCTCGTATCAGGGACCGACATGGTATCAAACATCTCAATCGACTCTCATCCGTATACCAACATATCACCAAGTCATCATATCGCATCGTACATTCTTTTCATCACATTTATCTCTCACATCGAATCAATTCTACATAAACATTCTATCTTACAATAAGCATACATATCTAACAAGCACACCAGAACCATACAATCAGTTTTTAAAAGATGCGAATCATAGTTTGAAAGTAGGAGCTACGGTGTTTTAAAGGAAAATATATCATTTGAAAATCCGTAACATCCCTTAAGGTATCTGTTTAAAAGATGCATATGATTCTTCAGTTTGGAAATAGGTATGGTTCGGATGACACGTTTACGTCGGCTATCTAGTCCTATAGTACTCTAAATGGCAATATCGTCAAACATCATCCTCAAATTCCGTCATCACATATTAGCCGTATCATATCACTTCTAACTATAGTTTAGTATCTAATATAGTTTCTCTAACTATCATTTAAGTCTATTTATAGTTTTCTATTAAAGGTTTCCTTAACCATTTATTATGAATCGGTTTCCATAAAAAACTTGCGGGGGTGCTATACGCCATCTATCCGACTTCCCCCTTAGATATAAATCTACTCACATTGGTCTCCGCTTGCCAAAGTCGATGACGCTGATCAGTCGAAAAAAATGTATTTTTAACACGGCAATTTCCCTATCATTTGCATTCATTTAGAAGTGTTCGGTATTCATATTTCACATATTAGCAAAACAGTCCTGAAATATCAGATTGCATGTGTTAGACTCTAAAACCGACATTTCTGAGGAAATTGTGTGTTTATCATGGCATCGCATCATCTCTGTATTTGCGCAACACTTGTCTTGAGTCTGTGCAGAAAAATACGAAAGAAAAACCAAAGAGCTGATTAAAATTACGCCAACTCAAAAGATGCAGATCTGGTAGCAATACAGAGGGAATTATAATATTCAAGATATCCTAAAAAGCTCCACAAGCCAGCCCAAATCAACACCAGAAGTCCCAAGACCCAAGCCTCCAACATGGCCGCGGAACCGCGGCGGGAGCCGGCTTGAGCAGCGGTTCCGCGGCGCTTCTGCCACGTCAGCATTTTAATTTTTGGGCATAATTCTTCTCCCAGGGCCCACATTCCTTTCTGATACTTCAAATTCCAGAAAGACCTCGAAGCTACTGCCAGATCAGCAAAGATCATTAAGCAAGGCTAATCCTAATTAAGCTCCTAACTAACCTCATCTAGAAGCTTCTCCTCTAACTAACTTTTGGAGGGAAATTCAAATTTCCTCAACAAACTTTTGGAGGGAAACATAGAATTTGAAATCCTAGATCTAGGGTTGGGATATCTATAAATAGAAGCCTAGACCTAGGGTTAAGGGCTAATCAATCTTTAGGTAATCAATCATTAGTTAGTTCTTTAGCTCATTAGTTCATTCTTTCCCTCTTACATCATCTTCTTCCACTAGTCTAGTGACAAGGCTTGTGCGAAACCCTAACCCTAATTCCACTCCAAATTCAAGATCTTGAGTACCAATCAAGCGAGAAGCACTTCAACCTTTTAGGAGCCGAGCCGATCTTCAATCGGGCAAGTGATCCAAGCCGATCCGCGACTCACGGAGACGAGCGAAGCCAAATCGACGATCGAGTGCTTCCTCATGTAGTTCTTGAGCGAATGTAACGAAATTGTTGATATAAATAAAAGGTGAAATTCTTGAATCTTGCTTTCTTTTAATTCTTGCATCATGATTAGATCTCAATTTGTAATTGTTGTTCTTGTTGTGATGTTTGAGTAAAACTCCGCTCGTTAAGGAGCCGAGACGATCAATAGAAAGATGATGTAACAAATCTCAAAACGATTTTTAAGTCCTACGAGTTTTGTAAACCCTAGCATGTTCAAGAATCGATGACCTAGTTTCGTTGCGATGCTTTCTTGATTTGTGATCGCTCGAAATTAGGGATCTACGATCGTTTCTGGAAATTACTAGAGGCTAGCATATGAATGATATCGAGGAATGAACAAGGGATAAATGATGAAACCCTAGTTTCACTAGAAATCCCTAATTCTCGTCGATCATCATCGATCTAGTATCAATTCATCAAAGGATAAGAATACGTCATCTTGAGATTGCATCACATCTATAGATCCGATCGATTCCTACGAGCCTCATTTCGATTCTTGAGATTTGGTTTGGAAAAATCAACAACTATCAATTCTTGATTCTATCTTTTTCTTGTTATTAGATCTAGATTTTTCTAATTCTTGAACATCAATTCTTTAAATCATGAATTGTTTTGTTTTGTTTTTTTTAAAGTTTCGACTCATCTAATTCAAAAGACGAACGATTACACTTTCCCTGTGGACGATCCGAACTCACTAACAATCTACATCCGACACCGTAGTTCATTGCGGTCAAATAATTTTTGGTTGTGATTTCTTTACAATTTTCACATACACAATCCGAATTCTTTTCAATCAAATGGCGCCGTTGTCGGGGACCATTTGAGTTACTTACACAATCGGAAAATATCATCAATCAAATGGCGCCGTTGCCGGGGATCATTTGATTTGATTTACACAAACAAGAATTTATTTCAATCAAATGGCGCCGTTGCCGGGGATAGTGCGCTAATTGTTCGTGTTTTGAAATTTGAGTTGAACAATTTATTCCATTATAATTTTTAGATCTAAACTCGTACAAACCCTAATACGTGTGTTGTGATTTGATTGCGAGGAAATCTGGAATCATTGTAGCTGGAGAAAAAATTTTCTGAGCATTCTAGAGAGCTAAGGGAGTAAAAAGAAGCTCTCTGTTGAAATTCTGTGCAGTGATCTCCTCACCAGACCGCGATTCCGCGGCGAAGACCCCCCTCCTGCGGCGGTTCCGCGGTGGCCATGCTGCTTCAGTGTACCAAAATTTCAGGTATACATCTACACTTTCTTATCTCTTACCTACTCTGCTCCAAATAACAATTTCCTGCAGGTTTCTTTGCAAATAATCGCTACACCACAAAAGCAAAATAAAATTTGTGCGTGTTTTGAATATTGGTTGTTTGCATAGTTAATACGGAAATTAAGCGGCACGACCAAATCCAAATTAGGTGGGGAGTTCATTACCCTTCCTAGGCCCCGAAAATCGCAAAACTTGCATCCGCAGTGACCCACATTAACAAAAAAATATCTAAAGATGACTCTAAGGACCGTCGCGCTCACTTAGGACAAGAGAAGGCCGTGGGTAATTCATTGCTTATCCGCGTTTTCTTGTGGTGTCTAAGGCAAGTGTGTCGAAGGCTAGTGATTATTAATTAGGCCCACTACTTACGTAGTGGAGTACCTTCCCACTTACCTGGCACTTACCTGGCCACAGGGGGACAAAGAGGCAGTGGAGGTTCTATCCTGCGACTTGTCTTTTGGCAGTTAGGAGCGGTCTAGAGTTTGACCTAGGTGACCACTAGATTTTAGGGTTTTGTGTGTTGCATTTGTTGTGTTGCATCAGATTTTAAAAAATCCGTCCAATTTTCAAAACAAACACCGCATTCATATCATTTCCCTTAATTATAAATTCACGCTGCCACTTGTACTAACCCTTTTTAGTGCAAGATAGGCTGGACACGGGTTTCTAGTGCCCGTTAAGTCCGCGTTTCCTTGATCGACCCAAAAGTCGGTATTTCTACATTTACCCTTTCTTTTACCCACCACCACACCCACAACGATGGATCCGTCTCCATCGAACTTCTTTTCCACTACCCTGCCGCCGTCCGTTGGTGCACAGAATCCACCCCGCATCTCTCTCCAAGAGAGGTGCTATCCAACACGAGGACCACTTTCCACCTGTCTTTCCATTCCACCAGCCAACGGGGAAAATTTTCAAATAAAACCCCAATACATCAACCTTCTACCAAAATTTCACGGTCTCGAGTCTGAAGACGCATACGTGTTTATCACGAAATTTGAAAATGTATGCGCAATGATGGGTACTTCACAGCTTTCTGTGGATGCTTTCCGTCTACGTCTTCTCCCATTCACTTTGTGCGATTTAGCCGAGAAGTGGCTATATAACACTACCGCATATTCCATTTCAAATTGGGACGAATTCGTCAAAGCATTCCTTAAGAAATTCTACCCACAACAAAAGACAGCTCGAGTCCGTAGAGAAATCTATCAATTCACCCAGCTTCCAAATGAACCATTTTCACAATGTCTTAAACGCTTCAAGGATCTGTTAGTCCAATGTCCACATCACGGCATCCCGAGATGGGAACTGTGCCGAATCATTTATGAGGGCATTAAACCTTACACAAGACAGACCCTTGAATCCATGTGTCAAAGAAACTTCATGACTAAAGATGATGGGGAAGCCTGGAATTTTTTAGAAGATTTCGCTGATAAATCTTTACAGTGGGAGAGTGTGAGTCAATCGTCTAGCGATGGAAATGATATTTCCATAGGAGTTAGAGCTGACATTGCAGCTATACACAAGAAACTCGAGACTATGGAAAATAAATTTTTAGCCGCCACCCTAAATCAAATGTCACTCTCCAAAACTTTATGTGGCTGTTGTTCTGATCCGTCTCACTTGACGGAAGAATGTCCGTTTCAAGATCATGAGCATACCAATGCCGCAATTCAAAGACCTAGAAACGATCCATCTTCCTCCACATATGATCAGGGTTGGAGGAATCACCCTAACTTTGCTTGGAACCAATCACAATCTCAAAACACGGTTCCAAATACGAATCATTTCCAAAGGGTCCCTCCACCACAACAGCAGCCACCACTTCATTTGAGTCAGCACCCCTTCCAAGCACAAAACTTTCAAAATCCGGCCAACACTTTTGCACCGTCTAGTCCTTTGCAATTGATCGGTACAGATAATACCTCTGCACAAGCACAAACCTTGGACACTTTCATGAAACAATCCATCCAAGGGACGGCAAGTTTGCAATCTTCCGTCGAGAATGTGATGAAGATCATTATCTCTCAAATTGAGAACATCAAATCGATGGAAGAACAAATTGCACAAATAAAAGCCGAAATACGTGCAAGAGAGAAAGGGAAACTTCCAGCTCAACCTTTACCCAATCCTGGCTATTCACATCCTGTGGATGCAATCACGTTGAGATCTGGAAGAGTGCTTGACAATCACGTTGGGGAAGAGTTTGATGATACTGATAAATCATTCAATAACACCCCGGCTGAGACCTTTCCTCACACACACACTTCTAGTTCTGATCCTTGTTCTTCTACCCCACCACCTTCTTCCGAGCCTAATCTTCGTTTCCCAAAAGGCTCGCCACTTCAGCCCACCTCTTTTACTCCTCCACGGACGATCCCCACTTCTATTTTGGGATCGGGTCCACACACACTTCCTTCTCCTATGATGGACCCAGCGCTTATTACTAAAGCACCTTATCCTAATCGGTTAAGGGCTAACACACCGAGTCCACATATGGAGAAGATTATGAACATTTTTAAGCAAGTTAACACCAACATCCCTCTCCTAGATGCCATCCAACAAGTTCCGTCCTATGCGAAAACTCTTAAGAACTTGTGCACTAGGAAGAGGAAGACGCAAGTGCCTAAGAAGATATTCATGGCAAAAACAGTAGACACGGCCTTCCCCCAACAATTACCGAGGAAACGTAAAGATCCTGGATATCCTACTATTTCCATTTCTATTTGGGAAGAACACATTAACCGTGCTCTACTAGACCTTGGCGCTAGTGTTAACTTGCTTCCATATTCAGTTTATGAGCAATTAGGAATCGGAGAGTTGAAGCCAACCAATTGCACTCTCCAGATGGCTGACCGATCAATCACCAAACCTAGGGTTGAACTGGAGGATGTGTTGATAAAAATCGGGGAATTCATATTCCCTGTGGACTTTATTGTAATTGATACACAGCCTGTAGCGAACCCACGGAATCAAATTCCGGTGATTTTAGGTCGCCCCTTTTTGGCCACTTCCAACGCAATAATCAACTGTCGTAATGGTTCTATGACCCTATCTTTCGGGAATAGGTCAATAGAGCTGAACATTTACAAGTTGGGAAGTGTACCCTCCAAACCTACTGCTCAGGTCTGTTCTGTCGACTTTATGGATATCGACGGCAGCGAATTTGATGATCCTCCTGATATCGATCTTGACTCTTTTCATACGTTATTGTTTGACCCAACTATGTATCATACACATACGGACTCTTCCACGGAGATTTCCGGGTCAACAAGTAACACTGATTATGAACTGTTCTTAGAGTCTGAAGATCACCCCGCACCGTGTGATGACATTATTCTTCGGGGTATTGATGGAACTTTTGAGGAAATCTTCGCTGATGAACTCGCATTTTTAAATGACACGAGTGTTGAGATGAATCATATCCCAACCAATGAAATTGAACCTCCACCCCTTCTTTTGAACTGTAAAAAGAATGCGAGTAATCCATCACATTCACTGCATCGTCTCTCCAAAAAGAGACGCACACACATTCTATTCCACCACTTACCCTTTCCACACTTCTTCTTCCACCAACCAGAGCACTGCATTGATAAAATTTTTGAATGGTTGGTGTTAACCTTCGGTCTTTGCAAAGCTTGGCATCGACCAAAGATTTCTTGACCCCCTCATATGATTTTCAATGATTAACATTGCATAACTCAAGTTTAGGGGGGCATGTTTTCTGGCTCTTGAAAAGAAATTTTTTACAAAATAATGAGCCAAAAATAAGTTTAGGGGAGGTTCTTCACTTAAATATTCTACCCCCACTAATAAATTCCTCCCAAGCTTACAGGTTTTTCGAAATTTAGCAGATGGCAACAGTGAGGACACTGTTGAAAACAAGTTTGGGGGAGATTTGTGCTTATTTTTGCATCATTTGCATCATACTTTGCATAAGCACAAAACATTTTGAAAACCTATAAAAATTTTAAAAATTTTCAAAACTATAAAAATATTTTTGTACATAAATAAGATAATAAAATATTAGATAGTGAAAAATTACATCCATGAGATTAGAAAAATTTAAGAAAACCAAGAAAATTAGAAGTTTTCTTATACGAACTAGTAATAAGTAGTTATGAGCCGTTGTCCCAAGGGTTTGTAAGATGAAAGAAGTCACTAATCTGAGGATAAAACTAAGTCTGAAAAATAGTTTCTATTCTGGAAGCCAAACATTTTGAACGTTGATACCCTGCTATTCGTACTAACACACGTCTTAAAGCCTGGGATAGTAGAGGATACCTTGAAATGCTCTTGTCTTAAAGCCGAAAGTATGAAGGAAATAAAAAATGAAGAAAATATAAAGTGGTGAGAAAAATGAACACTGGTTTTGTTATCACTAAGGGCAATAAAAAAATGTATAGCGAGGGTGCCTCTTCACCTAGTGCCCTAAGGCCAACTGGTCTGGGAGTCACTGCTATGCCTGAGGTGGTGCAAGACGAGGAAAATACACCAAGTAAGAAAGCACATGAGTAATCGGTCGGTTAGTACCTCAAGAAGTATTAACGGTCGCATGAAAGTGTGTGAGCAATCTCATCTAAATATTCGTTAATTAAAAAGTACTGAGGCTGATGGGCAAGAGTATGATAGCTTGAATTGAATTCTCCGGGTGTAGGGATGTCTTTACACACACGCAGGGTTATATGATCGATGTTTGGAAGAAAGATTGGAATGAAGAATAAGACGATGTTTTATTGAGGGAGGACGTGATTTCTGACATCTTTTCATGACTCTTAGGATAGGGCTCATGACAACCGAAAAGCTAGCTTAGTTGGAAACCCTAATTTTCAAGGCTTTTTCTTTTACAAATTCTTTTCTTTAAATGTAATATTCATGATCTTTCTTTTATTATTGGATTTTGTGGGTGTAATCCGCTGAAAACCCTCAGGAGACAACACTCCTCCTACTAGGGACACCTAGAGTTTTAAAGGCTTGTTGCACGTGCTCAGTGCAATCGTGTTGCCTACGAAAGTGTGCTAGTTAGTTTTTTCTCTCTCTTTATTTTCTCCTTCTCTTTTTAATAAAACATTCGCTCGAGATGATCCAAATTAAGTTTGGGGGTATTTGATCAGTCGAAAATAATGTATTTTTAACACGGCAATTTCCCTATCATTTGCATTCATTTAGAAGTGTTCGGTATTCATATTTCACATATTAGCAAAACAGTCCTGAAATATCAGATTGCATGTGTTAGACTCTAAAACCGACATTTCTGAGGAAATTGTGTGTTTATCATGGCATCGCATCATCTCTGTATTTGCGTAACACTTGTCTTGAGTCTGTGCAGGAAAATACGGAAGAAAAACCAAAGAGCTGATCAAAATTACGCCAACTCAAAAGATGCAGATCTGGTAGCAATACAGAGGGAATTATAATATTCAAGATATCCTAAAAAGCTCCACAAGTCAGCCCAAATCATCACCAGAAGTCCCAAGACCCAAGCCTCCAACATGGCCGCGGAAACGCGGCGGGAGCCGGCTTGAGCCGCGGTTCCGCGGCGCTTCTGGCACGTCAGCAGTTCAATTTTTGGGCATAATTCTTCTCCCGGGGCCCACATTCCTTTCTGATACTTCAAATTCCAGAAAGACCTCGAAGCTACTGCCAGATCAGCAAAGATCATTAAGCAAGGCTAATCCTAATTAAGCTCCTAACTAACCTCATCTAGAAGCTTCTCCTCTAACTAACTTTTGGAGGGAAATTCAAATTTCCTCAACAAACTTTTGGAGGGAAACTTAGAATTTGAAATCCTAGATCTAGGGTTGGGATATCTATAAATAGATGCCTAGACCTAGGGTTAAGGGCTTATCAATCATTAGTTAGTTCTTTAGCTCATTAGTTCATTCTTTTCCTCTTACATCATCTTCTTCCACAAGTCCAGTGACAAGGCTTGTGCGAAACCCTAACCCTAATTCCACTCCAAATTCAAGATCTTGAGTACCAATCAAGCGAGAACCTCTTCAACCTTTTAGGAGCCGAGCCGATCTTCAATCGGGCAAGTGTGTAAGTGCACGGCGGCGCCCCGGCCGTCAATCCGACGCCGGAATGCGGAAGCGGTGAAAAACTTTGATTTTGCGGACTTAGCAAACCGGCACCACCGCGCACTAAACATCCGGATCGTAACCATTAACAAGTCTAAGCAACAAACAAGATAGGGATGATAAGTATACCGACAGATCCGAGTCCTCCGGTCTTTTCGTCGTCGTCCCGATCTTCTGCGGAATGTGCCGTCTCCTCCTCGTCGCCGGAAATGCACCACATCGCCTACTTCTTTTACGGGCTCCCACCTCAATGCCGAGGCAACTCGGGGACGAAGCCGGCTACTCGACGTGCCCAAGATTTGCAAGAATGAGAGTAACATTTTTCCACCCACAAAAGGAAATGAATCCCATTCCTCATTCAAGGAATGGCCGCCCCCCCTTCATGTGTGATTGGAGAGAGAAAAAGTGAAGTCAAGGGGTGGGTGGAACCATCATCCAAGGGAGAGTGTGAAGTGATCAAAAAGAAAAATTCTCACTCAACAACCATACCCCTCAACATCATCAACAATCATGACTTTAAAAGTCAAGCCATGATGGAGTCAAAACAAGTCAATGATGGTGCACATCATGAAAGCCATCATGATGCAACAAGATGCAAAGAACCCCCTCCACTAATGCCTATTTGCAACAATGCAAATAAACCCTCCTCCACCAATCTTCGGCCAATGAACGGAACAATGGAAATCGGCCGAAACGGAAAGCAAACTGGCAACTCCATAAAACTGGTCCCGTAATAAATTACAGGAAAACCCCGATACTGTGCATACACACCCGCATCTGTATTTCGACCGAAATACAAATGCAATGAGACAAAATCTCCACTGTACTATACTAGAATCCGGCTTATACCAAAACCGGCTAGTATTATCTGTTCGATCCTGATCCGTGCAATACCGCACGTATCTGATCGAACCCTGCCATATAACCATACGGCCTATAGTACAAACTGTCCGATCCTGATCCGTGCAATACCGCACGTATCTGATCGGACCTTGCCATATCTCCATACGGCCTCTATAACCTTTCGCCCGAAAGCTGAGTAACTGAATGTGGGGGACTCTAAAGACTCGTCAACACCTTGGTTGTGGATTTAACCACTAGCACGTCAGAGGTATAAGCCAATACGTAACGGGCTACCAGGTACTGACTAAAAGGGGCGTCGATGAGTGAACTCGTCCTGACAACCCTACTGAGCCTGTCAATGACAATATCCGTACAGTCCGGTCCGTTCGTCTATGAGCATCGCATGGCGGGCCTAGGGGGTTGGTAAAAGTCAGACCCCCAAAAGCGGTACAAGTCGTGTCGGAGTGTAGCCCAGAACACCCTGAGATACTACTGGAATACCTACCAGTAAATCTCCTTGCCTCGGCCGAGGGCTTCGTGTAATGGCTCTCCTAGACACAGCACGACCTCACCCCCAATACCGGGAGAGACGAACCCCTGAAGATACGCTCACTGCCTCCATGTGGCTCGGGACTGTATCCAACTAAAACCTGTTTGCACGACTCCTTTGAGCCGTGGTAGGGTAGTAATCAAAGTACAGTGGGAACTCACACGAGACAAATGACGATCCCCAGGTCGATGAACTAACCTGCACACATGTCACCAGGGAACTGCCATCTGACGTCTGGTATATGACCAACTGGCTTGTTCCCGGCGAGTCCTGTCCGGTGTACTCATAACCCAATGAGCACCTGTATACATCTTAGGTGATCCAACTGACACCAGTGGCTTGTGAGACCGGCCACCGCCCCTCGTCGGGGTCTCGACTGTATACACTAGTCTACTATGGAGTATCGATGCCCTATCTCAAAACTCCCACGACTAGGGACCATTTAAGGATATGCTTATAGACTCCCAGCTCCCACTTATATGATCGCCCTCATACTGTTGGTGGTCAAGCAAGAATCCTAGGGGCTCTATCAACGTGTAATAGCGACTTGTCAGGTCACCTAAAGCAGTACACGATGATAAAGGTAAACCAGATAGCATACTATCATCTCGAGTAAGACTGTCCTACCGGGATAGGTCCTCCATCAATCATTGCAATCACGTACCTGTGATCCAATAATTGACTCTGAGGGCATTATCTCCAACAATCTCCCACTTGCACTCAAGTCTAATTATTGCGATGTCGCATACTCACAGCCCGTGTGATACCGAACACCCAACTCCTCTACTAGTCAGTCTCACAAATCCCGTTTGTGAAACTATTGCGTTCGAGGAATAGCCTCAGTGAGTGGATCCGCCTTGATGTCTCTTTCTATGTCTCTCTATATCTCAAGTTCGCGGAGAAACCCATCTCCCGAAATGAGCAATACCTGTCTTAGAATGTGTCTGGATGTCTGATGGGACATAGCTCATAAATGAACTCCAAATCCAAACTTCTTAGACTGTATCGTCAACTGAACTTAATCAGTATCCTGCGCCATGCCTCCTCAGTATTGCCTTGGATCACCTGTCCAAAATACTGCCCCTCGTCAGAAGGAAAAATATAACTCTGACAACCTCCTTGTCGTCCATGTCACCTTGGAAGCCTGGAATGATAACTGTCTCCTGAATAAGGCTGTCGTTATCATATCCCTAGAACATCCACTTATGTTCTAAAACTGCTTCCGACTGCTTCTCCAGGATTGGATCAATGTCAACTTATTGCATCTAGTGCAAGAACAACATCTGGTGTTGTACTTGACATCTCATGATTGACTCAATTGCCTGAGCAAGTGATCTGCCAATCATGCACGTCCCTCTCCCCTTTAGTCTGTAAGACACCTTTAGAGAGGGTGACTCCATCTTCTGCAGGTACACTACCGTGCATGGAGTCGTCCATTCTAAATACTCTTAGAATGCTGTCAAAGTACCCTAATTGGGAAACCACCCAAATCTAGATCTAAAACCATAGATCTAGTAACCAGTATGTCAGATACAATATCCAAGTCCTGTGTGGAGAAACCACTGTGTGACGACCAAAGGATAACCGATTGTAGTATAGGAGTTTCTTTTCCTACTCTGTGTATGTCATCCAAATACCAGGATATCACACTCTACTACCTTCTCAACAGATCCATCCCCTATTCTGATGAAGTCAAACCCATGACTGTCATGTCAGAAATGGATGATCTATCTCCGCTACATCTGCTCTAGTCTATAAATAGACATAAGCTACCTGTCTACCAATGCTTTCGCTGCTTCCACTGTCTACGACAACCCTCTGGCAGAGTCATATACACGTACACTTCTGAAGCGAGTTCAGAACGACGCTATACTCATCCTCCCTCCGGGTCTCGCAGCCTGGAACAACAGCAATGGTAATTGTGGGTAAACAAGAACTTCCCTGTCACCGTCCTTGAGGCTACCGTAGTACCTCTCGGGTGCCTGAAGTTACCCACCTCATCTGCGGAGTGGTAAATGGAATGTCAATCCAGATTGAATCTTTAGGTTCCTTATCAAATCTTCAGTAATCGTTCGTGGTTCTGGAATCACTTCCAGTTCTACCATACTCCCACTACTGTTTTCTGAAAAAATCCATTTTTTAATAAAACTGTGGCGAGTCTAGAACAATATTGCTATTGTTCATCCAGATGGTAGAAAGTTAACCCTCGTTATAGCCTGGGTCAACCCACAAACAGCCATTACAGAATCGCGCCTTGAGTTGTCCAATGTCTGGTTTTAAGCATAAACCGGAAAACTCCCCGTACCTTGACATCGTTAAGATACGAACTGTTCTATATCCCATATAGGACCAGAGGCACTGATTTAATTGAACTAGATTCAAATCATGCAGCTGTTTCCAGTGCATGTCAACTAAAATGGAAGGAGGCCGATCAGCGTTACTCAACTTAGGAATGCTTCCAATTATGAATAACCTGAAAGAGAAGCAAGATCTCTTTATCATTACTATCAACTGAATACCATACACAAGTATCTACATCTTCGATCTCTTTGAAGAATCCCGATACTTGCTACACCTGGTTCTCTACTCTATTCAAATAACTATAACTTCTCAACATTTGGACCCTGTGTTTCCACGAAACACCTGTCTAAAAACTAGAGAAGTCATAAGTAAACCGAATATAGTACGAGGACCTACCCCTCTGTCCTGATGGATCCTGGACAACATACAATACTCTGTATAAGTCCCATGAGTCTGATAACTCATTCACTGTGTGTCGTAGGTTGAAAACTGTACTTATGGTTAAGAAGAATTACACCGCTGTTTAATGCTCCTTACCTAACCATCCACTGATATAGGTAAATGTCGTAGACATAATTTCAGAAAGGTATATCTCACTTTATGAAAATAGACGTACAGATATATCAATTTGAAATTGGTGCATAAAAGCGGATATTCAAAACCAAATATTTGCCGACCGGCAAACAACCCAGGTGATTTCCTCAAATATCACCGATTGCAACGAATCCCGATATAATGAGGATAGTCACCCAATTCCCAACAACTTACTCCCACTCAACATCTGCAAAACCATACAGATGTGAGAATCAAACCTGGTAAATACATACCTTGGAGTAAGTATCTAATCGGGAAATCAGCTTTCCTTTAACAGTACACAGTGAGACTGAAACATTGAAATGTCTCGATGGGGTATCCTGGTATTCCTAGTAATGCCTCTTCCAGTATCCAGATTCACAACTGTAACCGTGTAATTCTTTGCCACCTCTCCAAATCCCTTCATTTGTCTTTAGTCTTTACCTTCTGCACACCCCTTTAGGCCAAATGGTTTTCTTCCTTCCCTACCGTTCGGCACCAGCCTATGGTTTGGAAGAAGACTATCCAATAAGCATAATGGGTGTACTGTCCCAATCCTAGGAACACTCGCAATGCGAGAGAAGGTGAAGATAAAAGACACCTGAATAAATCTTATTCCTATTTCTCCTGAACCAGAATCCATCCCCGAACTGGAACAAGTTCCCTTCGAGTTCGTATATAACCATACGATGGATTATCCAATAAACTGAGGATCTTCGTAGTGATACGGAGTGTTCTGAAGAAATACAAAGGTGATTTAGGATTGGCGAAGGAATACTTGGTTTGGTCGTGAATATCTGTTGCAATTTACTTTGCCCTCTTACTAATCCCTTGCTTTGTCTTAACTTAATACCTTCTGCACACCATCGTTATGCTAATTGGTTTTCTTCATTCCCTACCGGTCGGCACCAGCCTAAGGTTTGGAAGAAGACTATCCAATTTGCGTAACTGGTGTACTACTCCTAAACCAAGGAGTACTCGCAACCTGAGAGAGGGTGAAAAGAAAAGACAACTGAATAGTCCTATCCGTTTTCTCCAGAACCGGAAACCATCCTCGAATAAATTCTTTCGAGTTCGTATCTAACCATACGATGGTTTTGTCCAATGGAAGTGGACGTTCGTAGTAATACGGGGTGTCCTGGAGAAAAGGGTAAAAGTAGGAGTGACAATGAGGTTTGCAACTCTGACAATCCAAAAGCCAGTGTTAAGAAGGTTCGGTTAACTTGGTCACTGAGTCAAAGTCTTAGGGTCGGGTCAATGGTCGCTGCCAAAGAGAGAGAGAGAAAAGAAACACTCAGCGTGCACTCTAACCTAGATCAGAATGGTTACCAATTCATCTAATCTGGAATCCTCCCACTGTACCTCAAATTCTCCTCCAAACCTGAAAGAAGAATTAGTCGGGGTTACCCGAGGAGTAAACTAACTCATCAGTGGGAATCGGGATCCAACTATCATCGCATGATAACGTGACGGAATTCGCTCACGGTATCACACTCCAGAAGGTATGCGCATATCTGGCAAGTTTCAGTTCTTTTGAAACTCCCGATGTAATTTCTGCCCCATGCTCTTATGACCTTGACTTTGGCCAACAAATCATAAGTCACATGTCAAGTTCTACCCGTCATTCTCCAGGTTGATTCGAATCCACCCGCACAAGCCCTTGACTTTGGCCAACAAGGCTATACGACTGTCCCAAACCAACGCATCTATCTATGCTGCATATGAATAACCAACGGCTACCAAACACTGTGCCTTGACTTTGGCCAACAAACACAGCTTGAATACTATTGACTACCCATATGAAACGACGGAGGGCTACGAATGGTTTCTGGCGAAAACCTTTAACGTAAAGAACTTGATATCGTCGAAGGAACGGATAGCTTTTTAAAATATAGTGACGAAAACCGTTGCTAAAGAGGTCACTCCCGGTGAAGGGATCTCGGCTCTTTCCCCGTAGAATGGGGTGCAGGATATTCCAAATGAATACCGCGATGCAAAGCAAAAGTAATCGGCTATAGTGAAGTTAATGCCCTGACGCAAACTTTTTGTCCAAGGGGTCACTCCCGGTGAAGGGATCTCGGCCCTTGCCTCGTCGACTGAGGAGCAGGATATTCCAACTGAATATCTCGATGCAAAACAAAAGTGAACGTCCTTGCAATAACAGCTTTTTGAAAAAGTGTTCCAACAACATCAGATTAGGTTTGTTTTTAAACTTGCATTGATCCGAATCAATGCAGTCCCATCAATTGATCACACCAAAAAGAACGAAAATATACTGATGTACGTATATGCCATCCGCATTCGCCACTGGGTCCCATCATTACCCGTTAGGTTAGCTAACTAATGACAGAGCGGGGACTGGACTAGCGCGGATGCAAAACATATACAACATCTACTAATATATATACCAATATATTATATTTCGCTCAAGGCGTGAAAGAAATGCAGCATCACAGAAATGTACAGCATCACAGAACAATACAGATATCTGGGATCCCCGGGTTTCACAGAGCTACTACTGAAACCCGACGTTCCCCTGGTCGTGTGGATAGCCTGTGCAATGAAATCCTAGACCCCTACGGGCGCGGCAAGTCACCCGCCAAAACCTGAAGCGAGGCAGCCCCCTTCAGCACCGTTAATGGACCACCCAGCAATTCACGGAATCCGGTAACTTGGGCACCCCTCCTGGGTCAACCTGTACCCCCTACGAGTGCGGCGAATAGCCCGCCAATCCTAGAGTGAAGCCCCTTCCGTCTCAATGCCATGAGATGCGGGCTTGTTGCCCTCCAGAACCCGGCTATCCGTGCACCCCTCCGCGGGATAATCCTAGTACAGAAAGTAAAATATACATACAACGGGTACAACGACCGCAACCTGGCCGTGCCCCAAAAAAATAATACAAACAGGCAGTGACGGCAGTCCACATGTCGGACGCTCGCCCCGCAATATCAAATGTACATAATACAACCACAACTGTACTAGCATTGCATCCAGGCTATCCCCCACGACCGATCCGCAACATCACAGCATAAACATAGAACATCAACGTGAAAGTCACGTTCGCAAATCCGTCTAACCGGGCTATAGCAGTTAGACCGGATTTACCGATCACGTGACATTCACGGTCGCAGATATAATGTAAATACTGTGAAAAATGTGTTTAAAATTTTCCGATTGACCAAAAATTAACAAGTGGGCCCCCAATCAAAACTGTAGCACTCACAGAAAACCTGGGCCCAATTTTAACATTCCAAAACCCATATTTTAAACCCAGAAAGCCTCTGTAAAAAATTGGTGCAGTGATCCCCACAGTGTGCGGCGGAAGGGCGGCGGGAAGGGGGTTTTCGCGGCGGTTCCGCGCTCCCACTGTGGAGTCACCTCATCGAATTTTTACAGAGCTCTTAGATTTTCCAGTACATCAATATTTTACAACCTGAATAATTTTTCGAGACCAAAAATTTTCAACACAAACTGATGCGAAGGTAAAATGCAGTTTTGGAACTTTTTGATCGATCGGAAATGCAAACACATTAAACCAAGCTAGACTAAGTTAATGGCGAGGCTCTGATACCACTGTAAGTGCACGGCGGCGCCCCGGCCGTCAATCCGACGCCGGAATGCGGAAGCGGTGAAAAACTTTGATTTTGCGGACTTAGCAAATCGGCACCACCGCGCACTAAACATCCGGATCGTAACCATTAACAAGTCTAAGCAACAAACAAGATAGCGATGAGAAGTATACCGACAGATCCGAGTCCTCCGGTCTTCTCGTCGTCGTCCCGATCTTCTGCGGAATGTGCCGTCTCCTCCTCGTCGCCGGAAATGCACCACATCGCCTACTTCTTTTACGGGCTCCCACCTCAATGCCGAGGCAACTCGGGGACGAAGCCGGCTACTCGACGTGCCCAAGATTTGCAAGAATGAGAGTAACATTTTTCCACCCACAAAAGGAAATGAATCCCATTCCTCATTCAAGGAATGGCCGCCCCCCCTTCATGTGTGATTGGAGAGAGAAAAAGTGAAGTCAAGGGGTGGGTGGAACCATCATCCAAGGGAGAGTGTGAAGTGATCAAAAAGAAAAATCCTCACTCAACAACCATACCCCTCAACATCATCAACAATCATGACTTTAAAAGTCAAGCCATGATGGAGTCAAAACAAGTCAATGATGGTGCACATCATGAAAGCCATCATGATGCAACAAGATGCAAAGACCCCCTCCAGTAATGCCTATTTGCAACAATGCAAATAAACCCTCCTCCACCAATCTTCGGCCAATGAACGGAACAATGGAAATCGGCCGAAACGGAAAGCAAACTGGCAACTCCATAAAACTGGTCCCGTAATAAATTACAGGAAAACCCCGATACTGTGCATA
The DNA here is from genome assembly GCA_030015575.1 of Agapanthus africanus. Lineage (NCBI taxonomy): Eukaryota > Viridiplantae > Streptophyta > Magnoliopsida > Asparagales > Amaryllidaceae > Agapanthus > Agapanthus africanus. The sequence continues at coordinate 464,947,622 of JASDDO010000014.1, read as the reverse complement.
CACACCCGCATCTGTATTTCGACCGAAATACAAATGCAAGGAGACAAAATCTCCACTGTACTATACTAGAATCCGGCTTATACCAAAACCGGCTAGTATTATCTGTTCGATCCTGATCCGTCCAATACCGCACGTATCTGATCGAACCCTGCCATATAACCATACGGCCTATAGTACAAACTGTCCGATCCTGATCCGTGCAATACCGCACGTATCTGATCGGACCTTGCCATATCTCCATACGGCCTCTACAACCTTTCGCCCGAAAGCTGAGTAACTGAATGTGGGGGACTCTAAAGACTCGTCAACACCTTGGTTGTGGATTTAACCACTTGCACGTCAGAGGTATAAGACAATACGTAACGGGCTACCAGGTACTGACTAAAAGGGGCGTCGATGAGCGAACTCATCCTGACAACCCTACTGAGCTTGTCAGTGACAATATCCGTACAGTCCGGTACGTTCGTCTATGAGCATCGCATGGCGGGCCTAGGGGGTTGGTAAAAGTCAGACCCCCAAAAGCGGTACAAGTCGTGTCGGAGTGTAGCCCAGAACACCCTGAGATACTACTGGAATACCTACCAGTAAATCTCCTTGCCTCGGCCGAGGGCTTCGTGTAATGGCTCTCCTAGACACAGCACGACCTCGCCCCCAATACCGGGAGAGACGAACCCCTGAAGATACGCTCACTGCCTCCATGTGGCTCGGGACTGTACCCAACTAAAACCTGTTTGCACGACTCCTTTGAGCCGTGGTAGGGTAGTATTCAAAGTACAGTGGGAACTCACACGAGACAAATGACGATCCCCAGGTCGATGAACTAACCTGCACACATGTCACCAGGGAACTGCCATCTGACGTCTGGTATATGACCAACTTGCATGTTCCCGGCGAGTCCTGTCCGGTGTACTCATAACCCAATGAGCACCTGTATACATCTTAGGTGATCCAACTGACACCAGTGGCTTGTGAGACCGGCCACCGCCCCTCGTCGGGGTCTTGACTGTATACACTAGTCTACTATGGAGTATCGATGCCCTATCTCGAAACTCCCACGACTAGGGACCATTTAAGGATATGATTATAGACTCCCAGCTCCCACTTATATGATCACCCTCATACTGCTGGTGGTCAAGCAAGAATCCTAGGGGCTCTATCAACGTGTAATAGCGACTTGTCAGGTCACCTAAAGCAGTACACGATGATAAAGGTAAACCAGATAGCATACTATCATCTCGAGTAAGACTGTCCTACCAGGATAGGTCCTCCATCAATCATTGCAATCACGTACCTGTGATCCAATAATTGACTCTGAGGGCATTATCTCCAACAAAGTGATCCATGCCGATCCGCGACTCACGGAGACGAGCGAAGCCAAATCGACGATCGAGTGCTTCCTCTTGTAGTTCTTGAGCGAATGTTACGAAATTGTTGATATAAATAAAAGGTGAAATTCTTGAATCTTGCTTTCTTTTAATTCTTGCATCATGATTAGATCTCAATTTGTAATTGTTGTTCTTGTTGTGATGTTTGAGTAAAACTCCGCTCGTTAAGCAGCCGAGACGATCAATAGAAAGATGATGTAACAAATCTCAAAACGATTTTTAAGTCCTACGAGTTTTGTAAACCCTAGCATGTTCAAGAATCGATGACCTAGTTTCGTTGCGATGATTTCTTGATTTGTGATCGCTCGAAATTAGGGATCTACGATCGTTTCTGGAAATTACTAGAGGCTAGCATATGAATGATATCGAGGAATGAACAAGGGATAAATGATGAAACCCTAGTTTCACTAGAAATCCCTAATTCTCGTCGATCATCATCGATCTAGTATCAATTCATCAAAGGATAAGAATACGTCATCTTGAGATTGCATCACATCTATAGATCCGATCGATTCCTACGAGCCTCATTTCGATTCTTAAGATTTGGTTTGGAAAAATCAACAACTATCAATTCTTGATTCTATCTTTTTCTTGTTATTAGATCTAGATTTTTCTAATTCTTGAACTTCAATTCTTTAAATCATGAATTGTTTTGTTTTGTTTTTTTTTAAAGTTTCGACTCATCTAATTCAAAAGACGAACGATTACACTTTCCCTGTGGACGATCCGAACTCACCAACAATCTACATCCGACACCGTAGTTCATTGCGGTCAAATAATTTTTGGTTGTGATTTCTTTACAATTTTCACATACACAATCCGAATTCTTTTCAATCAAATGGCGCCGTTGTCGGGGACCATTTGAGTTACTTACACAATCGGAAAATATCATCAATCAAATGGCGCCGTTGCCGGGGATCATTTGATTTGATTTACACAAACAAGAATTTATTTCAATCAAATGGCGCCGTTGCCGGGGATAGTGCGCTAATTGTTCGTATTTTGAAATTTGAGTTGAACAATTTATTCCATTATAATTTTTAGATCTAAACTCGTACAAACCCTAATACGTGTGTTGTGATTTGATTGCAAGGAAATCTGGAATCATTGTAACTGGAGAAAATTTTTTCTGAGCATTCTAGAGAGCTAAGGGAGTAAAAAGAAGCTCTCTGTTGAAATTCTGTGCAGTGATCTCCTCACCAGACCGCGATTCCGCGGCGAAGACCCCCCTCCTGCGGCGGTTCCGCGGTGGCCTTGCTGCTTCAGTGTACCAAAATTTCAGGTATACATCTACACTTTCTTATCTCTTACCTACTCTGCTCCAAATAAAAATTTCCTGCAGGTTTCTTTGCAAATAATCGCTGCGCCGCAAAAGAAAAATAAAATTTGTGCGTGTTTTGATTCTTGGTTGTTTGCATAGTTAATACGGAAATTAAGGGGCACGACCAAATCCAAATTAGGTGGGGAGTTCATTACCCTTCCTAGGCCCCGAAAATCGCAAAACTTGCATCCGCAGTGACCCACATTAACTAAAAAATATCTAGAGATGACTCTAAGGACCGTCGCGCTCACTTAGGACAAGAGAAGGCCGTGGGTAATTCATTGCTTATCCGTGTTTTCTTGTGGTGTCTAAGGCAAGTGTGTCAAAGGCTAGTGGTTATTAATTAGGCCCACTACTTACGTAGTGGAGTACCTTCCCACTTACCTGGCACTTACCTGGCCACAGGGGGATAAATAGGCAGTGGAGGATTCTATCCTGTGACTTGTCTTTTAGCAGTTAGGAGCGGTCTAGAGTTTGACCTAGGTGACCACTAGATTTTAGGGTTTTGTGTGTTGCATTTGTTGTGTTGCATCATATTTTCAAAAATCCGTCCAATTTTCAAAACAAACACCGCATTCATATCATTTCCCCTAATTATAAATTCACGCTGCCACTTGTACTAACCCTTTTAAGTACAAGATAGGCTGGACACGGGTTTCTAGTGCCCGTTAAGTCCGCGTTTCCTTGATCGACCCAAAAGTCGGTATTTCTACATTTACCCTTTCTTTTACCCACCACCACACCCACATCGATGGATCCGTCTCCATCGAACTTCTTTTCCACTACCCTGCCGCCGTCCGTTGGTGCGCAGAATCCACCTCGTATCTCTCTCCAAGAGAGGTGCTATCCAACACGAGGTCCACTTTCTACCTGTCTTTCCATTCCACCAGCCAACGGGGAAAATTTTCAAATAAAACCCCAATACATCGACCTTCTACCAAAATTTCACGGTCTCGAGTCTGAAGACGCATACGTGTTTATCACAAAATTTGAAAATGTATGCGCAATGATGGGTACTTCACAGCTTTCTGTGGATACTTTCCGTCTACGTCTTCTCCCATTCACTTTGTGCGATTTAGCCGAGAAGTGGCTATATAACACTACCGCACATTCCATTTCAAATTGGGACGAATTCGTCAAAGCATTCCTTAAGAAATTCTACCCACAACAAAAGACAGCTCGAGTCCGTAGCGAAATCTATCAATTCACCCAGCTTCCAAATGAACCATTTTCACAATGTCTTGAACGCTTCAAGGATCTGTTAGTCCAATGTCCACATCACGGCATCCCGAGATGGGAACTGTGCCGAATCATTTATGAGGGCATTAAACCTTACACAAGACAGACCCTTGAATCCATGTGTCAAGGCAACTTCATGACTAAAGATGATGGGGAAGCCTGGAATTTTTTAGAAGATTTCGCTGATAAATCTTTACAGTGGGAGAGTGTGAGTCAATCGTCTAGCGATGGCAATGATATTTCCATAGGAGTTAGAGCTGACATTGCAGCTATACACAAGAAACTCGAGACTATGGAAAATAAATTTTTAGCCGCCACCCTAAATCAAATGTCACTCTCCAAAACTGTATGTGGCTGTTGTTCTGATCCGTCTCACTTGACGGAAGAATGTCCGTTTCAAGTTCATGAGCATACCAATGCCGCATTTCAAAGACCTAGAAACGATCCATCTTCCTCCACATATGATCAGGGTTGGAGGAATCACCCTAACTTTGCTTGGAACCAATCACAATCTCAAAACACGGTTCCAAACACGAATCATTTCCAAAGGGTCCCACCACCACAACAGCATCCACCACTTCAATTGAGTCAGCACCCCTTCCAAGCACAAAACTTTCAAAATCCGGCCAACACTTTTGCACCGTCTAGTCCTTTGCAATTGACCGGTACAGATAATACCTCTGCACCAGCACAAACCTTGGACACTTTCATGAAACAATCCATCCAATGGACGGAAAGTTTGCAATCTTTCGTCGAGAATGTGATGAAGATCATTATCTCTCAAAATGAGAACATCAAATCGATGGAAGAACAAATTGCACAAATAAAAGCCGAAATACGTGCAAGAGAGAAAGGGAAACTTCCAGCTCAACCTTTACCCAATCCTGGCTATTCACATCCTGTGGATGCAATCACGTTGAGATCTGGAAGAGTGCTTGACAATCACGTTGGGGAAGAGTTTGATGATACTGATAAATCATTCAATAACACCCCGGCTGAGACCTTTCCTCACACACACACTTCTAGTTCTGATCCTTGTTCTTCTACCCCACCACCTTCTTCCGAGCCTAATCTTCGTTTCCCAAAAGGCTCGCCACTTCAGCCCACCTCTTTTACTCCTCCACGGACGATCCCCACTTCTATTTTAGGATCGGGTCAACACACACTTCCTTCTCCTATGATGGACCCAGCGCTTATTGCTAAAGCACCTTATCCTAATCGGTTAAGGGCTAACACACCGAGTCCACATATGGAGAAGATTATGAACATTTTTAAGCAAGTTAACACCAACATCCCTCTCCTAGATGCCATCCAACAAGTTCCGTCCTATGCGAAAACTCTTAAGAACTTATGCACTAGGAAGAGGAAGACGCAAGTGCCTAAGAAGATATTCATGGCAAAAACAGTAGACACGGCCTTCCCCCAACAATTACCGAGGAAACGTAAGGATCCTGGATATCCTACTATTTCCATTTCTATTGGGAAAAACACATTAACCGTGCTCTACTAGACCTTGGCGCTAGTGTTAACTTGCTTCCATATTCAGTTTATGAGCAATTAGGAATCGGAGAGTTGAAGCCAACCAATTGCACTCTCCAGATGGCTGACCGATCAATCACCAAACCTAGGGTTGAACTGGAGGATGTGTTGATAAAAATCGGGGAATTCATATTCCCTGTGGACTTTATTGTAATTGATACACAGCCTGTAGCAAACCCACGGAATCAAATTCCGGTGATTTTATGTCGCCCCTTTTTGGCCACTTCCAACGCAATAATCACCTGTCGTAATGGTTCTATGACCCTATCTTTTGGGAATAGGTCAATAGAGCTGAACATTTACAAGTTGGGAAGTGTACCCTCCGAACCTACTGCTCAGGTCTGTTCTGTCGACTTAATGGATATCGACAGCAGCGAATTTGATGATCCTCCTGATATCGATCTTGAGTCTTTTCATACGTTATTGTTTGACCCAACTATGTATCATACACATACGGACTCTTCCACCGACATGTCCGGGTCAACAAGTAACACTGATTATGAACTGTTCTTAGAGTCTGAAGATCACCCCGCACTGTGTGATGACATTATTCTTCGAGGTATTGATGGAACTTTTGAGGAAATCTTCGCTGATGAACTCGCATTTTTAAATGACACGAGTGTTGAGATGAATCATATCCCAACCAATGAAATTGAACCTCCACCCCTTCTTTTGAACTGTAAAAAGAATGCGAGTTATCCATCACATTCACTGCATCGGTTCTCCAAAATGAGACGCACACATATTCTATTCCACCACTTACCCTTTCCACACTTCTTCTTCCACCAACCAGAGCACTGCATTGATAAAATTTTTGAATGGTTGGTGTTAACCTTCGGTCTTTGCAAAGCTTGGCATCGACCAATGATTTCTTGACCCCCTCATATGATTTTCAATGATTAACATTGCATAACTCAAGTTTAGGGGGGGCATGTTTTCTGGCTCTTGAAAAGAAATTTTTTACAAAATAATGAGCCAAAAATAAGTTAGGGGGAGGTTCTTCACTTAAATATTCTACCCCCACTAATAAATTCCTCCCAAGCTTACAGGTTTTTCGAAATTTAGCAGATGGCAACAGTGAGGACACTGTTGAAAACAAGTTTGGGGGAGATTTGTGCTTATTTTTGCATCATTTGCATCATACTTTGCATAAGCACAAAACATTTTGAAAACCTATAAAAATTATAAAAATTTTCAAAACTATAAAAATATTTTTGTACATAAATAAGATAATAAAATATTAGATAATGAAAAATTACATCCATGAGATTAGAAAAATTTAAGAAAACTAAGAAAATTAGAAGTTTTCTTATACGAACTAGTAATAAGTAGTTATGAGCCGTTGTCCCAAGGGTTAGTAAGATGAAAGACGTCACTAATCTGAGGATAAAACTAAGTTTGAAAAATAGTTTCTATTCTGGAAGCCAAACATTTTGAACGTTGATACCCTGCTATTCGTACTTACACACGTCTTAAAGCCTGGGATAGTAGAGGATACCTTGAAATGCTCTTGTCTTAAAGCCGAAAGTATGAAGGAAATAAAAAATGAAGAAAATATAAAGTGGTGAGAAAAATGAACACTGGTTTTGTTATCACCAAGGGCAATAAAAAAATGTATAGCGAGGGTGCCTCTTCACCTAGTGCCCTAAGGCCAACTGGTCTGGGAGTCACTGCTATGCCTGAGGTGGTGCAAGACGAGGAAAATACACCAAGTAAGCAAACACATGAGTAATCGGTCGGTTAGTACCTCAAGAAGTATTAACGGTCGCATGAAAGAGTGTGAGCAATCTCATCTAAATATTCGTTAATTAAAAAGTACTGAGGCTGATGGGCAAGAGTATGATAGCTTGAATTGAATTCTCCGGGTGTAGGGCTGTCTTTACACACACGCAGGGTTATATGATCGATGTTTGGAAGAAAGATTGGAATGAAGAATAAGACGATGTTTTATTGAGGGAGGACGTGATTTCTGACATATTTTCATGACTATTAGGATAGGGCTCATGACAACCGAAAAGCTAGCTTAGTTGGAAACCCTAATTTTCAAGACTTTTTCTTTTACAAATTCTTTTCTTTAAATGTAATATTCATGATCATTCTTTTATTATTGGATTTTGTGGGTGTAATCCGCTGAAAACCCTCAGGAGACAACACTCCTCCTACTAGGGACACCTAGAGGTTTAAAGGCTTGTTGCACGTGCTCAGTGCAATCGTGTTGCCTACGAAAGTGTGCTTGTTAGTTTTTTTCTCTTTCTTTATTTTCTCCTTCTATTTTTAATAAAACATTCGCTCGAGACGATCCAAATTAAGTTTGGGGGTATTTGATCAGTCGAAAATAATGTATTTTTAACACAGCAATTTCCCTATCATTTGCATTCATTTAGAAGTGTTCGGTATTCATATTTTACATATTAGCAAAACAGTCCTGAAATATCAGATTGCATGTGTTAGACTCTAAAACCGACATTTCTGAGGAAATTGTGTGTTTATCATGGCATCGCATCATCTCTGTATTTGCGCAACACTTGTCTTGAGTCTGTGCAGGAAAATACGGAAGAAAAACCAAAGAGCTGATCAAAATTACGCCAACTCAAAAAATGCAGATCTGGTAGCAATACAGAGAGAATTATAATATTCAAGATATCCTAAAATGCTCCACAAGTCAGCCCAAATCATCACCAGAAGTCCCAAGACCTAAGCCTCCAACATGGCCACGGAAACGCGGCGGGAACCGGCTTGAGCCGCGGTTCCGCGGCGCATCTGCCACGTCAGCAGTTCAATTTTTGGGCATAATTCTTCTCCCGGGGCCCACATTCCTTTATGATACTTCAAATTCCAGAAAGACCTCGAAGTTACTGCCAGATCAGCAAAGATCATTAAGCAAGGCTAATCCTAATTAAGCTCCTAACTAACCTCATCTAGAAGCTTCTCCTCTAACTAACTTTTGGAGGGAAATTCAAATTTCCTCAACAAACTTTTTGAGGGAAACTTAGAATTTGAAATCCTAGATCTAGGGTTGGGATATGTATAAATAGAAGCCTAGACCTAGGGTTAAGGGATAATCAATCTTTAGGTAATCAATCATTAGTTAGTTCTTTAGCTCATTAGTTCATTCTTTCCCTCTTACATCATCTTCTTCCACAAGTCTAGTGACAAGGCTTGTGCGAAACCCTAACCCTAATTCCACTCCAAATTCAAGATCTTGAGTACAAATCAAGCGAGAAGCCCTTCAACCTTTTAGGAGCCGAGCCGATCTTCAATCGGGCAAGTGATCCAAGCCGATCCGCGACTCACGGAGACGAGCGAAGCCAAATCGACGATCGAGTGCTTCCTCTTGTAGTTCTTGAGCGAATGTAACGAAATTGTTGATATAAATAAATGGTGAAATTCTTGAATCTTGCTTTCTTTTAATTCTTGCATCATGATTAGATCTCAATTTGTAATTGTTGTTCTTGTTGTGATGTTTGAGTAAAACTCCGCTCGTTAAGGAGCCGAGACGATCAATAGAAAGATGATGTAACAAATCTCAAAACGATTTTTAAGTCCTACGAGTTTTGTAAACCCTAGCAAGTTCAAGAATCGATGACATAGTTTCGTTGCGATGCTTTCTTGATTTGTGATAGCTCGAAATTAGGGATCTACGATCGTTTCTGGAAATTACTAGAGGCTAGCATATGAATGATATCGGCGAATGAACAAGTGATAAATGATGAAACCCTAGTTTCACTAGAAATCCCTAATTCTCGTCGATCATCATCAATCTAGTATCAATTCATCAAAGGATAAGAATACGTCATCTTGAGATTGCATCACATCTATAGATCCGATCGATTCCTACGAGCCTCATTTCGATTCTTGAGATTTGGTCTGGAAAAATCAACAAACTATCAATTCTTGATTCTATCTTTTTCTTGTTATTAGATCTAGATTTTTCTAATTCTTGAACTTCAATTCTTTAAATCATGAATTGTTTTGTTTTGTTTTCTTTAAAGTTTCGACTCATCTAATTCAAAAGACGAACGATTACACTTTCCCTGTGGACGATCCGCACTCACTATCAATCTACATCCGACACCATAGTTGATTGCGGTCAAATAATTTTTGGTTGTGATTTCTTTACAATTTTCACATACACAATCCGAATTCTTTTCAATCAAATGGCGCCGTTGCCGGGGACCATTTGAGTTACTTACACAATCGGAAAATATCATCAATCAAATGGCGCCGTTGCCGGGGATCATTTGATTTGATTTACACAAACAAGAATTTATTTCAATCAGACGCCATGCTCCGTCACCTCGTAATCCACGCGAAGGTACCTACAATAACAACACATATCGCAACGCTATTAAAATCAAGTTCTGAAATCCAAAACGGCACGCGCATTGCTCATAGGTTAGAACCTATAGCTTACGCGTACAAAATCAACCAAACAACCCTTGTTGTTGATGTACGAACATCCAAAAAAAAAATACAAATCCAAATATCAAGAATTAGCATTTCAAAATACGGAAACCATAGCCAAAATCACACTAAAATGCTCCCAGATTTTGACTCGGGTCAAATAAAGCTAAGCAAACAAGTCTAGGGTGATGTACATAGTGTATATGACCTACTAAATCAACCCTGACACCCAAGCCAACCAAGTGGCCGGCCATATAGGCCAAAATTCCGGCCTCCTCGGCCCCCCAAGCTCTGAATGGATTAGTTTTGTCAAGGTGGTCTCCTGGTGGTGTATCTAGGTCCCTGCTATTGTTTGCTACTCTCAAAAATCCCTCCGGTTGCTCTAGATCTCCCTGCACACCCTATATTTTCGCAAATCCGACATGGACAAATTTCTAAATCCGCATTATTGTTTCTACACTAAACCCCAGCCACTGAATTCAATCCCTATGGTCTTGTACAGCCAATACACATCACCAATTCCACTCAATCACTCCAAACCCTTCTCTAGAAATTCTCAAGTTCACAACCCATCATCAAACCAAATTCTAAACTTAACAAAAAGCTAGGAAAACTTGAAACTAAACTAATGGAAGAAATTATACCTCATGGATGTCACATAAGCAAACCCTAGAAGTCCCAAACTTGTCAAAATCCCACTTTGCTTGGTCCAAAGTGTAGAGGAAGAGATAGGGATTAATATTTATGAAGGGAGTATAAGCTTTTGGGGATTATTTGGAGATGGATCTAGGGTTAGAAGTGGAGGGAGATGTGGGTGAGGAAGATGAAGAAGGAGAAGAAAAAAGATGGGTAAAGGAAACATGGCAGCAGCCCCCCCTCTCACTTATTCTCACACTCTCTCTCTCCAATCATTCACCTTTTTAACACTTTTTCATTTCTTTTTCTTTTCTTTTTCAAATTTGAAAACCAACTCACATAATACCCATAAATGCAACAACATGTAACCAAATGTAACATGACATGGTGCACTACCCATGGAAAACTGTAGAAATACGGATTTTGCTTATTTGCGATTAGTAGTGCACTAATCGGGTTTTTATCCAAACTGCATATAATAAATTTTAAAAATACCAAATCCCTTAAATATATTATTGAATGAATAAATCATTTTAATTTCCATTTATTTCACAATTATCGGTATATATTTATACCCTTTTTCGAAAACCCTAATTTCGAAAATCAGACAGTTTTCGGGAAATATATTATTTTAATATTAAATTCCAAAAATAATATTTTATATTTTCTGAAATGTTACAATCTTCCCCCCTTAAATAAATTCGGTCCCCGAATTTAAATTTAAACCCCCAAATACTAAAACATTTCAATAATCGGCTCAAATCAACGGGGCTCGAAATCACGGAAAATACAAAAATAACACAGCACATCATTGCGCATGAAAACGAGTACAAAAACTCAAAATCGAACTCCGTCAAGCGTCACACAAATCATCGGATTTGCACGCATATCCTCGGAGTTACAATAGAGATACAGATCTTGAAATTCAATATACACTAGTCAAATACTATAACATGTATATAGTACGCATCCTTGAAAAACCCAAAAATTTGAATAAAATACATGCAAAATCCTTTCTGAATCGCTGTGTGATGCGTAACTCACGGCATAAGTAACGGACGCTCATTTGTAAAATAGTAAATATAGTTTCATATATGTTTTCCTAAATACGCGTTCCGTCGTTTTCAAAATATCCCAAAAGGTTCTCCATTATAAACGTTCGTGTCGCTCACGGACACGTAGCAAATAGAGAGACTATATCTCTTTTCAAAAATCTCTTGGTAAACTTTTAATGCATGCAAAGTACTCAGGTACTGTCCTCGGATCAGTCATGTTCGGGTACTACATAACATAGTGCCCATCATGAAAACGAAGTGCTCAAAAGAAAAATCAGCCTCAAAAGGCGTATCTAACCATCACGTGCGTCTGGTGCGCACGGAAATCAAATCCAAATACACATGCCACAACATGCACATAAGCAAGACTAAGTGCAACGGGCGTGCACGAAAATATCTGTCCAGTGCAACGGGTGTGCACGATAATCACATCAGGTGCACCTAGATTGCCTGAAAATCTCAATCCAGTGCAACTAACGTGCACGGGTGAAAATCCCAAATCGAGTGCATCCGGTGTGCACAAAATCACATCTCATATCATGTGCCCAACATGCGCGAAAATCCAAATCAGGTGCATCCATCATGCACGAAAAAATCTAAATCAAGTGCATCAAACATGCACGAATAAAATCTAAATCAAGGGAATCTGACATGCACGAGTAAAATCTCACTCAAGTGCATCCGATGCATACAAAATCCAAAATCAAGTGCCTAATATGCGCAAAAATCCGACCAAAACGCGTCGGGTCCGTAAAAGAATATAGTGCAGTAGCATGCATGAAAACGAACGACAAGTGCCAACACGCACGAAAATGCAAATCGGTTAACACAAATGCTCAAAGACATAAATTGGGTGCAACCAAGGTACAGAGTATAAATCCAGTGCGATAGATGCACAATTGCCCGTCCGGTGCAACAATTGCAAGAAATACAAATCTAGTGCAATTAATGTACAAAATACGAATCTGGTGCAGCAAATGCACAAAAATATAAGTCTGGTGCGACAATTGCACGAAATAAAAATCTAGTGCAACAAATGGACGAAGTGCAAATCTGGTGCATCCAGTGCACGAAATACAGGTACAGTGCATCCAGTGCACGAAATACGAATACAGTGCATGCAATGCACGAAATACAAATACATAACTCAAATCAGTATAAAAGCAACACCAAGTGTACCAAGGTGTATAAAATCATAAATGTGTGCAAATTCGTGAACAAAATACATATCAATGCACTGCAAGCACATATAAGCTATACCGAGTGCAAAAATCAAATCGATTGCATACCACACACACAAAATCAAATCAACTGTATGAAATCCACGAAATCATAAACATGTGCAGCCAAGGCACAAAACCGATATCAAGTGCAATAAATATGCACAAATCAAAACCAACATAACGGTGTATAAAATATATCTCAAGTGCAATAACTATGCACAAAATTTAAATACCCAGTAGGTGCAGCCATGGTGCACGAAATCAATATCAGGAAACTCATCGTCAAAACTCAAATCCAAGCGATATAAGCATGATACTCATATCACAAACGCAAATCGCAACAAATGACATTAAGGTACACCTCCTACAATGTCGAAGAATAAATCGGTGCGCCTAAAACCGGCAGAACAAGAACATCTGCTTGCCTCCTGCTCACGGTCTGGCGTCCTCGGTCTCTGGGTCCTCATTTTTCTCTTCGAATTACCAATCTCGCAATCCATCGGCTCATCTGCCTGGTTAGGTGTGCTAACGGGAACGATTCCTCTCTGGCATTTCTCTGGTCATCTCTTGGACAATTAGTATGACCGCTAGTAAAGCAGCACGTCACTGGTGTCGGCCTCTGGTCCTCGGAATATACGTGACACAACTGATCCTGGGTGCAAATATCATTGCAGCAGTGTCCTGGAAGGAATCCTGCTCAAGGTCTCTTCCGATCTCGCCTATGCCGAACTATACGGAGGTTGGTACTCTTGCATAATCTTTTCTCATTTCCTGGACATCTGAGTTCTCAGCACAACATTTTCCTTCGGAACTGGCCGCATCCCAACACCTCTGCATACATACCCGATCTCTAATCTCAACAGGGAGTAACAACATCTTGTCGGCATCTCGCACGAACCTCTGGTTCCACTCGTCTTTATTATCGCCCGCTTCGACGTCACGTCATGCAATCTGGGTACCGAAACTGTTCTCGGCTACAGTCAATCCGAAGTCTCTCACACGAACTCGAAGTCACGAACTCGGTATCTTCATCACTCTATGGAAGATATCTGGCCGAACATGTCCTCGGGAACTCGTTCCAAACATCGGAGGAATACAATACTCGTCCGTTCTCGATCAACTCACAACACATTTGGGTGAAATTATCTATTTAAAGGTGGTCAACTTACTGATCTCTTATCGGATCATCCAACGAACAACGTCATCTCTGGATCGATCTACTCTAGATCTAAGTCAGACTCTCCATACTGGAAATCTTCGACTCAACTGGGCCTGCGTTGGCGCATCAATCTGACGAATCACCTTCGTCTCTCAACTGGGGGTAGACTAGCTATCATCTGTCGCATGTCTGCCTGGAAGCTCCGGCGATCTCAGCTCGTAAGCTCTGGAAGCGACATCCTATCAATCTCAGCAACAGCCGGGTCATCTTTCTGCACGGTACACGACATCACAATCTCCAAGGTAGGTTGTACATCAACAGTCCTCTAGCAATTGGCAGCTCTATCAACGGCCCGATCATCCGGTGAAAAACCAAACACTCGCCTCATCCGAGAGGTCACAACATAAACGCTAACTCGAGACACACCTGTGTCACCAGAAAACACGATGGTTAGTTCTCGTACCATACGAGCTCGCCCTGACCGCATCACTAGCAGCAGCTCAATCTGTGCTCAAACCATAGGGACAGGAACCTCAATCGAGCATCGAAGAAAGCTGATCAACGGCAGGAAAGGAAACGACAGATCCAGAATGGATACATGATCATAAGAAGGAACAACATCAATGAGAGTATGATCATGGAAATAATAGAATCGAGGATCTCAAATGGATGTATAATCATGGATACGAAAAGCTTCACTGATCTCAAAATATGTACATCCTAAGGTTTCTTAAGTGGAGTATCGTATCGTAAATATGCCGCGGAACATACGTATGGTACGCCACTCTACTCAAGCTACCTACTCCATCAAATCAGGGTCACCCTATGAAACGAATGTTCGGGTCTAATACTCTCCTGTTCAAGTCTAAGTTCTGTAAGGTCAAGCCTAGGTTCCGAAATACATTACGCCCAGACTCCACATAGTCAAACATAGACTCGAACCAAGGTTAAACCTAGCGTTTTGATACCAACTTTGTCACGACTCGGAATATTAGTTCGTGACCAGCACTTGAATCACGTAACGTCTAAAGGCGTAACGGAATTCAAGTAAGCTGAAACCCAGAAATCTAAACCTTTTTAAGAAAATAAAAGAGGTGAAGTTTTGAAATAAAGGTATAATGAAATCAAGTTTTCTTAAATGCATAAAAAAGGAACATGAAAAATGCAAGTTCATTTTACTAACTAAAAAACATTTTTCATCTTTTTTAAAAATTTGGGCAGCACCTCCTTTGTATATTTTGATCCAAAACCACAATACATGATGATATAAAGGCATCCCCAAGCGGGAGCTAGCTCTTTGTCAACCGGCGGATCACAACCACGCAAGACAGTATAAATAAGTATACGACGCCCAACGGCGAAGTTCACCACATTAGATAAAGAATAAATCGAGAAATCAACCCCAAATGCGAACATGCAACCCATCACTCAAATCTCACAACTACAAGTATTGCTAAGTCTCATATCTTATACAATTACTAGTTTTGATTTGATGGAGTTGACTAGATACAATATGAAATATAAATACAAGAGTGGGTATGATACAAATGTCCCACCTACCAAGCAAATCACCCAAAAGCAACTGTGTGCCAACGATGCCGCTACCGATCCATGCGGTCAACCTGTAAGAACTGTGGCACAATGGGGGTGAGTTGCCAACTCGTGAGTAGAAAAACATCTACAAGTAGAAATCGAATAAACAACGACTCCTAGGTCAACTATATCATAATGGTAATACTATGATATCTAGCGTGACCTGGTCGTATATGTGCCAACAATGTAATCACACATATATGTAAGCGGATATCATCCAACCATAATCAATGTATGTATGCATGTGGATCCCGTCCACGTGTCAACCAATGACACAACAATATCATGCATGTGAATATCATAAAAGCATATGCACGAAAATATGAGGATGTAAATCAACGGGTGTCCCTCGCGATACATAAAAATCATGGAACTTGAGTGTCCCACCTCGACACTCGAAAACATCATGAAACCCGTGTCTATTATTGACAAGCAAATCCTCATATATCTCGGGCTCCGTCAGTCCGGATCGGCCCATATTATCTCTCGACTCCGGTCGGTATCCTCCGGATATCCGCCGAGCCCAAAAACAATCACCGGTAGGTAGTGGTCCCTCAGCCAGGCCATCGTTTATATACACAGCATCCCTTTCTTGCCCCGGGGTACCATACCGGGTCCACCATGTACCCGCTATCGGCCTCATCCAGCTCCTCGAATCAGGTTCACATGCCACACGTCTCAGAACTGAGAAAATGCATGGTGGACGCACTGAAATATCATATCAAAAGAAACCGGGTTTTTAAAGCAGTACATACTTTGTTTTGAAATAGCCACGGATCTCAAATCCAGAAATCTCATGAAAACAACATATCTCAATGCGTAAAAATCATAAAGCATGATGTATGCGACATATAATAGAAATGTAAGTATATCCGTATATCATGCAACATGGAAGAGTAATATGACATATTAAGGGAAAACCGCTCTTTTAAAATGATTCCAGTTTTTAAATTTATCCTGCGGTTCCCAATTTCTCCAAAGTCAAATGCAACACCGTCTGTGAAATAAGTATGTACGTAGGCATGGATGCACAAAGATATATGTACGCAAGTATAATATGCAGGGAGTCATATCATGAAGCCGTAATCCTACTGTGTAGTGGCATGGCAATTATCGATGATGAAGTGTGTGAGCCGGCTAATCTGTGTAAGTGTAACATACGCATCATCGAAAATGGTGTAGGTGTACTAGCACAGATAAATATATATGATGCAAATCGTTATGCGAATTTTTCCGTTTTAGGGCAAAATAGTCGGTATTTATCGTTTTAACCCGATTTCGATCAAACTTCCGCATAGACTTGCCAGCACCTAGTTTAGCTAAATAAAGCTAGTGCGCGAACTTTGGGGGTCAATTGAAGGTTTTGGTTTAAATAGAATATTTCTCTAATAAAATATTATTTTAAGTGGTAAATTTATGCACGTAAAATGGGGAAATTTCTTCTATGAAAATTGTTGCTAATTAAATCATAAAAAAATAAGTTTGGAACCTTCTTTTAAAACATCTTGATTTTTACTTTGTGCAAAATGTTTTTTATTTAAAAAGAAAAGAAAAGAAAAAAAAATGAAAATGTGGCAAAATAGCATTTATTGATGCATTTAATAATTTTTGCTAGAAACATCACTCCATTTTTGCACAAAACCACCCCTCCATCTCCTTGGCGGAGCCCTTTCCCCCCAAATCTGCCCCATTTCATTTTCTAGCTCATTTCTTCATCCTTTTGTTCACAAAACTCATCAAAAATCCCAAAATATATCCAAAAATTCCTAAATAAAAATAAAACCATCATTCTCTTCACTAACTAGCTTTGATCTTCATTAAAAACATGATCTTTGGAGGAAAAGTGGAGGAATCTAGTTGCTAGATTTTAGTTCTTGAAGAGGTATACATTCATACCCTAATCCTCTTTTGTTATGCTAAATCTTTTAGATATCTAATTAATTGGATTAATATAGCTTTTAAAGCATGATAAATTCATTACTCTTTTTTTTTAAGAAATTCAAGTTAGGGTTAAAGCATGATTAAGTGTTTATTGTTAATTGAAGATTAGGACAAGCTTAACCTAGTAGAAAAATGATAATTTTTATTAATTAATACTTTATCTAATTAAAAAATTTTGCTTACTAGGTTTTTGCTAAAAGTTAATTAGCAAGTGTTAAAAATAAGGAAATGGTTTGGATAGCTTAGTTAAGCTATTATAAGATATTTGAAATCGCTAGAAATGTGTTAGCTTGATTCTAGTGCGAAATAATGCGAAAAGTTGTTTACTAGGTTTCGACGTTTTTCCGACGTGGTTTCAATTGGTCGTTGCGGGTTTATATCTATTATATTCCTAATATTTATTTGTGTTGTGTTGCGCGATCGGGACGATCGGAGTCTAGACTTGTTGTTTCGTAGTTTAGCAACCCTAGTTAGGGTTTTTGACCGATGTCGTGCTCGTTACATGTGCTAAGTGCGCAGTGTAATTTTCTCGGCGTTTTCATTGCGTTTCGTTGTCTTTTTTTCGATGTAGGATATTTAGCTTATGTGATGTGTTTATGAAATTTTAGGTTCGCAAGCGGGGACTTCGGACGCTGCGAACAAGGGGAAGCAGGTGGTCGGATTTTCATAGCTCGAGACCATCGGTGAGTAGATTTAACATATACGGGGAAATCGCCCGTATGGAGTTATGCGTCGGGACTGATATGATATGATAGCTGCATGTTATTGCATATTAGTTAATTTCATATGAACGTCATTGCATAGTATTATCTGTTGTACCTTGACTTGTACCTTTGGATATAACGCATTACTGACGGTTCATGTTGCACGAGCACTAATTTGTACGCTACACCCACACCGTCAGTAATTGCCATGACACACACAACCTACATACAGACGTGATATTGTATTGGACAGGGGTAGTTCAGATAGGGACTCTTATTCCATTTCACAGACCTTTCTATAGCTACTTGTACATCATGCATACATACTGACATGTACACCCACATATCTTGCTATAGTTGCATATACCCTAAGTGGTATTGTATTGACATGTGATATTGAGACGTAAGTTATTTTGCTATTGCGCTATGAGATGCATTATACATACTTGCTTACATTTAGATACTTAAACCTTGCTACAATTACATGTACACCTCATATGATGCTGCACTTGTTTTCGGAGGATTTGGGAACCGCATGATATATTTTAAAGATGGATTCATTTAAAACAGCGGCTTTCCCTCAATATGCTCATCTGGTTGTTTTATGTTGCATATATCAGTTTTCATGGATTTAAGCATTGAGATATGGATTTCATATGATCTATGGATTTGAGAACCGTGCGGGTATTTCAAGAAAACTATGTATTGTTTGAAAACCCGGTTTCTCTTGATATGATCTTTCAGTGCGTCCACTATGTGATTTCTCGGTTCTGAGATTTGTCTTGTGATTCCCGATTCGAGGAGCGGGAGGCACCGTCTGCGGGTACATGGTGGACCCGGTATGGTACCCCGGGACGAGTGGTGATTTCGTGGTGTAGACGATAAGCCTGACAGAGGGACCACTACCTACCGATGATTATAATTGGACTCGGCGGTTATCGTGGGGATACCAACCGGAGTGATGTACAACATATCGTCAGGGCCAGTCATGGTGACAGTGCCTGAGTTATGCGGATTTTACGTGTCGATGCTAGACATGGGTTCATGAGGTTTCGAGTGTCGGTGTTTGACACTCTGGTTTTCCATGATTTTTACGTATCGCCGGTGGACATACGTGGTTGATATCCTCATACTTATATATATATATATATATACATACAGGTATATGTTTTCTTGATGTTTTGGGTGTCGATGTTTGACACTCAGGTTCCATGAGACTTACAGGATGTGAGGGCCGATCTGAGGATGCGGTGCCTGAGGAAGTTAGGATTTGATGTGTCAGTGAGGGATTCAGGGAAATTTTTTTCCATGCCGATGATTTTGCATGAGGTTTTATATTATATCATCCCACACTCAGGATTATGTTGATATGAATTTCTTCATGCAGTTGTAGTACCATGATGATGTACCTTTACATGATTCTTGCATATCCATATTGCCATACTTATGCTATCAGATTACATGTGCTAGAATTGTCGCTGGTCGTGCTTACTTGCGATTACAATATGATGTTATTTCCTATTCACGAGTTGGAAACTCAACCCCGTTGTGCCACAGTGTTTTGCAGGACCTACCCTCTGATAGTCGCTGCAGGGCGTCTTATCAGCTCTACTTTTGCGGATACCGCTACGGTTGGTTGTGAGGCCTTTGCTTGTAGGCCGGTTTGTGGTTATCCTTTTATACATTTTATATCTTTTTGTTGGATCTAGTATTCTCCTTCTACTACTTCTTGTATTTGACTTAGAGACGAGTTGTGAGGATTCAGTGCTGTTTATATTTTGGTGACTTTGGGTGCCGTGCTCGTGGGAGCCGGTCTTGCTGTAAAGTATTACTTCTTTATGCAGTTTTCTTTTATATTTCTTCGCTTTGGCGTCGTATATATGCTTGTGGTGGTTGTCTCCGCCGTTGGGCGTGATTTGCTCCCGTTTGGGATGCTTTATATATTATTTATGTTGTACCCATTTTCGAGGCTAGTTTTTACAAAGGAGGTGCTGCCGAAATTTTCAAGAAAGAAAACTAAAGTTAAAGATTTTACTTAAGATTTTCCGAATGTTTCAAACTATGTTTTTCTCCATTTATCCCTTTTGGGGTGGTTTAGATTTCTGGGTTTGGCTTACTTAAGTTACGTACGCCTGTAGACATTACGTGGTTTAAGGGCCGGTGATGTGCCTAATTTTGGGTCGTGACAAAGTTGGTATCAGAGCGTAGGTTTTACCTTTCGGAGTGTAGGATTACCTTGGTATGATGGAGTAGGTACCTTAAGCAGAGTAACGTAGCGTGTGTATGTTCCGCGGCATACTTACGACACGGTACTCCGCCTAAGTGACCTTAGGACTTATTGATTGAAATTCTTCCGTGATTTATATGCATCCTTGTGATTCGATTTCCGTGTCCTTATCGAATCTTGTTTCAATTTCCATCCTATATGCCACCGAAGACTATGAGGGCACAGAGAGCGGCCGCGAGGGCCGAGGTCAGAGTGGACTCGTCTGAGGCGAGGACTGATCAGGGCGGTACGCCTGTGGTACTAGAGCGCATTGCTATGTTTGGGGCTGGTATGCAGGGCCTGCGCCATATGATGGGAACTTTAGTAGAGGCCATTCGAGTGCAGGGGCAGGCAGTTGTACCACCTGCTGCAGGGACGACGATGGTACCTACCGTTCCGGCAGTCACAGTTACAGCTCCGGAGGTTATTACCGTGTCACTGACCGAGTTCATGAGGCTGAGGCCTCCGGTGTTCACTGGCACAGTTGCTTCTGAGGATCCGCAGTCGTTTATCGACCCGATGGCCAGGATTTGTCGTTCGCTCCGATGCTCCGAAGAGAGATGGGTGGTGTTCGCGAGCTTCTGTCTGGAGGGTCTGGCCCAGAAGTGGTGTGAGTCCATGGAGAGGGGCAGAGCCGCAGGTCTTGCTCCTATGACCTGGGCTGAGTTTGTGACGGCATTTCTCGCCCGTTTTCTTCCACCGAGTGTCAAGGATGCGCGAGCGCGCAGATTTGAGTCGTTACGCCAGACTCCGGGGATGACGGTGTCTGAGTATGATGAACTGTTTACCGAGCTGTCTGTGTATGCTCCGTACTTAGTTGCGACTGAGGAGATGAGGGTGAAGAGGTTTGTTCGCGGCCTGCTTACCCAGTTGTTCCTAGCTATCAGCATTCAGCATTGTGAGACGTATGCGGCAGCGGTGGATGCAACCCTTTTGGTGGAGGAGCGTCTTTCTGCGTCGTTGGTTGTCCCGGAACCGAAGAGGACTCGTACGGATGTACCAGTACGGAGACAGAGGTTAGCATGCCGAGGCAGAGTTCCTTCAGGCTCGGGGGGTAGCAGAGACTTTGAACAGCGCCAGTTATTCAGCTCTTATTCCCAGGAGGGCCAGCGGCCGTCTTATGGGTGCTTTGGGTGTGGCAGTCTACATCACCTTTGTCCGGATTGTACCGTGGTATGTCAGAGAGTGCCAGCCGTACCCCAGGTTACTTTACCACCTTCTCCGCCCCAGAGAGCGTTGCCTCTTATTCCTGTTGTTGCGCCATGTCAGACTCCTGCTCAAAGAGGTCGTGGTCGCGGTGGTTTTCTGCCGAGAGGAAGAGCTGGCGGAGGCAGAGGACAGCGAGTAGCCGGTAGAGGGCAGGCTCGGGTGTTTGCATTGACTCATCAGGACGCGCACGCGTCCAATGCTATGGTTTCAAGTACCCTTTCTGTATGTTCTTATGATGCACATGTTCTTTTTGATCCGGGATCTACGCATTCGTATGTTTCTATGCACTTCGTGCCGAGGTTAGGCCGAGAGTCGTGTTTACTAGATCAGCCGCTTGTCGTGACTACTCCTGTTGGAGAGTCGTTTGTTGCACGACACGTTTTCCGGTCATGTGCGGTCCGTATTGGTGACAGAGATTTATCCGTCGACTTGATCCTTCTTGAGATGTTGTACTTCGATGTTCTGCTGGGTATGGATTGGTTAGCTACTTGCTACGCGTCTGTGGACTGCTGGGAGAAGACAGTGAGGTTTTGTTTTCCCGGCGAGTCAGTGTTTGTTGTGCAGGGGGGACTGTGGTGCCGCCCCTCACAGTTTGATTTCGGTCCTTTACGCTAGTCGGCTTTTGAGGAGAGGTTGTCGGGGATTCTTGGCTTTCATTCATGATACTGGAGCCACAGTGGAGTCGTTGGACCAGGTTCCTACCGTGCGAGAGTTTCCCGACGTTTTTCCAGATGAGTTACCAAGGATGCCGCCAGAGCACGATATTGAGTTCTGCATTGATCTGATTCCTGGCACGGAGCCTATTTTTATACCGCCTTATCTTATGGCTCCGGCAGAGCTTAGAGAGCTTAGAGAGCTTAAAGATCAATTGCAAGAATTGCTTGATAGGGGACTTGTGCGTCCGAGTGTTTCGCCGTGGAGTGCTCCTGTTCTGTTCGTCAAGAAGAAGGACGGCAGTTTGAGGTTGTGTGTGGATTATCGTCAATTGAACCGAGTTACTTTGCGAAATAGGTATCCTTTACCTCGCATTGACAATTTATTTGATCGGCTCTAGGGTGCGAAACATTTTTCTAAGATTGATTTGCGTTCGGGTTATCATCAGTTGCGGGTTTGGAATGATGACATTTCGAAGACTGCTTTTCGTACGCGCTATGGGCACTATGGGTTTCTGGTGATGTCGTTCGGACGCACCAATGCTCTAGCGGCGTTCATGGATCTGATGAACCGAATTTTCAGGTCATTCCTCGACCAGTTCATTATTGTGTTTATTGATGACATACTGGTCTACTCTAGGAGTCTTGAGGAGCATGAGCAGCACTTGAGGATTGCTTTGCAGATTTTGAAAGAGCATCAGCTGTATGCTAAATTCTCAAAGTGCGCATTTTGGCTTGATAGAGTTGACTTCCTGGGTCATGTGGTAACTAGTGATGGTATTCGAGGCTGTGCAGCTTTGGCCCAGACCTATATCGGTGACTGAGGTCCGCAGCTTTTTGGGCTTAGCTGGTTATTATCGCCGTTTTGTGCAGGATTTCTCGAGTATCGTTGCACCGCTGACTGGAATGACCCGGAAGGAAGTTTCTTTTCTTTGGACTGATGCGTGCGAGCAAAGTTTTCAGCAGTTTAAGACTCGGTTGACGACAGCGCCAGTTTTATCTTTGCCTTCTGGATCGGACGACTATGTTGTTTACTGTGATGCTTCTCGAGTTGGACTCGGTTGTGTTTCGATGCAACATGATAGAGTGATTGCTTATGCTTCTAGGCAGCTGAAGAAGCATGAGCAGAATTACCCCAATCATGATCTTGAGATGGCCGCGGTGGTCTTTTCGTTGAAGATTTGGAGACACTACTTGTACGGGAAGTCGTGTTAGATCTTCACGGATCATAAGAGCTTGAAGTACATCTTCCAGCAGCGGGATCTGAATCTGAGACAGCGCCGTTAGATGGAGCTAGTAAAGGATTATGATTGTGAGATCCTTTATCACCCGGGCAAGGCGAATGTGGTAGCTGGTGCTTTGAGTCGTAAGCCCAGGGGTTGCTTGTCCCAGTTGAGCACGGTTCAGCGACAGTCATCTGTAGATTGGCAGCTCTTGTGTGATGGTAGAGTGGAGTTCGAGTTCACTTCCGCTGGGGGACATCTTGCTCATGTCCGCACCCGTCCACTACTACTTGATCGTATCCGTGAGGTGCGGCCCAGCGATGCCCGTTTGTCTGAGATTCTTGAGCTTGTTCGGCAGGGTACAGTTTCGGAGTTCATAATTGATGACAAGGGTGTGCTACGATGCGGGACTCGCTTGTGTGTACCAGATGCTGATGGGTTGAGACGCGAGGTCCTAGAGCAGGCACATAAGTCGGCCTATAGCGTTCATCCAGGTTCCACCAAGATATATCGTGACTTGAGAGACTTTTACTGGTGGGAAGGGATGAAGCGCAATATTTCGGACTTCGTTTCGAGGTGCCTGACTTGTCCGCAAGTCAAGGCTGAGTATCAGAGACCGGCTGGAGAGTTGCAGCCTTTACCCGTTCCGGAGTGGAAATGGGAGCAGATTTCCATGGACTTCATTGTGGGTCTATCCAGGACTAGTCGAGGGTATGACTCCATTTGGGTGATTGTTGACCGGTTGACGAATGCGGCTCACTTCCTTTCAGTGAATACCACTTTCGGTTATGCTCAGTATGCTCAGTTGTACATAGATGAGATTGTGCGTTTGCACGGTGTTCCCACATGCATAGTATCAAAAAGAGGCACCCAGTTTACTAGCCGTCTTTGGCAGAAGCTTCAGGAAGATTTGGGTACCCGGTTGAGTTTTAGCACCGCTTTTCATTCACAGGTCGATGGTCAGTCGAAGCGGACTATACAGAATCTGGAGGATATGCTCCGTGCATGTGTGCTTGATTTTTGTGGCAGTTGGGATCGTCACTTGCCGTTGATTGAGTTATCCTGCAACAACAACTTTCAGGAGACTATTCAGATGGCACATTTTGAGGTTTTGTATGGTAGGAAGTGTCAATCACCATTCTGTTGGACCGAACTCAGCAAGAGTAGAGTTTTGGGACCCCAGCTAGTTCAGGAGACTACGGAGAAGATCCAGCTGATTCAGGACAGGATGAGAGCAGCCCAGTGCAAGCAGAAGTCTTATGGCGACCGTCGTCGTCGCAGACTTGAGTTCGCAGTGGGGGATCATGTATTCCTGAGTATCTCTCCGATGAAGGGTGTTATGCGATTTGGGAGGAAAGGGAAGCTCAGTCCCAGATTTGTAGGTCCTTTCGAGATCCTTGAGCGAGTGGGTCCTGTTGCTTATCGTTTGCCGCTCTCGCCTAGTTTTCCGGATGTTCACCCCGTTTTCCATTTATCGATACTTCGTAAATACCTTCATGATCCTTCTCACATGATTCAGCACCAGACCGTTCAGCTTGAGCGCGATCTTTCATTCACCGAGCAGCCGGTAGTTATTTTGGATCGGCAGGTGAAGAAACTTCGGTCAAAGGTTTTGCCATCTGTGAAAGTTCTTTGGCGTTGCCCTACTAGCGAGGAGATCACTTGGGAGGCCGAGAGCGAGATGAGGAAGAAATTCCCTCATCTCTTCGAAGGTACGTGTAGTTAAATTTTAATTCGGGGACCGAATTTCTTTAAAGGGGGAGATTGTAACGTTTTAGAAATCGTTATGCGATTTTTTCCGTTTTAGGGCAAAATAGTCGGTATTTTCCGTTTTAACCCGATTTCGATCAAACTTCCGCATAGACTTGTCGGCACCTAGTTTAGCTAAATTAAAGCTAGTGCGTGAACTTTGGGGGTCAATGGGAGGTTTTGGTTCAAATAGAATTTTTCCCTAATAAAATATTATTTTAAGTGGTAAATTTATGCACGTAAAATGGGGAAATTTCGTCTTTGAAAATTGTTGCTAATTAAATCATAAAAAAATAAGTTTGGAACCTTGTTTTAAAATATCTAGATTTTTACGTTGTGCAAAAGGCTTTTTATTTAAAAAGAAAAGAAAAGAAAAAAAATGAAAAGGTGGCAAAATAGCATTTATTGATTTTTGCTAGAAACGTCACTCTCTTTTTGCACAACCCCCCTCCCTTCCATCACCTTGGCCGAGCCCTCTTCCCCCAAATCTGCCCCATTTCATTTCCTAGCTCATATCTTCATCCTTTTGTTCACAAAACTCATCAAAAATCCCAAAATAAATCCAAAAATTCCTAAATAAAAATAAAACCATCATTCTCTTCACTAACTAGCTTTGATCTTCATTAAAAACATGATCTTTGGAGGAAAAGTGGAGGAATCTAATTGCTAGATATTAGTTCTTGAAGAAGTATACATTCAAACCATAATCCTCTTTTGTTATGCTAAATCTTTTAGATAGCTAATTAATTAGATTAATACAGCTTTTAAAGCATGATAAATTCATTACTCTTTTTTTTAAGAAATTCAAGTTAGGGTTGAAGCATGATTAAGTGTTTATTGTTAATTGAAGATTAGGAGAAGCTTAACCTAGTAGAAATTGATAATTTTTATTAATTAATACTCTGTCAAATTAAGAAATTTTGCTTACAAGGTTTTTGCTAAAACTTAATTAGCAAGTGTTAAAAATAAGGAAATGGTTTGGATAGCTTAGTTAAGCTATTATAAGATGTTTGAAATCGCTAGAAATGTGTTAGCTTGATTCTAGGGCGAAATATTGCGAAAAGTTGTTTACTAGGTTTCGGCGTTTTTCCGACGTGGTTTCAATTAGTCGTTGCGGGGTTATATCTATTATATTCCTCGTATTTATTTGTGTTGTGTTGCGCGATCGGGACGATCAGAGTCTAGACTTGGGGTTTCATAGTTTAGCGACCCTAGTTAGGGTTTTTGACCGATGTCGTGCGCGTTAGATGCGCTAAGTGCACGGTGTAATTTTCTGGGCGTTTTCATTGCGTTTCGTTGTCTTTTCGTCGATATAGGATATTTAGCTTATGCGATGTGTTTGTGAAATTTTAGGTTTGCAAGCGGGGACTTCGGACGCTGCGGACAAGGGGAAGCAGGTGGTCGGATTTTCATAGCTCGAGACCATCGGTGAGTAGATTTAACATCTACGGGGAAATCGCCCGTATGACGTTATGCGTCGAGACTGATATGATATGATAGCTGCATGTTATTGCATATTAGTTGATTTCATATGAACGTCATTGCATAGTATTATCTGTTGTACCTTGACTTGTATCTTTGGATTTAACACATTACTGACGGTTCATGTTGCACGAGCACTAATTTGTACGCAACACCAACACCGTCAGTAATTGCCATGACACACACAACCTATATACAGACGTGATATTGTATTGGATAGGGGTAGTTGAGATAGGGACTCTTATTCCATTTCACATACCTTGCTATAGCTACTTGTACATCATGCATACATACTGACATGTACACCCACATATCTTGCTATAGTTGCATATACCCTAAGTGGTATTGTATTGACATGTGATATTGAGACGTAGGTTATTGTGCTATTGCGCTATGAGATGCATTATACATACTTGGTTACATTTAGATACTTAAACCTTACTATAATTACATGTACACCTCATATGATGCTGCACTTGTTTTCGGAGGATTTGGGAACCGCATGATATATTTTAAAGCTGGATTCATTTAAAACAACGGCTTTCCCTTAATATGCTCATTTGGTTGTTTTATGTTGCATATATCAGTTTTCATGGATTTACGCATTGAGATATGGATTTCATATGATCTATGGATTTGAGAACCGTGGTGGTATTTCAAGAAAACTATGTATTGTTTGAAAACCCGGTTTCTCTTGATATGATATTTCAGTGCGTCCACCATGTGATTTCTCGGTTCTGAGATTTGGCTTGTGATACCCGATTCGAGGAGCGGGATGTACAGTCTGCGGGTACATGGTGGACCCGGTATGGTACCCCGCGGATAGTGGTGATTTCATGGTGTAGAAGATAATCCTGACAGAGGGACCACTACCTACCGGTGATTGTAATTGGACCCAGTGGTTATCGTGGGTAAACCGACCGGAGAGATGTACAACATATCGTCAGGGCCAGTCGTGGTGACAGCGCCTAAGTTATGAGGATTTTACGTGTCGATGCTAGACATAGGTTTCATGAGGTTTCGAGTGTCGGTGTTTGACACTCAGGTTTTCCATGATTTTTACGTATCGTCGGTGGACATACGTAGTTGATATCCTCATACTTATATATATACATACAGGTATATGTTTTCATGATGTTTTGGGTGTCGATGTTTGAAACTCAGGTTCCATGCAGGATGTAAGGGCCGATCTGAGGATGCAGTGTCTGAGGACGTTGGGATTTGATGTGTCAGTTAGGGACACTAGGGATTTTTTTCCATGCTGATGATTTTGCATGAAGTTTTATATTATATCATCCCACACTCAGGATTATGTTGATATGCATTTCTTCATGTAGTTGTAGTACCGTGATGATGTACCTTTACAAGATTTTTGCATATCCATATTGCCATACTTATGTTATCAGATTACATGTGCTAGAATTGTCGCTGGCCATGCATACTTGCGATTACAATATGATGTTATTTGCTATTCATGAGTTGGAAACTCACCCCCGTTGTGCCACAGTGTTTTGCAGGACCTACCCTCTGAGTAGTCGCGGCACGGCGTCTTATCACCTCTACTTTTGCGGATACCGCTACGGTTGGCTGTGAGGCCTTTGCTTTCAGGTGGGTTTGCGGTTATCTGTTTTTACATTTTATATCTTTTTATTGGATCTAATATTCTTCATCTACCACTTCTTGTATTTGACTTAGAGACGAGTTGTGAGGATTCAGTGGTGTTTATATTTTGGTGACTTTGGGTGCCGTGCTCGTGGGAGCCGGTCTTGTTGTAAAGTTTTACTTCTTTATGCAGTTTTCTTTTATATTTCTTCGCTTCGGCATCGTATATATGCTTGTGGTGGTTGTCTCCACCGTTGGGCGCGATTTGCTCCCGTTTGGGATGCTTTATATATATCTATGTTGTACCCATTCTCGGGGCTAGTTTTTTCAAAGGAGGTGCTGCCGAAATTTTCAAGAAAGAAAACTAAAGTTAAAGATTTTACTTAAGATTTTCCAAATGTTTCACACTATGTTTTTCTCCATTTATCCTTTTTGGGGTGGTTTAGATTTCTGGGTTTCGGATTACTTAAATTATGTACGCCTATAGACGTTACGTTGTTTAAGGGCCAGTCATGTGCCTAATTTTGTGTCGTGACACTATATATCTATGTCCCAGGCCACATCCATAACAATCTCGTATCAGGGGACCGGCAAGGTATCAAACATCTCAATCGACTCTCATCCGTATACCAACATATCACCAAGTCATCATATCGCATCGTACATTCTTTTCATCACATTTAACTCTCACATCGAATTAATTCTACATAAACATTCTTTCTTACAATAAGCATACAAATCTAACAAAAACACCCGAACCATACAATCAGTTTTTAAAAGATGCGAATCGTAGTTTGAAAGTAAGGGTTACGGTGTTTTTAAGGAAAATTTATCATTTGAAAATCCTTAACATCCCTCATGGTATCTGTTTAAAAGATGCATACGATTCTTCAGTTTGGAAATAGGTATGGTCCGGATGACACGTTTACGTCGGCTATCTAGTCCTATAGTACCCTAAATGGCAATTTCGTCAAATATCATCCTCAAATTCCGTCATCACATATTAGCCGTATCATAACACTTCTAACTATCATTTAGTTTCTAATATAGTTTCTCTAACTATCATTTAAGTCTATTGATAGTTTTCTATTAAAGGTTTCCTTAACCGTTTACTACGAATCGGTTTCCATCAAAAACTAGGGGGGTGCTATATGCCATCAACCCGACTTTCCCCGTAGATATAAGTCTACGCACATTGGTCTCCGCTTGCCGAAGTCGATGACGCCACGCTCCGTCGCCTCGGAATCCACGCGAAGGTACCTACAATAAAAACACATATCGCAACGCTATTAAAATCAAGTTCTGAAATCCAAAACGGCACGCGCATTGCTCATAGGTTAGAACTTATAGCTTACGCATACAAAATCAACCAAACAACCCTTGTTGTTGATGTACGAACATCCAACAACCAAATACAAATCCAAATATCAAGAATTAGCATTACAACATACGGAAACCATAGCCAAAATCAAACTAAAATGCTCTCAGATTTTGACTCAGGTCAAATAAAGCTAAGGAAACAAGTCTAGGGTGATGTACATAGTGTATATGACCTACTGGATCAATCCCGACACCCAAGCCAACCAAGTGGCCGGTCATATAGGCCAAAATTCCGGCCTCCTCGGCCCCTCATGCTCTGAATGGGTTAGTTTTCTCATGGTAGTCTCCTGGTGGTGTATCTAGGTCCCTGCTATTGTTAGCTGCTCTCAACCCCCCCCCGGTTGCTCTAGATTTCCCTGCACACCCTATATTCTCGCAAATCCGACATGGAAAAAATTCTAAATCCGCATTATGATTTCTACACTAAACCCCAGCCCCTGAATTCAATCCCTATGGTCTTGGACAGCCACTACACATCACCAATTCCACTCAATCACTCCAAACCCTTCTCTAGAAATTCTCAAGTTCACAACCCATCATCAAACCAAATTCTAAACTATACAAGAAGCTAGAAAAACTTGAAACTAAACTAAGGGAAGAAATTATACCTCATGGATGTCACATAAGCAAACTCTAGAAGTCCCAAAGTTGTCAAAATCCCACTTTGCTTGGTCCAAAGTATAGAGGAAGAGATGGGGATTAATATTTGTGAAGGGAGTATAAAGTTTTGGCGAATATTTGGAGATGGATCTAGGGTTAGAAGTGGAGGGAAATGTGGGTGAGAAAGATGAAGAAGGAGAAGAAAAAAGATGGGCAGCAGGAGCCCCTCTCTATCACTTATTCTCACTCTCTCTCTCTCCAATCATTCACCTTTTTAACCCTTTTTCATTTCTTTTTCTTTCTCTTTCAAATTTCAAAACCAACTCACATAATACCCATAAATCAACATAAATGCAACAACATGTAACCAAATTTAACATGACATGGTGCACTATCCATGGAAAACCGTAGAAACACGGATTTGGCTTAATTGCAATTAACAGTGCACCAATCGGGTTTTTATCCAAACTGCATATAATAAATTTTAAAAATGCCAAATCCCTTAAATATATTATTAAATGAATAAATCATTTTAATTTCCATTTATTTCATAATTATCGTTATATATTTATACCCTTTTTCGAAAACCCCAATTTCGCAAATCGGGCAGTTTTCGGGAAATATACTATTTTAATATTAAATTCCAAAAATAATATTTTATATTTTCTGAAATGTTACATAACCCTAGTTGGATTTTTAACCTAGCTTGATAAATTTAACATATATCACATATACATTAATGTATCCAAAGTGAGAAAAGAAATCATAGGTGAGCTAATACTAGTTAATGTAATGTAATATATCAAATATATAATTATACATTGGATTATCAAATCAACTCTTGATTTAATAATCCGTCTATACTATCTATAACCGACTAATATCATATGAATCAACTTATCGAATCAACACTTGATCCGATAACCCGACTATATCATATATAACCGACCGATATCTCATATCGCGAGAATAGAATACGGTATCTCATATCGTATTAATTTCGGTCCCGCACATATCATATATGTGCTCCTACTCCGTTTCGCTTGATCCAGGAAACCCCTGTGTAGGACTCTAAAGACTCGTCAATACGCCGGCATTAGGTGATGATCATATCAAACACCCACAAGCTGCAAGCGGTCCGCTAAACGTAACGGCCACCCGGGTATTGAGCGATCAGAAGATCAACAAGCAAGCCTTCTCACACTCCTGCGAATCCAATCAGTAACACTACCGTACAGTCCGGTCTCTTCGTCTGATATGTCGTATATTTCGTCTAGGGGTGGTAAACGTCAGACCCCAGCAACTCGATAAGTCATGTCGATATGAGGCTCATAACGGGTCGAGAAACTACTGATAACACTTACCAGTATATCTCTGAAGTTGCCTTAGCCAAAGACGTCCTGTTATAGCCAATCGAGCACAGCGCAACATCAACTCCCTATACCGGGAGAGACGAAACCCCTCCTATCGCTCATTGGCTCCATGTGACTCGGGACTGTACCGAAAAGCCACCGTTTTGCACGTTCTCTTGATCGTGGTAAGGTGTAAATCAAAGCACAGTGGGAATCACACAAGACTCTATGACGATCTCGGGTTTACAGACTAACCTGTACCAGTGTCACCAGAGAACTGCCATCTGACGTTAGGTATAATACAATCTGGGAGTTCTCGGCAAGTCCGTTCAGTGTACCCAGTCTCCACTGAGCACTCGTATACTTTCTCTGATGTCAAACACCAATGGATATAGGATCATCCATCGCCCATCTACATGGGTCGAGAAGCTATACGCTAGTCTACTCTGGTATATTGATGCCCTGTCTCGAAACACCCACGACTAGGAACATTTGAAGGATGTACTTTGTTAGTGTATATGCCCTAGAGGCCATTACTGTATCATACTAGTATGTATATTACTTGATGGAATCTTGGGATATTCATATTTGTATAGAACATCTTGCTCGAAATAGTAGTATGCTACTTGGTTTGTCTCTGCTTTAATGTGTACATGTGTTTCTTTTATTATATCACATATACGCATTAGTGGAGCCCTTAGGATCTTTGCTTGATTACCGGCGTTGTGATGGCGATCACACTCGTGGGGGCTGGGTAATCTACAAGCACATCCTTATACACGTCCCTAGTCGTGGGATTATCGAGACAGGGCATCGATACTCCGGAGTAGACTAGCGTATGCGCTTCTCATCCCAGCACGGGAGACGGTCTGTCCCACAGCCGTCAGTACGTCGTACTTGAGATAGTATGCGAGTGCTCGTTAGGTTACGAGTACACCGGACAAGACTCGTCGGGAACTGATGGTTGGTATTATACCTATCGTCAGTTATCAGTTCCCAGGTGACATGAGTACAGCTTAGTCCGCTGACTTGACACTGTCACTTCGCCTCGAGTGTATTCCCACTGTTCTTTGATTACTACCCTACCACGGCTCTACTGAGTCATGCAAACAGGTAGTAGTTGGGTGCAGTCCCAAAGCACTTGGAGGCAGTGACGGTTAGACAGGATTCGTCTCTCCCGGTATTAGGGGTTGACATCGCGCTTTGTCTAGGAGAGACATTACACATGTAGTCCCTGGCCAGGGCAAGCGAGATATACTGGTAGGTTTCCAGTGATATCTCAGGGTGTTCTGGGCTACACTCCGACACGACTTGTACCGCTATTAGGGGACTGACGTTCGCCACCCCCGTAGGCCCTCCATGCGATGTATAAGACGAACAGACCGGACTGTACGGTGATTGTCACATACAGGCTCAGTAGGAGTTCGGATGGGTTTACCTCATCGGCCTTCTTATCGACATCTACCTGGGGACCGTTACGTACAGCTAGTGCCGCTTGCGGTCTGTGGTTAAACCCACTGCCAGCGTAGTGTCGAGTCTTTAGAGTCCCACACAGAGAGTTTCCCTGCACTGAGCGAAACGTGTAGAGGTCGTATGGTTTTACGGCAGGGCTGCGATCACTTACGTACACTTGTGTGCGTGTGGTGTTCGGGCAGGCAATACTAGTGGGCTTTGGTTTAAGCTGGATCCTAGTATTGCACGGATGGATTTGTTTTGTCTTCTACGCATCCGCATTCTACGGAATGTGGATGCAGGTGTGTATGCACAGTTTTCCGGAGCGATGAAGGAGGAGGTGACTCATTAGGGTTTTGGCAGTTGGTTCGGCCAAAACCGTTATGTGGCAGGCTCATTAGGGTTTTGACAGTTGATTCGGTAAAAACATTTTGAGGCGG
The DNA here is from genome assembly GCA_030015575.1 of Agapanthus africanus. Classification (NCBI taxonomy): domain Eukaryota; kingdom Viridiplantae; phylum Streptophyta; class Magnoliopsida; order Asparagales; family Amaryllidaceae; genus Agapanthus; species Agapanthus africanus. The sequence continues at coordinate 464,914,015 of JASDDO010000014.1, read as the reverse complement.
ACTCATTAGGGTTTTGGCAATTCGTTTGGTCGAAACCATTATATGCCGCGGACATCATTTACTAATCCTTTTAGTGATAATTTTATGATGGCTAATTGCATTGACCAATTGACCACCATGACCTCTCTTGACTTTGTTGACCGGTTGACCGTGTTGACCATTGACCTTCAAGAGAGGTCTACACTCTTATTTTCATTTTCTTTTTCTTTTTGATTATGATAATGGTCATTTCAATGTAGCCATCAACTTTATCTTGATAGGATTGGTAATGATGGTTTAGTGCATTATTGAACCATGGTTCATTTTCTTGAGCTCATAATTCTTTTCTCATTCTCTCTCTTGCTCTTTCTCATGAGAAGAAAAGAAAGGCACCATGGTTGCTAGCTCCTCCTTCTTCCTCCTCTTGATTCATCTTTTGATCTCATGTGTTGAGAGATAAAGATCCCACAAAGACAAACACCTCCATCTTTCTCTTCTACACAACCTACGGAACCAAGACTAGTAATCTTGTTGCCCTAGTTACCTCGGCTCGAGGTGGAGCTCGGTGTACATCTCTCGGGTGGATCGTCTTCGACTCAAGAAGGCCGTGGAGGTGACCAAAGTCCGAATCAACCCTCGGAGCAAGCAAGGAGAAGAACAACAAGAAGAGAAGGAGTTCAAGTCGAGGTATAACCCCTAACCGAGTAGATAAATCTCAAGTTAGGATGTTAGTGTGTTGTTTAGCAAAGATCCGGTTTTTACGGTCCATGTTACCAAGTCTAGAAAAAAATTTTTTTACCGTTTCCGCAACCCCGAAAGTACCGGGAGAAGTAACGTGGACCTAACAGTGGTATCAGAGCCTAACTAAATACACCCTAGCATGTTAGCAAAGTATTTAGAATATCGACCGGACGAAAAATCGCAAAACACCCCGAAAAAATTCAAGTTTCTGCCGATTTTTAGTTCTGTTCCAAAATTAATAAATCATGCACTAAAATTCGGCTTAGGCTTTTGTTAGAACACTGGAGAAACCCGATCCCCTAACTCGGCTAAAGCGCCGCGGAACCGCAGTATAAGCTTGCTTATGCCGTGGAACCGCGGCCGAGTTAACTCGGTTGGGGTTCTGGTTTCCTGCAGGGTTCTTATTTGGGTATTTTGGGAATATGATTTTTCTACCCAGATTTTCCAGAAAGCAAAATTTGTTTTTGGGGCTTAAAATCCGTATTTTTTTTTCGATGTTCTGTAGACTTTGGCTAATGGTTATATCTGTAATGTTATATGTGTATTGAACGTCTACTAATCGCTATATGTCGATTAGTGGGGGTTATACATATCTATGATCTGTGTTGTTGATGGTTTGTGTATATGAACTCGTTGGATTGTTGCGGATGAATAGCCGGGGTGGATGTGAGATGAGAGTTTCTTTTTCTTTCATTCATTGTAAAATTTGTAAATTGATGTAATATTATTTGTATGGCCTCACAACCGGGTCGGGGTTGTAGCCGTCATTGTATAATTCTTTTTACTGTTTTTGCTCCTAGGATAGACCCATGGAGGGGTGCACAAACTACCGGGTATCTCAAAGTGCCGAGTAGCCTACTCAAGGTGTTGAGGGAGGTTGCTTCGTTTCGGGTACTTGGCGGGTAGTTTGCCGCACCCGTAGGGGTCTAGGGTGGGGTATTGGCTATTCATCGCGACCGTGTAATCCGCTTTTCGTTGCAGGCTCGAACGAATCGCGGGTTCCTAGTATATCCAAAGTGTTCATCTGTGATCTGGATTGGCTATCATTGCTATATATCTATATATGATAACTATTTAGGCGTTGCTTATGTTTTTCAGCCGCGCTAGCCCAGCCCCCGCTCTGTCCTTAGTTAAGTAACCCAACGGGTGATGACGGGGCCCCGTGGCGAATGCGAATGGCATAAGCGTACGTCATATTTTGGTTGTTTTCTGCAATGGTAAGATTAAATGATGGGACGCATTAAAATAACTAATGCAAGAAAATAAACCTAAAAGACGTTGTTGGAACAATTTTTCAAAAAGCTGTTATTGCAAGGACGTTCACTATTGTTTTGCATCGAGGTATTCGGTTATGAATGCCCAGCACCTCATTCGACGAGGCAAGGGCCGAGATCCCCTCATCGGGAGTGACCCCTTGGACAGAAGTTTGCGTCAGGGTGATAACTTCACTATAGTCGATTATTCTTGCTTTGCATAGAGGTATTCATCTTATGAATGCCCAGCACCTCACTCGATGAGGAAAGAGCCGAGATCCCTTCACAGGGAGTGACATCTTTAGCAAAAGTTTTCGTCACTATATTTTCAAAAAGTGTATCACGTTCTTTCAACGATATCAAGTTCATTACGTTAACGGGTTTTCGCCAAAACCCAGTCGTAGCCCTCCGTCGTTTCGGATTGATATTGCTTAGTATTCGTGCTACGTATTTCGTGCTTAGCTGAGGCGTAGTGTAAGGTAGCTATGTAATATTTTTCCGTAGGATACAAGTGATTGGTTAGGACAGTCGTGCGGTCATTTTGGCTCAGTCAAGGACTCGTACGGGTGGGTCTAATGCAGTCAAGATAATGACGGGTTGAACTTGACTAGGATCCTTTTGATATGTTGGCTCAGTCAAGGTCACTTGGGTCCTAGGGGCAAAAACCACATCGGGAGTTTCAAAAGTACTGAAACTTGCTAGTGTTGCATACCATTTGGAGTGTGATGATTCTGGTAGGATTCCTTCAATTTTGTCACGCGATGATATTTGGATCCCGATCCTACTGTGAGTATATGCTACTCCTCAGGAACTTTCTCGCTTAACGATCAATGCTATAAACCAAGTAGGTGTCTAGAAAGTTGTTTACGGGGCCACGCACATAGGGAAAAGAGGTTACTTAATTAAGGAACTTCGCGAAAGCGTTGGAAAACCTCCCTCGAAGTACCGACACTGGCCTGGCTGAACGGTTAAGCAAGTATTGTACGGTGAGATTGATCCTGACTAATTCTTCCTTTATGGTTTGAGGAGGGATTTGAGAGACAGTGGGAGCCATCCTGTTTAGATAAATTAAAAATCAATCTAAACTTGCAAGAGCACACGTTGAGTGTTTCTTTTCTCTCTCTCTAGGTAGCAACCATTTCACGCCCTAATCAAGATAATAAAATTTATCGCTTGACCGATCCGAATTCTTATTCTGGGCTGGGGAACATTGGTTCGGCTCTAACTTGTGACAACAGTCATAAGTATGAGCAGGGAAAGGGGATTGTATGGATTCCCTGGATACCCAGTTGAAGAAGAAGCATGGTTTTGCATCTACTTCAGGTGTTCTTGTAATTGAGAACTGTTTTACGGTCAGCCCTACCTCCTGGGTACTTGATACCGGATCAGGATCTCATATCTGTAATTTATTGCAGGGACTGAGAAAAAGTAGGAAAGTTGCACCGGGTGATATGTCGCTCAGAGTAGCGAACGGAGCACAAGTTAATGCGGCAGCCGTCGGTGAATATCACCTAGTATTGCCAAATGGCAAGACTATGATTTTGAACGATTGCTACTATGTACCTTCCATGGTTTGCAACATCATATCAGTTTCTTTACTCGATAAAGATGGATATAACTTTGTTCTTGATAGAAATATCATGAACATTTACCTTCATAAGGTACTGGTTGCAGAAGGTACACTGTGTACTGGTATCTACGTTCTAAATCAGAATACAGTTCTAAATATGAAAAACACACGCAAGAGGTAGAATTCAGATACGAATGAATCCTACTTGTGGCATTGTAGACTTGGTCATATCGGAGAGAAAAGACTGAGTAAGTTGCATAAAGATGGACTCTTCGATGCGTTCGAGTTTTCATCTTATGAAACTTGTCAGTCTTGTCTCAAAGGGAAGATGACCAAATCTCCGTTCACCGGATATGGAGAAAGAGCAACAGAGCTCTTCGGAATCGTACATAGTGATGTATGTGGTCTGATGTCTATACATGCAAGGGGTTGGTTCTCGTACTTCAACACATTCACTGACGATCTCTCTAGGTTCGGATATGTGTATCTGATGAAACACAAATCTAAAGCTTTTGAGAAATTCAAGGAATTCAGAAACGAAGTAGTGAACCAGACAGGCAAAAGTATCAAGATCCTCCGGTCTGATAGAGGAGGGGAGTACTTATGCATGGAATTCCTAGATTACTTAAAAGAGAATGGTATTCTCTCTCAGCTTACTCCTCCTTATACACCACAGCACAACGGTGTATCGGAGCGGAGGAATCGTACCCTACTGGATATGGTTCGCTCTATGATGAGTAATACCGAGTTACCTCTTTCATTTTGGGGAAATGCGCTGTTGACAGCAGCATATCTATTGAATGATGTTCCGTCTAAATCTGTGCCTAAGACACCGCTCGACATATGGAATGGTAAAAAGCCGTATCTTAAACGTATTAAGATATGGGGTTGTCCGGTCTATGTAAAAGTACAAAATCCGGACAAACTTCAGGCACGTTAAGTTCTATGTAAATTTGTGGGATATCCTAAGAACTCTACAGGATATATGTTCTACCACACCGAGAAACAGAAGGTGTTTGTAGCCACGCCACCTTTTTAGAGTGGCAATTTCTTGCAAAAGAAACAAGTGGGAGTTCGGTAGAACTGGAAGAAATTCAGCGACCACAAAATGAAACTGAAGATTTGACAGAACCTCAGAATCCAATAACCCCAGACGAACCTCAGCCACTCCGCAGATCTGGTAGGATTTCTCATCCGCCCGAGGGATACTACGGTTTTCTCATAGACGGTGATCGAGAGGATTGCATCTTGGAAGAAGATGACCCTACCAGTTTCAGGCAGGCCATTATCAGTAGGGACTCTGATAAGTGGCAGGAAGCAATGCAATCCTGTCACATCCCGAAAGTACGGAATATGACCGGCACTTAAACTACGAAACGCCTCGAGGCGTACGTAATCTAAGTAAGCCGAAAACCCAGAAATCCAAACCAAGAAAAGTAGTAGAGTGAAGGAAAACCAATTCAAATCAAGTAGTTTTAATAGCATAAGCCGAATTATGCGTTTTTAAAAAAAAACATCAAATATTTACTGAAAATTTCGGCAGAGTCTCCTTTGTAAATACTGGCCCCCAAACGGGATACAACATGAATAGTATACGAAATCAATAAAAGGCATCCCGAAGCGGGAGCTAGCTCTTCGTCAATCGACGGTCACAACCACATGAGCAATATAATATACAACGCCAAGGGCGAGAATCAAAAACTCAAAAGGAAACTCAAAACCATAAGAAATATAACGCGCGACTCTAAGGTCGAAAGAATAAACAACACCGGTCTCTATCTAAAAATAAATACATGTTTGGTTGATGGAACTTCTAGATACAACCGAATAATAATATACAATGTATAATGATGGGTACGATACAAATAAACCCACCTACTATCAAGTCATCCGAAAGAAGCAGTGCCAGCAAAGCCGTAATGGAACCTGTACGGCAAAACCTGCAAGAACTGTGGCACAACGGGGGTGAGTTGCCAACTCGTGAATAGAATACATCTACAAACAGGAATCGCATGTATGACGCAATCTTAGGTCATACGATCATAATATGTCATCAAAATATAACCAGCAGCCTATAACCATGTCTAGGGTATATCACTAAACAACTGTAATACCAAGTGCTCGTGTCAGTGCCTCAGATAGCAATATAACATATGGATGATGTATGAATGCATGAAAACAGAGTACATGTACTAAAGAAACTGCTTTCATGACTCAGTGAGATTTCTGTATTTTTAAAAAATGAGGTATCATAAGGAAATCAGTATAAACCGTGTCTACCATCAACACAAAAACATAAATCCACCAATCTCAATATCTCAGGCTCCGGCTACCCGGACTGACCTGGATCATCAAATCTCAGTACCTCAATATCTCGAAATCTCAATGTATCAAATCTCAATATCTAGGGCGCCGTCAGTCCAGACCGGCCCCTACCATCCCTCTCAAGACTACGAAGGTATCCTCTGGATATCCGACGCGTCGGGTAAAATCACCGGTCGGTAGTGCTCCCCTGCCAGGCTCAACGTCAACAACACGACCTTCTCGCCCCGGGGTACTGCACCGGGCCCACCATGTACCCGAAACGGTTCATCCAACTCCTCGAATCGGGTCTCGAAATCCATCAGCAAACTCATGGTGGACGACTCATACATCATAGGAAAACCGCACTTTTCATTTAAAAGAGAGAGAAAAGAAGTTTATAAATGTTTTTTTTTTGCGGTTTCCCCCCCCCCCAAATCCAGGAAATCTCATGAAAATCCGAATCCAAATCCTTAATAGCATGTAAACAGTGAATATAGGCATGATAATCCATGAATGCGGCATAACAGTGAATAATAACATGCATGAAGTGACAAGTAATAACTACAATATCTAAACTGGCATACAAGGCAAGTACACTAATATCATGTCAAACTACTAGCTAACAAGCTAAATCAAGCAATAATATTCTCTAAGTGTACGTGATATGGTAATTACCGATGAAGATGTTTGTGAGCCGGCAAATAAGTGTACGTGGTACATACGCATCATCGGTAATGGTGCTGGTGTCCTAACAGCAGGATATCAACAATAAAATATGAATCATAATATAAGCATGCGATGCAGAGCGAAAAACAATAATGAGCGGGAGCTAAATACTAAACAATGGTGCCCTTTGAAATAACACGAATCGTGGGGTTTTGAAAATAAGGGCTACGGTGGTTTTAAGAAAGGGTACGTCTTTTGAAATATCCGTAGATCCCTTCCTGTCTTTTAAAATACCCACGATCCGTTAGTTTTGAAATAGGTAGAAATCTAATCTAGTCTGACAACTACACTAAACTATACGGCTGAACTAAAGGTAAGGAAACCGCCTAGCATCTGAGTCGATACATATATGAATATATATTAGTCAGTGATCCCGCCTCGATACTGTCAATCCGATACCATATCTATAATCAGATATTCCCAAGTCAAAAGTTCGAATAAATCATCAATATATAGCTCGTACGTAAATCCGTCGTACGGCATCCCAAATCTGGGTATGGGTCAATATCACATTCATCACATTGTTCATCTGGTATCCTCTTTATCAAAGAACATAATCCGAGGTACTGATCTACGTCTAGTACAATACTGATACAATCAATGTAATGCATGCGTGTGTATGAAAACACCACGCCTAAACAACCCGCTAAGATATCATATCGTATCTCAATTACGGACCATATCACCTCACCGATCTTACGGCCTCAAGCCCAATCTCATCGACTCATCTCCAATCCCAAGTACTATCCTCATAATCCGTGTATATGTATACGTATATATATATATATATATACATAGTCCCATACCCATGTGTGTATATATATATACATATCCCCATATACGCACAGGTAAAACAATGAATGTATCCGTGTATAGGTGCAACAACTACTCTAGGGTTTCGCAAGTAACAATTCTAATCCATGAACATGTAACCCTATCATTAACATCCATGTCACACAAGATAGATATCATAAATATATAGTATATATACATACTATACATCGAACTGCGGGGGTGCTATACGACATCCGCCCGACTTCTCCCCGTAGATATAAATCTACTCACCTGGTCCTCGTTCGCTAGTGCCGACGTCACCACGCGCTTGCTTGTCATCTCGAAGTCTACATGGGGGTACCTACATGTCATAACGTATTGTGTCGCATAAAAACCAAATTCGAAATCGAAACGGCATACGAAACCAAATCGGCACGCGTATCACGTATAGGTCAAAACCTATCGCCTACGCATGCAAGAATTGTCAAACCAACCCTCGATGTCGATGTACCAACATCAACACATCGAGAAAAACCCAAAGACACCAATGATGATTTCAAAACTCACTAATTATAATATTAAGTAGAATGCAACTCATCAAAACCCCAAAATAAATCAAATCGATTTATTTCCGAAAACTTAGAAAGCACTAAATTTTCGTTTTAATTTGAAACTTGATGTTTTAACAAAACTAAAGGCCATAATATCCACCAAATATCATAATTATGTCATATAAACCATTTCCACAATTTAATCTCATCAATTTTTATAAAACTAAAAATTCTAGTTTTGCAATTTTATCAAATTTTAACAATTTCAAGTAAAAATGCACAAAACAACAACTAAGCTTGGTTTTGCATGATCCAAAGGTATTAAACCACTCATGGAAACCTTAATGATGTGCAAAAAATCCTAACTAGATTTTAATCTCACTTAATTAGATTAATCCTAAAATCTAGTTTGCAACATAATACAATTTGGACAATTTCTTTTTAAAGTGAATTTGCAACTAACAACTAGCTTGTGTTTTGAAATTCTCAAGATTATAAATTACACAACACAATCATAACCTAATAATCCAAACCCTAACTCCCAATTCAACTCTTCTCTTTAAATTTCAACATTCAATTAAACCCTCAATTTAAACACCTAATTAGCTTAGATTACAATAAAAACTAACATGGTACAATTAGTGTAAGATTATACCTCACAAATTTGAAGATCTAACATGAGAATCTTGGCCTCCAAAATAGCTTCTTGATCCATGATCCACACTAGAATAGGTTAAGAAGAAATGGGTAGAGATTGGATTTTGATTTTGTGGGATTTTTGTGTTGATTTTTGGGCATTTTGTTGAATTTTTTTGATGCAAAATGAGAGAGGAAGAAAGAGGGGCTGTTGTGGTGCAGGAAAAAGTGGGCTCGGCCAATGTTGTGAGGGGGAGAGAGAGAGTGGTGTGGGTTTTAAAGTCAACACAAGATCATGCTTCATTTTCTTTATTTCCTTTTCTTTTCTTTTCTTTTTTATTCTCTATTCTTTGTGTGAGGAATGAGGTGGGGACTTAGGTGATTGGGGCAGCCTAGGCTCAGCCATGGGAGGAAAATGGGGTGTGTGTGGGGGGGGGGGGTAAGGGAAAAAGATAAATACAATACCCCAATTCCCATTAACACTAATTTCACCGAAAAAAGCCTTTTTCTTCGATATTTTCTAAACCGTTTTGGCAAACCATTTCATTTCAAAAACCACATGATAAAATTTTGTTTAATGTGTTATGATGCACAAAATTTGTTCCAACTCATTCCAATTTGTAATTTTCCTTACTTAAATGTATTAGTGACGACTTAAAATAATATTAAAATAATTAATTTCGGAAAAAAAATTCAGAAAATTTGAAATTTCACAAGTGGCTCAATAAACACCAAATACTAGCAATTACACAGCTAGAATATGTATATTTAATTTTATAATAAAGATATTTGTATTTTGACTTTTTACAGAAAACTCCCTTATTTTACCGATTTTCCGAAATTTCACCGAAACGATTTTCAAAACGTTACAACCTTCCCCCCTTAAAGAAATTCGGTCCCCGAATTTAAATTAAAACTCCCCCCAAATACTAAAACATCTAAGCCAAAACCATCAAGTCGTCGGGGCTCCGAAATCGTAAATAAATAAAACAAATCGTAGCGCAGCGCATGCGCATGAAAAATGAGCATATAACTCAAAATCAAAACTCCGTCAAGCATCCCGCAATCATCGGAGTCATGGTAAAGACACAAATGTCAAATCCAATATAAAACTAATATGATATAACTCGAAACTATACACGTAAATATCAAATCTATATATGCAAATATCTGAAGGAAATGTATGCCAAATCTCTTAAAGTCGCTGTACAATGCGCATAACACTGCACAGTGGCGGACGTCTATCATAAGAAAATTGTTAGTTATATGTATGCCCTAGAGGCCATTACTGTACATATTATGTATATTGTAATGGATGCTTGAAGATATATACGGAGGACTTTCTTGCTCGACATGATAGCATGCTATCTGGTTGTACTTTATCTTAACATGTACTCTGATTGTCTCTATATTACATGTAGATAAAGCCCTTAGGATATTTACTCAACTACTGGGACTATGATGAGATCATACTAGTGGGGCCATGGTAGTCTACGAGTACATCCTATAACTGTTCCTAGTCGAGGGTGTATCGAGACAGGGCATTGATACACCAGAGTAGACTAGCGTATACGCATCTTGACCCATATGATGGGAGATGGATGATCCCATATCCATCGGTGTTTGACATCAAGGATGGTGTACGGGTGCTCAGTGGAGACTGGGTACACTGGACGGACTCGCCGAGAACTCCTAGATGGTATTATACCTCACGTCAGATGGCAGTTCTCCGGTGACACTGGTACAGAGTAGTCTGTTGACCCGAGATCGTCATAGAGTCTTGTGTGATTCCCACTGTGCTTTGATTTCCATCATACCACGTCCAAGAGGGCATGCAAAAAGGTGGCTTTTGGGTACAGTCCCGAATCATATGGAGGCAATGAGCGATAGGAGGGGATTCGTCTCTCCCGGTATTGGGAGTTGATGTTGTGCTGTGTTCGATTGGCTATAACCGGAAATCCCTGGCCAGGGTTGCTGAGATTTACTGGTAAGTGTTATCAGTAGTTTCTCGAACTGTTATAGACCTCATATCGACACGACTTATCGAGCTTCTGGGGTCTGACGTTTACCACCCCTAGGCGAGATATGCAACATATCAGACGACGAGACCGGACTGTACAGGAGTGTTACTGTTTGGATTCACTGGAGAATGTACAGGCTTGCTTGTTGTTCTTCTGAGCGCTCAATACTTGGGTGGCTGTTACGTTAAGCTTACCGCTTGCAGCTTGTGGGTGTTTGATATGATCATTACCTACTGCCGGCGTATTGACGATTCTTTAGAGTCCTACACAGAGGTTTCTTGGCTCAGGCAAAACGGAGTAGGGGCACATATGTGATATGTGCGGGACCGAGGATAATGCGATATGAGATACCGTATTCTATTCTCGCGATATTTGATATCAGCCGGGTCATCGGATCAAGTGTTGATTCGATGAATCGGTACGGATAAATATTAGTCGGTTATATGCGATATAGCCGGATTGTCGGATCAAGTGTTGATTCGATAATTTAATGTATAATAATATATAAGATATATTAAATTACATTATCTAATATTAGCTCACTAAAAGATTCTTTTTCTCACTCGGGTAATACATTGATATATATGCGATATATGTTAATTGTATTATTTTATTTTATTACGATAAATATTATATATGTGATATATAATATTGTAACATGATATGATAACTAATGCAACATATTTTGTGGAGTTTAAACATGATTAGGGTTTGGATTAGGGTTAAGTCTTCTAGTAGATTCTAGAAGGTTTTCTTTTTTGTTTTGGAAAATATATTTTTAAGTGACTCATTCTTAACCTAACCCAAACCCTAGCCCTTGGTTAATTCTCTAAAATGGTTAAGTCAACCATGGTTGCATTATTCATCATATTAATCCTTTCATTATTCATCACAAAAGGTTTCATGATATTGTTCATCTTCTTCCTTCATTCTTTTCATGAAAAAGCTTTCTAGCTTTTACTAAGTGATGAAAAATATGTGAGAAATAGAAAATAAAAGAGAGCAAAAATCCTACTTCATCATTCTCATCTTTCCTTGCCCTTTAGATGAGAGTGTTCACTTCATATTATGAGTGTTAGCTTGTGTTAACGAAACTTCAAGGTAGTCATCTTTGTATCGAAGATCGGAAGTAAGACTGCACCTTTCTCTTCGTGGAGCCTCTCGAGAGTCCGGAGCATGATGATCACAGTGAAGGGACTTAAACACGGAGCTTATGAAATGAAGGACCGGATCTACAAAGGTTGTAATCCCTCTCACTTAGTGTTAAAGTGTTTAACATGTTAGTTTTCGCCTAATCTCTAGTTTAAAGATCCGTATTCGGGTTGTTCGGCATGGCTAAAATTTTAATTGGACATGGTTGATGCCTCATGGACCCTTATGCGCGTGCATAGCAACCCTACAGTGGTATCAGAGCGAAGCTAGAGCTTTAGGCGAAGTCTAGACGAAGTTTAAAGTCCGATCGAACCCGGAAAACCCGATATAACCCCTTCTCTGGAAATTTTTCTAAAATGTGATTTTTTGTGAATTAAAAATACTCAAAAAAATCAGCAGGGAATTATAGGAATTACTGTGAAACCCGACCCCCTAAATCCCCCAAAGCACCGCAGAACCGCGGCCAAACCTGGGTATTGGCGGCGGTTCCGCAGCACGATGGAAGGATTGAGGGATAGGGTTTGCACAGTAACCTCCGTAGCTAATTCCTGATTCTTCTGGGAATTTTTTATTTTCACTCCAGTGTTGTGTTTTCTGGGTTGTATTGGGGACTTAAAGATTCAATCGGATATTTTAACTTTGTTTAGTTTTGTCCGGATAATTTTTAGAAACTGTTAAAAAGTTCGAACGGATATCAATAACTCACTTTTTCCCCTGTCGGAAAATTTTTCAAAAGTTGGATTTTTTCTCATGTTTAAGAACGTTCTAAGTCATGCAAGTAACGCGGTGGACCCTCTAGAAGACAACAAACCTTAACTCGATTATATGACCGTCTTGAACTGCCTTTTGAACCTTAGGGTTTGGGGCAGTACGGCGTGCCACATGTGAGGCGTTGGCTTGACCCTTCTACGGCTGGACCATTGGTACTGTGGCATGTGATGGATGTTTTAAAACTGATTTCAAGTGTTGAGATATATTGGGGAAATCTTGGGTGTTTGATTATTCGATCGGAAAGTTTAACATTTTCTATTTATCTCGAATGTGATACAATATTTGGAATCCACAAGTAGTTATGAGATAACTAATTTGAATGTTATAAATCTAGCACTTCAGTCTCAAATTGATCGGTTTCCACGGAATTTTGATGTGATCAAAAGTCCGTCGCAATCACGTAGCGTACGCGGATACTCGCCGGGTAAACTTAACAGACAGCCATGCCCCATAGCCCCGACCAAGTGACTGTAGGAGAACCCCGTCGCCAAAAGCATCCGTTCGGGTGCTCGCGGCAGCGATGTTCCGCCTTAGTGCACTTCGTCGACGGCATCGGGGGTGCGGCCGTCTACTAAAGTTTGCGACGAGCATTCGATCTGGATGTCGGGAATCTTATTGAATTGCCCGACTTGTTATTGAAAAGAGTTTTCGATAATGAGACTAAAATGCGGGGTTTATAATTGTTAGGCATGCGATGTCTAAGGAATTCATTTGGTTAGGCATGCGATGTCTAACGAGGTTGCGGATTCCAATTGTTGTAGTTTTACACTTTTTTTCTGTGACCGTAAGCGTAGTATGTGGTGTATCGCCGGCTTCATTGCTATACATCAACGACAATCGGGATACGCATACTTGCTTACGTTGATGATATGAGATATTATGTGTTGCTGTTATATGTTGTATTGTTTCGTCGCTTTTGAATAGCCGGGGGTTTTATGTGAGATGAGAGTTTTTCTTTTTTATTCATGTAAAATTCATTTGTATGTAATATTCTTTTATTGGGGCACTTCCAGGTTGCGGAAGATGTCACCGTTGTATATTATTTACTTTTCCGCATTAGGTAGACCCAAGGAGGGGAGCACAAGTAACCGGGTTCTAGGGTCCAGTGAGAGACCATCTCGAGGAGTCGGGACCGGGTCTCCTAACCCTAGAATTGGCTGAGTTGCTTGCCGCTCTCGTAGGGGTCTAGGGATATGGGTTTGGCTATTCATCGCGACCGTGGAATCCGTGTTTTATACAGGCTCGTATTGAAAACACGGACGTCCTAGTATATCCAATATTTCATATATGTTCTTCTGCTGCAATGTTCTGTGATGAGATCATATTACTGCCCGAGACGAATGTTTATATTATATATATAACATATATGTTATATTGCAGATTTCGTTTCAAATGAGATGCTTGTGAAGCATATTAAAATGGGACTTCATTAATGAGATTAATGAAACTAAAAGAAACCTAAGATGTTGTAGAAACTTGTTTAAAAACTGGTAGCTCTAGTTCTTGCTTTGCATAGCGGTGTTCCTTATAGAACATCCAGCACCTTATTCGATAAGGAAAGTGCCGAGATCCCTTCACCGGGAGTGACCCCTTTGGCAATGACTGGCAGATGCTACACCCCTCGGTTTGTCTTTTGATTTCTTTTGAAGTTTTAGATTTGCATAGTGATATATATGATATATCCTGCACCTTATTCGATGAGGAAAAGGGCCGACGATCCCTTCACCGGGAGTGACCCCTTTCGCAAAAATAGAAAAGCCTAAAAAACACTCCATTTAAAACCACTCGATTCTACAACGATATAAAGTTCATTACGCAAAGGGTTTTCTTAAAAACCTGTCGTAGCCCTCCGTCATTTCAGATAAGTAATAGTTAGTATTCGTGCTGCGTTTGTTGACTCAGTCAAGGCGTAGTGTGCGGTAGCTGATTAGTGCTTATCTGCAAAGCATATGATGCGATTGGATTAGGGTAGTCGTGCGGCCTTGTTGACTCAGTCAAGGGACGTGCGGGTTGGTTTAATTCAATCGGGAAATGACGGGTTGAACTTTACTTGAGGTCTATGGTTTGTTGAATCAGTCAAGGTCATAGATCGGTTGGGGCAAAATATTATTGGGAATTTCAAGTGTTGAAATTTGCAATGAGATTGCATACCTTCTATGAGATAGTTGGATCCCGATACCCACTGCGAGTAAGAGTTACTCCTGGGAGAGTTTTACACATTACAATTTGCCGATCAAGTAGGTGTCTAGAAAAGTCTTAACGGGGTTACGCCCATAGGAAAATAAGGTTTACTTTAATTAAGTCCGTACGAAAACATGGGGAACCTCCCTCAAAGTACCGACACTGGCCTGGCTGAAAGATTGGCGAACTTGTAGCGTGTAATTAATCCCGGCTAGTCTTTCCTTTTAGGGTTTGAAGGAAGATTTGATTAAAACAGTGGGAGACATCCTGATTAGATATAATAAATAACCAATCTAATCTTGCAAGAGCATACGCTGAGTGTTTTCTTCTCTCTCTCTCCAGGTAGCGACCATATCACGCCTTAATCAAGATAATAAAACGGATGAATTAACCGAACCCGCTTGTTATACTGAGCTGGGGAACGTTGGTCCCGCTCCAACTTATAATTGTTATAAGACAGAGCAGGAAATTGGGGAATACCAGATTTCCCGTGCCGCCCAAACGAAGAAAGTGCATGATGATGCATCATCTTCGGATGTGTTCATTACAGAGAACTGTTTCTCAGTATCCTTTACGTCCTGGGTATGTGATACCGGATCAGGATCCCGTATATGTAATCTGTTACATGGGCTACAGATAGGTAGAGAACTGAGAACGGGTGATAAGTTTCATGAGACAGAAAACGGTGCAAGTGTTGCAGCCAAGTCTGTTGGTCACTATCACCCTGTATTACCAGAATACATTGATTCTGAACGAATGTTATTAGATACTGAACGAATGTTATTGTTGGATAATGTTTTGAACATTTCCTATATCAAGAGTTGATCGGTTCAGGCACGTTATCTAAAAGCATTGACGTTCTAAATCAAACTACAGTTCTTAGTATACAGAACACACACGAGAGGAAGAGTTCAGAAATGAACGAATCCTTCTTGAGGCATTGTAGACTAGGTCATATCAATGCGACCCGACTAGCTGAAGTTACATAAAGATGCATATTTAAATTAGTTTGAATTTACATCTTGTGAAACTTGCCAGTCATGTCACAGAGATAGGATGACCATGGCTCCGTTTATTGGAAACAGAGAAAGAGTTAGTGAACTCTTAGGATTGATACATGCTGATGTATGAAGGTCCCCTGTCTACACATGCCAAGACCGGTTCTTTGTACTTCATTACATTCTCTGATGATCTCTCAAGATTCAGACACATGTTCCTGTTGAAACACAAGTCCGAAGCTTTTGAGATATTCACAGAATATAAGTTAGAAGTAGAGAACCAAAAACGGGTATAAGTATTATGTCCTTTGATGAGATCAAGGAGGAGAATACTTGAGCACGGAATTTCTGGACTATTCTAAAGGAGAATGAGATTCTCTCTCAGCATTACTCCTCCGTATACACCATAGCACGATGGTATATCGGGGCGGAGCAATAGCACCCTATGTAATATGGTGTGCTCTATGATGAGTACTACTGAGTTTCCTATTTCCTTTAGGGAGTTATGCACTTGTGAAGTTGCATACCTATTGAATAGGGTTCAAATCAAATCTGTTGCCTACCACTCCATATATGATATGGTATGGGAAGAGCCTATCTCTTAAATAAGTTAAGATTTGGGATTGTCCGGCCTATGTCAAAAGCAAAATCCGGACAAGATCGAGGCAAGGTCAGTTCTGTAGAACTGGAAAGATTCCAGCTATACAAAACTGCTATAGATGATTTGGTAGACCCGAAGGATTCAATAGTTTCCAACGAACCTCAGCCTCTCCGTCGATCTAGTAGGGTTCTTCACCCACCTGAGAGATACTTCGGTTTCTCTAAGACAGTGGGAGTGAGGATTGCATCATGAAATATGACCCGACTATTTTCGAGCTGGCCATCAGGAGTGAGACTCTGTAAGAATGGCTGGATGCTTAGTGATCTGAGATGGAATCCTTATACACCAACAAAGTATGGACTTTGGTTGCTTTATCTGAAGGGTTAAATCCCCATCAGGAGCAAGTATATCTTGAGAAGATTACTTGGTGTATATGGAAAAGTTGAGACTTTCAAAGTTATGCTTAAGTCCATCCAGATCCTACTTGCCACGGCTACATACCATGACTACGATATCTGGCGGTTGGGTGTCATGACTGCTTTTCTAAATGATGTTTTAGAAAAGAGCGTCTATAAGTACACAGCCAGAGGGCTTCGTAGACAGTGGGAGCAGCGGAAACGTGTGTAAGATGTTTTATATAATAAAATAGGCATCGCGGAGTTGGAACATCTGTTTTGATGTGGTAGTCAAAGAGTTTGACTTCATCAAAATGGTAGATGAACCTTGTATATACGAAAAGGTAGTAGAGAGTATGGTGGTGATCCTCGTAGAGTACGTGGATGACATACTCTTGATAGGGAAGAAGTTTCCTATGCTACGCTCGGTCAATCTCCGCCTATCGCAAGGATTCTCCATATAGGATCAAAGTGATACCTCCTAAATCCTCGGTTTTTGGATCCATGAGATAGATCTAATTGGATGTTAGGATACTCACTAGTTGTAGTGAGATGGTATCAATCGATCCTGGGGTGAATCACTGGAAAGGTTCCAGGGTGATAAGGACGACTGAATGTCAGTCGCAGGCATTGTCTTTACCCTCAGTGGAGGGACGGTATGTTGGAAGAGTTCCAAGCTAGATACCGTGACATACTAGACGATTAAAGGCAAGATACATCGTTACCAAGGATGCTACCAAAGAGGCAGTCTGGATATATATAAGTTCATGAGATGAACTTCGTTCCTACCATTGTATGACAATTGAGTTGTGGCTTAACCCAAGGAACTACCGTCCCATCAGAAATCCTGATATAATTCTTAGGCAGTATCACCTGATCATGGAGATGGTTGATCTCGAGGGAGATCGAGGTTACGAGAGTAGACACAGAGGACAACAGCGCGGATCCACCCACGAAGGCCTTTTCCCAGTAGAGACTTTTATGGGATGGTTGAGTATGAGATACTTCAACCGCAGCGAATTGTTGGGTATGTGATACCACAACAGATGGCCCTAGTGCAAGTAGGAGATTGTTAGTTATATGTATGCCCTAGAGGCCATTACTGTACATACGATGTATATTGTAATGGATGCTTGAATATATAAAGGGAGGACTTTCTTGCTCGACATGATAGTATGCTATCTGGTTGTACTTTAACTTAACATGTACTCTGATTGTCTCTATATTACATGTTGATAAAGCCCTTAGTATATTTACTCGACTACTGGGACTATGATGAGATCATACTAGTGGGGCCATGGTAGTCAACGAGTACATCCTATAACTGTTTCTAGTCGAGGGTGTATCGAGACAGGGCATCGATACACCAGAGTAGACTAGCGTATACGCATCTTGACCAATATGATGGACGATGGATGATCCCATATCCATCGGTGTTTGACATCAAGGATGGTGTACGGGTGCTCAGTGGAGACTGGGTACACTGGACGGACTCGCCGAGAACTCCCAGATGGTATTATACCTTACGTCAGATGGCAGTTCTCGGGTGACACTGGTACAGAGTAGTCTGTTGACCCGAGATCGTCATAGAGTCTTGTGTGATTCTCACTGTGCTTTGATTTCCATTATACCACGTCCAAGAGGGCGTGAAAAAGGTGTCTTTTGGGTACAGTCCCGAATCACATGGAGGCAATGAGCAATAGGAGGGGATTCGTCTCTCCCGGTATAGGGAGTTGATGTTGTGCTGTGTTCGATTGGCTATAACCGGAAATCCCTGGCCAGGGTTGCTGAGATTTACTGGTAAGTGTTATCAGTAGTTTCTCGAACTTTTATAGACCTCATATTGACACGACTTATCGAGCTACTGGGGTCTGACGTTTACCACCCCTAGGCGAGATATTCAACATATCAGACGACGAGACCGGACTGTACGGGAGTGTTACTGTTTGGATTCACAGGAGAATGTACAGGATTGCTTGTTGATTTTCTGAGCGCTCAATACCTGGGTAGCTGTTACGTTTAGCTGACCGCTTGCAGCTTGTCGGTGTTTGATATGATCATCACCTACTGCCGGCGTATTGACGATTCTTTAGGGTCCTACACAGAGGTTTCTTGGCTCAGGCAAAACAGAGTAGGGGCACATATGTGATATGTGCGGGACCGAGGATAATGCGATATGAGATACCGTATTCTATTCTCGCGATATTTGATATCAGCCGGGTCATCGGATCAAGTGTTGATTCGATGAATCGGTACGGATAAATATTAGTCGGTTATATGCGATATAGCCGGATTGTCGGATCAAGTGTTGATTCGATAATTTAATGTATAATAATATATAAGATATATTAAATTACATTATCTAATATTAGCTCACTAAAAGATTCTTTTTCTCACTCGGGTAATACATTGATATATATGCTATATATGTTAATTGTATTATTTTATTTTATTACGATAAATATTATATATGTGATATATAATATTGTAACATGATATGATAACTAATGCAACATGTTTTGTGGAGTTTAAACATGATTAGGGTTTGGATTAGGGTTAAGTCTTCTAGTAGATTCTAGAAGGTTTTCTTTTTTGTTTTGGAAAATATATTTTTAAGTGACTCATTCTTAACCTAACCCAAACCCTAGCCCTTGGTTAATTCTCTAAAATGGTTAAGTCAACCATGGTTGCATTATTCATCATATTAATCCTTTCATTATTCATCACAAAAGGTTTCATGATATTGTTCATCTTCTTCCTTCATTCTTTTCATGAAAAAGCTTTCTAGCTTTTACTAAGTGATGAAAAATATGTGCGAAATAGAAAATAAAAGAGAGCAAAAATCCTACTTCATCATTCTCATCTTTCCTTGCCCTTTAGATGAGAGTATTCACTTCATATTATGAGTGTTAGCTTGTGTAAACGAAACTTCAAGGTAGATCATCTTTGTATCGAAGATCGGAAGCAAGACAGCACCTTTCTCTTCGTGGAGTCTCTCGAGAGTCCGGAGCATGATGATCGTAGCGAAGGGACTTCAACACGGAGCTTATGAAGTGAAGGACCGGATCTACAAAGGTTGTAATCCCTCTCACTTAGTGTTAAAGTGTTTAACATGTTAGTTTTCGCCTAATCTCTAGTTTAAAGATCCGTATTCGGGTTGTTCGGCACGGCTAAAATTTTAATCAGGCATGGTTGATGCCTCGTGGACCCTTGTGCTCATGCATAGCAACCCTACAAAAATAATCATATACATATATACCTTTTGTTTGAACTGTACGTTCCGCCATTTTGGGAAACAATTTGGAAGGGTTTTCTTGTTTTAAACGTTTCGTGTCATATCAGACACGTAGGTAAATACTGAGACTATAGCTCGCTTTTTGGAATTCCCTTCGATAGCTATCAATGCATGCAAAATACATTCAGGTACTGTCCTCTGACTATTCCTGCTCAGTAAGAAACACATAGCAAATATCATAAAAACGTACTGCTCTATAAGAAACCAATCCCAAAATATGCATACGAATACTACGTGCGTCTGGTGCGCACGGAAATCAAAATCCATATATGTGCCAACATATGCACAGAAACAAGATCTAAGTGCATCGGGTGTGCACGAAACATCTGTCATAGTCAACGTGGGTGCCTGACAGCAAAATCAGGTGCATCTGACATGCACGAAGAATCTCGATTTAGTGCATCTGGTGTGCACCAAAATCGCACCTCAAAACATGCGCCCAACATGCGCGAAAATCCAAATCAGGTGCATCCATCGTGCACGAAATCATGAAATCCGATATCAAGCGTCGAACATGCGCAAAATCCAATCAGGTGCACAAGGTGCACAACACAAATATCGAACATCACAATCGAAATCGAAGTCCAGTGCATCTAAATGCAAAACATACGTAACACTGCACTGCAAGCATATATGAACTATACCGAGTGCAAAAACTAAATCGTGTGCGTACATACGCACAAAATCAATTCAACTGTATGAAACCCATAAAATCATAAACGTGAGAAACCAAGGCACGAAAACGATATCAAGTGCAACACTGTGCAGAAATCATAAATACTCAGCAGGTGCAACCATGGTGCATGAAAACAAATATCTTGAAACTCAGTCATCAAAATAAATCATGCGAATAGATCGCCCAAAATACCGAAATCAAGTATGGCGGAATAGTCCCGCTCAAGCACATCCTCCAAGAATCTCTGGCCAACTGTCGTGGTCACTCATAGCATATCTCGTCGACGATCCTGAACTCTGGCCTGCCGGTGTGCATAACATGACCACTCCTGGGTCCAAGTCTTCTCGTAATTTATTCCAGAAAGTTCCAGTCGAAATCTCTCCCAAATCTCGTCTCTGCCGAACTGTCCGGAAGTCATCGTCCCTTACTAGATCTGCTCTCGTTCCGGAACGGCTGCATACTCATCACGACTCCTTCTGGAAGGTATATCCAAGTACAATGCCACGGCATGCGTATCGCATCTCTGATGTCGGCAAAGTGGAACGTCGTCTCATCAAGATCTCGTACGAACCTCTTACTCCACTTTCTCTAATGTCGACTGCTTTGGACTCGTCTCGTCGTGGCTGCATGGACTGAGCTCCAACGGCTATCCTCGTATCTGGAGTCTCCCAAGAAATGCATCTCACCATCTAGCATCCGAATGAAGTCGAACCATCCGATCAATTCGTCAAAACCTCATAATCCCCCAAGAGCTCAACATCTTGGGTACAGTTTAATAGTATCGAGTACGTACCACAGCATCGATGGTCCAGCCGTAGAAGGGCAAACCCAAGCCTCACTAATGGCGCCGCGGAACTGCCGCAAACCCTAAGGTTCAATGGCTTTCACATGGTCATTAAGTCGAGTTAGGGTTTCATTCTTCTAGAGGGTCCATAGAATTGCCTGTATGTCTTTCCGAATACTTTAAACTTGGAATAATAGGTTTCTGACATTCGATCGTCTCTGTCGACTCTCAACGTCTCCGCGTGAAGTCGTCTCTAGCGGAAATCAATCCATCTGATGACCTCGCATCGGGGTAGGCGAACGAACTACCTGTCCTAGTCATTCATCCTCGGGTGACTAGTAACCTCCTATCATCTCTTAGTACAACTCGTACCGCAATAGCTCCAACATTTGCGGCGATATCTCGTCGTTCGCAGCAATAACGGGCTCACTCGTCTGCACGTTGAACCATGCCTCAATCATCATGAATAGGCTATATATCTACAGTCATCAAAATTTGGCTGGCCTCTATCAGTGGCTCAATCCTCTAGTGCAAATCGGCACGTCCGAGTAACCTCATACAGCAATCCACCAAACGCTCGCGGCGCGAAAACACAATGAAAAAACATATCTCTGCAATCGTGTGTCGCCGGAATTACGCCCTGGTCAGTCCTCATTCGTGACAAGCTCATGCAGACCGCAACTCTAGCCGTAGCTCTCCCTTCCAGTAATCGTGGCAGCAAAACCATAACTGGTACCGATGAGGCTAGATCAGGAATGAATGTAATACTGAGCAAAGAAATGTACATCCTAAGGCTTCTTAAGTGGAGTAGCGTATCGTAAGTATGCCGCGGAACATACCCACGGTACGTTACTCTACTTTAGTCACCTATTCCATCAACCAAGGGTCATCCTACGCTCCGAAGGTAAAACCTAACGCTCTGATACCAACTTTGTCACGTCCCGAAAGTACGGAATATGACCGGCACTTAAACTACGAAACGTCTCGAGGCGTACGTAATCTAAGCCGAAAACCCAGAAATCCAAACCAAGAAAAGTAGTAGAGTGAAGGAAAACCAATTCAAATCAAGTAGTTTTAATAGCATAAGCCGAATTATGCGTTTTTAAAAAAAAACATCAAATATTTACTGAAAATTTCGGCAGAGTCTACTTTGTAAATACTGGCCCCTAAACGGGATACAACATTAATAGTATACGAAATCAATAAAAGGCATCCCCAAGCGGGAGCTAGCTCTTCGTCAATCGACGGTGAAAACCACACGAGCAATATAATATACAACGCTAAGGGCGAGGATCAAAAACTCAAAAGGAAACTCAAAACCACAAGAAATATAACGCGCGACTCTAAGGTCGAAAGAATAAACAACACCGGTCTCTATCTCAAAATAAATACATGTTTGGTTGATGGAACTTCTAGATACAACCGAATAATAATATACAATGTATAATGATGGGTACGATACAAATAAACCCACCTACTAGCAAGTCACCCGAAAGAAGCAGTGCAGCCAAAGCCGTAATGGAACCTGTACGGCAAAACCTGCAAGAACTGTGGCACAACGGGGGTGAGTTGCCAACTCGTGAATAGAATACATCTACGAACAGGAATCACATGTATGACGAAATCCTAGGTCATACGATCATAATATGTCATCAAAATATAACCAGCAGCCTATAACCATGGCTAGGGTATACCACTAAACAACAGTAATACCAAGTGCTCGTGTCAGTGCCCCAGACAGCAATATAACATATGGATGTTGTATGAATGCATGAAAACAGAGTACATGTACTAAAGAAACTGCTTTCATAACTCAGTGAATTTTCTGTATTTTTAAAAAATGAGGTATCATAAGGAAATCAGTATAAACCGTGTCTAGCATCGACACAAAAACATAAATCCACAAATCTCAATATCTCAGGCTCCGGCTACCCGGACTGACCTGGATCATCAAATCTCAGTACCTCAATATCTCGAAATCTCAATGTATCAAATCTCAATATCTAAGGCGCCGTCAGTCCAGACCGGCCCCTACCATCCATCTCAAGACTACGAAGGTATCCTCCGGATATCCGACGCGTCGGGTAAAATCACCGGTCGGTAGTGCTCCCCTGCCAGGCTCAACGTCAACAACACGACCTTCTCGCCCCGAGGTACCGCACCGGGCGCACCATGTACCCGAAACGGTTCATCCAACTCCTCGAATCGGGTCTCGAAATCCATCAGCAAACTCATGGTGGACGACTCATACATCATAGGAAAACCGCACTTTTCATTTAAAAGAGAGAGAAAAGAAGTTTATAAATGTTTTTTTTTGCGGTTTCCCCCCCCCCAAATCCAGGAAATCTCATGAAAATCCGAATCCAAATCCTTAATAGCATGTACACAGTGAATATAGGCATGAGAATCCATGAATGCGGCATAACAGTGAATAATAACATGCATGAAGTGACAAGTAATAACTACAATATCTAAACTGGCATATAAGGCAAGTACATTAATATCATGTCAAACTACTAGCTAACAAGCTAAATCAAGCAATAATATTCTCTAAGTGTACGTGGCATGGTAATTACCGATGAAGATGTGGGTGAGCCGGCAAGTAAGTGTACGTGGTACATACGCATCATCGGTAATTGTAACACCCGAGCCCAATAGTACTATTGATATTACTAGTTGAGGGTTATGTATTGCTCATTCCAATTTTCCTGATTTTCTGGGGTTTATTGCTAAATTTTACCCGGTTCAGTCATTTTGGCCCATAACAAATTTTAACTCCGAAAGTGAAATTTAAGATGTCCATGTTAGCCTACTCGTCGCCACTAGTCGCGTGGTAGCGTCCGCGTGTCGAGATTCCGTTCCGTTTGGCTAAACGGGCAAGTTTGGGCGACTACGCGCGCGTGCAAGTGTCCGACTTGGGGGCATGCATTTTAATCATTAAACACCTCTTTTCAAAATTTGGAACTCGCTTAAAATCTTATAATTTGAATTTGGAACATTTGGACGCAACCCGGGCGCGATTTGGAAATGTTTCATTTCGCGCCAAAAAGGGCCCGTTTCAATTTAATATTTATAACTAAATATATCCACGAATAATTCTTTAACCGTTTAAATCCTTCACAAATCTCTCTCCAACCAATCGCAGAGCTTGGTTTCTGCGTGGGCCCCCCCTCCTTTCCATCTCTCTCTGTCTCTCTCCTCCTTCAATCTCTCCCTCAATCAATCTCTCTCTCTCTCTCTCTCTCTCTCTCTCCTCTATATTTACCATGCACGCAGCCGCCTCCTTCGACCCATCTTCATCGCGAGAAACCCCCTCAACCCTAACCCTAGCTCACCGCAGATCTCACCGCCGATCCCCGCGACCTCGCCATCGCCGCCCTCGCCACCACGAACCGCCGCACCTTCCTCCTCCCTCCTTCCTCCTCTCTCCTGCGCCTGCACCCATTCCAGACCTCGCCTCCACCTTCGCAGACCTCGCCGTCGACGCCACCCATCGTCGTCGACGACTCCCGTGGCACCCTCTCACCCTACTCGACCCGACCTCGTCGTCACTGCCCTCCTCCCCTCGCCGGAACACCCAACACGAACCCTAACCCATCGCCTACCCCGCTGTTCGCCGGAGAAACGCGCCGGCGACCTCGTCGACACCACCTCCGACCACCTCCTTCTCTCCCTCGACCACCAGAGCCGACCACACTCCTCCCCACTCACCGCAGCACCCCTTTCCAGCGACCCCGAGCCCTTTCAGCCGTTCCAGCACCCTCGCCGCGCCTCCTGTTCACCGCCGGTGGGTCCATCTCCGTCGGGCCCGTCATAGTTACCCATGTTTCTCCTCTGTAAGCATCACTTTACTTCCTTTGGTGCAAACCCCGTTGATCTTGTATGTTTATCGTATTGCTAACTTGTTGCCGTTAACTTTTGCCGGAATCCGACCGTGCCGTCTGACGAACCCGACGCTCCAGCGAAGTCCCCTGATCCGTGTGATCCCGTTGACCTCTGTTGGGACTCGATCCGTGGCCCGTGCTTTCCTATCGTGTTTTCTGCCGACATCGTATCCGTGTTCCCGTTTGCAGACCGTCGAGGCAAGTATCTGAATACTTGCTTGAACATGCTAGCGTGCGAGATCTAGTCTTGCCACTCAATTTATTTCACACTATTTAATACTGTACTTTAATGATGGCATTTGACATCGTAATATTGCTGTTATCCTCATAATGGAATCGTTACAACCGTTTCCCCGTAAGTAATTAACCCACATCAATCCATGCTTTAACTAAATAAAACGACTGGATCATATCTGCTTGAACTGTTAAACCATTCTTGAGACAATTATTACATTTAGTATAATTTCATGTAGTTCCTTAATTTATAAGTGTGAATATTGCTTTACCTTGTGGCTATTACACCCTAAAGATGATCGAACAGGTTAATGAGAGAATATAATCATCACTGTAGTTATATGGAATATTGTGGTTAAATACTGTTTCCTGCTGATATTCATAATTGATTGTATACCTGTTGTGAGCACTTACTCGATTGCACGACATATTGACCTGACCCTGCTACACCTGACATATACATACATACCGACTCATCCTGTTGTACCATGACATTACTTGTTCCTGATCTCGTGCCTAATGCCGACAAACCTAACTATTCCTGCTGTCGATCCAGACAGACCTACTTTTACTTGACTTTGTTGGCATTAGTCCTTGACTACTGAATACCTGACCTGACATACATAGTTTGGGGGTATGGGGAAATCAAAGGTGAAACCGACTTGTAACTCAACAGTTCGATACATTGTTCTGATCAGTCTTACGGGCTTGGCCAGTCCGGGAGTGATGATGCTGACATCACTCGTCCATCCTACTACCTTTTACTGCTTAGCGGCACGTCTCGGACTCAGCCCCGAGGGTCATGACCGTGGTCCCGGGCACGCACGGGATACTATTGAGTTACATCGACGATTCATCAATTGGTTTCAAAGACTGTAGAGTAGAAAACCTGACAGGACAATTTAGTCACCATTGCACATTACCCTGCTTGTTACTTCTTATTAATGCTTTATTCATGTTCATGCTTGCATTGTTTATTACCATGTTTATGCTATATACTTGATATCATGACGCGCTGACGTCTGGGTTTTGCATGGCCCAGATCCCGTACCTTTGTCGTCGACCGAGCAGGAGTACTTCAGCCAGCAGGCTGAACAGTGAGTCCTTAGGATTTAGTTTATTTATTGCTTTTCATTTCCAGATGTGAGCCCGCATTATGGGACGTACTGTTTATTCATTGTATTGGATCATTAGCTTCCGCACTTATTGTTTATTGATTCTTGTTATTATGGATTTGGACATGTATTAGTTTAGTTTATTATCTTGTTCTTGATATCCTTACAACCGTAATGTGACTGTGGATGGATGCTTCCTACCCATAGGTAGCATGGTTGGCTATGTCACGTGCCCAAACTTGCGTACTCTGGGAAGCGGGGCGTGACAGTAATGGTGCTGGTATCCTAACAGCAGGATATCAACAATAGAATATGAATCATAATATAAGAATGCGATGCAGAGCGAAAAACATTAATGAGCGGGAGCTAAATACTAAACAATGGTGCCCTTTGAAATAACACGAATCGTGGGGTTTTGAAAATAAGGGCTACGGTAGTTTTAAGAAAGGATACGTCTTTTGAAATATCCGTAGATCCCTAGACCTGTCTTTTAAAATACCCACGATCCGTTAGTTTTGAAATAGGTAGAAATCTAATCTAGTCTGACAACTACACTAAACTATACGGCTGAACTAAAGATAAGGAAACCGCCTAGCATCTGAGTCGATACATATATGAATATATATTAGTCGGTGATCCCTATCAATCCGATACCATATCTATAATCAGATATTCCCAAGTCAAGAGTGCGGATCAATCATCAATATATAGCTCGTACGTAAATCCGTCGTACGGCATCCCAAATCTGGGTACGGGTCAATATCACATTCATCACATTGTTCATCTGGTATCCTCTTTATCAAAGATCATAATCCGGGGTACTGATCTACGTCTAGTACAATACTGATACAATCAATGTAATGCATGCGTGTGTATGAAAACACCACGCCTAAACAACCCGCTAAGATATCATATCGTATCTCAATTACGGACCATATCACCTCACCGATCTCACGGCCTCAAGCCCAATCTCATCGAGTCATCTCCAATCCCAAGTACTATCCTCATAATCCGTGTATATGTATACGTATATATATATATATATACACACACACACACATAGTCCCATACCCATGTGTGTGTGTGTGTGTATATATATATACATATCCCCATATACGCACAGGTAAAACAATGAATGTATGCAAGTAAGTGTGCATGTATAGGTGCAACAACTACTCTAGAGTTTCGCAAGTAACACTTCTAATCCATGAACCAGTAACCCTATCATTAACATCCATGTCACACAAGATAGATATCATAAATATATAGTATATATACATACTATACATCGAACTGCGGGGGTGCTATACGCCATCCGCCCGACTTCTCCCCGTAGATATAAATCTACTCACCTAGTCCTCGCTCGCCAGTGCCGACGTCACCACGCGCTTGCTTGTCATCTCGAAGTCCACATGGGGGTACCTACATGTCATAACGTATTGTGTCGCATAAAAACCAAATTCGAAATAGAAACAGCATACGAAACCAAATCGGCACGCGTATCACGTATAGGTCAAAACCTATCGCCTACGCATGCAAGAATAGTCAAACCAACTCTCGATGTCGATGTACCAACATCAACACATCGAGAAAAACCCAAACACACCAATGATTATTTCAAAACTCACTAATTATAATATTAAGTAGAATGCAACTCATCAAAACCCCAAAATAAATCAAATCGATTTATTTCCGAAAACCTAGAAAGCACTAAATTTTCGTTTTAATTCGAAACTTGATTTTTTAACAAAACTAATGGCCATAATATCCACTAAATATCATAATTATGTCATATAAACCATTTCCACAATTTAATCTCATCAATTTTTATAAAACTAAAAATTCTAGTTTTGCAATTTTATCAAATTTTATCAATTTCAAGTAAAAATGCACAAGACAACAACTAAGATTGGTTTTGCATGATCCAAAGGTATTAAACCACTCATGTAAACCTTAATGATGTGCTAAAAATCCTAACTAGATTTTAATCTCACTTAATTACATTAATCCTAAAATCTAGTTTGCAACATAATACAATTTGGACAATTTCTTTTTAAAGTGAATTTGCAACTAACAACTAGCTTGGGTTTTGAAATTCTCAAGATTATAAATTACACAACACAACCATAACCAAATAATCCAAACCCTAACTCCCAATTAAACTCTTCTCTTTAAATTTCAACTTTCAATTAAACCCACAATTTAAACACCTAATTAGCATAGATTACAATAAAAACTAACAAGGTACAATTAGTGTAAGATTATACCTCACAAATTTGAAGATCTAACATGAAAATCTTGGCTTCCAAAATAGCTTCTTGATCCATGATCCACACTAGAATAGGTTAAGAAGAAATGGGTAGAGATTGGATTTTGATTTTGTGGGATTTTTGTGTTGATTTTTGGGCATTTTGTTGAATTTTTTTGATGCAAAATGAGAGAGGAAGAAAGAGGGGCTGTTGTGGTGCAGGAAAAAGAGGGCTCGGCCAATGTTGTGAGGGGGAGAGAGAGAGTGGTGTGGGTTTTAAAGTCAACACAAGATCATGCTTCATTTTCTTTATTTCCTTTTGTTTTCTTTTCTTTTTTATTCTCTATTCTTTGTGTGAGGAATGAGGTGGGGACTTGGGTGATTGTTGTAGCCTAGGCTCAGCCATGGGAGGAAAATGGAGTGTGTGTGTGTATATGTGGGTGAGGGAAAAAGATAAATACAATACCCCAATTCCCATTAACACTAATTTCACCGAAAAAAGCCTTTTTCTTCGATATTTTCTAAACCGTTTTGGCAAACCATTTCATTTCAAAAACAACATGATAAAATTTTGTTTAATGTGTTATGATGCACAAAATTTGTTTCAACTCATTCCAATTTGTAATTTTCCTTAATTAAATGTATTAGTGACGACTTAAAATAATATTAAAATAATTAATTTCGGAAAAAAAATTCAGAAAATTTGAAATTTCACCAGTGGCTCAATAAACACCAAATACTAGCAATTACATAGCTAGAATATGTATATGTAATTTTATAATAAAGATATTTGTATTTTGAGTTTTTACAGAAAACTCCCTTATTTTATCGATTTTCCGAAATTTCACCGAAACGATTTTCAAAACGTTACAAATCCGAAATGGAGTCCATGTACGCCAATAAAGTGTGGACCTTGGATATTGCTCCACCTGGGGTAAAACCCGTTGGATGCAAATGGATTTACAAAAGGAAACTTGGTGTAGATGGGCAGGTGGAAACCTATAAGGCTAGACTCGTTGCAAAAGGTTTTCGTCAAAGACCTGGTTTGGACTATGACGAAACTTTTTCTCCGGTAGCTATGCTCAAATCCATTCGGATCCTACTTTCCCTTGCTTCCTTCCATGACTATGAAATCTGGCAGATGGACATTAAAACGGCTTTTCTAAACGGTTGTTTGGAAGAGTGCGTTTACATGGATCAGCCAGAAGGTTTCGTAAACAGTGGGAGCACCGGGAAGGTGTGCAAGTTGCTTAAATCCATTTATGGATTAAAGCAGGCATCGCGGAGCTGGGACATCTGTTTTGATGAGGCAATCAAGGAATTTGATTTCATCAAGAACGAAGATGAACCCTGTGTCTATAAGAAGATTGTAGGACGAACCGTCGTATTCCTAGTCTTGTACGTAGACGACATTCTTTTGATAGGAAATGACATTCCTATGCTACAATAGGTCAAGCTATTCTTGTCACAACGGTTCTCCATTAAGGACCTCAGTGATGCCTCGTACATTCTGGGGATCAAGATCTATAGAGATAGATCCAAGAGACTACTGGGACTTTCCCAGTCCAGGTACATAGAGTCCGTACTAAAGAGATTTAGTATGGAGGATTCCAAGCGCGGTAACATACCCGCATTGCATGGAATTTGTAAGTCGATGTACAACACCCCAATACTTGTGGGGAGGCGGAATTTTCAAAAACGAACTTGTTTAGTGAACAAACATCGACTAACCGCTTGAATCGAAGCTAAACGATAACTAACTTAAAACATAGAGTTTCTATGCTACTATGTTTAGGGATTATACCTAACGAATCGTGTCCTTCGTCTTTGCGAACTCCACCTCCTCCTCGGCCTTCTCGAAGTAGTAGACGATCCACCCGAGAGCTTTACTCCAAGCTTAGCCTCTAAACTTGAGGCAACTAAACTTCTCTAAGTGCTAATCAAAGAAGCTGGGTGAAATATAGAGAGGGTTATGGATTAAGTAGTCTAACTAATCCTTGTACTCAACACATGAGAGGGGAGGATTAGGGTTTTAAGAGGGAGAGCTTGAGGAGAGAGAAGGTGAGGATAATAATGAAGTGAGAATAATGAGTTATGATAATATATATCAAGCATTTCTTTTATCAAGAAAAGAATAAGAAATGAATTTAGCAACCATGCTTGATAATATCTAGTGATGATTCACTCCATGAGTCATTAAGCATTTATCATGCATTAATGACATGGATGAATCATCCATATGACTCACTAATCACATTCATTGCTTATGCCACCTTAACCTCCTTAGTCACCACCTTCTAGAAGCTTTTCGCGCAATTACGAGAACGCCCCTCCTTTCCGCAAAAATACGGAAAAACTTTAGACTGTATAAATCCAATAACCGGATACCAGTAACTGGCTTAAACCAAAGCCGACTGGTAAAAACTGTCCGAAAGTCGTACGCGCGTAAACGCACATATGCGTCCGAACCCTTGTCGTAAAACCATACGACCTATATATCGTTTCGCCTGGAGTAGGGAAACTCTCTGTGTGGGACTCTAGAGACTCGACTACTACGCTGGCAGTGGGTTTAACCACAGACCGCAAGCGGCACTAGCTGTACGTAACGGTCCCCAGGTAGATGTCGATAAGAAGGCCGATGAGGGAACCCATCCGAACTCCTACTGAGTCTGATGTGACAATCTCCATACAGTCCGGTCCGTTCGTCCAAGACTATCGCATATCGGGCCTAGGGGGCGGCAAGCGTCAGTCCCCTAATAGCGGTATAAGTCGTGTCGGAGGGAAGCCCATTACACCCTGAGAAACTACTGGAACCTACCACCAAATCTCACTTGCCCTGGCCAGGGACTTTGCGTAATGGCTCTCTGACACAGCGCGATATCAACTCCCAATACCAGGAGAGACGAATCCTGTCTAACCGCCACTGCCTCCAAGTGCTCGGGACTGCACCCAACTGCTACCTGTTTGCACGACTCCTTTGAGCCGTGGTAGGGTAGCAATCTAAGAACAGTGGGACACACTCGAGGCGAAGTAGCAGTGTCAAGTATGCGGACTATGCTGTACTCATGTCACCTGGGAACTGTTCACTGACGACTGGTATAAAACCAACAAACAGTTCCTTGTGAGTCCTGTCCGGTGTACCCGTAACCTAACGAGCACCTGTATACTATCTCCAGTACAACGTACTGACGGCTGTGGGACAGACCATCTCCCCAACTGGGATGAGAAGCGTACACACTAGTCTACTCCGGAGTATCGATGCTCTGTCTCGATAATCCAATGACTAGGGACCTGAATAAGGATGTGCTTGTAGACTACCCGGCCCCCACTAGTGTGACTGCCATCACAACGCTGGTAGTCAAGCTAGATCCTAAGAGCTCTATCAATACGTACACTCACATATCAAGATAGAAAAACCAAGTAGCATACTACCATGTTTAGCAAGACTGTTATATACATGTGAATATCCCAAGCTTCCATTAAGTAATATACAAACTAGTATGATACAGTAATGGCCTTCTAGGGCATAAACACTAACAATCTCCCACTTGCACTAGGGCCATGTACTGGCATATCGAAGACCAATGATCTCGAGTAGCCTCTCGAACTGAATCTGAGGTAGGGCCTTCGTGAATGGATCAGCAGTGTTCTCTTCAAAAGCAACTCTCCGAACCTCGATCTCCTGACGATCAATGATCTCCCTGATCAGGTGATACCGCCTCAAGATGTGTCTGGACTTCTGA
Source organism: Agapanthus africanus (assembly GCA_030015575.1). NCBI lineage: Eukaryota > Viridiplantae > Streptophyta > Magnoliopsida > Asparagales > Amaryllidaceae > Agapanthus > Agapanthus africanus. The sequence goes on along the minus strand of JASDDO010000014.1, from coordinate 464,881,383 downwards.
TGGGACCTTGGTTCCTTCGCTAAAGATATAGCTCCGTTGTTGTCGCAATACAGAGGTATTGGATCAACTATGGTAGGAACCACCTGAAGTTCTGTTAGGAACTTCTTCATCCAGACTGCTTATTTTGCGGCATCGCAAGCAGCTATATACTCTGCTTCCATCGTCGAGTCAGCAACGGTGTCCTGCTTGGAGCTCTTCCAGCACACCGCCCCTCCATTGAGGGTAAAGACATAACCCGACATGGACTTGGAATCGTCCTTATCACTCTGGAAGCCGGAATCAGCAAAGGCCTCCAACCTGAGGTCTTTTCCGCCGTAAACCAAAAACATCTCCTTAGTCCTTCTCAGGTACTTGAGAATGTTCTTTACTGCTATCCAGTGCTTCTCCCCTGGGTTTGACTGATACCGGCTTACCACGCTTAGTGCGTAAGCTACATCTGGTCTGGTACACAACATCGCATACATTATAGAGCCTACCGCAGAAGCGTAGGGTATAATAGACATGCGTTCCCTTTCCAAATCAGTCTTGGGAGACATCTCTTTGGAGAGGGTGATTCCGTGACAAGCCGGTAGATTACCGCGCTTAGAATCTTCCATACTGAATCTTTTCAGTACAGTGTCGATATACCTGGACTACGAAAGTCCCAACATCCTCTTGGATCTATTACGATAGATCCGGATCCCCAGAATGTAAGAGGCATCACCCAGGTCTTTCATGGAGAACCTGTGTGACAAGAATCCTTTGACAGATTGTAGCATAGGAATGTCATTTCCTATCAATAGAATGTCATCCACGTACAAGACGAGGAATACGACACTTCTGGCTACAACTTTACTATATATGCACGGTTCATCTGGATTTTTGATAAAGTCATATTCTTTGACTGCCTCATCAAAACAGATGTTCCAACTCCGCGATGCCTGCTTTAGTCCATAAATGGACTTAAGCCGCTTGCATACTTTCCCGCTGCTCCCACTCTGATTGAAACCCTCTGGCTGATCCATATAGACGCTCTCTTCTAAATTTCCATTCAGAAAAGCCGTCTTTACGTCCATCTGCCAGATTTCATAATCATGGAAGGCGGCAATAGCAAGAAGGACCCGAATGGATTTGAGCATAGCCACTGGAGAAAAAGTTTCGTCATAGTCCAAACCAGGTCTTTGACGAAAACCCTTTGCAACAAGTCTAGCCTTATAGGTTTCCACCTGTCCATCTATACCAATCTTTTTCTTGAAGATCCATTTGCATCCTATGGGTTTTACCCCATCTGGATCAAAGTCCAAAGTCCATACTTTGTTGGTGTACATGGACTCCATTTCGGTCCGCATTGCATCTAGCCATCGTACCGAGTCGCCGCTCTAGATGGCCTGCTGGAAGTCAGTAGGTTCATCATCATCTATGATGCAATCCTTTCTATCCCCATCTATGAGAAAACCGTAGTATCTCTCAGGCGGATGAGACGGCCTACTACTCCTGCGGAGGGGTGCGGGAATGTCCTGTACTTCTTGAACTTCCGGTTCTACCAAACTTTCAGTATTAGTTTGTGGTTCTGGAATTTCTTCCAGTTCTATTTCGCTCCCACTTGATTCCTTTTCTAAAAACTGATGTTCTAGAAAATGGGCATTACGAGAAATAAATACCTTTTGTTCCTCTGCGTAATAGAATAGATATCCCCTGGAGTTCTTTGGATATCCCACAAACTTACACTTTACTGATCGCGCCTCGAGCTTGTCCACATGCTGCTTTTTAACAAAAGCTGGACATCCCCAAATCTTTATATACTGTAGATGGGGTTTCTTCCCACTCCACATCTGATATAGAGTGGTAGGCACAGTCTTGGTAGGTACCATGTTCAAAAGATATGCCGCTGATTCTAGCGCATAACCCCAGAAAGATCGCGGTAACTCAGCATTACTCATCATGGATCGTACCATATCTAATAGGGTTCGATTCCGTCTCTCCGATACACCATTATGCTGTGGAGTGTATGGAGGAGTAAGCTGAGAGAGAATTCCTTTCTCTTTTAGGTAACCTAGGAACTCGGCACTCAAGTATTCACCACCTCGATCAGATCTTAGTGTCTTGATACTTTTTCCGGTTTGGTTTTCTACTTCATTCTTATACTCTTGGAATTTCTCAAAAGCCTCGGATTTATGTTTCATCAGATAAATGAATCCGTATCTTGAGTAATCATCCGTGAAAGTAATGAAATAGGAAAAACCACCTCTTGCATGTGTAGACATTGGACCGCATACATCGCTGTGTATGAGTCCTAAGAGCTCGCTCGCTCTTACTCCTTGTCCAGTAAATGGAGTCTTTGTCATCTTTCCTTTGAGACAAGATTGACAAGTGTCATAAGTTTGATATTCGAACGAGTCCAAATATCCTTCTCTATGCAACTTAGTCAACCTTCTCTCATTGATGTGACCCAGTCTACAATGCCATAAGAAAGCTTTATTTAAATCTGGAGACTCTCTTTTTAGTGTGTTCTGGACATTGAAAATTTGGAGTTGGTTTAAAACATATATACCGTTATTTAATGTACCGGACCCAATCAAACCATGATTAAGGTGGATGTTGACAACATCTCTTACAAACGTGAAATCATAACCTTTATTTGATAACAAGAAAACTGATATGATATTACACGTTAAGCTTGGTACAAAATAATAGTTATGTAAAACCAAAATGTGTCCACTCGTCAATCCTAGGTGATAATCCCCGACGGACGCAGCTCCCACGCTAGCTCCGTTAGCAACCTTTAGGGTCATATCACCTTCCTTCAGCACTCTACGGTTTCTCAGTGCCTGCAATGAATTGCAAATATGAGATCCTGATCCGGTATCCAATACCCAGGAAGTAGAGTTGATCGACAGACAATTCTCAATTACAAACACACCTGAAGTCGAAGCCATAGCTTGCTTCGGTTCCTGGTTCTTGGCGTTCCACGCCTTGCAATCCTTCTTCCAGTGCCCTTTCCTGTGACAATGGAAGCACTCATCTTGGCCAACTACCGGTACTGCAAACTTTTTCTTTCCCTTCCCTCCCACCTTACTAACACCTCCTCTAGGTCTGGGTGCGGCCTTCTTCTTCCTTCCTTTGGCCCTAGCCTTGGACCCGGAAGAAGATGAACCGCCAACAAACATAGCGGGTGTTTCCCTTGCTTTCTGCAAGGTGCCCTCTGCACTCCTTAACATGTTCAGGAGTTCCGGAAGTTCAACTTCTTTTCTTTGAATGTTGAAGTTCAGGATAAACTGGGCGTAGGTGGAAGGAAGGGACTGGAGAATAAGGTCTGTATAGAGCTCATTATCCAAAGTCGTCCCAAGGTCTGCGAGCTCTTCTATATAGCCGATCATCTTTAGGACATGTTCTCCTACCGATGACCCGACAGCCAACCTCGCTCGAAACAAGTTCTTTGAGGTCTCGTATCTTGCTATACGAGATTGCTCTCCATAAAGTTCCTTTGTATGGAGAAATATGCCATCAAGGTCCATATCCTCGTGCCTCCTCTCATGTTCATTGTTCATCGAGGCATGCACGATGCACTTGGCTTTCGCGCAATCTAAATCCCAGGTTTTGCGGATTTCCTTATCCGCATTACTGGATTTGGGACCAGGGACAGCAGGTGCCGTAGCGGTGAGGTCGTACCCCAATTTGTCATAGGTCAAAGCCATTTTGACATTCCGCAGCCAATCTTTATAGTTTGGCCCTGTCAGTATATTTTTCTCTAAAAGTAACTTAAGTCCAGTCATTTTCAGGATCGCTGCAATTAGGAGAGAGAGACGAAAACTCTTTAGCATGATGCTCTTGCAAGTTTAGAGTGGTTTTTAATTTATCTAAACTGGATGGCTCCCACTGTTTCTCGAATCCTTCCTCAAACCATAAAAGAAGAATTAGCCAGGACTATTCTCACCGTATAATACTTGCTTAACCGTTCAGCCAGGCCAGTGTCGATACTTCGAGGGAGGTTTTCCAACGCTTTCGCGAAGTTCCTTAATTAAATAACCTCTTTTCTCTGGGGGCATAACCCCGCTGACACCTTTCTGGACACCTACTAGGTTTATAGCATTGATCGTTAAGTGACGAATATCCTGATAAGTAGCATATACACACAGTAGGATCGGGATCCAAATATCATCGTCTGATAATGTTGTAGGAATGCTACCAACATTCATCAAACTCAAAATGGTATGCATCTCTTTGCAAATTTCAGTTTCTTTACAAATTCCCGATATAAGTTTTTGCCCCATGCTCTTATGACCTTGGCGTTATGTCAAAATGTCATAAGTCACATGTCAAGTTCTACCCATCATTATCTTGTTAATTTGAACCCATCCGTATATATCCTTGACGTTCGGCCAAAATGATAATACGACTGTCCCAAAATAACTCATCTATCTATGCAACAAATGAATATCCAGTAGCTACCAAACACTATGCCTTGGCGTTAGGTCAAAATACATAGCTTGAATACTACTGAATACCCAGATGAAATGACGGAGGGCTACGAATGGTTTTGGCGAAACCATGAACGTAGTGAACTTGATATAACCGAAGGAACCTGATAGCTTTTAAAAGGAGTGGTTAAAGCTCCGCATTTAAAAATATCTGTTTTTAAAATTAACCGAGTGGTTTCTTTTAAATTGTTCCAACGATTAAAACTTTGGTTTATTTTTCTTTGCATTATAGATAATGCGTCCGATCATTAACCTATCATTGCAGAAAACAACGAAAATACAACGTCCTCTTATGCCATCCGCATTCGCCACGGGGTCCCGTCATTACCCGTTAGGTTACTTAACTAACGACAGAGCGGGGGCTGGGCTAGCGCGGGTGTAAAACATAAGTGACGTCTAAATAGCTATCATATATATAGATATTTTACATTTGTCTGACGCGATGATATTCATTCCGGATCACAGATGAACTTAATTGGATTTGCAAGCAATCCGTGTTTGTTTTGAGCCTGCAACAAAATACGGATTACACAGTTGTGATGAATAGCCATTACCCCACCCACGACCCCTACGGGTGCGGCAAACTACCCGCCCGGCAGTTTGTGCACCCCACCTTGGGTCTGTCATAGGAGCAAAAACAGTAAAATGAAATAATACAACGGTGGCTACAACCGCAACCTGGATGTGCCCCGCAAAATAATATTACAACAAATTACATTTATATCAAATGAATTAAATGATAACCCATCACATAACCCCGGCTATACATCACAGCAGTCCAACACAGTTCATATGCACAAACAGATAAAATCCATTTCAGAAATGTGCAACCCCCTGCCAACTGACATACTAGCAGTTAGGGGAGGTTTACGAACACATTAAACAATCACAGATATAATCCAACAAGAAAATACTGTATAATTTCGATCGATTAAACACTTTTAATTTTGCTCCAATACTGCTCTGCAAATATGAAACCTGAGAAAAAATTAAATATTCCAGAAAATACCAAATATCACAGAGAAGCAACACAGGAAAATTGGGTTCCTGAATCGCCAACTCGGCGGCGGAAGCGCGGCGGATCAGTGGGATCCCGCCGCGGTTCCGCGGCGCTTTAGGCGATTCAGGGGCCCAATTTTCTTGGGTGTTCTTCTACTGTCTTTTCAAGCTTTCTGAACGACCCAGAAAAATTTTTGGACTTCATTTAAAAATCGACAGAAACTGAAGTTTTCGGGCATTTCCGGTTTCGTTTTTTCCGTTCGAAATTCATACAAATTTGCAAGTAAGTTAATTATTGCTTAGCGTGGCTCTGATACCACTGTAAGTCGATGTACAACACCCCAATACTTGTGGGGAGGCGGAATTTTCAAAAACGAACTTGTTTAGTGAACAAACATCGACTAACCGCTTGAATCGAAGCTAAACGATAACTAACTTAAAACATAGAGTTTCTATGCTACTATGTTTAGGGATTATACCTAACGAATCGTGTCCTTCGTCATTGCGAACTCCACCTCCTCCTCGGCCTTCTCGAAGTAGTAGACGATCCACCCGAGAGCTTTACTCCAAGCTTAGCCTCTAAACTTGAGGCAACTAAACTTCTCTAAGTGCTAATCAAAGAAGCTGGGTGAAATATAGAGAGGGTTATGGATTAAGTAGTCTAACTAATCCTTATACTCAACACATGAGAGGGGAGGATTAGGGTTTTAAGAGGGAGAGCTTGAGGAGAGAGAAGGTGAGGATAATAATGAAGTGAGAATAATGAGTTATGATAATATATATCAAGCATTTCTTTTATCAAGAAAAGAATAAGAAATGAATTTAGCAACCATGCTTGATAATATCTAGTGATGATTCACTCCATGAGTCATTAAGCATTTATCATGCATTAATGACATGGATGAATCATCCATATGACTCACTAATCACATTCATTGCTTATGCCACCTTAACCTCCTTAGTCACCACCTTCTAGAAGCTTCTCGTGCAATTACGAGAACGCCCCTCCTTTCCGCAAAAATACGGAAAAACTTTAGACTGTATAAATCCAATAACCGGATACCAGTAACTGGCTTAAACCAAATCCGACTGGTAAAAACTGTCCGAAAGTCGTACGCGCGTAAACGCACGTATGCGTCCGAACCCTTGTCGTAAAACCATACGACCTCTATATCGTTTCGCCTGGAGTAGGGAAACTCTCTGTGTGGGACTCTAGAGACTCGACTACTACGCTGGCAGTGGGTTTAACCACAGACCGCAAGCGGCACTAGCTGTACGTAACGGTCCCCAGGTAGATGTCGATAAGAAGGCCGATGAGGGAACCCATCCGAACTCCTACTGAGTCTGATGTGACAATCTCCATACAGTCCGGTCCGTTCGTCCAAGACTATCGCATATCGGGCCTAGGGGGCGGCAAGCGTCAGTCCTCTAATAGCGGTATAAGTCATGTCGGAGGAAGCCCATTACACCCTGAGAAACTACTGGAACCTACCAGCAAATCTCGCTTGCCCTGGCCAGGGACTTTGCGTAATGGCTCTCTGACATAGCGCGATATCAACTCCCAATACCGGGAGAGACGAATCCTGTCTAACCGCCACTGCCTCCAAGTGCTCGGGACTGCACCCAACTGCTACCTGTTTGCACGACTCCTTTGAGCCGTGGTAGGGTAGCAATCTAAGAACAGTGGGACACACTCGAGGCGAAGTAGCAGTGTCAAGTCTGCGGACTATGCTGTACTCATGTCACCTGGGAACTGTTCACTGACGACTGGTATAAAACCAACCAACAGTTCCCTGTGAGTCTTGTCCGGTGTACCCGTAACCTAACGAGCACCTGTATACTATCTCCAGTACAACGTACTGACGGCTGTGGGACAGACCATCTCCCCAACTGGGATGAGAAGCGTACACACTAGTCTACTCCGGAGTATCGATGCTCTGTCTCGATAATCCAACGAATAGGGACCTGAATAAGGATGTGCTTGTAGACTACCCAGCCCCCACTAGTGTGACTGCCATCACAACGCTGGTAGTCAAGCAAGATCCTAAGAGCTCTATCAATACGTACACTCACATATCAAGATAGAAAAACCAAGTAGCAAACTACCATGTTTAGCAAGACTGTTATATACATGTGAATATCCCAAGCTTCCATTAAGTAATATACAAACTAGTATGATACAGTAATGGCCTTCTAGGGTATAAACACTAACAGAATTACCCTCTGCAAGAAGATGTCTCCTAAGACTGACGAGGAGAGGGTTCGCATGAGCACTATACCCTACGCTTCGACGGTAAGATATATAATGTATGCGATGCTATGTATAAGACCAGATGTAGCTTACGCGCTGAGCGCGGTTAGCCGGTATCAGTCAGACCCAGGTGAGGACCACTGGACAGCAGTGAAGAACATTCTCAAGTACCTGAGAAGGACTAAGGAGATCTTCCTGGTTTACGGTAATGGAGACCTCAGGGTCGAGTCCTTTACCGATTCAAGCTTCCAGAGTGACAAAGATGACAGCAAGTCTGTCTCGGGTTTTGTGTTTACCCTCAACGGAGGGGCGGTATGTTGGAGGAGTTCCAAACAGGATACCGTCGCGGACTCGACGATGGAGGCTGAATACATTGCTGCAAGCGATGCCGCAAAAGAAGCGGTCTGGATGAAGAAGTTCATTAGTGAACTTCAGGTGGTTCCGTCCATTGTTAACCCATTACCTTTGTATTGCAATAACAATGGGGCTATAGCTTTAGAGAAGGAACCAAGGTCCCATCAGAAATCCAGGCACATCTTAAGGCGGTATTACCTGATCAGGGAGATCATTGATCGCCAGGAGATCGAGATGCGGAGAGTGGACACAAAGGACAACACAGCGGACCCATTCACGAAGGCCTTACCCCAGACTCAGTTCGAGCGGCTGATCGAGATGATAGGTCTTCGATACGCCAGTACATGGCCTTAGTGCAAGTGGGAGATTGTTAGTGTATATGCCCTAGAGGCCATTACTGTATCATACTAGTATGTATATTACTTGATGGAAGCTTGGGATATTCACATTTGTATAGACAATCTTGCTCGAAATAGTAGTATGCTACTTGGTTTGTCTCTGCTTTAATGTGTACATGTGTTTCTTTTATTATATCACATATACGCATTAGTGGAGCCCTTAGGATATTTGCTTGATTACCGGCGTTGTGATGGCGATCACATTCGTGGGGGCTGGGTAATCCACAAGCACATCCTTATACACGTCCCTAGTCGTGGGATTATCGAGACAGGGCATCGATACTCCGGAGTAGACTAGCGTATGCGCTTCTCATGCCAGCACGGGAGACGGTCTGTCCCACAGCCGTTAGTACGTCGTACTTGAGATAGTATGCGGGTGCTCGTTAGGTTACGAGTACACCGGACAGGACTCGTCGGGAACTGATGGTTGGTATTATACCTATCGTCAGTTATCAGTTCCCAGGTGACATGGGTACAGCTTAGTCCGCTGACTTGACACTGTCACTTCGCCTCGAGTGTGTTCCCACTGTTCTTTGATTACTACCATACCACGGCTCTACTGAGTCGTGCAAACAGGTAGTAGTTGGGTGCAGTCCCGAAGCACTTGGAGGCAGTGACGGTTAGACAGGATTCGTCTCTCCCGGTATTGGGGGTTGACATCGCGCTGTGTCTAGGAGAGCCATTACACATGTAGTCCATGGCCAAGGCAAGCGAGATATAATGGTAGGTTTCCAGTGATATCTCAGGGTGTTCTGGGCTACACTCCGACACGACTTGTACCTCTAATAGAGGACTGACGTTCACCACCCCCTAGGCCCGCCATGCGATGTATCAGACGAACATACCGGACTGTACGGAGATTGTCACTTACAGGCTCAGTAGGAGTTCGGATGGGTTTACCTCATCGGCCTTCTTATAGACATCTACCTGGGGACCGTTACGTACAGCTAGTGCCTCTTGCGGTCTGTGGTTAAACCCACTGCCAGCATAGTGTCGAGTCTTTAGAGTCCCACACAGAGAGTTTCCCTGCACTGAGCGAAACGTGTAGAGGCCGTATGGTTTTACGGCAGGGCTGCGATCACTTACGTACACTTGTGTGCGTGTGGTGTTCGGGCAGGCAATACTAGTGGGCTTTGGTTTAAGACGGATCCTAGTATTGTACGGATGGATTTGTTTTGTCTTCTGCGCATCAGCATTCTACGGAATGTGGATGCAGGCATGTATGCACTGTTTTCCGGAGCGATGAAGGAGGAGGTGCCTCATTAGGGTTTTGGCAGTTGGTTCGGCCAAAACCGTTATGTGGCAGGCTCATTAGGGTTTTGACAGTTGATTCGGTCAAAACCATTTTGAGGCGGACTCATTAGGGTTTTGGCAATTCGTTTGGTCGAAACCATTATGAGCCGCGGACATCATTTACTAATCCTTTTAGTGATAATTTTATGATGGCTAATTGCATTGACCATTTGACCACCATGACCTCTCTTGACTTTGTTGACCGGTTGACCGTGTTAACCATTGACCTTCAAGAGAGGTCTACACTCTTCTTTTCATTTTCTTTTTCTTTTTGATTATGATAATGGTCATTTCAATGTAGCCATCAACTTTATCTTGATAGGATTGGTAATGATGGTTTAGTGCATTATTAAACCATGGTTCATTTTCTTGAGCACATAATTCTTTTCTCATTCTCTCTCTTGCTCTTTCTTATGGGAAGAAAAGAAATGCACCATGGTTGCTAGCTCCTCTTTCTTCCTCCTCTTGATTCATCTTTTGATCTCATGTGTTAAGAGATAAAGATCCCATAAAGACAAACACCTCCATCTTTCTCTTCTACAAAACCTAGGGTACCAAGACTAGCAATCTTGTTGCCCTAGTTACCTCGGCTCGAGGTGGAGCTCGGTGTACATCTCTCGGGTGGATCGTCTTTGACTCAAGGAGGCCGCGGAGGTGACCAAAGTCCGTATCAACCCTAGGAGCAAGCAAGGAGAAGAACAACAAGAAGAGAAGGAGTTCAAGTTGAGGTATAACCCCTAACCGAGTAGATAAATCTCTAGTTAGGATGCTAGTGTGTTCTTTAGCAAAGATCCGGTTTTTACGGTCCATGTTACCATGTCTAGAAAATTTTTTGTTTTACCGTTTCCGCAACCCCGAAAGTACCGGGAGAGGTAACGTGGACCTAACATACTTAACGACTATACTGTCCCCACTAGTATGATCTGCATCATAGTCCTGGTAGTAAAGTACTCATCCTAAGGGCTTTATCAACATGTAACATAGAGACAATCATTGTACACGTTAAGATAAAGAGCAACCAGATAGCATACTATCATGTCGAGCAAGAAAGTCCTCCATATATATGTACAAGCATCCACTAAAATATACATCGTATGTAAAGTAATGGCCTCTAGGGCATACATATCACTAACAACAGTACCTATGGACCAACCGTAGAAGGGCATGCCCAAGCCTCACTAATGGCACCGCTGAACTGCTGCAAACCCTAAGGTTCATAAGCGGTTCCATGGTCATTATATCGAGTTAGAGTTTCATTCTTCTAGAGGGTCCACAAAATTACTTGCATGTTCCTTCGAATACTTTAAATTTGGAAAAATAGGTTTCTAACATTCGTTCGAACTTTTTAACTTCGCCTAGACCACACGTGAATACCCTTCGTCCGCATGCTAAACAATGCCTTAATCCTCCAGGAAAGACGATACATCAACGACCATCTCTGGATCGGTCTACTCTAGATCTGAGTATGACTCTCCACACTGGAAATCTTCAACTCAACTAGGCCTACGTCGTCGCTTCAATCTGACGAATCACCTTCGTCTCTCAACTCGGGATAGTATAGCTATCATCTGTCGCATATCTTCCTGGAAGCTCCAGCGATCTCAGCTCGTAAAGTCTGAAGACGACATCCTATCAATCTCAGCAACAGCTGGGTCATCTGTCCACACGGTACACGACATCACAAACTCTGAGGTAGGCTCTACATCAATAGTCCTCTCGAAAAAGGCAGCCTCTATCAATGGCCCGATCATCCGGTGCAAAACCAAACACTCGCCTCAACAAGAGGTCACGACACAATACTACATCGAGACGTTCCCATGTCACCAGAAAACACAATGGTCAGTCCTCGTCCATGACGAGCTCGCCCTGATCGCATCACTAGCGGCAGCTCAATATCCGCTTAAACCACGGTGACAGGAACCTCAATCGTGTGTCGACAAAAACAGAGCAACGGAATGAAAGGAATCAACATATCTAGGATGGATACATGATCATTAGAAGTAACAATATCAATGAGAGTATGATAAAGGAAACAAATAGAATCAAGGATCTCAAATGGATGTATGATCAAGAGAACGAAGAGAATCACAGATCTCAAAATATGTACATCCTAAGGTTTCTTAAGTGGAGTATCGTATTGTAAATATGTCGCGTAACATACGTACGGTACGTCACTCTACTCAAGCTACCTACTCCATAAATCAGGGTCAACCTAAGAAACGAAAGTTTGGGTCTAATACCACGCTGTTCAGGTCTAAGTTCCGTACGGTCAAGCCTAGGTTCCGAACTAAATTACGCCCCAGACTCCACATAGTCAAACCTAGACTTGAACCAAGGTTAAACCTAGCGCTCTGATACAAACTTTGTCACGACCCGAAATTTAGCTCGTGACTGGCACTTAAATCACGCAGCGTCTAAAGGCGTAACGTAATTCAAGTAAAACGAAACCCAGAAATCTAAACCTTTTTAAAGAAAATAAAGAGGTGAAGTTTTGAAATATAGGTATACGACGCCCAACGACGATGTTCAACACAAAAGATAATGAAATAAGCAAGGCATCAAAACCTCAAGTAGCGGTATACCCCTCGCTCTATGTCTCGCAACCACAAGTCTCACTAAGTCTCATTACTTATACAAATACTAGTTTGATTGATGGAGTTGACTAGATACACTATGAATAATAAATACAAGATGGGTAGATCCAATATGTACAACCTACCAGTGCAAAACACCCGAATGCAGCTGTGTGCCAACGATGCCGCTACTGATCCATGCGGTCAACCTGCAAAAATTGTGGCACAACGGGGGTGAGTTGCCAACTAGTGAGTAGAAAACATCTACAAGTAGAAATCGATTAAACAAAAATTCCTAGGTCAACTATATCATAAAGATAATACTATGATATCTAGGGTGACCATACGGCATATGTGCTAACAAGGTAAACAATGCCTAACAACTTGTGGATATCATCCAACCATAAAATCAATGTATGTATGCAAGTGGATCTCGTCCACATGTCAACCACTGACACAACAACATCATGCATGTAAATATCATAAAAGCATATGTATGGAAGTATGAGGATATAAATCAACATGTGTCCCTCGCGACACATCAAAATCATGGAACCTGAGTTCCAGCATCGACACTCGAAACATCATGAAACCCATGTCCAGCATCGACACGTAAATCCTCATATCTCTCGGGCCCCGTCAGTCCAGATCGGCCAATGGGCTCCGTCAGTCATGATTGTCCCATATCATCTAACGACTCCGGTCGGTATCCTCTGGATAACCGCCGAGCCTAAATACTATCACCGGTAGGTAGTGCTCCCCTGCCAGGCTCACCGTCTAACAATACGAGCCTTCTCTCCCCGGGGTACCTCACCGGATCCACCATGTACCCACAGACGGTGCCTACCGCTCCTTGAATCGGGTTTCACATTCCACTCTCAGAACCGAGAAAACACATGGTGGACGCACTGAAATATCATATCAAGAGAAACCGAGTTTTTAAAACAATACACAGTTTCATTTGAAATCACCACGGTTCTCAAATCCAGAAATCTCATGAAAACAGCATATCTCGATGCGTATAATCATAAAGCATGATGTATGCGACATATAACAGAAATGTAAGCATATTCGTATATCATGCAACATGGAGCAGTAATATGTACATATTGAGGGAAAAACCGCTCTTTTAAATGAATCCAGTTTTAAAATATATCATGCGGTTCCCAATTTCTCCAAAGTCAAATGCAACATCGTATAAAGGTGCATATGTAACAATAACAAGTAAATTATGCAAGGAGTCATATCATGATGCAGCAATCCTACTGTGTAGTGACATGGCAATTATCCATGATGAAGTGTGTGAGCCAGCCAATTTATGTAAGTGTGACATACGCATCATCGATAATGGTGTAGGTGTACTAGCACATGTATATGTAATGTAATGAGAGTGACATGAATGTAGTATAAAGTAAATCGTATGCGAATGCTGACAGGTATATGTATCTACAATATATCCGAGTCGGTGAATTTAACAATCGGCATCCAACCTCACAACATCCTGTACGGTATAATCCCTCGTACGGCATCCTCTAGTCAAGGGTATGGATCAAACATCAAGTCACACTCATCACGTACGGAAAATCATCGTACGGCGGCATTAAACCATTAGGGATCCTATCAACCTTTATGACAATGAGGGCACAGACCTAACGTCTCGTACAGCATATCACTCATGATTCACAACATAATATAAATCTATATACCTATATCCCCGGGTCACATCCATAACAATCTCATATCAGGGGACCAGCAAGATATCAATCATCTCAATCGACTCGCATCCGTATACCGACATATCAATCAAGTCATTATATCACCTCGTATATTCTTTTCATCACATAAGTATCTCACATCGAGTCATCTTATTATTCTAAAGTCGTATTTATCAATCCTATAACATGCTACTATAATCTCCTATTGATTCTCTTTACAACTACTTATCTATATCTAGTAATTTGCATCCTTAAACATCAATTCAGGACATCTTTCCTATCATACCATGTCACCTAGACCATAAGCTATAACTTAAGTCATGGTATTTCTTATCTCCTACAATTCTCTAACCATATTCATAAGTTTCTAACACGGTTACCTTAACCATACTCTATATATCGGTTTCCTTCCAAGTTTGCGGGGGTGCTATACGCTATCCACCCGACATCCCCCGTAGATATAGATCTACTCAACTTGATCCTTGCTTGCAAAAGTCGATGATTCCATGCTCCGTCGTCTCGGAATCCACGCGAAGGTACCTACAATAATACACAATCGCAATCACTATTAAAATCGAATCCGGAAAACCGATGCGGCACACGGTGCGCTCATAGGTTAGAAACTATAGCCTACGCATGCAAAACAACCATACCAACCCTTGTTATTGTCGTACAAATGCCCAACAACCCAATACAATATCAAACACTAAAACCAAGCATTCAAAATACGGAAAACATATCCAAAAATCACACCAATGTGCTCCCAGATTTTGACTCAGGCCAAATGGAGCTAAATTAGCAAGTATAGGGTGTTGTATATGGAGTGTGTGAGCTACTGAAGCAACCTAGACACCGAATACCTATATGGGGCCGGCCACATGCCCTCAATTTCCGACGATCTCGGCCAGGATGTCTCCGATGGGGTTTGTCTTTCTACAGTGGGTTCCTAGTGGTTCATATAGGTCTCTGGACTTGTTTGCTTATCTCAAAAACTCCCCGGGTCATCCAAGATTCCCTGTAGTCACACCAATCTTCACAAAACCGACACGGGAGATATCCTAAGTTCGTATTCTCTATTCTAGGTCCGTGAAAACACCACTCCAGTCTTGTTAACAGCCACAACATCATCACAACACAACTCAAACCCTAATTCTTCTCTTGGAATTTCCAAGTTCACAAATCCACCACTAAACGAATTCTAAACTAAACTAAAAACTAAAGCAACTAAACTATTAAGCTAATGGTGTAGGAAATACCACTTTTGGGCAATTCAAGAAAAACCCTAGCTTCCCAATGTCATCAAACTTTTCTTGGTCCATTGTGTAGAGGATGAAGAGGGGATCAACTTTTGTGAAGAGGGTATATATTTTTGATGAAGATTTGGAGATAGATCTAGGGGTTGAAGGTAGAGGGAAGTGAGGTTGAAGGAGATGAAGAAATAATGGGCAGGGGAAAAAGAATGGCTGCCCTCTCTCTCTCCTACTCTCACTCTCTTTTATTCTCACCCTCGTTCTCTCTCTCCAATCATTCTCTTTCTTTTACCCTTTTCTTTTTCTTTAAAACCAAATCACATAATACCCCAAAAACAACACAAGAAAACAACATGGAATCAAACTGCAGCATGACATGGTACACTAGCCATGGAAAACAGTAGAAACACGGATTTGGCATAATCGCGATTAGTAGTGCACTAATCAGGTTTTTATCCAAACTGCATATGATTAAATATAAAAATGCCAAATCCAATAAATATAATTTTAAATGAATAAATCTCCAATTATTTCACAATTATTGGTTTATATTTATACCTTTTTACGAAAACCCCAATTTTGCAAATCGGGCAATTTTCGGGAAATATATTATTTTAATATTAATTTCAAAATATAATATTTTATATTTTCTGAAATGCTATAGACAGACCATCTCCCTTGCTGGGATGAGAAGTGTATACACTAGTCTACTATGGGGTATCGATGCCCCGTCTCGATAATCCTATGACTAGGGACCTGTATAGGATGTGGTTATAGACAACCCAGCCCCTACTAGTGTGACTGCCATCACAACGCTGGTAATCAAGCAAAGATCCTAAGGGCTCTACCAATATGTATAATCGATATGCTAAAAGAAGCACATGCACATATTAAGGTAGAAACAAACCAGGAAGCATACTACTATTTTGAGCAAGACTGTTACTATATCCGTGTATATCCCAAGCTCCCATTAAGTAATTTACAATCCAGTATGATACAATAATGTCCTCTAGGGCATATATCACTAACAGACAGACTAACCTGTACCAGTGTCACTAGGGAACTGCTATCCGACGATTGGTATAATACCATCTAGGAGTTCTCGGCGAGTCCTCCAGTGTACCCAGTCTCCACTGAGCACCCGTATACCTTCTCTGATGTCAAACACCAATTGATGTAGGATCATCCATCGCCCATCACATAGGTCGAGAAGCATATACGCTAGTCTACTCTGGAGTATCGATGCCCTGTCTCGATACTCCCACGACTAGGAACATTTGAAGGATGTACTTACCGACTACCCTGTCCCCACTGGTATGATCTGCATCATAGTCCTAAGATTCAAGTACTCATCCTAAGGGCTTTATCAACATGTAATAGAGAGACAATAAGAATACATGTTAAGATAAAGAGTAACCAGATAGCATACTATCATGTCGAGGAAAAAAGTCCTCCCTATATAAGTCCAAGAATCCACTACAATATACATCTCATGTACAGTAATGGCCTTGTCACGACCTGAAAAGTATTGAACGTGACTGGCACTTAAATTACAAAACGTTTCAAGGCGTACGCAATCTAAGTAAGCCAAAACCCAGAAATCAAAACCCAATTAAGAAATACAGTGAAGGAAAACCAATTATTGAAAGCGATTTTAATCCAATAAGTCACGTCAAGCTTTTTAAAAGCAACATCCATATTTCCGAAATTTTCGGCAGAGTCTCCTTTGTAAAAACAGACCCCAAAAGGGTACAAACAAGAATATACATATAACATGAAATAAGGCATTCCCAAAGCGGGAGCTAGCTCTTCGCCAAAAAGCGGATTCGCAATCCAACGCAAAAAAATCATTACGGTGCAAAAATAAGCATGTAAAAACCCAAATAATAAGCATCACGTAGGCTCAAGTGAGCTTGACCCAGAGAAACAACATATAAATCCACAAATTTCACTGTCTCGTCTCTAGGTCAAAATACATCAATACAAGTAGCAGGTACAGTAGATGGACTACTCTATATACAATAAATATACAAGGTGGAACAAAATAATCTCACAACCCACCTACGAGCAAAAGTCTCCAATCCAAGCAAAAGGAGCAAAAGGAGCAAGTGCGTCTGCCGCTATAGTGCTGACGGATCGGACCTGCAGAAAGGCTGTGGCACAACGGGGGTGAGTTGCCAACTCGTGAGTAATAAATAACATCTATAAAGACTATCGTAAGCATGTACACAATGATGTCACAACCTACATATACTAATATGATGCGATACGATAAAATGCATGCAGCATGAATGCAATAAAAATGCGAGATCTGGAAATAAATAACATGAAAATCTGTGTTTTATCTTAAATAAATTTTTGAAATTTTGATTGTAGTTTTATCAATGAAATCAATATATCAATATCTCAAATCCTCATATCTCAGGCATCCGTATCATCTGCGGGATCGTCACGCGGGCTCCGGTAGAACGGATCGGCTTGTATCCATCTCATGACTCCGGTCGGTATCCTCCGGATATCCGACGAGTCCCAATAATATCACCGGTAGGTAGTGTCCCCTTCCAGGCTCATCATCCTCCATGAAATCACTCTCGTCTCGGGGTACCTCACCGGGTCCACCATGTACCCACAGACGGTTCATCCGGCTCCTCGAATCGGGTCTTGAAATCCATTTCATAACCGAGAAAACATCATGGTGGATGACACAAATAACATTGTAAGGTTTGCCTAGCACCCTATGAAGAGTTTTGAAGCGTCACATGTCTCAAAGTATTTATTTTTATGGTGCTAAACAAACACGCAAAGGAATCGATCCTAGAAAATTAGGGTTACTAAACTTTAAGCTAATAAAAATTAGGGTTTCTGTTAGTTATATGTATGCCCTAGAGGCCATTACTGTACATACGATGTATATTGTAGTGGATGCTAGGACATATATAGTGAGGACTTTCTTGCTCGACATGATAGTATGCTATCTGGTAGTACTTTATCTTAACATGTACTCTGATTGTCTCTATATTACATGTTGATAAAGCCCTTAGGATATGTACTCGACTACTGGGACTATGATGAGATCATACTAGTGGGGCCACGGTAGTCGACGAGTACATCCTATAACTGTTCCTAGTCGAGGGTGTATCGAGACAGGGCATCGATGCACCAGAGTAGACTAGCGTATACGCATCTTGACCCATATGATGGGCGATGGATGATCCCATATCCATTAGTGTTTGACATCAAGGATGGTGTACAGGTGCTCAGTGGAGACTGGGTACACTGGACGGACCCGCCGAGAACTCCCAGATGGTATTATACCATACGTCAGATGGCAGTTCTCGGGTGACACTGGTACAGAGTAGTCTGTTGACCCGAGATCGTCATAGAGTCTTGTGTGATTCCCACTGTGCTTTGATTTCCATCATACCACGTCCAAGAGGGCGTGCAAAAAGGTGGCTTTTGGGTATAGTCCCGAATCACATGGAGTCAATGAGCGATAGGAGGGGATTCGTCTCTCCCGGTATAGGGAGTTGATGTTGTGCTGTGTTCGATTGGCTATAACCGGAAATCCCTGGCCAGGGTTGCAGAGATTTACTGGAAAGTGTTATCAGTAGTTTCTCGAACTGTTATAGACCTCATATCGACACGACTTATCGAGCTACTGGGGTCTGACGTTTACCACCCCTAGGCGAGATATGCGACATATCAGACGACGAGACCGGACTGTACGGGAGTGTTACTGTTTGGATTCACAGGAGAAGTTACAGGCTTGCTTGTTGATCTTCTGAGCGCTCAATACCTGGGTAGCTGTTACGTTTAGCTGACCGCTTGCAGTTTGTGGGTGTTTGATATGATCATCACCTACTGCCGGCGTATTGACGATTCTTTAGAGTCCTACACAGTGGTTTCTTGACTCAGGCAAAACGGAGTAGGAGCACATATGTGATATGTGCGGGACCGAGGATAATGCGATATGTGATACCGTATTATATTCTCGCGATATTTGATATCAGCCGGGTAATCGGATCAAGTGTTGATTCGATGAATCGGTACGGATAAATATTAGCCGGTTATATGCGATATAGCCGGATTGTCGGATCAAGTGTTGATTCGATAATTTAATGTATAATAATATATATGATATATTAAATTGCATTAACTAATATTTGCTCACTAAAAGATTCTTTTTCTCACTCGGGTAATACATTGATATATATGCGATATATGTTAAATGTATTATTTTATTTTGTTACAATAAATATTGTATATGTGATATATAATATTGTAACATATTATAATTATTAATGCAACATGATTAGAGGAGTTTAAACATGATTAGGTTTTGGATTAAGGTTAAACCTTCTAGTTGATTCTAGAAGCTTTACTTTGTCATGATAAAGATATTTGTGTTGATCTTTATCCATGACTCACACTTAACCCAACCCAAACCCTAACCCTAGTAAACTCTCTACAATGGTTAAGTGAACCATGGTTGCATAAATGATTATGATAACATTCTTTCTATTCATCACAAATGATTTATCATCTTCTTCCTCCTTCATTCTTCCATGAAAAACCTTGCTTGATTTTTCAAAGGTGATGAATAAATATGAGAAAAAGATAAATAAATAGAGCAAAATTCCTACTTCATCATCCTCATCTTCCTTTGCCATTTAGATGAGGGTGTTCACATCATTTCTTGAGTGTTAGCTTGTGTTAAAGAAACTTCAAGGTAGATCATCGTAGTATCGATGATCGGAAGCAAAGGTTGCGTCTTTCTCTTCGTGGAACCTCTCGAGAGTCCGGATACCGATGATCGCAGCGAAGGGACCACAACACGGAGCATATGAAGTGAAGGACCGGATCTACAAAGGTTGTAATCCCTCTCACTTAGTGTTAAAATGTTTAGCATGTTGTTTTCGCCTAATCTCTAGTTTAAAGTTCCGTATTCGGGTTGTTCGGCACAGCTAAATTTTTATTCGGGCATGGTTGATGCCTCGTAGACCCTTGTGCGCGTGCCTAGCAACCCTACAGTAGTATCAGAGCCAAGCTAGAGCCTTAGGCGAAGTCTAGACGACGTTTGAAACCCGATCGAACCAAAACCCCAAAATCCAAAATGCTCTCTGGAAATTTTCTGAAAATTTGGATTTTTGTCAATTAAAAATATGCAAAAAATTAAGCAGGGTTTAATGTGAATTACTGTGAAATACGGGGGCCTAATTCTAAATTCCACCGCGGAACCGCGGCATAAGCCTGCACATGCGGCGGTTCCGCGGCCGTATTATCTCGTTGTCCAATGTTTTCTGCACAGTAATTCATATGATTGAATGCTATATTTTTTGGGAATTTTTTATTCTGACTTTACAGTTGAGTATTCTGGGTTGTATTGGGGACTTAAAGATTCAATCGGTTTTTATAACTTTGTTTAGTTTTTCCGGATAACTTTTAGAAACTGTTAAAAAGTTCGAACGGATATCAATAACTCACTTTTTCCCCTGTCGGAAAATTTTTCAAAAGTTGGATTTTTCCTCGTGTTTAAGAATGTTCTAAGTCGTGCAAGTAACTCGATGGACCCTCTAGAAGACAACAAACCTTAACTCGATTATGTGACCGTCTTGAACTGCCTTTTGAACCTTAGGGTTTGGGGCAGTACGGCGTGCCATATGTGAGGCGTTGGCTTGACCCTTCTACGGCTGGACCATTGGTACTGTGGCATGTAATGGATGTTTTTAAACTAATTTCAAGTGTTGAAATATATTGGGGAAATCTTGGGTGTTTGATGATTCGATCGGAAAGTTTAACTTTGTCTATTTATCTGGAATGTGATACAATAATTGGAATCCACAGGTACTTATAAGATAACTAAGTTGAATATTATAAACATTGCAGTTTAGTCTCAGATGATCGGTTACCACGGAATTTTGATGCGATCAAAAGTCCGTCGCAATCACGTAGTGTACGCGGATGCTCGCCGGGTAAACTTAATAGACAGCCTCACTCCGTAGCCCCGACCAAGTGACTGTAGGAGAACTCCGTCGCCGAAAGCATCCGTTCGGGTGCTCCCGGTAGCGGTGTTCCGCCTTGGTGCACTTCGTCGACGGTATCAGGGGTGCGGCCGTCTACTAAAGTTTGCGACGAGCATTCGATCAGGACGTCGGGAATCTTGTTGAATTGGCCGACTTGGTATTGAAAAAGTTCTCGATAAATGAGACTAAAATGCGGGGTTTATAATTGTTAGGCATGCGATGTCTAAGGAATTCATTTGGTTAGGCATGCGATGTCTAAGGAGATTGCGGATTCCAACTGTTGTAGTTTTACACTTTCTTTTCTGTGACCGTAAGCGTAGTATGTGGTGTATCGCCGGCTTCGTTGCTATACATCAACGACAATCGGGATACACATACTTGCTTACGTTGATGATATGAGATATTATGTGTTGCTGTGATATGTTGTATTGGATCGTCGCGTTTGAATAGCCGGGGGTTTTATGTGAGATGAGAGTTTTTCTTTTTCATTCATGTAAAATTCATTTGTATGTAATATTCTTTTATTGGGGCACTTCCAGGTAGCGGAAGATGTCACCGTTGTATATTATTTACTTTTTCGCATTAGGTAGACCCAAGGAGGGGAGCATAAGTAACCGGGTTCTAGGGTCCAGTGGGAGACCATCTCGAGGAGTCGAGACCGGGTCTCCTAACCATAGAATTGGCAGTGTTACTTGCAGCTCTCGTAGGGGTCTAGGGATGTGGGTTTGGCTATTCATCGCGACCGTGGAATCCGTGTTTTATACAGGCTCGTATCGAAAACACGGACGTCCTAGTATATCCAATATTTCATATATGTTCTTCTGCTGCAATGTTCTGTGATGAGATCATATTACTGCCTGAGACGAATGTTTATATTATATATATGAGATATATGTTATATTGCAGATTTCGTTTCAAAAGAGATGCTTATGAAGCATATTAAAATGGGACTTCATTAATGAGATTAATGAATTAAAAGAAACCAAAGATGTTGTAGAAACTTGTTTAAAAACTAGTAGCTACAGTTCTTGCTTTGCATCACGGTGTTCCTTGTAGAACATCCTGCACCTTATTCGATAAGGAAAGGACCGAGATCCCTTCACCGGGAGTGACTCCTTTAGCAATAACTGGCAGATGCTACAAACTCGGTTTGTCTTTTGATTGCTTCTATAGTTCTTGCTTTGCACAGCGGTATATATGATATATCCTGCACCTTATTCGATGAGGAAAGGGCCGACGATCCCTTCACCGGGAGTGACCCCTTTAGCAAAACTAGAAAAGCCCCAAAAACACTCCATTTAAAATCACTCGATTCTACAACGATATCAAGTTCATTACGCAATAGGTTTTCTGAAAAACCTGTCGTAGCCCTCCGTCATTTCAGATAAGTCCTACTTAGTATTCGTGCTACGTTTGTTGGCCTCCGTCAAGGCGTAGTGTGCGGTAGCCGACTAGTATTTATCTGCTTATGCATATGATGCAGATTGGATTAGGGTAGTCGTGCGGCCTTGTTGACCTCCGTCAAGGGTCGTGCGGGTGGGTTTAATTCAATCAGGAAATGACGGGTTGAACTTGACTAGTAGCCTATGGTTTGTTGACCTCCGTCAAGGTCATAGGACGCTAGGGGCAAAATATTATTAGGAATTTCAAGTGTTGAAATTTGCAATGAGATTGCATACCTTCTATGAGATAGTTGGATCCCGATACCCGCTGCGAGTAAGAGTTACTCCTGGAAGAGTTTTACACATTACAATTAGCCGATCAAGTAGGTGTCTAGAAAGGTGTTAACGGGGTTACGCCTCTGGGAAAATGAGGTTTACTTTAATTAGGTTCGTGCGAAAGCACGGGGGACCTCCCTCAAAGTACCGACACTGGCCTGGCTGAAAGATTGGCGAACTTGTAGCGTGTAATTAATCCCGGCTAGTCTTTCCTTTTAGGGTTTGAAGGAAGATTTGACTAAAACAGTGGGAGACATCCTGATTAGATATATTAGATAACCAATCTAATCTTGCAAGAGCATACGCTGAGTGTTTTCTCCTCTCTCTCTCCAGATAGCGACCATATCACGCCTTAATCAAGATAATAAAACGGATATATTGACCGAACCCGCTTGTTATACTGAGCTGGGGAACGTTGGTCCCACTCCAACTTATAATTGTTATAAAACAGAGCAGGAAATTGGGGAATACCAGATTTCCCGTGCCGCCCAAACGAAGAAAGTGCATGCTGATGCATCATCTTCGGGTGTGTTCATTACACAGAACTATTTCTCAGTATCCTTTACGTCCTGGGTATGTGATACCGAATCAGGATCCCGTATATGTAATCTGTTACATGGGCTACAGATTGGTAAAGAACTGAGAACGGGTGATAAGTTTCATGAGACAGAAAACGGTGCAAGTGTTGCAGCCAAGTCTGTTGGTCACTATCACCCTGTATTACCAGAATACATTGATTCTGAACAAATGTTATTAGATACCGAACCTGATATACAAAATCATATCAGTCTCTTTATTAGTAAAGAAAGGATATAATTTTGTATTGTTGGATAATGTTTTGAACATTTCCTATATCAAGAGTTGATCGGTTCAGGCACGTTATCTAAAAGCATTGATGTTCTAAATCAAACTACAGTTCTTAGTATACGGAACACACACAAGAAGAAGAGTTCAGAAATGAACGAATCCTTCTTGAGGCATTGTAGACTAGGTCATATCAATGCGACCCGACTGGCTGAAGTTACATTTAGATGCATATTTAAATCTGTTTAAATTTACATCTTGTGAAACTTGCCAATCATGTCACAAAGATAAGATGACCACAGCTCTGTTTATTGGAAACAGAGAAAGAGTTAGTGAACTTTTGGGATTGATACATGCTGATGTATGAAGGTCCCCTGTCTACACATGCCAAGACCGGTTCTTTTTACTTCATTACGTTCTCTGGTAATCTCTCAAGATTCAGACATGTGTTCCTGCTGAAACACAGGTCCGAACCTTTTGAGATATTCACAGAATATAAATTAGAAGTAGAGAACCAAAATACGGGTATAAGTATTTTGTCCTTTGATGAGATCAAGGAGGAGAATACTTGAGCACAGAATTCCTGG
Source organism: Agapanthus africanus (assembly GCA_030015575.1). Taxonomy (NCBI): domain Eukaryota; kingdom Viridiplantae; phylum Streptophyta; class Magnoliopsida; order Asparagales; family Amaryllidaceae; genus Agapanthus; species Agapanthus africanus. The sequence continues at coordinate 464,856,961 of JASDDO010000014.1, read as the reverse complement.
ACTATTCTAAAGGAGAATGAGATTCTCTCTCAGCATTACTCCTTCAAATACACCACAGCACGTCGGTGTATCGGGGCGGAGCAATAGCACCATATGTGATATGGTTTGCTCTATGATGAGTACTACTGAGTTTCTTATTTCCTTTTGGATGTTATGCACTTGAGAAGCTGCATACCTATTGAATAGGGTTCGAATCAAATCAGTTGCCTACCACTTCATATGTGATATGGAAAGGGAAGAGCCTATATCTTAAGTTAGTTAAGATTGGGGTTGTCCGGCCTATGTCTAAGAGCAAAATCCGGACATGCTCGAGGCAAGGTCTGTTATGTACAACTGGAAAGGTTCCAGCTATACAAAAACAGCTGATGATTTGGTAGAACCAAAGGATTCAATAGTAACCAACGAACCTCAGCCTCTCCGCCGATCTAGTAAGGTTCCTCACCCACCTTAGAGATACTTCGGTTTCTCTATGACAGTGGGAGCGAGGATTGCATCATGAGATGATGACCCAACTATTTTCGAGCTGGCCATCAGGAGTGGGACTCTGTAAGAATGGCTGGATGCTTATCGATCTGAGATGGAATCCTTATACACCAACAAAGTATGGACTTTGGTTGCTTTATCTGAAGGGTTAAATCCCCATCAGGAGCAAGTATATCTTGAGAAGATTACTTGGTGTACATGGAAAAGTTGAGACTTTCAAAGCTAGACTTGTTAAAGGTTTGCATCATAGACCAGGTATGGATTATGATGAAACCTTTTCTAAGGAGCTATGCTTAAGTCCATCCAGATCCTACTTTCCATGGCTACATACCATAACTACGATATCTGGTGGTTGGGTGTCCTAACTGCTTTTCTAAATGATGTTTTAGAAAAGAGCGTCTATAAGTACACAGCCAGAGGGCTTCGTAGACAGTGGGAGCAGCGGAAACGTGTGCAAGATGTTTTATATGATAAAACAGGCATCGCGGAGTTGGAACATCTGTTTTGATGTGGTAGTCAAAGAGTTTGACTTCATCAAAATGGTAGATGAACCTTGTATATACGAAAAGGTAGTAGAGAGTATGGTGGTGATCCTCGTAGAGTACGTGGATGACATACTCTTGATAGGGAAGGAGTTTCCTATGCTACGCTCGGTCAATCTCCGATTATCACAAGGATTCTCCATATAGGATCATAGTGATACCTCCTAAATCCTGGGTTTTGGATCCATGAGATAGATCTAAATGGATGTTAGATACTCACTAGTTGTAGTGAGATGGTATCAATCGATCCTGGGGAGAATCACTGGAAAGGTTCCAGGGTGATAAGGACGACTGAATGTCAGTCGAAGGCATTGTCTTCACCCTCAGTGGAGGGATGGTATGTTGGAAGAGTTCCAAGCTAGATACCGTGACATACTAGACGATCAAAGGCAAGATATATCGTTACCAAGGATGCTACCAAAGAGGCAGTCTGGATATATAAAAGTTCATAAGATGAACTTCGTTCCTACCATTGTGTGACAATGGAGTTGTGGTTTTAGCCAAGGAACTACCGTCCCATCAGAAATCCAGATATAATTCTTAGGCAGTATCACCTGATCATGGAGATGGTTGATCTCCAGGGAGATCGAGGTTAGGAGAGTAGACACAGAGGACAACAGCGCGGATCCACTCATAAAGGCCTTTTTCCCAGTAGAGATTTTTATGGGATGGTTGAGTATGAGATACTTCAACCGCAGCTAATTGTTGGGTATGCGATACCATAACAGATGGCCCTAGTGCAAGTGGGAGATTGTTAGTTATATGTATGCCCTCGAGGCCATTACTGTACATACGATGTATATTGTAGTGGATGCTAGGACATATATAGGGAGGACTTTCTTGCTCGACATGATAGTATGCTATCTGGTTGTACTTTATCTTAACATGTACTCTGATTGTCTCTATATTACATGTTGATAATGCCCTTAGGATATGTACTCGACTACTGGGACTATGATGAGATCATACTAGTGGGGCCACGGTAGTCGACGAGTACATCCTATAACTGTTCCTAGTCGAGGGTGTATCGAGACAGGGCATCGATGCACCAGAGTAGACTAGCGTATACGCATCTTGACCCATATGATGGGCGATGGATGATCCCATATCCATTGGTGTTTGACATCAAGGATGGTGTACGGGTGCTCAGTGGAGACTGGGTACACTGGACGGACTCGCCGAGAACTCCCAGATGGTATTATACTATACGTCAGATGGCAGTTCTCCGGTGACACTGGTACAGAGTAGTCTGTTGACCCGAGATCGTCATAGAGTCTTGTGTGATTCCCACTGTGCTTTGATTTCCATCATACCACATCCAAGAGGGCGTGCAAAAAGGTGGCTTTTGGGTACAGTCCCGAATCACATGGAGGCAATGAGCGATAGGAGGGGATTCGTCTCTCCCGGTATAGGGAGTTGATGTTGTGCTGTGTTCGATTGGCTATAATCGGAAATCCCTGGCCAGGGTTGCTGAGATTTACTGGTAAGTGTTATCAATAGTTTCTCGAACTGTTATAGACCTCATATCGACACGACTTATCGAGCTACTGGGGTCTGACGTTTACCACCCCTAGGCGAGATATGCGACATATCAGACGACGAGACCGCACTGTACGGGAGTGTTACTGTTTGGATTCACAGGAGAAGTTACAGGCTTGCTTGTTGATCTTCTGAGCGCTCAATACGTGGGTAGCTGTTACGTTTAGCTGACCTCTTGCAGCTTGTGGGTGTTTGATATGATCATCACCTACTGCCGGCGTATTGACGATTCTTTAGAGTCCTACACAGAGGTTTCTTGACTCAGGCAAAACGGAGTAGGAGCACATATGTGATATGTGCGGGACCGAGGATAATGCGATATGTGATACCGTATTATATTCTCGCGATATTTGATATCAGCCGGGTCATCGGATCAAGTGTTGATTCGATGAATCGGTACGGATAAATATTAGCCGGTTATATGCGATATAGCCGGATTGTCGGATCAAGTGTTGATTTGATAATTTAATGTATAATAATATATATGATATATTAAATTGCATTAACTAATATTTGCTCACTAAAAGATTCTTTTTCTCTCTCGGGTAATACATTGATATATATGCGATATATGTTAAATGTATTATTTTATTTTGTTACACTAAATATTGTATATATGATATATAATATTGTAACATATTATAATTATTAATGCAACATGATTAGAGGAGTTTAAACATGATTAGGGTTTGGATTAGGGTTAAACCTTCTAGTTGATTCTAGAAGCTTTACTTTGTCATGATAAAGATATTTGTGTTGATCTTTATCCATGACTCACACTTAACCCAACCCAAACCCTAACCCTAGTAAACTCTCTACAATGGTTAAGTGAACCATGGTTGCATAAATGATTATGATAACATTCATTCTATTCATCACAAATGATTTATCATCTTCTTCCTCCTTCATTCTTCCATGAAAAACCTTGCTTGATTTTTCAAAGGTGATGAATAAATATGAGAAAAAGATAAATAAATAGAGCAAAATTCCTACTTCATCATCCTCATCTTCCCTTGCCATTTAGATGAGGGTGTTCACATCATTTCATGAGTGTTAGCTTGTGTTAAAGAAACTTCAAGGTAGATCATCGTAGTATCGAAGATCGGAAGCAAAGGTTGCGTCTTTCTCTTCGTGGAACCTCTCGAGAGTCCGGATACCGATGATCGCAGCGAAGGGACCACAACACGGAGCATATGAAGTGAAGGACCGGATCTACAAAGGTTGTAATCCCTCTCACTTAGCGTTAAAATGTTTAGCATGTTGTTTTCGCCTAATCTCTAGTTTAAAGTTCCGTATTCGGGTTGTTCGGCACGGCTAAATTTTTATTCGGGCATTGTTGATGCCTCGTAGACCCTTGTGCGCGTGCCTAGCAACCCTACAGTTTCGAGACTACAACCTTTGTATCTCCCCTCTTGCTAGACTCCTTAGTCTCTTGGGTGTTGGAAGAAGGTCCACTTGTAGTCCTCTTACGTCCACGACGATCCACCCGGAGTTTCCCGTCCAAGCTTGCAACTTCGTAAAACCGAAGAGAACACTTTAAACAAGTTGGATAAACTTGCATAGAATGATGTTGTGGTTTGGAATATCACTTCAAAAACCTTTCTTTAAGTGTGTTTAACTCCCTAGAAAACCCTAGAGAGCAAATGGTGAAGGAGGATGAAGATGGTGGCTTTTCCTTTTTGCAAGTGTAAAAGATAAAAGATGACTATTGAAAAAGAAATGAAATATAACCTTTTATATTTTATTCCTTCTTACAACCAACCATGGTTAAGTGATGGAGAGTTTATTTAACTTGAGTTTTAAATGATAAAGAGAAGGATAACCCATGGTTAGTGGTAGGTGAGCTTGGTTAGGTTAGAAGAAGAATGTAGAAGCTAGTAAAGATTATCCTTCTCTTTTCAATTTTGTTTTAAATACAAAAACAAATAAAAATCCATCATTTAACCTATGGTGTGAGTCTTATATTGCCACCATTTCCATGTGCTAACAACCATGATAGATGTGTGTATGTATGTATGCATGTATGCACATCCACATGTGCATGAAACTAGAATGAAAGAAAGAAACACATGCATGCATGCATACATCCATCAAATACAAGAAAGGGTTTAAGTGAGAAAACTAATGGTTAAATGATAAATCAACACTTGATTTATCAATCCGGCCATATCACATATGACCCCACCAAAAGCAAGCCGCCCGATCAATGTTCGGTATCCTATACGTGCAATTTAATCGGGTCCATGCGCATACCGCATACGCGCACCACAACGTTTCTCCTGGTCTAGGTAACTCCTGTGTGGGACTCAAAGACTCGTCAATACGCCGGCAGAGGGTAATGATCATATCAAGTACCCCCAAACCGCAAGCGGTCAGCTAAACGTAACGGCCACCCGGGTATTGAGCGATCAGAAGAAAACAAGCGAACCTGCTACAACTCCCGTCGAGCCAACCGGCAACACTACCGTACTGTCCGGTCTCTTCGTCAGATATGCTGCATATCGAGCCTAGGGATGGTCACGTCGACCCCAATAACTCAATAAGTCGTGCCCGTGAATGGTCTATAACAGATCGAGAAACTACTGATAACACTTATCAGCAATTCTCAGCAGCCCTGGCCAGGGACTTACTGATATAACCAGTCGGGCACAGTACAGCATCAACTCCCAATACCGGGAGAGACGAAACCCCTCCTATCGCTCATTGCCTTCGTGTGTCTCGGGACTGTACCCAACGGCCACCTGTTTCCACGACTCAGTAGAGCCGTGGTAGGGTGGCAATCAAAGTACAGTGGGAGAACACACAAGACTCCATGACGATCTCGGGTCTACAGACTAACCTGTACCAGTGTCACCTGAGAACTGCTATCCGACGATAGATATAATTCCATATAGGAGTTCTCGATGAGTCCGTCCAGTGTACCCAGTCACCACTAAGCACCCGTATATGATCTTGATGTCAAACATCGATGAATGTGGGAACATCCATCGCCCATCGTATGGGTCTCAGTATCATATACACTAGTCTACTCTGGTATATCAATGCCCCGTCTTGATATACCTACGACTAGGGACTTTCCAGGATATGCTTATAGACTACAGATGTCCCACTAGTATGATCTCCATCATAATCAGAGTAGTCAAGCCAATATCCTCAGGGATTTATCAGCATGTATGAGTGAATAATAAGCATGATCAAATCAACATGTCAGATAAAGAAGAACCAGATAGCATACTATCATGTCGAGCAAGAATGTATACTGAATATATATACATGTATAGATACATCCACTATCATATAATGGCCTCTAGGGCATACATATATCCAACAATCTCCCACTTGCACTAAGGCCAGTTATTGGCGTATCTCATACCCAACATCTCAAAAAGTCGCTCATGCTGCGGCTGAGGGAGGGCCTTGGTGAATGGATCCGCGGCGTTATTCTTTGTGTCTACCCTCCTAATCTCGATCTCGCGGCGATCTACAATTTCCCGGATCAAATGAAAATGCCTCAGGATGTGTCTAGACCGCTGATGGGATCTGGGATCCTTGGCTAAAGCCATAGCCCCATTATTGTCACAATACAAAGGTATTGGATCAATAATGGTTGGAACTACTCCTAGCTCCGAGACGAACTTCTTCATCCAGACGGCTTCCTTGGCGGCATCATTTGCAGCAATGTACTCAGCTTCCATCGTAGAGTCTGCAACGGTATCTTGTTTGGAACTCTTCCAACTCACCGCCCCTCCATTAAGGGTAAATACAAACCCAGAGATAGATTTGCTGTCGTCCTTATCCCTCTGGAAGCTCGAATCGGTAAAGGCCTCCATTTGGACATCTCCATTACCATACACCAAGAACAATTCTTTAGTCCTTCGCAAGTACTTAAGAATGTTCTTCACAGCTGTCCAGTGATTCACCCCTGGGTTAGATTGATACCTGCTTACAACACTAAGTGCATAAGCTACATCTGGGCGTGTACATAACATCGCATACATTATATATCCTACTGCCGAAGCATAAGGTATAATGCTCATGCGAGCTCTCTCTTCATCGGTCTTTGGACAAGAATCCTTGGAGAGAGTGACTCTATGGCAAGCGGGTAAGGCACCCCGCTTGGAGTCTTCCATACTAAACCTTTTTAGGATGGTGTTGATGTATCTTGTTTGGGACAATCCCAATAACTTTTTGGATATATCCCTATAGATCCTTATGCCCATGATGTATGTGGCATCACCCAGGTCCTTCATAGAGAACCTTAGTGATAAGAATGATTTGACCGACTGTAGCATAGGAATATCATTTCCTATCAGAAGAATGTCATCCACGTACAATACGAGGAATGTGACAGCTCTTCCTACAGCCTTCTTATAAACACAAGGTTCATCTGGATTTTTGGTGAAATCAAACTCTTTGATAACATCATCGAAACAGATCTTCCAACTCCGAGATGCCTGCTTTAACCCATATATGGATTTAAGCAGTCTACATGCTTTCTCGCTGCTCCCACTGTCAATGAAGCCCTCTGGCTGATCCATATAAACGCATTCCTCTAAATCTCCATTTAGAAATGCTGTTTTAACGTCCATCTGCCAGATTTCATAGTCGTAGTGAGCAGCAATAGCAAGTAGGATCCGAATGGATTTAAGCATGGCTACGGGCGAAAAAGTTTCGTCATAGTCCAAACCTGGTCTTTAACGAAAACCCTTCGCCACAAGTCTTGCCTTATAGGTCTCCACCTGCCCATCTACACCAATATTTCTTTTAAAGATCCATTTGCACCCCACAGGTTTTACCCCAGGGGGTACAACGTCCAAAGTCCATACTTTGTTGGTGTACATAGACTCCATTTCGGATCTCATGGCATCCAGCCACTTCACAGAGTCTTTACTCGTGATAGCTTGCTGAAAACTGGTAGGATCATCATCATCCATGATACAGTCTTCTCTGTCACCATCAATGATGAAACCGTAGTACCTCTCCGGTGGGCGAGAAGTTCTACCAGACCTACGGAGTGGCTGAGGTTCTTCAGTTTCTGTTGCAACAGCCGGTTCAACCAAATCGTCATTTGTAGTTTGTGTCTTTAGAACCTTTTCTAGATCCACAACCTTGCCATCATCTTTATCTGTGAAAAACTCTTTTTCTAAGAATGTGGCATGTTGGGAAACAAACACTTTTTGTTCCTCTTTGTGGTAGAATAGATATCCATAAGAATTCTTTGGATATCCCACAAAGTTACACATGACTGACCGTGTCTCGAGTTTGTCCGGATTCTGTTTTTTAACATAGGCCGGGCAACCCCAAATCTTAATTCTCTTAAGAGATGGTCTCTTCCCATGCCATATATCATATGGCGTGGTAGATACGGTTTTGGTTGGAACCCTGTTTAGAAGAAATGCTGCAGTCTCCAATGCATGCCCCCAAAACGAGACGGGTAACTCAGCATCACTCATCATGGACCGGACCATATTTAATAGGGTCCTATTCCGTCGTTCTAACACACCGTTGTGCTGTGGTGTATAAGGAGGAGTGAGCTGAGAGAGAATCCCATTCTCTTTTAAGAAGTTTGCAAATTCTGCACTGAGATACTCACCACCTCGATCTGATCGAAGCATCTTGATACTCAAGCCGGTTTGTTTTTCTACTTCTTGTTTATATTCAATGAATTTCTCGAAAGCTTCGGACTTGTGTTTTAATAAAAATACATGACCGAATCTTGAGAAATCGTCAGTGAATGTAATGAAGTATGAAAAACCGCCTCTAGCCTGTGTAGACATTGGCCCACATACATCACTATGTATGAGGCCCAGGAGCTGAGTAGCTCTTTCTCCGTGTCCGGTAAAAGGAGTTTTGGTCATTTTACCCTTGATACAAGACTGGAAAGTCACATAAGATTTATATTCAAAAGAATTTAAATATCCATCTTTGTGTAACTTGTTTAGTCTTGTTTCGTTAATATGACCAAGTCTACAGTGCTAAAGAAAAGCTTCATTTAATTCTGAAAGTTTTCTTTTATTAGTGTGTTGTACACTGAAAACTGTGTGTTGATTTAGGACATATATTCCGTTATTAAGCGTACCATACCCAACCAACATTTGATTTAGGTGAATGTTCATAACATTGTTCTGCAATACAAAACTATATCCTTCATTGTCCAACAAAGAAACGGATATTATATTACATAGCATACTTGGTACAAAATAACATGGATTCAAAATCAAAATACATCCAGATGGCAACCCCAAGTGATACTCTCCCACTGCGACTGTATGTACATTGGAACCATTTCCAACGCGGAGAGTATGGTCACCTGTCTTCAAAACCTTGCTATTTCTCAGCCCCTGCATAGAATTGCAAATGTGAGAACCTGAACCGGTATCCAATACCCAAGAAGCAGAGTTTATAGAAAAACAGTTTTCAGTCACGAACGTACCTGAAGCAGAAGCATCAACATGCTTCTTCTTGAGATTCAAGTATTCCGTGCAGTTGCGCTTCCAATGTCCTGTCTTGTGGCAATGAAAACATTCGCCTTTCCTCGGGTCTCCAGCTTTGGGCTTTCCCTTTCCCTTCACCTTTTTAACTCCGCCCTTAGGATTAGTGGGTTTCTTCTTTTTCTTTCCCTTGGCCTTATCTTTCGGGCGAGAAGAGGAAGACTGTCCAATAGTCATAACGGGAGTTTTTGCTGACTTCATAGTGCTCTCTGCACTCCTCAACATATTGAGGAGTTCAGGGAGTTCCTTCTCCATGCCGTGCATGTTGAAGTTCACTATGAACTGAGCAAAGGTGGAGGGGAGGGACTGCAGAATAATATCTATATATTGTTCATTGTCCATTGTCTATCCAAGGTCCTCAAGCTCTTCTATAAGAGCTACCATCTTCAAAACATGGTCTCCTACTGGTGTGCCAGGGGCCATTCGCATCTGAAACAGTTTCTTTGATGCTTCGTATCGTAATACGCGGGATTGCTCTCCATACAACTCCTTTGTATGGAGCAATATACCGTGAATGTCCATGTCCTCGTGCTGCTTTTGATGTGTATTGTCCATCGATGCAAGCGCGATGCATTTGGCCGTGGCACAGTCAGCGTCCCATGTCTTGCGGACTTCAACGTCCGCAACTGAGGATTTTGGACCTGGGACGGGCGGGGCTGAAGCCGTGAGGACATATGATACTTTATCATAAGTCAAGGCGATTTACAGATTCCTTAGCCAGTCTTTATAGTTGGTCCCATTCAGTTTGTTTTTATCTAGTAGAAGCTTATGTCCAGTCATTGGTATCTGCCATTAAGAGAGAGAGAAAAGAAAACACTCAGCGAAAGCTCTTGCATTGATCAGATTAGTTATTATCTTGTCTAATCGATGTTTCCCACTGCTTTTATCGAGTTTTTCTTTCAAACCTTAAAAAGAAAAACTAGCCAGGATTAATTACAGTCTACAACTTCGCTAACCGTTCAGCCAGGCCAGTGTCGGTACTTGAGGGAGGTTCCCCGTGCTTTCGCACGGACCTAATTAAAGTAAACCTCGTTTTCCTAGAGGCGGATCCCCGTTAACACCTTTCTAGACACCTAATGAGTTAGCTAATTGTAAACTGTAAAACTCTCCTAGGAGCAACTATTGCCCACAGTGGGATCGGGATCCAACCATCACATGGAAGGTATGCAATCTCATTGCAAATTTCAACTATTGAAATTCCCGATGTGGTTTTTACCCCTAGCACTCGTGACCTTGGCTAAGGTCAAAAAATCATGAGTACTAGTCAAGCTCAGCCCGTCATTTCTTGATTAATTAGACCCGTTCACATGACCTTTGGCTAAGGTCAACAAAGTCATATGCCCGTCCTAATTAATCTACATCATATGCATTTGTAGAAAGACATCACTTAGCTACCGTACACTACGCCTTGGCTAAGGTCAACAAACGTAGCACGAATACTAAGTACTCTACTTCCTAAAATGACGGAGGGCTGCAGATGATTTTTAAGAAAATCTTTAACGCTTTGAGCTTGATATCGTTGTAGAATCAAATGGTTTTCAAAAAAGGAGTGGCTTAAGCTCCGCAGTTTTGAAATATAGCTTTTTCATAAATAGCCGAGTGGTTTTCAAATCCGATTCTACAACATCTTTTTAGGTTTATTTTCTTTACATTAATCACATTAATGTAATCCCATCATTTAAGTCCTAAATCCAATCACAGAAAAGAAACGAAAATAACACGCACGCTTATGCCATCCGCATTCGCCGCAATGTTCCGTTATGCACCGTTAGGTTACTTAACTAACGGCATACCGGGACGGGACTAGCGCGGGTGTAAAACATAAGCAACGTCTACTATATATCATATATATAATATGTCATTCGTCTCAGATATCACAGAACACAGGCAGCAGAAACATAGATATAAAGTGGGATATACTAGGACGTCCGTATTTAGTATTTAGCCAGAATAGAAAATACGGATTCCACAGTCGCGATGAATAGCCAAGCCCACACCCTAGACCCCTACGAGAGCGGCAAGTGACCCTCCCAATTCTGGAGTTTAGGAGACCCGGTCTCGACTCCTCGAGATGGCCTCCCACTGAACCCCAGAACCCGATCACCTGTGCTCCCCTCCTTGGGTCCATCCTAATGCGGAAAAGTAAATAATATACAACACTGGTGACACAACCTCAACCCGGAAGTGCCCCAAATAAAAGAATATTACATTACATTTGAATTTACATGAATGAAAATATAAAACTCTCATCTCACATAAAACCCCCGGCTATTCAAACGCGACAATCCTGCACATCATATCTCAGCAACACATAATATCTCATATCATCAACGTAAGTAAGTATGCATACCCCAATTGTCGTTGATGTATAGCAACGAAACCCTCGATATCGTACATACTAAACTTACGGTCACAAAAAAGAAAGTGTAAAACTACAATATTTGGAATCCACATTCTCTTTAGACATCATAAATGCGAAATATCACATATTTCGAATTCCATGCCTAAACTATATGAATTCCACATATTGTATCACATTCCAGATAAACAGACAGTATTAAAGTTTTCGAACGAACGATCAAGTACCCAAGATTGACTAAAGCTCAACACTTGAGCAGGGTTCAAAAAATCCGGAGTGTGACACAGTAGTAGCGGTCCAGCCGTAGAAGGGTCAAGCCAACGCCTCACATGTGGCACGCCGTACTGCCCCAAACCCTAAGGTTCAAAGGGCAGTTCGAGACGGTCACATAATCGAGTTAAGGTTTGTTGTCTTCTAGAGGGACCACCGCAAAAAGACTTGCACGTATCTCCAAAGTATTTAAACCCCGTGAATAGTGAGTAAATGATACTCGTTCAAACACTTCAATACTTTCTAATTTACCTGGAAAAACCACGAAATCAAAATTCCGATCGAATCGACGAGTCCACAACCATCTCCAGAATTTTTCAAAACTGAATACAGATTAAAAATACCCTAAAGAATTATACAAGCAGATTCCTGAATTACGGTAAAAAAATTATCCATTAATTGATATATACGGCCGCGGAACCGCGGTCTAAGAAAGCTTAGGCCGCGTTTCCGCTGAAAAAATCACTGTTCATTGGACAATTTTTGTACCGTAATCCTTAGTTTTACCTGCTGATATTTTTACATATTTTTAATTCTGAAAAATGTCAAATTTTAGAAAATTTCCAGAGAGCACCCTAAAAAGCCGTATTTCGGTTCGATCGGAGTTTTAACTTCATAAAAAGGTCGCCTAATGTTCTAGGTCGGCTCTGATACCAATGTAAGGTTTGCCTAGCACCCTATGAAGAGTTTTGAAGCATCACATGTCTCAAAGTATTTATTTTTATGGTGCTAAACAAACACGCAAAGGAATCGATCGTAGAAAATTAGGGTTACTAAACTTTAAGCTAATAAAAATTAGGGTTTCGAGACAACAACCTTTGTAGCTCCCCTCTTGCTTGACTCCTTAGTCTCTTGGGTGTTGGAAGAAGGTCCACTTGTAGTCCTCTTACGTCCACGACGATCCACCCGGAGTTTCCCGTCCAAGCTTGCAACTTCGTAAAACCGAAGAGAACACTCTAAACAAGTTGGCTAAACTTGCATAGAATGATGTTGTGGTTTGGAATCTCACTTCAAAACCCTTTCTTTAAGTGTGTTTAACTCACTAGAAAACCCTAGAGAGCAAATGGTGAAGGAGGATGAAGATGGTGGCTTTTCCTTTTTGCAAGTGTAAAAGATAAAAGATGACTATTGAAAAAGAAATGAAATATAACCTTTTATATTTTATTCCTTCTTACAACCAACCATGGTTAAGTGATGGAGAGTTTATTTAACTTGAGTTTTAAATGATAAAGAGAAGGATAACCCAAGGTTAGTGGTAGGTGAGCTTGGTTAGGTTAGAAGAAGAATGTAGAAGCTAGTAAAGATTATCATTCTCTTTTCAATTTTGTTTTAAATACAAAAACAAATAAAAATCCATCATTTAACCTATGGTGTGAGTCTTATATTGCCACCATTTCCATGTGCTAACAACCATGATAGATGGGTGTATGTATGTATGCATGTATGCACATCCACATGTGCATGAAACTAGAATGAAAGAAAGAAACACATGCATGCATGCATACATCCATCAAATACAAGAAAGGGTTTAAGTGAGAAAAATAATGGTTAAATGATAAATCAACACATGATTTATCAATCCGGCCATATCACATATGACCCCACCAAAAGCAAGCCGCCCGATCAATGTTCGGTATCCTATACGCGCAATTTAATCGGGTCCATGCGCATACCGCATATGCGCACCACAACGTTTCGCCTGGACTAGGTAACTCCTGTGTGGGACTCTAAGACTCGTCAATACGCCGGCAGAGGGTAATGATCATATCAAGTACCCCCAAACCGCAAGCGGTCAGCTAAACGTAACGGCCACCCGGGTATTAAGCGATCAGAAGAAAACAAGCGAACCTGCTACAACTCCCGTCGAGCCAACCGGCAATACTACCGTACAGTCCGGTCTCTTCGTCAGATATGCTGCATATCGAGCCTAGGGATGGTCACGTCGACCCCAATAACTCAATAAGTCATGCCCGTGATTGGTCTATAACAGATCGAGAAACTACTGATAACACTTATCAGCAATTCTCAGCAGCCCTGGCCAAGGACATACTGATATAACCAGTCGGGCACAGTACAGCATCAACTCCCAATACCGGGAGAGACGAAACCCCTCCTATCGCTCATTGCCTTCGTGTGTCTCGGGACTGTACCCAACGACCACCTGTTTGCACGACTCAGTAGAGCCGTGGTAGGGTGGCAATCAAAGTACAGTGGGAGAACACACAAGACTCCATGACGATCTCGGGTCTACAGACTAACCTGTACCAGTGTCACCTGAGAACTGCTATCCGACGATAGATATAATTCCATATAGGAGTTCTCGATGAGTCCGTCCAGTGTACCCAGTCACCACTGAGCACCCGTATATGATCTTGATGTCAAACATCGATGAATGTGGGAACATCCATCGCCCATCGTATGGGTCTCAGTATCATATACGCTAGTCTACTCTGGTATATCAATGCCCCGTCTTGATATACCTATGACTAGGGACTTTCCAGGATATGCTTATAGACTACAGATGTCCCACTAGTATGATCTCCATCATAATCAGAGTAGTCAAGCCAATATCCTCAGGGCTTTATCAGCATCTATGAGTGAATAATAAGCATGATCAAATCAACATGTCAGATAAAGAAGAACCAGATAGCATACTATCATGTCGAGCAAGAATGTATACTGAATATATATACATGTATAGATACATCCACTATCATATAATGGCCTCTTGGGCATACATATATCCAACAAACATATCATGAGAAAACCGCAAACTTACAATTTTTAAAATGGTAATATGTTTTCAGGTCCTTGCGGTTCCTCCAAGTCCATAAATATCATAAATACGGAAATCCACGAGCGAGTCATGATACCTGAATGTCTATGATATCAGTAATATGAAATGCAATGCGGAAACTGGGAAGCTATGCACGAACAGTGATGCAATAGGATGTATGCATGTACCTAGCAATCCTACATATCCATATCAAGGAATTTAATATATCAATTGCAAGTTATTAAACATAATGGCGCAAATGATAAGATTTGGATTTAACTAGTTAATTGTTCATGGAATAGCAATTACCAAGGCGAGTGTGTCCGCATGAATAGTGCTCGTGCTGCATAAAACCATGGTAACGGTGCAAGTGTCCTATAAGATGAATTCGCACATGTATGTATGTATATATATATATATATATATATATATATATATATATATGATCATGAATGCAGCAAGATGATTAACTAGTAACTATACTCATAAATGCTAGTACTACTAGAAGTTTTTATGTTATCTAAACTATCGGGTGTCATGCGCCATCCAAACTATTTCCCCCATAGATGTTACATCTATCACCCGTGATCTCATGCTAGGTGTACCCAACCACCTGTTTCCCCTTCTTCGCGGCGTCCGAAGTCCCCGCCTGCGAACATAGAAACACACAAGCAACACACAGAAAAGGCTAAAACCCTGTCAAAAGTGATATAAAGATTAAAAGAGAAACTCGCGACGGAAGTTAAAGGCGTGTGCACTCGATACGCCAAAACGTGTGTAACCTCACCTGAAACCACCCCGACTCGCTGTGACGCGCAGCGAACAACAAACCAACTCACATAACGCACATGTCGCACAAGTTAAAAAGTATTGAAAATAGGGTTTCAGGTTCCAGATTTTGACTCAGGTGGAAAAATAAAAAGTTGCATATACCAAAACCCTTAAATATACAGCAGACTCCCATAGCCCAAACCCCAACACCGGACACCACCATCTGGCCGCAAATTGCGGCCAGAACGAATAAAATTGCAGCCTAAAAGTGGGCTGGGGGTCTCGTTTTGTTGGAGATAGTGCCCTCAGAGTCAATTATTGGATCACAGGCACGTGATTGCAATGATTGATGGAGGACCTATCCCAATAGGACAGTCTTACTCAAGATGATAGTATGCTATCTGGTTTATCTTTATCATCGTGTACTGCTTTAGGTGACCTTACAGGTCGCTATTACACGTTGATAGAGCCCCAAGGATTCTTGCTTGACTGCCAGCAGTATGAGGACGATCATATACGTGGGAGCTGGGGTCTATAAGCACATCCTTAAAAGGTCCCTAGTCGTGGGGGATTCGACACAGGGCATCGATACTCCAGAGTAGACTAGTGTATACAGTCGAGACCCCGACAAGGGGTGGTGGCCGGTCTCACAATCCACTGGTGTCAGTTGGTTCACCTAAGATGTAAACAGGTTCTCATTGGGTTATGAGTACACCAGACAAGACTCGCCGGGAACATGCTAGTTGGTCTTATACCTGACGTCAGATAGCAGTTCCCTGGTGACATGTGTACAGGTTAGTTCATCGACCTGAGATCGTCATTTTTCTCGTGTGAGTTCACACTGTGCTTTGATTACTACCTTACCACGTTCAAAGGAGACGTGCAAACAGGTTTTAGTTGGGTACAGTCCCGAGCCACATGGAGGCAGTGAGCAGATCTGCAGGGGTTCGTCTCTCCCGGTATTGGGGGTGAGGTCGCGCTGTGTCTAGGAGAGCCATTACACGAAGTCCTTGGCCAAGGCAGGAGATTTACTGTTAGGTATTCCAGTAGTATTTCAGGGTGTTCTGGGTTACTCTCCGACACGACTTGTACCGCTTTTGGGGGTCTGACTTTTACCAACCCCCTAGGCCCGCCATGCGATGCTCATAGACGAACGGACCAGACTGTATGGATATTGTCACTGACAGGCTCAGTAGGGTGTCAGGATGAGTTCGCTCATCGACGTCCCTTTTGGTCAATACCTGGTAGCCCGTTACGTATGGCTAATACTTCTGACGTGCTAGTGGTTAAATCCACAACCAAAGTATTGACGAGTCTTTAGAGTCCCCTACAGACCAGTTTCTCAAGTTTCGGGTGAAACGCTGTAATGGCTGTATGGAGATATGGCAGGGTTCGATCTTATCCGTGCGGTATTGCACGGATCCTGATCGGACGGATAATACTAGCGGGCTTTGGTTTAAGCCGGATCCTAGTATTGTACAGTGTGGATTTTGTTTCATTGCATTTGTATTCAGTGGGAATACAAATGCGGGCATGTATATGCAGTCATGGGGTTTTCCTGTAATTTATTACGGGATCAGTTTTCTGAAGTTTCCCGTTTGCATTCCGTTCCGGCCAGTTTTCCTTTGTTCCTTCACGGCCGGATTTTTCTGGTGGAGGGTCTAATTTGCAAGTTTGCAAATTAGCTAAGTGGAGGATTGAATGTGGCATTTGGCTTATCATGATAATTCAAAGCATCTTTTCTTTTTCTTTAATCATGGTTTTGCATTTAATGTGATGAGATTGTGATGAGAGTTGATTTGGATCTTTGAAGTGAGACTTGCTTTTGGTTGTGGTCACCCTTTGGCTTCTACTACACTCACCTCCCTTCATGCTTTAGTTTTTTCCTCTCCTCATTTTTTCCATATAGTGGCCGGCCACTTGAGGGGTGAGGAGAGAGGGGGTTCATTTTTATGTGTGGCAATTCTTCTTCTCATTCCTTGCTAAAAATGAGAGCACAATTTTTCCTCCAAAGCTTTTTCTTCTCTCCTCCATCATCATGGCAACATCACAACCCCAAATGAGACAATGGTTTCTACACTAGTCTACAGCATTCCTTGGACGCGTCGGCTAGCCAACTTCGCGCCCGAGTTGCCTCGGTCCAGAGGTGGGAGCCCGTAAAAGAACCCGGCGATGTGGTGCCCGTTTCATCGAGGAGGCGACGACCGGAGATTCCGTGAGGAGATCGATGTGGAGGCGAAGACCGAAGGACACGGATCGCTTGGTATAACCTTCAATCCCCTCTTTTAGTTTGCTAGAGTTAGATTAATGGCCCGATCCGGGATTTTAGTGCGCGGTGGTGCCGGTTTCTAGTTTTTAGAAAAGTTTCGTTTCCGCACACCGGCGTCGGATTGACGGTCGGGGCGCCGCCGTGCACTTACAGTGGTATCAGAGCCTCGCCATTAACCTAGTCTAGCTTGCTCTAATTTGTTTACAAGTTCGAT
The DNA here is from genome assembly GCA_030015575.1 of Agapanthus africanus. NCBI lineage: Eukaryota > Viridiplantae > Streptophyta > Magnoliopsida > Asparagales > Amaryllidaceae > Agapanthus > Agapanthus africanus. The sequence continues at coordinate 464,839,247 of JASDDO010000014.1, read as the reverse complement.
CGAACATTTATCCCAAAACCGCATTTTCATAGCATATGTTTCTGTCGAAATTTTTTTGGGCTCGAAAAATTTTTCAGGTTGTTGCAGAAACACGTGCAGGTAATTATAAGCATTCTATAAAAATTTGGTTTGCGTGACGTCATCATCCCACCGCGGAACCGCGGCCAAACGCATGCTTGGGCCGCGGTTCCGCGGCCATTTTGACCCCTCTCTGCAACAAATTTCTACAGTGGCTTTCTGTGATGAAATTAGGGTTTTTGGAATATTCTTTTTGGGCCCAGATTTTCTCTGAGTGCTACAATTGTGCTTGGGGCCCACTTGGGTAAATTTTATCGATAAAAAAGTTTAAACATGTTAGTTCATAGTATTTACATTATATCTGCGACCGTGAATGTCATTTTATCGGTAAATCCAGTCTATCTGCTATATCCCTTTTAGACGGATTTGCGAACGTGACATTCACGTTAATGTTCTGTGTTGTGCTGTGATGTTGCGGATTGGTCATGGGGATAGCCTGGATGCAATGGTAGTACAGTTTGGTTTATTATGTACATTTGATATTGTGTGGCGAGCGTCCGACATGTGGACTGCCGTCACTGCCTGTTTGTATATTATTCTTTTGGGGTACGACCGGGATGAGGTCGTTGTACCCGTTGTATGTATATTTTACTTTCTATACTTGGATTACCCCGCGGAGGGGTGCACGGATTGCCGGGTTCTAGAGGGCAACGGGCCCGCATCTCATGGCATTGAGACGGAGGGGGCTTCACTCTAGAATTGGCGGGCTATTCGCCGCATTCGTAGGGGGTACAAGTTGACCCAGGAGGGGTGCCCAAGTTACCGGATTCCGTGAAGTGCTGGGTGGTCCATTCACGTTGCTGAAGGGGGCTGCCTCGCTTCAGGTTTTGGCGGGTAACTTGCTGCGGCAGTAGGGGTCTAGGATTTCATTGCACATGCTATCCACACGACCAGGGGAACGTCGGGTTTCAGTAGCGGCTCTATGAAACCCGGGGATCCCAGATATCTGTATTGTTCTGTGATGCTTATTATTTTTCTGTGATGTTGTATTTTATCACGCCTTGAGCGAATATTATATATTGATATATATACTAGTAGATGTTCTATATGTTTTGCATCCGTGCTAGTCCAGTCCCCGCTCTGTCGTTAGTTAAGTAACCTAACGGGTGATGACGGGACCCAGTGGCGAATGCGGGTGGCATATACGTACATCATTATTTTCGTTCTTTATTGGTGTGATCAATTGATGGTACTGCGTTGATTCGGTTCAATGCAAGCTAAACAAACCTATTCTGATGTTGTTGGAACAATTTTCAAAAGCTGTTATTGCAAGGACGTTCTCTTTTGTTTTGCATAGTAATATTCGGTTGTGAATATCCAGCTCCTCAGTCGACGAGGTAAGGGCAGAGATCCCTTCACCGGGAGTGACCCCTTGGACAGAAGATTTGCGTCAAGGCAATAACTTCACTATAGTCGTTTACTTTTGCTTTGCATCGTGGTATTCAGTTGGAATATCCTGCACCTAATTCTACAGGGAAAGAGCCGAGATCCCTTCACCGGGAGTGACCTCTTTAGCAAAGGTTTTCGTCACTATATTTTTATAAAGCTATCAAGTTCCTTCAACGATATCAAGTTCATCACGTTAAAGGTTTTCGACAGAAACCATTCGTAGCCCTCCGTCGTTTCATATGGATGGTCAATAGTATTCAAGCTGTGTTTATTGGCCAAAGTCCAGGCACTGTGATTGGTAGCTGTTGGGTATTCATATGCAGCATAGATAGATGAGTTGGTTTGGGACAGTCGTACTGCCTTGTTGGCCAAAGTCAAGGGTAGGTACGGGTGGGTTCAAATTAACCTGGAGAATGACGGGTAGAACTTGACATGTGACTTATAATTTGTTGGCCAAAGTCAAGGTCATAAGAGCATGGGGTAAAAATCACATCGGGAGTTTCTAAAGAAACTAAAACTTGCCAGATATGCTCATACCTTCTGGAGTGTGATATCGTGAGCGGATTCCGTCATGTTATCATGCGATAATAGTTGGATCCCGATTCCCACTGATGAGTTGGTTTACTCCTCGGGTGATCCCGACTAATTCTTCTTTAAGGTTTGGAGGAGAATTTGACGGTACAGTGGGAGGTTTCCTGATTAGATAAAGTGATAACCATTCTGATCTAGGTTAGAGTGCACGCTGAGTGTTTCTTTTCTCTCTCTCTTTGGCAGCAACCATGACCCGACCCTTGACTATGATTCAGTGACCAAATTGACCGAACCTTCTTAAACACTGGCTTTTGGATTATCAGAGTTGCATACCGCATTGCCACTCCTACTCTTACCTTTTTCTCCAGGACACCCCGTATTATTACGAACATCCACTTCCATTGGATAAAACCATCGTATGGTTATATACGAACTCGAAAGAATTTATTCGAGGATGGTTTCCGGTTCTGGAGAAAACGAATAGGACTATTCAGTTTTCTTTTCCTTTTACCTTCTCTCAGGTTACGAGTACTCCTTGGTTTAGGAGATAGTACACCTATTGCGCAAATTGGATAGTATTCTTCCAAACCTTAGGCTGGTGCCGAACGGTGGGGAATGAAGAAAACCAATTAGCATAATGATGGTGTACATAAGATATTAAGTAAAGACATATCAAGGGATTAGTAAGAGGGCAAAGTAAATTGCGACTGCTATTCACGACCAAACCAAGTATTTCTTCGCCAATCCTAAATCACCTTTGTATTTCTCCAGGACACTCCATATCACTACGAAGATCCACAGTTTATTGGATACTCCATCGTATGGTTATATACGAACTCGAAAGGAACTTGTTCCAGTTCGGGGATGGATTCTGGTTCAGGAGAAATAAGAATAAGGTTTATTCGGTTGTCTTTTATCTTCATCTTTTCTCTCCTTGCGAGTGCTCCTAGGATTAGGACAGTACACCCATTATGCTTATTGGATAGTCTTCTTCCAAACTATAGGCTGGTGCCGAACGGTAGGAAAGGAAGAAAACCATTTGGCCTAAAGTGGTGTACAAAAGATAATGACTAAAGACATATAAAGGGATTTGGAGAGATGGCAAAGAGATATACGGTTACAGTTGTGAATCTGATAATGGAATAGGCATTACTAGGAATACCCGGATACCCCTACTAAACATTTCAATGTTTCAGTTTCACTGTGTATTGTTAAAAGAAAACTGATTTCCCAATTAGCCCTTGCTCCAGGGTATGTATTTACCAGGTGTGATTCTCACATCTGTATGGTTTTACAGATGGTGAGTAGGAGTAAGTTATTGGGAATTGGGTGATCATCCTTATTATATCGGAATTCGTTGTAATTAGTGATATTTGAGGAAATCACCTTGGTTGTTTGCCAGACGGCAAATATATGGTTTTGAATATCCGCTGTTATGCACCAATTTCAAATTGATATATCTGTACGTCTATTTTTATAGAGTGAGATATACCTTTTTGAAATTATGTCCATGACATTTTCCTATATCAGTGGATGGTTAGGTAAGGAGCATTGAACAGCGGTGTAATTCTTCTTAACCATAAGTACAGTTTTCAACTTACGACACACAGTGAATGAGTCACTAGACTCAGGGGACTTATACAAAGTTGTATATTGTCCAGTGTCCATTAGGACAGCGGGGTTGGTACTCGTACTATATTCTGTTTACTTGTGACTTCTCTGGTTCTTAGACATGTGTTTCGTAGAAACACAAGGTCTAAGTTTTGAGAAGTTATAGGTATATGAATAAAGTAGAGAACCAGGTATTGCAAGTATCGGGATTCTTCAAGGTGGTCGAAGATGTAGGTACTTGTGAATGGTATTCAGTTGATAGTAATGTTTAAGAGAACCTGCTTCTCATTCAGATTACTCAAAATTGGAAGCACTCCTAAGTTGAGTAATGCTGATCGGCCTCCTTACATTTAGTTGACATGCACTGGAGACAGCTGCATGATTTGAATCCGGTTCAATTAAATCAGTGCCTCTGTTTCTATATTGGATATAGAACGGTTCATATCTTAACAATGTTAAGGTACGTGGAGTTGTCCGGATTATGCTTAAAACCAGACTCTGAATAACTCAAGGCACGTTTCTGTAATGGCTGTTTGTGGGTTAACCCAGGTTATGACGAGTGTTGATTTTCTACCATCTGGAAGATCAATAGTGATATTGTTCTAGACTCGCCACAGTTTTAATAAAAATGGATTTTTTCAGAAAACAGTAGTGGGAGTATGGTAGAACTGGAAGTGATTCCAGAACCGCAAACGATTACTGAAAATTTGATAAGAACCTAAAGATTCAATCTGGCTTGACATTCCATTGGCCACTCCGTAGATAAGGTGGGTAACCTCAAGCACCCGAGAGGTACTTCGGTATGCTCAAGGACGGTGGCAAGGAGGTTCTTGTTTACCCAGACTTTCCATTGCTGTTGTTCCAGACTGTGAGACCCGGCAGGAGGATGAATATAGCGTCGTTCTGAACTGGCTTTAGTAGTGTACGTGTATATGACTCTGCCAGAGGGTTGTCATAGTAAGTGGGAGCAGCGGAAGCATTGGTGGACAAGTGGCTTATGTCTATTTTAGACTAAAGCAGATATAGCGGAGATAGATCATCTATTTCTGATATGACAGTCATAGTTTTGACTTCATCAGAATAGGGGATGGATCTGTTAAGAAGGTAGTAGGGTGTGATGCCCTGGTATTTGGAAGACATGCACAGAGTAGGAAGTGAAATTCCTATACTACGATCGGTTATACTTTGGTTGTCACACAGTGGTTTCTCCACAAAAGAATTGGCTATTATATCAGGCATTCTGGTTACCGGATCTATGGTTTTAGATCTATATTTGGGTTGTGTCTCAATCAGGGTACTTAGACAGCATTCTAAAGGTATTTAGAATGGATGACTCCTGGCACAGTAGTGTACCTGCAGGTGATGGAGTCACCCTCTCTAAAGGTGTCTTACAGACTAAAACGGAGAGGGCTGTGCATGATTGGTAGATCACTTGCTTAGGCAATTGAGTTGATCATGAGATGTCAAGTACCACACCAAATGTTGTTTTTGCACGAGATGCAATAAGTTGATATTGATCCAATCCTGGAGAAACATTCGGAAGCAGTTTTAGAACATAAGTGGATGTTCTAGGGATATGATAACAGCATCCTCCTTCGGGAGATAGTTATCATTCCAGGCTTCCAAGGTGACCTGGATGGCAGAGTGGCTGTCAGAGTTGTAGTTTTCCCTCTGACTAGGGGCAGTATTATGGACAGGTGGTCCAGGTGGATACTGAGGGAAGGATGGCGCAGGATACTGATTAAGTTCAGTTGACGATACAGTCTAAGAAGTTTGGATTTGGAGTTCATTTATGAACTAGGTCCCATCAGACATCCAGACACATTCTAAGACATGTATTGCTCATTTCGGGAGATGGATTTCTCCGCGAACTTGAGATATAGAGAGACATAGAAAGAAACATCAGAGCGGATCCACTCACTGAGGCTATTCCTCGAACGCAATAGTTTCGCAAACGAGCTTTGTAATACTGACTAGTAGAGGAGTTGGGTGTTCGGTATCACACGTGCTGTGAGTATGCGACATCGCAAAAATTAGCCTTGAGTGCAAGTGGGAGATTGTTGGATATAGTGCCCTCAGAGTCAATTATTAGATCACAGGCACGTGATTGCAATGATTGATGGAGGACTTATCCCGATAGGACAGTATTACTCAAGATGATAGTATGCTATCTGGTTTATCTTTATCATCGTGTACTGCTTTAGGTGACCTTACATGTCGCTATTACACGTTGATAGAGCCCCTAGGATTCTTGCTTGACCGCCAGCAGTATGACGGCGATCATATATGTGGGAGCTGGGGTTTATAAGCACATCCTTAAAAGGTCCCTAGTCGTGGGAGTTTCGAGACAGGGCATCGATACTCCAGAATAGACTAGTGTATACAGTCGAGACCCCGACGAGGGGCGGTGGCCGGTCTCACAAGCCACTGGTGTCAGTTGGTTCACCTAAGATGTATACAGGTGCTCATTGGGTTATGAGTACACCAGACAGGACTCGCCGGGAACATGGTAGTTGGTCTTATACCTGACGTCAGATAGCAGTTCCCTGGTTACATGTGTACAGGTTAGTTCATCGACCTGAGATCGTCATTTTTCTCGTGTGAGTTCCCACTGTACTTTGATTACTACCCTACCACGCTCAAAGGAGACGTTCAAACAGGTTTTAGTTGGGTACAGTCCCGAGCCACATGGAGGCAATGAGTGGATCTGCAGGGGTTCGTCTCTCCCGGTATTAGGGGTGAGGTCGCGCTGTGTCTAGGAGAGCCATTACACGAAGTCCTTGGCCAAGGCAGGAGATTTACTGGTAGGTATTCCAGTAGTATCTCAGGGTGTTCTGGGTTACTCTCCGACATGACTTGTACCGCTTTTGGGGGTCTGAATTTTACCAACCCCTAGGCCCGACATGCGATGCTCATAGACGAACGGACCAGACTGTATGGATATTGTCAATGACAGGCTCAGTAGGGTGTCAGGATGAGTTCGCTCATCGACGTCCCTTTTGGTCAATACCTGGTAGCCCGTTACGTATGGCTAATACTTCTGACGTGCTAGTGGTTAAATCCACAAACAAAGTATTGACGAGTCTTTAGAGTCCCCCACAGACCAGTTTCTCAAGTTTCGGGCGAAACGCTGTAGAGGTTGTATGGATATATGGCAGGGTTCGATCTTATCCGTGCGGTATTGCACGGATCATGATCGAATGGATAATACTAGCGGGCTTTGGTTTAAGCCAGATCCTAGTATTGTACAGTGTAGATTTTATCTCATTGCATTTGTATTCAGTGGGAATACAAATGCGGGCATGTATATGCAATCACGGGGTTTTCCTGTAATTTATTACGGGATCAGTTTTCTGAAGTTGCCAGTTTGCATTCCGTTCCGGCCAGTTTTCCTTTGTTTCTTCACGGCCAGATTTTTCTGATGGAGGGGCTAATTTGCAAGTTTGCAAATTAGCTAATTGGAGGGTTGTATGTGGCATTTGGCTTATCATGATAATTCAAAGCATCTTTGCTTTTTCTTTAATCATGGTTTTGTATTTAATGTGATGAGTTTGTGATGAGAGTTGATTTGGATCTTTGAAGTGAGACTTGCTTTTGGATGTGGTCACCTTTTGGCTTCTACTACACTCACCTCCCTTCATGTTTTAGTTTTTTCCTCTCCTCATTTTTTCCATATAGGGGCCGGCCACTTGAGGGGTGAGGAGAGAGGGGGTTCATTTTTATGTGTGGCAATTCCTCTTCTCATTCCTTGCTAAAAATGAGAGCACCATTTTTCCTCCAAAGCTTTTTCTTCTCTCCTCCATCATCATGGCAACTTCACAACCCCAAATGAGACAATGGTTTCTACACTTGTCTACAGCATTCCTTGGACGCGTCGGCTAGCCAACTTCACGCCCGAGTTGCCTCGGTCCAGAGGTGGGAGCCCGTAAAAGAACCCGGCGATGTGGTGCCCGTTTCGACGAGGAGGCGACGACCGGAGATTCCGTGAGGAAATCAGAGTCGAGGCGAAGACCGAAGGACACGGATCACTTGGTATAGCCTTCTATCCCATCTTGTAGTTTGCTAGAGTTAGATTAATGGCCCGATCCGGGATTTTAGTGCGCGGTGTTGCCGGTTTCTAGTTTTTAGAAAAGTTTCGTTTCCGCACTCCGGCGTCGGATTGACGGCCGGGTCGCCGCCGTACACTTACACGTTTTCTGTGGGTGTGATCTAGGTCTAGTGAGCATGCTCCAGTAAACCCAAATTTTTCCTGAAGAACTCGGGTTAACAACAGATCTCAAAATGGCTAAAAATCTGAACTAAAATGCTAAATAACACTAATTTGAAACAATATGGTATTTTAGTGAAATCTACAGCAAAACTTGGTTTAAATGGCCTTAAAAACACTTAGTCAAGCTATATTAGCCATAAAAACCTTAACTTGGCCTAATCTCCACTCAAATCACCAAAACTAGCACTAAAACCACATTAAACACTAACTTAAGCTTAATAACAACATGTTTAGCAAAAGAAAGAAGTTAAGTTTAAAATTTATACCTCAAGTGATCCTAGGATGCAAGAAGAAGAAGAAGAAGAGAAGAAGGGTGTGTGTGTGTTGTTGTTGCTGCTGCTGCTGCTGATGCTGATACTGATGCTGTTGATGCTGCTGCTTGCTACTGCTGCTGCTTACTGCTGCTGCTGTTGTTACTGCTGCTTGCTGTTGCTGCTGCTTGCTGTTGCTGCTGCTTGTATGTGTGTGAGAGAGAATGAGAGGGAGAGAGATGTGAGAATGATTGTGAAAAATAATTGACAGTGAGAGTCAACCCCCTCTCTCTCTCCTCATAAATTACCAAGCATGCTTCATGTCATCATGCCCTCTCCCTCTCTCCAAACTCAAGTCAACTTCCAAAACAAAACTAATTATTTTTAAAAAAAAAGACTAATACACTTAATTACTTCATATTAACCTAATGAAATGTTTTAGTTTACCATGGCTACCAAAACATGGCTTAACCCAAAACTTAGCCCTAGTAACATGCACATGTGTGTGCAAGCCCAATTAAAATTTAATAAAATATTCATAAATTCTGATAAAATATTTGAAAACCGTTTTGGTAAACTTTTTACTAAAAACCCCACATTAAAGCATAATAACCCCTAAACACATTCTAGGGTGTTACAATCTTCCCCCCTTAAAGAAATTCGTCCCCGAATTTAAAAATATAGCTACGCGTACCTTCAAAGAGATGAGGATATTTCTTCCTCATCTCGTCGTCGGTCTCCCAGGTGACCTCCTCTCTGCTCGGGCCATGCCAAAGGAGCTTCACTGACATTATAACCTTCGATCTCAATTTTTTCACCTGCCGATCCAAGATGACCACCGGCTGCTCTGCAAAAGAAAGGTCGCGCTCCAGCTGGATCGTCGGGTGCTGAATCGAATGCGAAGGGTCATGAAGATATCTGCGAAGTATCAAAACGTGGAATACGGGGTGAACTTCCGGAAAGTCGGGTGGAAGAGCCAAACAATATGCATCTGCGCCCACACGTTTGAGGATCTCGAAGGGACCTATAAATCTGGGGCTAAGCTTCACTTTCCGCCCAAATCTCATCACACCCTTCATGGGAGAGACCCTCAGAAAAACGTGATCGCCAACTACGAACTCTAATCTCCGCCGGCGTCTGTCAGCATACGATTTCTGCCTGCTCTGGGCCGCTCTCATCCGATCTCGAATCAGCTGTACCTTCTCGGTCATCTCCTGCATGATCTGCGGCCCCAAAATGCTGCTCTCACTGAGCTCTGTCCAACAGACGGGCGATCTGCATCTCCTCTTATACAAGGCCTCGAAAGGTGCCATCTGAATAGTATCCTGGAAACTATTGTTGTAGAAGAACTCCACAAAGGGTAAATGATGATCCCAGCTACCACCAAAGTATAAAACGCACACTCGGAGCATGTCCTCGAGAGTCTGAATAGTCCACTCTGACTGGCCGTTGGTCTGCGGACGAAATGCTGTGCTGAAACTCAAACGGGTGCCCAACACCTCCTGAAGTCTCTGCCATAGTCGGCTGGTAAACTGGGTGCCTCGGTCAGACATGATACAAGTCGGGACGCCATGCAATCGTACGATCTCATCGATGTAAAGCTGGGCATACTGAGCAAATCCAAAAGTGGACTTCACTGGTAGAAAGTGAGCCGCTTTCGTCAATCTATCCACGATCACCCAAATAGAGTCGTACCCTCGACTAGTCCTGGGTAGACCTACAACGAAGTCCATAGAAATCTGCTCCCATTTCCACTCCGGAATGGGCAATGGCTGTAGCTCTCCCGCGGGCCTTTAGTGCTCGGCCTTGACTTGCTGACAAGTCAGGCATCTCGACACGAAGTATGCAACGTCCCTCTTCATTCCTTCCTACCAATAAACATCTCTCAGATCACGGTACATCTTGGTGGAAACGGGATGAATGTTGTACTTCGATCCATGTGCCTCCTCAAGTATCTCGCGCCTCAGTCCCTCAGCATCCGGTAGACACAGTCTAGTCCCAAATCGGAGTATCCCCTGATCATCGATCATGAACTCGGAAAATCTGCCCTGCCTAATCTTCTCCATGATCTCTGAAAGACGGTCATCACTGGGTTGGGCCTCTTGAATACGGCCAAGTAACTGCGTACGTGCATGAATATGCGCAAGCTGTCCCCCGGTCGGAGTGAACTCGAACTCCACTCGGTTGTCGCATAGAATCTGCCAATCTGCTGACCACTGCCTCTACACTACGCTCAAATAAGATAGACTACCTCCGGGCCTCCTACTCAAAGGATCCGCCACAACGTTCGCCTTCCCGGATGATAAAGTATCTCGCAATCGTAGTCCTTCACTAGCTCCATCCAACGGCGCTGTCTCAGATTCAAGTCTCACTGCTGAAATATGTACTTCAAGCTCTTGTGGTCTATGAATATCTGTCACGACTCTTCGTATAGGTAATGTCTCCAGATCTTGAGTGCAACCACCACTGTAGCCATCTCCAAATCGTGGGTAGGATAGTTCTGTTCATGTGTCTTCAGCTGCCGAGAAGCATAGCGATAACCCTGTCATGCTGCATTAACACGCAACCTAGCCCCCCTCGAGATGCGTTGCAATAAACCACGAATCCGCCCGATCCCAAAGGAAATGACAACACTGGTGCAGTAGCCAGACGGGTATTCAACTGCTGGAAGCTATGCTCGCACACCTCGGTCCAATCAAAAGGAACTCCCTTCCGGGTCAACCCGGTCAATGGTGCAGCGATACGGGAGAAGTCCTGAACAAATCGTCGGTAGTAGCCAGCCAGGACTAGGAAGCTGTGAATCTCTGTAACTGATGCTGGTCTGGGCCAATGTTGAACGGCCTCGATCTTCTTCGGGTTCACACGTATACCATCACTCGTAACCACGTGACCCAAGAAATCTATGATGTCAAGCCAAAACGCGCACTTGGAGAACATCGCGAACAACTGGTGCTCTCTTAACGTCTGGAACGTGATCCGCAAATGCTGCTCGTGCTCCTCTCGGCTCCGGGAATACACAAAAATGTCGTTAATAAACACGATGATGAACAGATCAAGATATGACCTGAAAATTCGGTTCATCAAGTCCATAAACGCGGCTGGTGCATTGGTAAGACCGAACGACATCACCAAAAACTCATAGTGCCCGTAACGCTTGCGAAAAGCTGTCCTCGGAATGTCCTCCTGCCGCACCCGCAACTGATGGTAACCCGATTGCAAGTCAATCCTCGAAAAGTATCCCGCACCCTGTAGCTGGTCAAACAAATCATCGATACGCGGTAAGGGATATTTGTTCCGTACGGTAACCTTGTTCAGCTTGCGGTAATCAATGCACAAGTGCAAACTGTCGTCCTTCTTCTTGACGAACAGGACAGGAGCACCCCACGGAGACACACTCGGTCGAACAAGCCCTTTATCTAACAAGTCCTGCAACTGATCCTTTAGCTCTCTAAGCTCCACCGGGGCCATCCGATAAGGAGGTATGGAAATAGGTCCCATGCCAGGGATAAAATCAATGCAGAACTCGACATCGCGCTCAGGCGGTAGCCCAGGTAGCTTGTCAGGGAAGACATCAGGGAACTCACACACAATCGGGACCTGGTCCAAAGGAACCTCTGCAGCTCGAGTATCACAAACATATGCTAAGAATCCCTGACATCACCTCCGTAAGAGCTGACCGGCGTGAAGAGACGAAATCAAGCTGGGAAGGGTGATGCTGCGGTCTCCTTGAATAACAAGGACTGGCTTTCCCGGAAACCTAATTCTGACTGCTTTCTCACTGCAGTCCACAGATGCAAACAAGTGGCTAGCCAGTCCATGTCAAGAAGAACATCAAAGTCCAACATATCGAGAAGAATCAAATCAACCGATGAATCCCTCTCTCCGATACGAACGAAACACAAACGAAACACAAAACGAGCGACAAACGACTCTCCTACCGGAGTAATAACAACAAGCGGCTGATCTAACAACAACGACTCACGGCCCAACATCGGTGCAAAGTGTGTAGAAACATACGAATGTGTGGAACCTGGGTCGAATAATACCCGCGTGTCGAAATAACATACTGGCAATGTACCTATCACTACGGCATTGGATGCCTGCGCATCCTACGAAGTCAAAGCGAACACTCGGGCCTATCCCCCACCAATAGCTGGTAGCCCTCTGCCTCGGCCTCCTCGTCCTCTCTGAATAGGACCGCCGCGTCCACGGCATCTGGGGGCGCCGAACTGGCGTGGAGCATCACCGGGGGTAGGAGTAGAGCTCTCTGAGGTGGTGGTGAAGGTGGTAAAGTCACGTATGGAACTGTCGCCGCTCCAGGTTGTCTTACCCTACAGTCTCTGTTACGATGGTACGGACTCCCACACCTAAAACATCTTGGCGACGCCTGCTGATCCTACGGATAAGAACCAAATAACTGACCCCGTCTAACTCCTCTGCCGCCACCATCTCTTGGAAAGAATCTGTCGCGGTGCCCGGCCATCTGCCTCTGAGCTGCTATATCTGTATGAATCCTCTTCGGCTCAGAAGCGACCAAAGTCTCTGAAATGCGCTCCTCAAATCGCAAGGCGGAATCCATAGCAGCTGCATAAGTATCAAAGTGATAGGCGCCGATGGCAAGATATAACTGGGTGTCAAGTCCCTGCATAAACCTCTTTACCCACTTTTCTTCAGTTTCCACCAAGTACGAAGCATATCGGGACAACTGAGTAAACTGGATGTCATACTCGGACACTGTCATCCCTAGAGTCTTGTGCAATGCCTCAAACTACGAGCTCGAGCATCACGAACACTCTTTGGAAGGAAACGGGCTAGAAATACTGTTGTGAACTCATCCTAAGTCATAGGAGGTAGACCTCCAGCTCGACCTCTCTCGGCTGACTTGCACCACGTCTGAGAAAGGCCCTCCAGACGGAAACTCGTAAGCTCCACCCATCCAGCGTCAGAACATCTGAGTGAACCGAAAATCCTGGCCTATCCGTCGTGGAATGTCTGCGGATCCTCCGCTGCATCTGTGCCCGTGAAGACTGGAGGTCTCAGCCTCATGAACTCTTGTAGTGACACGGGAATAGCTATGGTAGTAGTATGAGCAACTATCTGGGCAGCAGGACCATCGTAGTCTGTACTGTGGTAGGTACGTCCTCCGATCGCGGTGCACAACTGGCCTCGACAAAGGATCCCACCATCTGTCGTAACTCCTGCATACCTCCCATCATCTTACGTAGCTCCTGCATGCCTGACTCTAGCCTATCCATGCGGCCTGAGGAAGGCGGATCAATCTGTCCCTGATGGGTGGGCACGCCGTCCTGATCGGCCCTCGTCGCGGACGATCCTTCTCGGATCTCATCTCGGACGACAACCCTCGTAGCCTTCGGTGGAAAAGTGGCTGGTACAGGAAAAAAGATAATAAGAACAGTGCAATAGAATCATAGGATACACGGAATTGAAGAAGGAATTTCAAGCAAGTATGTCCTAAAGTCACTTAGGCGAAGTACCGTATCGCAAGTATGCCGCGGACATACACACGGTACGTTACCCTGCTTAAGTCACTTACTCCATCTACCAAAGGACATCCTACACTCGGATAGGTAAAACCTATCGCTCTGATACCAACTTTGTCACGACCCGAAAAGTATGGATCGAGACTGGCACTTAAATTACGAAACGTCTCAAGGCGTACACAATCTAAGTAAGCCAAAACCCAGAAATCAAAACCCTAGAGTGAAGGAAAACCAATTATTGAAAGCGATTTTAATCCAATAAGTCACGTCAAGCTTTTTAAAAGCAACATCCATTTTTCCGAAATTTTCGGCAGAGTCTCCATTGTAAAAACTGACCCCAAACGGGTACAAACAGGAATATACATATAACATGAAATAAGCCATCCCCAAGAGGGAGCTAGCTCTTCTCCCAAAAGCGGATTCACAATTCCACACAATAAAATCATTACCGTGCAAAAATAAGAATGTAAAAACCCAAATAATAAGCATCACGTCGGCTCAAGTGAGCTCGACCCAGAGAAACAACATATAAATCCACAAATCTCACTGTCTCGTCTCTAGGTCAAAATACATCAATACAAGTAGCAGGTACAGTAGATGGGGTACAGTAGATGGAGTATTCTAGATACAATAAATATACAAGGTGGAACAAAATAATCTCACAACCCACCTACGAGCAAAAGTCTCCAATCCAAGCAAAAGGAGCAAGTGCGTCTGCCGCTATAGTGCTGACGGATCGGACCTGCAGAAAGGCTATGGCACAACGGGGGTGAGTTGCCAACTCATGAGTAATAAATAACATCTATAAAGGCTATCGTAAGCATGTACACAATGATGTCACAACCTACATATACTAATATGATGCGATATGATAAAATGCATGCAGCATGAATGCAATAAAAATGCGAGATCTGGAAATAAATAACATGAAAATCTGTGTATTATCTTAAATAAATTTCTGAAATTTTGATTGAAGTTTTATTAATGAAATCAATATATCAATATCTCAAATCCTCATATCTCAAGCATCCGTATTATCTGCGGGATCGGCCCACGGGCTCCGACAGAACGGATCAGCCTGTATCCATCTCAGGACTCCGGTCGGTATCCTCTGGATAACCGACGAGTCCCAATAATATCACCGGTGGGTAGTGTCCCCTTCCAGGCTCATCATCCTCCATGAAATCAATCTCGCCTCGGGGTATCTCATCGGGTCCACCATGTACCTGCAGACGGTTCATCCGGCTCCTCGAATCGGGTCTCGAAATCCATCTCATAACCGAGAAAACATCATGGTGGACGACAAAAATAACATATCACGAGAAAAGCGCAAACTTACAATTTTTAAAATGGTAATATGTTTTCATATCCTTGCGGTTCCTCCAAGTCTATAAATATCATAAATACGGAAATCCATGAGCGAGTAATGATACATGAATGTCTATGATATCAGTAATATGAAATGCAATGCGGAAACTAGGAAGCTATGCATGAACATCGATGCAATAGGATGTATGCATGTACCTAGCAATCCAACATATCCATATTAAGGAATTTAATATATCAATTGCAGGTTATTAAACATAATGGCGCAAGTGATAAGAATTGGATTTAACTAGTTAAGTGTCCGTGGCATAGTAATTACCAAGGCGTGTGTGTCCGCATGAATAGTGCTCGTGCTGCATAAAACCATGGTAATTGTGCAAGTGTCCTATAGGATGAATTCGCACATGTATGTATGTATGTATGTATGTGTGTGTGTGTGTGTGTGTGTGTATATATGATCATGAATGCAGCAAGATGATTAACTAGTAACTATACTCATAAATGCTAGTACAACTAGAAGTTTTTAAGTTATCTAAACTATCGGGCGTCATGGGCCATCCAAACGATTTCCCCAGTAGATGTTACATCTACTCACTCGTGATCTTGTGTTAGGTGTACCCAACCACCTGTTTCCCCTTCTTCACGGTGTCCGAAGTCCCCGCCTGCGAACCTAGAAACACACAAGTAACACACACATAAGGCTAAATCCCTGTCAAAAGCGATATCAAGATTAAAGAGAAACTCGCGTCGGAAGCTAAACTCGTGTTCACTCGATACGCCAAAACGTGTGTAACCTCACCTGAAACCACCCCGACTCGCTGTGACACGCAGTGAACAACAAACCAACTCACATAACGCACGTGTCGTACAAGTTAAAAAGTATTGAAAATAGGGTTTTAGGTTCCAGATTTTGACTCAGGTGGAAAAAGAAAAAGTTGCATATACCAAACCCTTAAATATACAGCAGACTCCCATAGCCCAAACCTAAACACCTGACACCATCGTATAGCCGCAAATTGTGGCCAGAACGAATAAAATTGCGTCCTAAAATTGGGTTGGGGGTCTCATGTACTGTGGGTGTGATCTAGGTCTAGTAAGCATGCTCCAGTAAACTCAAATTTTTCCTAAAGCACTCGGGTCAACAGCAGATCTCAAAATGGCTAAAAATCTGAACTAAAATGCTAAATAACACTAATTTGAAACAATATGTTATTTTAGTGAAATTTGCAGCAAAAATTGGTTTATCTGGCCTTAAAAACACTTATTCAAGCTATATTAGCCATAAAAAACCTAACTTGGCCTAATCTACACTCAAATCACCAAAACTAGCACTAAAACCACATTAAACACTAACTTAAGCTTAATAACTACATGTTGAGCAAAAGAAAGAAGTTAATTTTAAAATTTGTACCTCAAGTGATCATAGTATGCAAGAAGAAGAGAAGAAGGATGTGGCTGTTGCTGTTGCTGTTGTTGTTGCTGTTGCTGCTGCTGCTGTTGATGTTGCTGATGCTGCTGCTTGCTACTGCTGATGATGTTACTGCTGCTTGCTATTGCTGCTGCTGCTGCTTGTGTGTGTGTGTGAGAGAGAGAGAATGAGAGGGAGAGAGATGTGAGAATGAGGATGAAAAATAATTGAGAGTGAGAGTCAACCCCCTCTCTCTCTTCCATTAATTACCAAGCATGTTTAATGCATCATGCCCTCTCCCTCTCTCCAAACTCAAGTCAACTCCCAAAACAAAACTAATTATTTTAAAAAAAAGACTAATACACTTAATTACTTAATATTAACCTAATGAAATATTTTAGTTTACCATGGCTAGCAAAACATGGCTTAACCCAAAACTTAGCCCTAGTTACATGCACATGTGTGTGCAAGCCCAATTAAAATCTAATAAAATATTCATAAATTCTGATAAAATATTTGAAAACCGTTTTGGGAAACTTTTTACTAAAAACCCCACATTAAAGCATAATAACGCCTAAACACATTCTAGGGTATTACAGGCCTCTAGGGCATACATATAACTAACAATCTCCCACTTGCACTAAGGCTATTTGTTGCAGTATATCATACTCAACGTCCTATAGAAGACTCTCTAGGGAAGGCCTTTGTGAGTGGATCCGCCGTGTTGTCCTTCGTGTCTAATCTCCTTACCTCGATCCCTAGGAGATCAACCATCTTTCTGATCAGGTGATACTTGCCTCAGAATATGTCTGGAACGCTGATGGGATCTGTTTTCTTAGGCCAAAGACACAACTCCATTGTTGTCACAATAAAAGTTATTGGACGCTCAATGGTAGGAACCATGTTCATCTCATGAACCAGAAATTTCCAGACAGCCACTTTGGTAGTATCGTTGGTAGCAATGTATTCAGCCTTTATCGTCTAGTATGTCACGGTATATTTCTTGGAACTCTTCCAACATACCGTCCCTCCACTGAGGGTAAAGACAATTCCTGTGACTGACTTTCAGTCGACCTTATCACTCTGGAAGCTTGAACCAAGAACATTCTTTTAGTGCTTCTCAAGTACTTAAGAATGTCCCCCACAGCTGTCTAGTTATTCTCCCAAGATCCGATTGATTCCTGATCACAACTCATAGTGAGTCATCTACATTTGGCCTGGTACATAACATCGCATATATGATAGAGCTTACTGCCGAAGCATAGGGTATCCGTTGCACGCGAGATCTCTCCAAATCGGTCTAGGAAGACATCTTTTTGGAGAGAGTGATTCATGAGTAAGTGGGAAAACCACAACGCTTAGAATCCTACATACTAAACCCCTTTAGTATGGTGTTAATGTACCTGGATTTGGGACACTCCCAACATCCACTTAGATCTATCACCATAGATCATAATCCACAAGATGTAGTAGATATCATCCAGATGTTCCATGGAGAATCCCCGTGATAAGAGGAGATTGACTGAGTGTAGCATAGGAAACCATTTCCTATTAAGAGTATGTTATCTACATACAATACGTGGAATACAACCTCACTCTCTACTACCTTCTTGTATATACAAGTTTCATCTACCTTTTTGATGAAGTCAAACACTTTGACAGCCACAATAAAACAGATGTTCTAACTCCGCGATGCTTGCTTTAATCCTAATGGACTTAAGCATAGCTTTGAAAGTATCAACTTTTCCATTTACACCAAGAATCTTCTCAAGATCCAATTTTCTCCCCATGGGTTTTACCCCTTAAGATGCAACATTCAAAATCATACTTTGTTAGTGTATATGGATTCCATCTTTGATCGCATAACATGCAGCCATTTCACAGAGTCGCCACTCGTGATGGCCTGCGTGAACCTGGTTTGGCCATCATCAACCATGATGCAATCCTTGCTCCCACTGTCACCGAGAAGACCGTAGTATCTCTCAAGTGGATGAGGAACCCTACCAGATTCGCGGAGAGGCTGAGGTTCGTTGGAGACTATTGAATCCTTTAGTTTTACCAAATCATCAACTGTTAGTTTGTCAAGCTGGAACGCCTTCCATTTCTACCTCATGACCACAAATTTCTTCACATGAAATTCCTCTTCTAAAAAGGTGGCATGATGAGAAACAAAACACCTTTTGCTCCTCAGAATGGTAGAAGATATACCCTCGCAAATGTTTGGGATATCCTAACAAACTTATACAGAATTGACCTTGCCTCGAGCTTGTCCGGATTCTTCCTTTCAACGTAGGCCGGACAACCCCATATCATAACTCGTTTAAGACAAGGTCTCTTCCCATTCCATATCTCATATGTAGTGGTAGGCCCTGATTTGGACGGAACCCCTTTCAATAGGTATGCAGCTTTTCAGGTGCATAACTCCAAAAGGAAACAGGTAACTCAGCAATACTCATCATAGAGCGCACCATATCTCATAGGGAACGATACCTCCGTCCCGATATACCGTTGTGCTGTGGTGTACTTGAAGGAGTAAGCTGAGAGAGAATCTCATTCTCCTTTTAGAAACTCCAGGAACACCATGCGCAAGTATTCGCCTCTTCGATCACAACGAAGGAATTTAATACATCACCCCGTCTGGTTCTTAACTTAAAGCTAATATTCCTTGAATTTCTCAAAAGTTTCAGACTTGTGTTTCAACTGGAACATATTTCCGAATCCTGAAAGAAGATCAGTGAATATAATGAAGTATGAAGAACCAACCTTGGCATTTGTAGACATAGGACCGTATACATCATCATGTATCTGTCCCAAGAGTTCAGTAACTCTTTCTCTGTTTCCAGTAAACAGAGTATTGGTCATTTTACCTTTGAGACAAGACTAGAAAGTAGCAAAAAATGTAAATTCGAACAGATTCTCATATTCATCCTTATGTAACATAGCTGGTCGTGTCGAATTGGTATGACCCAGTCTACAATTCCACAAGAAGGATTCGTTCATTTCTGAACTACTCTTTTTGTGTGTGTTCTAGATACTTTGAACTGTGGTTTGATTTGGAACGTGTATGCTATTATATAATGTGCCTGATCCAATCAAATCTTGATTCAGGAAAATGTTTACAACATTATCCTCCAATACATAATTATATCCTTCTTTAACTCATTATTGAAACCGATGTAATGTTGTATATCAGGTTTGGAACGTAATAACATTCGTTCGGAATCAATGTATTAATAAAAGGTGATATATGCCAACAAACTTGGCTGCAACAATTGCATCATTATCTAACACTTAGAGACATATCACCCATTCCTAGTTCTCTACCTATCTGTAGCCCATGTAACATATTACATATGCGGGATCCTGATCCGGTATCACATTGTCACGACCCGAAATTGGTACGTGGCGGCCCTTATTACGCAACGTCTACAGGCGTAATGCAATTTAAGTAAGCCGAAAACACAGCAATCTAAACCATCAAAAGTAGTAAGAAATAAGAACAATTTAAAACCTTTGAAATCTCAACCCAAATTCTTTAAAAGTCCAACTTTATTTCCTTTAAAATTTTGGCAGCACCTCCTTTGTAAAAACCAGCCCCAAAAATGGGTACAATATAAATATAAGTAAAGCATCCCCAAACGGGAGCAAAACAAGCCCAAAGGAGGAAAACGACCACCACAACAGATATACGACGCCGTAGGGAAGAATAAAAGACGATATAAAGAAACTGTATAAATGCCATCCAAGTCACCAAAATATACAAAAATCGTTCTCACATCAAGTCTCTAAGTCAAATATGAAAGTAGTAGATGGAGAGTACATGGACACAACGAATATACAATAAAAAATCGGATAACCATAAAACCCACCTAAAGCAAAACTGCACATTGTGTGCCGATGCGGTATCCGCAGCAAAAGATGATAAGATAGATGAATTGCCTGTCTCGACTACTCTGGGAACAACCTGCAAAACACTGTGGCACAACGGGGGTGATTTTCCAACTCATGAATAGTAAATAAGATATGCAGGTAATCACAAGTATGCACGTACAACACGAATCTAACATATGCAACTAATAGCAATAAAAGGTATATGAATGCAATAGTCATGAAAGGTACACTGGCGGGTACAACTAATACATGAAGCCGTAATAATATGACAATCTGTATGCAACAATCATGTAAGGTACTGTAGGGTTCCTGGGCACCCTAGTGAGGTCTCACAAGTGATCAAACATGCACAAATCAAATTTTACGGGTGCCCACAAACCCTAATACGGATCGTTTACTAGATATCTAGGCGAAACAAGCAAGTAAATGGAAATGTATCTAAAGGAAAGTGACTACAACCTTTGTAGATCCGGTCCACCATTTCCTAAGCTCCGCAACGAAGACCCCTCGCTGTCCAAATTAATTCCCGGGCTCTAGCGTCGGCTTCGTCGGAGAAATGGCGAGCTAGGTCGTCGATGTCGAGGCATCGCTAAATCAAGCTCCGACTTCACCAAGTCAAGAAACTTGTGAAGAAAACACACTCTACTACTTGGCAAGAGGTAGAGGATGAAGAAATAGGAAGTGGGTAGACTTTAGAATTGGATTTCTCACTTGTTTCATCAATCCACCATTGATGAAGTAAGGTTTTCTTCATGGAAGAAGTTGAAGAAGAAGAAGAAAGTCTTATGATAAGTTAATTAAAAAAGAATAGAAAAACAATACTTATCACAATTCTAACTATGGTTATGCGTAGAGAATTGACCAAGGTAAAAAGAATGGTTAGGGTTAAGGATGAGATAAGAATGGTGGTCAAGGTCAAAGCTTCATGAAGCTTCAACTAAACAACAAATAAAGCCACCATTCTTTTTCTCTTTTCCATATATTTTCCAAAATGTATAAACAAGTAAATAAAGGAATAAATAAGTAATGGAAAATAAAACCCTAATTATATGTTTAACCATGGTTTAATTCTTTACACTTAACCAAGTTAACATGTATCATCAAACATGATACAATCATTTGCACAAAAAATATATCACATATACAACTTGTGCATCCAAGTGAGAAAATCCATTTAAAGTAAAGCAATACTAGTTAATGCAAAGTAATATATCAAATATATAATTATGTATTAAATCATTAAATCAACACTTGATTCAATGATCCGGTCATGTCGCACACAACCGACTAGTATACAATGTATCGGCTTATCGAATCAACGCTTGAATCGATAACTAGGTTATATCGCATACAACCATTCGACACATTGATCGCGAGAATGAAATACGGTATCACATACACTCATTATTCTCGGTCCCGCACATATCTCATATGCGCTCCTATTTCGTTTCGCTTGAGCCAGGAAACCTCTGTGTAGGACTCTAAAGACTCGTCAATACGCCGGCAGCAGATGATGATCATATCAAACACCCACAAGCCGCAAGCGGTCTGCCAAACGTAACGGCCACCCGGGTATTGAGAGATCAGAAGATCGACGAGCAAGCCCGCACACACTCCAGTGAATCCAACCAGTAACACTACCGTACAGTCCGGTCTGTTCGTCTGATATGTCGCATATCTCGCCTAGGGGTGGTAAACGTCAGACCCCAATAGCTCGATAAGTCATGCCGACGTAAGGTCCATAACATTCGTGAAACTATTGATAACTCTAACCAGTATATCACTGCAACCCTGGCCAGGGATTTCCTGTTATGGTCAGTCGAGCATAGCACAACATCAACCCCCAATACCGGGAGAGACGAATCCCCTCCTATCGCTCATTGCCTCCATGTGAATTGGGACCGTACCCAAAAACTACCTGTTTGCACAACTCAGTAGAGCCGTGGTAGGGTGGAAATCAAAGCACAGTGGGAGACACACAAGACTCTATGACGATCTCGGGTCAACAAACTAAGCTGTACAGTGTCACCAGAGAACTGCCATCTGACGTGAGGTATAATACCATCTGGGAGTTCTCGGCGAGTCCGTTCAGTGTACCCAGTCTCTACTGAGCACCCGCATACTATCTTCGATGTCAAACACCAATGGATATGGGATCATCCATCGCCCATCGCATGGGTCGAGAAGATATACGCTAGTCTACTCTGGAATATCGATGCCCCGTCTCGATATTCCCTCGACTAGGAACATTTCAAGGATGTACTCATGGACTATCCAGGCCCCACTAGTATGATCTGCATCAGAGTCCTGGAAGTCGAGTACACATCCTAAGGGCTTTATCAACATGTAACAGAGAGACAGAAAGTATACACGTTAAGATAAAGAGCAACCAGATAGCGTACTTTCATGTCGAGCAAGAAAGTCCTACCTATATATGTCCCAGCATCCACTACAATATACATCCAATGTACAGTAATGGCCTCTATGGCATACATATAACTAACAATCTCCCACTTGCACTAGGGCCATCTGTAGCAGTGGTTGCAGTATCACATACTCAACCATCCCATAAGAGTCTCTCTCTGGGAAAAGGCCTTCATGAGTGGATCCGCCGTGTTGTCCTCTGAGTCTACTCTCCTAACCTCGATCACCCCGGAGATCAACTATCTCCACGATCAGGTGATGCTTCCTCAGAATATGTCTGGGTCACTGATGGGACTAGGGTTCCAGGGCCGAAGCCACACTTCCATTGTCATACAATGGCAGGAACCTAGTTCATCTTATGAACCATTATACACCCAAACTGCATCTTTGGTAGTATCTTTAATAGCGATGTTACCAGCCTTTATCGTCTAGTTTGCCACGGTATCGAGCTTGGAACTCTTCCAACATACCGTCCCTTTACTGAGGGTAAAGACAGTGCCTGTGACTGACATTCAGTCGTCTTTATCACCCTGGAACTCTTCCAGTGATTCACCCCAGGATCGATTGATACCATCTCACTACATCTAGTGAGAATCCTTGCATCCAATTACATCTATCTCATAGATAAAAACTCAGGATTTAGGAGGTATCACTTTGATCCTATTTGGAGAATCCTAGTGATAATAGGAGATTGACCGATCGTAGTATAGGAAACTCTTTTCCTATCAAGAGTATGTTGTCTACGTACAATACGAAGATGACCACCTTACTCTCTACTACCCTTTTGTATATACAAGGTTCGTCTACCATTTTGATGAAATCAAACACTTTGACCATCATATCAAAACAGACGTTCCAACTCCGCGATGCCTGCTTCATTATGTAAAGCAACTTGCACACGTTCCCGCTGCTCCCACTGTTTACGAAGTCCTCTGGTTGTGTACTTATAGACTTTCTATTCTAAATCAGTATTTAGAAAAGCAGTCATGACACCCAACCACCAGATATCGCAGTCATGGTATGTAGCAATGGTAAGTAGGATCTGGATGGACTTAAGTATAGTCCCTGGAAAAGGTTTCATCATTTTCCACTCTTGGTCGATGACGAAAAACCTTTAATAAGTCTAGCTTTGAAAGTCTCAACTTTTCCATCTACACCAAGTAATCTTCTCAAGATATACTTGCTCCTGATGGGGATTTAACCCTTCAGATATAGCAACCAAAGTCCATACTTTGTTGGTGTATATGGATTCCATCTCAGATCGCTAAGCATCCAGCCATTCTTACAGAGTCCCTACTCTCGATGGCCTCCTCGAAACTAGTTGGGTCATCATCTCATGATGCATTCCTCGCTCCCACTGTCATCGAGAAATCGAGGTATCTCTCAGGCGGATGAGGAATCCTACTAGATCGGCGGAGAGGCTGAGGTTCGTCGGGAACTATAGAATCCTTTGGTTCTGTCAAATCATCAACTGCAGTTTTGTATAGCTGGAACCTTTCCAGTTATACAGAACTGATCCTGCCTCGATCTTGTCCGGATTTTTCTTTAAACATAGGCCGGACAACCCCAAATCTTAACTCACTTAAGAGATGGGTTCTTCCCATACCATATCTCATATGGAGTGGTAGGCACTGATTTGATTCAAACCTAATTCAATAGGTATGCAGCTTCTCAAGTGCATAACCCCAAAAGGAAATAGGTAACTCAGTAATACTCATCATAGAGCACACCATATCTAATATTGTGCAATTGCTCCGCCCTGATACACCGTTGTGCTGTGGTGTATTCAGAGGAGTAACACTGAGAGAGAATCTCATTCTCCTTTAGAATAGTCCAGGAATTCTATGCACAAGTATTCTCCTCCCTGATCTTATCATAGGACATAATACTTATACCCATAATTTGGTTCTCTACTTCTAACTTATATTCTGTGAGTACCTCAAAAGCTTCAGATTTATGTTTCAACAGGAACATATGACTGAAGCTTGAGAGATTATCAGAGAATACAATGAAGTATAAAGAACCAGTCCTGGCATGTGTAGACATGAGAATTTACATACATCATCATGTATCAGTCCCAAGGGTTTACTAACTCTTTCTCTGTTTCCAATAAACAGAGCTATGGTCATCTAATATTTGTGACATGACTGGCAAGTTTTACAAGATGTAAATTCAAACTGATTTAAATATGCATCTGAAATGTAACTTCTGCCAGTCGGGTCGCATTGATGTGACCTAGTCTACAATGCCTCAAGAAGAATTTGTTCATTTCTGAACTCTTCCTCTTGTGTGTGTTTAGTATACAAGGAACTGTAGTTTGATTTAGAACGTCAATGCTTTTAGATAACGTGCCTGAACCGATCAACTTTTGATATAGGAAATGTTCAAAACATTATCCAACAATATAAAATTATATCATTTCTTTACTGATAAAGAGACTGATATGATTTTGTATATCAGGTTCGGTATCTAATAACATTTGTTCAGAATCAATGTATTGGTAATACAGGGTGACAGTGACCAACAGACTTGGCTGCAACACTTGCCCCGGTTTCTGTCTCATGAAACTTATCACCCGTTCTCAGTTTTTCTACCTTTTTGTATCTCTATGTAACATATTACATATCTGGGATCCTGATCCGGTATCATATACCCAGGATGCAGAGGATACTGAGAAACAGTTCTTTGTAATGAACATACCCGAAGGAAATGCATCTCATGCACTTTCTTCGTTTGGGCGGGATGGGAATCCTGGCATTCCCCTATTTCCTGCTCGGTCTTATAACAATTATAAGTCGGAGCGGGACCAACGTTCCCCAGCTCAGTATAACAAGCGGGTTCGGTCAATTATCCGTATTATTATCTTGATTAAGGCGTGATATGGTCGCTACCTGAAGAGAGAGAGAAGAAAACACTCTGCGTGCGCTCTTGCAAGATCAGATTGGTTATATATTTTATCTAATCAGGATGGCTCCCACTGTTTTTATCAAATCTTCCTTCAAACCTTAAAAGGAAAGACTAGCCGGGATTAATTAAACTCTACAAGTTCGCCAATCTTTCAGCCAGGCCAGTGTCGGTACTTTGAGGGAGGTTCCCCGTGCTTTCGCACGGACCTAATTACAGTAAACCTCGTTTTCCCAGAGGCGTAACCCCGTTGACACCTTTCTAGACACCTACTTGATCGGCTAATTGGAAAGTGCAAAACTCTCCCAGGAGTAACAATTACTCGCAGTGGGTATCGGGATCCAACTATCATATAGAAGGTATGCAATCTCATTGCAAATTTCAACACTTGAAACTCTCGATAAAGGTTTTTACCCCTAGCACCTATGACCTTAACTATGGTCAACAAATCATAAGTACTAGTCAAGTTCTACCCGTCATTTCGTGATTAATTAGACCCACCCACATGACACTTAACTAAGGTCAACAAAGTCACGCGACTGTCCTAACTAATCGCATCATATGCGGTGTAGGAAGACATCACTTAGCTACCGTACACTGTGCCTTGACTATGGTCAACAAACACAGCACGAATACTAAGTACTCTACTTCCTAAAATGACGGAGGGTTGCGGCTGGTTTTTATGAAAACCTTTAACGCTTCGAACTTGATCTCGTTGCGGAATCAAATGGTTTTAAATGGAATGTTTTTTAGGCTTTTCTAGTTTTGCTAAAGGGGTCACTCCCGGTGAAGGGATCGTCGGCCCTTTCCTCGTCGAATGAGGTGCGGGATATATCATATATATCACTGTGCAAAGCGGAAACTATAGAAGCGATCAAAGACAAACCGAGTGTGTAGCATCTGCCAGTTATTGCTAAAGGAGTCACTCTCGATGAAGGGATCTCGGTCCATTCCTTATCGAATAAGGTGCAGGATATTCTACAAGGAACACCACGATGCAAAGCAAGAACTGTAGCTACCTGTTTTTATTTTGAGATTCGATTCCACAACATCAAATAGGTTTATTTTCTTTCATTAATCTCATTAATGAATATCCCATCATTTAAATTACCTAAACATCACAGATAGATATGACGTACACTTATGTCATTCGCATTCGCCTCGATGTCCTCTCGTGCACCGTTAGGTTAGGTAACTAACGGCAGAGCAGGGCAGGGCTAGCGCGGGTGTAAAACATAAGTAACGTCTATATAATATATCATATATACTATATATAATACCTGTCACAGAACATCATATGATCACCGCACAGATAAAGCACAGCAGAAGAAACATATGAAATATTGGATATAGTAGGACGTCCGTGTTTTCAATACGAGCCAGTATAAAACACGGATTCCACGGTCGTGATGAATAGCCAGTCCCACACCCCTAGACCCCTACGAGAGCGGCAAGCAACCCTACCAATTCTAGGGTTAGGAGACCCGGACTCGACTCCTCGAGTTGGTCTCCCTCTGGACCCCAGAACCCGGTTACTTGTTCTCCCCTCCTTGGGTCTATCCTAGAGCATAAAAGTAAATAATATATATCAACGGTGACATCTTCCGCAACCTGGAAGTGCCCCAATAAAAGAATATTACATACAAGTTTTTACATGAATGAAAATGGAAAAACACTCATCTCACATAAAAAAAACCCCGGCTATTCAAATACGACGATCCAATATAACATATCCAGCAACACATAACATCACATGTCATCAACGTAAGTAAATATGCGCATCCCAATTGTCGTTGAAATATAGCAACGAAACCGGCGACATCACATATTACACTTACGGTCACAGAAAAGAAAGTGCAAAACTACAACAGTTGGAATCCCCAATCTCTTTAGACATCGCATGCCTAATCAAATGAATTCCTTAGACATCGCATGCCTAACAATTAGAAACCCCACATTTTAGTCTCAAAATCGAAAACACTTTTCAATATCGAGTCGGGCAATTCAACAAGATTCCCGACATATTGATCGAATGCTCGTCGCAAACTTCAGTAGGCGGCCGCACCCCCGACGCCGTCGACGAAGTGCACCAAGGCGGAACACCGCTGCCGCGAGCACCCGAACGGATGCTTTCGGCGACGGGGTTCTCCTACAGTCACTTGGTCGGGGCTATGGAGTGAGGCTGTCTATTAAGTTTACCCGGCGAGTATCCGCGTACGCTACGTGATTGCGACGGACTTTTGATCACATCAAAATTCCGTGGCAACCGATGAAGTGAGACTAAACTGCTATGTTTATAACATTCATTCAGTTATCTCATAACTGTTTGTGAATTCCAATTATTGTATCACATTCCGAATAAACAGAAAATGTTAAACTTTCCGATCGAACATTCGAACATCCAAGTTTTCCCGATACTGCTCAACACATGAAATAAGTCTAACAACATTCAGTCCGTGCCTCAGTACCAACGGTCCAGCCGTAGAAGGGTCAAGCCAACGCCTCACATGTGGAACGCCGTACTGCCCTAAACCCGAAGGTTCAAAGGGCAGTTCAAGACGGTCACATAATCGAGTTAAGGTTTGTTGTCTTCTAGAGGGTCCATCGTGTTACTTGCACTACTTAGAACGTCGTTAAACTACGGAAAAATCCAACAATTGGAAATTTCCCGGCAGGGGAAAAAGTGGGTATTTATATCCGGTCGAACTTTTTAACATATTCTAAAATTACCCGGAAAGCCACACCGACAAAATTAGACAGTCCGATCGAAAGTACAGATTTTCCAATACAACCCAGAAAATAAAACTCTGGAATAAATATTAAAATATTCGCAGGAAAACCAGAACCAGAAAACAAGAATTACTGTGCAAAGTTTGAAGTCCAATCGTGTCACGTGACCGCGGAACCGCCGCAGAAGCTAGGCTTCTGCCGCGGTTCCGCCGCGCAATAGAGGTATCAATGAATAATTTTTGCATCGTAATTCTTAGAATTCCCTGCTGGATTTTCTGGATATTTTTAATTTCGAAAAATCCATATTTTACAGAAAAGTCCAGAGAGCAATTTTCAAGTCAGGTTTTGGGTCGATCGGACTTCTAACTCCGTCGGGACTTCGCCTAAGGCTCTAGCTAGGCTCTGATACCACTGTAGGGTTCCTGGGCACCCTAGTGAGGTCTCACAAGTGATCAAACATGCACAAATCAAATTTTACGGGTGCCCACAAACCCTAATACGGATCGTTTACTAGATATCTAGGCGAAACAAGCAAGTAAATGGAAATGTATCTAAAGGAAAGTGACTACAACCTTTGTAGATCCGGTCCACCATTTCCTAAGCTCCGCAACGAAGACCCCTCGCTGTCCAAATTAATTCCCGGGCTCTAGCGTCGGCTTCGTCGGTGAAATGGCGAGCTAGGTCGTCGATGTCCATGCCGAAGATGATCTACGTCGAGGCATCGCTAAATCAAGCTCCGACTTCACCAAGTCAAGAAACTTGTGAAGAAAACACACTCTACTACTTGGCAAGAGGTAGAGGATGAAGAAATAGGAAGTGGGTAGACATTAGAATTGGATTTCTCACTTGTTTCATCAATCCACCATTGATGAAGTAAGGTTTTCTTCATGGAAGAAGATGAAGAAGAAGAAGAAAGTCTTATGATAAGTTAATTAAAAAAGAATAGAAAAACAATACTTATCATAATTCTAACTATGGTTATGTGTAGAGAATTGACCAAGGTTAAAAGAATGGTTAGGGTTAAGGATGAGATAAGAAAGGTGGTCAAGGTCAAAGCTTCATGAAGCTTCAACTAAACAACAAATAAAGCCACCATTCTTTTCTCTTTTCCATATATTTTCCAAAATGTATAAACAAGTAAATAAAGGAATAAGTAAGTAATGGAAAATAAAACCCTAATTATATGTTTAACCATGGTTTAATTCTTTACACTTAACCAAGTTAACATGTATCATCAAACATGATACAATTATTTGCACAAAAAATATATCACATATACAACTTGTGCATCGAAGTGAGAAAATCAATTTAAAGTAAACCAATACTAGTTAATGCAAAGTAATATATCAAATATATAATTATGCATTAAATCATTAAATCAACACTTGATTCAATGATCCGGTCATGTCACACACAACCGACTAGTATACAATGTATCGGCTTATCGAATCAACGCTTGAATCGATAACTAGGTTATATCGCATACAACCATTCGACACATTGATCGCGAGAATGAAATATGGTATCACATACACGCATTATTCTCGGTCCCGCACATATCTCATATGCACTCCTATTTCGTTTCGCTTGAGCCAGGAAACCTCTGTGTAGGACTCTAAAGACTCGTCAATACGCCGGCAGCAGATGATGATCATATCAAACACCCACAAGCCGCAAGCGGTCTGCCAAACGTAACGGCCACTCGGGTATTGAGCGATCAGAAGATCGACGAGCAAGCCCGCACACACTCCAGTGAATCCAACCAGTAACACTACCGTACAGTCCGGTCTGTTCGTCTGATATGTCGCATATCTCGCCTAGGGGTGGTAAACGTCAGACCCCAATAGCTCGATAAGTCATGCCGACGTAAGGTCCATAACATTCGTGAAACTACTGATAACTCTTACCAGTATATTACTGCAACCCTGTCCAGGGATTTCCTGTTATGGCCAGTCGAGCATAGAACAACATCAACCCCCAATACCGGGAGAGACGAATCCCCTCCTATCGCTCATTGCCTCCGCGTGAATCGGGACTGTACCCAAAAACTACCTGTTTGCACAACTCAGTAGAGCCGTGGTAGGGTGGAAATCAAAGCACAGTGGGAGACACACAAGACTCTATGACGATCTCAGGTCAACAGACTAAGCTGTACCAGTGTCACCAGAGAACTGCCATCTGACGTGAGGTATAATACCATCTGGGAGTTCTCGGCGAGTCCGTTCAGTGTACCCAGTCTCCACTGAGCACCCGCATAACATCTTCGATGTCAAACACCAATGGATATGGGATCATCCATCGCCCATCGCATGGGTCGAGAAGATATACGCTAGTCTACTCTGGAATATCGATGCCCCGTCTCGATATTCCCTCGACTAGGAACATTTCAAGGATGTACTCATGGACTATCCAGGCCCCACTAGTATGATCTGCATCAGAGTCCTGGAAGTCGAGTACACATCCTAAGGGCTTTATCAACATGTAACAGAGAGACAGAAAGTATACACGTTAAGATAAAGCGCAACCAGATAGCGTACTATCATGTCGAGCAAGAAAGTCCTACCTATATATGTCCCAGCATCCACTACAATATACATCCAATGTACAGTAATGGCCTCTAGGGCATACATATAACTAACAGGTACTATATCATGTACTAATAATACATTAAAAAATGATATGACAATGTATATATGCAACAATCATGAAAGGTACACTAGCATGTACAACTAACACATGATGCAATGCATATAAAATAAGGTATGTAAATGTAACAGTCATGGAAGGTACTCTATCAGGTACTACAAATACACGAAGAAGTGCAAAAACAATAAATGTGGAGTATGGGGTGAAACATGTCATTTCCACGGAATTCTGACATCGTGGTAGGACACCAAGTCCATCAAGACAATCAAAATCCCAATTTCCTCAATCAGCCCTCAAATTGACTCTCATATCATGTAAGTCTCATAAACCCTGAATGTACAATATCAAGTGAATCTCATATATCCAGAATGTACAAAATCAACAATCTCATATATTTATCCTGTATCCAATCCCAAATGAATCTCCTATATCCCAAATCCAATATCAAGTGAACCTCAAATATCCTAAATATAATTGCATGAATAATTATGATGAAGTATTTGAATTTATATATATACATATATATTAGCGTCCTATTCCACTAATATATATATATATATATGTATGTATATATATATAACAGCGTCCCATTCCACAGTTATATATACTTAGGAGTAAAATATCATGAAAACAATGTGTCAAGCATCGACACAGAAATTCTGATCTATCAGGTGTTGTCACTACGACTGGCACCCTAATAGATACGTATCATACGCTATACCGAAAGCTCGAGTGCCTAGCTCAGACCCTTGCCTTTTAACGTATCCATATGCACATGACTCCCGTCGGTATCCCCACGATAACCGCCGAGTCATTGGTAATGTCACCGGATGGTATGGTTCCCCTGCCAGGCTCAATCAGCAACGTCCTTCAATCGTCTTGCCCCGGGGTACCTCCGGGCCCCACCATGTACCCTCATACGGCCCACTACGCTCCTCGCATGGGATATATATCAGAACCGATAAATATCATGGTGGATGCTGAAATATCATATCATGAGAAACCGGGTTTTTCAAATAATGCATAATTTCATGAAACTACCACGGTCCTCAAATCCAGAAAACATCATGAAAAATCCATATCACAATGCGAAAATCAATGAATGTAATATACGCAACATAAAAACTAGAATGCGAACATATAAAGGAAAACCCGCTATTTAACTGCAACAAGTTAATATAGATATCATGTGGTTCCTAATTTCTCCATGTCTATATAACATCAAATAAAAGTAAACTTGCATCTAAAGCCAGATATATGTGTAAACATAAAGGTATAGCAAGGTATACATGTAGTTATGCTATTATGTGTGTATGTACCTATCGCTAATGGTACAATACCCTATAGGTATACATGTAACTAGCATGTAAGCATGTCAAGGCATATGTGTAAGCATGTAGGTTTACAGGTATGCTATATGTCATATGCATAAAGAAATATGAATCAATGTCACAATGTCCCTAACCAAAAAATATCATATCTATAAGAGTGTTGTGCGTGACATGGAAATTATTGACGGTGTGTGTGGCATACAATCAGTGCTCGTGCAACATGATCCATCAATAATAGTGCAGTGTCCTAAGGGTACTAGTAAAAGCACAACAAATAACTAAGTAATAAGGTGTGTGCGCAACTCTATAAATGAAATAGAATATGCGACAAGTCAAGTCATCTCTAGCCCAGACGCATAACGCCATGCGGACGATTCCCCTGTAGATGTTAAATCTACTCACCAACGCACCCGGCTAAGTGAAGCCTACCACCTGTTTCCCTTTCGTCCAAGCGTCCGAAGTCCCTGCCTGCGAACCTATAACATAAACAATATAACAGATATATATTAGCAATAGACCCAAAACACGTACAATCTACACGGACCAACACGACAACACAAACGTACTTTTAAGTGTTCGTATTGTAACTAACGTGTATAGCGACACTACGAAACCAACTCAGAGCAACAGCAACACAGAACACGCACCATATCGGATAACGTAAGGCGAGAAACGAAACACTAGAAATACACAAGTGGTCCCAGATTTTGCTATACTAACAATCAGTAAATGCTGCAAGTACCAAGAGATCACAAACAACCCCAGAGACCCCTACACCAAAACCCATACCCTAACACCCTAGTCTGGCCGCAAATTACGGCCAGAAGCAATAAATATGCGGCCGTACGGAAAGGAAATGGGCTCGTATTTTGAGGGTAGGTTCTAGGTCACTACAATAGGTTACTGTGATGTGAACTTTTGCAACAAATACCTGGTTTGATAGCAGATCATCCCAGACCCAAAATTATACTAAAAATACGATATTTACCCGAAACGGTACAAAACGTGTTCAAAACAGAAACTAATAAGCTAAGCTACATAATAAACACCTATTTAACAGAAAGAGATCATTACCTAACCAAAAGAACTCAAAGATCCAAGCTTTGCAAGCTCCAAGGCATCCAAGAGGCAAATCAAGTTCAAAGATATGATTTTTTATGGGATTTGTGAAGGATTTGATATGGTTTTGTGAAAGAAATGAAAGTGTTCAGTTTGAGGGTGAAAGGAATGAGGGAAAAGAAAAGAGATAGAGAAATGAGAGAGTGTGAATGATAAAGAGAGAGAGAGGTGAGGTTTAGGGTGAGGGTGAGTGTAACCTTGCATTAATGCACCATCAATGCATTCACACCAACTCATCATGCTACCTCCTCACGCTAAAAGAAATATCTCTCTCTCTCTCAAAAACAAAAAATCTAGGGTTTAGGTTAAGGATTAAAGCAAGGATTAGATAAATGGTTAAGTGTCATGGTTGCTAAGAACAAGATTAACACGAACAAACCCTCACATTAACGTGCACACGTGCGTGCATGACATAACAAATAATAATAAATTTATTAATTAAATGTTATAAAATGTGAGGAACCCAAATTGGTACAGTTTTTACAGTAAACCCGCATTAACGTCTGAACTAACACTAACCGAAATCTAAGACGTTAAAATCTCCCCCTTTATAAAAATTCGTCCCCGAATTTAAAATTTTCACTATGCGTACCTTCAAAGAGAAGAGTACAAGACTCCCAAATCTCGCTCGCAGCCTTCCAAGTGACCACCTCACTATACGGCTACGCCCAAGAAAAACCCTCCACAGATTGCAAGACCCTTGACCGAAGTTTCTCCACCTGCCGAGCCATTAACACAATTGGATGCCGGTGAACAAAAGATCGAGTCCAAATTAAATAGTCTGATGCTGAATCATATGAGAAAGGTCATGAAGGTATTTGCAAAGTATCAACACAGGAAAAATACGGGGTGAATACTCAATAATCTGGGCGGAAGTGCCAAATTATAGGCAACAGAACTAACTCACTTCAGGATCTCAAAAGGACTTATAATCCTGGGATAAGCTTCCCAAAACTCAACACGTCATTTATCGGAAAAATAGGTAGGAATACATGATCTCCCACTGCGAACTCAAGTCTGCGACCACCACGGTTGACATAAGACCTCTGTCTGCACTGGGCTGTTCTCATCCTGACCTGAAACAACTGGATCATCTCCGAAGTTCTAAGACTAGCTGGGGTCCAAAAATCCTACTTACGCAGTGTCAGAGAAACAGACTGGTGATCGACACCACCTAACAAACAAAACCTAAAGTTTGCCAATTGGAATGTCTCCTGATAACAACTATCGAAGGAGAACCCTAACAATGGCAAGTGACGATCCCAACTACCGACAACAATTAGTACGTACGCACAAGAATATCCTTTAGAGTCTGTATAGTCCGTTCTGTCTAACCATCAGCCAACGGATAGAAAGCGGAGCTAAAGATCAAACAGTACCTAAGGCTTCCTGAAACTTCTGCCCAAGACGGAAAGCGAACATGCTGCCTCAATTGGATACAACGCGTGAAGGAACACCGTGCAAACACACAAACTTAACAAAGAAGAACTGAGCATAACCGGCCAGCAAACATCCGAGTGAAGTCACACCCTGTCTAGACCGGGGTAGACACCACAACGAAAATTCATGGAGATCTGCTCCCATTCCCACTCTGGAACGGTTAAAGGTTGCAACTCTCCAGCCGGTCTCAGATACTCAACCTAAGCTCACAACAAGACAGACACCCTGAAACGAAATCCGAAACATCACTCTTCATCCCTGCCCACCCGTAACTATCTCACAAGTCACGTCAAATGTTGGTGGAACTTGAATGAACACAGAAAGCTTACCGATGTGCCTATTCTAGGATTTCGCGTCTCCACCTATCAGTATCAGGTACACAAACATGTCCTTAAACGTAGCACACCCTGGTCACAAATCAAGGACTCCGAATCATTACCCAGCCGAGTATGCTCAAGAATCTCTGACGAACGAGCATAGGCGGGCTGTGCCTCGCGAAAGCGATTAAGGAAAAGTGGTCGGGCGCGGACATGAGCAAGCTGTCCCCTCAGTAGAGGCGAACTTAAGCTGTACTCAACGATTGCACAAGAACTGTAAATCTGCAGAAGACTGTCTCAACAATCAAAACCCCCTGCAGGAAGACGTACATTAAGCTCAGGTGGTCCGTAAAAATCTGACACGACTCTCCGAACAAGTAGTATCTCTAAATCTCCAACGCATGACCACCGCGGCCATCTCCAGATCATGAGTAGGATATCCTTCTAGTACTTCCTCCAACTGTCGGGAATTAAAAGCGATAACTCTATAATGCCACATCAACGCAAAATCGAGCCCCACTCGCGAAACATCACAGTAAAACAACAATGTCGCCCGAACCAAAAAGCAAAAAAAGAACTGGTGCATTTGTCAACCGAGTCTTCAACTGCCGAAAACTCCGCATGCATGCCTCGGTCCAAAGAAAATGAACCTCCTTTCCGGTCAGTTCAGTCAACGTTGCAGTGATACACTAACAATTCTGCATGAAACGGCGGTAAAAACCTGCTAAGCCCAAAAATCTGCAGTCCTCAGTCCCGTACACAAGTCTGGGCTAATGCTGTACGGCCTCGATCTTCCTCGGAACCATACAAAAACTGTATCCCGTAACTACAAGACCTAGGAGTCAACACAATCAAGTCTGAAGGAACACTCTGAGAACCTAGCAAACAGCTGGCACTCTCCCAATGTCTGCAAAACAAATCCTCGAGTGATGCTCCTGTTCCACACGACACATTAGAATAGGCCAGAATCTCATCAATAACACAACAATAAACTAGTCGAGGAACGGCCTGAAGAAATATAGTTCATCATATCCACAAATGCTGCTAGGGCATTGGTGAGTCCATTGGCAGCACCAAAAGCACACAAAGCCCGTAGCATGCACAAAAGCAGTATTCGGAGTGTCATCACTCTGAACCCGCCACAATGATGGCTTGCTCCCAAACAAACATAGAAAAAGTCTCGTACCCTAGAGCTGATCGAAGAAATCGTCAATGCGAGGTAAAGGATACCAATCCGCACCGTAAGCCGGTTCAATTGACGATCCATCAATACACAACCTCAACTGTCGTCCTTCTCCTGACGAACAGAATAGGAGCTCCCCAATCAAAACACTCAGACGCACAAGCCCCCAACAACCAACTCTGCAGCTGATCCTTAAGCTCCCTAAGCTTCACCGGCTCATCTGGAACAACGTCGGAAACTCTCGCACGATAGGAACCCGGTCCAAACACCCACTGTGGCTCCAATATCATGAATGAAAGCAAAGAATCCTCGACATCCTCTCCTCAAAAGCCGAGTAGCGAAAAAGGCCGAATTGAAGTTGTGAGAGGTGGCACCACTGTCCCCATGCACAACAAGAACTGACTTGCCGAGAAAACAAAGCCTGACTGTTTTCTCGCGGCAGTCCACAAACGCTTAGCATGTAGCTAACCAGTCCATGCCCAGGAGAAAGTCAAATCCAACATCTTTAGAAGGACCACAACGATGAACGAATCTCTATCTCTTATCCGATTGGCACATGATCGAAATACGTATCGCGCAACAAAAGAATCGCTGACAGAAGTTAACACAACAACGACTGATCTAGCTAGCACGACTCTCGTCCCAACCGTGGCACAAAGTGTGTAAAACAAACAAGTGCATCAAAAGAATATATGAATTAAGAAAACCTGAAAACTCTGCATTGGACACCCGGGCATCCCGATGAGTAGAAGCAAACTCTCGTGTCTGCCCTCTACCCACAACTGGCTGAAATCTTCCTCCACCAACTTGTCCCATCTGAGTGAATCCTCCGCAACCACGACCTCTCCGAACACGAGTCTGACGCGGTGCTAAGGAACAATCCCAGATAAGGTGATGAAGGCTTCCGCACCAGAAACATCCACATGATGGCTGTTGACCCTCCTGGGGATGAGAGCTGAACGATTGTCCTCGTCCTAAGCCTCCGCTACTCCCGCAACGGTCACGAAATCTGTCTCGATGACTAGGCCTCTGTCTCTGGGCTGGTACTGTTGGATATAGTGCCCTCAAAGTCAATTATTGGATCACAGGTACGTGATTGCAATGATTGAGGAGGACCTATGTCGGTAGGACAGTCTTACTCGAGATGATAGTATACTATCTGGTTTGCCTTTATCAGTCGTGTACATGTTCAGGTGACTGATTATATGTTACACGTTGATAGAGCCCTTAGGATCTTGCTTGACTACCAACAGTATGAGGGAGATCATATACGTGAGAGTTGGGCAGTCCATAAGCACATCCTTAATAGTGGTCCCTAGTCGTGGGAGTACCGAGACAGGGCATCGATACTCCGGAGTAGACTAGTGTATACAGTCGAGACCCCGACGATGGGCGGTGGCCGGTCTCATAAGCCACTGGTGTCAGTTGGATCACCTAAGATGTATACAGGTGCTCATTTGGTTATGAGTACACCGGACAGGACTCGCCGGGAACCTGCTTGATGGTATTATACATATCGTCAGATAGCAGTTCCCTGGTGACATGTGTACAGGTTAGTTCATCGACCTGAGGTCGCCATTTGTCTCATGTGAGTTCCCACTGTGCTTTGAATTCTACCTTACCACGGCTCAAAGGATTCGTGCAAACAGGTAGTTTTTGGGTATAGTCTCGAGCCACATGGAGGCACGTGAGCGGATCGGCAGGGGATTCGTCTCTCCCGGTATTGGGGGTGGAGGTCGCGCTGTGTCTAGGAAAGCCATTACACCAAGTCCTTGGCCAAGGACGGTGAGAATTACTGGTAGGTAATCCGGTAGTTTCTCAGGGTGTTCAGGGCTTGTCTCCGACACGACTTATACCGCTATTTTGGGTCTGACGTTACTAGCCCCCTAGGCCGGATATGCGATACTCATAGACGAATGGACCGGACTGTATATACATTGTCACTGTTAGGCTCAGTAGGGTTTCCGGATGAGTTCGCTCATCGGCCTCCCTTGAGGTCAGTACATAGGCAGCCGTTACGCACAGCTAGTGCCGCTGACGGCTTGTGGTTAAACCCACTGCCAGGGTACTGACGAGTCATTAGAGTCCCTCACAGATAGTTTCCCTAGTTCGGGCGAAACGTTGTAGAGGCCGTATGGTTTTATGGCAGGGTTTGGAAAATGCACGTGCGTTTACGCAAGTGTCATATTTAGGGCAGATAATACTGGTGGGCTTTGGTTTAAGCCGGATCCGAGTATTATACTTAGTAGATATAATATCATTATCTCAGTTGCATTTGTATTCGGCCGCAAAACAAATGCGGGTATATTTATACAGTTACGGGGTTATCCTGAAATTCGTTTCGGGATCACTTTTGGAAGTTGTCAGTTTCCAGTTTTCTATCACCCGTATTCAACATTCGGTTAAATAAGGATCTATCTTTTCTTGATGAGTGTGGATGGTTCTAGAAGTTTCTAGAAGTGGTGGCTAGGTTTGAGTGGTGTTATAGTTTCAATGGTTGCATTTAATGAAAGGATGGCTAAGGTTATGAGTCATTGTTTTCATTAATGCATTTTATAAAGCTTAAGATATTTCTTCTTGATATTTTTGTGAGAAGCTTTTTTAATGGTCACCACTTGCTCCTACCATCACCTCCCTCCTTATATATAGCCGGCCCCTCCCCTCCTCCTCACTCACTTACTTGATTGGAAAAAATATGATAGATTTTGGTTCATGAAAATTTGTATGCTCATTTCTCATTTACCCAATTCCAAATGGCAACTTCATTAACCGTTCGTCCATGGTTTTGGACGAAGCGAGACAAAGTGTTTTACGCATTCTCTACATCAATCTTGGTCATCTCTTCTAGAAAACTTGATGACCGAGTTGCCTCGGGTCAGAGGCGGGAGCCCGTTTAAAGATCCGATGACGTGGTGCCACCTGGATGAGAAGATCGGAGATCGACGAGATCGGAGCAGCCGCAACGGAGCGTGGGATGATGGTTAAAGAACGAAGGACTCGGATCGTTCGGTATAACCTTTCTACCCTCTTTGTAGTTTGTTAGTTTAGCTTTAATGGCAGATCCGGGTTATAGTACGCGATAGCGCCAGTTGTAAAAGTTTTTGTTCCTCATTTGGCGTCTGTTAGACGGCCGGGGCGCTACCGTGGACTTACAGTGGTATCAGAGCCTCACCATTAAGCTATACTAACTTGTGCTAACGCGTTTAAAATATCGATCGAACGGATTTTCGAAAACCGCAAATTCCAAGTTCTGAGTTTCTGTTAATTTTAAATGATGTCTAAAAATAATTTTACATATTCCAGAAAATCAAGAAGGGCTTTTATAGAAAACTGGAGAAAAACGACCAACTGCGTCGACCGTACGGCCGCGGAAACGCGGTCAAAGCCTGGCTTTGACCGCGGAACCGCGGCGCATTTGGTGACTCAGTTGGCAATTTTTCTCCTGTTGTTTCTAAATTGGAAATTATGGTGTTTGGTAATGTTCTTTTGGGCCCAGATTTTGTTACTGTACAACAGATGTACGTGGGGCCCACTTCAGGAAGTTTTGTCGATCGAAATTTAAACGTGTTAGTTTACAGTACTTACATTATATCTCCGACCGGGAATGTCATTTGAGCGATAAACCACGTCTGATTGCTATAGTTCTTTTAGACGGGTTTGCGAACGTGACATTCGCGTTGATGTTCTGTGTTGTGCTGTGATGTTGCGGATTTGTCATGGTGGATAGCAGTGTGCAATGGTAGTGCAGTTTGAGTTTATTTGTACATTTGATATTGCGGGGCGAGCGTACAACATGTGGACTGCCGTCACTGCCTGTTTGTATAATATTCTTTTGGGGCACGACCGGGTTGAGGTCGATGTACCCGTTGTACATATTTTTCATTTCTGTACTAGGTTTTACCCCGCGATGGAGTGCACGGATAGCCGGGTTCTGGAGAGAAAAGGGCCCGCATCTCTTGGATTTGAGAGGAAGAGGGGCCTCACTCTAGTATTGGCAGACTATTCGCCGCACTCGTAGTGGGTACAGGTTGACCCAAGGAGGGTGCTCAAGTTACCGGATTCCGTGAAGTGCAGGGTGGTCCATTCACTATGCTGTAGGGGGCTGCCTCGCTTCGGGTTTTGGCGGGTAACTTGCCGCACTCGTAGGGGTCTAGGTTTCATTGCACAGGCTATCCATACGACCAGGGGAATGTAGGGTTTCATTAGCGGCTCTGTGAAACCCGGGGATCCCAGATTATCTGTATTGTTCTGTGATACTTATTACTTTTCTGTAATGTTGCATATTATCACTCCTGGAGCGATTATTGTATATTGGTATATATACTATTAGATGTTGTATATGTTTTACATCCACGCTAGTTCAGTCCCCGCTCTGTTGTTAGTTAAGTAACCTAACGGGTGATGACGGGACCCAGTGACGAATGCGGATGGCATATACGTATATTTTATTTTCGTTCTTTTCTCGTATGATTAATTGATGGGACTGCGTTGATTCTGATCAATGCAAAGGAAAACAAACCTGTTTAGATATTGTTGGAACAGTTTTATACAGTGTTATTACAAAAAGTTTTCATTTGTTATGCATAGTGATATTCAGTTGGAATATCCTGCACCTCATTCGACGAGGCAAGGGCCGATATCCCGTCACCAGGAGTGACCCCTTAGGCAGAAGTTTGCGTCAGGGTAATAACTGTTAGTTGTATGTATGCCCTAGAGGTCAGTATTGTACAGATGATGTATATTATATTGGATGCTTGGACATATATAGATATGACTTTCTTGCTCGATATGATAGTATGCTATCTGGTTTCTCTTTATCTTAACATGTATACTTGTCTCTTTATACTGTCTTATAGTTACATGTTGGTAAAAGCCCTTAGGATGTGTACTTGACTACCTGGACTATGATGCGGATCATACTAGTGGGGACATGGTAGTCCATAAGTACATCCTTCAAGGTCCCTAGTCGTAGGTGTATCGATATACCAGTGTAGACTAGCGTATACGCTTCTCGACCCATGAGATGGGAGATGGATGATCCCATATCCATTGGTGTCTGACATCAGAGAGGGTATACGGGTGCTCATTGGAGACTGGGTACACTGGACGGACTCGCCGAGAACTCCCAGATGGTATTATACCTCACGTCAGATGGCATTTCTCAGGTGACACTGGTGCAGGTTAGTCTGTAGACCCGAGATCGTCATAGAGTCTTGTGTGATTCCCACTGTGCTTTGATTTCCACCTTACCACGTCCATGAGGGCGTGCAAAACGGTGGTTTTTGGGTACAGTCCCGAGTCACATGGAGGCAATGAGCGATAGGAGGGGTTTCGTCTCTCCCGGTATTGGGGGTTGATGTTGCACTGTGCTCGATTGGCCGTAACAGGGAAGTCCCTTGCCAGGGCTGATTAGAGATTTACTGGTAAGTGTTACCAGTAGTTTCTCGACCCGTTATGAGCCTCACATCGGCACGACTTATCAGTTATTGGGGTCTGACGTTTACCACCCCTAAACTTGATATGAGACATATCAGACGAAGAGACCGGACTGCACGGTAGTGTTGCCGGTTGGCTCGACGGGAGTTGTAGCAGGTTCGCTTGTCTTCTTCTGATCGCTCAATACCCGGGTGGCCATTACGTTTAGCTGACCGCTTGCGGCTTGGGGTGATTGATATGATCATCACCCACTGCCGGCGTATTGACGAGTCTTAGAGTCCCACAAAGGAGTTATCTAGTCCAGGCGAAACGTTGTGGTGCGCGTATGCGATATGCGAATGG
This sequence comes from Agapanthus africanus, assembly GCA_030015575.1. Lineage (NCBI taxonomy): Eukaryota > Viridiplantae > Streptophyta > Magnoliopsida > Asparagales > Amaryllidaceae > Agapanthus > Agapanthus africanus. The sequence continues at coordinate 464,797,119 of JASDDO010000014.1, read as the reverse complement.
ACCCGGTTAAAATGCGCGTATAGGATACCGTATATTGATCGGGCGGCTTTCTTTTGGTGGGGTCGTATGTGATATGGCCGGATTGATAAATCAAGTGTTGATTTATCATTTAACCATTAGTTTCTCACTTGAAATCCTTTCTTGTGTATGATGGATGTATGCTTTCTTTATAGATTCATGCACATATGGATGTGCATATATACATACATACATACATCATCTATCATGATTGTTTATATAAAGAAAATGGTGGCAATATAAGACTCACACCATGGTTTAAATATATCAGTTATTATTTGATTTTTGTTAAAACAAAAGAAAAGAACAAAAGGATAATTCATGTTTAGTTTCTACACTCTTCCTTAAACCTAACCATGCTCACCTACTTCTAACCATGGGTTAACCTTCGCTTTGTGTTTTAAACTCAAATTAAATAATGTCTTTATCATCTAACCATGGTTTGAGATGAGATGAAGAAAATATATATACATATATTTTCTTTTTCTTCACAAGAGTTATTTTTTTCACTCTTGTTAAAAGAATAGCCATCATCTTCTTCCTCCTTCTTCACTTGCTCACTAGACTTTTGTAGTGAGCAAAATACATAACAAGATTGGATTTTGAAGTGAGAATAAGAACCACAACACCATTCTACACAAGTCTAGCCCACTTGTTTAGAGTGTTAGCTTCATTTCATTCTCTTGATCGAGTGAAGTTGCAAGCTTGGACAAAGCGGACTCCGGGTGGATCATCGGTGACCTAGAGGAGTTCAAGCGAAGCTTTTCCAAACCCCAAGTAGCGAAGGAGTCTAGCGTAGGGAGCTACAAAGGTTGTACTCTCAAAACCCTAGCTTTTCTTTCATGAGATGATATGCAAATTTGAAACCCTAATTTTTCTAGGAACGATTCTTTGTTTGTTAACTTAGCACCCTAAAAATTCAATCTTTGGTACATGTGATGCTTCCAAACCATTCATGAGGTGCTAGGCTAACCCAACACTGGTATCAGAGCTGACCTAGAATATTAGGTGACTCTTTAGCGAAGTCAAAACTCCGATCGAACCAAAACACGACCTTTTCGGACACTCTCTGGACAATTTTTAAAACCTGGTTATTTTCAGAATTAAAAATATGCAAAAAATTCAGCAGGTAAATTTAAGAATTACTGTGAAAAACGATGCTATGAACAGTTAATTCCACCGCGGAACCGCGGCAATAGCCTGCTTAGGCCGCGGTTCCGCGGCCGTTCTGTTGCTTCATCGTGTCGTTTTGGTACAGTAACTAATATATCTGCTTGTATATTGTTTTGGAGTATTTTTAATCTGAATTTAGTACTGTAAATTCTGGAGATGATTTTGGACTCGGCGATTCGATCGGAATTTTTATTTCGTGTCTTTTCCGGATAAATTAGAAAGTATTGAAGTATTTGAACGAGTATCATTTGCTCACTTTTCACGGGGTTTAAATATTTTGGAGATACGTGCAAGTATTGTGGTGGACCCTCTAGAAGACAACAAACCTTAACTCGATTATGTGACCGTCTTGAACTGCTCTTTGAACCTTAGGGTTTGGGGCAGTACGGCGTGCCACATGTGAGTTGTTGGCTTGACCCTTCTACGGCTGGACCGCTACTACTGTGTCACACTCCGGGTTTTTGAACTCCGCTCAAGTGTTGAGCTTTAGCGAATCTTGGGTATTTGATCGTTCGTTCGAAAACTTTAATACTGTCTATTTATCTGGAATGTGATGCAATGTGTGGAATTCATATTACTAGACATGAAATATGAAGTATGTGATATTTCACATTTACGATGTCTAAAGAGAATGTGGATTCCAAATATTGCAGTTTTACCCTTTCTTTTCTGTGACCGTAAGTGTAGTATGTCGATATCGCCGATTTCGTTGCTATACATCAACGACAATTGGGGTACGCATACTTGCTTACGTTGATGATATATGATATTATGTGTTGCTGAGATATGATGTGCAGGATTGTCACAATTGAATAGCCGGGGGTTTTTATGTGAGATGAGAGTTTTATATTTTCATTCATGTAAATTCAAATGTAATGTAATATTCTTTTATTTGGGGCACTTCCGGGTTGAGGTTGATGCCACCAGTGTTGTATATTATTTACTTTTCCGCATTATGATGGACCCAAGGAGGGGAGCACAGGTGACCGGGTTCTGGGGTTCAGTGGGAGGCCATCTCGAGGAGTCGAGACCGGGTCTCCTAAACTCCAGAATTGGTAGGGTCGCTTGCCGCTCTCGTAGGGGTCCAGGGTGTGGGCTTGGCTTTTCATCGCGACTATGGAATCCGTATTTTCTATTGTTGGCTAAATACTAAATACGGACGTCCTACAATATCCCACATTATATCTATGTTTCTGCTGCGATATCTGTGATGTGATCATTTGATATGTTCTGATGGATACAATATATAATATATATGATATATTATATAGACGTTACTTATGTTTTACACCCGCACTAGCCCTGCCCTGCTCTGTCGTTAGTTACCTAACCTAACGGTGCACGAGGGGACATCGAGGCGAATGCGGATGGCATAAGTGTGCGTCGTATTTATCTGTGATGTTTAGGTGACTTAAATTATGGGACTTCATTAATATGATTAATGAAAGAAAAGAAACCTACAAAATGTTGTAGAATCAAATTTTAAAATAAAAGGGTAGCTACATTCTTGCTTTGCATAGCGGTATATATGATATACCCTGCACCTTATTCGATGAGGAAAGAGCCGAGATCCCTTCACCGGGAGTGACCTCTTTTGCAAAACTGGCAGATGCTACAACACTCGTTTTGACTTTTGACTGCTTTTGGTGTTTCGCTTTGCATAGTGATATATATGATATGTCCCGCACCTTATTCGATGAGGAAAGAGCCGAGATCCCTTCACCGAGAGTGACCTCTTTAGCAAAACTAATAAAAGCCTCAAAGACACTCCATTTCAAAATTCACATGATTCTACAACGATATCAAGTTCATTACGCAATAAGTTTTTAGAAAAACCTGTCGTAGCCCTCCGTCTTTTCAGATAAGTTGTATATAGTATTCGTGCTACATTTGTTGGCTTTCGTCAAGGTTTAGTGAGCGGTATCTATATGCTTCTTATCTGCTGCATATGATGAGACTGGATTAGGGTAGTCGTACGGCTTTGTTGGCTTTTGTCAAGGGTCGTGCGGGTGGGTTTAATTCAGTCAAGAAATGTACGTGTTGAACTTGACTAGCGGGCTATGGTTTGTTGGCTTTCGTCAAGATCATAGCACGTTAGGGGCAAAATAATATCGGGAATTTCAAGTGTTGAAATTTGCAATGAGATTGCATACCTTCTATGAGATAGTTGGATCCCGATACCCACTGCGAGTAATTGTTACTCCCGGGAGAGTTTTACACAGGACAATTAGCCGATCAAGTAGGTGTCTAGAAAGGTGTCAACGGGGTTACGCCTCTGGGAAAACAAGGTTTACTTTAATTAGGTCCGTGCGAAAGCACGGGGAACCTCCCTCAAAGTACCGACACTGGCCTGGCTGAAAGATCGGCGAAGTTGTAGGGTGTAATTAATCCCGGCTAGTCTTTCCTTTTAGGGTTTGAAGGAAGATTTGATAAAAACAGTGGGAGCCATCCTGATTATACAAGATAATAACCAATCTGATCTTGCAAGAGCATACGCTAAAGTGTTTTCTTCTCTCTCTCTCTCCAGGTAGCGACCATGTCATGCCTTAATCAAGATAATAATATGGATGTATTGACCGAACCCGCATGTTATACTGTGCTGGGGAACGTTGGTTGCGTTCTTTCTTATAAGAGTTATAGGACTGAACAGGACATAGGGGAATACCAGGATTCCCATGCCACCCGAATGAAGAAAGTACATGATGATGCATTTTCTTCGGGTGTGTTCGTTACAGAGAACTGTTTCTCCATTTTCCCTACGTCCTGGGTATTAGATACCGGATCAGGATCCCATATATGTAATCATTTACATGGGCTTAAGAAAGGTAGAGAACTTGGAGAAGGTGATAAAGACATAAGGGTTGGAAATGGTGCAATTGTTGCAGCTAAAACCGTCGGGGAATATCACCTTGTATTGCCAACTGGTAATACATTGATTCTGAACGAATGCTATTACATGCCGAACCTGATATGCAACATTATATCGGTTTCTTTATTGAGTAAAGAGAGATATAATTTTGTATTACAGGATAATGTTATGAACATTTTCCGTAACCAAAAGTTGGTTGGATCAGCCACGTTGTGCAATGGCATTTATATTCTAAATCAATCAACAGTTCTGAGCATAATAAACACACACAAGAGGAAGAGTTCAGAACTGAACGAATCCTTCTTGTGGCATTGTAGACTAGGTCACATCAATGCGACACGACTAGCTAAGTTGCATAAGGATGGATATTTGAAACCGTTCTAATTTTCATCTTATGACACTTGCCAGTCATGTCTCAAAGGGAAGATGACCAAAACTCCGTTTATAGGACACGGAGAAAGAGTTACTGAACTCTTGGGACTGATACATAGTGATGTATGCGGTCCCATGTCTGCACATGCCATGGATGGTTCTTCGTACTTCATTACATTCACTAATGATCTCTCATGATACGGACATCTGTTCTTAATAAGACACAAGTCTGAAACTTTTGAGAAATTTAGAGAATATAAACAAGAAGTCGAGAACCAAACAGGAAAAAGTATTAAAATCCTACGATCTGATCGAGGAGGTGAATACTTGAGCAATGAATTCCCGGACTTCCTAAAAGAGAATGTGATTCTCTCTCAGCTGACTCCTCCATATACACCACAGCACAACGGTGTATCGGAACGGAGGAACCGCACCCTATTAGATATGGTGCGCTCTATGCTGAGCACGGCTGAGTTACCTATTTCCTTCTGGGGGTATGCGCTAGAGACAGCCATACATCTACTGAATATGGTCCCCACCAAATCTGTGCCTACCACTCCATATGAGATATGGAAAGGGAAGAGACCATGTCTTAATTATGTTAAGATATGGGGTTGTCCAGCCTATGTCAAACGACAAAATCCGGACAAACTCGAGGCACGGTCTGTTCTATGAAAATTTATAAGATATCCCAAGAATTCACAAGGGTATATCTTCTACCACACTGAGGAACAAAGAGTATTTGTTTCTCGGCATGCCACCTTTTTAGAAAAGGAATTTCTTGCAAAAGAGATTAGTGGACATGGGGTAGAACTGGAAGAGGTTCCAGCTACAAAAGCTGCAACAGAAGATCTTGTGGAACCAGAGGATTCCGTAGTTCCCGATGAACCCCAACCACTCCGCCGATCTAGTAGGGTTTCTCACCCACCTGAGAGATACTACGGTTTTCTCATGGATGGTGGGAGCGAGAACTGCATCATGGAGGATGATGACCCAACTAGCTTCGAGCAGGCCATCACGAGTGGGGACTCAGTGAAATGGCTGGATGCAATGCGGCCCGAGATGGAATCCATGTACACCAACAAAGTATGGACTTTGGAAGTTGCTCCTGAAAGGGTAAAACCCATTGGGAGCAAGTGGATCTTCAAGAAAAAACTTGGTGTAGATGGGAAAGTGGAGACTTTCAAATCTAGACTTGTTGCAAAGGGTTTTCGTCAAAGACCAGGTGTGGACTATGACGAGACCTTTTCTCCAGTGGCTATGCTTAAATCTATCCGGATTATGCTTGCCATCGCTGCATATCATGATTACGAAATCTGGCAAATGGATGTTAAGACCGCTTTGTAAACGGTGATTAAGAAGAGTGCGTGTACATGACTCAGCCAGAGAGCTTCGTAGATAGTGGGAGCAGCAGGAAGGTGTGCAAGCTGCTTAAATCCATTTATGGATTAAAGCAAGCGTCGCGGAGTTGGACCATCTTCTTTGATATCGTTATCAAAGAGTTTGATTTCGTCAAAAACGTAGATGAACCTTGTATCTACAAGAAGGTGGCAGGGAGTAAGGTTGTCTTCCTCGTATTGTACGTGGACGACATACTCTTGATAGGAAATGACATTCCTATGCTGCAATCGGTCAAGCTCTTCTTATCACAAAGATTCTCAATGAAAGATCTTGGTGATGCCTCCTGCATATTGGGAATTAGGATCTATAGAGATAGATCCAAACGGATATTGGGATTGTCCCAATCCAGGTACATTGACACCATACTAAAGAGGTTTAGTATGGAAGAATCCAAGCGTGGGAACTTACCCACAATCTCTGGAGTCACTCTCTCCAAAGAGATGTCTCCCAAGACTGATTTGGTGAGAGCTCGCATGCAAGGGATACGCTATGCTTCGGCTGTAGGCTCTATCGTGTATGCGATGCTATGTACCAGACCCGATGTAGCATACTCACTAAGTGTAGTGAGCAGGTATCAAGCTGACCCTGGAGAGAGTCACTGGACAGCTGTGAAGAGCATTCTCAAGTACTTACGAAGGACTAAAGAGATGCTCTTGGTGTATGGTAACGGAGAACTCCAAGTGGAGTCCTTTACCGATTCGAGCTTCCAGAGTGATAAGGACGACTCTAAGTCGCAGTCGGGATTTGTCTTTACCCTTTACGGAGGGGCGGTTAGCTGGAAGAGTTCCAAGCAGGAAACCGTGGCAGACTCGACGATGGAGGCTGAATACATCGCTGCCAACGATGCTGCCAAAGAGGCTGTCTGGATCAAGAAGTTCATTACTGAACATGGAGTGGTTCCATCCATTAAGCATCCAATACCTTTGTATTGTGATAACAATGGAGCGGTGGCTTTGGCCAAGCAACCCAGGTCCCATCAGCGATCCAAGCATATTCTGAGGCGATATCACCTGATCCGGGAGATAGTTGATCGCCGGGAGAACGAGGTCAGGAGAGTTGACACGAAGAATAACACAACGGATCCACTCACGAAGGCCATTCCCCAGATACAGTTTGAGAGACTCTTCGGGATGCTCGGTATGCTATACTACAGCAGCTGGCCCTAGTGCAAGTGGGAGATTGTTAGTTATATGTATGCCCTAGAGGCCAGTATTGTACAGATGATGTATATTATATTGGATGCTTGGACATATATAGAGATGACTTTCTTGCTCGATATGATAGTATGCTATCTGTTTGCTCTTTATCATAACATGTATACATGTCTCTTTATACTGTCTTATAGTTACATGTTGGTAAAGCCCTTAGGATCTGTACTTGACTACCAGGACTATAATGCGGATCATACTAGTGGGGACATGGTAGTCCATAAGTATATCCTTCAAGGTCCCTATTCGTAGGTGTATCGAGACGGGGCATCGATATACCAGTGTAGACAAGCGTATACGCTTCTCGACCCATGAGATGGGAGATGGATGATCCCATATCCATTGGTGTTTGACATCAGAGAGGGTATACGGGTGCTCAGTGGAGACTGGGTACACTGGACGGGCTCGCCGAGAACTCCCAGATGGTATTATACCTCACGTCAGATGGCAGTTCTCAGGTAACACTGGTGCAGATTAGTCTGTAGACCCAAGATCGTCATAGAGTCTTGTGTGATTCCCACTGTGCTTTGATTTCCACCTTACCACGTCCATGAGGGCGTGAAAAACGGTGATTTTTGGGTACAGTCCCGAGTCACATGGAGACAATGAACGATAGGAGGGGTTTCGTCTCTCCCGGTATTGGGGGTTGATGTTGCACTGTGCTCGATTGGCCGTAACAGGGAAGTCCCTGGCCAGGGCTGATTAGAGATTTACTGGTAAGTGTTACTAGTAGTTTCTCGACCTGTTATGAGCCTCACATAGGCACGACTTATTGGTTATTGGGGTCTGACATTTACCACCCCTAGACTTGATATGCGACATATCAGACGAAGAGACCGGCCTGCACAGTAGTGTTGCCGGTTGGCTCGACGGGAGTTGTAGCAGGTTCGCTTATCTTCTTCTGATCGCTCAATACCCGGGTGGCCGTTACGTTTAGCTGACCGCTTGCGGCTTGGGGGTGCTTGATATGATCATCACCCACTGCCGGCGTATTGACGAGTCTTAGAGTCCCACAAAGGAGTTACCTAGTCCAGGTGAAACGTTGTGGTGCGAGTATGCGTTATGCGAATGGACCCGGTTAAATTGCGCGTATAGGATACCATATATTGATCGGGCGGCTTGCTTTTGGTGGGGTCGTATGTGATATGGCCGGATTGATAAATCAAGTGTTGATTTATCATTTAACCATTAGTTTCTCACTTGAAATCCTTTCTTGTGTATGATGGATGTATGCATGCATGTATGCTTTCTTTATAGATTCATGCACATATGGATGGGCATACATACATACATACATACATACATCATCTATCATGCTTGTTTGTATAAAGAAAATGGTGGCAATATAAGACTCACACCATGGTTTAAATATATGAGTTATTATTTGATTTTTGTTAAAACAAAAGAAAAGAACAAAAGGATAATTCATGGTTAGTTTCTACACTCTTCCTTAAACCTAACCGTGCTCACCTACTTCTAACCATGGGTTAACCTTCTCTTTGTGTTTTAAACTCAAATTAAATAATGTCTTTATCATCTAACCATGGTTTGAGATGAGATGAAGAAAATATATATACATATATTTTCTTTTTCTTCACAAGAGTTATCTTTTTCACTCTTGTTAAAAGAATAGCCATCATCTTCTTCCTCCTTCTTCACTTGCTCACTAGACTTTTGTAGTGAGCAAAATACATAACAAGATTGGATTTTGAAGTGAGAATAAGAACCACAACACCATTCTACACAATTCTAGCCCACTTGTTTAGAGTGTTAGCTTCATTTCATTCTCTTGATCGAGTGAAGTTGCAAGCTTGGACAAAGCGGACTCCGGGTGGATCATCGGTGACCTAGAGGAGTTCAAGCGGAGCTTTTCCAAACACCAAGTAGCGAAGGAGTCTAGCGTAGGGAGCTACAAAGGTTGTACTCTCAAAACCCTAGCTTTTCTTTCATGAGATGATATGCAAATTTTGAAACCCTAATTTTTCTTGGAACGATTCTTTGTTTGTTAACTTAGCACCCTAAAAATTCAATCTTTGGTACATCTGATGCTTCCAAACCCTTCAGGAGGTGCTAGGCTAACCCAACATTGGTATCAGAGCTACTAGGCATTAGATGTCGACCTATGGGGGGTTCTCACTGTGTGACAGTGTGGCGAAGCATAGGCTCTTACCCCCAGGGTGTCCCGAGACCGGAAGGTTTTCCGGCGGGTTGTAGTCCTCACGAGGGGGCATGCGTAAAAAGTAGCTGCTGAGGGACCTGTTGGTGCCACGGTGACCCCATTGGATGGGGTGGCTGCCTGACTAACAATAACTTCACTATAGTCAATTACAAGTTGATTTGCATCGAGGTATTCTGTTGGAATATCCTGCACCTCATTCCACGAGGAAAGAGCCGAGATCCCTTCACCGGGTGTGACCTCTTTAGCAAAAGGTTTTCGCCACTATATTTTTATAAAAAGCTATCAGGTTCCTTCAAACGAGATCAGGTTCATTACGTTAAAGGTTTTTCGCCAAAAACCAGCCGTAGCCCTCCGTCATTTCTTTTGGGTATTTAGTAGTATTCAAACTATGTATTTTGACCAACGCCAAGGCATAGTGTTTGGTAGCTGCTGGGTATTCATTTGTTGCATAGATAGATGAGTTGGTTTGGGACAGTCGTTCTGCCATTTTGGCCAACGTCAAGGGCATGTGCGGGTGGGTTCAAATTGACAAGATAGTGACGGGTAGAACTTGGCATGTGACTTATGACATTTTGACCAACTCCATGGTCATAAGAGCATGGGGAAAAAATCATTTCGGGAGTTTCTAAAGAAACTGAAACTTGCCAGGCATGCGCATACCTTCTGGAGTATGAGTAACGTGAGTGGATTCCGTCACGTTATCATGCGATGAGAGTTGGATCCCGATTCCCACTGATGAGTTGGTTTACTCTTCGGGTGATCCCGATTGATTCTTCTTTTAGGTTTGGAGGAGAATTTGACAGTACAGTGGGAGGTTTCCAGATTAGATAATGTGATAACCATTCTGATCTAGGTTAGAGTGCACGCAGAGTGTTTCTTTTCTCTCTCTCTTTGGCAGCGACCTTTGACCGACCCTAGACTATGACTCAGTGACCAAGTTGACCGAACCTTCTTAAAATACTGGCTTTTGGATTGTCTGAGTTGTATAAGTCATTGCCACTCTTTCTTTTACCCTTTGCATTTCTCAGAACACCCCGTATTACTACGGACATCCACTTCCATTGGATAGATCCATCGTATGGTTATATACGAACTCGAAGGGACTTCATCGAGGATGGATCAAGGTTCAGGAGAAATAGAATTGGTTTATTCAGTTGTCTTTTATTATCACCTTCTCTCGGGTTGCGAGGGCTCCTTGGTTTAGGAGAGTACACCTATTACGCTTATTGGATAGTCTTCTTCCAAACCATAGGCAGGCGCCGAAAGGTAGGGAATGAAGAAAACCGATTAGCCTAAGTAGGGTGTACAGAAGGTAATATGTAAAGACAAAATAAAGGGATTAGGAAGAGGGCAAAGTAAATTGCGACTGTTATCATTCACGACCAAACCGCGTACTTCATCGCCACTCCTATTTCACCTTTAAAAGAATAAGGTATTATTCAATTGTCTTTTATCATCACCTTCTCTCAAGATGTGAGTACTCTTAGTTTAAGGAGGGTACACCTATTATGCTTACTGGATAGTCTTGTTCCAAACCATAGGCTGGTGCCGAACGGTAGGGAAGGAAGAAAACCATTTAGCCGAACGATGGTGTACAGAAGGTAACGACTAAAGACAAATAAAGAGATTTGGAGAGATGGCAAAGAAATATACGGTTAAAGTCATGAATAAGATTATGGAAGAGGCATTACTATCAATACCAGGATACCCCTACGAAACATTTTCATGTTTCAGTGCATTGTTAATGGAAAACTGTTTTTCCGATTAGATACTTACTCCAGGGTATGTATTTACGAGGTTTCATTCTCACATCTGTATGGTTTTACAGATGATGAGTGGGAGGAAGTTATTGGGAATTAGGTAATCATCCTCATTATATCGGAATTCGTTGTAATTGGTGATATTTCAGGAAATCGCCTGGGTACAGTTTTCAACCTACGACGCACAGGTTTTGAGTTATTCAACACAGCGGACTTATACAGAGTATTGTTTGTTGTCCAGTGTCCATCAGGACAAAGGAGTAGGTCCTCGTACTATGTTCTATTTACTTATGACTTCTCTAGTTTTTAGACATATGTTTCGTAGAAATACAAGGTCTAAGTTTTGAGAAGTTGTGGGTATAAGAATAAAGTAGAGAACCAGATGTCGCAAGTATCGGATTCTTCAAAGAGATCGAAGATGTTGATTCTTGTGATTGGTATTCAGATGATAGTAAAAGTTTTGAGAAACTTGTTTCTCTTTCAGGTTACTCATAATTGGATGGATTCCTAAGTGGAGTAATGTTGATTAGCCTCTCTCCATTAAGTTGATATGCACTGGAGACAGCTGCATGATTAGAATCTGGTTCCAATTAAATAAGTGCCAAAGTTTCTATATTAGATATAAAATGGTTTATATCTTAACGATGTTAAGGTACGGGGAGTTGTCCGGCTTATGCTTAAAACCAGACTCTGGATAACTCAGGGCACGTTTCTGTAATGGCTATTTATGGGTTGGCCCAGGCTATGACGAGGGTTGATTTTCTACCATCTGAAAGATCAATAGTGATATTGTTCTTGACTCGCCACAGTTTTAGTAAAATGGATTTTTTCAGAGAACAGTAGTGGGAGTATGGTAGAACTGGAAGTGATTCCAGAACCGCAAACGATTACGGAAAATTTAATAGGACCTATAGATTCAATCAGGTTTGACATTCCAATAGCCACTCCGCAGATATGGTGGGTAACCTCAGACACCCGAGAGGTACTCCGGTAGCCTCAAGGACGGTGACAGGGAGGTTCTTGCTTACCCAGACTTGACACTACTGTTGTTGCAGACTATGAGACCCGGTAGGAGGTTAAGTATAGCGTCATTCTAAACTAGATTTAGAAGTGCACGCATATATTATTCTGCCAGAGGGTTGTTGTGGTCAGTGGGAGCAGCGGAAGCATAGTGGGCAAGTAGCTTTTGTCTATTTATAGACTAGAGCAGTTATAGCGGAGATAGATCATCTAATTTTTGATGTGACAGTCATGGGTTTGACTTCATCAGAATAGGGGATGGATCAGTTAAGAAGGTAGTAGGGTGTGATGTCCCAGTATTATGGATATCATACACAGAGTAGGAAGTAAAATTCCTATACTACGATCGGTTGTACTGTGGTCGTCACACAGTTGTTTCTCCAGACAGGATATGGATATAATATCAGACATTCTGGCTTCTAGATCTATGGTTTTAGATCTGGATTTGGGTAGTTTCCCAATGTGGGTACTTTGACAGTAATCTAATGGTTTTTAGAATAGATGACTCCTGGCATGGTGGTGTACCTGCAGGTGATGGAGTCACCCTCTCTAAAGGTGTCTTACAGACTAAAGAGGAGATGGATGTGCATGATTGGCAGATCACTTGCTTAGGCAATTGAGTCAATCGTGAGATGTCAAGTACCACACCAGATGTTGTTTTTGCACTAGTTGCAATAAGTTTATATTAATCCAATCCTGGAGAAACATAAGGAAGCAGTTTTAGAACATAAGTGGATGTTCTACGGATTTGATGGCGGCAGCCTCATTCGGGAGACGGTTATCATTCCATGCTTCAAAGGTGACATGGATGACAGAGTGATTGTCAGAGTTATAGTTTTTCCTCTGACGAGGGACAGTATTATGGACAGGTGGTCCAAGAGGATACCGTGGGAGGCATGGTGCTGGATACGGATTAGGTTCAGTTATCAATACAGTCTAAGAAGTTTGGATTTGGAGTTCATTTATGAACAAGGTCCCATCAGATATACAGACATATTCTAAGACAGGTATTACTCGATTCGGGAGATGGCTTTCTCCGCGAACTTGAGATTAAGAGAGACATAGAAAGAAACATCAGGGCGGATCCACTCACTGAGGCTATTTCTCGAACACAAGAGTTTTACAAACGGGCTTTGTGAAACTGATTAGTAGAGGAGTTGGATGTTCGGTATCACCCGGGCTGTGAGTATGCGACATCGCAATAATTAGCCTTAAGAGCAAGTGGGAGATTGTTGGATATAGTGCCCTCAAAGTCAATTATTGGATCGCATGTACGTGATTGCAATGATTGAGGGGGACCCATGCCGGTAGGACAGTCTTACTCGAGATGATAGTATGCTATCTGGTTTGCCTTTATCAATTGTGTACATGTTCAGGTGACTGATTGCATGTTATACGTTTATAGAGCCCTTAGGATCTTGCTTAACTACCAAAAGTATGAGGGCGATCATATACGTGAGAGTTGGGTAGTCCATTAGCACATCCTTAATAGTGGTCCCTAGTCGTGGGAGTACCGAGACAGGGCATCGATACTCCGGAGTAGACTAGTGTATACAGTCGAGACCCCGACGAAGGGCAGTGGCCGATCTCACAAGCCACTGGTATCAGTTGGATCACCTAAGATGTATACAGGTGCTCATTGGGTTATGAGTACATCGGACAGGACTCGCTGGGAACCTGCTAGTTGGTATTATACATATCATCAGATAGCATTTCCCTGGTGACATGTGTACAGGTTAGTTCATCGACCTGAGATCGTCATTTGTCTCGTGTGAGTTCCCACTGTGCTTTGATTTCTACCCTACCACGGCTCAAAGGAGTCGTGCAAACAGGTAGTTTTTGGGTACAGTCCCGAGCCACATGGAGGCACGTGAGCGGATCGGCAGGGGATTCGTCTCTCCCGGTATTGGGGGTGGAGGTCGCGTTGTGTCTAGGAAAGCCATTACACCAAGACCTTGGCCAAGGCAGGTGAGAATTACTGGTAGGTACTCCGGTAGTTTCTCTGGGTGTTCAGGGCTTTTCTCCGACACGACTTATACCGCTATTGGGGGTCTGACATTACTAGCCCCCTAGGCCGGATATGCGATACTCATAGAAGAATGGACCGGACTGTATATACATTGTCACTGTTTGGCTCAGTAGGGTTTCCGGATGAGTTCGCTCATCGGCCTCCCTTGAGATCAGTACATAGGGAGCCGTTACGCACAGCTAGTGCCACTGACGGCTTGTGGTTAAACCCACTGCCAGGTTATTGACGAGTCATTAGAGTCCCCCACAGATAGTTTCCCTAGTTCGGGCGAAATGTTGTAGAGGCCGTATGGTTTTATTGAAGGGTTCGGAAAATGCACGTGTGTTTACGCACGTGTCATATTTCGGGCTGAAAATACTGGTGGGCTTTGGTTTAAGACGGACCCGAGTATTATACTTAGTAGATATAATATCTTTATCTCAGTTGCATTTGTATTCAGTCTCAATACAAATGCGGGTATATTTATACAGTTAAGGGGTTATCTTGAAATTCGTTTCGGGATCACTTTTGGAAGTTGCCAGTTTCCAGTTTTCTGTCACCCGTATTTAACATTCGGTTAAATACGGATTTAACTTTTCTTGATGAGTGTGGATGGTTCTAGAAGTTTCTAGAAGAGGTGACTAGGTTAGAGTGGTGTTATTGTTTCATTGGTTGCATTTAATGAAAGGATGACTAAGGTTATGAGTCATTATTTTCATTAATGCATTTTGTAAAGCTTAAGATATTTCTTCTTGATATTTTTGTGAGAAGATTTTTTAATGGTCACCACTTGCTCCTACCATCACCCCCCTCCTTATATATGGCCGGCCCCTCCCCTCCTCCTCACCCACTCACTTGATTGGAAAAAAAGATCATAGATTTTGGTTCATAAAAATTTGTATGCTCATTTCTCATTTACCCAATTCCAAATGGCAACTTCATTAACCGTTCGTCCATGGCTTTGGACGAAGCGAGACAAAGTGTTCTACTCATTCTCTACATCAATCTTGGTCATCTCTTCTAGCAAACTTGATGACCGAGTTACCTCGGGTCAGAGGCGGGAGCCCGTTTAATGATCCGATGACGTGGTGCCACCTGGACGAGAAGATCGGAGCAGCCGCAACGGAGCGTGGGATGATGGTTAAAGAACGAAGGACTCGGATCGTTCGGTATAACCTTTCTACCCTCTTTGTAGTTTATTGGTTTATCTTTAATGGGAGATCCGGGTTATAGTACGCGATAGCGCCAGTTGTAAAAGTTTTTGTTCCGCATTTGGCGTATGTTAGACGGCTGGGGCGCTACCGTAGACTTACAGGTACACCGGTATGAGTCCTCCACTGTTCCAGAACTCCCAAAGTCTCTGGAAGACGTGCCTCGTCAACTGGTGCTGCATCCACTGGTGCTATGTAGGTGATGGAATGCTGTGTACTGATGGCAAGGAACATCTGGGTAACAGGTGTGACACCCTCCTGTCGCTGTGCTCGAATGGCCTTAACCAATGAACACATCGTCTGGCGCATGTCCTGCATTTCTGCCACAAGCCTAGCGATACTATCTATTGAAGGCGGATCCATCTGTCGCTGTACAGCGAGCGTACCATCCTGGTCAATCCTCATCCCAAACAAGTCAACTCTGACCTCGGCCCTCGATGCACCTCTCTGAGTGCCCATAGCCATCGACGGCAAAGGCTATAAATGGAAATAAGATTCGATAAGAACACGGAAATCAAATCACAAGGATATGAATCATCAAGGAAGGAATTTCAAGCAATTTGTACTTAGGTCACTTTAGGCGGAGTACCGCATCGTGAGTATACCGCGGACATACACACACTACGTTACTCTGCTTTAAGCTACCTACTCCATCATACCAAGGCCATCCCACACTCCGAAAGGTAAAACCTAGCGCACTGATACCAAGTTTGTCACGACCCGAAATTGGCACGTGACGGCCCTTAAACTACGCAATGTCTATAGGAGTAACGCAATTTAAGTAAGCCGAAAACCCAGCAATCTAAACCATCAAAAGTAGTAAAAAATAAGAACAATTTAAAAACCTTTGAAATCTCAACCCAAATTCTATAAAAGTCCAACTTTATTTCCTTTATAATTTTGGCAGCACCTCCTTTGTAAAAACTAGCCCCAAAAATGGGTACAACATAAATATAAGTAAAGCATCCCCAAACGGGAGCAAAACATGCCAAAAGGAGGAAAACAACCACCACAACAGATATACGACGCTGTAGCGAAGAATAAAAGACGATAAAAAGAAACTGTATAAAATCCATCCAAGTCACCAAAATATACAAAAATCTTCCTCACATCAAGTCTCTAAGTCAAACATGAAAGTAGTAGATGGAGAGTACATGGATACAACGAATATACAATACAACATCGGATAACCACAAAACCCACCTAAAGCAAAACTGCACACTGTGAGCCGATGTGATATCCGCAGCAAAAGATGATAAAATAGATGAATAGCCTGCCTCGACTACTCTGGGAACAACATGCAAAACACTGTGGCACAACGGGGGAGAGTTGCCAACTCGTGAATAGTAAATAACATATGCAGGTAATCGCAAGTATGCACGTACAGCGCGAATCTAATATATGCAACTAATAGCAAGAAAAGGTAATATGAATGCAATAGTCATGAAAAGTACACTAGCGGGTACGACTAATACATGAAGCCGTTATAATATGACAATCTCTATGCAACAATCATGTAAGGTACTATATCAGGTACTACTAATACATGAAGAAATGATATGACAATGTATATATGCAACAGTCATGAAAAGTACGCTAGCAGGTACAACTAACACATTAGGCAATGCATATAAAATAAGTTATGTAAATTCAACAGTCATGGAAGGTACTCTATCAGCTACTACAAATACATGAAGCAGTGCATAAACAATAAATGTGGAGTATGGGGTGAAACATGTCATTTCCACGGAATCCTGACATCGTGGTAGGTTACCAAGTCCATCAAGACAATTTAAATCCCAATTTCCTCAATCAACCCCCAAATTGGCTCTCATATCATGTAAGTCTCATAAACCATGAATGTACAATATCAAGTTAATCTCATATATCCAGAATGTACAAAATCAGTAATCTCATATATTTATCCTGTATCCAATCCCAAATGAATCTTCTATATCCCAAATCTAATATCAAGTGAACCTCAAAATCCTAAATATAATTGCATGAATAATTATGATGAAGTATATGAATTTATATGTATACATATATCAAGCTCTGACCCTCGCCTCTCGACATATCCATACGCACATGACTCCCGTCGGAATCCCCACGATAACCGCCGAGTCATTGGTAATGTCACCGGATGATATGGTTCCTCTGCCAGGCTCAATCGGCAAGGTCCTTCAATCGTCTTGCCACAGGGTACCTCCGGGCCCCACCATGTTCCCTCAAACGTCCCACGACGCTCCTAGCATGGGGTATATATATCAGAACCGATAAATCTAATGGTGGATGTTGAAATATCATATCAAGAGAAACCGGGTTTTTCAAATAATGCATAATTCCATGAAACTATCACGGTCCTCAAATCCAGAAAACATCATGAATAATCCATATCACAATGCGAAAATCCATGAAAGTAATATACGCAACATAAAAACTACAATGCGAACATATAAAGGAAAAGCTCCTATTTAACGACAATAAGTTAATATAGATATCATGCGGTTCCTAATTTCTCCAAGTCTATATAACATCAAATAAAGGTAAACATGTAGCTAAAGCCAGATATATGTGTAAACATAAAGGTATAGCAAGGTTTACATGTAGCTATGCCATTATGTGTGTATACCTATCGCTAATGGTATAATACCCTATAGGTATACAGGTAACTAGCATGTAAGCATGTCAAGGCATATATGTAAGCATGTAGGTATACAGGTATGCTATATGTCATATGCATAAAGAAATATGAATTAATGTCACAATGTCCCTAACCAAACAATATCATATTTATATGTGTGTTGTGCGTGACATGGCAATTATTGACGGTGTGTGTGGCATACAATCAGTGCTCGTGCAACATGAGCTGTCAATAATAGTGCAGTGTCCGAAGGGTACTAGTTCAAGCACAGCAAATAACTAAGCAATAAGGTGTATGCGCAACTCTATAAATGAAATATAATATGCGACAAGTCAAGTCATCTCTAGCCCAGACGCATAATGCCATGCGGGTGATTCCCCAGTAGATGTTAAATCTACTCACCAACGCTCCCGGCTATGTGAAGCCTACCACCTGTTTCCCTTTCGTCGCAGCGTCCGAAGTCCCCGCCCGCGAACTTATAACATAAACAATATAACAGATATATATTAGCAACAGACCCAAAACACGTACAATCTACACGGACCAACACGACAACACAAACGTACTCTTAAGTGTTCGTATTGTAGCTAACGTGTATAGCAACACTAAGAAACCAACTCAGAGCAACAACAACACAGAACACACACCGTATCGGATAACGTAACGCGTGAAATGAAACACTAGAAATACACAAGTGGTCCCAGATTTTTCTATACTAACAATCTGAAAATTTGCAAGTACCAAGAGATCACAAACAACCCCAGAGACCCCTACACCAAAAACCAGACCCTAACTCCCTAGTCTGGCCGCAAATTGCGGCCAGAAGCAATAAATCTGTGGCCGTACGGAAAGGAAATGGGCTCATATTTTGAGGGTATGTTCTAGGTCAGTACAATAGGTTACTGTGATTGTATCTTTTGCAACAAGTACCCGATTTGATAGCAGATCATCTCAGACCCAAAATTACACTAAAAATACGATATTTACCCGAAACGATACAAAACATGTTCAAAACAGAAACTAACAAGCTAAGCTACACAATAAACACCTATTTAACAGAAAGAGATCATTACCTAAGAAAAAGAATTCAAAGATCTAAGCTTTGCAAGCTCCAAGGCATCTAAGAGGCAAATCAAGTTGAAAGATATGATTTTTTGTGGGATCTGTGAAGGATTTGATATGGTTTTGTGAAAGAAATGAAAGTGTTCAGTTTGAGGGTGAGAGGAATGAGGGAAAAGAAAAGAGATAGAGAAATGAGAGAGAGTGAATGATAAGGAGAGAGAGAGAGGTGAGGTTTAGGGTGAGGGTGAGTGTAACCTTGCATTAATGCACCATCAATGCATTCACACCACCTCATCATGCCACCTCCTCACTCCAAAAGAAATATCTCTCTCAAAAACAAAATATCTAGGGTTTAGGTTAAGGATTAAAGTAAGGATTAGATAAATGGTTAAGTGTCATGGTTGCTAAGAACAAGATTAGCACAAACAAACCCTCACATTAACGTGCACACGTGCGTGCATGCCATAACAAATAATCATACATTTATTAATTAAATGTTATAAAATGTGAGGAACCCGAATTGGTAAACATTTTACTGTAAACCCGCATTAACGTCTAAACTAACACTAACCGAAATCTAAGGCGTTATAATCTGCCCCCTTATAAAAATTCGTCCCCGAATTTAAAATTTTCACTAAGCGTACCATAAAAGAGAAGAGAACAAGACTCCTAAATCTCGCTCGCATCCTTCCAAGTGACCACCTTACTATACGGCTACGCCCATGAAAAACCCTCCACAGATGGCAAGACCCTTGACCGAAGTTTCTCCACCTGCCGACCCATTAACACAATTGGCTACCGGTGAACAAAAGATCGAGTCCAAATTAAATGGTCTGATGCTGAATCATGTGAGAAAGGTCATGAAGGTATTTGCAAAGTATCAACACAGGAAAAATATGGGGTGAATACTCAATAATCTGGCGGAAGTGCCAAATTATAGGCAACGAAACTAACTCGCTTGAGGATCTCAAAAGGACCTACAATCCTGGGATAAGCTTCCCAAAACTCAACACGACATTTATCGGAAAAATTCGTAGGAATACATGATCTCCCACCGCGAACTCAAGTCTGCGACCACCACGGTCGGCATAAGACCTCTGTCTGCACTGGGCTGTTCTCATCCTGACCTGAAACAACTGGATCATCTCCGAAGTTCTACGACTAGTTGGGGTCTAAAAATCCTACTTACGCAGAGTCAGAGAAACAGACTGGTGATCGACACCACCTAACAAAAAAAACCTAAAGGTTGCTAATTGGAGTGTCTCCTGATAACAACTATCGAAGGAGAACCCTAACAATGGCAAGTGACGATCCCAACTGCCGACAACAATTAGTATGGACTCACAAGCATATCCTGCAGAGTCTATATAGTCTGTTCTGTCTAACTATGAGCCAACAGATGGAAAGTGGAGCTAAAGCTCAAACAGTACCCAAGGCTTCCTGAAACTTCTGCCCAAGACGGCAAGCGAACAGGGTGCCTCAATTGGATACAACGCGTGAAGGAACACCGTGCAAACGCACAAAATTAACAAAGAACAACTGAGCATAACCGGCCAGCAAACATCCGAGTGGAGTCACACCCTGTCTAGACCGGGGTAGACACCACAACGGAAATTCGTGGAGATTTGCTCCCATTCCCACTCTGGAACGGTTAAAGGTTGCAACTCTCAAGCCGGTCTCAGATGCTCAACCTAAGCTCACAACAAGACATACACCCTGAAACGAAATCCTAAACTTCACTCTTCATCCCTCCCCATCCGTAACTATCTCACAAGTTGTAACGTTCCAAAATAATAAAATATGATTTTTGGGAATTTTTATAATTTAATACTATTTTAATGAATATTTTAATATTCTGGTATAATTAAATACAAATAAATGGGGGGAAAATTATGGAAAATTCTAAAATAGGGTATTTTATGGAATTATTCCATTTTAAAGTTTTTATGATTAGTTATGTGCTAATTTAGTGCTAATTGCGATTAAAAATCGCTAATCGGATTTTTAGCTTTTTTGTGCAAAAATGTGCACATATCATTTTGCACACTTGTCATACTGGTTACATGTTTTAGCAATATGGTTGCTTAGGGTTTGCCATTGAGTGAGAAGGAAAGGAGAAAAGAAAAAGAAAAGAAAAGAAAAGGTTTCATGATGATGAGAGAGAAAGACAAGGTCAAACCTCTTTTGACCCATGCCCCCCCATCATTTCCCTTCTCATTTTCTCTCCCCTCTTTAAGCATGAGCTGCTGCTGCTCCTGCTCCCTCTCTTTCCTTCTTCACAAAAACCCTAGATCTATAATGAAATCAACCCCAAAACCCTATTCCCATTTCACAAAAAGTGTTCCCGAGCTCACTAGCTACATATTGAACCTAGCAAGATTGGATTTGGAGGACTTTGAGCAACTCAAGAAATTTCTTGAGTTGCCAAAGGAGGTAAATTCTGGACCTATTAGAATAGTATTTCATTTCTTGTGCATCAATTCTAGTTTCATGTCGATATGGTGTCGTTTGGTGGATTTGTGAAACTTCAAGTTAGGGTGAGGAGTTGAATTGAGTTCAAGGGTGAAATTGATACTTGTGGTGACCTTAAAACCCCTGTGGTGATGTGTTATTGGACCAAACCTGTGAAAAAACTGTGAATCTGTGATCGTATATAGGAATCTTCTATCACCCCGAGACCCCAAAAATAAAACTGAGTTGACAGTGAGATGTGCAGGCACCCTGGAACCACAACACCAAACCCTAGCCCCCAACTCCTATTCTCGGCCACCAATTAATTCCTTCTGGCCATAATTTGCGGCCAGAGAAGGAGGAAATCATCTCGATTTTGGTGCATGGCCCTATTTCCAGTATTCTTGACCCTAGGTATGTGCAATTTTGTCTGGTTCCATCTAGGGTAAAATCTGGGTTGATTTTCCTATGTTGGCGCATGATTTACGACTTGTTTTAGCATGGATTTTGGTATTTGGTGATTCATTCCTGTCGGGTGGCGTTTGGACATCAACGACAAGTGGATATTGATCGTGTTTACGTGCAAGACAATAGGTTTTTACCTATGCGAGTAGCGTGTGCTGTTTTGGTTTTCCGATGTGATTTTCATGTGCTTTAGCGTTTTCGATATACTTGTAGGTAACCCATGAAGACTTCGGGATGACAAGCAAACGCAGGGCGACGTCGACAGATAAAGACGCAAGGTGAGTAGATTATATCTACAGGGGAAGTCGGGTGGATGGCGTATAGCACCCCCGCTGTCCATGGTAATGTATACGAATACGTATACATACATATATTTATTATATGTTCTTTAAGATTATTGATGATAAGATGGATTGGTTTAGTGTAGTGCGAAACCCTAGAGTAGGGGTTGCACCCATACATACACGCACGCACACACTTGCATACATACTTTCTTTCGCCTGTGTATATGGGAGTATATGTTTGTATGTGTTCACATGGGCATGGGACTATGTGTACATATACTGGATTATGAGGATAGTGCTTGGGATGTGGGTTGAGTCGATGTGATTCGATTTGAGGCCGTGAGATCGGCGATATGGTAGGATTCGTATGGGAGATACGACAAGATGCTTTAGCTGGCCTTTGGGCATGTGTTTTACCCCGCATTCATACTTTTATAGATGGTATCAATTGTACTAGACTTAGACTTGCACCCTAGATTATGTGATATGATGGTAGTGATACCTGATATGTGATGAGATGAATGTGATATTGACCCGTACCCAGCTATTGGGATGCCGTAAGACGATTTACTGTACGAGCTTTATATTGATGTTAGATCCGCACTCATGACTAGAGGATGTTATATGATATATTGTATCGTACGTGATACTATTGAGGCAAGATCACCGACTATTGTGTATATATATGTATATCAACTCAGATTTAGGTGGTTTCCATACCCCTGCCGATTGACTTGATAGTTGGGTCCGTAGTTCGCATAGTAGGCGTAGACTAGACCCGAGTCATACCTATTTCAAAACTAACGAATCGGGGATATTTTAAAGATAGGCAGAAGGGATTCTACGGATATTTTCAAACGACGCATCTTTTCTTATAACCCCGTAGCCCTTATTTTACCAAAAACCCCGATTCGTCTTATTTCAAAAGGCAAGGCTGCATGGTATATTTATTGAGGTAGGTTCTTCACTGTGCGTTGATTATTGATTCCGCATATTCATGCTATTTGCATTGCATTGCTTGTGTTTATTGATATATTACAATCATGTTGCTAGGACACCAGCACCATTACCGATGATGCGTATGTACCACGTACACTTACTTGACGGCTCACACATCTTCATCGGTAATTGCCATGTCACTACACAGTAGTATTATTGTAAGTCCACGTTGCGACCCCCGGTTCTTATGGGGAGGCGGAAACGGTATAAAACTCAAATTTTTAGCGCATGGGGCAACATGGACTAACAAAGTCGGGGTCTTTTCTAAACTAAAACTAGCTATCATGCTAAAGGGAGTAAGCTACTCGGATGAAAGGTTATACCTAACTTGAACTCCTTCTTCTTGAAACCTTGTAGAGGTTGATGGTTCTTTCCTCGTCGCCTTCTTCCGTCAAAGATGGATCTACCTGAGGGTTCAACCTTCGGGCTCTTTCTCGAACTTAGAGTGAACTAGGATCTCCGGCTTGCTAAACCTTTAACCCTAGAGAGAGTAGAGAGTGTCTTTAGGGTGTTTTTCTTTCAAGGAGAGGGATTCTCAACACATGAGAAGGATTCTCCTTGAGCTAGAGGAAGAAGAAGATGAAGTGAGGAGAGAGAAGCCATATGATAGAATGAGTTCTTTTTCCTTTTGCAACCATAACAAAAGCAAAAAGAATTATCAAATTAATAATAATAATGAAAATGAAAAATAGTTGATGGAAGGTTTAGGAATGACCATTATCATTTCATTCATTAAATGAATTTTGCTAGAATCAAAGATCATCTTTGCAAAGAAATGATGATGTTCAAACATTCAACTTTGGTCAACTAGTCAACCATGGTCAACAAGTCAACAAAAACCCAACCATGACACAATTTCATTTTATTAATATTATTAATTGATATATCACAAATTCATTAGGGTTTGGAAAAAGACGACTGTCAACTGTGCATGCGCACCCGTTCCGAAACACTAATGAAAATCCTCTTCCTCCGCCTCAAACAACTGTGCATACACACCCGCATTCTTGTTCCGAGGAACATGAACACAATGAGATAAAATCAACCCCAAAACATATACCAGTATCTGACTCAAACCAGAGCCAGCCAGTAATATCCGTCTGGACTCCAAACGTGCACATGTGCGCGGATGAGAACGAACCCTGTCGCAAAACCATGCGACCTCTACTCTGTTTTGCCCAATGGCGAATAGCCCTCTGTGTGGGACTCTAAAGACTCGACACTTACGCTGGCAGTAGGTTTAACCACAGACCGCAAGTGGCACTAGCTGTGCGTAACGGTCCCCAGGTAGATGCCGACAAGAAGACTGACGAGGTGAACCCCATCTGAACTCCTACTGAGTCTGAGTGTGACAATCTCCGTACAGTCCGGTCTGTTCGTCTGATACATCGCATGGCGGGCCTAGGGGGCGGTAAACGTCAGTCCCCTAATAGCGGTACAAGTCGTATCGGAGTGAAGCCCAAAACACCCTGAGATAACACTGGAAGCCTACCAGCATATCTCGCTTGCCCTGGACCGGGACTACTCGTGTAATGGCTCTCCTAGACACAGCGCGATGTCAACCCCCAATACCGGGAGAGACGAATCCTGTCTAACCGTCACTGCCTCCAAGTGCTTCGGGACTGCACCCAACCATTACCTGTTTGCACGACTCCTTTGAGCCGTGGTAGGGTAGTGATCAAAGTGCAGTGGGAACACACTCGAGGCGAAGTGCCAGTTTCAAGTCAGCGGACTAAGCTGTACTCATGTCACCTGGGAATTGATAACTGACAATAGGTATAATACCAACCTGTCAGTTCCCAACGAGTCCTGTCCAGTGAACTCGTAACCCAACGAGCACCCGTATACTATCTCCAGTACGACGTAATGATGGCTGTGGGACAGACCATCTCCCACACTGGGATGAGAAGCGCATACGCTAGTCTACTCCGGAGTATCGATGCCCTGTCTCGATAGTCCTGCGACTAGGGACCTGTATAAGGATGTGCTTATAGATTACCCAGCTCCCACTAGTGTGACTGCCATCACAACGTTGGTAATCAAGCAAAGATCCTAAGGGCTCCACTAATGCGTATAGGTGATATACTAAAATAAACACATGTACACATTGAAGTAGAAACAAACCAAGTAGCATACTACTATATTGAGCAAGATTGTTTATACAAGGTGAATATCCCAAGCTTCCTTTAAGTAATATACAAACTAGTATGATACAGTAATGGCCTCTAGGGCATATACACTAACAATCTCCCACTTGCACTAAGGCCATGTACTGGCGTATCGAAGACCTATCATCTCGATAAGCCGCTCGAACTGAGTCTGGGGCAGGGCCTTGGTGAATGGATCTGCAGTGTTTTCTTCTGAAGCAACCCTCCAAACCTCGATCTCCTTGCGATCCACGATATCCCTGATCAGGTGATACCGCCTCAAGATGTGCCTGGATCTCTGATGGGACCTGGGTTCCTTCGCTAAAGCTATAGCCCCGTTGTTGTCGCAATACAGAGGTATTGGGTCAACAATGGATGGAACCACCTGAAGTTCTTTCAAGAACTTCCTCATCCAGACAGCTTCTTTTGCGGCATCAGATGCAGCGATGTATTCCGCTTCCATCGTCGAGTCTGCAACGGTTTCCTGTTTGGAACTCTTCCAACACACCGCCCCTCTATTGAGGGTAAAGACAAAACCCGACATGGACTTGGAATCATCCTTGTCACTCTGGAAGCTGGAGTCAGCAAAGGCCTCGATCTGGAGGTCTTTTCCGCCATACACCAAGAACATCTCCTTAGTCCTTCTCAGGTACTTGAGAATGTTCTTTACTGCTATCCAGTGTTTCTCCCCAGGGTTTGACTGATACCGGCTTACCACACTCAGTGCATAAGCTACATCCGGTCTGGTACACAACATCGCATACATTATAGATCCTACCGCAGAAGCATAGGGTATAATAGACATGCGATCCCTCTCCAAATCAGTCTTGGGAGACATCTCTTTAGAGAGGGTGATCCCGTGACAAGTCGGTAGGTTACCGCGCTTGGAATCTTCCATACTGAATCTTTTCACTATGGTGTCGACGTACCTGGACTGAGAAAGTCCTAATATCCTCTTGGATCTATCACGATGGATCCGGATCCCCAGGATGTATGAGGCATCACCCAGGTCTTTCATGGAGAACCTGTGTGACAAGAACCCCATGACAGATTGTAGCATAGGATTGTCATTTCCTATTAAGAGAATGTCATCCACGTATAAAACGAGGAATACTACAGTTCTCGCTACAAATCTACTAAAGATGCATGGTTCATCTGGATTTTTGATAAAGCCAAATTCCTTGACCGTCTCATCAAAGAAGATGTTCCAACTCCGCGATGCCTGCTTTAGTCCATAGATGGACTTAAGCAACTTGCACACCTTTCCGCTGCTCCCACTCTGAATGAAACCCTCTGGCTGGTCCATATAGACACACTCCTCTAAATTTCCATTTAGAAAAGCGGTTTTTACGTCCATTTGCCAAATCTCATAATCGTGGAAGGAAGCAATGGCAAGAAGCATCCGAATGGATTTCAGCATAGCCACTGGAGAAAAGGTTTCGTCATAGTCCAAACCAGGTCTTTGACGGAAACCCTTAGCTACAAGTCTAGCTTTATAGGTCTAAACCTGTCCATCTACACCAATCTTCCTTTTGAAGATCCACTTGCATCCTACGGGTTTTACCCCGTCTGGAGCAACGTCCAACGTCCATACTTTGTTGGTGTACATGGACTCCATTTCGGTCCGCATTGCATCCAGCCATTTTACCGAGTCAACGCTCTGAACGGCCTGCTAGAAGCTAGTAGGCTCATCATAATCTATGATGCAATCCTCTCTATCCCCGTCTATGAGAAAACCGTAGTATCTCTCGGGCGGATGAGACTGCCTACTACTCCTGCGGAGCGGCGTAGGAATGTCCTGTTCTTTTGAACCCTCTGGTTCCACTAAGCTTTCAGTAATAGTCTGTGGCTCTGGAATTTCTTCCAGTTCTACTGCGCTCCCACTTATTTCTTTTTCTAAGAACTGGTGTTCTAGAAAGTGGGCATGACGAGAAACAAGAACTTTTTGTTCCTCTTCGTAGTAGAAGAGATATCCCTTGGAATTCTTTGGATATCCCATAAACTTACACTGTACTGAGCGCGCCTTGAGCTTGTCCGCATGCTGCTTTTTAACAAAAGCTGGACTTCCCCAAGTCTTAATTTGACTGAGATGGGGCCTCTTCCCACACCACATCTCATATGGTGTAGTAGGCACAGTCTTAGTAGGAACTCGGTTCAAAAGGTACGCAGCTGATTCTAGCGCATACCCCCAGAATGATCGCGGTAACTCAGCGTTACTCATCATGGACCGTACCATATCCAATAGGGTTCGGTTCCGTCTCTCCGATACACCGTTATGTTGCGGAGTGTATGGAGGAGTAAGCTGTGAGAGAATTCCATTCTCTTTTAAATAATTCAGGAACTCGGCACTTATGTATTCTCCACCTCGATCCGATCTTAGAATCTTGATACTTTTGCCGGTTTGTTTTTCTACTTCACTTTTATATTCCTGGAACTTTTCAAAGGCTTCGGACTTATGTTTCATTAAGAAGACATAACCGTACCTTGAAAAATCATCCGTAAAAGTAATGAAGTAAGAGTAACCGCTTCGCGCATGTGTAGACATTGGACCGCACACGTTGCTGTGTACGAGTCCGAAGAGCTCGCTCGCTCTTACTCCGTGTCCAGTAAACGGAGTCTTTGTCATCTTTCCTTTGAGACAGGATTGACAAGTGGCATACGATTGATATTCGAACGGATCCAAATATCCTTCTGTATGTAACTTAGTCAACCTTCTCTCATTGATGTGACCCAGTCTACAATGCCATAAGAAAGTCTGATTGATTTCCGGAGACTTTCTTTTGTGTGTATTCTGGACATTGAAAATCTGTGGTTGGTTTAACACGTATATACCATTGCTCAGTGTACCTGACCCAATCAGAACTTGATTAAGGTGAATGTTTACAACATTACTTACAAACGCAAATTCATAACCTTCTTTAGAAACCAAAGATACAGAAATGATATTACAAGTTGCGTTGGGTACAAAAAAGCAATTGCGTAAAACCAAAACATGTCCATCTGACATTCCCAGGTGATAGTCCCCCACGGCTTTAGCATCCATGCTAGCTCCGTTTGCAACTCTGAGGGTCATGTCACCTGCCTTCAAAACCCTACGGTTTCTCAACGCCTGCAAAGAATTACAGATATGAGATCCTGATCCGGTATCCAATACCCAGGAAGTAGAGTTTATAGAAAGACAGTTTTCAATAACATACACACCTGAAGCTGAAACCGCAACCTGCTTCAGTTCCTGTGTCCTGGCCTTCCAAGCCCTGCAATCTTTCTTCCAGTGTCCACTTTTATGACAATAGAAGCATTCTTCCCTTCCCACAAGCTTCCCCTCTATCTTTGTTGCCTTTTCCTTTCCCTTCGTACCCACTTTACTAACACCGCCCCTTGGTTTGGCGGGGGCTTTCTTCCTCTTTCCCTTGGCTTTCGCCTTGAACCTAGAAGAAGAAGATCCTCCTACAAACAAAGCGGGTGTTTCCCTACCTTTCTGTAGGGTGCCCTCTGCGCTCCTCAGCATGTTGAGGAGTTCTGAAAGTTCAACTTCTTTTTCTTGTAAGTTGAAGTTCAGTATAAACTCGGCGTAAGTGGATGGAAGGGACTGGAGAATTAAATCCGTATAGCGTTCACTTTCCAACGTGGTCCCAAGTTCCGCGAGCTCCTCAATGTAGCCAATCATCTTAAGCACGTGGTCCGCTACCGATGATCCGACGGCCAATTTTGCCGAAAATAACTTCTTCGACACTTCGTATCTTGCGATACGAGACTGCTCTCCATACAGTTCTTTTGTATGAAGAAATATGGATTCCAGGTCCATATTGTCGTGCCTCCTCTGATGTTCGTTGTCTATAGAGGCAAGCACGAGGCACCTGGCCTTCGCGCAATCAATCTCCCAAGTCTTACGGATTTCCTTATCCGCGACGCTGGAGGTGGGACCTGGAACGGGGGGAGCTTTGGTGGTAAGAAGATACCCCAGCTTGTCGTAAGTGAGTGCCATTTTGACATTCCTGAGCCAATCTTTGTAGTTTGGCCCTGTCAGTATGTTTTTATCTAGAAGTAACTTAAGTCCAGTCATGTCGATTGGTCGCTGCAATTAGGAGGGAGAGAAGAAACACTTTAGCACGATGCTCTTGCAAGTTTAGAGTGGTTTTTAATTTGTCTAAACAGGATGGCTCCCACTGTCTCTCGAATCCCTCCTCAAACCATAAAGGAAGAATTAGTCTGGATCAATCCCACCGCACAATACTTGCTTAACCGTTCAGCCAGGCCAGTGTCGGTACTTCGAGGAAGGTTTTCCAACGCTTTCGCGAAGTTCCTTAATTAAATAACCTCTTTTCCCTGGGGGCGTAGCCCCGCTAACACCTTTCTAGGCACCTACTAGGTTTATAGCATTGATCGTTTAGTGAGAAATTTCCCGAGGAGTAGCATATACTCACAGTAGGATCAGGATCCAAATATCATCGCGTGACGAAACTGAAGGAATCCTACCAGAATCACCACACTCCAAATGGTATGCAAATTTAGCAAGTTTCAGTACTTATGAAACTCCCGATGTAGATTTTTTTCCCCATGCTCTTATGACCTTGACTTTGGCCAAAATATCATAAGTCACATGTCAAGTTCTGCCCGTCACTATCCAGGTTAATTTAGATCCATCCGTACCTACCCTTGACTTTGGCCAAAATGGCAGTACGACTGTCCCAAACCAACGCATCTATCTATGCTACACATGAACACCCAATAGCTACCAATCACTATGCCTTGACTTTGGCCAACATACATAGCTTGAATACTATTGCCTATTCATGCGAAACGACGGAGGGCTACGAATGGTTTTGGTAAAACCGTGAACGTAGTGAACTTGATATAATCGATGGAACGAGATAGCTTTTAGAAGGAGTGGCTCAAGCTCCGCATTTAAAAGTTAGTTTTGAAAAGAACCTAGTGGTTTTTCGAAAGTGTTCCAACGACTTTAGCTTGGTTTATTATCTTGCATTAGTTCTTTTAATGCGTGATATTCTTGCATTAGTTCTTTTAATGCGTCTCATCATTTAATCCTACCATTGTAGAAAACAACCAAAATATGACGTACGATTATGCCATTCGCATTCGCCACGGGGCCCCGTCATCACCCGTTAGGTTACTTAACTAACGACAGAGCGGGGGCTGGGCTAGCGCGGCTGTAAAACATAAGCAACGCCTAAATAGTTATAAATGTAAATCAATGATAGACATTACAGATCACAGATGAATACATTGGATATACTAGGAATCCGCAATCCGTTCGAGCCTGCAACGAAAAGCGGATTACACGGTCGCGGTGAATAGCCAAAACCCCACCCAAGACCCCTACGGGTGCGGCAAACTACCCGCCAAGTATTCGAAGCGAAGCAACCTCCCTCACCACCGTGAGTAGTCCACTCGGCACTTCGAGATACCCGGTAGTTTGTGCACCCCCTCCATGGGTCTATCCTAGGAGCAAAAACAGTAAAAAGAATTATACAATGACGGCTACAACCCCGACCCGGTTGTGCGGCCATACAAATAATAATATTACATCAATTTACATATTACAAATGAATGAAAGAAAAACAAAAGCTCATCTCACATCCACCCCGGGTATTCACCCACGATAGTCCAACACATTCATATACACAAACCATCATCAAACACAGATCACAGATATGTATAACCCCGACTAATTGACATATAGCGATTAGCCGACGTTCAATACATATAAACATCACAGATATAACCAATATAGTCAAAGTGTAGTGAAGTTCGATAAAAATACGGAATTATAGGCCCCCAAAAATAAATTTATTTTCTGGAAAATCTGGGCACAAATAACATATCTGAAAAATCCCAAAACCCTACCAGAAGAACACTGCACAAAACACGATCACAAGAGGAGACAAAATGGCGGCGGTTCCGCGGCCTAAGCCACCCATTGCCGCGGAACCGCGGCGGTTTGAAGGAATCATGCGATCGTATTTCGTAGGTGTTTTCACAAAACCCTGAGCCGATTTTAGGAGTAAAACTTTTTACTTTTAGAGCACAAAAAATTTCAACAGAAACTTAGGGTTTTTGATTTTCCGGTTTTGCGATTTTTCTCGATCGAACTTCCATACACTTTACTACAAAGCTAGTTTAAGTTTAGTTAGGCTCTGATACCACTGTAAGTCCATGTTGCGACCCTCGGTTCTTACGGGGAGGCTGAAACGGTATAAAACTCAAATTTTTAGCGCATGGGGCAACATGGACTAACAAAGTCGGGATCTTTTCTAAACTAAAACTAGCTATCATGCTAAAGGGAGTTAGCTACTCGGATGAAAGGTTATACCTAACTTGAACTCCTTCTTCTTGAAACCTTGTAGAGGTTGATGGTTCTTTCCTCGTCGCCTTCTTCCGTCAAAGATGGATCCACCTGAGGGTTCAACCTTCGGGCTCTTTCTCGAACTTAGAGTGAACTAGGATCTCCGGCTTGCTAAACCTTTAACCCTAGAGAGAGTAGAGAGTGTCTTTGGGGTGTTTTTCTTTCAAGGAGAGGGATTCTCAACACATGAGAAGGATTCTCCTTGAGCTAGAGGAAGAAGAAGATGAAGTGAGGAGAGAGAAGCCATATGATAGAATGAGTTCTTTTTCCTTTTGCAACAATAACAAAAGCAAAAAGAATTATCAAATTAATAATAATAATGAAAATGAAAAATAGTTGATGGAAGGTTTGGGAATGACCATTATCATTTCATTCATTAAATGAATTTTGCTAGAATCAAAGAGCATCTTTGCAAAGTAATGATGATGGTCAAACATTCAACTATGGTCAACTAGTCAACCATGGTCAACAAGTCAACAAAAACCCAACCATGACACAATTTCATTTTATTAATATTATTAATTGATATATCACAAATTCATTAGGGTTTGGAAAAGACGACTGTCAACTGTGCATGCGCACCCGTTCCGAAACCCTAATGAAAATCCTCTTCCTCCGCCTCAAACAACTGTGCATACACACCCGCATTCTTGTTCCGAGGAACATGAACACAATGAGATAAAATCAACCCCAAAACATATACCAGTATCTGACTTAAACTAGAGCCATCCAGTAATATCCGTCCGGACTCCAAACGTGCACAAGTGCGCGGATGAGAACGAACCCTGTCGCAAAACCATGCGACCTCTACTCTGTTTTGCCCAATGGAGAATAGCCCTCTGTGTGGGACTCTAAAGACTCGATACTTACGCTGGCAGTGGGTTTAACCACAGACCGCAAGAGGCACTAGCTGTGCGTAACGGTCCCAAGGTAGATGCCGACAAGAAGACTGACGAGGTGAACCCCATCTGAACTCCTACTGAGTCTGAGTGTGACAATCTCCGTACAGTCCGGTCTGTTCCTCTGATACATCGCATGGCGGGCCTAGGGGGCGGTAAACGTCAGTCCCCTAATAGCGGTACAAGTCGTGTCGGAGTGAAGCCCAAAACACCCTGAGATAACACTGGAAGCCTACCAGCATATCTCCCTTGCCCTGGCCAGGGACTACTCGTGTAATGGCTCTCCTAAACACAACGCGATGTCAACCCCTAATACCGGGAGAGACGAATCCTGTCTAACCGTCACTGCCTCCAAGTGCTTCGGGACTGCACCCAACCATTACCTGTTTGCACGACTCCTTTGAGCCGTGGTAGGGTAGTGATCAAAGTGCAGTGGGAACACACTCGAGGCGAAGTGCCAGTGTCAAGTCAGCGGAGTAAGCTGTACTCATGTCACCTGGGAACTGATAACTGACGATAGGTATAATACCAACCTGTCAGTTCCCAACGAGTCCTGTCCAGTGTACTTGTAACCCAACGAGCACCCGTATACTATCTACAGTACGATGTAATGATGGTTGTGGGACAGACCATCTCCCACACTGGGATAAGAAGCGCATACGCTAGTCTACTCCGGAGTATCGATGCCCTGTCTCGATAGTCCTACGACTAGGGACCTGTATAAGGATGTGCTTATAGATTACCCAGCCCCCTCTAGTGTGACTGCCATCACAACGCTGGTAATCAAGCAAAGATCCTAAGGGCGCCACTAATGCGTATAGGTGATATACTAAAATAAACACATGTACACATTGAAGTAGAAACAAACCAAGTAGCATACTACTATATTGAGCAAGATTGTTTATACAAGGTGAATATCCCAAGCTTCCATTATGTAATATACAAACTAGTATGATACAGTAATGGCCTCTAGGGCATATACACTAACATTTATTGCATCAGGATATGACCCTTGTATGTGTATACTATTATTCCATGTTGCATGATATACCGTTATACTTGCACTTCATTTATATGTTACATACATCATTATTTTTTATTATGCGCATTGAGATATGTTGTTTCCATGATATTTCTGGATTTAGGAACCGCGGGTATTTCAGAAGAGAATATGTAATTATTTTAAAAACCCGGTTACCCTTGGTATGATATTTCAGTGTGTTTACCATGTGTTTTCTCGGTGCTGAGAGCGACATGTGAAACCCGATTCGAGGAGGCGGATAGGGCCGATTGCGGGTACATGGTAGACCCGGTATGGTACCCCGGGGCGAGAACGGTTTCGCTTTGTAGTAGACGGTGAGCCTGGCAGAGGGACTACTACCTACCGGTGATTGGTTGGACCTGGCGGTTATCCGGAGGATACCGACCAGAGTCGATAGATGGATATGGGCGTACTGCTGGGGCCGAGGGCCAATTCCGCAGACGGAGCCCGTGGGCTGATCCGGACTGACGGAGCCCGATATATGAGGATTTACGTGCCGATGCTGGGCACAGCTTTCATGATGTTTTCGAGTGTCGATGCTAGTCACTCCGGTTCCATGATTTGACCTGTCGCGAGAGACACAGATGGTTTATATCCTCATATTTACATGCATAATTCTTATTGTCATTGGGTGACGAGTGGACGGGATCCACGTACATGCAGATTTGATTACATTGATCATACCTCATATTTATGATATGCTATTACCTGAGGCACTGGCACAAGCACTTGGCACTACACTCATGTATAGAGATTACATTGCCAGTTTAGCATGCTGCGGACTTATTCATATTGAGGTTTATACATCTGATCGTATTGACCTAGGATGGGTCATACATTCGATCTTTGCTTGTAGATATTTTCTATTCACGAGTTGGAAACTCACCCCCGTTGTGCCACAGTTCTTGCAGGTTTTTGCCGTACAGATTCCATAGCGGCATTTCTGGCGCACTGCTTCCATATGGGTGACTTGCTTGGGTAGGTGCGTTCTTTTGTATCAGAACCGCCATTGTTCCTGTATTATTCATTGTATCTAGAGATTCCATCAACCAAAACTTGTATATTGTTTCAGACTTAGATACAGTATGTATTATTTCGACCTTAGAGTCGCGCCTGTAGTATTACGGTTTTCATGCTGTTTGAGTTCTTTTGGATTTGATCCTCGCCATTCAGCGTTGTATATTATATTGCTTGCGTGGTTGTGACCGTCAATTGACGAAGAGCTAGCTCCCGCTTGGGGATGGCTTTTATCATTTCATATATATTATTCTTGTTGTATCCCGTTCGGGGCCAGTTTTTACAAAGGAAACTTTGCCGAAATTTTCAGGAAAGGTTACACATTTGAAAAATGCATATTCGGCTTAGTTATTTAAAAACTTTGATTTTCAAAACATGATTTCTTTACATCAAACCAGTTTTCCTTATTTACTCCTTTAAATGGTTTTAGATTTCTCGGCTTTTGGCTTACATGGATCAGATGGGGTCCTATAGACTTCATATGGTTCAAGGGCCAGTCACGTACTCTTTCGGGTCGTGACACAAGTCACGTCAAATGTTGGTGGAACTTGAATGAACACAGAAAGCTGACCGATATGCCTGCTCTAGGATTTCTCGTCTCTACCTATCAGTATCAGGTACACAAATGCGTCCTTAAACGTAGCACACCCTGGTCACAAATCAAGGACTCTGAATCATTACCCAGCCGAGTATGCTCAAGAATCTCTGACGAACAAGCATAGGCGGGCTGTGCCTCGCGAAAGCGATTAAGGAAATGTGGTCGGGCGCGGACATGAGCAAGTTGTCTTCTCGGTAGAGGTGAACTTAAGCTGTACCCACCGATAGCACAAGAACTGTAAATCTGCAGAAGACTGTCTTAACAATCAAAAACCGCTGCAGGAAGATGTACATTAAGCTCTGGTGGTCCGTGAAAATCTGACATGACTCTCCGAACAAGTAGTGTCTCCAAATCTCCAACGGACGACCACTGCGGCCATCTCCAGATCATGAGTGGGATATCCTGCTCGTACTTCCTCCAGCTGTCGAGAAGTAAAAGCGATAACTCTATAATGCCGCATCAACGGAAAACGAGCCCTACTCGCGAAACATCACAGTAAAACAACAAAGTCGCCCGAACCAAAAAGCAAAGAAAGAACTGGTGCAGTTGTCAACCGAGTCTTCAACTGGCAAAAACTCCCCACGCATGCCTCAGTCCAAAGAAAAGGAACCTCCTTTCCAGTCAGTTCAGTCAACGGTGCAGTGATACACTAGAAATCCTGCATGAAACGGAGGTAAAAACCTTCTTAGTCTAAAAATCTGCAGTCCTCCGTCCTGTACATAAGTCTGGACCAAAGTTGTACGGCCTCGATCTTCCTCGGAACCATACAAAAACCGTCTCCCGTAACTACAAGGCCTAGGAGTCAACACAATCAAGCCTAAAGGAACACTCCGAGAACCTAGAAAATAGCTGGAACTCTCCTAATGTCTGCAAAACAAATCCTCAAGTGCTGTTCCTATTCCTCATGACACATTAGAATAGACCAGAATGTCATCAATGACACAACAATAAACTGGTCGAAGAATGGCCTGAAGAATCTAGTTCATCATATCCACAAATGCTGCTAGGGCATTGGTGAGTCCAATGGCACCACCAAAAACACACAAAGCCCGTAGCATGCACAAAAGCAGTATTCGGAGTGTCATCACTCCGAACCCGCCACAATGATGACCTGCTCCCAAACAAACTTAGAAAATGTCTCGCACCCTGGAGCTGATCGAAGAAATCGTCAATGCGAGGTAAAGGATACCTATCTGCACCGTAAGCCAGTTCAATTGACGATCCATCAATACACAACCTCAACTGCCGTCCTTCTCCTGACGAATAGAATAGGAGCGCCTAAAGCGAAACACTCAAACGCACAATCCCCCCAACAACCAACTCTGCAGCTGATCCTTAAGCTCCCTAAGCTTCGCCGGCTCATCTGGAATAACGTCGGAAACTCTCGCATGATAGGAACCCGATCCAAACACCCCCTATGGCTCCGGTATCATGAATGAATGCCAAGAATCCTCGACATCCTCTCCTCAAAAGCCGACTAGCGAAAAAGGCTGAATTCAAGCTATGAGAGGCGGCACCACCGTCCCCTTGCACAACAAGAACTGACTTGCCGGGAAAAAAAAGCCTGACTTTTTTCTCACAGCAGTCCACAGACGCTTATCACGTAGCTAACCAGTCCGTGCCCAGGAGAATGTCAAATCCAACATCTCTAGAAGGATCACAACGACGGACAAATCTCTATCTTCTATCCGATTGTCACACGACCGAAATACGTGTCGCACAACAAAAGAATCGCTGACAGAAGTTAACACAACAACGGCTGATCTAGCTAGCACGACTCTCGGTCCAACCACGACACAAAGTGTGTAAAACAAACAAGTGCATCAAAAGAACATATGAATGAAGAATACCTGAAAACTCTGCATTGGACACTCGCGCTTCCCGATGAGTAGAAGCAAACTCTCGTGTCTGTCCTCTATCCGCAACTGGCTGAAATCTGCCTCCACCAACCCGTCCCCTCTGAGCGAATCCTCCGCGACCACGACCTCTCCGAACATGAGTCTGACGCGGTGCAAAGGAACAATCCCTGATAAGGTGATGAAGGCTTTCGCACCAGAAACATCCACGTGATGGCTGCTGACCTTCCTAGGGATGAGAGCTGAACGACTGTCCTCGTCCTAAGCCTCCGCTACTCCCGCGACGGTCACGAAATCTGTCGCGATGAGTAGGCCTCTATCTATGGGCTCGTACACCGGTACGAGTCCTCCACTGTTCCGGAACTCCCAAAGTCTCTGAAATACGTGCCTCGTCAACTGGGGCTGCAACTACTGGTGCTATGTAAGCGATGGAATGTTGTGTACTGATCGCAAGGAACATCTCGGCAACAGGGGTGACAACCTCCTATCGCTGCGCTCGAATGGCCTCAACCAATGAACTCATCGTCTGGCGCATGTCCAGCCTCTCTGCCACAAGCCTAGCGATGCTATCTGTTGAAGGCGAATCCATCTGTCGCTGTACAGCGAGCATACCATCCTGGTCAATCCTCGTCCCAAACAAGTCAACTCTGATTCGATAAGAACACGGAAATCGAATTACAATGATATGAATCATCAAGGAAGGAATTTCAAGCAATTTGTACTTAGGTCACTTTAGGCGGAGCACCGCGTCGTGAATATGCCGCGGACATACACACACTACGTTACTCTGCTTTAATCCACCTACTCCATCATACCAAGGTCATCTTACTCTCCGAAAGGTAAAACCTAGTGCTCTGATACCAACTTTGCCACGATCCGAAATTGGCACGTGACGGCTCTTAAGCTACGCAATGTCTACAGGCGTAACGCAATTTAAGTAAGACGAAAACCCAAAAATCTAAACCATCAAAAGTAGTAAGAAATAAGGAAAATATAAAAATCTTTGAAATCTCAAGCCAAATTCTTTAAAAGTCCAACTTTATTTCCTTTAAAATTTTCGCAGCACCTCCTTTGTAAAAACCAGCCCCAAAAATGGGTACAACATAAATATAAGTAAAGCATCCCCAAATGGGAGCAAAACACGTCCAAAGGCGGAAAACAAGCACCAGAACAGATATACGACGCCGCAGCGAAGAATAAAAGACGATAAAAAGAAACTGTATAAAAGCAATCCTAGTCACCAAAATATACAAAAATCGTCCTCACATCAAGTCACACTACTACAATATGGGGTTGCCCCTACGGACTCAGGAATCCGTATGGGCAAATATTTCTTTCCCCTATGGATTTATCCATAGAGCCACATCGTTGTCCCTGCGGTGCCTTACGTTCTAATTTTTTGTTTGGCCCTACGGAGCCGCAAACGGTGGACCTACGGTTCTGTCCGTAGGGGCATATAAATAGGTTATTAATAAAAAAAAATGCCCAGAAAAGTAATTCATCATTCCCAAAAATTCTCTCTCTCACTCCCGCGCCTCTCATCGCATGTTCCCGCGCCTCGTCGCCACCGCGCTCCGCGCCTCGTCGCCACCTTCGTCGGTCGTTCCCACACCTTCGTCGACTTCCCGCGCCTCGTCGCCACCTTCGCCGATCGTCATCGACCACCGATTTGTAGGTTCTTAGGCACTCTCAAGAGTTCTCACAAGGCATCAACCATGCCAATTTCAAAAATTACGGTGCCGAGAAACCCTAATACGGATCGTTGGCTAGAAGTATAGGCGAAACTACGAGCTAGTTAACAACTTAACTAAAGTGTAACGGAAATACAACCTTTGTAGATCCGGTGCTCCACCTCCATAGCTCCGCAATAAAGTCTCCTCGCTGTCCAAATAGAATCCCGGGCTCTAGCGTCGGCTTCATCGGAAAAATGGGCGGGCAAGGTCGTCGGCTTTGTGCCGAAGATGATCTACGTCGAGGCATCACAAGATCAAGCTCTCACTTCACTAAGTCATGAAACTTGTGAAGAAAACACACTCTACTACTTGGCAAGAGGTAGAGGATGAAGAAATAGGAAGTGGGTAGACTTTAGAATTGGATTTCTCACTCATTTCATCAAGTCACCATTGATGAAGTCTAGCTTCTTCATCTTGAAGAAGAAGAAGAAGATGATGATAAGTTATGATAAGATATTTAGAAAATAGAAAATAAAAGAATACTTATCATAATCAACCATGGTCAAGTGTAGAGAATTGACTAAGGTTAGATGAATGGTTAGGGTTAAAGATGAAGACAAAGTGGTCACTTTGGTCAAAGCTTCATGAAGATTCAAGATGCAATCAAAGAAAGCCACCAATTTGTTTTCTTATCCATTTCTTTTTAATACAATTAAAAAGATAAATGAATGAATAACAAAATAAAAACCCTAACCATTTACTTAACCAAGGTTTAACTCTTTACACAAACCCTAGTTAGCATGCATCATCAAACATGATACAAACTTGTGTACAAAAGTATATCACATATACAATGTGCACAAACCAAGTGAGAAAATCCATTTAAAGTGAACCAATACTAGTTAGTGCAAAGTAATATATCAAATATATAATTATGCATTAAATCATTAAATCAACACTTGATTCAATGATTCGGTCATGTCGCACACAACCGACTAGTATTCAATGTATCGGCTTATCGAATCAATACTTGATTCGATAACTAGGTTATATCGCATACAACCAATCGATACATTCATCGCGAGAATAGAATACGGTATCACATACACGCATTATTCTCGGTGCCGCACATATCTCATATGCCCTCCTATTTCGTTTCGCTTGAGCCAGGAAACCTCTGTGTAGGACTCTAAAGACTCGTCAATACGCCGGCAGCAGGTGATGATCATATTAAACACCCACAAGCCGCAAGCGGTCTGCTAAACGTAACGGCCACCCGGGTATTGAGCGATCAGAAGATCGACGAGCAAGCCCGCTCACACTCCAGTGAATCCAACCAGTAACACTACCGTACAGTCCGGTCTCGTCGTCTGATATGTCGCATATCTTGCCTAGGGGTGGTAAACGTCAGACCCCAATAGCTCGATAAGTCGTGTCGATATGAGGTCTATAACAATTCGAGAAACTACTAGTAACACTTACCAGTATATCTCAGCAACCCTGGCCAGGGATTTCCGGTTATAGCCAATCGAACACAGCGCAACATCAACTCCCTATACCGGGAGAGACGAATCCCCTCCTATCGCTCATTGCCTCCATGTGACTCGGGACTTAACCCAAAAACCACCGTTTTGCATGCCCTCTTGGACGTGGTAAGGTAGAAATCAAAGAACAGTGGGAACCACACAAGACTCTATGACGATCTCGGGTCAACAGACTACTCTGTACCAGTGTCACCAGAGAACTGCCATCTGACGTAAGGTATAATACCATCTGGGAGTTCTCGGCGAGTCCGTCCAGTGTACCCAGTCTCCACTGAGCACCCGTACATCATCTCCGATGTCAAACAACAATGGATATGCGATCATCCATCGCCCATCTGTATGGGTCGAGAAGGTATACGCTACTCTACTCTGGTATATCGATGCCCCATCTCGATACACCCACGACTAGGGACTTTCAAGGATGTACTTATGGACTACCATGTCCCTACTAGTATGATCCACATCATAGTCCAGGTAGTCAAGTACACATCCTAAGGGCTTTACCAACATGTAATAGAGAGACAATATGTGTACACGTTAAGGTAAAGAGTAACCAGATAGCATACTATCATGTCGAGCAAGAAAGTCCTCCTTATATATGTCCCAGCCTCCACTACAATATACATCCAATGTACAGTAATGGCCTCTAGGGCATACATATAACTAACAATAAACTGGATGTTAGGATTCTCACTAGTTGTAGTGAGATCATATCAAACGATTCTGGGGAAAATCACTGGAAAGGTTCCACGGTGATAAAGACGACTGAATGTCAGTCGCAGGCATTGTCTTTACCCTCAGTAAAGGGACGGTATGTTGGAAGAGTTCCAAGCGAGATACCGTGACATACTAGACGATAAAGGCAGGATACATCGCTACTTAAGATGCTACCAAAGAGGCTGTTTGGGTGTATATTAGTTCATGAGATGAACTACGTTCCTACCATTGTGAGACAATGGAGTTGTGGCTTATGCCAAGGAACGCCGGTCCCATCAGTGATCCAGACGTATTCTGAGGCAGCATCACCTGATCATGGAGATAGTTGATCTCCCGGATGATCGAGGTTAGGAGAGCAGACCCAGAGGTTAACACGGCGGATCCACTCACGAAGGCCTATTCCCAGAGAGAGACTTTTATGGGATGGTTGAGTATGCGATACTACAACCACTGCTACAGATGACCCTAGTGCAAGTGAGAGATTGTTAGTTATATGTATGCCCTAGAGGCCATTACTGTACATTGGATGTATATTGTAGTGGAGGCTGGGACATATATAGGGAGGACTTTCTTGCTCGACATGATAGTATGCTATCTGGTTACTCTTTACCTTAACGTGTACACAAATTGTCTCTCTATTACATGTTGGTAAAGCCCTTAGGATGTGTACTTGACTACCTGGACTATGATGCTGATCATACTAGTGGGGACATGGTAGTCCATAAGTACATCCTTGAAAGTCCCTAGTCGTGGGTGTATCGAGATGGGGCATCGATATACTAGAGTAGACTAGCATATACCTTCTCGATCCATACAGATTGGCGATGGATGATCCCATATCCATTGGTGTTTGACATCGGAGATGATGTACGGGTGCTCAGTGGAGACTTGGTATACTGGACGGACTCGCCGAGAACTCCCAGATGGTATTATACCTTACGTCAGATGGCAGTTCTCTGGTGACACAGGTACAGAGTAGTCTGTTGACCCGAGATCGTCATAGAGTCTTGTGTGGTTCCCACTGCGCTTTGATTTCCACCTTACCACGTCCAAGAGGGCGTGCAAAATGGTGGTTTTTGGGTACAGTCCCGGGTCACATGGAGGCAATGAGCGATAGGAGGGGATTCGTCTCTCCCGGTATAGGGAGTTGATGTTGCGCTGTGTTCGATTGGCTATAACCGGAAATCCCTGGCCAGGGTTGCTGAGATATACTGGTAAGTGTTACCAGTAGTTTCTCGAATTGTAATAGACCTCATATCGACACGACTTATCAAGCTATTGGGGTCTGACGTTTACCACCCCTAGGCAAGATATGCGACATATCAGACGACGAGACCGGACTGTACGGTAGTGTTACTGGTTGGATTTACTGGAGTGTGAGCGGGCTTGCTCGTCGATCTTCTGATCGCTCAATACCCGGGTGGCCGTTACGTTTAGCAGACCGCTTGCGGTTTGTGGGTGTTTGATATGATCATCACCTGCTGCCGGCGTATTGACGAGTCTTTAGAGTCCTACACAGAGGTTTCCTGGCTCAAGCGAAATGAAATAGGAGCGCATATGAGATATGTGAGGGACCGAGAATAATGCGTGTATGTGATACCGTATTCTATTCTCTCGATGAATGTATCGATTGGTTGTATGCGATATAACCTAGTTATCGAATAAAGTATTGATTCGATAAGCCGATATATTGAATACTAGTCGGTTGTGTGCGACATGACCGGATCATTGAATCAAGTGTTGATTTAATGATTTAATGCATAATTATATATTTGATATATTACTTTGCACTAACTAGTATTGGTTCACTTTAAATGGATTTTCTCACTTGGTTTGTGCACATTGTATATGTGATATACTTTTGTACATAAGTTTGTATCATGTTTGATGATGCATGCTAACTAGGGTTTGTGTAAAGAATTAAACCTTGGTTAGGGTTTTTATTTTGTTATTCATTCATTTATCTTTTTAATTGGATTAAAAAGAAATGGATAAGAAAACAAATTGGTGGCTTTCTTTGTTTGCATCTTGAATCTTCATGAAGCTTTGACCAAAGTGACCACTTTGTCTTCATCTTTAACCCTAACCATTCATCTAACCTTAGTCAATTCTCTACACTTGACCATGGTTGATTATGATAAGTATTCTTTTTTTTCTATTTTCTAAATATCTTATCATAACTTATCATCTTCTTCTTCTTCTTCTTCAAGATGAAGAAGCTAGACTTCATCAATGGTGACTTGGTGAAATGAGTGAGAAATCCAATTCTAAAGTCTACCCACTTCCTATTTCTTCATCCTTTATCTCTTGCCAAGTAGTAGAGTGTGTTTTCTTCACAAGTTTCATGACTTGGTGAAGTGAGAGCTTGATCTTGTGATGCCTCGACGTAGATCATCTTCGGCACGAAGCCGACGACCTTGCCCGCCCATTTTTCCGATGAAGCCGACGCTAGAGCCCGGGATTCTATTTGGACAGCGAGGAGAATTCATTGCGGAGCTATGGAGGTGGAGCACCGGATCTACAAAGGTTGTATTTCCATTACACTTTAGTT
This sequence comes from Agapanthus africanus, assembly GCA_030015575.1. NCBI lineage: Eukaryota > Viridiplantae > Streptophyta > Magnoliopsida > Asparagales > Amaryllidaceae > Agapanthus > Agapanthus africanus. The sequence continues at coordinate 464,753,587 of JASDDO010000014.1, read as the reverse complement.
AAGTTGTTAACTAGCTCGTAGTTTCGCCTATACTTCTAGCCAACGATCCGTATTAGGGTTTCTCGGCACCGTAATTTTTGAAATTGGCATGGTTGATGCCTTGTGAGAACTCTTGAGAGTGCCTAAAAATCCTATAGTGGTATCAGAGCCTAGCTAGAGCCTTAGGCGAAGTCTAGACGACGTTTGAATCCCGATCGAACCCGAAACCCCATTTTTCCCATGCTCTCTGTACTTTTTTCAAAACTGTGCATTTTTCCACAATAAAAATTTGCAGAAAATTAAGCAGGATATTATATGAATTACTGTGAAATACGGGGGCCTAATTCAATTAAACCACCGCGGAACCGCGGCACGAGCTTGGCAAGTGCGGCGGTTCCGCGGCCATATGGTCTCCTCTTGCGTTGACTTTTGCACAGTAATTCATATTTTCTGGGGCTGAGTTTTCTGGGAATTTTTAATTTTCACTCAAGAGTTGAGTTTTCTGGGATGTTTTGGGGGTTCGATGATTCGATCGGAAATTTCAAACTTTGTCTATGTGGCTTTCTGGATAAATTTTAGAATATGTTAAAAAGTTCGACCGGATATAAATACCCAATTTTTCCCCTGTCGGGAAATTTCCAATTGTTGGATTTTTCCGTAGTTTAAAGACGTTCTAAGTAGTGCAAGTAACTCGATGGACCCTCTAGAAGACAACAAACCTTAACTCGATTATGTGACCGTCTTGAACTGCCCTTTGAACCTTCGGGTTTGGGGCAGTACGGCGTGCCACATGTGAGGCGTTGGCTTGACCCTTCTACGGCTGGACCGTTAGTACTGAGGCACGAACTGAATGTTTTTAGACTTGTTTCATGTGTTGATCTGTATCGGGAAAACTTGGATGTTCGATTGTTCGATAGGAAAGTTTAACATTTTCTAATTATCTGGAATGTGATACAACAATTGGAATTCACAAATAGTTATGAGATAACTGAATGAATGTTATAAACAAAGCACTTTAGTCTCACTTGATCGGTTGCCACGGAATTTTGATGTGATCAAAAGTCCGTCGCAATCACATAGCGTACGCGGATACTCGCCGGATAAACTTAATAGACAGCCTCTCCCCATAGCCCCGACCAAGTGACTGCAGGAGAACCCCGTCGCCGAAAGCATCCGTTCGGGTGCTCGCGGCACCGGTGTTCCGCCTTGGTGCACTTCGTCGACGGCGTCGGGGGTGCGGCCGCCTATTGAAGTTTGCGATGAGCATTCGATCAGGATGCCGGGAATCTTGTTGAATTACCCGACTTGATATTGAAAAGAGTTTTCGATAATGAGACTAAAATGCGGGGTTTATAATTGTTAGGCATGCAATGTCTAAGTATTTCATTTGGTCAGGCATGCGATGTCTGAGGAGGTTGCGGATTCCAACTGTTGTAGTTTTACACTTTCTTTTCTGTGACCGTAAGTGTAATATGTGATATCGCCGGTTTCGTTGCTATATGTCAACGACAATTGAGATGCGCATATTTACTTACGTTGATGACATGTGATGTTATGTGTTGCTGGATATGTTATATTGGATCGTCGTGTTTGAATAGCCGGGGGTTTTATGTGAGATGAGTGTTTTTCATTTTCATTCATGTAAAAACTTGTATGTAATATTCTTTTATTGGGGCACTTCCAGGTTGCGGAAGTTGTCACCTTTTGTATATTATTTACTTTTCCGCACTAGGATAGACCCAAGGAGGAGGGCACAAGTAACCGGGTTCTGGAGTCCAGTGGGAGACCAACTCGAGGAGTCGGGGCCGGGTCTCCTAACTCTAGAATTGGTAGGGTTGCTTGCCGCTCTCGTAGGGGTCTAGGGGTGTGGGTTTGGCTATTCATCGCGACCGTGGAATCCGTGTTTTATACTGGCTCATATTGAAAACACGGACGTCCTAGTATATCCAATATTTCATATGTTTCTTCTGCTGCGATATCTGTGATGTGATCATGTGATGTTCTGTGATAGATACAGTATATAGTATATATGATATATTATATAGGCGTTACTTATGTTTTACACCCGCGCTAGCCCTGCCCCGCTATGCCGTTAGTTACCTAACCTAACGGTGCAAGAGGGGACATCGAGGCGAATGCGGATGGCATAAGTGTACGTCGTATTTATCTGTGAGGTTTAGGTACTTAAATGATGGGACTTCATTAATGTGATTAATGAAAGAAAAGAAACCTAAGATGTTGTAGAATCGAATTTCAAAATAAAACAGGTAGCTACAGTTCTTGCTTTGCACTGCGGTATATGTGATATATCCTGCACCTTATTCGATAAGGAAAGGACCGAGATCCCTTCACCGGGAGTGACTCCTTTAGCAATAACTGGCAGATGCTACACCCTCAGTTTGTCTTTTGATTGCTTTTTAAGAGTTTTTGCTTTGCACAGTGATATATATGATATATCCCGCACCTCATTCGACGAGGAAAGGACCGACGATCCCTTCATCGGGAGTGACTCCTTTAGCAAAACTAGAAAAGCCTCAAAAACACTCCATTTTAAAATTCATTCGATCCTACAACGATATCAAGTTCATTACGCAATAGGTTTTCAGAAAAACCTAACGTAGCCCTCCGTCATTTCAGATATGTACTAGTTAGTATTCGTGCTGCGGTTGTTTGGCCTCCGTCAAGGCGTAGTGTACGGTAGCTAACTAGTGCTTATCTGCTAGCATATGATGCGATTGGATTAGGGTATTCGTACAGCGTTGTTTGGCCTCCATCAAAGGTCGTGCGGGTGGGTTTAATTCAATCAAGAAATGTACGGGTTGAACTTGACTAGCGGACTATGGGTTGTTTGGCCTCCGTCAAGGTCATAGGACGCTAGGGGCAAAATTATCGGGAATTTCAAGTGTTGAAATTTGCAATGAGATTGCATACCTTCTATGAGATAGTTGGATCCCGATACCCGCTGCGAGTAAGAGTTACTCCTGGGAGAGTTTTATACATTACAATTAGCCGATCAAGTAGGTGTCTAGAAAGGTGTTAACGAGGTTACGCCTCTGGGAAAACGAGGTTTACATTAATTAGGTTCGTGCGAAAGCACGGGGGACCTCCCTCAAAGTACCGACACTGGCCTGGCTGAAAGATTGGCGAACTTGTAGTGTGTAATTAATCCCGGCTAGTCTTTCCTTTTAGGGTTTGAAGGAAGATTTGATAAAATGCAGTGGGAGCCAGCCTGATTAGATAAAATAAAAACCAATCTATTCTTGCTAGAGCGCACGCTGAGTGTTTTCTTCTCTCTCTCTCCTGGTAGCGACCATATCACGCCTTAATCAAGATAATAATACGGATAGTTGACCGAACCCGCTTGTTATACTGAGCTGGGGAACGTTGGTCCCGCTCCAACTTATAATAGTTATAAGACAGAGCAGGAATTAGGGAATACCAGATTTCCCGTGCCACCCAAACGAATAGAGTGCATGCTGATGCATCATCTTCGGGTGTGTTCATTACAAAGAACTGTTTCTCAGTATCCTCCGCATCCTAGGTATATGATACCGGATCAGGATCCCAGATATGTAATATGTTACATAGGCTACAAAAGGGTAGAAAAACTGAGAACGGGTGATAAGTTTCATGAGACAGAAAACGGGGCAAGTGTTGCAGCCAAGTCTATTGGTCACTGTCACCCTGTATTGTAATACATTGATTCTGAACGAATGTTATTAGATACCGAACCTGATATACAAAATCATATCTGTCTTTTTATTACTAAAGAAACGATAAAATTTTGTATTGCTGGATAATGTTTTGAACATTTCCTATATCAAAAGTTGATCGGTTCAGGCATGTTATCTAAAAGCGTTGATGTTCTAAATCAAACTACAGTTCTTATTATACAGAACACACACAAGAGGAATAGTTCAGAAATGGACGGATCCTTCTTGAGGTATTGTAGACTATGTCATATCAATGCGACCCGACTAGATGGAGTTACATATAGATGCATATTTAAATTAGTTTGAATTTACATCTTGTGAAACTCGCCAGTCATGTCACAAAGATAAGATGACCATAGCTCTGTTTATTGGAAACAGAGAAAGAGTTAGTAAACTCTTGGGATGATACATGTTGATGTATGTAAGTCCCCTGTCTACACATGCCAAGACCGGTTCTCTTTACTTCATTACATTCTGATGATCTTTCGAGATTCAGACCTATGTTCCTGTTGAAACACAAGTCCGAACCTTTTAAGATATTCACACGATTTCTATCGTCTCCTCCACCGTGCGCCCGGTTAGTAATTAAATCTCAAATTATTTTTAATTTTGATTATGTTAGGTCTAGAGTTAAGGCCTGGTTCGGGTAGGGGTGAGGGTTTGGCATCGGCATTGGCATCGGGTTCGGTTAGGGTTAGGGTTGCAGTTCGATTCTGGGGTTCGGTTGGGGTTGGGGTTGGGGTTGGGGCTGGGCTGGGGCAGGGGCTGGGGCTAGGGTTCGGTTGCGGTTGGGGATGGGCTGGGGCTGGGGCTGGGGCTAGGGTTCGGTTGGGGTAGGGCTGGGCTGTGGCTAGGGCTGGGGCTGGGCTGGGGCTGGGGCTAGGGTTCGGTTGGGGTTGGGGCTTGGCTGGGGCTGGGGGATCGCAGCCGCGGTAGATGGTGGAGGAGCCAGGGCCGATCTTATGCAGGTCCATAATGTAGTCTCTGACGATGTTGCCCCAATTTCCATGGAGACATGAGGAGACATGGGAAGAATTTGTGTCTTTCGTGTTGTAGTTTTTGGTGTCTTTAACCAAAAATAAATAATGATAATTAGAAACTACTGCTCAACAATTACTACATGTTGGAGATAGTGCCCTTAGAGTCAATTATTGGATCACAGGCACGTGATTGCAATGATTGATGGAGGACCTATCCCGGTAGGACAGTCTTACTCATGATGATAGTATGCTATCAGGTTTATCTTTATCATCGTGTACTGCTTTAGGTGACCTGACAGGTCACTATTGCACGTTGATAGAGCCCCTAGGATTCTTGCTTGACCACCAGCAGTATGAGGGCGATCATATACGTGGGAGCTGGTAGTCTATAAGCACATCCTTAAATGGTCCCTAGTCGTGGTAGTTTCGAGATAGGGCATCGATACTCCAGAGTAGACTAGTGTGTACATTCGAGACCCCGACAAGGGGCAGTGGCCGGTCTCATAAGCCACTGGTGTTAGTTGGTTCACCTAAGATGTATACAGGTGCTCATTGGGTTATGAGTACACCGGACAGGACTCGCCGGGAACATGCTAGTTGGTCATATACCAGACGTCAGATGGCAGTTCCCTGGTGACATGTGTACAGGTTAGTTCATCGACCTGGGGATCGTCATTTGTCTCGTGTGAGTTCCCACTGTACTTTGATTACTACCCTACCACGGCTCAAAGGAGTCGTGCAAACAGGTTTTAGTTGGGTACAGTCCCGAGCCACATGGAGGCAGTGAGCGCATCTTCAGGGGTTCTTCTCTCCCGGTATTGGGGGTGAGGTCGCGCTGTGTCTAGGAGAGCCATTACACGAAGCCCTCGGCCGAGGCAAGGAGATTTACTGGTAGGTATTCCAGTAGTATCTCAGGGTGTTCTGGGCTACACTCCGACACGACTTGTACCTCTTTTGGGGGTCTGACTTTTACCAACCCCCTAGGCCCGCCATGCGATGCTCATAGACGAACGGACCGGACTGTACGGATATTGTCACTGACAGGCTCAGTAGGGTGTCAGGCTGAGTTCGCTCACAGACGTCTCATTTGGTCAATACCTGGTAGCCCGTTAAGTATTGGCTTATACCTCTGACGTGCTAGTGGTTAAATCCACAACCAAACTGTTGACGAGTCTTTAGAGTCCCCCACATTCAGTTACTCAAGCTTTCGGGCGAAAAGCTGTAGAGGCCGTATGGAGATATAGCACGGTCCGATCAGATACGTGCGTTATTGCACGGATCAGGATCGGACAGTTTGTACTATAGGCCGTATGGAAATATGGCAGGGTTCGATCAGATACGTGCGGTATTGCACGGATCAGGATCGAACGGATACTACTAGCCGGTTTTGGTTTAAACCGGATCCTAGTATAGTACAGTGTAGATTTTGTCTCATTGCATGTGTATTTCGGTCGGAATACAGATGCGGGTGTGTATGCACAGTAGCGTGGTTTTCCTGTAATTAATTACGGGACCAGTTTTCTGGAGTTGCTAGTTTGCTTTCCGTTTCGGCCAATTTCCTTAGTATCGTTCATTGGCCGAAGATTGGTGGAGGAGGGCTTATTTGCAATTGTGCAAATAAGCATTTGTGGAGGGAGGTGATTGCATATTGTTGTATCATGATAGCTCTTCTTTGACTTCTTGATTTCTTCATGATGGCTTGACTTTTTGAAGTCATCATGCTTGATGATGATGGCTTGACCATTTGGAGTCATCATGCTTGTGATGATGGATTATGATGGTGGAGTGTGGGTTTGTGTTTTTGATCATTTTCTTTCATGATTTCATTTGACCTTTCTCTCTCTTGGATTATGAGAGACTCTCATTCTTTTGATTGATACACTCCCTCACTCACTATCATTCTCCTCTCCCACATTGGCATGGCCGGCCAAGCTCTAGTGGGCTGTCCAAATTTTTGGTGTAGGGATTTACACTCATTTGGATTGGCAAAAATCATATTAGCTCCTCCTCCAAAAGCTTGTATCAATTCCTCCACCATATGGCAATATCTAAAACCCCAAATGAGACACAAGCCTCTACACTACATTCTACAGCAAACCTTGGGCACGTCGACTAGCCAGCATCGTGCCCGAGTTGCCTCGGCATTGAGGTGGGAGCCCGTAAAAGATGTTGGCGATGTGGTGCACTTCCGGCGATAAGGTGGAGACAGGAAATTCCACGAGAGATCGGGACGATGAAGAGAAGACCGGAGGACTCGGATCAGTCGGTATATCTCTGTTCCCTATCTTGTAGTTAGCTAGGACTAGTTAATGGTTCGATCCGGGTATTAGTGCGCGGTGGTGCCAGTTCATGAAAAATTTAAGTATATCACCGCTTCCGCATTTTGGCCTCGGGATGGAGGTCGGGGCGCCGCCGTGCACTTACAGTGGTATCAGAGCCTCGCCATTAACCTAGTCTAGCTTTGTTTAATGTGTTTTACATTTCCGATAGACCAAAATTCCAAAAACCCGCGTTTTCTTAACATCAGTTTTCTGTCGAATTTTTTCTGGCTCGAAATTTTTTTCAGGTTGTAGAAAATTGATGTACTGGAAGTTCTAAGAATTCTGGAGAAATTCGACACATTGATCTTTTAAGGGGAGCGCGGAACCGCGGCCAAATCCCACTGGTGGCCGCGGTTCCGCAGCAGTATGGAGAGATCAATGCGTCAAATTTTTCGAGTGGGCTTCTGGGGTGAAAATAGGGTTTTTGGAATATTAATTTTGGGCCCAGAATTTCTTGATGTGCTACAGTAGTACTTGGGGCCCACTTGTTAAAATTTGATCGATCGGATATTTTAAACACATTAGTTCACAGTATTTACATTATATCTGCGACCGTGAATGTCACTTGATCGGTAAATCCAGTCTAACTGCTATAGCCCGGTTAGACGGATTTGCGAACGTGACTTTCACGTTGATGTTCTGTGTTATGCTGTGATGTTGCGGATTGGTCGTGGGGGATAGCCTGGATGCAATGCTAGTACAGTTGTGGTTGTATCATGTACATTTGATATTGCGGGGCGAGCGTCCGACATGTGGACTGCCGTCACTGCCTGTTTGTATTATTATTTTGGGGCACGACCAGGTTGCGGTCGATGTACCCGTTGTATGTATATTTTACTTTCTGTACTAGGATTACCCCGCGGAGGGGTGCACGGATAGCCGGGTTCTAGAGGGAAACAAGCCCGCATCTCATGGCATTGAAACGGAGGGGGCTTTACTCTAGAATTGGCGGGCTGTTCGCCGCACTCGTAGGGGGTACAGGTTGACCCAGGAAGGGTGCCCAAGTTACCGGATTCCGTGAAGTGCCGGGTGGTCCATTCACGTTGCTGAAGGGGCTGCCTCGCTTCAGGTTTTGGCGGGTAACTTGCCGCGCCCGTAGGGGTTTAGGATTTCATTGCACAGGCTATCCACACGACCAGGGGAACGTCGGGTTTCAGTAGTGGCTCTGTGAAACCCGGGGATCCCAGATATCTGTATTGTTCTGTGATGCTCTACATTTCTGTGATGTTGCATTTTATCACGCCTTGAGCGAAATATAATATATTGGTATATATATTAGTAGATGTTGTATATATTTTACATCCGCGCTAGTCCAGTCCCCGCTCTGTCGTTAGTTAGCTAACATAACGGGTAATGACGGGACCCAGTGGCGAATGCGGATGCCATATACGTACATCAGTATATTTTCGTTCTTTGTGGTGTGATGAATTGATGGGACTGCGTTGATTCGGATCAATGCAAGTTAAAAACAAACCTAATCTGATGTTGTTGGAACACTTTTCAAAAAGCTGTTATTGCAAGGACGTTCTCTTTTGTTTTGCATCGTGGTATTCAGTTGGAATATCCTGCTCCTCAGTCGACGAGGCAAGGGCCGAGATCCCTTCACCGGGAGTGACCCCTTGGACAGAAGTTTGCGTCAGGGCAATAACTTCACTATAGCCGATTACTTTTGCTTTGCACCGTGGTATTCAGTTGGAATATCCTGCACCTCATTCTACGGGGAAAGAGCCGAGATCCCTTCACCGGGAGTGACCTCTTTAGCAACGGTTTTCGTCACTATATTTTTAAAAAGCTATTCGTTCCTTCAACGATATCAAGTTCATTACGTTAAAGGTTTTCGCCAGAAACCATTCGTAGCCCTCCGTCGTTTCATATGGGTAGTCAATAGTATTCAAGCTGTGTTTGTTGCCCAAAGTCAAGGCACAGTGTTTGGTAGCTGTTGGTTATTCATATGCAGCATAGATAGATGCGTTGGTTTGGAACAGTCGTACTGCCTTGTTGGCCAAAGTCAAGGGTAGGTACGGGTGGATTCAAATCAACCTGGAGAATGACGGGTAGAACTTGACATGTGACTTATGATTTGTTGGCCAAAGTCAAGGTCATAAGAGCATGGGGTAAAAATCACATCGGGAGTTTCTAAAGAAACTGAAACTTGCCTGATATGTGCATACCTTCTGGAGTGTGACACCGTGAGCGGATTTCGTCACGTTATCATGCGATGATAGTTGGATCCCGATTCCCACTGATGAGTTGGTTTACTCCTCGGGTGATCCCGACTAATTCTTCTTTCAGGTTTGGAGAAGAATTTGACGGTACAGTGGGAGGTTTCCAGATTAGATAAATTGGTAACCATTCTGATCTAGGTTAGAGTGCACGCTGAGTGTTTCTTTTCTCTCTCTCTCTTCGGCAACGACCATTGACCCGACCCTAAGAGTATGACTCAGTGACCAAGTTGACCGAACCTTCTTAACACTAGCTTTTGGATTGTCAGAGTTGCAAACCTCATTGCCACTCCTACTTTTACCCTTTTCTCCAGGACACCCCGTATTACTACGAACGTCCACTTCCATTGGACAAAACCATCGTATGGTTAGATACCAACTCGAAGGAATTTATTCGAGGATGGTTTCCGGTTCTGGAGAAAACAGATAGGATTATTCAGTTTTCTTTTCCTTTTACCTTCTCTCAGGTTGCGAGTGCTCCTTGGTTTAGGAGACAGTACACCTATTACGCAAATTGGATAGTCTTCTTCCAAACCTTAGGCTGGTGCCGACCGGTAGGGAATGAAGAAAACCAATTGGCCTAACGATGGTGTACAGAAGGTATTAAGTTAAGACAAAACAAGGGATTAGTAAGAGGGCAAAGTAAATTGGGACTGCTGTTCACGACCAAACCAAGTATTTCTTCGCCAATCCTAAATCACCTTTGTATTTCTCCAGAACACTCCGTATCACTATGAAGATCCACAGTTTATTGGATACTCCATCGTATGGTTATATACGAACTCGAAAGGAACTTGTTCCAGTTCGGGGATGGATTCTGGTCCAGGAGAAATAGGAATAAGGTTTATTCGGTTGTCTTTTATCTTCACCTTCTCTCGCATTGCGAGTGCTCCTAGGATTAGGACAGTACACCCATTATGCTGATTGGATAGTCTTCTTCCAAACCATAGGCTGGTGCCGAACGGTAGGGAAGGAAGAAAACCATTTGGCCTAAAAGGGTGTGCAGAAGGTAAAGACTAAAGACATATGAAGGGATTTGGAGAGGTGACAAAGAATTATACGGTTACTGTCATGAATCTGGAAGAGGCATTACTAGGAATAACGGGATACCCCATCGAAACATTTCAATGTTTCAGATTCACTGTATACTGTTAAAGGAAAACTGATTTCCCAGTTAGACACTTGCTCCAGGGTATGTATTTACCAGGTATGATTCTCACATCTGTATGGTTTTACAGATGAATAGTGGGAGTAAGTTATTGGGAATTGGGTGATCATCCTCGTTATATCGGGATTCGTTGTAATTGGTGATATTTGAGGAAGTCACCTGGGCTGTTTGCCGGTCGGCAAATATTTGGTTTTGAATATCCGCTGTTATGCACCAATTTCAAATTGATATATCTGTACGTCTATTTTCATAGAGTGAGATATACCTTTTTGAAATTATGTCCATGACATTTACCTATATCAGTGGATGGTTAGGTAAGGAGCACTAAACAGCGGTGTAATTCTTCATAACCAAAGGTACAGTTTTCAACCTACGACACACAGTGAATGAGTTATCAGACTCAAGGGACTTATACAGAGTATTGTATGTTGTCCAGGGTCCATCAGGACAGAGGGGTAGGTCCTCGTACTATATTCGGTTTACTTATGACTTCTCTAGTTTTTAGACAGGTGTTTCGTGGAAACACAGGGTCCGAATTTTGAGAAGTTATAGGTATTTGAATAAAGTAGAGAACCAGGTATCACAAGTATCGGGATTCTTCAAAGTGATCGAAGATGTAGATACTTATGTATGGTATTCAGTTGATAGTACTGACTAAGAGAACTTGCTTCTCTTTCAGGTTACTCATAATTGGAAGCATTCCTGAGTTGGGTAACGCTGATAGGCCTCCTTCCATTTAGTTGACATGCGCTGGAGACAGATGCGTGATTTGAATCTGGTTCAATTAAATCAGTGTCTCTGGTTCTATATTGGATATAGTACAGTTCATATCTTGACGATGTTAAGGTACGGGGAGTTGTCCGGCTTATGATTAAAACCAGACACTGGATAACTCAAGGCACGTTTCTGTAATGGCTGTTTGTGGGTTGACCCAGGCTATGACGAGGGTTGATTTTCTACCATCTGGAAGATCAATAGTGATATTGTTCTAGACTCGCCACGGTTTTAATAAAAATGGATTTTTTTCAGAAAACAGCAGTGGGAGTATGGTAGAACTGGAAGTGATTCCCGAACCACAAACGATTACTGAAGATTTAATAGGAACCTAAAGATTCAATCTGTATTGACATTCCATTGGCCACTCCGCAGATAAGGTGGGTAACCTCAGGCACCCGAGGGGTACTCCGGTAGCCTCAAGGACGGTGACAGGGAGGTTCTTGTTTACCCACACTTGCCATTGCTGTTGTTCCAGGCTGCGAGACCCGACAGGAGGATGAGTATAGCGTCGTTCTGAACTGGATTCAGAAGTGTACGTGTATATGACTCTGCCAGAGGGTTGTCGTAGTCAGTGGGAGCAGCGGAAGCATTGGTGGACAAGTAGCTTATGTCTATTTATAGACTAAAGAAGATATAGCGGAGATAGATCATCAATTTCTGACGTGACAGTCATAGGTTTGACTTCGTCAGAATAGAGGATGGATCTGTTGAGAAGGTAGTAGGGTGTGATGTCATGTTATTTGGATGACATACACAGAATAGGAAAAGAAACTCCTATACTACGATCAGTTATACTTTGGTCGTCACACAGTAGTTTCTCCACATGGGACTTGGACATTATATCAGACATTCTGGTAACTAGATCTATGGTTTTAGATCTAGATTTGGGTGGTTTCCCAATAAGGGTACTTAGACAGCATTCTAAGAGTATTTAGAATGGACGACTCCTGGCACGGTAGTGTACCTGCAGGTAATGGAGTCACCCTCTCTAAAGGTGTCTTACAGACTAAAGGGGAGAGGGATGTGCATGATTGGCAGATCATTTGCTTAGGCAATTGAGTCAATCATGAGATGTCAAGTACCACACCAGGTGTTGTTCTTGCACTAGATGCAATAAGTTGACATTGATCCAATCCTGAAGAAACAATCGGTAGCAGTTTTAGAACATAAGTTGATGTTCTAGGGATATGATAACGACAGCCTCATTCGGGAGACAGTTATCATTCCAGGCTTCCAAGGTGACCTGGACGACAAGGAGGTTGTCAGAGTTATAGTTTTTCCTTCTGACGAAGGGCAGTATTTTGGACAGGTGGTCCAAGGCAATACTGAGGGAGGCATGGCGCAGGATACTGATTAAGTTCAGTTGACGATACAGTCTAAGAAGTTTGGATTTGGAGTTCATTTATGAGCTAGGTCCCAACAGACATCCAGACACATTCTAAGACAGGTATTGCTCATTTCGGGAGATGGGTTTCTCCACGAACCTGAGATATAGAGAGACATAGAAAGAGACATCAAGGCGGATCCACTCACTAAGGCTATTCCTCGAAAGCAATAGTTTCGCAAACGGGTTTTGTGAGACTGACTAGTAGAGGAGTTGGGTGTTCGGTATCACACGGGCTGTGAGTATGCGACATCGCAATAATTAGCCTTGAGTGCAAGTGGGATATTGTTGGAGATAGTGACCTCAGAGTCAATTATTGGATCACAGGCACGTGATTGCAATGATTCATGGAGGACCTATCCCGGTAGGACAGTCTTACTCAAGATGATAGTATGCTATCTGGTTTATCTTTATCATCGTGTACTGCTTTAGGTGACCTGACAGGTCACTATTGCACGTTGATAGAGCCCCTAGGATTCTTGCTTGACCACCAGCAGTATGAGGGCGATCATATACGTGGGAGCTTGTAGTCTATAAGCACATCCTTAAATGGGCCCTTGTCGTGGGAGTTTCGAGATAGGGCATCGATACTCCAGAGTAGACTAGTTTGTACATTCGAGACCCTGACGAAGGGAGGTGGCCGGTCTCACAAGCCACTGGTGTCAGTTGGTTCACCTAAGATGTATACATGTGCTCATTGGGTTATGAGTACACCAGACAGGACTCGCCGGGAACATGCTAGTTGGTCATATACCAGACGTCAGATGGCAGTTCCCTGGTGACATGTGTACAGGTTAGTTCATCGACCTGGGGATCGTCATTTGTCTCGTGTGAGTTCCCACTGTACTTTGATTACTACCCTACCACGGCTCAAAGGAGTCGTGCAAACAGGTTTTAGTTGGGTACAGTCCCGAGACACATGGAGGCAGTGAGCGCATCTTCAGGGGTTCGTCTCTCCCGGTATTGGGGGTGAGGTCGCGCTGTGTCTAGGAGAGACATTACACGAAGCCCTCGGCCGAGACAAGGAGATTTACTGGAAGGTATTCCAGTAGTATCTCAGGGTGTTCTGGGCTACACTCCGACACGACTTGTACCACTTTTAGAGGTCTGACTTTTACCAACCCCTAGGCCCGCCATGCGATGCTCATAGACGAACGGACCGGACTGTACAGATATTGTCACTGACAGGCTCAGTAGGGTGTCAGGCTGAGTTCGCTCAAAGACGTCCCTTTTGGTCAATAACTGGTAGCCCGTTACGTATTGGCTTATACCTCTGACGTGCTAGTGGTTAAATCCACAACTAAAGTGTTGACGAGTCTTTAGAGTCCCCCACATTCAGTTACTCAATCTTTCGGGCGAAAAGCTGTAGAGGCCGTATGGAGATATGGCACGGTCCGATCAGATACGTGCGGTATTGCACGGATCAGGATCGGACAGTTTGTACTATAGGCCGTATGGAAATATGGCAGGGTTCGATCAGATACGTGCGGTATTGCACGGATCAGGATCGAACGGATACTACTAGCCGGTTTTGGTTTAAACCGGATCCTAGTATAGTACAGTGTAGATTTTGTCTCATTGCATTTGTATTTCGGTCGGAATACAGATGCGGGTGTGTATGCACAGTAGTGGGGTTTTCCTGTAATTAATTACGGGACCAGTTTTCTGGAGTTGCTAGTTTGCTTTCCGTTTCGGCCAATTTCCTTAGTATCGTTCATTTGCCGAAGATTGGTGGAGGAGGGCTTATTTGCAATTGTGCAAATAAGCATTTGTGGAGGGAGGTGATTGCATATTGTTGTATCATGATAGCTCTTCTTTGACTTCTTGATTTCTTCATGATGGCTTGACTTTTTGAAGTCATCATGCTTGATGATGATGGCTTGACCATTTGGAGTCATCATGCTTGAGATGATGGATTATGATGGTGGAGTGTGGGTTTGTGTTTTTGATCATTTCCTTTCATGATTTCATTTGACCTTTCTCTCTCTTGGATTTTGAGAGACTCTCATTCTTTTGATTGATACACTCCCTCACTCACTCTCATTCTCCTCTCCTACATTGGCATGGCCGGCCAAGCTCTAGTGGGCTGTCCAAATTTTTGGTGTAGGGATTTACACTCATTTGGCTTGGCAAAAATCATATTAGCTCCTCCTCCAAAAGCTTGTATCAATTCCTCCACCATATGGCAATTCCTAAAACCCCAAATGAGACACAAGCCTCTACACTACATTCTACAGCAAACCTTGGGCACGTCGACTAGCCAGCTTCGTGCCCGAGTTGCCTCGGCATTGAGGTAGAAGCCCGTAAAAGATGTAGGCGATGTGGTGCACTTCCGGTGATAAGGTGGAGACAGGACATTCCGCGAGAGATCGGGACGATGACGAGAAGACCGGAGGACTTGGATCAGTCGGTATATCTCTATTCCCTATCTTGTAGTTAGCTAGGACTAGTTAATGGTTCGATCCGGGTATTAGTGCGCGGTGGTGCCAGTTCATGAAAAATTTAAGTATATCACCGCTTCCGCATTTTGGCCTCGGGATGGAGGCCGGGTCGCCGCCGTGCACTTACACTACATACATATATTATCTTCAGACCGCAGAGCTACTCTTTTGTATCCCTCATGCATGAAGTCAGCAAGTTGACACATTGAGTCACAATTATCTCTTCTCATAAATTCAGCACAAATTTTAGTTGTACAATAAAAAATAGCTCAATATAATCCCTTATATCTCTTTGTAGATAAGTTTATGCAACTATAGTGCCATCAATCAACAGGAGTAACTATCTTCTAGTAATTGAATTCTCAATTGAATCTATAAATTCTAAATTTTTGCAAAAATTTAACCCGAAATCTTAACCCCAACTCGAACCAAATCGAAACCTGTAGGAATTTTCAAATTTGAAAACAATGAAACGAAATTCGAAAAAATTCATAGAAAGCCGATAGGTTTTCGTGAACATTGAAAGTGTAAGGACGTTCTTTACCTTCGATAGGGTTCGGTTGGTGTGGGGCTGGGGCTAGCTAGGGCTTGGGCTTCATCACCTGATATAGCGAAATACAAAGCGTACTTCAGTACACCCGACCTCATTGAGTTTCCTATTGAAGTTCACGGTCAAACGGCATATGCATGTTTTTATTTGCCATGAAATCCCAATTATCAAGCTACCGAGGACGAAAAGCCACCTTTGTAGGTCAAGAGTCATGGTAATAGACTTGTCATTATAGATCATAGTCAATTGTTTTTCCTATAATTTTCTTGATCCAGATGCTAATCAACTTGTTAATTAGTTACTGTTTTTATGACGTATGTGTCTATATTTGTTGACAGTGGCCTTTCTTTTGGATGAACATGTTTTTTTGATGCATGTTTCAGTCATGTGAATTCATATGTTTCGTATAACGCTTTATGATATCAGTATCCTACATTTGTAGTTTTAATTGTTGATTGTTATAGATGAATGCCATTGAAATAATAGTTTTTTGTAGATGAATGCCATTGCAATGTAGGATGATCTGTTCTATCAATCTTGATCTCAATAGTTTAAAATCATGTTACATATACATCACGAATACACAACAAACACATAATTAGAGAGTGATTCAGGATGTTCAAGTTAAAACCAATATATGATACTCGATGATAATATGAAACCTTCATATTCTCATCGATACTCATATATGAAACTAAAATTGCCACTTAGTCCCCGTCTATCGGTTAACATACGTGCGATGTTCGTCGTGACATAGAACTATACGAAGGTTATTAAATATCGGACGGTATAGCTCGATACTAACAACCGTCGTATAGTCTATGCGACGAGAAGATTCAATCGTATGGTGACAGATAGATTTGTCCCGTGTGGACAAGTTAGGAATGTATAAAGCAAACACCTTCATTCACTTGTGTTTTCATCCGTTTCGAGATATTTCGTCCGTACCTTTCTGCTGGTTCTCCGTGTACAAAGATAGATTAGATGTTCATTTCAACGTTGTTTCACAGCTTTGAAATGATTACTATTCTATTACAGTGTACTCGGAGAAGAGCGGGGAGGTGCTGCCGAAATTTACTCGAAACGGTTGAAAGCACAAGTGATGGGTGTTCGCTCTATACATTCTTATTGGGATAGAAGCCTTACCCCCGACAGCCGGAACACACACATACAACAAGAATACACAACAAACTCATAATTAGAGAGTGATTCAGGATGTTCAAGTTAAAACCAATATCTGATACTCGATGGTAATATGAAACCTTCATATTCTCATCGATACTCATATATGAAACTAAAAGCGCCACTAAGTCCGCGTCTATCGGTTACCATACGTGCGATGTTCGTCGTGACATAGAACTATACGAAGGTTGTTAAATATCAGACAGTATAGCTCGATACTAACAACCGTCGTATAGTCTATGCGACGATAAGATTCAATTATATGGTGACCGATAGATTTGTCCCGTGTGGACAAGTTAAGAATGTATGAAGCAAACACCTTCATTCACTTGTGTTTTCATCCATTTCGAGATATTTCGTCCGTACCTTTCCGCTGGTTCTCCGTGTACAAAGATAGATTAGATGTTCATTTCAACGTTGTTTCACAGCTTTGAAATGACAACTATTCTATTACAGTGTACTCAGAGAACAGCGGGGAGGTGCTGCCGAAATTTACTCGAAACGGTTGAAAGCACAAGTGATGGGTGTTCGCTCTATACATTCTTAATGGGATAGAAGCCTTACCCCCGACAGCCGGAACACACACATACAACAAGAATACACAACAAACTCATAATTAGAGAGTGATTCAAGATGTTCAAGTTAAAACCAATATATGATAGTCGGTGATAATATGAAACCTTCATATTCTCATCGATACTCATATATGAAACTAAAAGCGCCACTTAGTCCCCGTCTATCGGTTACCATACGTGCGATGTTCGTCGTGACATAGAACTATACGAAGGTTGTTAAATATCGGATGGTATAGGTCGATACTAACAACCGTCGTATAGTCTATGCGACGAGAAGATTCAATCGTATGGTAACCGATAGATTTGTCCCGTGTGGACAAGTTAGGAATGTATAAAGCAAACACCTTCATTCACTTGTGTTTTCATCCGTTTCGAGATATTTCGTCGGTACCTTTCCGCTGGTTCTCCGTGTACAAAGATAGATTAGATGTGAATTTCAACGTTGTTTCACAGCTTTAAATGATTATCTATTGTATTACAGTGTAGTCGGAGAACAGCGGGGAGGTGCTGCCGAAATTTACTCGAAACGGTTGAAAGCACAAGCGAATGGGTGTTCGCTCTATACATTCTTAATGGGATAGAAGCCTTACCCCCGACAGCCGGAAATCACACATACAACAAGAATACACAACAAACGCATAATTAAAGAGTGATTCGAGATGTTCAAGTTAAAACCAATATATGATACTCGATGATAATATGAAATCTTCATATTCTCATCAATACTCATATATGAAACTAAAAGCGCCACTTAGTCCCCGTCTATCAGTTAACATACATTCGATAATTTATTCTTTTCAACGACAAACGCACACACAAAGAATATACACGGATTTTCTCCTTTGTCAGTAACTATCCCGTTCTTATATTTCTCAATATTGTCACCATAACCTACAATTTATATGTTATACAGTCTAACATGGCCCATGAGTACGTCAGAGTTAAGGACTGGATGCATGTGGATTGGAAACAACGTATGCAACCTAAATTTGTCGCAGGAGTTGCTACTTTCATTGAATTTGCACGCGCACATAATAAGATCATAATAAAGAAGATTCTCTATCCGCGCGATAGATGTGGCAATAAGTACTGGCAGAAGGTAGAATTGGCAGAGCTTCATATTGTAAAATAAGGGTTTACTAGAGTTTATACAACTTGGAAATATCACGGGAAAGGAGAAGAATGCAGTAATGCGGCAGAAGAAGAAGGAGAATACGATAATGCGGCAGGAGAAGAAGGAGAATTCGGTAATACGGCAGAAGGAGAAGACAGTAATTTATTTCCATCAGAAGAAATGGAGGATATGGTAGAGGCTGCCCTTGGTGAATCTATTCGTACCGAAGAGGATATTCCTTCTGGTCAAGGACCGCGTGCGGATAAATATGAAAATTTCATGAATGATGCTAGAAAACCAATTTATGAGAATGCGAAGTATTGCACCCTCTCATGGTTTGTCAAACTTTTCCAGATTAAGTGCTTAAATGGATGGAGCAACAAGTCATTCACAATGCTTCTTTCGTTCTTGAAAGATTCTATGCCCCCGGGAAATAACGTGCCCGAAAGCTGGTACGGAGCCCAGAAGATGATGTCTGATTTGGGTCTAAAGTGCGAGAAGATTCAAGCTTGTCCTAAAAATTGCGTGTTGTACCGGAAAGAGAATTCAGATTTGAAAGTGTCCAACATGCAGAGAGGCCAGGTATAAGCCGAAAGATTCTGATAAGAAGCCCGATATACCTGTCAAGATAGCACGATACTTTCTCATAACACAGAGGCTACAGAGGCTATTCAGGTGCAAGAAAATAGCCGAGGCAACGATTTGGAATCACCGTGCTCCTCCAAGTGAAGATGGAAAAATGAGCCATCCAAGAGACTCACCGGCATGGAAGGATTTCGATAGGAGGCATGCAATATTCATTAGTGATCCTGGCAATGTCCGGCTCGGACTGGCTACTGATGGCTTCTGCCCATTCAACTATATGACTGGAAGTTACTGCACATGGCCCGTTGTAATGATAATTTATATCTTTCGCCTTGGTTGGCTATGGACCAATCATACTTTAAGATGCCTCTTCTTATCGACGTACCAAACTCACCGGGAAACAATATCGACGTCTATCTCCGACCTCTGATCGAGAAGTCTTTGTTCATTGATGGTGTAGAGACATACGATGCAAACATAAATACAACCTTCATACTGCGTGCGGATTTAATGTGGACAATTAATGACTTTCTTGCGTATGGAATGCTATCAGGTTGGTCCGTACATGGTCACAAAGCATGTCCTCATTGCCATGAACACACAACATCGAAATTCTTGAATTTTAGCAGGAAGGTTTGTTATTGCGGCCATCGACGTTTCGTGCCTCCAGACCACCCCTATAGGTTAGACACGGTTCACTTTGATGGTCATCAGGAGCTTCTTGGACTTCCGTCCCCATTGTACGGAGAGGACGTAACTGCTCAATGGGATGGTTAAAATAATGTGACCTTCGGGATGGATCCGATGAAACAGGTCAAACCACCATTTTGGAACAAGTTAAGCTTTTTCTTCGAGCTTCCGTACTGGTCAACAAATTTAGTGCATCATTGTCTGGACGTCATGCATATAGAGAAGGGAGTATCAGAGCACATATTCAACTTGCTTCTTTGTAAAGAAGGGAAATCGAAAGACAACCTGAATGCTGGGATGGATCTACAGGAGTGGGGAATAAGAAGTGAATTGCACCCTAGACCGGTAGTGGGTAAACCGGGCAATTTTGTACTTCCTAATGCCGCTTATCATATGTCACAACCGGAGATGAAAAGATTCCTGCAGGTGTTGCATGATTTGAAAGTTCCCACAGGTTTCTCAGGATCATTCAGCAAGAAAATAAAAATTGTGAAAGGCAAGATCGATGGGCTGAAAAATGATCACTATGTTATCGTGGAGCACCTTCTTCCATTAGCCCTCAGGACTTCTCTCCCCGAATCGGTTGGTCTAGTAATCAACGACCTATGTTGTTTTTTCAGAGAGTTGTGTGCTAAAACACTGGAGGTTATGACGCTGGATAAACTAGAAAATTCTATTGCGTTGATACTTTGCAAATTTGAGCGTATTTTCCCACCGTCATTCTTCGATAGCATAATACACTTGACGGTTCATCTTGCAACTGAAGCTAAGTTAGCCGGACCGGTACAATATCGATGGATGTATCCCGTCGAGAGGTACGTGTAATTTTTCGTATCGCGCAATTTATAAATTTATTGTTTTCCTTTATACCCGTATTTATTTATTCAACATATTTTCATTAGGTACCTCTATACTCTTAAAAAGTTTATACACAATAAAAATCGACCAGAGTGTTCTATCATGCAAGGTTATCTTCTTGATGAAGCAACCACATTTTGTTCCCGCTATCTGGACGAGAACATTGAGACAAGACTTAACCAGCCTTGATGAATTGAAGACGGGCCATATGGTAAAGCCGAGTATAAGAGGGTAGACACTATGTTTATAACCAAGATATACCGGTTTATCTTGCTTAATTGCGCATGTCTTGAACAAATTAGAGAGTAAGTTTTTTTTGGATTAATTGTTATATTTGTGTTTGTGTGTGTATGAAATGATATAATATTAATGTCACCATTTTTTGTCGAAAACAGAATTCATTTTAACGAGATACGTGAGGGGCATCCTGATTGGAACGAAGAACGATTGGAAAATTATCATCAGGATAATTTTTGTGATTGGGTCACAGATCATGTAAGTTATTCGAATAACATTTTATTGCTATCAGTTTTAATCTAAACTTGTATTGTTATGTATTTTTCGTAAAATTTGTTTTGTTAGATCCACGATCCGAACTTGTCCGCATTATTTGAGAGTGATTCAAGATGTTTAGCTAAATTTCCTGGTATGGAGGTTGCATATTACAAAGGATTTGGTGTCCTTGGATACAAATTCAAAGTTAAGAACATAGAAACATTTAGAACCACTCAGAATAGTGGGATTGCGACGGTAGGATCGGACGGTGTGATTTATTATGGGTACTTAAATTGAATACTCGGCATCCACTATCCCGGATGATCAGAACCCTTTTATATATTCCAATGTACTTGGTACGATACGCGAACCGATACGGATAAGTGGAGAAGCAATCTTGGGACTTGGAAAGATGAATATGGATTGACCAGTGTGAACACACTTCGATTTTACGGTCAGGAAGACCCGTTTATCTTTCCGAACAAAGCGTTCCAAGTAAACTACTCACAGTGTTTGAAGCATCCGGGATGGAGTGTTGTATGCCGATGGAAACCCAGAGATGTCTACGATGTCCCAGAATTCAAGGACACCGATGAGGATGAAGAAGAGAGAAGGCTTAGAGTGATCCGACCGTCTGTTTCGAAGGATGGGTTGTCTTCGGCCGATCATGAAGTTACGTGGGTTAGAAATGACATCGACGATGAAATCCAAGTAGATATGTATAATGCGCCCACGAAACGAAAAAGGTTATCAATAATGTTATATTATTACTTCACATTTTACGATCTATACATATGTAGTCAATACTTTTAATGATTGTCTAATGCGGCCACGAACCGTTTATCTAGATTTGATTACTATGACCGGAGCAACGAGGGGCGGCAGGAGCTCCAGCCGTGGCACCGGCAGAGGCAGAGGCAGAGCGGTTCTGCCGCCCGGAGAGCTGCGTATGGAGCTCCAGAGGGCCGGTCTTGCACCCAGATCGGAGACCCCTTCGGATGCCTCCTTCCGTGTGGATTTTTTCACACCTCCAGGTATATTGCACGCATATCCATTTTTAATGTAATATTATAGATATTCATGTTTGTTTATGTCAAAATTACTTATATTGTCAATGTTTGATTGTTTAGTTGTTGGTGATGCGTCCACATCAGGGACAGATGCCACTCCCGCTCCTCCAGGTATGTTTATATATCATATAGTGCATGTATATTGATTTAGAATGCTATATCATAAATATACACACATTCCTTTTGCTCTTACTTATATTGTAATTTTTATTATTGTCTAGCTGTAGGTGGTGACACCACCGCACCTGCGGGTATGTTTATATATCCTATAGTGCATGCATATTGATTTAGAACGTTATATTATTGATCTACACATTCTTTTTGCAATTACTTATATAATCTATTTTTAATTGTCTAATTATAGGTGGTGCGTCCACATCTGACGCAGGGGCCACTCCTGCCACTTCCGTACCCTCCGCATCGTCTGTAAGTTAGTATGAATAAATATAAAATATTTATTCATTTTGCATATGCTCTATAGAATAAATATGAACTTCATAGAAATTTAGCATCAATGTTTTTTTTCTAGTTGGAGGGGATGCGTCCGCATCCGGGACACCGGTTGTTCCTCACCGGAGGAACTATCATCCCGCTTGTGCTGCTGCCTGGGCCCAGGCTCATGCTTTAGTCACCGGAAGTATATATCACAATTCAATTTTCGTTTAACCTTAATTTCTTAATACAACTTTGTCTTAATATTGATTGTCTTGATATTTCTTGCAGACGCAGGGCCTCCCCATCCCCAGAGGGGGACTCGAGGCCCGTATCAATCCCATAGGCTGAGGCCTGACAGAGCTAGGGGGAGGCAGCATTCTCCCTCTTTTTTACACTTGAATATCGCTATACCGGTCCTCATGCCGAGAGGTTCGGCCGGTATATGGAGGATGAGAGCCGGCTCGTGAAGAACTATCCACTTTACGTTGAGTGGGGCGAGCAGCACCGGCGCTCATTCGCCCTCCTCTTTGATCGGGCTCGGGTATTAATATATATTTTCATTTGATTTATCCAATATATTTATTATTAACACTTGCAATCTAATGGCAATATTTTTTGTATTTTCAGTTGGATTACGATTTTCAGCCTGTACCCGACCCTGATCACCCTGAGAGGGTGCTCGACCTTCATGCTCTGTACAATGGCCTGATGAAGAACATGGAGACCAAGGTCCGATACAACAGGAATGAGCTGAAGGCCGACTGCTACGCCCTGTGGATGGCTACCCCCGAGGCAAAGAGAGTGCCCTCCTATCTACTCCGACCTTTGCGAAAGTCGACGTAGAGCCATGACCTCTATTGTGCGAATATTTCGACTCTCAACGCAAACATGTATGTATTTTAAATGTAATTCATTGTTTAGGATATAATTTATTTTTTTGTGTTCCTTAATTAGAAAACTAAATGTGAATGCGTTGTGCAGAAACAGGCCGCTCAAAATATAGAGAATAGGAAGTCGGCGAAGAGGGGTCGCCTCACATACACAGGTGGCTGGAGGAATATTACTCGAGCTATGGAGTTATCGGTAAATTACAATAGACTGGACTTTGTGATATAATGCAGTATTAAGAGTTATTTTCTAATATATCTAATATTAAGAGTTATTTCTAATATTGCAGACAGCTCAGACCCTGGCGCAAAGGGGTACACCGAGCGTGCTGTCCGCATATCTTGCCGTCCACGGCACCTCGACAGATCCCGCCACGGGCGAACTTCGATATCCCGACGTCGCTACCCAGGTGTATTGCGTAACTGTTAATATTTATTCAACCCATATTAGAAATTTTAGTTTTGGAAGGTTCAAATTTAAATTTTATACTTATACTTTACTGCTTAATGTGGGTGTAGGAGCGGGTGGTTGAGCAGGCCGAGGCATCGGGGATCGATTTTACTGGACAGAGCGATCTGAGGCTGCTGACCCCAGTCCTAGACGCCGCACACGGAGGGCACCACAGAGGTTGGGAGAGAGGCCGGGGACTGGGCCCTAGCAGGGCCCATATGAGGTTGGACTCCATCCCGGCGGTTACTTCCTCCGTCTCCAGTGAGCGACGTGTCCAGCAGGAACTGGAAAGCTTGAAGGCCACCGTTCAGGAGTTGAAGGAGATGCTGGTATGTATACTACTTAATAGTAAAATATCATGTCATATTATAGATATCAACATATCCAATATTAGTACGTAGCATGAGCTTATTTGGTTATAGACTTAGCTTTGATTAATCATACATACATATCTAATTAAAATAAACTACGGTTTTCCAAACTAGATATCCAAATGGGGTTTCGAAATAACTTGATAATGGTACGAATTTGAATAATACAAAGTTCTTACATGTTTATTACACACTTTAGGTCCAGACGCGACAGGGTACATCGGCCGAGCCTCCACATGCATCTCCTTAGGCTTCGGCTCCGCAAGTCACTACATCGGCTGCGGTTCCACAGACAGATCCTATAGCTCCACCGCCCGCTCAGACTCCCGCAGCCTCGGCTCCGCAAGCCACTACCTCGACTTCGGCTGCACAGACCACATCGCAAGCTCCACAGCCCGCTCAGACTCCCGCACGCTCCGAATTGCATGATTTATTGACCGAGGAGCAGGCGCGCCAGATTCTAGCGTTTATTAGAGGTGGAGATGGACCGAGCTAGGGTAGTTTTTTGATTCTTATTTTTTGAAGCATGTATTTATTTATATGATACATATTGTACTACATTTTGGACGATATTGATATTGGTGGTCCTAGGTGTTTATATTTATATCATATTCTGTTTTTTGGTTTCTTTTGTATATTATATGCGTGAGATGTGATTATGAATACAGCGATATATGTTCTGTGTTGATTAATTTTATATTTGATTGATGTATATATTATTGTGCACAGGGCGAGAAAAAAATAGGCAGCCCCTTTTTTTAAAAAAAATTGATAATATGTACCTACGGATTAATCCGTAGGTACACACGTTGCCCCTACGGATTAAACCGTAGGGCCAAAATATCCGAATAACTGAGATTTTCCCTTGTGATCTCAGTATCAGGGGGTTGAGCTTGCCCCTACGGATTTATCCATAGGGGCAAACAAATGCCCTTACCCAGTTATCCGTAGGGGCAAAATATCAGGATTCCTGATATTTTGCCCCTACGGATATGTACCTACGCATGTATCCATAGGGACTAGTACTTGGCCCTACGGATTCATCCGTAGGTACAAGTAATCTATTTTTAAAAACCCGTAAATAAAATAAATTTTTTGCCCCAACGGCCTATTCCGTAGGGCAAACGGGACCTACACAGAACTCCGTAGGGGCAAGTTTTTGTCCGTAGGGGCAAGTTCAGGGCTTCAACTTGAACCTACGACGTTTGTATCTACAGGGTATTTTCTTGTCCCAACGGCTATATCCTTAGGGGCAGGTTTGCCCCTACGGATAAATCCGTACGGGCAACCCTTATTTGTATTAGTGTCTCTTAGTCAAATATGAAAGTTGTAGATGGAGAGTACATGGATACAACGAATATAAAATAAAACAACGGATAACCACAAAACCCACCTAAAGCAAAACTGCACAATGTGAGCCGATGCGGTATCCGCAGCAAAAGATGATAAGATATATGAATAGCCTGCCTCGACTACTCTCGGAACAACCTGCAAAATACTGTGGCAAAACGGGGGTGAGTTGCCAACTCGTGAATAGTAAATAACATATGCAGGTAATCACAAGTATGCACGTATAGCGCGAATCTAACATATGCAACTAATAGCAATAAAAGGTCATATGAATGCAATAGACATGAAAGGTACACAAGAGGGTACAACTAATACATGAAGCCGTAATAATATGACAATCTATATACAACAATCATGTAAGTTACTATATCAGGTACTACTAATACATGAAGAAATGATATGACAATGTATATATGCAGCAGTCATGAAAGGTACGCTAGCAGGTACTGTAAGTCTACGCTAGCGCCCCGGCCGTCTACAGACGCCAAATGCGGAACAAAAACTTTTAAACTGGCGCTATCGTATACTTTAACCCGGATCTGCCATTATTGCTAAACTAACAAACTGTATAGAGTGTAGAATGGTTATACCGAATGATCCGAGTCCTTCGTTCTTCAACCATCATCCCACGCTCCGTTGCGGCTGCTCCGATCTCGTCGATCGCCGATCTCCTCGTCGAGGTGGCACCACATGATCGGTTCTTTAAACGGGCTCCCGCCTCTGACTCGAGGCAACTCGATCGTCAAGTTTGCTAAAAGAGACGACCAAGATTGATGTAGAGAATGAGTAGATGACTTTGTCTCACTTCGTCCAAATCCGTGGACGATCGGTTAATGAAGTTGCCGTGGAAATCGGGTGATGGAATGAAATGAACTGTAAAATTCCATACACCCCAAATGCTATCATAATCTTTTCTAACCGAAATGAAACATCAAGTGAGAGTGAGAATGAGGAGAGAGAGAGGGCAAGCCATATATAGCAAGAGGGAGGTGACCGTAGGAGAGGGGGGTGACCATAAGAGAAACCTTCTCACTTTAAAAATATCTTAAAGAAAACAAGAAGCTTTAATGATAAAGGATGAATCACTTAAACACCTCATCAAGCATTAATGAACCATTAAATGCAACCAATGAAAACTTAACACCATTTAATCCTAGTCACCTCATCTAGAACCTTCTAGAAGAATCCACACTCATCTCAAGAAAAGGCAAATCCGTCTTTAACCGAATGTTAAAAGACGGCTGATAGAAAACTGGAAACTGGCAACTTCCAACAGTGATCCTGAAACGAATTTCAGGACAACCCCGAAACTGTATAAATATACCCGCATTTGTATTACGACCGAATACAAATGCAACTGAGACAAAGATATTATACCTACTCAATATAATACTCGGATCCGGCTTAAACCAAAGCCGACCAGTATCATCTGCCCGAAAAATAACACGTGCGTAAACGCACGTGCATTTTCCGAACCCAGCCATAAAACCATACGGCCTCTACAACGTTTCGCCCGAACTTGGGAAACTGTCTGTGGGGGACTCTAATGACTCGTCAGCACCCTGGCAGTGGGTTTAACCACAAACCGTCAGCGGCACTAGCTATGCATAACGGCTGCCCATGGACTGACCTCAAGGGTGGCCGAGGAGCGAACTCAAGGGAGACCGATGAGCGAACTCCTCCGAAAACCCTACTGAGCCTAACAGTGACAATGTATATACAGTCCGGTCCGTTCGTCAATGAGTATCGCATATCCGCCTAGGGGGCTAGTAACGTCAGACCCTCATTAGCAGTATAAGTCGTGCCGGAGTGTAGCCCAGAACGCCCTGAGATACTACTGGAATACCTACCAGTAAATCTCCTGCCTCGGCCGAGGGCTTTGCGTAATGGCTCTCCTAGACACAGCACGATATCGCCCCCAATACCGGGAGAGACGAATCCCCTGCCGATCCGCTCACGTGCCTCCATATGGCTCGGGACTGTACCCAAAAGCTACCTGTTTGCACGACTCCTTTGAGCCGTGGTAGGGTAGAAATCAAAGCACAGTGGGAACTCATACGAGACAAATGACGACCTCAGGTCGATGAACTAACCTGTACACATGTCACCAGGGAACTGCTATCTGACGATAGGTAAAGTACTAACTAGCAGATTCCCGGCGAGTCCTGTCCGGTGTACTCATAACCCAATGAGCACCTGTATACATCTTAGGTGATCCTACTGACACCAGTGGCTTGTGAGACCGGCCACCGCCCCTCGTCGGGGTCTCGACTGTACACACTAGTCTACTCCGGAGTATCGATGCCCTGTCTCGAAACTCCCACGACTAGGGACCACAATTAAGGATATGCATATAAACTACCCAACTCTCACGTATATGATCGCCCTCATACTGTTGGTAGTAAAGCAAGATCCTAAGGGCTCTATCAAAGTGTAACATGCAATCAGTCACCTGAACATGTACACGACTGATAAAGGCAAACCAGATAGCATACTATCATCTCGAGTAAGACTGTCCTACCGGGATAGGTCCTCCGCAATCATTGCAATCACGTACCTGCGATCCAATAATTGACTATGAGGGCACTATCTCCAACAATCTCCCACTTGCACTCAAGGCTAATATTGCGATGTCGACTACTCACAGCCCGTGTGAAACCGAACATCCAACTCCTCTACTAATCAGTTTCACAAAGCCCGTTTGTAAAACTATTGTGTTCGAGAAATAGCCTCGGTGAGTGGATCCGCCTAGAAGTTTCTTTCTGTATCTCTCTTAATCTCAAGTTCGCGGAGAAAAGCCATCTCCCGAATTGAGTAGTACCTGTCTTAGAATATGTCTGGATATCTGATGGGACCTTAGTTCATAAATGAACTCCATATCCAAACTTCTTAGACTGAATCGACCACTGAACCTAATCAGTATCGGGCACCTTGCTTCCCACAGTATCCTATTGGACCACCTGTCCATAATACTGTCCCTCGTCAGAGGGAAAACTAAAACTCTGACAATCACTCTGTCATCCATGTCACCTTTGAAGCCTGGAATGATAACCGTCTCCCGAAAGAGGCTGCCGTTATCAAATCCGTAGAACATGTACTAATGTTCTAAAACTGCTTCCTTATGTTTCTCCAGGATTGGATTAATACAAACTTATTGCATCTAGTGCAAAACCAACATTTGGTGTGGTACTTGACATCACATGATTGACTCAATTGCCTAAGCAAGTGATCTGCCAATCATGCACATCCCTCTCCCCTTTAGTCTATACGACACCTTTAGAGAGGGTGACTCCATCACCTGCAGGTACACTACCATGCTAGGAGTCAACTATTCTAAAAACCATTAGAATATCTGTCAAAGTACCCACATTGGGAAACTACCCCAAATCCAGATCTAAAGCCATAGATCCAGAAACCAGAATGTCAAATATTATATCCATATCCTGTCTGGAGAAACAACTGTGCGACGACCACAGTCCAACCGATCGTAGTATAGGAATTTTACTTCCTACTCTGTGTATGTCATCCAGATACCATGACATCACACCCTACTACCTTCTTAACTGATCCATCCCCTATTCTGATTGAAGTCAAACCCATGACTGTCATATCAAAATTAGATGATCTATCTCCGCTATAACTGCTCAAGTCTATAAATAGACTTAAGCTACTTGCCCACCATGCTTCCGTTGCTCCCACTGACTACGACAACCCTCCTACTGGGTCTCATATCCTGGAACAACAGTAGTGTCAAGTCTGGGTAGATAAGAACCTCCCTGTCACCGTCCTTGAGGCTACCGAAGTACCTCTCGGGTGTCTGAGGTTACCTACCATACCTGCGGAGTGGCTATTGGAATGTCAAACCTGATTGAATGTATAGGTCCTATTAAATTTTTTCCGTAATCGTTTGCGGTTCTGGAATCACTTCCAGTTCTACCATACTCCCACTACTGTTTTATGAAAAAGATCCATTTTTACTAAAACTGTGGCGAGTCAAGAACAATATCACTATTGATCTTCTAAATGGTAGAATATCAACCCTCGTCATAGCCAGGGTCAACCCACAAACAGCCATTACAGAAACGTGCCCTGAGTTATCCAGTGTCTGGTTTTAATCATAAGCTGGACAACTCCCCGTACCTTAATTTCTTTTTAAGGTACGAACTATTCTATATCCAATACAGAAACTTTGGCACTAATTTAATTTGGAACCATATTCAAATCCATGCATCTGTCTCCAGTGCATATCAACTTAATGGAAAGAGGCTAATCAGCATTACTCAACTTAGGAATCCATCCAATTATGAGTAACCTGTAAGAGAAATACGTTTCTCAAAACCATCACTATCATCTGAATACCATTCATAAGAATCTACATCTTCGATCTCTTTGAAGAATCCCGATACTTGTGATACCTGGTTCTCTACTTTATTCTTATACCCATAACTTCTCAAAACTTAGACCTTGTATTTCTACGAAACACTTGTCTAAATACTAGAGAAGTTATAAGTAAACAGAACATTGTACGAGGACCTACCCCTCTGTCCTGATGGACACTTGGACAACATACAATACTCTGTATAAGTCCGCTGAGTTAAACAACTCAAAAACCTGTGCGTCGTAGGTAGAAAATTGTACCCTGGCGATTTCCTCAAATATCACCAATTGCAACGAATTCCGATATAATGAGGATGATCACCTAATTCCCAATATCTTACTCCCACTCATCATCTGTAAAACCATACAGATATGAGAATGAAACCTGGTAAATACATACCCTTGGAGTAAGTGTCTAATCGGGAAAACAGTTTTTCTTTAACAATGCACTGAAACATGAAAATGTTTCGTAGGGGTATCCTGGTATTCATAGCAATGCCTCTTCCATAATCCAATTCATGACTTCAACCGTATATTTTATTGCCATCTCTCCAAATCCCTTTATTTGTCTTTAGTCGTTACCTTCTGTACACCATCGTTAGGCTAACTGGTTTTCTTCCTTCCCTACCGTTCGGCACCAGCCTATGGTTTGGAAGAAGACTATCCAGTAAGCATAATATGTGTACCCTCCTAAACCAAGGAGTACTCGCAACTGAGAGAAGGTGACGATAAAAGACAACTGAATAATACCTTATTCTTCTTAAAGGTGAAATAGGAGCGGCGATGAAGTACGCGGTTTTGGTCGTGAATGATATTAGTCGCAATTTACTTTGCCCTCTTTCTAATCCCTTTATTTTGTCTTTACATATTACCTTCTGCACACCCTACTTAGGCTAATTGGTTTTCTTCATTCCCTACCTTTCGGCACCAGCCTATGGTTTGGAATAAGACTATCCAATAGGCGTAATAGGTGTACTCTCCTAAACCAAGGAGCTCTCGCAACCTGAGAGAAGGTGATAATAAAAGACAACTGAATAAACCAATTCTATTTCTCCTGAACCTTGATCCATCCTCGAAGAAGTCCCTTCGAGTTCGTATATAACCATACGATGGCTCTATCCAATGGAAGTGGATATCCGTAGTAATACGGGTGTTCTGAGAAATTCAAAGGGTAAAAGAAGGAGTGGCAATGACTTATGCAACTCAGACAATCCAAAAAGCCAGTATTTTAAGAAGGTTTCGGTCAACCTGGTCACTGAGTCATAGTCTAGGGTCGGTCAAAGGTCGCTGCCAAAGAGAGAGAGAGAAAAGAAAACACTCTGCGTGCACTCTATCCTAGATCAGAATGGTCATCATTTTATCTAATCCGGAAACCTCCCACTGTCCTGTCAAATTCTCCTCCAAACCTAAAGAAGAATCAATCGGGATCACCCGAAGAGTAAACCAACTCATCAGTGGGAATCAGGATCCAACTCTCATCGCATGATAACGTGATGGAATGCATCCACGTTACTCATACTCCAGAAGGTATGCGCATACTCGGCAAGTTTCAGTTTCTTTAGAAACTCCTGATATAGTTTTTTGCCCCGTGCTCTTATAACCTTGGCTTTGGTCAAAATGTCATAAGTCACATGCCAAGTTCTACCCATCACTATCTTGTCAATTTGAACCCACCCGCACATGCCCCTGACTTTGGCCAATCGGCAGAACGACTGTCCCAAACTAACTCATCTATCTATGCAACAATTGAATACCCAGCAGCTACCAAACACTATGCCTTAACTTTGGCTAAAATGCATAGCTTGAATACTACTGAATACCCAAAAGAAGTGACGGAGGGCTACGGCTGGTTTTTTGGCGAAAAAACCTTTAGCGTAGTGAACTTGATATCGCTGAAGGAACCTGATAGCTTTTTTTAAAATATAGTGGCGAAAAATTTTTTGCTAAAGATGTCACTCCCGGTAAAGGGATCTCGGCTCTTTCCTCGTGGAATGAGGTGCAGGATACTCCACTGAATACCGCTATGCAAAGCAACTTGTAATCGACTATAGTGAAGTTATTACGCTGACGCAAACTTCTGCCCAAGGGGTCAGTCCCGGTGAAGGGATATCAGCCCTTGCCCCGTCGAATGAGGTGCAGGATATTCCACTGAATACCGCTATGCATAACAAAAGGAAACGTCTTTGCAATAACACTTTTTAAATTGTTCCAACAACTGTAAACAGGTTTGTTTTTACTTTGCGTTGATCAAAATCAACGCAGTCCCATCAATAATCACACCAGAAAAGAACGAAAATAAAATGTACGTATATGCCATCTGCATTCGTCACTGGGTCCCCGTCATCACCCGTTAGGTTACTTTACTAACGACAGAGCGGGGACTGGACTAGCGCGGGTGTAAAACATATACAACATCTAATAGTATATAAAACCAATATACAATATCGCTCCAGGCGTGATAGTATGCAACATTACAGAAAAGTAATAAGCATCACAGAACAATACAGATAATCTGGGATCCTCGGGTTTCACAGAGCCGCTGCTGAAACCCGACGTTCCCCTGTCGTGTGGATAGCCTGTGCAATGAAACCTAGACCCCTACGGGTGCGGCAAGTTACCCGCCAAAAACCTGAAGCGAGGCAGTCCCCACAGCATAGTGAATGGAACACCCGGCACTTCACGGAATCCGGTAATCTTGGGCACCCCTCCTTGGGTCAACCTGTACCCCCTACGAGTGCGGCGAATAGTCTGCCAATTCTGAAGTAGGGCCCCTCTGCCACTCAAAACCATGAGATGCGGACCCGTTGCTTTCCCGAAACCCGGCTATCCGTGCACTCCGTCACGGGGTAAAACCTAGTATAGTAATGAAAAATAGTACAATAGGTACATCGACCGCAACCTGGTCGTGCCCCAAAAGAATATAATACAACAGACAGTGACGGCAGTCCACAAGTTGGACGCTCGCCCCGCAATATCAAATGTACAAATAAACTTAAACTGTACTACCATTGCACACTGCTATCCACCACGACAAATCCGCAACAATACAGCACAACACAGAACATCAACGCGAATGTCACGTTCGCAAAACCCGTCTAAAAGAACTATAGCAATCAGACGCGGTTTACCGATCAAATGACATTCCCGGTCGGAGATATAATGTAAGCACTGTAAACTAACGTGTTTAAATTTCGATCGACCAAAGACCAAATATCAAAAAGTGGGCCCCACTGCTTACTGGTGAACAGTAACAAAATCTGGGCGCAAATGATATATACCAAAAAATCACAAAATCCCAAATAAAGCCAACTGAGAAAAAATTGGTGCACTGTTCCCTCTGAAGCGCGGCGGTTCTGCGGTCAAAACCCTAGGTTTGACCGCGGAAGCGCGGCGCTTTAGTGGGATCACGTGACCGTTTTTTCTCAGATGTCTTAGAAAACCCTGCACTAATTTTTAAGATATACAGAAATCAATTTTGGACACCGTTTAAAATTAACAGAAACTGTCGGGCATGGATTTTGCAGTTTTTAGTTTTTCGGTCGGATCGATGTTTTAAACGCGTTAGCACAAGTTAGTATAGCAAAATGGTTAGGCTCTGATACCACTGTAAGTCTACGCTAGCGCCCCGGCCGTCTACAGACGCCAAATGCGGAACAAAAACTTTTAAACTGGCGCTATCGTATACTTTAACCCGGATCTGCCATTATTGCTAAACTAACAAACTGTATAGAGTGTAGAATGGTTATACCGAATGATCCGAGTCCTTCGTTCTTCAACCATCATCCCACGCTCCGTTGCGGCTGCTCCGATCTCGTCGATCGCCGATCTCCTCGTCGAGGTGGCACCACATGATCGGTTCTTTAAAACGGGCTCCCGCCTCTGACTCGAGGCAACTCGATTGTCAAGTTTGCTAAAAGAGACGACCAAGATTGATGTAGAGAATGAGTAGATGACTTTGTCTCACTTCGTCCAAATCCGTGGACGATCGGTTAATGAAGTTGCCGTGGAAATCGGGTGATGGAATGAAATGAACTGTAAAATTCCATACACCCCAAATGCTATCATAATCTTTTCTAACCGAAATGAAACATCAAGTGAGAGTGAGAATGAGGAGAGAGAGAGGGCAAGCCATATATAGCAAGAGGGAGGTGACCGTAGGAGAGGGGGGTGACCATAAGAGAAACCTTCTCACTTTAAAAATATCTTAAAGAAAACAAGAAGCTTTAATGATAAAGGATGAATCACTTAAACACCTCATCAAGCATTAATGAACCATTAAATGCAACCAATGAAAACTTAACACCATTTAATCCTAGTCACCTCATCTAGAACCTTCTAGAAGAATCCACACTCATATCAAGAAAAGACAAATCCGTCTTTAACCGAATGTTAAAAGACGGCTGATAGAAAACTGGAAACTGGCAACTTCCAACAGTGATCCTGAAACGAATTTCAGGACAACCCCGAAACTGTATAAATATACCCGCATTTGTATTACGACCGAATACAAATGCAACTGAGACAAAGATATTATACCTACTCAATATAATACTCGGATCCGGCTTAAACCAAAGCCGACCAGTATCATCTGCCCGAAAAATAACACGTGCGTAAACGCACGTGCATTTTCCGAACCCAGCCATAAAACCATACGGCCTCTACAACGTTTCGCCCGAACTTGGGAAACTGTCTGTGGGGGACTCTAATGACTCGTCAGCACCCTGGCAGTGGGTTTAACCACAAACCGTCAGTGGCACTAGCTATGCATAACGGCTGCCCATAGACTGACCTCAAGGGTGGCCGAGGAGCGAACTCAAGGGAGACCGATGAGCGAACTCCTCCGAAAACCCTACTGAGCCTAACAGTGACAATGTATATACAGTCCGGTCCGTTCGTCAATGAGTATCGCATATCCGCCTAGGGGGCTAGTAACGTCAGACCCCCATTAGCAGTATAAGTCGTGCCGGAGTGTAGCCCAGAACGCCCTGAGATACTACTGGAATACCTACCAGTAAATCTCCTGCCTCGGCCGAGGGCTTTGCGTAATGGCTCTCCTAGACACAGCACGATCTCGCCCCCAATACCGGGAGAGACGAATCCCCTGCCGATCCGCTCACGTGCCTCCATATGGCTCGGGACTGTACCCAAAAGCTACCTGTTTGCACGACTCCTTTGAGCCGTGGTAGGGTAGAAATCAAAGCACAGTGGGAACTCATACGAGACAAATGACGACCTCAGGTCGATGAACTAACCTGTACACATGTCACCAGGGAACTGCTATCTGACGATAGGTAAAGTACTAACTAGCAGATTCCCGGCGAGTCCTGTCCGGTGTACTCATAACCCAATGAGCACCTGTATACATCTTAGGTGATCCTACTGACACCAGTGGCTTGTGAGACCGGCCACCGCCCCTCGTCGGGGTCTCGACTGTACACACTAGTCTACTCCGGAGTATCGATGCCCTGTCTCGAAACTCCCACGACTAGGGACCACAATTAAGGATATGCATATAAACTACCCAACTCTCACGTATATGATCGCCCTCATACTGTTGGTAGTAAAGCAAGATCCTAAGGGCTCTATCAAAGTGTAACATGCAATCAGTCACCTGAACATGTACACGACTGATAAAGGCAAACCAGATAGCATACTATCATCTCGAGTAAGACTGTCCTACCGGGATAGGTCCTCCGCAATCATTGCAATCACGTACCTGCGATCCAATAATTGACTATGAGGGCACTATCTCCAACAGGTACAACTAAAACATGATGCAATGCATATAAAATAAAGTATGTAAATGCAACAGTCATGGAAGGTACTCTATTAGGTACTACAAATACATGAAGCAGTGCATAAACAATAAATGTGGAGTATAGGGTGAAACATGTCATTTCCACGGAATCCTGACATCGTGGTAGGACACCAAGTCCATCAAGACAATCGAAATCCCAATTTCCTCAATCGGCCCCCAAATTGGCTCTCATATCATGTAAGTCTCATAAACCCTGAATGTACAATATCTAGTAAATCTCATATATCCAGAATATACAAAATCAACAATCTCGTATATTTATCCTGTATCTAATCCCAAATGAATCTCCTATATCCCAAATCAAATATCGAGTGAACCTCAAATATCCTAAATATAATTGCATGAATAATTATGATGAAGTATATGAATTTATATGTATACATATATATTTGCGTCCCATTCCACTAATATATATATATATATATATAACAACGTCTCATTTCACTGTTATATATACTTAGGAGTAAAATATCATGAAAACAATGTATTAAGCATCGACATAGAAATGCTGATCTATCAGGTGTTGTCACCACGACTGGCACCCTGATAGGTACGTATCATACGCTATAACGAAAGCTCGAGTGCCTAGCTCTGAACCTCGCCACTCGAGGTAGACATACACTCATGACTCCTGTCGGTATCCCCATGATAACCGCCGAGTCATTGGTAATGTCACCAGATGGTATGGTTCCACTGCCAGGCTCAGTCGGCATGGTCCATCAATCGTCTTGCCCCGGGGTACCTCCGGGCCATACCATGTACCCTCATACGGTCCACGATAATCCTCGCATGGCGTATATATATCAGAACCGATAAATCTCATGGTGGATGCTGAAATATCATATCAAGAGAAACCGGGTTTTTCAAATAATGCATAATTTCATGAAACTACCACGCTCCTCAAATCCAGAAAATATCATGAAAAATCAATATCACAATGCGAAAATCCATGAATGTAATCTACGCAACATAAAAACTAGAATGCGAACATATAAAGGAAAAGCCGTTATTTAACTGCAACAAGTTAATATAGATATCATGCGGTTCCTAATTTCTCCAAGTCTATATAACATTAAATAAAGGTAAACTAGTAGCTAAAGCCGGATATATGTGTAAACATAAAGGTATAGCATGGTATACATGTAGCTATGCCATTATATGTGTATGTACATATCGCTAATGGTACAATACCCTATAGGTATATAGTTAACTAGCATATAAGTATGTCAAGGCATATGTGTAAGCATGTAGGTATACAGGTATGCTATATGTCATATGCATAAAGAAATATGAATCAATGTCACAATGTCCCAAACCAAACAATATCATATCCATAAGTGTGTTGTGCGTGGCATTGCAATTATTGACGGTGTGTGTGGCATACAATCAGTGCTCGTGCAACATGAGCCGTCAATAATAGTGCAGTGTCCTAAGGGTACTAGTCCAAGCACAATAAATAACTAAGCAATAAGGTGTGTGCGCAACTCTATAAATGAAATAGAATATGCGACAAGTCAAGTCATCTCTATCCCAGACGCATAACTCCATGCGGGCGATTCCCCTGTAGATGTAAAAGCTACTCACCAACGCTCCCGGCTAAGTGAAGCCTACCACCTGTTTCCTTTTCATCGCAGCGTCCGAAGTCCCGACTTGCAAACCTATAACATAAACAATATAACAGATATATATTAGCAATAGACCCAAAACACATACAATCTACACAGACCAACACGACAACACAAATGTACTCTTAAGTGTTCGTATTGTTGCTAACGTGTATAGCGACACTACGAAACCAACTCAGAGCAACAACAACACAGAACACGCACCGTATCGGATAACGTAACGCTTGAAACGAAACACTAGAAATACACAAGTGGTCCCAGATTTTTCTATACTAACAATCTTTAAAAGTTGCAAGTACCAAGAGATCACAAACAACCCCAGAGACCCCTACACCAAAACCCAAACCCTAACTCCCGAGTCTGTCCGCAAATTGCGGCCAGAAGCAATAAATCTGCGACCGTACGGAAAGGAAATGGGCTCATATTTTGAGGGTAGGTTCTAGGTCACTACAATAGGTTACTGTGATGGGATCTTTTGCAACAAGTACCTGGTTTGATAGCAGATCATCCCAGACCCAAAATTACACTAAAAATACGATATTTACCCGAAACGATACAAAACGTGTTCGAAACAGAAACTAGCAAGCTAAGCTACACAATAAACACCTATTTAACAGAAAGAGATCATTACCTAACCAAAAGAACTCAAAGATCCAAGCTTTGCAAGCTCCAAGGCATCCAAGAGGCAAATCAAGTTCAAAGATATGATTTTTTGTGGGATTTGTGAAGGATTTGATATGGTTTTGTGAAAGAAATGAAAGCGTTCAGTTTGAGGGTGAGATGAATGAGGGAAAAGAAAAGAGATAGAGAAATGAGAGAGTGTGAATGATAAAGAGAGAGAGAGAGAGGTGAGGTTTAGGGTGAGGGTGAGTGTAACCTTGCATTAATGCACCATCAATGCATTCACACCACCTCATCATGCCACCTCTTCACTCCAAAAGAAATATCTCTTTCTCTCAAAAACTAAATATCTAGGGTTCAGGTTAAGGATTAAAGCAAGGATTAGATAAATGGTTAAGTGTCATGGTTGCTAAGAACAAGATTAGCATAAACAAACCCACACATTAACGTGCACACGTGCGTGCATGCTATAACAAATAATAATAAATTTATTAATTAAATGTTATAAAATGTGAGGAACCCGAATTGGTAAACGTTTTACAGTAAACCCGCATTAATGTCTAAACTAACACTAACCGAAATCTAAGGCGTTACACACATACCCAGCACGTAGAGGATACTGAAAAATAGTTCTCGGTAATGAACACACCCGAAGAAGATGCATCAACATGCACTTTCTTCGATTGGGTGGCATGGGAATCCGGATATTCCCCTATTTCCTGTTCAGACTTATAACAATTATAAGATAAGAACGGAACCAACGTTCCCCAGCTAAGTATAATAAGCAGGTTCGGTCATTACATCCATATTATTATCTTGATTAAGGCATGACATGGTCGCTATTAGGAGAGAGAAAGAAGAAAACACTCTGCGTGAGCTCTTGCAAGATCATATTGGTTATTATTTTATCTAATCAGGATGGCTCCCACTGTTTTTATCAAATCTTCCTTCAAACCCTAAAAGGTAAGACTACCCAGGATTAATTTCACCCTACAAGTTCACCAATCTTCGGCCAGGCCCGTGTCGGTACTAAATAAACCTCGTTTTCCCAGGGGCGTAACCCCGTTAACACCTTTTTAGACACCTACTTGATCGGCTAGTAGTAATGTGTACAACTCTCCCAGGAGTAACTCTTACTCGTAGTGGGTATCGGGATCCAACTATCTTATAGAAGGTATGCTATCTCATCGCAAATTTCAACACTTGAAATTCCCGATAATAGTTTACCCCTAGCATCCTATGACCTTGACGGAGGTCAACAAAGCATAGGCTGCTAGTCAAGTTCTACCCGTACATTTCATGATTGAATTAAATCCACCCGCACAACCCTTGACAAGGCCGCACGACTACCCTAATGCGATCGCATCGTATGCAGCAGATAAGCACTAGTCAGCTACCGCACACTACGCCTTGACGGAGGTCAACAAACGTAGCACAAATACTAAGTAGCACTTATTTGAAATGACGGAGGGCTACGACAGGTTTTTAAGAAAACCCTTTGCGTAATGAACTTGATATCGTTGTAGAATCGAGTGATTTTGGAAAGTAGTATTTTTGAGGCTTTTACTAGTTTTGCTAAAGAGTTCACTCCCGGTGAAGGGATCTCGGCTCTTTTCTCATCGAATGAGGTGCTGGATATTTCACAAATACCACTATGCAAAGCAAAAACTATAGAAGCAATCAAAAGACAAACCGAGTGGGTTATAGCATCTGCTAGTTTCGCTAAAGAGGTCACTCCCGGTGAAGGGATCTCGGCTCTTTCCTTATAGAATAAGGTGCTGGATATTCTTCAAGGAATACCTCTATGCAAAGTAAGAACTAGAGCTACCAGTTTTCGAGACAAGTTTCTACAATATCTTTAGGTTTCTTTTACTTCATTAATCTCATTAATGAAGTCCCATCAATTATGCTTCCTAAGCATCACATAAGAAACGAAAGCATCAATATTTCTTGTATCTCATATATATAATATACGCAATCGTCTTAACATATAATGTGATCACATCACAGAATATCAGCATCAGATGAATCACATATGAAATATTGGATATACTAGGAATTCCGTGTTTTAAATTAAGCCAGTAAAATACGCGGATTTCACTGTCACGATGAATAGCCAAACCCATATCCCTACACCCATACGAGAGCCGCAAGCAACCCTACCAATTCTAAAGTTAGGAGATGTCTCGACCCAAGGTTTGGTCCGTGACCGGCACTTAACCACGTACCGTCTACAGGCGTAACGCGACCAAGTGAACCGAAAACCCAGAAACCAAACCAGTGAAAGTATATAGTGTTATAAGTTTTTAAAGGTAAGCACTTACTAACATGATAAGAAATCTAAGTAAACAATCACCAAGATAGTAATATACGACGCCGTAGCGAAGATCAAGATCCACAAGTGGGAACATCACAGATAGGATAAACTGCAAGTACAGTCGACTCACAATGAGCTCGACACCACAATACAATATAATACATCACCGTCCTCACACTGTCTCTAAGTCAAATACATACATGGTAGATGGAGAATACTAGATACAACAATGTACATAACTGAAAGTTAAACAGATACCGCACAAAACCCACCTATCAGCAAAAGAGCTGGTACACCAACTATGGGGGTATCTGTGTCAAAAGATGCAAAAGCATCTTGCCGCGACTACTCCGAAGGCAACCTGCAAACACTGTGGCACAACGGGGGTGAGTTGCCAACTCGTGAATAGAGATAACATATAAAGGTAATCGCGAGCATGCACGTACTGCGCTACTCTATCATATGCCAACAGATGATATCAATATGTGATAAGCAGTATGTGCAATAATCATGCAAGTACTCTATCAGGTAATGTCACTACAGGATGAGGTACAATAATAAATGCTGAGCATGGGCAATATAATATCTACACGGAATGTCAACGTGGAATATATAATCAGTGTCCATCAATGCACACAGATCCCCCCAAATAGCTCAGGCACCGGCCCTCAAATCCTGTACATCTCTGAGAATCCCGAGTGCCCAACATCGGCACCCAAATATCATAAATACTCGTGTCCAGCATCGACACGCAAATCCTCATCCATCGGGCCCCGTCAGTCCGGGTCAGCCCACGGGCTCCGTCTGCGGTATCGGCCCTCGGCCCCAGCAGTACGTATCACCCCGCATCCATCTATAGACTCTGATCAGTACCTTCCGGATAACTGTCAGGTCCAACAAATCACCGGTAGGTAGTAGTTCCTCTGCCAGGCTCACCGTCTACTGCACAGCGAAACCGTTCTCGCCCCGGGGTATTATACCGGGTCCACCATGTACCCGTAATCGGCCTCAACCAGCTCCTCGATTCGGGTTCGTATATATCACTCTAGCACCGAGAAAACACATGGTGGACGCACCGAAATATCATATCAAGGGAACCGAGTTTTTAAATGAATACATATTTGAAATAGCCACGGTTCCCAAATCCAGAAGTCACATGTAATCCAACCCAAAATGCAAGTCAATGATCCGATATGATATGTGCGTCAAATGTAAATATCATGTCAAGTCACATATAGATAAGCTACAATATAATGATCCGATGTGATACATGCATCAGGTATGAATATCATGTCAAGTCGCATATAGATAAGCTACAATATAATGATCTGATGTGATACATGCATCAGGTATGAATATCATGTCAAGTCCCATATAGATAAGCTACAATATAATGATCCGATGTGATATATGCATCAGGTATGAATATCATGTCAAGTCACATATAGATATGCTACAATATAATGATCCGATATGATACATGCATCAGGTATGAATATCATGTAAGTCACATATAGATAAGCTACAATATACTGATCCGATGTGATATCTGCATCAAGTATGAATATCATGTCAAGTCATATATAGATAAGCTACAATATAATGATCCGATGTGGTATATGCATCAAGTATGAATAGCATGTCAAGTCACATGTAGATAAGCTATAATATAATGATCCGATATGATATATGCATCAAGTATGAATAGCATGTCAAGTCACATGTAGATGAGCTATAATATAATGATCCGATGTGATATATGCATCAAGTATGAATAGCATGTCAAGTCACATGTGGATGAGCTATAATGTAATGATCCGATGTGATATATAAATTCCTACAGTGTGCGTGTCATGGTAATTACTAACGGTGTGTGTGTAACATGCAGGATAGTGCTCGTGCAACATGGACCGTTAGTAATGGTGCGGTGTTCTATCAATTCTAATTTATATCCACATAGCAGGGAATGCAATATGCACTAAATAGTAGCCATGAACAGTCAATGTATACAAAAGTAACTATAAGGTCCTATCAGCCCTGACATAGAACTCCATGCGGGCGATATCCCCGTAGAAGTGAAATCTACTCACCGTAGTCTCTCGCTAGGTATAGACAACAACCTGCTTCCCCTTCTGCGCGGCGTCCGCCGTGCTCGCCTGCGAACCTAGAATTACACAATATATCACACGTAAGCCTGAAGTCACACAAACGCGACACTAAAGCCGAACTAGTAACTCATGTCGCGAACCAAGCGCGTGTGTGCGCGATATGCTAAAACGTGTGATTACGCGTCTGATGTCACTCCGGCGCGTCGCGATACGCAGAAACCCAAAACCCACAAACACGTATCACGCGTGTCGCGAAGACTAAAAATACGGGAGAATAGGTAATCACCTCCAGATTTTGATACAGAAAAGATATTGTAAAACTATATATACCAAAACAACCCACATAGCAGCAGACACCTACACCCCAAACCCCAACCCAAAACTCCCCCATCTGGCCGCAATTTGCGTCTAGAATGCATATTTCGGCGGCCTCACTTGGGAATTGGGCTCCCAGATTTGGTGTGTGCACTCTATACCCCCCAAATATGCTACAGTAACCTCTAGTTTCATTCTGAAATATCTCGGGTA
Source organism: Agapanthus africanus (assembly GCA_030015575.1). Classification (NCBI taxonomy): domain Eukaryota; kingdom Viridiplantae; phylum Streptophyta; class Magnoliopsida; order Asparagales; family Amaryllidaceae; genus Agapanthus; species Agapanthus africanus. Next base: position 464,710,595 of record JASDDO010000014.1, on the reverse strand, counting down.
GCAGCAGATCCTACAGAGCCTTATTTCTAGTTAAAATCCACACTTTGCACTAAAATCAAACTTTAGGGTATTTTTGTGCAAACCTGAAGTACAATCTGGTTAAAATAGCTCTAATAACACTTAAAGGAGCTAACTAAACTATGAGAACACCAATCTAACATATACTTCACAAATATCCTTTAATATCACTAAAAATGCACAAAAAATGAGATTTTTACTAAAGAATACTACAAGTTTAGGGAAAAGGAATGCTAATATGAGTTAATACCTTCTAAGAACCTTGCAAAACACCAAAAGTTTCAGCTTTCCCCTCTAGTTTGCAGATTTGCCTTTGAACACCTCAAGAACCTCACTTTTCCATCATTTTGTGAAGAAAATGAGTTGATATGTATAGGGTTTTGTGTATGGATCAAAGGGGAATGAAAAGAGAAGAGAATATGAAGGAAAATGGAGGGTTTGCTGCTGGAAATTCTCCAGAATTCTGGAGTGGGGAAAGAGAGAGAGAGAAGAGAGGGAAAAATGGGTCAAAAGTCAAGCTTTTTACCTAACCCCCATGCCTCATTTGTTTAATAGAATTTTGAATTTTGAAAAAGGGTTTTGGAAAGATTAAAATGGTAGGGAATAAGTTAGCAACCATGCACAAAAGAATGGTTAACATGTTACCAAAAACCCTAAGTCTCAAAAATGGCTAAGTGTGCAAGTGTGCACTAATACAAGAAAATTCCCAATTGCTAAACAAAACTAACTATAACTAGTAATCCTATAAACACATATATAAAAACATGCACGAATACTAATTAACACGAAAACATTCTAGCGGAAAATTCAAAGTGTTACAATCTACCCCCCTTAAAGAAATTCGGTCCCCGAATTTAAAAATCTAACTGTACGCACCTTCAAAAAGATGGGGATACCTCTTCCTCATCTCGCTCTCGGTCTCCCAAGTGACTTCCTCGCCGCTCTGGCCATGCCAAAGTACTTTGACGGACGGTATCTCTTTCGAACTCAGTTTCTTCACTTGCCGATCCCAGATCATCACCGGCTGCTCTGCATAGGAAAGGTCGCGTTCAAGCTGGATCGTCGGGTGCTGAATCGCATGCGAAGGATCATGAAGATATCTGCGGAGCATCGAAACGTGAAATATGGGGTGCTCGTCTGGAAAACTGGGCGGAAGGGCTAATCGATACGCAACCGCACCAATACGCTCAAGGATCTCGAAGGGGCCCACGTATCTGGGACTAAGCTTCCCCTTCTTCCCAAACCTCATCACGCCTTTCATTGGGGAGACCCTCAAGAAAACATGATCACCAACGGAAAACTCAAGTCTGCGCCGATGACGGTCCTCATAAGACCTCTGCCTACTCTGGGCTGCTCTCATCCTATCGCGAATCAACTGGATCTTCGTGGTCGTCTCCTCCACAATCTGCGGCCCTAAGATACTGCTCTCACTGAGCTCCGTCCAACAGGTGGGCGATCTGCATCTCCTCCCATAAAGAGCCTCAAACGGTGCCATCTGAATGGTCTCCTGGTAGCTGTTGTTGTAGGAGAACTCTACTAAGGGCAAATGATGATCCCAGCTACCTCCGAAGTCTAAAACGCAAGCTCTGAGCATGTCCTCGAGAGTCTGAATAGTCCGCTCTGACTGTCTATCGGTCTGCGGATGGAATGCTGTGCTAAAACTCAAGCGAGTGCCCAAAGCCTCCTGAAGCCTCTGCCATACCCGGCTGGTAAACTGGGTGCCTCTATCGGACACGATACAAGTCGGAACTCCGTGTAGTCGTACAATCTCATCAATGTAAATCTGGGCATACTGAGCAAATCCGAAAGTCGTCTTCACCGGTAGGAAGTGAGCCTCTTTCGTCAAACGATCCACGATCACCCAGACGGAGTCATACCCTCGACTAGTCCTGGGTAGACCCACAATGAAATCCATAGATATATGTTCCCATTTCCACTACGAAATGGGTAACGGCTGTATCTCTTCCGCGGGCCTCTGGTGCTCAGCCTTGACTTGCTGACAAGTCAGGCATCTCGACACAAAATCTGCAATGTCCCTCTTCATACCGTCCCACCAGTAAACATCTCTCATATCGTGGTACATCTTGGTGGAACCGGGATGAACACTATATACCGACCGATGTGCCTCCTCAAGAATCTCGCGCCGCAATCCCTCAGCATCTGGTACGCACAGTCTAGCTCCAAATCATAGTATCCCATGATCATCGATCACGAACTCGGAAAATCTTCCATGTCCTATCTGTATCCTGACCTCTGAAGAGCGGTCATCACTGTGCTGTGCCTCATGTATACGGTCAAGCAACTGTGGGCGTGCACGAACATGCGCAATCTGTCCTCCGATCGGCGAAACTCGAACAGTAACCGGCTGTCGCATAAGATCTGGCAGTCCGCCGACGACTGCCTCTGTACTGCGCTCAAACAGGATAGACTACCTCCGGACCTCCTGCTCAAAGCATCCGCCACTACATTCGCCCTGCCCGGGTGATACAAGATCTCACAATCGTAGTCCTTCACTAACTCCATCCATCGGCGCTGTCTAAGGTTCAGGTCTCGCTGCTGAAATATGTACTTTAAGCTCTTGTGGTCAGTGAATATCTAGCACGACTCTCCATACAGATAATGTCGCCAGATCTTGAGTGCAAAGACCACTGCAGCCATCTCCAGATCATGAGTGGGGTAATTCTGTTCATGTTTCTTTAATTGCCGCGAAGCATACGCGATCACCTTGTCATGCTGCATCAAAACGCAACCTAGCCCCACTCGTGAAGCATCGCAGTAGACCACAAATCCGCCTGATCCTGAAGGTAATGATAGCACTGGTGTCGTAGTCAGTAGAGCCCGTAGTCGCTGGAAACTGTGCTCACACTCCTCTGTCCAATCGAAGCGAACTCCCTTCCGGGTCAACCCGGTCAAAGGTGTAGCAATGCGAGAGAAGTCCTGTACAAATCGCCGGTAATAGCCTGCCAGCCCTAGAAAGCTACGAACCTCCGTCACTGACGTGGGTCTAGGCCAACTCCGAACTGCCTCGATCTTCCTCGGGTCGACACATATACCATCTCGTGTAATCACGTGCCCCAAGAAGTCTACGCTGTCTAGCCAGAAGGCACACTTGGAGAATTTGGCGAAAAGCTGATGCTCCCTCAAGGTCTGCAGTGTAACCCGCAGGTGCTGCTCGTGCTCCTCTCTACTCCGAGAATACACCAAGATATCGTCAATAAACACTATAATGAACAGATCAAGATATGGCCGGAAAATACGGTTCATCAAATCCATAAATGCTGCTGGCGCGTTGGTGAGTCCGAACGACATCACCAAAAACTCATAATGGCCGTAACGTGTGCGGAAGGCTGTCCTAGGAATGTCCTCCTGTCGAACCCGCAGCTGATGGTAGCCCGATCGCAAATCGATCCTCGAAAAGTATCCTGCCCCCAGAAGCTGGTCGAACAAATCGTCGATGCGTGGCAAAGGATATCTGTTCCGCACTGTTACCCTGTTCAGCTGGCGGTAGTCGATACACAAACGCATACTGCCGTCCTTCTTCTTGACAAACAGGACTGGAGCACCCCAAGGAGAAACACTGGGTCGAATAAGTCCCTTATCCAGCAAATCCTGCAACTGACCCTTTAATTCTCTAAGTTCCGCTGGGGCCATCCGATAAGGCGGTACAGAAATAGGCCCCTTGCCAGGAACCAAATCAATACAGAAAGAAATATCACGCTCGGGCGGTAGCCCAGGAAGCTCATCAGGGAACACATCAGGGAACTCGCTAACAACCGGAACCTGATCCACCGGAACCTCTGTAGCTCTAGTATCGCAAACATAGGCGAGAAATCCCTGACATCCCTTCCTCAAAAGCTGTCTAGCGCGAAAAGAAGAAATCACACTGTGAGGGGTGGCACTACGGTCCCCCAACACAACAACAATCGACTCGCCGGGAAAACAAAATCGAACTGTCTTCTCGCGGCAGTCAACCGAAGCATAGCACGTGGATAACCAATCCATGTCCAAAAGAACGTCGAAGTCCAACATCTCAAGAAGGATCAAATCGACCGGCAACTCTCTCTCGCCAATACGGACGGTACAGGATCGGAACACGTGCCTAGCAATAAACGTCTCTCCAACAGGAGTAGTCACAACAAGCGGCTGGTCGAGCAAACCGGACTCTCTACCCAAACTCGGCACAAAGTGTGTGGATACGTACGAGTGCGTGGATCCGGGATCGAATAACACGTGTCCATCAACCGAACATACAGAAAGGATACCTGAGACCACCGCATTGGACGCCTGCGTGTCCTGATGCGTCAAAGCAAAAACTCGCGCCTGTCCTCCACCTGCAACTAACTGTCCCCTGCCGGCCGCTGGCTGCCCTCTACCTCGGACACGTCGTCCTCTATAAACAAATCCTCCGCGACCACGACCTCTCTGTGTATGCGTCCGATGCGGAGTAACAGTAGCTACTATCGGCAATGCCGTCTGGGGTGGTGAAGGTGGTAATGTAACATGTGGTGCTGCCGCCCCACTCCGGGGTACCTCAGGACAATCTCGCACACGATGATAAGAACTCCTGCAACGGTAACATCCCGATGATGGTCGCTGACCCTCCTGGGGATAGGAGCTAAACAATCGGCCTCGTCTCGAATATCTGCCACCTGCAAGGTGCCTGTCACGACGCCGGAAAGGCCGTCTCTGCACTGACGTATTTGCACGAACTCTCTTCGGCCCTGGAACTGCCGAAGTCTCAGCAAGGCGCTCCTCAACTAATAATGCTGCATCTACTGCTGCTGCGTATGTATCGTAATGCTGCGCGCTGATAGCAAGGAATAGTGGTGTAAGCAAGCCTCGGACAAATCTCTTGACTCGCAACTCCTCAGTAGCCACTAGATACGGAGCATAAACGGATAGCTCGGTGAACAGCACATCGTACTCTGCCACTGACATCTCTGGCGCCTGGTGTAAGGACTCGAACCTGCGTGCTCTAGCATCTCTGACACTCAGGGGAAGAAAACGGGCAAGGAATAACGCCATGAACTCTTTCCAGGTCATAGGAGGAAGACCTGCTGCTCTACCCTTCTCGACTGATTCGCACCATTTCTGCGCAAGACCTTCCAGGAGAAAACTCGCGAACTCAACCCATCTCGCATCCGCGCATCTAAATGAACGACATATCCGCGCCATCCTATCAATGAAAGACTGTGGGTCCTCGGCCACATCGGTGACTGTGAAGACCGGAGGCTTCAGCCTCATAAATTCTGACAGCAATACTGTAATAGCCTCTGTAGTCGCAGGTGCAACTTCCTGAACTGTGGGTACCACAGCGGTCTCTGCAACGGGTGGAACTACCTTTGGTCGCTGCGCTCGAAGTGTCTCAACTAGAGATCCCATCATCTGGCGCATCTCCTGCATACTGGATCCCATCGTCTGGCGTATCTCCTGCACACCAGCCCCTAACATAGCAATCTGATCTGTCATGGCAGGAAAAGCCTGCTCGGGCACAACCGGTGTACTTCCCGGACCAGTCCTCGTCTTGGACTAGTCAACTCGAATCTCAGCCCTCAGGGCCGCTCTCTGCGCCCTCGTAGTCTTTGGCGGCATATTGGCTGAAAGGAACAATAGGATTCGATAAGGATACGGAAATCGAATCGCAAGAATGCATAGACTCAAGAAAGAATTTAAGTCAACAAGTCCTAAGGTCGCGTAGGCGGAGTACCGTGTCGTGAGTATGTCGCGGAACATACACACGCTACGCTACCCTGCTGCAGCTACCTACTCCATCATCCAGGGTCATCCTACACTCCGAAAGGTAAAACCTGGCTCTGCTACCAACTTTGTCACGACCCAAGGTTTGGCCCGTGACCGGCACTTAACCACGTAACGTCTACAGGTGTAACGCGACCAAGTGAACCGAAAACCCAGAAACCAAACCAGTGAAAGTATAAAGTGTTATAAGTTTTTAAAAGAAAGCACTTACTAACATGATAAGAAATCTAAGTAAACAATCACCAAGATAGTTATATACGACGCCGTAGCGAAGATCAAGATCCACAAGTGGGAACATCACAGATAGGATAAACTGCAAGTACAGTCGGCTCACAACAAGCTCGACACCAGAATACAATATAATACATCATCGTCCTCACACTGTCTCTAAGTCAAATACATACATGGTAGATGGAGAATACTAGATACAACAATGTACATAACTGAAAGATAAACAGATACCGCACAAAACCCACCTATCAGCAAAAGAGCTGGTACACTAACTATAGGGGTATCTGTGTCAAAAGATGCAAAAGCAGCATGGCGCGACTACTTCGAAGGCAACCTGCAAACACTGTGGCACAACGGGGGTGAGTTGCCTACTCGTGAATAGAGATAACATATAAAGGTAATCGCGAGCATGCACGTACTGCGCTACTCTATCATATGCCAACAGATGATATCAATATGTGATAAGCAGTATGTGCAATAATCATGCAAGTACTCTATCAGGTAATGTCACTACAGGATGAGGTACAATAATAAATGCTGAGCATGGGCAATATAATATCTACACGGAATGTCAACGTGGAATATATAATCGGTGTCCATCAATGCACCTAGATCCCCCCAAATAGCTCAGGCGCCGGCACTCTCATCGGCCCTCAAATCCTGTACATCTCTGAGAATCCCGAGTGCCCAACATCGGCACCCAAATATCATAAATACTCGTATCCAGCATCGACACGTAAATCCTCATCCATCGGGCCCCGTCAGTCCGGGTCAGCCCACGGGCTCCGTCTGCGGTATCGGCCCTCGGCCCCAGCAGTACGTATCACCCCACATCCATCTATAGACTCTGATCAGTACCCTCCGGATAACTGTCAGGTCCAACCAATCACCGGTAGGTAGTTGTCCCTCTGCCAGGCTCACCGTCTACTGCACAGCGAAACCGTTCTCGCCCCGGGGTACCATACCGGGTCCACCATGTACCCGTAATCGGCCTCAACCAGCTCCTCTATTCGGGTTCGCATATATCACTCTAGCACCGCGAAAACACATGGTGGACGCACCGAAATATCATATCAAGGGAACCCAGTTTTTAAATGATTACATATTTGAAATAGCCATGGTTCCCAAATCCAGAAGTCACATGTAATCCAACCCAAAATGCAAGTCAATGATCCGATATGATATGTGCGTCAAATGTAAATATCATGTCAAGTCACATATAGATAAGCTACAATATAATGATCCGATGTGATACATGCATCAGGTATGAATATCATGTCAAGTCACATATAGATAAGCTACAATATAATGATCTGATGTGATACATGCATCAGGTATGAATATCATGTCAAGTCACATAGAGATAAGCTACAATATAATGATCCGATGTGATAGATGCATCAGGTATGAATATCATGTCAAGTCACATATAGATAAGCTACAATATAATTATCCGATGTGATACATGCATCAGGTATGAATATCATGTCAAGTCATATATAGATAAGCTACAATATACTGATCCGATGTGATATCTACATCAAGTATGAATATCATGTCAAGTCACATATAGATATGCTACAATATAATGATCCGATGTGGTATATGCATCAAGTATGAATAGCATGTCAAGTCACATGTAGATAAGCTATAATATAATGATCCGATGTGATATATACATCAAGTATGAATAGCATGTCAAGTCACATGTAGATGAGCTATAATATAATGATCCGATGTGATATATGCATCATGTATGAATAGCATGTCAAGTCACATGTAGATGAGCTATAATGTAATGATCCGATGTGATATATAAATTCCTACAGTGTGCGTGTCATGGAAATTACTAACGGTGTGTGTGTAACAAGCAAGATAGTGCTCGTGCAACATGGACCGTTAGTAATGGTGCGGTGTTCTATCTATTCTAATTTATATCCACATAGTAGGGAATGCAGTATGCACTAAATAGTAGCCATGAACAGTCAATGTATACAAAAGAAACTATAAGGTCCTATCAGCCCTGACGTAGAACGCCATGCGGGCGATATCCCCGTAGATGTGAAATCTACTCACCGTAGTCTCTCGCTAGGTATAGCCAACAACCTGCTTCCCCTTCTGCGCGGCGTCCGCCGTGCTCGCCTGCGAACCTAGAATTACACAATATATTGTATGTCCACGTTGCGACCCCCGGTGCTTACGGGGAGGCGAAAACGGTATAAAAAACAAATATTTATCGCAAGAGGCAACATGGACTAAACAAGGTCGGGATCGTGTCTAAACTAAACTAGCAAACTTGCTAAAGAGATTTAGCTACTCGGATGAAGATGGTTATACCTAGCTTGTCTTGAACTCCTTCTCTTCAAGCTCCGGTGGTGGTCCGATGGCTCCTTCTCGTCGTCTCCGTACGCCGAAGATAGATCCACTTGAAAGCTCCAACCTTTAGCTCCTTCTTCGTTCTTTGAAGAAACTAGTTCACTTGGTTTGCTAAACCTAGTGAACTAGAATGAGTAGAGAAGAAATAGAATGGGATTTTATCTATGGTTCTTGATTCTCAACTCATGAGACAAGAGAACCATAGATTAAAGAGAGGGAGCAAGAGGATGAGAGTGAGAGCAAAGTGAAGAGCTCAAGAACAAGAGAGAGAATGAGCAAGAAAGAATGAGGCTCTCTTTTGTCTCTCACCCTCTCATAATCCAAAGCAATGATAACTCATCATATCAAAAAAGTCTTATGTGTGATGGTTGAAGTAACCATAACCTTATCATGTCATGCACTCATTTTACTCAAATGAACAAGCAAGTAAAAAGTCTTTGGCATGAAATGATAGCCATGGTTATCATGATGGTCAACTAGTCAAGCCTAGTCAACCGGTCAACAAAGTCAACAAGTCAACAAAAGTCAACAAGTCAACAAAGTCAACAAAAGTCAACAACCAAGTCACCATAATACTTAATTAATATAATAGTTAATCACATATCATATTCTCATTAGGGTTGAGCAAAAAGTCAAAAAGTCAACGGTCAACTGTCAACAACCCTAATGAGAATCCGCTGTCTGTGCCTCCCTGTCAACTGTGCATACACACCCGCATCCGCGTTCCGAGGAACACGAATGCAAACTGGATAAATCCAATCCCATAAGGTACACTAGGATCTGGCATAAACCAAAGCCCGCTAGTGTAAACTGTCCGGACACTGTACGTGCACAAGTGCACGGATGTGACCGAACCCTGTCGCAAAACCATGCGACCTGTCGCAATACCATGCGTCCTCTACTCTTTTGCCTAAAGACGAAAAGCTTTCTGTGTGGGACTCTAAAGACTCGACACTACGCTGGCAGTGGGTTTAACCACAGACCGCAAGCGGCACTAGCTGTGCGTAACGGTCCCAGGTAATGCCGACAAGAAGACCGACGAGGCGAAACCCATCTGAACTCCTACTGAGCATGAGTGTGACATTCTCCGTACAGTCCGGTCTGTTCGTCTGATACATCGCATGGCGGGCCTAGGGGGCGGTAAACGTCAGTCCCCCAATAGCGGTACATGTCGTGCCGGAGCGAAGCCCAAAACACCCTGAGATAACACTGGAAACCTACCAGTATATCTCGTTTGCCCTGGCCAGGGACTACTCGTGTAATGGCTCTCCTAGACACAGCGCGATGTCAACCCCCAATACCGGGAGAGACGAATCCTGTCTAACCGTCACTGCCTCCAAGTGCTTCGGGACTGCACCCAACCACCACCTGTTTGCACGACTCCTTTGAGCCGTGGTAGGGTAGTGATCAAAGTACAGTGGGAACACACCCGAGGCGAAGTGACAGTGTCAAGTCAGCGGACTAAGCTGTACTCATGTCACCTGGGAACTGATAACTGACGATAGGTATAATACCAACTGGTCAGTTCCCGACGAGTCCTGTCCAGCGTACCCGTAACCTAACGGGCACCCGCATACTATCTCAAGTACGACGTACTGACGGCTGTGGGACAGACCGTCTCCCACACTGGGATGAGAAGCGCATGCGCTGGTCTACTCCGGAGTATCGATGCCCTGTCTCGATAGTCCTGCGACCAGGGACCTGCATAAGGATGTGCTTCTAGATTACCCAGCCGCACTAGTGTGACGGCCATCACATCGCTGGTAATCAAGCAAAGATCCTAAGGGCTCCACTAATGTGTATAAGCAATATACAAAGATAAACACATGTACACATTGAAGTAGAAATAAACCAAGTAGCATACTACTATTTTGAGCAAGATTGTACATACAAGGTGAATATCCCATGCTTCAATTAAGTAATATACATACTAGTATGATACAGTAATGGCCTCTAGGGCATATACACTAACAATCTCCCACTTGCACTAAGGCCATGTACTGGCGTATCGAAGACCTATCATCTCGATCAGCCGCTCGAACTGAGTCTGGGGTAGGGCCTTGGTGAATGGATCTGCAGTGTTGTCTTCTGAAGCGACTCTCCGAACCTCGATCTCCGGGCGATCCACGATCTCCCTGATCAGGTGATACCGCCTCAAGATGTGCCTGGATCTCTGATGGGACCTGGGTTCCTTCGCTAAAGCTTTAGCCCCGTTGTTGTCGCAATACAGAGGTATTGGATCAACAATGGACGGAACCACCTGAAGCTCTTTCAAGAACTTCCTTATCTAGACAGCTTCTTTTGCGGCATCAGATGCAGCGATGTATTCCGCTTCCATCGTCGAGTCTGCAACGGTTTCTTGTTTGGAACTCTTCCATCACACCGCCCCTCCATTGAGGGTGAAGACAAAACCCGACATGGACTTGGAATCATCCTTGTCACTCTGGAAGCTGGAGTCAGCAAAGGCCTCGATCTGGAGGTCCTTTCCGCCATACACCAAGAACATCTCCTTAGTCCTTCTCAGGTACTTGAGAATGTTCTTTACTGCTATCCAATGTTTCTCCCCAGGGTTTGACTGATACCGGCTTACCACACTCAGTGCATAAGCTACATCCGGTCTGGTACACAACATCGCATACATTATAGAGCCTACCGCAGAAGCGTATGGTATAATAGACATGCGATCCCTCTCCAAATCAGTCTTGGGAGACATCTCTTTAGAGAGGGTGATCCCGTGACAAGCCGGTAGGTTACCGCGCTTGGAATCTTCCATACTGAATCTCTTCAGTATGGTGTCGATGTACCTGGACTGTGAAAGTCCTAATATCCTCTTAGATCTGTCACGGTAGATCCGGATACCCAGAATGTATGAGGCATCACCCAGGTCTTTCATGGAGAACCTGTGTGACAAGAACCCCTTGACAGATTGTAGCATAGGAATGTCATTTCCTATTAAGAGAATGTCATCCACGTATAAAACGAGGAATACTACAGTTCTCACTACAAATCTACTATAGATGCATGGTTCATCTGGATTTTTGATAAAGCCAAATTCCTTGACCGTCTCATCAAAGCAGATGTTCCAACTCCGCGATGCCTGCTTTAGTCCATAGATGGACTTAAGCAACTTGCACACCTTTCCGCTGCTCCCACTCTGAATGAAACCTTCTGGCTGGTCCATATAGACACACTCCTCTAAATTTCCATTTAGAAAAGCTGTCTTTACGTCCATTTGCCAAATCTCATAATCGTGGAAGGCAGCAATGGCAAGAAGGATCCGAATGGATTTCAGCATGGCTACTGGAGAGAAGGTTTCGCCATAGTCCAAGCCAGGTCTTTGACGAAAACCCTTTGCTACCAGCCTAGCTTTATAGGTCTCAACCTGTCCATCTACACCAATCTTCCTTTTGAAGAACAACTTGCATCCTACGGGTTTTACCCCGTCTGGAGCAATGTCCAACGTCCAAACCTTGTTGGTGTACATGGACTCCATTTCGGACCGCATTGCATCCAGCCATTTCACTGAGTCAACGCTCTGAACGGCCTGCTGGAAGCTAGTAGGCTCATCATAATCTATGATGCAATCCTCTCTATCCCCGTCTATGAGAAAACCGTAGTATCTCTCGGGCGGATGAGACTGCCTACTACTTCTGCGGAGCGGCGTAGGAATGTCCTGTTCTTCCGAACCCTCTGGTTCCACTAAACTTTCAGTAATAGTCTGTGGTTCTGGAATCTCTTCCAGTTCTACTGCGCTCCCACTTATTTCCTTTTCTATGAACTGGTGTTCTAGAAAGTGGGCATGACGAGAAACAAGAACTTTTTGTTCCTCTTCGCAGTAGAAGAAATATCCTTTGGAATTCTTTGGATATCCCACAAACTTGCACAGTACTGCGCGTGCCTCGAGCTTGTCCGCATGCTGCTTTTTGACAAAAGCTGGACTTCCCCATATCTTAATATGATTAAGATGGGGTCTCTTCCCACACCACATCTCAAATGGCGTAGTAGGCACAGTCTTAGTGGGAACTCGGTTCAAAAGGTATGCGGCTGATTCTAGCGCATATCCCCAGAATGATCGCGGCAACTCAGCGTTACTCATCATGGACCGAACCATATCCAATAGGGTTCGGTTCCGTCTCTCCGATACACCGTTATGTTGCGGAGTGTATGGAGGAGTAAGCTGAGAGAGAATACCATTCTCTTTTAAGTAATTCAGGAATTCGGCACTTAAGTATTCTCCACCTCGATCCGATCTTAGAATCTTAATACTTTTGCCGGTTTGTTTCTCTACTTCATTCTTATACTCCTGGAATTTTCCAAAGGCCTCGGACTTATGTTTCATTAAGAAGACATAACCGTACCTTGAGAAGTCATCCGTAAAAGTAATGAAGTAAGAATGTCCGCTTCGGGCATGCGTAGACATTGGACCGCACACGTCACTGTGTACGAGTCCCAAGAGCTCGCTCGCTCTTACTCCATGTCCAGTAAACGGAGTCTTTGTCATCTTTCTTTTGAGACAGGATTGACAAGTGGCATACGACCGATATTCGAACGCATTCAAATACCCTTCTGTATGTAACTTCGTCAACCTTCTCTCATTGATGTGACCCAATCTACAATGCCATAAGAAAGTCTGATTTATTTCTGGAGACTTTCTTTTGTGTGTATTCTGGACATTAAAAATCTGTGGTTGGTTTAACACGTATATACCATTACTCAAAGTACCTGACCCAATCAAAACATGATTAAGGTGAATGTTTACAACATTACTTACAAACGCAAATTCATAACCTTCTTTAGAAACTAAAGATACAGAAATGATATTACAAGTTGCGTTGGGTACAAAAAAGCAATTACGCAAAACCAAAACATGTCCATCTGACATTCCCAGGTGATAGTCCCCCACGGCTTTAGCATCCATGCTAGCTCCGTTCGCAACTCTGAGGGTCATGTCACCTGCTTTCAAAACACTACGGTTTCTCAACGCCTGCAAAGAATTACAGATATGAGATCCTGATCCGGTATCCAATACCCAGGAAGTAGAGTTTATTGAAAGACAGTTTTCAATAACATACATACCTGAAGCTGAAGCTGCAACCTGCTTCAATTCCTGTGTTCTGGCCTTCCAGGCCCTGCAATCATTCTTCCAGTGTCCTTTCTTATGACAATAGAAGCATTCTTCCTTATCCACAAGCTTCCCTGCTATCTTTGTTGCTTTACCTTTTCCCTTCGTATCCACTTTACTTACACCGCCCCTTGGTTTGGCGGGGGCCTTCTTCTTCTTTCCCTTGGCTTTCGCCTTGGACCTAGAAGAAGATGATCCTCCTACAAACAAAGTGGATGTATCCCTACCTTTCTGTAGGGTGCCCTCTGCACTCCTCAGCATGTTGAGGAGCTCTGAAAGTTCAACCTCTTTTTCTTGTAGGTTGAAGTTCAGTATAAACTGGGCGTAAGTGGAAGGAAGGGACTGGAGAACTATATCCGTATATAGCTCACTCTCCAATGTGATCCCTAGGTCAGCGAGCTCCTCAATGTAGCCGATCATCTTTAGCACGTGCTCGGCTACTGATGATCCGACGGCCATTCTTGTCGAGAATAACTTTTTCGACGCTTCGTATCTTGCTATACGAGATTGCTCTCCATACAGTTCTTTTGTATGGAGCAATATGGATTCCATGTCCATATTCTCATGCCTCCTCTGATGTTCGTTGTCCATCGAGGCAAGCAGGAGGCACTTGGCCTTCGCGCTATCAATCTCCCAAGTCTTGCGGATTTCCTTATCCGCGACACTGGAAGTTGGACCAGGGACAGGGGGAGCTTTGGTGGTAAGAAGATACCCCAGCTTGTCATAAGTGATTGCTATCTTGACATTCCTGAGCCAATCTTTGTAGTTTGGCCCTGTCAGTTTGTTTTTATCTAGGAGTTACTTAAGTCCAGTCATGTTGATTGGTCGCTGCAATTTGGAGAGAAGAGGAAAACACTCAGCATGATGCTCTTGCAAGTTTAGAGTGGTTTTTTAGTTTGTCTAAACAGGATGGCTCCCACTGTTTTTCGAATCCCTCCTCAAACCATAAAGGAAGAATTAGTCAGGATCAATCCCACCGTACAATACTTGCTTAACCGTTCGACCAGGCTGGTGTCGGTACTTCGAGGGAGGTTTTCCAACGCTTTCGCGAAGTTCCTTAATTAGAGAACCTCTTTTCCCTGGGGGCGTAGCCCCACTAACACCTTTCTAGGCACCTACTAGGTTTATAGCATTGATCGTTAAGTGAGAAATTTCCCGAGGAGTAGCATATACTCACAGTAGGATCGGGATCCAAATATCATCGCATGACGAAACTGAAGGAATCCTACCAGAATCATCACACTCCAAATGGTATGCAAATCTAGCAAGTTTCAGTACTTATGAAACTCCCGATGTGGATTTTTGCCCCATGCTCTTATGACCTTGACTTTGGCCAAAATATCATAAGTCAGATGTCAAGTTCTACCCGTCATTATCCAGGTTAATTTGGATCCATCCGTACCACCCTTGACTTTGGCCAAAATGGCAGTACGACTGTCCCAAACCAACACATCTATCTATGCTACACATGAACACCCAATAGCTACCAATCACTGTGCCTTGACTTTGGCCAACATACACAGCTTGAATACTATTGACTATTCATGCGAAACGACGGAGGGCTACGAATGGTTTTGGTAAAACCGTGAACATAGTGAACTTGATTTGGTCGATGGAACGAGATAGCTTTTAAATGGAGTGGCTCAAACTCCGTATTTTAAAAGTTTGTTTTGAAAAGAACCGAGTGGTTTTTCGAAAGTGTTCCAACGACTTTAACTTGGTTTATTATCTTGCATTAGTTCTTTTAATGCGTGATATTCTTGCATTAGTTCTTTTAATGCGTCCCATCAATTAATCCTACCATTGCAGAAAACAACCAAAATATGACGTACGCTTATGCCATTCGCATTCGCCACTGGGCCCCGTCATTACCCGTTAGGTTACTTAACTAACGACAGAGCGGGGGCTGGGCTAGCGCGTCTGTAAAACATAAGCAACGCCTAAATAATATCATATATAGATATACTGCAATTATAAACATTTCAGATCACAGATAAATACATTGGATATACTAGGAATCTGTAATTTGTACGAGCCTGTAACAAAAACAGATTACACGGTCACGGTGAATAGCCAATACCCCACCCAAGACCCCTACGGGTGCGGCAAACTACCCGCCAAGTACCCGAAGCGTAGTAACCTCCCTCATCTCCATGAGTAGGCTACTCGACACTTCGGCATACCCGGTAGTTTGTGCACCCCTCCATTGGTCTATCCTAGGAGCAAAAACAGTAAAAAGAAATTATACAATGACGGCTACAACCCCGACCCGGTTGTGCGGCCATACAAATAATTATTACATCAATTTACAAATTTACATGAAATTGCAAGAAAAGAAAACTCTCGTCTCACAACCCCCGGCTATTCACCCGCGACAATCCAACATATTTATATACACATTCCAGCACATTACAGATCATGTATAACCCCGACTAATCGACTTATAGCGATTAGCCGACGTTCAATACATGCAAACATCACAGATATAACCATCATAGTCAAAGTGTAGTGAAGTTCGGAAAAAATACGAAATTATAGGCCCCCAAAAGTAAACTTCTGTTCTGGAAAATCTGGGCACATATAATATATCTTAAAAATCCTGAAACCAACACAGAGAAACACTGCACAAAAAATGATCACACGAAGAGCCTAAAGGGCGGCGGATCCGCGGCCATGACAGTAGCTGGGGCCGCGGATCCACGGCTACTTCATGGATTCATGCCATCGTTTTTTGTGGGTGTTCTTAGAAAACCCTGAGCCGAATTTAGGTATATAAAGTTTTTTATTTTGAGCCAAAAAAATTTCAACAGAAACTCAGTTTTTGAAAAAGTTTGGTTTTTGGATTTTTTTCGGTTCCGAACTTCGTTACACTTCACTACCAAGCTAGTTTAAGTTTAGTTAGGCTTTGATACCACTGTAAGTCCACGTTGCGACCCCCGGTGCTTACGGGGAGGCGGAAACGGTATAAAAAACAAATATTTATCGCAAGAGGCAACATGGACTAAACAAGGTCGGGATCGTGTCTAAACTAAACTAGCAAACTTGCTAAAGAGATTTAGCTACTCGGATGAAGATGGTTATACCTAGCTTGTCTTGAACTCCTTCTCTTCAAGCTCCGGTGGTGGTCCGATGGCTCCTTCTCGTCGTCTCCGTACGCCGAAGATAGATCCACTTGAAAGCTCCAACCTTTAGCTCCTTCTTCGTTCTTTGAAGAAACTAGTTCACTTGGTTTGCTAAACCTAGTGAACTAGAATGAGTTGAGAAGAAATAGAATGGGATTTTATCTATGGTTCTTGATTCTCAACTCATGAGACAAGAGAACCATAGATTAAAGAGAGGGAGCAAGAGGATGAGAGTGAGAGCAAAGTGAAGAGCTCAAGAACAAGAGAGAGAATGAGCAAGAAAGAATGAGGCTCTCTTTTGTCTCTCACCCTCTCATAATCCAAAGCAATGATAACTCAAGATATCAAAAAAGTCTTATGTGTGATGGTTGAAGCAACCATAACCTTATCATGTCATGCACTCATTTTACTCAAATGAACAAGCAAGTAAAAAGTCTTTGGCATGAAATGATAGCCATGGTTATCATGATGGTCAACTAGTCAAGCCTAGTCAACCGGTCAACAAAGTCAACAAGTCAACAAAAGTCAACAAGTCAACAAAGTCAACAAAAGTCAACAACCAAGTCACCATAATACTTAATTAATATAATAGTTAATCACATATCATATTCTCATTAGGGTTGAGCAAAAAGTCAAAAAGTCAACGGTCAACTGTCAACAACCCTAATGAGAATCCGATGTCTGTGCCTCCCTGTCAACTGTGCATACACACCCGCATCCGCGTTCCGAGGAACACGAATGCAAACTGGATAAATCCAATCCCATAAGGTACACTAGGATCTGGCTTAAAACAAAGCCCGCTAGTGTAAACTGTCCGGACACTGTACGTGCACAAGTGCACGGATGTGACCGAACCCTGTCGCAAAACCATGCGACCTGTCGCAATACCATGCGACCTCTACTCTTTTGCCTAAAGGAGAAAAGCTTTCTGTATGGGACTCTAAAGACTCGACACTACGCTGGCAGTGGGTTTAACCACAGAACGCAAGCGGCACTAGCTGTGCGTAACGGTCCCCAGGTAATGCCGACAAGAAGACCGACGAGGCGAAACCCATCTGAACTCCTACTGAGCCTGAGTGTGACATTCTCTGTACAGTCCGGTCTGTTCGTCTGATACATCGCATGGCGGGCCTAGGGGGTGGTAAACGTCAGTCCCCCAATAGCGGTACAAGTCGTGCCGGAGCGAAGCCCAAAACACCCTGAGATAACACTGGAAACCTACCAGTATATCTCGTTTGCCCTGGCCAGGGACTACTCGTGTAATGGCTCTCCTAGACACAGCGCGATGTCAACCCCCAATATCGGGAGAGACGAATCCTGTCTAACCGTCACTGCCTCCAAGTGCTTCGGGACTGCACCCAACCACCACCTGTTTGCACGACTCCTTTGATCCGTGGTAGGGTAGTGATCAAAGTACAGTGGGAACACACCCGAGGCGAAGTGATAGTGTCAAGTCAGCGGACTAAGCTGTACTCATGTCACATGGGAACTGATAACTGACGATAGGTATAATACCAACTGGTCAGTTCCCGACGAGTCCTGTCCAGTGTACCCATAACCTAACGGGCACCCGCATACTATCTCAAGTACGACGTACTGACGGCTGTGGGACAGACCGTCTCCCACACTGGGATGAGAAGCGCATGCGCTGGTCTACACCGGAGTATCGATGCCCTGTCTCGATAGTCCTGCGACCAGGGACCTGCATAAGGATGTGCTTCTAGATTACCCAGCCCCACTAGTGT
Source organism: Agapanthus africanus (assembly GCA_030015575.1). Taxonomy (NCBI): domain Eukaryota; kingdom Viridiplantae; phylum Streptophyta; class Magnoliopsida; order Asparagales; family Amaryllidaceae; genus Agapanthus; species Agapanthus africanus. The sequence goes on along the minus strand of JASDDO010000014.1, from coordinate 464,692,224 downwards.
GACGGCCATCACATCGCTGGTAATCAAGCAAAGATCCTAAGGGCTCCACTAATGTGTATAAGCAATATACAAAGATAAACACATGTACACATTGAAGTAGAAATAAACCAAGTAGCATACTACTATTTTGAGCAAGATTGTATATACAAGGTGAATATCCCAAGCTTCCATTAAGTAATATACATACTAGTATGATACAGTAATGGCCTCTAGGGCATATACACTAACATATATCACACGTAAGCCTGAAGTCACACAAACGCGACACTAAAGCCGAACTAGTAACTCGTGTCGCGAACCAAGCGCGCGTGTGCGCGATACGCTAAAACGTGTGATTACGCGTTTGAAGTCACTCCGGCGCGTCGCGATACGCAGAAACCCAAAACCCACAAAGACGTATCACGCGTGTCGCGAAGACTAAAAATACGGGAAAATAGATAATCACCTCCAGATTTTGATACTGAAAAGATATTGTAAAACTATATATACCAAAACAACCCACATAGCAGCAGACACCCACACCCCAAACCCTAACCCAAAACTCCCCCATCTGGCCGCAATTTGCGGCCAGAATGCATATTTCGGCGGCCTCACTTGGGAATTGGGCTCCCAGGTTTGGTGTGTGCACTCTATACCCCCCAAATATGCTACAGTAACCTCTAGTTTCATTCTGAAATATCTCGGGTAGCAGCAGATCCTACAGAGCCTTATTTCTAGTTAAAATCCACACTTTGCACTAAAATCAAACTTTAGGGTATTTTTGTGCAAACCTGAAGTACAACCTGGTTAAAATAGCTCTAATAACACTTAAAGGAGCTAACTAAACTATGAGAACACCAATCTAACATATACTTCACAAATATCCTTTAATATCACTAAAAATGCACAAAAAATGAGATTTTTACTAAAGAATACTACAAGTTTAGGGAAAAGGAATGCTAATATGAGTTAATACCTTCTAAGAGCCTTGCAAAACACCAAAAGTTTCAGCTTTCCCCTCTAGTGTGCAGATTTGCCTTTGAACACCTCAAGAACCTCACTTTTCCATCATTTTGTGAAGAAAATGAGTCGATATGTATAGGGTTTTGTGTATGGATCAAAGGGGAATGAAAAGAGAAGAGAATATGAAGGAAAATGGAGGGTTTGCTGCTGGAAATTCTCCAGAATTCTGGAGTGGGGAAGGAGAGAGAGAGAAGAGAGGGAAAAATGGGTCAAAAGTCAAGCTTTTTACCTAACCCCCATGCCTCATTTGTTTAATAGAATTTTGAATTATGAAAAAGGGTTTTGGAAAGATTAAAATGGTGGGGAATAAGTTAGCAACCATGCGCAAAAGAATGGTTAACATGTTACCAAAAACCCTAAGTCTCAAAAATGGCTAAGTGTGCAAGTGTGCACTAACACAAGAAAATTCCCAATTGCTAAACACGACTAACTATAACTAATAATCCTATAAACACATATATAAAAACATGCACGAATACTAATTAACACGAAAACATTCTAACGGAAAATTCAAAGTGTTACAGGAGACCCAGTCTCGACTCCTCGAGATGGTCTCCCTCTGGACCATAGAACCCGGTTACTTGTGCTCCCCGCCTTGGGTCTATCCTAAAACGGAAAAGTAAATAATATACATCAATGGTAACATCATCCTTAACCCGGAAGTTCCCCAATAAAAGAATATTACATACAAGATTTTACATGAATGAAAATGAAAAACTATCATCTTATATAAAAAAAAACCCGGCTATTCAAAACACGACGATCCAATATAACATATCTCAGCAACACATAACATCACATGTCATCAACGTAAGTAAATATGCGTATCCCAATTGTCGTTGATATAAAGCAACGAAACCGGCGATACACCACATATTACACTTACGTTCGCAGAAAAAAAAGTGAAAAACTACAACAATTGGAATCCGCAACCACCTTAGATATCATAAACCCAAAGTATCACATACTTTGGATTTCATGCCCAACAAAATGAATTCCTTAGATATCACATGCCTAAAATTTATAAACCCCGCATTTCAGTCTCGATATTGAAAACACTTTCCAATAACTTGTTAGGTAATTCAACAAGATTCCCGATAACCTGATCGAATGCTCGTCGGAAACTTTAGTAGACGGTCGCACCCCCGATGCCGTCGACGAAGTGCACTATGGCGGAAAACCGCAGCCCCGAGCACCCGAACGGATGCTTTTGGCGACAAGGTTCACCTACAGTCACTTGGTCGGGGCTATAGGGCATGGCTACCTAGTAAGCTTACCCGGCGAGTATCTGCGTAGACTACGTAATTGCGACGGACTTTTGATCCTCATCAAAATTCCGTAGCAACCGATCAAATGAGACTAAACTGCTAGATTTATAAAATTCGAACTAGTTATCTCATAACTAATTTTGTGGATTCCAAATATTGTATCACAATCAAAGATAGCTAGACGAAGTTAAACTTTTTGATCGAATAAACAAACACCCAAAATTTCCCAACAAGCTCAACACTTGAGCGGAGTTCAAAAAGTACCCAGAACACGCTACAACTCCTATGAACCATCCGTAGAAGGGCCGACCCAAGCCTCACTCATGTCTCCACGGAACTGCGGCAAACCCTAGGGTATAACCGCGGTTCCGCCATCCAAAAAGTCGAGTTTGGGTATCGTTCTTCTAGAGGGTCCACAGAATTGCTTACATGATTTTCTGAAAATGTTAAACTCAGAAAAATCCAACTCTTGGAAAATTTCAGCGAGGGAAAAATTGGGTTTTTGATATCCGTTCGAAATTTTTAACGTCGTATAAACAACCCAATACACGTTAGAATTACGACTATGAAACACTTCGAGTTGCTTTTGCAGAAAGTCAACATCACATGAAAATTTAGCAAAAACTAGCAACACCTGAAACACCAAAACCCAGACCCTGGAACACTGAAAAAATTTGAAGCCCAGAATCCTTAGTGGGGCCGGCCTGGTCGGTTTTTCCTTTCATGTGCTCGGCCAAATTCGGAGCAAGTGGGTTCAAATTTCTCCTGTGTTCATGTCATATCTCATACAACATTCTGCAGTTGATAAAAATTTTTTACAGCCCTTTAAAAATTTGACAGAAACTGGGTCATATTGTTTCAAGTTTCGGTGTTGTTTCGGTTTCGTAATCTAACAAACATCGTTTAAATCTCTAGCTTGGTTCTAATACCACTGTAGGGTTACTTAGCGCGGCAGCAAGGTTTCGGGAGGCATCGTCCATGCCGTTTTCAAAAATTTGTCGTTCTAAAGAACCCTAACCTTAGAATCTTAACTAGAGTTTTAAATGAAAAGATATATAAACAACTTAACAACTAAGTGAATTCGGATTACGACCTTTGTGTAAGTGCACGGCGGCGCCCCGGCCGTCAATCCGACGGCCAAACGCGGAAACGGTGATAAACTTTAATTTTTGCGGACTTGGCAAAACGGCACCACCGCGCACTAAAACCGGATCGGGCCATTAAACTAAATCTAGCTAACTACAAAGAGAAGGGGAAGAGATATACCGACGATCCAAGTCCTCCGGTCTTCATCTCCACTCCGATCTCCTCGCGGGATCTCCGTCCGTCTCCTCCTCGTCGGAAAAGGGCACCACGAAGCCGGATACTTTTACGGGCTCCCACCTCAATACCGAGGCAACTCGCGCATGAAGCCGGCAACTCGACATGCTCAAGATATGCTGTAGGAAGTGTAGTGTAGAATCATAGCTCACTTTGGGGTTGGTTGCCATAGATGGAGGGATCGGATTAGGAAAAATGGTACTTTCATTTTTCCAAAACAAGAAGAAGAAGGAGATGAAGAATTCCTCCCAAAACTAAGATGAACTCTCTCATTCTTTTTCTTTCTCTCTTTTCTTTTTCTTCTTTCTTTCTTTCTACCATTTTTCATCAAGTGAGAAGAATAAGGTGGAGGAATGAATATGAAGCATAACCATAGAAGGAAGGTGAGTGTAGGAAAAGTAGAAAGGTGACTATATCCTAAACATCATCATAACAATCTTTCTTATCAACCTCAAATCCTTTCTAATCTCATTAATACAAATCAAGTGATGGTTGAAAAGAAAAGATGCTTTCATAATTAATCATTATGCAAATAAATCCTCCACAAAGTGCAATTTGCAAAACTGCAAATTACCCCCTCCATCGAAAAAGTCCGGCCGGGAAAGAACAAAGGAAAACCGGCCGGAACGGAAAGCAAAATGGAAACTCTAGAAAACTGGTCCCGTAATAAATTACAGGAAAACCCCACACTGTGCATACACACCCACATTTGTATTCCGTCCGGATACAAATGCAATGAGACAAAATCTACACTGTACTAAACTAGGACCGGCTTAAGCCAAAGCCGGCTAGTAATATCCGTTCGATCCTGATCCGTGCAATACCGCACGTATCTGATCGAACCATGCCATATAACCATACGGCCACTAGTACAATCTGTCCGATCCTGATCCGTGCAATACCGCACGTATCTGATCGGACCCTGCCATATCTCCATACGGCCTCTACAGCGTTTCGCCCGAAACTTGAGTAACTGAAAGTGTGGTGGACTCTAAAGACTCGTCAACACTATGGCTGTGGATTTAACCACTAGCACGTCAGAGGTATAAGCCAATACGTGACGGGCCACCAGCTATTGACTAAAAGGGACGTCGATGAGGAAGCTCACCCCGACACCCAACTGAGCCTGTCAGTGACAATATCCGTACAGTCCGGTCCGTTCGTCTATGAGTATCGCATGGCGGGCCTAGGGGGTTGGTAAAAGTCAGACCCCCAAAAGCGGTACAAGTCGTGTCGGAGTGTAGCCCAGAACACCCTGAGATACTACTGGAATACCTACCAGTAAATCTCCTGCCTTGGCCAAGGTCTTCGTGTAATGGCTCTCCTAGACACAGCGCGACCTCACCCCCAATACCGGGAGAGACGAAACCCCCGAAGATCCGCTCACTGCCTCCATGTGGCTCGGGACTGTACCCAACTAAAACCTGTTTGCACGACTCCTTTGAGCCGTGGTAGGGTAGTAATCAAAGTACAGTGGGAACTCACACGAGACAAATGACGATCCCCAGGTCGATGAACTAACCTGTACACATGTCACCTGGGAACTGCTATCTGACGTCAGGTATAAAACCAACTAGCATGTTCCCGGCGAGTCCTGTCCGGTGTACTCATAACCCAATGAGCACCTGTATACATCTTAGGTGATCCAACTGACACCAATGGCTTGTGAGACCGGCCACCGCCCCTCGTCGGGGTCTCGACTGTATACACTAGTCTACTCTGGAGAATCGATGCCCTGTCTCGAAACTCCTACGACTAGGGACCTTTTAAGGATGTGCTTATAGACTACAGCTCTCACTTATATGATCGCCCTCATACTGCTGGCAGTCAAGCAAGAATCCAAGGGGCTCTATCAACGTGCAATAGCGACATGTCAGGTCACCTAAAGCAGTACACGATGATATAGGTAAACCAGATAGCATACTATCATCTCGAGCAAGACTGTCCTACCGGGATAGGTCCTCCCTCAATCATTGCAATCACGTGCCTGTGATCCAATAATTGACTCTGAGGGCACTATCTCCAACAATCTCCCACTTGCACTCAAGGCTAATTATTGCGATGTCGCATACTCACAGCCCGTGTGATACCGAACACCCAACTCCCCTACTAGTCAGTTTCACAAAATCCGTTTGCGAAACTATTGCGTTCGAGGAATAGCCTCAGTGAGTGGATCCGCCTTGATGTTTCTTTCTATGTCTCTCTATATCTCAAATTCGCGGAGAAAGCAATCTCCCGAAATGAGCAATACCTGTCTTAGAATGTCTGGATGTCTGATGGGACTTAGCTCATAAATGAACTCCAAATCCAAACTTCTTAGACTGTATCGTCAACTGAACTTAATCAGTATCCTGCGCCATGCCACCCTCAGTATTGCCTTGGATCACCTGTCCAAAATACTGCCCCTCGTCAGAAGGAAAACTATAACTCTGACGATCACCCTGTCGTCCATGTCACCTTGGAAGCCTGGAATGATAACTGTCTCCCTAATGAGGCTGTCGTTGTCATATCCCTAGAACATCCACTTATGTTCTAAAACTGCTTCCGACTGTTTCTCCAGGATTGGATCAATGTCAACTTATTGCATCTAGTGCAAGAACAACATCTGGTGTGGTACTTGACATCTCACGATTGACTCAATTGCCTGAGCAAGTGATCTGCCAATCATGCACATCCCTCTCTGCTTTAGTCTAAAAGACACCTTTAGAGAGGGAGACTCCATTACTTGCAGGTACACTACCGTGCCAGGAGTCGTCCATTCTAAATACTCATAGAATGCTGTCAAGGTACCCAGATTAGGAAACCACCCAAATCTAGATCTAAAACCATAGATCTAGTAACCAGTATGTCTGATATAATGTCCAAGTCCTTTGTGGAGAAACCACTGTGTGACGACCAAAGTATAACCGATCGTAGTAAAGGAATATCACTTCCTACTACCTTCTCAACAGATCCATCCCCTATTCTGATGACGTCAAACCTATGACTGTCACATCAGAAACAGATGATCTATCTCCGCTACATCTGCTTTAGTCTATAAATAGACATAAGCCTGATGTCCACCAATGCTTCCGCTGCTCCCACTGACTACGACAACCCTCTGGCAGAGTCATATACACGTACACTTCTGAAGCTAGTTCAGAACGACGCTATACTCATCCTCCTGCCGGGTCTCGCAGCCTGGAACAACAACAATGGCAAGTGTGGGTAAACAAGAACTTCCCTGTCACCGTCCTTGAGGCTACCGAAGTACCTCTCGGGTGCCTGAAGTTACCCACCTTATCTGCGTAGTGGCCAATGGAATGTCAATTCAGATTGAATCTTTAGGTTCCTTATCAAATCTTCAGTAATCGTTTGCGGTTCTGGAATCTCTTCCAGTTCTACCATACTCCCACTGCTGTTTTTTGAAAAAATCCATTTTTGTTAAAACTGTGGCGAGTCAAGATGGTAGAAAATCAACCCTCGTCATAGCCTGGGTCAACCCACAAACAGCCATTACAGAAACGTGCTTTGAGTTATCCAGAGTCTGGTTTTAATCATAAGCCGGACAACTCCCCGTACCTTAACAACGTTAAGATATGAACTGTTCTACATCCAATATAGAACCAGAGGCACTGATTTAATTGAACCAGATTCAAATCATGCAGCTATCTCCAGTGCATGTCAACTAAATGGAAGGAGGCCGATCAGCGTTACTCAACTTAGGAATGCTTCCAATTATGAGTAACCTGAAAGAGAAGCAATTTCTCTTTATCATTACTATCAACTGAATACCATACACAAGTATCTACATCTTCGATCACTTTGAAGAATCCCGATACTTGCTACACCTGGTTCTCTACTCTATTCAAATACCTATAACTCCTCAAAACTTAGACCCTGTGTTTCTACGAAACACATGTCTAAGAACTAGAGAAGTCAAAAGTAAACTGAATATAGTATGAGGACCAACCCCTCTGTCCTAATGGACACTGGACAACATACAATACTCTGTATAAGTCCGCTGAGTCTAACAAGTCTTTCACTGTGTGTTGTAGGTTGAAAACTGTATTTATGGTTAAGAAGAATTACACCGCTGTTTAATGCTCCTTACCTAACCATCCACTGATATAGGTAAATGTCATCGACATAATATCAAAAGGTATATCTCACTCTATGAAAATAGACGTACAGATATATCAATTTAAAATTGGTGCACAACAGCGGATATTCAAAACCAAATATTTGCCGACCGGCAAACAACCCAGGTGGCATCCTCAAATATCACCAATTTCAACGAATTCCGATATAATGAGGATGATCACCCAATTCCCAATAACTTACTCCCACTCATCATCTGTAAAACCATACAGATGTGAGAATCATACCTGGTAAATACATACCCTGGAGTAAGTGTCTAATCGGGAAATCAGTTTTCCATTAACAGTACACAGTGAAACTGAAACATTGAAATGTTTCGTTGGGGTATCCTGGTATTCCTAGTAATGCCTCGTCCATTATCCAGATTCACAACTATAACCGTATAATTCTTTGCCACCTCTCCAAATCTCTTCATATGTCTTTAGTCATTACCTTCTGTACACCCCTTTAGGCCAAATGGTTTTCTTCCTTCCCTACCGTTCGGCACCAGCCTATGGTTTGGAAGAAGACTATCCAAAAAGCATAAAGGGTGTACTGTCCTAATCCTAGGAACACTCGCATCGCGAGAGAAGGTGAAGATAAAAGACACCTGAATGTACTTTATTCTTATTTCTCCTGAACCAGGATCCATCCCCGAACTGGAACAAGTTCCTTTCGAGTTCGTATATAACCATACGATGGATTATCCAATAAAATGGGATCTTCGTAGTGATACGGAGTGTCCTGGAGAAATACAAAGGTGATTTAGGATTGGCGAAGAAATACTTGGTTTGGTCGTGAATAGCAGTCGCAATTTACTTTGCCCTCTTACTAATCCCTTGCTTTGTCCGAACTTAATACCTTCTGTACACCGTTTAGGCTAACTGGTTTTCTTCATTCCCTACCGGTCGGCACCAGCCTATGGTTTGGAAGAAGACTATCCAATTTGCATAATAGGTGTACTACTCCTAAACTAAGGAGTACTCGCAACCTGAGAGAGGGTGAAAAGAAAAGACAACTGAATAATCCTATCCGTTTTCTCCAGAACCGGAAACCATCCTCGAATTCCTTCGAGTTCGTATCTAACCATACGATGGTTTTGTCCAATGGAAGTGGACGTTCGTAGTAACACGGGGTGTCCTGGAGAAAAGGGTAAAAGTAGGAGTGGCAATGAGGTCTGCAACTCTGACAATCCAAAAGCCAGTGTTAAGAAGGTTCGGTCAACTTGGTCACAGAGTCATAATCTTAGGGTCGGGTCAATGGTCGCTGCCAGAGAGAGAGAGAAAAGAAACACTCAGCGTGCACTCTAACCTAGATCAGAATGGTTACCAATTTATCTAATCTGCAATCCTCCCACTGTACCTCAAATTCTCCTCCAAACCTGAAAGAAGAATTAGTCGGGGTCACCCGAGGAGTATACCAACTCATCAGTGGGAATCGGGATCCAACTCTCATCGCATGACAACGTGACGGAATCCGCTCACGGTATCACACTCCAGAAGGTATGCGCATATCTGGCAAGTTTCAGTACTTTTGAAACTCCCGATGTGGGTTTTTGCCCCATGCTCTTATGACCTTGACTTTGGCCAACATATCATAAGTCACATGTCAAGTTCTACCAGTCATTCTCCAGGTTAATTTGAATCCACCCGTACATACCCTTGACTTTGGCCAAAATGGCAGTACGACTGTCCCAAACCAACGCATCTATCTATGCTGCATATGAATACCCCAATAGCTACCAATCACTGTGCCTTGACTTTGGCCAACATACATAGCTTGAATACTATTGACCACCCATATGAAACGACGGAGGGCTACGAATGGTTTCTGGCGAAAACCTTTAACGTAAAGAACTTGATATCGTCGAAGGAACGGATAGCTTTTAAAAATATAGTGACGAAAACCGTTGCTAAAGAGGTCACTCCCGGTGAAGGGATCTCGGCTCTTTCCCCGTAGAATGGGGTGCAGGATATTCCAAATGAATACCGCGATGCAAAGCAAAAGTAATCGGCTATAGTGAAGTTAATTCCCTGACGCAAACTTCTGTCCAAGGGGTCACTCCCGGTGAAGGGATCTCGGCCCTTGCCTCGTCGACTGAGGAGCAGGATATTCCAACTGAATATCACGATGCAAAACAAAAGTGAACGTCCTTGCAATAACAGCTTTTTGAAAAAGTGTTCCAACAACATCAGATTAGGTTTGTTTTTAAACTTGCATTGATCCGAATCAATGCAGTCCCATCATTTGATCACACCAAAAAGAACGAAAATATACTGATGTACGTATATGCCATCCGCATTCGCCACTGGGTCCCGTCATTACCCGTTAGGTTAGCTAACTAACGACAGAGCGGGGACTGGACTAGCGCGGATGTAAAACATATACAACATCTACTAATATATATACCAATATATTATATTTCGCTCAAGGCGTGAAAGAAATGCAACATCACAGAAATGTACAGCATCACAGAACAATACAGATATCTAGGATCCCCGGGTTTCACAGAGCCACTACTGAAACCCGACGTTCCCCTGGTCGTGTGGATAGCCTGTGCAATGAAATCCTAGACCCCTACGGGCGCGGCAAGTTACCCGCCAAAACCTGAAGCAAGGCAGCCCCCTTCAGCGCCGTGAATGGACCACCCAGCACTTCACGGAATCCGGTAACTTGGGCACCCCTCCTGGGTCATCCTGTACCCCCTACGAGTGCGGCGAATAGCCCGCCAATCCCAGAGTGAAGCCCCCTCCGTCTCAATGCCATGAGATGCGGGCTTGTTGCCCTCTAGAACCCGGCCATCCGTGCACCCCTCCGCGGGGTAATCCTAGTACAGAAAGTAAAATATACATACATCGGGTACATCGACCGCAACCAGGTCGTGCCCCAAAAGAATAATACAATCAGGCAGTGACGGCAGTCCACATGTCGGACGCTCGCCCCGCAATATCAAAAGTACATAATACCACCACAACTGTACTAGCATTGCATCCAGGCTATCCCCACGACCGATCCGCAACATCACAGCATAAACATAGAACATCAACGTGAAAGTCACGTTCGCAAATCCGTCTAACCGGGCTATAGCAGTTAGACCGGATTTACCGATCGAGTGACATTCACGGTCGCAGATATAATGTAAATACTGTGAAAAAATGTGTTTAAAATATCCGATCGATCAAAAATTAACATGTAGGCCCTCAATCAAAACTGTAGCACTCACAGAAATCCTGGGCCCAATTTTAATATTCCAAAACCCATATTTTAAGCCCAGAAGGCCTCTGAAAAAATTTGGTGAAGTGATGTGAATAGTGCGCGGCGGAAGGGCCGCGCGAGGGGGGGTTTCGCGGCGGTTCCGCGCTCCCACTGTGGAGTTACTTCGTCAAATTTTTACAGAACTCTTAGATTTTCCAGTACATCAATATTTTACAACCTGAAAAATTTTTCGAGACCAAAAATTTTCAACAGAAACTGATTCGAACTAAAATGCAGTTTTGGAACATTCGATCGATCGAAACAGAAAAACACATTACACCAAACTAGACTATGTTAATGGCGAGGCTCTGATACCACTGTAAGTGCACGGCGGCGCCCCGGCCGTCAATCCGACGGCCAAACGCGGAAACGGTGATAAACTTTAATTTTTGCGGACTTGGCAAAACGGCACCACCGCGCACTAAAACCGGATCGGGCCATTAAACTAAATCTAGCTAACTACAAAGAGAAGGGGAAGAGATATACCGACGATCCAAGTCCTCCGGTCTTCATCTCCACTCCGATCTCCTCGCGGGATCTCCGTCCGTCTCCTCCTCGTCGGAAAAGGGCACCACGAAGCCGGATACTTTTACGGGCTCCCACCTCAATACCGAGGCAACTCGCGCATGAAGCCGGCAACTCGACAAGCTCAAGATATGCTGTAGGAAGTGTAGTGTAGAATCATAGCTCACTTTGGGGTTGGTTGCCATAGATGGAGGGATCGGATTAGGAAAAATGGTACTTTCATTTTTCCAAAACAAGAAGAAGAAGGAGATGAAGAATTCCTCCCAAAACTAAGATGAACTCTCTCATTCTTTTTCTTTCTCTCTTTTCTTTTTCTTCTTTCTTTCTTTCTACCATTTTTCATCAAGTGAGAAGAATAAGGTGGAGGAATGAATATGAAGCATAACCATAGAAGGAAGGTGAGTGTAGGAAAAGTAGAAAGGTGACTATATCCTAAACATCATCATAACAATCTTTCTTATCAACCTCAAATCCTTTCTAATCTCATTAATACAAATCAAGTGATGGTTGAAAAGAAAAGATGCTTTCATAATTAATCATTATGCAAATAAATCCTCCACAAAGTGCAATTTGCAAAACTGCAAATTACCCCCTCCATCGAAAAAGTCCGGCCGGGAAAGAACAAAGGAAAACCGGCCGGAACGGAAAGCAAAATGGCAACTCTAGAAAACTGGTCCCGTAATAAATTACAGGAAAACCCCACACTGTGCATACACACCCGCATTTGTATTCCGTCCGGATACAAATGCAATGAGAAAAAATCTACACTGTACTAAACTAGGACCGGCTTAAGCCAAAGCCGGCTAGTAATATCCGTTCGATCCTGATCCGTGCAATACCGCACGTATCTGATCGAACCCTGCCATATAACCATACGGCCACTAGTACAATCTGTCCGATCCTGATCCGTGCAATACCGCACGTATCTGATCGGACCCTGCCATATCTCCATACGGCCTCTACAGCGTTTCGCCCGAAACTTGAGTAACTGAAAGTGTGGTGGACTCTAAAGACTCGTCAACACTATGGCTGTGGATTTAACCACTAGCACGTCAGAGGTATAAGCCAATACGTGACGGGCCACCAGCTATTGACTAAAAGGGACGTCGATGAGGAAGCTCACCCCGACACCCAACTGAGCCTGTCAGTGACAATATCCGTACAGTCCGGTCCGTTCGTCTATGAGTATCGCATGGCGGGCCTAGGGGGTTGGTAAAAGTCAGACCCCCAAAAGCGGTACAAGTCGTGTCGGAGTGTAGCCCAGAACACCCTGAGATACTACTGGAATACCTACCAGTAAATCTCCTGCCTTGGCCAAGGTCTTCGTGTAATGGCTCTCCTAGACACAGCGCGACCTCACCCCCAATACCGGGAGAGACGAAACCCCCGAAGATCCGCTCACTGCCTCCATGTGGCTCGGGACTGTACCCAACTAAAACCTGTTTGCACGACTCCTTTGAGCCGTGGTAGGGTAGTAATCAAAGTACAGTGGGAACTCACACGAGACAAATGACGATCCCCAGGTCGATGAACTAACCTGTACACATGTCACCTGGGAACTGCTATCTGACGTCAGGTATAAGACCAACTAGCATGTTCCCGGCGAGTCCTGTCCGGTGTACTCATAACCCAATGAGCACCTGTATACATCTTAGGTGATCCAACTGACACCAATGGCTTGTGAGACCGGCCACCGCCCCTCGTCGGGGTCTCGACTGTATACACTAGTCTACTCTGGAGAATCGATGCCCTGTCTCGAAACTCCTACGACTAGGGACCTTTTAAGGATGTGCTTATAGACTACAGCTCTCACTTATATGATCGCCCTCATACTGCTGGCAGTCAAGCAAGAATCCAAGGGGCTCTATCAACGTGCAATAGCGACATGTCAGGTCACCTAAAGCAGTACACGATGATAAAGGTAAAACAGATAGCATACTATCATCTCGAGCAAGACTGTCCTACCGGGATAGGTCCTCCCTCAATCATTGCAATCACGTGCCTGTGATCCAATAATTGACTCTGAGGGCACTATCTCCAACACTTTGTAGACCGGTCCTTCACTTCAAATGCTCCGTGTAGATGTCCCTTCGCTGCGAGTAATGATCTCCCGAACTCTTGAGAGGCTCCACAAGGTGAAAGATGCAAACTTGCTTGAAGTCTTCGAGGCCGAAGACTATCAACGTCGAGGAGACTCATGCTCATGCTACCACTTCACTAAATTAAGGTTTGGTGAAGCAAAGATCCTAAACTAAATGACTAATAGTAGGGATGTTGAAGTAGGAATTGGGCTCTCTGTAGATTTCTTTTTCACAAAATATTTCATCACTTAGAAAAAACTAGCAAGCTTTTTCTCAAATGAGGAAGAAGATGATGAAATGAAAACTCATGAGGTGAGAATAGCAACCATGGGTGAGTTAATGTCATACACTAACTCATGTAGAGACTTAACCATAGGTTAGGATAATGGCTGGGTTAATAAATATCTTAAGCAAAACAAAACTTGTGGACTTAGTCAATGGTTATCCAAGCTTCTCCAAGCTTCTAGCCATGACCAATATTCAACCAATTTTGAATTACTTAATCAATTAATAACCCTAAATTATAGCAAGCATGGTGTAAGTCATACACACACCCATGAAGCATGTATCATCAAGCAAGACACAAAAACATGTACATTAATATATATCACATATACACTAATGCACACAAGTGAGAATAAGAAATCATAAGCGAGCAAATATTAGTCAATGTAACTTAATATATCAAATATATAATTATACATTAAATTATCAAATCAACACTTGATTTAATAATCAGGCTATATCACATACAACCGACTAATATCAAATATAACAATTTATCGAATCAACACTTGATCCAATAAGCCGTCTATATCACATATGACCTACCGATGTCACATATCGCGAGAATAGAATGCGGTATCACATACGCACATTAATATCGGTCCCACACATATCACATATGTGCTCCTACTTCATTTCGCATGAACCAGGAAACCTCTATGTAGGACTCTAAAGACTTGTCAATACGCCGGCAGTAAGTGATGATCATATCAAACACCCACAAGCCGCAAGCGGTCTGCTAAACGTAACGGCCACCACGATATTGAGCGATTAGAAGATCAACAAGCAAGCCTGCTCATACTCCTGCGAATCCAATCAGTAGCATTACCGTACAGTCCGGTCTCTTCGTCTGATATGTTGCATATCAACAGCCTGGGGGTGGTATAACGTCAGACTCCAATAGCCTGATAAGTTATGCCGATACAAGGTCCATAACGGTTCGAGAAACTATTGATAACACTTACCAGTAAATCTTAGCAACCCTGGCCAAGAATTTCCTGTTATGGCCAATCGAGCATAGCGCAACATCAACTCCCGATACCGGGAGAGACGAATCCCCTCCTATCGCTCATTGCTTCCATGTGACTCGGGACTGTACCCAAAAACCACCTTTTTACACGATCTCTTGACCATGTTATGGTAGAAATCAAAGCAAAATGGGAATCACACAAGACTCTATGACGATCTCGGGTCGACAGACTAACATGTATAAGTCTATTTTACCCACCTCGGTACTTTCGGGGAGACGAAATAGGTAAAAATCGAATTTTTCTCACAAGGAAACATAGACTAACCATGAAGGATATTTGCTAAACAAAAACTAACAAACTAGCTACAAGTTCTAACTACTAGGTTAGATGGTTATACCTAGTTCTTAAACTCCTCCTCTTGTTGTTGTCCTCTTTGATGTTATCTCCTTGGAGTAGTATAAATGGCTCCTCCTCATTGCCTTCTCTTGGTCAAAGAACGATCCACCCGGAGGCATCTACCTTGAGCTTTTACGTCAACAATGAAGTAACTAGAGTGCTTGGCTTGCTACACTAAGAACCCTAGGGTCAGCAGAGAGGTATTTTGGTGGTTTAGTCTCAAATCTTTGATTTTCAACACATGAAACACTTAAGCTTTTGAGAGAGAGGAAGAGGGAGAGAAAACCATGAGAGAGAAAGGTTATGAGATAATGAAAGAAAATGAGAGGATAAACTCACATATGAGGAAAAAAGATAATAATAATAATAATTAAGAAAATTGTGATGGTTAGTTGATTTGACCATTATTATTTCACCATTAATGCTAAGCATGCTTCAAGAAATATCACATGCTTAACAAAACAACAAAACATAAGAAAAAATATCCAAGTCAACATGGGTCAACTTGGTCAAATGGTCAAACCAACATTAGCCATGATACAATTATCCTTAATTAAAACTATTAACCATATTCCTCCTTCTCATTATGGTTTTGATCAAGTTAATGGTCAAAACCCTAATGAGGTGTCTCCCTCTCCGCCTCTTTCAACTATACATACATAACCGCATCTGTGTTCCATAGAAACACGAATACAATAAGACTAGACCAATCCCAAAACTAATACTAGGATCTGGCTTAAACAAAAGCCCACTATTATCAACTGCCCGAACACCAAACGTTAACAAGTGCGCGTATGTGAACGAACCCCCGTCGTAAAAACCATACGACCTCTACTACGTTTCGCCCAAAGGTGAACAATCCTCTGTGTGGGACTCTAAAGACTCGATACTATGCTGGCAGTAGGTTTAACCACAGGCCGAAAGCGGTACTAGTTGTACGTAACAGTCCCCAGGTAGATGCCGATAAGAAGACTGATGAGGTGAACCCATTTGAACTCCTACTGAGCCTGAATGTGACAATCTCCGCACAGTCCGGTTTGTTCGTCTAAGAGTATCGCAAGTCAGGCCTTGGGGGCGGTAAACGCCAGACCCCTAATAGCAGTACAAGTCGTGTTAGAGTGTAGCCCAGAACACCCTGAGAAACTACTGGAAACACTACCAGTAAATCTCGCTTACCCTGGCCAGGGACTTTGTGTAATGGCTCTCCTAGACACAGCGTGATATCAACTCCAAATACCGGGATAGACGAATCCTGTCTAACCATCACTGCCTCCAAGTGCTTCGGGACTGCACCCAACTACTACCTGTTTGCACGACTCAATAGAGCCGTGGTAGGGTAGTAATCTAAGAACAATGGGAACAAACTCGATGAGAAGTGACAGTGTCAAGTCAACGGACTAAGCTGCACTCATGTCACCTGGGAACTGATAACTGACGATAGGTATAATACCAACCAACAGTTCCCAGCGAGTCCTATCCAGTGTACTCGTAACCTAACGAGCACCTGCATACTATCTCCAGTACGACGTACCGATGGCTGTGGGACAGACCATCTCCCCTCCTGGGATGAGAAGCGTATACACTAGTCTACTCTGGAGTATCGATGCCCTGTCTCGATAATCCTGCGACCAGGGACCAGCATAAGAATGTGCTTGAAGAATACCCAGCCTCCACTAGTGTGACTGCCATCATAATGTTGGTAGTCAAGCAAAGATCCTAAGGGCTCTATCAATATGTATTAGCGATATTTTAAAAAGAAACACATACACATATTAAGATAGATACAAACCAAGTAGCATACTACCATATTGAGCAAGAATGTAAATCCGTGTATATATCCCAAGCATCCAAAATGTAATATACAAACTAGTACTATACAATAAAGGCCTCTAGGGCATATCACACTAACAATCTCCCACTTGTACTAAGGCCATGTGCTGGCATATCACTGACCTATCATCTCGAATAACCTCTCGAACTGCGTCTGAGGAATGGCCTTTGTGAATGGATCTGCAGTGTTATCTTCTGTAGCAACCCTCCGAACCTCGATCTCCCGGCGATCCACGATCTCCCTGATTAGGAGATACCACCTCAAGATATGTCTGGACTTCTGATGGGACCTGGGTTCCTTCGCTAATGCTATAGCCCCATTGTTGTCACAATACAAAGGTATTGGATCAACAATGGACGGAACCACATGAAGTTCTGTTAAGAACTTCCTCATCCAGACGGCTTCTTTTACGGCATCAGATGCTGCGATATACTCCGCTTCCATCGCAGAGTCAGCAACGGTTTCTTGTTTGGAACTCTTCCATCACACCGCCCCTCCATTGAGAGTAAAGACATAACCCGACATGAATTTGGAGTCATCCTTGTTACTCTGGAAGCTGGAGTCAGCAAAGGCCTCGATCTGGAGGTCTTTTCTGCCGTAAACCAAAAACATATCCTTAGTCCTTCTCAGGTACTTCAGAATGTTCTTTACCGCTATCCAGTGCTTCTCCCCAAGGTTTGACTGATACCGGCTTACTTCACTCAGTGCATAAGCTACATCTGGTCTGGTACACAACATCGCATACATTATAAAGCCTACCGCAGAAGTGTAGGGTATAATAAACATGCGATCCCTTTCCAAATCAGTCTTGGGAGACATCTTTTTCGAGAGGGTGATCCTGTGACAAGCCGGTAAATTACCGCGCTTGGAATCTTCCATACTGAATCTGTTCAGTATGGTGTCGATGTACCTGGACTGTGAAAGTACCAACATCCTTTTAGATCTATCACGATAGATCCGGATCCCCAGAATGTAAGAGACATCAACCACGTCTTTCATGGAGAACCTGTGTGATAAGAACCCTATGACAGATTGTAGCATAGGAATGTCATTTTCTATCAAGAGAATGTCATCCACGTACAAGACGAGGAATACAACAGTTCATGCTACAATCTTACTATAAATGCATGGTTCATCTGGATTTTTGATAGAGTCAAATTCTTTGACCGTCTCATCAAAATAGATGTTACAACTCCGCGATTCATGCTTTAGTCCATAAATGGACTTAAGCAACTTGCACACTTTTCCGTTGCTCCCACTCTGAATGAAACCCTCTGGCTGGTCCATATAGACACACTCCTCTAAATTTCCATTTAGAAAAGCGTTTTTTACGTCCATCTGCCAAATCTCATAATCGTGGAGGGCAGCAATGGTAAGAAGGATCCAAATGGATTTAATCATAACCACTGGAGAAAAGGTTTCGTCATAGTCCAAGCCAGGACTTTGACGAAAACCCTTTGCAACAAGTCTACCCTTATAGGTTTCAACCTGTCCATCTACACCAATCTTCCTTTTGAAGATCCATTTGCAGCCTACGGGTTTTACCCCTTCTGGAGCAATTTCCAAAGTCCATACATTGTTTGTGTACATAGACTCCATCTCGGTCCGCATTGCATCCAGCCATTTTACTGAGTCAGTGCTCTGAATGGCTTGCCGGAAGTTAGTCGGCTCATCATTATAAATGATGCAATCCTCTCTATCCCCGTCTATGAGAAAACCGTAGTATCTCTCAGGCGGATGAGACAGCCTACTACTCCTGCGGAGAGGTGCGAGAATGTCATGTTCTTTTGAAACTTCTGGTTCCACCAAGCTTTCAGTAATAGCTTGTGGTTCTGGAATTTCTTCCAGTTCTATTGCGCTCCACTAGTTCCCTTTTCCAAGAACTGGTGTTCCAGAATGTGGGCATGACGAGAAACAAAAACTTTTTGTTCCTCTGCGTGATTGAAAAGATACCCCCTGGAGTTCTTTGGGTTTCCCACAAACATACACAGTACTGAGCGTGCCTCGAGTTTGTCCGCATGTTGCTTTTTTACAAAAGAAGGACATCCCCATATCTTCAGATATTGAAGATAGGGTTTCTTCCCACTCCACATCTGATATGATGTGGTCGGCACAGTCTTGGTAGGAACGTTTCTTAAAAGATATGCAGCTGATTCTAGTGCATAGCCCCAGAATGATCGCGATAGCTCAGCATTACTCATCATGGAACGTACCATATCCAATAGGGTTCGGTTCCGTCTCTCCGATACACCGTTGTGTTGTGGAGTGTATAGGGGAGTAAGCTGAGAGAGAATTCCATTCTCTTTTAGGTAATCCAGGAACTCGGCAGTTAAGTATTCACCACCTCGATAAGATCTCAGTGTCTTGATACATTTTCCGGTTTGTTTTTCTACTTCATTCTTATATTCCTGGAATTTCTCAAAGGTCTCAGATTTATGCTTCATTAAGATTACATGCCCCATACCTGGAGAAATCATCCGTAAAAGTAATGAAGTAGGAAAAACCACTTCTTGCATTTGTAGACATTGGACCACGAGTCCCAAGAGCTCGCTTGCTCTTACTCCGTGTCCAGTAAACGGAGTCTTTGTCATCTTTCCTTTGAGACATGATTGACAAGTAGCATAAGAATGATATTCGAACGGATCCAAATATCCTTCTTTATGTAACTTAGTTAACCTTGTCACATTGATGTGACCCAGTCTACAATGCCATAAGAAAGCACGATTTAATTCTAGAGACTTTCTTTTGTGTGTTTTCTGGATATTGAAAATCTGCTGTTGGTTTAAAACGTATATACCGTTGCTTAATGTACCCGACCCAATCATTACATGATTAAGGTGAATGTTTACAATATTGCTTACAAATGCAAAATCATAACCTTCTTTAGACATTAAAGATACAGATATGATATTACAAGTCGAACCGGGTTACAAAATAACAGTTGCGCAAAACCAAAACATGTCGATCTGTCAATCCTAAGTGATAGTCCCCAACGGACTCAGCATCCATGCTTGCTCCGTTTGCAACTCTGAGGGTCATATCACCTGCCTTCAAAACCCTACGGCTTCTCAGTGCCTGCAAAGAATTACAGATATGAGATCCTGATCCGGTATTCAATACCCAGGAAGTAGAGTTGATTGACAGACAGTTTTCAATAACATACACACCTGAAGCCGAAACCACAACTTGCTTCGGGTCCTGGTTCTTGGCCTTCCAAGCCCTGCAATCCTTCTTCCAGTGTCTTTTCTTGTGACAATAAAAGCATTCTTCCTTTCCCACAATCTGTCCTACTACCTTTGCTTTTTCCCTTAGCTTCCACCTTACTAACACCGCCCCTTGGTTTGGTGGGGGCCTTCTTCTTCTTTCCTTTGGATTTCGCCTTGGACCTAGAAGAGTAAGTTCCTCCAACAAACAAAGTGTGTGTTTCCCTGACTTTTTGTAGGGTGCCCTCTACACTCCTCAACATGTTGAGGAGTTCCGGAAGTTCAACTTCTTTTCTTTGCATGTTGAAATTCAGGATAAACTGGGCGTAGGTGGAAGGAAGGGACTGGAGAATCAAGTCAGTGTACAACTCATTCTCTAACGTGGTCCCAAGGTCCGCGAGCTCCTTAATGTAGCCAATCATCTTCAGGACGTGTTCCCCTACAGATGATCCGACGGCCAACCTCACTTGAAACAGTTTCTTCGAGGTCTCGTATCTTGCGATACGGGATTGATCTCCATATAGTTCCTAAGTATGGAGAAATATGGATTCAAGATCCATATCCTCGTGCCTCCTCTGATGTTCATTGTCCATAGAGGCAAGCACGAGATACTTGGCCTTCGCGCTGTCAATCTCCCAGGTCTTACGGATTTCCTTATCCGCGACACTGGATTTTGGACCTGGGACGGCGGGGGCTTTAGTGGTAAGGAGATACCCCAGCTTGTCATAAGTGATTGCCAATTTGACATTTCTGAACCAATCTTTATAGTTTAGCCCTGTCTGTATGTTTTTATCTAATAGTAACTTAAGGCCCGTCATGATGTTAGGTTGCTGCAATTAGGAGAGAGAGAGAAGAAACACTATAGCATGATTCTCTTGCAAGTTTAGAGTGGTTTTTAGTTTGTCTAAACAGGATGGCACCCACTGTTTCTCAAATCCTTCCTCAAACCATAAAAGAAGAATTAGTCAGGATTGATCTCACCGTATAATACTTGCTTAACCGTTCAGCAAGGCCGGTGTCGGTACTTCGAGGGAGGTTTTACGACGCTTTCGCGAAATTCCTTAATTAAATAACCTCTTTTCCCTGTGGGCGTAGCCCCGCTAACACCTTTCTAGTCACCTACTTGGTTTATAGCATTGATCGTTAAGTGAAAAAATCTCCCGAGGAGTAGTATATACTCACAGTAGGATCGTGATCCAAATATTATCGTGTGATAAAGTTGAAGGAATCCTACCAAAATCATCACACTCCAAATGGTATGCAACACTAGCAAGTTTCAGTTTCTTTAGAAACTCCCGATGTGGATTTTTGCCCCCATGCTCTTATGACCTTGATGAAGGCCAACATATCATAAGCCACATGTCAAGTTCTACCCGTCATTATCCAGGTTAATTTGAACCCACCCGTACATACCGTTGACAAAGGCCAAAATGGCAGTATGACTGTCCCAAACCAACGCATCTATCTATACAACAGATAAATATTCAGCAGCTACCAATCACTATGCCATGGCGAAGGTCAAAATACATAGCTTGAATACTACTGAATATTTAACTGAAATGACAGAGGGCTACGTATGGTTTTGGCGAAACCGTGAACGTAGTGAACTTGATATAATCGAAGGAACCTGATAGCTTTTAAAAGGAGTTGTTTAAGCTCCGCATTTTAAAAGTTTTGCTGTTTGCGAGTGGTTTTGAAATTGTTCCAACGATTCAACTTTGGCTTGTTTTCTTTGCATTAATATAATGCGTCCCATCAATTAATCCTACCATTGCAGAAAACAACGAAAATATAATGCACACTTATGTCATCCGCATTCGCCACGGGGCCCCATCATCACCCGTTAGGTTACTTAACTCACAACAGAGCGGGGGCTGGACTAGCGCGGATGCAAAACATAAGCAACGCCTACCAGATATCATATATAGATATATACATTCTTTAGACGCAATGATATTCATTCCAGATCACAGATGAACACATTGGATATGCTAGGAATCCATGTTTCGTTCAAGCCTGCAATGAAAGACGGATTACACGGTCGTGATGAATAGCCAAAACCCCACCATAGACCCCTACGGGTGCGGCAAGCTACCCGCCAAATACCCGAAGTGGAGCAGTCTCTCTCAACAAAGTGAGTAGGCCACTCGGCACTTCAAAGTACCTGATAGTTTGTGCACCCCACCTTGGGTCTATCCTAGGAGCAAAAAACAGTAAAACAAATAATATACAAAGGCAGCTACATCCTCAACCCGGATGTGCGACCCAAAAATAATATTACATCAATTTACAATTTACATCGAATGAAAGATAAATAAACACTCATCTCACACCCCGGTTATTCATCCACGAAAATCCAACAAGTTCATATACACAATCCAACATCACAGATCACAGATATGTACAACCCCCACTAATCGTTATACATCGATTAGTCGACGTTCAGTACATATATCACATTACAGATATAATCCAATTAGCTAAAATTTATAGAATTTCGATCAATATTCTAATTTGAAACTACCCCAAATACAACACTGTACTCAAAAGAATCTGGGCAGAAACAAAGTATCTGAAAAATCACAAAACATCAAGCTGGACAATCTGCAGGAAAAACGAGTTGACTCCGAGTCGACTCGGCCGCGGATCCGCGGCGAAACGCAAGGTTTCGCCGCGCTTCTACGGCAGTCTGAACGAGTCACAAGCTCGTTTTTCTTCGGTGTCCCTAAAAAATCCTGCACGTATTTTTCTAGTCTCTGAAAATATTTTTAGACCTGTTTTATAATCGGGAGAAAACATAAGTTTTTGATGGTGTTTTGCGATTTTTCCGGGATCGAAGTTCTAAAGACTTTGCTAACATGTTAGTTGTTGTTTAGCTAGGCTCTGATACCACTGTAAGTCTATGTTACCCGCCTCTGTACATTCAGGGAGGCGGAATATGTAAAAATCGAATTTTTCTCACAAGGAAACATAGACTAACCATGAAGGATCATTGCTAAAAAAACTAACAAACTAGCTACAAGTTCTAACTCCTAGGTTAGATGGTTATACCTAGTTCTTGAACTCCTTCTCCTCTTGTTGTGGTCCTCCGTAATGTTAGCTCTTTGGAGTGGTATAGATGGCTCCTCCTCATTGTCTTCTCTAGGTCAAAGAATGATCCAACCGAAGGACTCTACCTTGAGCTCTTACCTCAACAATGAAGTAACTAGAGTGCTTGGCTTGCTACACTAAGAACCTTAGGGTGAGTAGAGAGGTATTTTGGTGGTTTAGTCTCAAAGCTTTGATTTTCAACACATGAAACACTTAAGCTTTTAAGAGAGAGGAAGAGGGAGAGCAAACCATGAGAGAGAAATGTTATGAGAGAATGAAAGAAAATGAGAGGATAAACTCTCATATGAGGAAAAAAGATAATAATAATAATAATTAAGAAAATTGTGATGGTGAGTTGATTTGACCATTATCATTTCTCCATTAATGCTAAGCTTGCTTCAAGAAATATCACAAGCTTAACAAAACAACCAAACATAAGGAAAAAATATCCAAGTCAACATTTGTCAGCTTGGTCAATTGGTCAAACCAACATTAGCCATGATACAAATATCCTTAATTAAAACTATTAATCATATTCCTCCTTCTCATTATGGTTTTGATCAAGTTAATGGTCAAAACACTAATGAGGTGTCTCCCTCTCCGCCCTTGTCAACTGTACATGCATACCCGCATCCATGTTCCTTAGAAACACGAATACAATAAGACTAGACCAACCCCAAAACTAATACTAGGATCTGGCTTAAACCAAAGCCCACTAGTATCAACTGCCCGAATACCTAACGTGCATAAGTGCGTGTTGGAGATAGTGCCCTCAGATTCAATTATTGGATCACAGGCACGTGATTGCAATGATTGAGGGAGGACCTATTCCGGTAGGACAGTCTTACTCAAGATGATAGTATGCTATCTGGTTTACCTTTATCATCGTGTACTGCTTTAGGTGACCTTACAAGTCACTATTGCACGTTGATAGAGCCCCCAGGATTCTTTCTTGACTGCCAGCAGTATGAGGGCGATCATATACGTGGGAGCTGGTAGTCTATAAGCACATCCTTAAAAAGTCCTTAGTCGTGGGAGTTTCGAGACAGGGCATCGATACTCCAGAGTAGACTAGTGTATACAGTCGAGACCCTGACGAGGGGCGGTGGCCGTTCTCACAAGCCGCTGGTTTCAGTTGGATCACCTAAGATGTATACAGGTGCTCATTGGGTTATGAGTACACCGGACAAGACTCGCCGGGAACATGCAAGTTGGTCTTATACCTGACGTCAGATAGCAGTTCCCTGGTGACATGTATACAGGTTAGTTCATTGACCTGAGGATCGTCAGTTGTCTCGTGTGAGTTCCCACTGTGCTTTGATTACTATCCTACCACGCTTAAAGGAGACGTGCAAACAGGTTTTAGTTGGGTACAGTCCCGAGCCACATGGAGGCAGTGAGCGGATCTTCAGGGGTTCGTCTCTCCCGGTATTGGGGGTGAGGTCGCGCTATGTCTAGGAGAGCCATTACACGAAGTCCTTGGCCAAGGCAGGAGATTTACAGGTAGGTATTCCAGTAGTATCTCAGGGTGTTCTGGGCTACACTCTGACACGACTTCTACCGCTTTTGGGGGTCTGACTTTTACCAACCCCCTAGGCCCGCCATGCGATGCTCATAGACGAACGGACCGGACTGTACGGATATTGTCACTGACAGGCTTAGTAGGGTGTCAGGATGAGTTCGCTCATTCACGTCCCTTTTGGTCAATAGCTGGTAGCCCGTCACGTATGGCTAATACCTCTGACGTGCTAGTGGTTAAATCCACAGCCATAGTATTGACGAGTCTTTAGAGTCCCCCACAGACAGTTGCTCATGTTTCGGGCGAAACGCTGTTGTGGCCGTATGGAGATATGGCAGGGTTCGATCAGATACATGCGGTATTCCACGGATCATGATCAGACGGATAATACTAGCGGGCTTTGGATTAAGCCGGATCCTAGTATAGTACTGTGTAGATTTTGTCTCATTGCATTTGTATTTCGGTCGGAATACAAATGCGGGTATGTATATACAGTAGCGGGGTTTTCCTGTAATTTATTACGGGATCAGTTTTTGGAGTTGCCGGTTTGTTTTCCGTTTCGGCCATATTTCTTTGTATCTTTCATTGGCTGAAGATTGGTGGAGGAGGGCTTATTTGCATTTGTGCAAATAAGCATTTTGGAGGGTGTTATTTGCATATTGTTGTATCATGATAATTCCTCCACCATTTGACTTCTATGGTTCATGATTGTTTGACCTTTGTTTGATGGTAATGGGAATTGATTGGGTTTTGGAGTGTTGGTTTTGTATGTGATGATTTTGTTCTCATCATCACTCATCATTATTTCTTGCATAACACTCAAACACCCCCCCTCTCTTTTGGGTTAACTCCCCCCTTGAGTTACTTACTCACTCTCTCTCATTCACAAAAGTGGCCGGCCAATTCTTTTATGGGGCTGTCTAAATTTTGCAAGTGGGATTTTTGGTCTTTTGGCTTCACAAAAATCCCAAGTTCATCTCCAAAAAGTTTTAGTTCATTTCCTCCACCAAAGGCAACTTCCTCAAACCCCAATTGAGACATAGAGTACTACACGTATTCTACAGCAAACCTTGGGCACATCGGCTCGCCAACTTCGTGCTCGAGTTGCCTCGGTCCAGAAGTGGGAGCCCGTAAAAGAAGCCGGCGAAGTGGTGCCCTTCCGGCGACGTGACGGAGACCGGAGATTCCGCAGGGAGATCGGGACGACGACGAGAAGACCGAAGGACACGGATCGCTCGGTATATCTCTCTACCCTTCTCTAGTTAGCTAGGACTAGATTAATGGCACGATCCGGGTTTATAGTGCGCGGTGGTGCCGGTTTAAAAAGTTAAAGTAAATCATCGCTTCCGCATTCCGGCGTCGGATTGACAGCCGGGGCGCCGCCGTGCACTTACAGTGGTATCAGAGCCTCGTCATTAACCTAGTCTAGTTTTGTCTAATGTGTTTACATTTCCGATCGAACAAAATTCCAAAAACCGCGTTTTCATGTGCATCAGTTTCTGTCGAATTTTTTTTGGCTCCAAAATTTTTTCAGGTTGTTGCAGAATGATGTGCAGGGAATTCTAAGACTTCTGTAAAAATTTGATCACGTGAACACACTATACGACCGCAGAACCGTGGCCAAACCCACGCTTGGGCCGTGGTTCCGCCGCAGTACTTTCTGTTCAGTGTGTCAAATTTTTACAGAGTGTCTCTGTGTTGAAAATAGGGGTTTTGGAACATTCTTTTTGGGCCCAGACTTTCTGTGAGTGCTACAGTAGTGCCTTGGGGCCCACTTGGGTAAATTTGATCGTTCGAATATTTTAAACACATTAGTTCACAGTATTTACATTATATCTGCGACCGTGAATGTCACTTGATCGGTAAATCTTGTCTAACTGCTATAGCCTGGTTAGACGGATTTGCGAACGTGACATTCACGTTGATGTTCTGTGATTGTGCTGTGATGTTGCGGATTGGTCGTGGGGGATAACCTGGATGCAATGGTAGTACAGATTTGGTTGTATTATGTACATTTGATATTGCGGGGCGAGCGTCCGACATGTGGACTGCCGTCACTGCCTGTTTGTATATTATTCTTTTGGGGCACGACCAGGTCGAGGTCGATGTACCCGTTGTATGTATATTTTACTTTCTGTACTAGGATTACCCCGCGGAGGGGTGCACGGATAGCCGGGTTCTAGAGGGCAACGGGCCCGCATCTCATGGCATTGAGACGGAGGGGGCTTCACTCTAGAATTGACGGGCTATTCGCCGCACTCGTAGGGGGTACAGGTTGACCCAGGAGGGGTTCCCAAGTTACCGGATTCCGTGAAGTGCTGGGTGGTCTATTCACGTTGCTGAAGGGGGCTGCCTCGCTTCAGGTATTGGCGGGTAACTTTCCGCGCTTGTAGGGGTCTAGGATTTCATTGCACAGGCTATCCACACGACCAGGGGAACGTCGGGTTTCAGTAGCGGCTCTATGAAACCCGGGGATCCCAGATATCTGTATTGTTCTGTGATGCTTATTACATTTCTGTGATCTTGCATTTTATCACGCCTTGAGCGAAATATTATATATTGATATATATACTAGTAGATGTTGTATATGTTTTGCATCCACGCTAGTCCAGTCCCCGCTCTGTCGTTAGTTAAGTAACCTAACGGGTAATGACGGGACCCAGTGGCGAATGCGGATGGCATATACGTACATCATTATTTTCGTTCTTTATTGGTGTGATCAAATGATGGGACTGCGTTGATTCGGATCAATGGAAGTTAAAAACAAACCTATTCTGATGTTGTTGGAACATTTTTCAAAAAGCTGTTATTGCAAGGACGTTCTCTTTTGTTTTGCATCGTGGTATTCAGTTGGAATATCCTGCTCCTCAGTCGACGAGGCAAGGGCCGAGATCCCTTCACCGGGAGTGACCCCTTGGACAGAAGTTTGCGTCAGGGCATTAACTTCACTATAGCCGATTACTTTTTCTTTGCATCGTGGTATTCAGTTGCAATATCCTGCACCTCATTCTACGGGGAAAGAGCCGAGATCCCTTCACCGGGAGTGACCTCTTTAGCAATGGTTTTCGCCACTATATTTTTAAAGGCTATCCGGTTCCTTCAACGATATCAAGTTCATTACGTTAAAGGTTTTCGCCAGAAACCATTCGTAGCCCTCCGTCGTTTCACATGGATAGTCAATTAGTATTCAAGCTATATTTGTTGGCCAAAGTCAAGGCATAGTGATTGGTAGCTATTGGGTATTCATATGCAGCATAGATAGATGCGTTGGTTTGGGGCAGTCGTATAGCCTAGTTGGCCAAAGTCAAGGTCTTATGCGGGTGGGCTCAAATTAACAAGGAGAATGACGGGTAGAACTTGACATGTGACTTATGATTTGTTGGTCAAAGTCAAGGTCATAAGAGCATGGAGTAAAAATCACATCGGGAGTTTCTAAAGAAACTGAAACTTGCCAGATATGCGCATACCTTCTGGAGTGTGATGACGTGAGCGGATTCCGTCACGTTATCATGCGATGATAGTTGGATCCCGATTCCCACTGATGAGTTGGTTTACTCCTCGGCTGATCCCGACTAATTCTTCATTCAGGTTTGGAGGAGAATTTGACGGTACAGTGGGAGGTTTCCAGATTAGATAAATTGGTAACCATTCTGATATAGGTTAGAGTGCACGCTGAGTGTTTCTTTTCTCTCTCTCTTTGGCAGAAACCATTGACCCGACCCTAAGACTATGACTCAGTGACCAAAATTAATCGAACATTTCTAAACACTGTCTTTTGGATTGTCAGAATTGCAAACCTCATTGCCACTCCTACTTTTACCCTTTTCTCCAGGACACCCCGTATTACTAAGAACGTACACTTCCATTGGACAAAACCATCGTATGGTTATATACGAACTCGAAGGGATTTATTCGAGGATGGTTTCCGGTTCTAGAGAAAACGAATAGGACTATTCAGTTGTCTTTTCCTTTTACCTTCTCTCAGGTTGCGAGTACTCCTTGGTTTAGGAGATAGTACACCTATTACGCAAATTGGATAGTCTTCTTCCAAACCTTAGGCTGGTGCCGAACGGTGGGGAATGAAGAAAACCAATTAGCAGAACGATGGTGTACAGAAGTTAATAAGTAAAGACATAACAAGTGATTAGTAAGAGGGCAAAGTAAATTGCGACTGCTATTCACGACCAAACTAAATATTTATTCGCCAATCCTAAATCACCTTTGTATTTCTCCAGAACACTCTGTATCACTATGAAGATCCACAGTTTATTGGATACTCCATCGTATGGTTATATACGAACTCGAAAGGAACTTGTTCCAGTTCGGG
This sequence comes from Agapanthus africanus, assembly GCA_030015575.1. Taxonomy (NCBI): domain Eukaryota; kingdom Viridiplantae; phylum Streptophyta; class Magnoliopsida; order Asparagales; family Amaryllidaceae; genus Agapanthus; species Agapanthus africanus. The sequence continues at coordinate 464,663,032 of JASDDO010000014.1, read as the reverse complement.
GATGGATTATGGTTCAGGAGAAATAGGAATAAGGTTTATTCGGTTGTCTTTTATCTTCACCTTCTCTCGCATTGCGAGTGCTCCTAGGATTAGGACAGTACACCAATTATGCTTATTAGTTAGTCTTCTTCTAAACCATAGGCTGGTGCCGAACGGTAGGGAAGGAAGAAAACCATTTGGCCTAAAGGGGTGTACAGAAGGTAATGACTAAAGACATATAAAGGGTTTTGGAAAGATGGCAAAGAATTACACGGTTACAGTTGTGAATCTGGATAACGGAAGAGGCATTACTAGGAATACCGTGATGCCCCATCGAAACATTTCAATGTTTCAGTTTCGCTGTGTACTGTTAAAGGAAAACTGATTTCCCAATCAGATCTTGCTCCAGGGTATGTATTTACCAGGTTTGATTCTCACATCTGTATGGTTTTACAGATGATGAGTGGGAGTAAGTTATTGGGAATCGGGTGATTATCCTCATTATATCGGGATTCGTTGTTATCGGTGATATTTGAGGAAGTCACCTGGGTTGTTTGCCGGACGGCAAATGTTTTGTTTTGAATATCTGCTGTTATACACCAATTTCAAATTGATATATTTGTACGTCTATTTTTATAGAGTGAGATATACCTTTTTGAAATTATATCCATGACATTTACCTATAGCAGTGGATGGTTAGGTAAGGAGCATTAAACAGCGGTGTAATTCTTCTTAACCATAAGTACAGTTTTCAACCTACGACACACAGCGAATGAATTATTAGACTCAAAGGACTTTTACAGAGTAATGTATGTTGTCCAGCGTCCATTAGGACAGAGGGGTTGGTCCTCGTACTATATTCGGGTTACTTATGACTTCTCTAGTTTTTAGACAAGTGTTTCGTGGAAACACAGGGTCCGAATTTTGAGAAGTTATAGGTATATGAATAAAGTAAAGAACAAGGTATTGCAGGTATCGGGATTCTTCAAGGTGATTGAAGATGTAGATACTTGTTTATGGTATTCAGTTGATAGTAATGATTAAGAGAACTTGCTTCTCTTTCAGGTTACTTGTAGGGTTCCTAGGCATGCTTGTGAAGGTTCATAAGGCATCAAACATGCCCGGATAAAATTTTAGACGTGCCGAACACCCCAAAGACGGGATCTTTGCTAGATTATTAGGGTTTAGCATGCAAGATGACATCTTTTTATCTAAGTGTGAGGGATTACAACCTTTGTAGTCCGCTCCTTCACTTCACAAGCTCCAAGTAGAAGTCCCTTCGCCGCGATCCATGATCTCCCGGACTCAAGAGAGGCTCCACGACTCGAACGATTCATGCTAGCTTGAAGTGTTCCGAATCTCCGATGATCTACGTCGAAGTTGCAAAAACCCAAGCTTTCTCACTCTAAAGAGATGAACACCTTAAGCTCATGGGCTAGATGAGATGAGGATGGGGGAGTAGTATTTATGCTTTCTTTTTATTCACTTTCTCACTTGAAATCATCACTAAAGAATTAACTAGTAAGCATTTTCTTTTTTAGAACTCAAGAGAGAATAAGATGAAGAATGGAAAAAGATAATCCTTTTGTGATGAATAGTAGTCAAGTGTATATGATTGATTATCTAACCATGGTCAAGGATGATAGTATAAAAGTTGTAGAGAATAAACTAGGGTTAGGGTTTGGTTAGGTTAAAGATAAAGATCAACCATAATATCTTAACCAAGACAAAATAGAATCCTTCTAGAATGAACTTGAAGGAGCTAACCCTAATCAAACCCTAATCCCTCATTATCATCCTTAAACATGTTTAGTAATAAATCATATCATGTTACAATAATATATATCACATATATATTATATATTTGCAACAAAAGAAAATAATAAATTTAACATATATCGCATATATATCAATGTATTAATCCAGTGAGAATGAAATAATAAAGTGAGCCAATATTAGATAATGTAATACAATATATCATATATACTATTATACATTAAATCATTGAATCAACACTTGATCCAACGATCCGGCTATATCGAATATAACCGGCTAATATTTCATGTACCGATTCATCGAATCAACACTTGATCCGATGTCCTGATTCATATCAAAATATCGCGAGAATATAATACGGTATCTCATATCGCATTATCCTCGGTCCTGCAAATATCTCATATGTGCCTCTACTCCGTTTCGCCTGAGCCAAGAAACCTCTGTGTAGGACTCTAAAGAATCGTCAATACGCCGGTAGCAGGTGATGATCATTTCAAACACCCACAAGCTGCAAGCGGTCAGCTAAACGTAACAGCCACCCAGGTATTGAGCGATTAGAAGATCAACAAGCTAGCCTGTCCGTTCTCCTGTGAATCCAATTAGTAACACTCTCGTACAGTCCGGTCTGTTCGTTTGATATGTCGCATATCAAGTCTAGGGGTGGTAAACATCAGACCCCAGTAACCGATAAGTCGTGTCGATGTGAGGCTCATAACAGGTCGAGAAACTACTTGTAACACTTACCAGTAAATCCCTATATCAGCCCTGGCCAGGGACTTCCAGTTATAGCCAATCGAACACAGCACAACATCAACTCCCTATACCGGGAGAGACGAATCCCCTCCTATCGCTCATTGCCTCCATGTGATTCGGGACTGTACCCAAAAGCCACCGTTTTGCACGCCCTCGTGGACGTGGTAAGGTGGAAATCAAAGCACAGTGGGAATCACACAAGACTCTATGACGATATCGGGTCTACAGACTACCCTGTACCAGTGTCACCGGAGAACTGCTATCTGACGTGTGGTATATCACCAACTGGGAGTTCTCGGCGAGTCCGTCCAGTGTACCCAGTCTCCACTGAGCACCCGTACATCATTCTTGATGTCAAACACCGATGGTTATGGGATCATCCATCTCCCATCATATGGGTCAAGATGCGTATACGCTAGTCTACTCTGGTGTATCGATGCCCTGTCTCGATATACCCTCGACTAGGAACAGTTATAGGATGTACTCATCGACTACTATGGCCCCACTAGTATGATCTCATCATAGTCCCTGTAGTCGAGTACAGATCCTAAGGGCTTTATCAACATGTGAGAGAAAGACAGTAAACCAATACAAGTCAACATGTTAAGATAAAGTGAAACAAAATAGAATACTATCATGACGAGCAAGAAAGTCATCTCTGTATATATCTAAGCATCCATCATAATATACATCAAATGTAGAACAATGGCCTCTAGGGCATATACATAACTAACAATCTCCCACTTGCACTAAGGCCAGCTGCTGTAGTATCTCATACCTAGCATCCGGAATAATCTCTGAAACTGCATCTAGGGAATGGCCTTCGTGAGTGGATCCGCAGTGTTGTCTTTCGTATCTACTCTCCTGACCTCGATCTCCCGGCGATCAACTATCTCCCTGATCAGGTGATACCGCCTCAGAATATGTCTGGACTTCTGATAGGATCTGGGTTCCTTGGCCAAAGCCACAGCTCCATTGTTATCGCAATACAGAGGTATTGGATGCTCAATGGATGAAACCACTCCAAGTTCACTAATGAACTTCTTCATCCAGACAGCCTCTTTGGCAGCATCGTTGGCAGCGATGTATTCATCCTCCATCGTCGAGTCTGCAACGGTATCCTGTTTGGAACTCTTCCAACATACCGCCCCTCCATTGAGGGTAAAGACAAATCCCGAGTGCGACTTAGAGTCGTCCTTATCACTCTGGAAGCTGGAATCGTTAAAGGACTCCACCCGGAGTTCTCCGTTACCATACACCAAGAACATGTCTCTAGTCCTTCGTAAGTACTTGAGAATGTTCTTCACAGCCGTCCAGTGACTCTCTCCAGGATCTGTTTGATACCGACTCACTACACTTAGTGAGTATGCAACATCGGGTCTGGTACATAGCATCGTATACATGATAGACCCTACTGCCGAAGCATAGGGTATCCCTTGCATGCGAGCTCTCTCTAAATCAGTCTTGGGAGACATCTCTTTGGAGAGAGTGAGTCCAGAGATCGTGGGTTGGTTCCCACGCTTGGATTCTTCTATACTAAACCTCTTTAGTATGGCGTCAATGTACCTGGATTGGGACAATCCCAGTATCCGTTTGGATCTATCTCTATAGATCCTAATCCCCAATATGCATGAGGCATCACCTAGATATTTCATTGAGAATCTTTGTGATAAGAAGAGCTTGACTGATTGCAGCATTGGAATATCATTTCCTATCAAGAGTATGTCATCCACATACAATACGAGGAAGACAACCTTACTCTCTGCTACCTTCTCATAGATACAAGGTTCATCTATGTTTTTGATGAAGTCAAACTCTTTGACTACTAGATCAAAACAGATGTTCCAACTCCGCGATGCTTGCTTTAACCCATAAATGGATTTAAGCAATTTGCATACCTTTCCGCTGCTCCCACTATCTAAGAAGCCCACTGGCTGAGTCATGTACACGCACTTTTCTAAATCACCATTTAGAAAGGCGGTCTTAACATCCATTTGCCATATTTCGTAGTCATGGTATGCAGTAATGGCAAGTAAGATCCGGATGAACTTAAGCATAGCCACTGGAGAAAAGGTTTCGTCATAATCCACACCTGGTCGTTGACGAAATCCCTTTGCTACAAGTCTAGCTTTGAAAGTCTCAACTTTTCCATCTACACCAAATTTCTTTTTAAAAATCCACTTGCTCCCAATGGGTTTTACCCCTTCAGGAGCATTTTCCAAAGTCCATACTTTATTGGTGTACATGGATTCCATCTCAGATCACATTGCATCCAGCCATTTCACAGAGTCACCACTCGTGATGGCCTGCTCGAAACTAGTCGGGTCATCATCTTCCATGATGCAATCCTCGCTTCCACCATCAATGAGAAAACCGAAGTATCTCTCAGGTGGACGAGAAACCCTACTAGATCGGCGGAGAGGCTGCGGTTCGTCGGGTACTACTGAATCTTCTGGTTCCAACAAATCATCAGTTGCGGTTTGAGGTGCTGGAACCTCTTCCAGCTCTACCTCTCTGCCACTAATTTCTTCTACAAGAAATTCCTTTTCCAAAAAGGTGGCATGTTGATCCACAAACACTTTTTGTTCCTCAGCGTTGTAGAAAAAATATCCTTGAGAATTCTTTGGATATCCCATAAATTTGCAAAGGACTGATCGTGCCTCGAGTTTGTCCGGATTTTGTCTTTTGACATAGGCCGGACAACCCCATCTCTTAACTCGTTTAAAATATGGTCTCTTCCCACTCCATATCTCATATGGTGTGGTAGGTACATATTTTGACGGAACTAGATTCAATATGTATATGGCAGTCTCAAGCGCATACCCCCCAGAAGGAAATAGGTAACTCAGCATCGCTCATCATAGATCGCACCATATCTAATAGGGTCCGATTCATTCGTTCCGATACACCGTTGTGCTGTGGTGTATAAGGAGGAGTAAGCTGAGAGAGAATCCCATTCTCTTTTAGATAATCTAGGAACTCATTGCTTAAGTATTCTCCTCCTCGATCAGATCGAAGGATCTTAATACTTTTGCCCGTTTGGTTCTCTACTTCGTGCTTATATTCTCTGAATTTCTCAAAAGCTTCAGACTTGTGTTTCAACAGGAACACATGCCCGTATCTAGAAAGATCTTCAGTGAATGTAATAAAGTAGGAAGAACCTTTCCTGGCATGCGTAGACATAGGACCGCATACATCACTATGTACCAGTCCTAAGAGTTCGGTAACTCTTTCTTCGTGTCCACTAAACGGAGCTTTGGTCATTTTTCCTTTGAGACATGAATGGCAAGTATCATAAGATGAAAATTCGAATGAATTCAAATATCCATTTTTATGTAACTTAGCTAGCCGTGTCTCATTGATATGGCCAAGTCTACAATGCCACAAGAAAGATTCATTCATTTCTGAACTTTTCCTCTTATGTGTGTTTTGTATATTGAGGACTGTATTCTGATTTAAAATGAATATGCCATTATGTAACGAGCCTGATGCAATCAACTTTTGATCTAGGAATATGTTCATAACATTATCCTTTACTATAAAATTATATCCTTCTTTTGTTAATAAAGAAACTGATATAATGTTGCACATCATGTTCGGTATATAATAGCACTCATTTTGAATCAGTGTATTACGACTTGGCAATACAAGGTGATATTCGCCAACTGCTTTGGCTGCAATACTTGCACCGTTCCCTACTTGAACGGAATGATCACCTTTTCCCAGTTCTCTACCTTTACGTAGCCCATATAACTGTTTACATATGTGGGATCCTGATCCGGTATCTAATACCCAGGACGTAGGGTGAACTGAGAAACAGTTCTCAATAACTAACACACCTGAAGAAGATGCATCAACAAGCATGTTCTTTTGTGCGGCTTAAGAATCTAGATATTCTTCTATTCCCTGTTCAGTCTTATAACTCTTATAAAAAAGAACGGGTCCAACGTTCCCCTGCTCAGTATAATAAGCGGTTTCAGTCAATACATCGATATTATTATCTTGATTATGGCCTGACATGGTCGCTACCTGGAGAGAGAGAGAAGAAAACACTTTAGCGTATGCTCTTGCAAGATTAGATTGGTTATTATCTTATCTAATCAGGATGTCTCCCACTGTTTTTATCAAATCTACCTTCAAACCCTAAAAGGTAAGATTAGCCGGGATTAATTACACCCTACAATTTCGTCAATCTTTCAGCCAGATCAGTGTCGGTACTTTGAGGGAGGTTCCCCGTGCTTTCACACGGACCTAATTAAAGTAAACCTCGTTTTCCCAGAGGCGTAACCCCGTTAACACTTTTCTAGACACCTACTTGATCGACTAATTGTCCTGTGTAAAACTCTCTCAGGAGTAACTCTTACTCGCAGTGGGTATCGGGATCCAACTATCTCATAGAAGGTATGCAATCTCATTGCAAATTTCAACACTTGAAATTCCCGATAATGTTTTGCCCCTAGCGATCTATGACCTTGACTAAGTCAACAAACCATAAATCGCAAGTCAAGTTCAACCCGTACATTTCCAAATTGAATTAAACCCACCCGTACGACCCTTGACTGAGTCAACAAGGCCGTGCGAATACCCTAATCCAATCACATCTCATGTTTTAGCAGATAAACACTACTTAGCTAACGTACACTACGCCTTGACTAAGTCAACAAACATAGCACAAATACTAAATAATATCTATCTGAAATGACGGAGGGCTACGCAGGTTTTTTCAGAAAAACCATGAGCGTAATGAACTTGATATCGTCGTAGAATCATGTGAAATTTTGAAATGGAGTGTTTTTGAGGCTTTTCTAATTTTGCTAAAGGGGTCACTCCTGGTGAAGGGATCCTCGGCCCTTTCCTCGTCGAATGAGGTGCGGGATATATCATATATATCACTGTGCAAAGCAGAAACTATAGAAGCAATCAAAAACAAACCGAGTGTGTAGCATCTGCCAGTTATTGCTAAAGGGGTCACTCCCGGTGAAGGGATCGTCGGCCCTTTCCTCATCGAATAAGGTGCAGGGTATATCATATATACCGCTATGCAAAGCAAAACTGTAGCTACCCTTTTTATAAAGTTTTGATTCTACAACATCATTTAGGTTTCTTTTCTTTTTATTAATCTCATTAATAAAAATCCCATCAGCTTATGCTTCCTAAGCATCACAGATAAATACGACGTACACTTATGCCATCCGCATTCGCCTCGATGTCCCCTCGTGCACCGTTAGGTTAGATAACTAACGACAGAGCAGGGCAGGGCTAGTGCGGGTGTAAAACATAAGTAACATCTATATAATATATCATATATACTATATACTGTATCCATCAGAACATATCAAATGATCACATCACAGATATCGCAGCAGAAACATAGATATAATGTGGGATATACTAGGACGTCCGTATTTAGTATTTAGCCAACAATAGAAAATACGGATTCCACAGTCGCGATGAATAGCCAAGCCCACACCCTGGACCCCTACGAGAGCGGCAAGCGACCCTACCAATTCTGGAGTTTAGGAGACCCGGTCTCGACTCCTCGAGATGGCCTCCCACTGAACCCCATAACCCGGTCACCTGTGCTCCCCTCCTTGGGTCCATCCTAATGCGGAAAAGTAAATAATATACAACACTGGTGGCATCAACCTCAACCTGGAAGTGCCCCAAATAAAAGAATATTACATTACATTTGAATTTACATGAATGAAAATATAAAACTCTCATCTCACATAAAACCCCTGGCTATTCAATCGCGACAATCCTGCACATCATATCTCAGCAACACATAATATCACATATCATCAACGTAAGTAAGTATGCATACACCGATCGTCGCCGATGTATAGCAACGAAGACCGGCAATACAACTACATACTACACTTACGGTCACAGAAAAGAAAGTGTAAAACTACAATATTTGGAATCCACAATCACTTTAGACATCGTAAATCCGAAATATCACATACTTCGCATTTCATGCCTAACTCTATGAATTCCACATATTGTATCACATTCCAGATAAATAGACAGTATTAAACTTTTCGAACAGATAATCAAATACCCAAAATTTCCCAAAGTGCTCAACACTTGAGCGGAGTTCAAATAATCCCAGAATATGTCATAGTACCAGTGATCCAGCCGTAGGAGGGTCAAGCCAACGCCTCACATGTGGCACGCCGTACTGCCCCAAACCCGAAGGTTCAAAAGGCAGTTCAAGACGGTCACATAATCGAGTTAAGGTTTGTTTTCTTCTAGAAGGTCCACCGCTTAACTTGTACAATTTTTCCGAAAGATTTAAAACCAATAAAAATTCAACACTTGAAAGTTTGCCGTTCCGGGATAAAGTGGGTTAATGATATCCGTTCAAATAGTTTAACAGTTTCTAAATATCCGGAAATAAAAACGAATTTAAATATTCCGATCGAATCTACGATTACAAAAGAAACCCCAGAATACTCAACACTTGAGTCAGAATAAAAATACCCATAAAATAGTAAATACAGATACAAGAATTACTGTGCACAAAACCGTGCCTAATAAACTTATACTGCCGCGTAACCGCCGCTAATGGTGGGTCTTTGCCGCGGTTCCGCGGCCACGTGGTCGAATTGGAGGCACGAATTTCACCATAATTCTTATATTTTCTTGCTGCATTTTTCAGGTATTTTTAATTCAGAAAAACCCCAGATTTTGAAAAATTTCCAGAGAGGGGTAAATTTCGTCGGTTCGGGTTCGATTGGAGTTTTAACTTCGTAAACACGTCGCCTAATGCTCTAGCTAGGCTCTGATACCACTGTAGGATTCCTAGGCACTCTTGTGAAGGTTCATAAGGCATCTAACATGTCCAGATAAAATTTTAGACGTGCCGAACAACCAAAAGACGGGATCTTTGCTAGATTATTAGGGTTTAGCATGCAAGATTACATCTTTTTATCTAAGTGTGAGGGATTACAACCTTTGTAGTCCGCTCCTTCACTTCACAAGCTCCGAGTAGAAGTCCCTTCGCCGCGATCCAAGATCTCCCGGAATCAAGAGAGGATCCACGACTCGAACGATTCATGCTAGCTTGAAGTGTTCCGAATCTCCGATGATCTACGTCCAAGTTGCAAAAACCCAAGCTTTCTCACTCTAAAGAGATGAACACCCTAAGCTCATAGGCTAGATGAGATGAGGATGAGGGAGTGGTATTTATGCTTTCTTTTTATTCACTTTCTCTCTTGAAATCATCACTAAAGAATTAACTAGTAAGCATTTTCTTTTTTAGAACTCAAGAGAGAAGAAGATGAAGAATGGAAAAAGATAATCCTTTTGTGTTGAATAGTAGTCAAGTGTATATGATTGATTATCTAACCATGGTCAAGGATGATAGGATAAAAGTTGTAGAGAATAAACTAGGGTTTGGGTTTGGTTAGGTTAAAGATAAAGATCAACCATAATATCTTAACCAAGACAAAGTAGAATCCTTCTAGAATGAACTTGAAGGAGCTAACCATAATCAAACCCTAATCCCTCATTATCATCCTTAAACATGTTTAATAATAAATTATATCATGTTACAATAATATATATCACATATATATTATATATTTGCAACAAAAGAAAATAATACATTTAACATATATCGCATATATATCAATGTATTAATCCAGAGAGAAAATGAAATAATAAAGTGAGCCAATATTAGATAATGTAATACAATATATCATATATACTATTATACATTAAATCATTGAATCAACACTTGATCTAACGATCTGGCTATATCGAAAATAACCGGCTAATATTTCATGTACCGATTCATCGAATCAACATTTGATCCGATGTCCTGATTCATATCAAAATATCGCGAGAATATAATACAGTATCTCATATCGCATTATCCTCGGTCCTGCACATATCTCATATGTGCCTCTACTCCGTTTCGCCTGAGCCAAGAAACCTCTGTGTAGGACTCTAAAGAATCGTCAATACGCCGGTAGCAGGTGATGATCATATCAAACACACACAAGCTGCAAGCGGTCAACTAAACGTAACAGCCACCCAGGTAATGAGCGATTAGAAGATCAACAAGCTAGCCTTTCTGTTCTCCTATGAATCTAATTAGTAACACTCCCGTACAGTCCGGTATGTTCGTCTGATATGTCGCATATCAAGTCTAGGGGTGGTAAACGTCAGACCCCAGTAACCGATAAGTCGTGTCGATGTGAGGCTCATAACAGGTCGAGAAACTACTAGTAACACTTACCAGTAAATCTCTATATCATCCCTGGCCAGGGACTTCCAGTTATAGCCAATCGAACACAGCACAACATCAACTCCCTATACCGGGAGAGACGAATCCCCTCCTATCGCTCATTGCCTCCATGTGATTCGGGACTGTACCCAAAAGCCACCGTTTTGCATGCCCTCGTGGACGTGGTAAGGTGGAAATCAAAGCACAGTGGGAATCACACAAGACTCTATGACGATATCGGGTCTACAGACTACCCTGTACCAGTGTCACCGGAGAACTGCCATCTGACGTGTGGTATATCACCAACTGGGAGTTCTCGGCGAGTCCGTCCAGTGTACCCAGTCTCCACTGAGCACCCGTACATCATCCTTGATGTCAAACACCGATGGATATGGGATCATCCATCGCCCATCATATGGGTCAAGATGCGTATACGCTAGTCTACTCTGGTGTATCGATGCCCTGTCTCGATATACCCTCGACTAGGAACAGTTATAGGATGTACTCATCGACTACTATGGCCCCACTAGTATGATCTCTTCATAGTCCCAGTAGTCGAGTACAGATCCTAAGGGCTTTATCAACATGTGAGAGAAAGACAGTAAACCAATACAAGTCAACATGTTAAGATAAAGTGAAACCAAATAGCATACTATCATGACGAGAAAGAAAGTCCTCTCTGTATATATCTGAGCATCCATCATAATATACATCAAATGTACAACAATGGCCTCTAGGGCATATACATAACTAACATTACTCATAATTGGAAGCATTCCTAAGTTGAGTAACGCTTATCGGCCTCCTTCCATTTAGTTGAGATGCGCTGGAGAGGGCTGCATGATTTGAATCTGGTTCAATTAAATCAGTGTCTCTGGTTCTATATTGGATATAAAACAGTTCATATCTTAACGATGTTAAGGTACGGGGAGTTGTCTGGCTTATGCTTAAAACCAGACTCTGGATAACTCAAGGCACGTTTCTGTAATGGCTGTTTGTGGGTTGACCCAGGCTATGACGAGGGTTGACATTCTACCATATGAAAGATCAATAGAGATATTGTTCTAAACACGCCACAGTTTTAATAAAAATATATTTTTTCAGAAAACAGTAGTGGGAGTATGGTAGAACTGGAAGTGAGTCCAGAACCACAAACGATTACTGAAAATTTGATAGGAACCTAAAGATTCAATCTGGTTTGACATTCCATTGGCCACTCCGCAGATACGGTGGGTAACTTCAGGCACCCGAGAGGTACTACGTTAGCCTCAAGGACGGTGACAGGGAAGTTCTTGTTTACCCAGACTTGCCATTGCTGTTGTTCCAGGCTGCGAAACCCGGCAGGAGGATGAGTATAGCGTCGTTCTAAACTAGCTTTATAAGTGTACGTGTATATGACTCTGCCAGAGGGTTGTCGTAGTCAGTGGGAGCAGCGGAAGCATTGGTGGACAGGTGGCTTATGTATATTTATAGACTAAATCAGATATAGCGGAGATAGATCATCTATTTCTGATGTGACAGTCATAGGTTTGACTTCATCAGAATAGGGGGTGGATCTGTTAAGAAGGTAGTAGGGTGTGATGTCCTGGTATTTGGATGACATACACAGAGTAGGAAGTGATATTCCTATACTACAATCGGTTATACTTTAGTTATCACACAGTAGTTTCTCCACCTAGGACTTGGATATTATATCAGAAATTCTGGTTACTAGATCTATGGTTTTAGATCTAGATTTGGGTGGTTTCCCAATCAGGGTACTTAGACAGCATTGTAAGAGTATTTAGAATGGACGACTCCTGGAACGGTAGTGTACCTGCAGGTGATGGAGTCACTGTTGGAGATAGTGCCCTCAGAGTCAATTATTGGATCACAGGCACGTGATTGCTATGATTGAGGGAGGACCTATCCCGGTAGGACAGTCTTACTCAAGATGATAGTATGCTATCTGGTTTACCTTTATCATCGTGTACTACTTTAGGTGACCTGACAGGTCGCTATTGCACGTTGATAGAGCCCCTAGGATTCTTGCTTGACTGCCGGCAGTATGAGGGCGATCATATAAGTGAGAGCTGGAGTCTACAAGCACATCCTTAATAGGTCCCTAGTCGTGGGAGTTTCGAGACAGGGCATCGATTCTCCAGAGTAGACTAGTGTATACAGTCGAGACCCCGACGAGGGGCGGTGGCCGGTCTCACAAGCCACTGGTGTCAGTTGGATCACCTAAGATGTATAGAGGTGCTCATTGGGTTATGAGTACACCGGACAGGACTCGCCGGGAACATGCTAGTTGGTCTTATACCTGATGTCAGATAGCAGTTCCCTGGTGACATGTGTACAGGTTAGTTCATCGACCTGGGGATCGTCATTTGTCTCGTGTGAGTTCCCACTGTACATTGATTACTACCCTACCACGGCTCAAAGGAGTCGTGCAAACAGGTTTTAGTTGGGTACAGTCCCGAGCCACATGGAGGCAGTGAGCGGATCTTTAGGGGTTCGTCTCTCCCGGTATTGGGGGTGAGGTCGCGCTGTGTCTAGGAGAGCCATTACACAAAGACCTTGGCCAAGGCAGGAGATTTACTGGTAGGTATTCCAGTAGTATCTCAGGGTGTTCTGGGCTACACTCCGACACGACTTGTACCGCTTTTGGGGGTCTGACTTTTACCAACCCCCTAGGCCCGCCATGCGATGCTCATAGACGAACGGACCGGACTGTACGGATATTGTCACTGACAGGCTCAGTTGGGTGTCGGGGTGAGCTTCCTCATCGACGTCCCTTTTGGTCAATAGCTGGTGGCCCGTCACGTATTGGCTTATACCTCTGACGTGCTAGTGGTTAAATCCACAGCCATAGTATTAACGAGTCTTTAGAGTCCACCACACTTTCAGTTACTCAAGCTTTCGGGCGAAACGCTGTAGAGGCCGTATGGAGATATGGCAGGGCCCGATCAGATACGTGCGGTATTGCACGGATCAGGATCGGACGGTTTGTACTATTGGCCATATAGTTATATGGCAGCGTTCGATCAGATACGTGCGGTATTGCACGGATCAGGATCGGACGGATATTACTAGCCGGCTTTGTTTTAAGCCGGATCCTAGTTTAGTACAGTGTAGATTTTGTCTCATTGCATTTGTATCCGGACGGAATACAGATGCGGGTGTGTATGCACAGTATAGGGGTTTTCCTGTAATTTATTACGGGACCATTTTTCTGGGGTTGCCAGTTTGCTTTCCGTTCCGGCCGGTTTTTCTTTGTTCTTTCCCGGCCGGACTTTTCCGATGGAGGGTGTTATTTGCAAGTTTGCAAATAACACTTTGTGGAGGGTTTTATTGCATAAGGTTTGATATGATAAGTATCTTTGCTTTTCATGCACTTATGGTGATAAGAGAGGATTTGAAATGGATTTGATTTGTGATCATGATTATGTTTTGGATATGGTTACCCTCCACCTTTTACTACCATCACCTCCCTTCATATTCATATTCCTCCACCATTGTTACTCACTTGATGTAAGAAGTTTTTCATGGTTAAGAAAAAGAAAGAGAGGAACAAAAATGAGAGTGATTCATTTTGTGCATATCATTCTTCATCTCATTCCATTGCTAGAAAATTGAAAGCACCAATTTTCTATACACCATTCCTCCATCCTCTTCAAATGGCAACCAACCCCAAAGTGAGACATACATTCTACATTACACTCCCTACAGCATATCTTGAGCATGTCGAGTAGCCGGCTTCATGCGCGAGTTGCCTCGGTATTGAGGTGGGAGCCCGTAAAAGTACCCGGCTTCGTGGTGCCCTTTCCGACGAGGAGGAGACGGACGGAGATCCCGCGAGGAGATCGGAGTGGAGATGAAGACCGGAGGACTTGGATCGTCGGTATATCTCTTCCCCTTCTCTTTGTAGTTAGCTAGATTTAGTTTAATGGCCCGATCCGGTTTTAGTGCGCGGTGGTGCCGTTTTGCCAAGTCCGCAAAAATTAAAGTTTAGCACCGTTTCCGCATTCCGGCGTCGGATTGACGGCCGGGGCGCCGCCGTGCACTTACAGTGGTATCAGAGCCTCGCCATTAACATAGTCTAGCTTGGTGTGATGTGTTTTTCTGTTTCGATCGATCGAATGTTCCAAAACTGCATTTTAGTTCGAATCAGTTTCTGTTGAAAATTTTTGGTCTCGAAAAATTTTTCTGGTTGTAAAATATTGATGTACCGGAAAATCTAAGAGTTCTGTAAAAATTTGACGAAGTAACTCCACAGTGGGAGCGCGGAACCGCCGCCAAACCCCCCCTCGCGCGGCCCTTCCGCCGCGCACTATTCACATCACTTCACCAAATTTTTTCAGAGGTCTTCTGGGCTTAAAATATGGGTTTTGGAATATTAAAATTGGGCCCAGGATTTCTGTGAGTGCTACAGTTTTGATTGAGGGCCCACTTGTTAATTTTTGATCGATCGGATATTTTAAACACATTTTTTTCACAGTATTTACATTATATCTGCGACCGTGAATGTCACTCGATCGGTAAATCCGGTCTAACTGCTATAGCCCGGTTAGACGGATTTGCGAACGTGACTTTCACGTTGATGTTTTATGTTTATGCTGTGATGTTGCGGATCGGTCGTGGGGACAGCCTGGATGCAATGCTAGTACAGTGTTGTTGTATCATGTACATTTGATATTGCGGGGCGAGCGTCCGACATGTGGACTGCCGTCACTGCCTGATTGTATTATTCTTTTGGGGCACGACCTGGTTGCGGTCGATGTACCCGGTGTATGTATATTTTACTTTCTGTACTAGGATTACCCCGTGGAGGAGTGCACGGATAGCCGGATTCTAGAGAGCAACAAGCCCGCATCTCATGGCATTGGGACGGAGGGGGCTTCACTCTGGGATTGGCAGGCTATTCGCCGCACTCGTAGGGGGTACAGGTTGACCCAGGAGGGGTGCCCAAGTTACCGGATTCCGTGAAGTGCTGGGTGGTCCATTCACGGCGCTGAAGGGGGCTGCCTCGCTTCAGGTTTTGGCGGGTAACTTGCCGCGCCCGTAGGGGTCTAGGATTTCATTGCACAGGCTATCCACACGACCAGGGGAACGTCGGGTTTCAGTAGTGGCTCTGTGAAACCCGGGGATCCCAGATATCTGTATTGTTCTGTGATGCTGTACATTTCTGTGATGTTGCATTTCTTTTCACGCCTTGAGCGAAATATAATATATTGGTATATATATTAGTAGATGTTGTATATGTTTTTCATCCGCGCTAGTCCAGTCCCCGCTCTGTCGTTAGTAAGCTAACCTAACGAGTAATGACGGGACCCAGTGGCGAATGCGGATGGCATATACGTACGTCAGTATATTTTCGTTCTTTATTGGTGTGATCAATTGATGGGACTGCATTGATTCGGATCAATGCAAGTTAAACAAACCTAATCTGATGTTGTTGGAACACTTTTCAAAAAGCTGTTATTGCAAGGACGTTCACTTTTGTTTTTCATCGTGGTATTCATTCGGAATATCCTGCTCCTCAGTCGACGAGGCAAGGGCCGAGATCCCTTCACCGGGAGTGACCCCTTGGACAGAAGTTTGCGTCAGGGCATTAACTTCACTATAGCCGATTACTTTTGCTTTGCACCGTGGTATTCAGTTAGAATATCCTGCACCCCATTCTACGGGGAAAGAGCCGAGATCCCTTCACCGGGAGTGACCTCTTTAGTAAAGGTTTTCGTCACTATATTTTCTAAAAAGCTATCCGTTCCTTCAACGATATCAAGTTCACTACGTCAAAGGTTTTCGCCAGAAACCATTCGTAGCCCTCCGTCGTTTCATATGGGTAGTCAATAGTATTCAAGCTGTGTTTGTTGGCCTTAGTCAAGGCACAGTGTTTGGTAGCTATTGGGTATTCATATGCTGCATAGATAGATGCGTTGGTTTGGGACAGTCGTATAGCCTTGTTGGCCTTAGTCAAGGGCTTGTACGGGTGGATTCAAATCAACCTGGACAATGACGGGTAGAACTTGACATGTGACTTATGATTTGTTGGCCTTAGTCAAGGTCATAAGAGCATGGGGCAGAAATCACATCGGGAGTTTCAAAAGAACTGAAACTTGCCAGATATGCGCATACCTTCTGGAGTATGATACCGTGAGCGGATTCCGTCACGTTATCATGCGATGAGAGTTAGATCCCGATTCCCACTGATGAGTTGGTTTACTTCTCGGGTGACCCCGACTAATTCTTCTTTCAGGTTTGGAGGAGAATTTGAGGTACAGTGGGAGGTTTCCAGATTAGATAAATTGGTAACCATTCTGATCTAGGTTAGAGTGCACGCTGAGTGTTTCTTTTCTCTCTCTCTTTGGCAGCGACCATTGACCCGACCCTAAGACTTTGACTCAGTGACCAAGTTGACCGAACCTTCTTAACACCGACTTTTGGATTGTCAGAGTTGCTAACCTCATTGCCGCTCCTACTTTTACCCTTTTCTCCAGGACACCCCGTATTACTACGAACGTCCACTTCCATTGGACAAAACCATCGTATGGTTAGATACGAACTCGAAGGAATTCGAGGATGGTTTCCGGTTCTGGAGAAAACGGATAGGATTATTCAGTTGTCTTTTCCTTTTACCCTCTCTCAGGTTGCGAGTACTCCTTGGTTTAGGAGTAGTACACCTATTACGCAAATTGGATAATCTTCTTCCAAACCTTAGGCTGGTGCCGACCGGTAGGGAATGAAGAAAACCAATTAGCATAACGATGGTGTGCAGAAGGTATTAA
Organism: Agapanthus africanus; assembly: GCA_030015575.1. Classification (NCBI taxonomy): domain Eukaryota; kingdom Viridiplantae; phylum Streptophyta; class Magnoliopsida; order Asparagales; family Amaryllidaceae; genus Agapanthus; species Agapanthus africanus. Next base: position 464,645,521 of record JASDDO010000014.1, on the reverse strand, counting down.
GTTCAGACAAAGCAAGGGATTAGTAAGAGGGCAAAGTAAATTGCGACTGCTATTCACGACCAAACCAAGTATTTCTTCGCCAATCCTAAATCACCTTTGTATTTCTCCAGGACACTCCGTATCACTACGAAGATCCCATTTTATTGGATAATCCATCGTATGGTTATATACGAACTCGAAAGGAACTTGTTCCAGTTCGGGGATGGATCCTGGTTCAGGAGAAATAGGAATAAAGTACATTCAGGTGTCTTTTATCTTCACCTTCTCTCGCGATGCGAGTGCTCCTAGGATTAGGACAGTACACCCTTTATGCTTTTTGGATAGTCTTCTTCCAAACCATAGGCTGGTGCCGAACGGTAGGGAAGGAAGAAAACCAATTGGCCTAAAGGGGTGTGCAGAAGGTAAAGACTAAAGACATATAAAGGGGTTTGGAGAGGTGGCAAAGAATTATACGGTTATAGTTGTGAATCTGGATAATGGATGAGGCATTACTAGGAATACCAGGAAACCCCAACGAAACATTTCAATGTTTCAGTTTCACTGTGTACTGTTAAAAGAAAACTGATTTCCCGATTAGACACTTACTCCAGGGCATGTATTTACCAGGTTTGATTCTCACATATGTATGGTTTTACAGATGATGAGTGGGAGTAAGTTATTGGGAATTGGGTGATCATCCTCATTATATCGGGATTCGTTGTAATTGGTGATATTTGAGGATGCCACCTGGGTTGTTTGCCGGTCGGCAAATATTTGGTTTTGAATATCCGCTGTTGTGCACCAATTTCAAATTGATATATCTGTACGTCTATTTTATAGAGTGAGATATACCTTTTTGATATTATGTCGATGACATTTACCTATATCAGTGGATGGTTAGGTAAGGAGCATTGAACAGCGGTGTAATTCTTCTTAACCATAAGTACAGTTTTCAACCTACGACACACAGTAAATGAGTCACTAGACTCAAGGGACTTATACAGAGTATTGTATGTTGTCCAGGGTCCGTCAGGACAGAGGGGTTGGTTCTCGTACTATATTCGGTTTACTTATGACTTCTCTAGTTTTTAGACAAGTGTTTCGTGGAAACACAGGGTCTGAATTTTGAGAAGTTATAGGTATTTGAATAAAGTAGAGAACCAGGTGTTGCAAGTATCGGGATTCTTCAAAGTGATCGAAGATGTAGATACTTGTGTATGGTATTCAGTTGATAGTAATGATAAAGAGAAATTACTTCTCTTTCAGGTTACTCATAATTGGAAGCATTCCTAAGTTGAGTAACGCTGATCGGCCTCCTTCCATTTAGTTGACATGCACTGGAGATAGTTGCATGATTTGAATCTGGTTCAATTAAATCAGTGCCTCTGGTTCTATATTGGATATAGTACAGTTCATATCTTAACATCGTTAAGGTACGGGGAGTTGTCCGGCTTATGATTAAAACCAGACTCTGGATAACTCAAGGCACGTTTCTGTAATGGCTGTTTGTGGGTTGACCCAAGCTATGACGAGGGTTGACTTTCTACCATCTGGAAGATCAATAGAAATATTGTTCAAGACTCGCCACAGTTTTATTAAAAATGGATTTTTTCAAAAACAGCAGTGGGAGTATGGTAGAACTGGAAGTGATTCCAGAACCGCAAACGATTACTGAAGATTTGATAAGGAACCCAAAGATTCAATCTGATTTGACATTCAATTGGCCACTCCGCAGATAAGGTGGGTAACTTCAGGCACCCGAGAGGTACTTCGGTAGCCTCAAGGACGGTGACAGGGAAGTTCTTGTATACCCACACTTGCCATAATTGTTGTTCCAGGCTGCGAGACCCGGCAGGAGGATGAGTATAGCGTCGTTCTAAACTTGCTTTAGAAGTGCACGTCTGTATGACTCTGCCAGAGGGTTGTCGTAGTCAGTGGGAGCAGCGGAAGCATTGGTGAACATCAGGCTTATGTCTATTTACAGACTAAAGCAGATGTAGCGGAGATAGATCATCCATTTCTGATGTGACAGTCATAGGTTTGACGTCATCAGAATAGGGGATGGATCTGTTGAGAAGGTAGTAGGAAGTGATATTCCTATACTACGATCGGTTATACTTTGGTCGTCACACAGTGGTTTCTCCACAAAGGACTTGGATATTATATCAGACATACTGGTTACTAGATCTATGGTTTTAGATCTAGATTTGGGTGGTTTCCTAATCTGGGTACCTTGACAGCATTCTATGAGTATTTAGAATGGACGACTCCTGGCTTGGTGGTGTACCTACAGGTAATGGAGTCACCCTCTCTAAAGGTGTCTTACAGACTAAAGGGGAGAGGGATACGCATGATTGGCAGGTCACTTGCTTAGGCAATTGAGTAAATCATGAGATGTCAAGTACCACACCAGATGTTGTTCTTGCACTAAATGCAATAAGTTGACATTGATCTAATCCTGGAGAAACAGTCGGAAGCAGTTTTAGAACATAAGTGGCTGTTCTAGGGATATGATAACGAAAGCCCCATTCGGGAAACAGTTATCATTCCAGGCTTCCAAGGTGACCTGGACGACAAGGAGGTCGTCAGAGTTATAGTTTTCCTTCTTACGAGGGGCAGTATTTTGGACAGGTGGTCCAAGGCAATACTGAGGGAGGCATGGCGCAGGATACTGATTAAATTCAGTTGACGATACAGTCGAAGAAGTTTGGATTTGGAGTTCACTTATGAGCTAGGTCCCATCAGACATCCAGACATTCTAAGACAGGTATTGCTCATTTCGGGGGATGGCTTTCTCCGCGAACTTGAGATATAGAGAGACATAGAAAGAAACACCACAGGCGGATCCACTCACTGAGGCTATTCCTCGAACGCAATAGTTTCACAAACGAGTTTTGTGAGACTGACAAGTAGAGGAGTTGGGTGTTCGGTATCAAACGGGCTGTGAGTATGCGACATCGCAATAATTAGCCTTGAGTGCAAGTGGGAGATTGTTGGAAATAGTGCCCTCAGAGTCAATTATTGGATCACAGGCACGTGATTGCTATGATTGAGGGAGGACCTATCCCGGTAGGACAGTCTTACTCAAGATGATAGTATGCTATCTGGTTTACCTTTATCATCGTGTACTACTTTAGGTGACCTGACAGGTCGCTATTGCACGTTGATAGAGCCCCTAGGATTCTTGCTTGACTGCCGGCAGTATGAGGGCGATCATATAAGTGAGAGCTGGAGTCTACAAGCACATCCTTAATAGGTCCCTAGTCGTGGGAGTTTCGAGACAAGGCATCGATTCTCCAGAGTAGACTAGTGTATACAGTCGAGACCCCGACGAGGGGCGGTGGCCGGTCTCACAAGCCACTGGTGTCAGTTGGATAACCTAAGATGTATACAGGTGCTCATTGGGTTATGAGTACACCGGACAGGACTCGCCGGGAACATGCTAGTTGGTCTTATACCTGATGTCAGATAGCAGTTCCCTGGTGACATGTGTACAGGTTAGTTCATCGACCTGGGGATCGTCATTTGTCTCGTGTGAGTTCCCACTGTACTTTGATTACTACCCTACCACGGCTCAAAGGAGTCGTGCAAACAGGTTTTAGTTGGGTACAGTCCCGAGCCACATGGAGGCAGTGAGCGGATCTTCAGGGGTTCGTCTCTCCCGGTATTGGGGGTGAGGTCGCGCTGTGTCTAGGAGAGCCATTACACAAAGACCTTGGCCAAGGCAGGAGATTTACTGGTAGGTATTCCAGTAGTATCTCAGGGTGTTCTGGGCTACACTCCGACACGACTTGTACCGCTTTTGGGGGTCTGACTTTTACCAACCCCCTAGGCCCGCCATGCGATGCTCATAGACGAACGGACCGGACTGTACGGATATTGTCACTGACAGGCTCAGTTGGGTGTCGGGGTGAGCTTCCTCATCGACGTCCCTTTTGGTCAATAGCTGGTGGCCCGTCACGTATTGGCTTATACCTCTGACGTGCTAGTGGTTAAATCCACAGCTATAGTATTAACGAGTCTTTAGAGTCCACCACACATTCAGTTACTCAAGCTTTCGGGCGAAACGCTGTAGAGGCCGTATGGAGATATGGCAGGGTCCGATCAGATACGTGCGGTATTGCACGGATCAGGATCGGACGGTTTGTACTAGTGGCCGTATAGTTATATGGCAGCGTTCGATCAGATACGTGCGGTATTGCACGGATCAGGATCGGACGGATATTACTAGCCGGCTTTGTTTTAAGCCGGATCCTAGTTTAGTACAGTGTAGATTTTGTCTCATTGCATTTGTATCCGGACGGAATACAGATGCGGGTGTGTATGCACAGTATAGGGGTTTTCCTGTAATTTATTACGGGACCATTTTTCTGGGGTTGCCAGTTTGCTTTCCGTTCCGGCCGGTTTTTCTTTGTTCTTTCCCGGCCGGACTTTTCCGATGGAGGGTGTTATTTGCAAGTTTGCAAATAACACTTTGTGGAGGGTTTTATTGCATAAGGTTTGATATGATAAGCATCTTTGCTTTTCATGCACTTATGGTGATAAGAGAGGATTTGAAATGGATTTGATTTGTGATCATGATTATGTTTTGGATATGGTTACCCTCCACCTTTTACTACCATCACCTCCCTTCATATTCATATTCCTCCACCATTGTTACTCACTTGATGTAAGAAGTTTTTCATGGTTAAGAAAAAGAAAGAGAGGAAGAAAAATGAGAGTGATTCATTTTGTGCATATCATTCTTCATCTCATTCCATTGCTAGAAAATTGAAAGCACCAATTTTCTATACACCATTCCTCCATCCTCTTCAAATGGCAACCAACCCCAAAGTGAGACATACATTCTACATTACACTCCCTACAGCATATCTTGAGCATGTCGAGTAGCCGGCTTCATGCGCGAGTTGCCTCGGTATTGAGGTGGGAGCCCGTAAAAGTACCCGGCTTCGTGGTGCCCTTTCCGACGAGGAGGAGACGGACGGAGATCCCGCGAGGAGATCGGAGTGGAGATGAAGACCGGAGGACTTGGATCGTCGGTATATCTCTTCCCCTTCTCTTTGTAGTTAGCTAGATTTAGTTTAATGGCCCGATCCGGTTTTAGTGCGCGGTGGTGCCGTTTTGCCAAGTCCGCAAAAATTAAAGTTTAGCACCGTTTCCGCATTCCGGCGTCGGATTGACGGCCGGGGCGCCGCCGTGCACTTACAGTCACCCTCTCTAAAGGTGTCTTACAGACTAAAGGGGAGAGGGATGTGCATGATTGGCAGATCACTTGCTTAGGCAATTGAGTCAATCACGAGATGTCAAGTACCACACCAGATGTTTTTTTTGCACTAGATGCAATAAGTTGACATTGATCCAATCCTGGAGAAACAGTCGGAAGCAGTTTTAGAACATAAGTGGATGTTCTAGGGATATGATAACGACAGCCTCATTCGGGAGACATTTATCATTCCAGGCTTCCAAGGTGACCTGGATGACAGAGAGGTTGTCAGAGTTATAGTTTTCCTTCTGACGAGGGGAAGTATTTTGGACAGGTGGTCCAAGGCAATACTGAGGGAGGCATGGCGCAGGTTACTGATTAAGTTCAGTTAACGATACAGTCTAAGAAGTTTGTATTTGGAGTTCATTTATGAGCTAGGTCCCATCAGACATCCAGACACATTCTAAGACAGGTATTGCTCATTTCGGGATATGGGTTTCTCCACGAACTTGAGATATAGAGAGACATAGAAAGAAACATCAGGGCGGATCCACTCACTGAGGCTATTCCTCGAGCGCAATAGTTTCGCAAACGAGTTTTGTGAGACTGACTAGTAGAGGAGTTGGGTGTTCGGTATCACACGGGCTGTGAGTATGCGACATCGCAATAATTAGCCTTGAGTGCAAGTGGGAGATTGTTGGAGATAGTGCCCTCAGAGTCAATTATTGGATCGCAGGCACGTGATTGCAATGATTGAGGGAGGACCTATTCCGGTAGGACAGTCTTACTCAAGATGATAGTATGCTATCTGGTTTACCTTTATCATCGTGTACTGCTTTAGGTGACCTTACAGGTCACTATTGCACGTTGATAGAGCCCCTCGGATTCTTTCTTGACTGCCAGCAGTATGAGGGCGATCATATACGTGGGAGCTGGTAGTCTATAAGCACATCCTTAAAAGGTCCCTAGTCGTGGGAGTTTCGAGACAGGGCATCGATACTCCAGAGTAGACTAGTGTATACAGTCGAGACCCCAACGAGGGGTGGTGGCCGGTCTCACAAGCCACTGGTGTCAGTTGGATCACCTAAGATGTATACAGGTGCTCATTGGGTTATGAGTACACCGGACAGGACTCGCCGGAAACATGCTAGTTGGTCTTATACCTGACGTCAGATAGCAGTTCCCTAGTGACATGTGTACAGGTTAGTTCATCGACCTGAGGATCGTCATTTGTCTCGTGTGAGTTCCCACTGTGCTTTGATTACTACCTTACCATGCTCAAAGGTGACGTGCAAATAGGTTTTAGTTGGGTACAGTCCCGAGCCACATGGAGGCGGTGAGCGGATCTTCAGGGGTTCGTCTCTCCCGGTATTGGGGGTGAGGTCGCGCTGTGTCTAGGAGAGCCATTACACGAAGTCCTTAGCCAAGGCAGGAGATTTACTGGTAGGTATTCCAGTAGTATCTCAGGGTGTTCTGAGCTACACTCCGACACGACTTGTACAGCTTTTGGGGGTCTGACTTTTACTAACCCCCTAGGCCCGCCATGCGATGCTCATAGACGAACGGACCGGACTGTACGGATATTGTCACTGACAGGCACAGTAGGGTGTCAGGATGAGTTCGCTCATTGACGTCCCTTTTGGTCAATAGCTGGTAGCCCGTCACGTATGGCTAATACCTTTGACGTGCTAGTGGTTAAATCCACAGCCATAGTATTGACGAGTCTTTAGAGTCCCCCACAGACAGTTGCTCAAGTTTCGGGCGAAACGCTGTAGAGGCCGTATGGAGATATGGCAGGGTTTGATCAGATACGTGCTGTATTGCACGGTTCATGATCGGACGGATAATAAAAGCGGGCTTTGGTTTAAGCCGGATCCTAGTATAGTACTGTGTAGATTTTGTCTCATTGCATTTGTATTTCCGTCGGAATACAAATGCGGGTATGTATATACAGTAGCGGGGTTTTTCCTGTAATTTATTACGGGATCATTTTTTGGAGTTGCCAGTTTTTTTTTCCGTTTCGGCCATATTTCTTTGTATCTTTCATTGGCTGAAGATTGGTGGAGTAGGGCTTATTTGCATTTGTGCAAATAAGCATTTTGGAAGGTGTTATTTGCATATTGTTGTATCATGATAATTCCTCCACCATTTGACTTCCATGGTTCATGATTGTTTGACCTTTGTTTGATAGTGATGGGAATTGATTGGGTTTTGGAGTGTTGGTTTTTTATGTGATGATCTTGTTCTCATCATCACTCATCATTCTTTCTTGCATAACACTCAAACACCCCCCCTTTCTTTTGGGTTGACTCCCCCCCTTTAGTTACTTACTCACTCTTTCTCATTCACAAAAGTGGCCGGCCTATTCTTTGATGGGGCTGTACAAATTTTGCAAGTGGGATTTTTGGTCTTTTGGCTTCACAAAAATCCCAAGTTCATCTCCAAAAAGTTTTAGTTCATTTCCTCAACGAAAGGCAACTTCCTCAAACCCCAAATGAGACATAGAGCACTACACGTATTCTATAGCAAATCTTGGGCACGTCGGCTCGCCAACTTCGTGCCCGAGTTGCCTCGGTCCAGAGGTGGGAGCCCGTAAAAGAAGCCGGCGAAGTGGTGCCCTTCCGGCGACGTGACGGAGACGGGAGATTCCGCGGGGAGATCGGGACGACGACGAGAAGACCGAAGGACACGGATCGCTCGGTATATCTCTCTACCCCTTCTCTAGTTAGTTAGGACTAGATTAATGGCACGATCCGGGTTTATAGTACGCGGTGGTGCCGGTTTAAAAAGTTAAAGTAAATCATCGCTTCCGCATTCCGGCATCGGATTGACGGCCGGGGCGCCGCCGTGCACTTACAGTGCGCGTATGTGAACGAACCCTGTCGTAAAAATCATAGGACCTCTACTACGTTTCGCCCAAACTTGAACAACCCTCTGTGTGGGACTCTAAAGACTCGACACTACGCTGGCAGTGGCTTTAACCACGGGCAGCAAGCGGTACTAGCTGTACGTAACGGTCCCTAGGTAGATGCCGATAAGAAGACTGATGAGGTGAACCCATCCGAACTCCTACTGAGCCTGAATGCGACAATCTCTGCACGGTCCGGTCTGTTTGTCTAAGAGTATCGAATGTCGGGCCTAGGGGGCAGTAAACATCAGACCCCTAATAGCGGTACAAGTCGTGTCGGAGTGTAGCCCAGAACACCCTGAGAAACTATTGGAAAGACTACCAGTAAATCTCGCTTACCCTGGCCAGGGACTTTGTGTATTGGCTCTCCTAGACACAGCGCGATATCAACTCCCAATACCGGGAGAGACCTGTCTAACCGTCATTGCCTCTAAGTGCTTCGGGACTGCACCCAAGCACTACCTGTTTGCACGACTCAATAGTGCCGTGGTAGGGTAGTAATCTAAGAACAGTGGGAACACACCCGAGGCGAAGTGACAGTGTCAAGTCAACGGACTAAGCTGCACTCATGTCACCTGGGAACTGATAACTGACGATAGGTATAATACCAACCAACAGTTCCCAGTGAGTCCTGTCCAGTATACTTGTAACCTAACGAGCACCTGCATACTATCTCCAATACAACGTACCGATGGCTGTGGGACAGACCATCTCTCTTCCTGGGATGAGAAGCGTATACAATAGTCTACTCTGGAGTATCGATGCCCTGTCTCGATAATCCTGCGACCAGGGACCAGCATAAGGATGTGCTTGTAGACTACCCAGCCCCCACTAGTATGACTGCCATCACAATGCTGGTAGTCAAGCAAAGATCCAAAGGGCTCTATCAATATGTATTAGCGATATGTTAAAAAGAAACACATACACATATGAAGATAGATACAAACCAAGTAGCATACTACCATATTGAGCAAGAATGTCAATCCGTTTATATATCCCAAGCTTCCAAAATGTAATATATAAACTTGTACTATACAATAATGGCCTCTAGGGCATATCACACTAACAACATGTACCAGTGTCACCAGAGAACTGCTATCAGACGATAGGTATAATACCATCTAGGAGTTCTCGGCGAGTCCATCCGGTGTACCCAGTCTCCACTGAGCACCCGTATACCTTCTCTGATGTCAAACACTAATGGATGTGGTATCATCCATCGCCCATCACATGGGTCGAGAAACGTGTATGCCAGTCTACTCTGGAGTATCGATGCCCTGTCTCGATACTCCCACGACTAAGAACATTTGAAGGATGTACTTACCGACTACCCTGTCCCTACTCGTATGATCTGCATCATATTCCTGGTAGTCAAGTACTCATCCTAAGGGCTTTATCAACATGTAATAGAGAGACAATAAGTGTACATGTTAAGATAAAGAGCAACCAGATAGCATATTATCATGTCGAGCAAGAAAGTCCTCCCTATATATATCCAATCATCCACTATAATATACATCTCATGTACAGTAATGGCCTCTAGGGCATACATATAACTAACACTCGGCGAGTCCTCTCCAGTGTACCCATTCTCCTATGAGCACCTGTGTACAATCTTTGATGTCAAACACCAATGGTTATGGGATCAACCATCGCCCCCAGGGTCAAGAAACGTACAAACTAGTCTACTCTTGTAATATCGATGCCCTGTCTCGATATACCCTCGACTAAGAACTATTAAAGGATATGCTTATAGACTGCCCAGGCTCCACTAGTATGATCTACATCATAATCCCGGGAGTCAAGCATAATCCTAAGAGCTTCATCAACATGTATATAAAGATATGAAATACAACACATCACACGTTAAGATGAAGATAAACCAGATAGCATACTATCATTCCGAGCAAAGATTGTTTCTGTACATATACATGCCTAGCATCCTATATAATATAGGTCTCTAGGGAATACATATCTAACAATCTACCACTTGCACTAAGGTTTGTAGTTGGTGCAATAAGTACCCACTGTCTACACTAGAACCAGTTGCCGGCATACCGCATGCCTAACAGCTCGAACAGTTTCTCAATCTGGATTTGAGGGATGGCCTTGGTGAATGGATCTGCTGTGTTGTCTTTCTTGTCTACTCTCCATACCTCGATATCCTGGAGATCCACTATCTCCCTGATGAGGTGATACTGCCTCAAGATATGTCTGGATTTCTGATGGGACCTCGGTTCCTTTACCAGAGGTTTTGGATTAGCAATGGTCGGAACCACCTGAAGTTCAGAAATGAACTTCCTCATCCAGACTGCCTCTTTTGCAGCATCATTGGCAATAATATACTCAGCTTCCATCGTGGAGTCAGCAACGGTATCTTGCTTGGAACTCTTACAACAAACCGCCCCTGCATTTAGGGTAAATACAAACCCTGAGATGGACTTACTATCATCCTTGTCGCTCTGGAAGCTGTAATCGGTAAAGCCCTCCATTTGGAGATCTCCGTTACCATACACCAAGAACATTTCTTTAGTTCTTCTCAAGTACTTCAGAATGTTCTTCAAGAAGTCCAGTGTTTCTCCCCTGGGTTGGATTGATACCCGCATACTGCACTCAGTGCATATGCTACTTCTGGGCGAGTACACAACATCGCATACATTATAGATCCTACCACCGAAGTGTAGGGCATAATTCAATTGCGAGCCATCTCCTATCTATCATTAGAGACATCTCTTTGGAGAGGGTGATCCCGTGACAAGCGGGTAAATTACCTCGCTTGGAATCTTCCATACTAAACCTCTTTAGTATGGTGTCTATGTATCTCGATTGGGAAAATCCCAATAATTTCTTAGATCTATCTTTATAGATCTTAATCCCCAGAATGTATGAGGCATCACCCAGGTCTTTCATGGAGAACCTCTGTGATAAGAATAGTTTGACCGATTGTAGCATAGGAACATTATTTCCTATCAAGAGAATGTCGCCTATGTACAATACGAGGAATGCAACAGTACTTTCTACAATCCTTTTATAAATACATGGTTCATCTACATTTTTGATAAAACCAAACTCTTTGATTGTATCATCAAAGAAGATGTTCCAACTACGTGATGCCTGCTTTAATCCATATATGGATTTAAGCAACCTGGATGCTTTTCCGCTGCTCCCACTATCAATGAAGCCTTCTGGCTGATCAATAAAAACACAAACTTCTAAATCACCATTTAGAAATGTCGTTTTAACATCCATCTTCCAGATCTCATAGTCATAGTGAGCAACTATAGCAAGAAGTATCCGAATGGATTTGAGCATCGCGACTGGTGAAAAGGTTTCATCATAGTCCAAACCTGGTCTTTGACGAAATCCTTTTGCAACCAGCCTAGCTTTATAGGTCTCCACCTGACCATCCACTGTAGGGTTGCTAGGCACGCGCACAAGGGTCTAAGAGGCATCAACCATGCCCGATTAAAAAATTAGCCGTGCCGAACAACCCGAATACGGATCTTTAAACTAGAGATTAGGCGAAAACAAACATGTTATCAACTTTAACACTAAGTGAGAGGGATTACAACCTTTGTAGATCCGGTCCTTCACTTCATATGCTCCGTGTTGTGGTCCCTTCGCTGCGATCATCGGGTTCTGGACTCTCGAGAGGTTCCACGAAGAGAAAGATGCAACCTTTGCTTCCGATCTTCGATACAAAGATGATCTACCTTGAAGTTTCGTTAACACAAGCTAACACTCATGAAATGATGTGAACACCCTCATCTAAATGGAAAGGGAAGATGAGGATGATGAAGTAGGATTTTTGCTCTCTTTATTTATCTTTTTCTCACATATTTTCATCACAAATATCAAAGCAAGAAAGCTTTGTAAGCAAAGAAGAAGAAGGAAGAAGATGAACAATATGATAGAATTCCTTTTGTGATGAATAATGCAAAGGAGATAATGATCAATAATGCAACCATGGTTGACTAAACCTTTGTAGAGAATAAACCAAGGCTAGGGTGTGGGTTAGGTTAAGAATGAGTCACTTGAAAATATCTTTCACAAAACAAAACCAAAACCTTCTAGAATCATCTAGAAAGCTTAACCCTAATCCAAACCCAAATCATGTTTAAACTTCACTAAACATGTTGCATTAGTTATCATATCATGTTACAATATTTTATATCACATATATAATATTTATTGTAACCAAATAAAATAATACATTTAACATATATCGCATATATATCAATGTATTACCCGAGTGAGAAAAAGAATCTTTTAGTGAGCTAATATTAGTTAATGTAATTTAATATATCATATATATTATTATACATTAAATTATCGAATCAACACTTGATCCGACAATCCGGCTATATCGCATATAACCGACTAATATTTATCCGTACCGATTCATCGAATCAATACTTGATCTGATGACCCTGCTGATATCAAATATCGCGAGAATATAATACGGTATCACATATCGCATTATCCTCGGTCCCGCACATATCACATATGTGCTCCTACTCCGTTTTGCCTGAGCCAAGAAACCTCTGTGTAGGACTCTAAAGAATCGTCAATACGCCGGCAGTAGGTGATGATCATATCAAACACCCACAAGCTGCAAGCGGTCAGCTAAACGTAACAGCCACCCAGGTATTGAGCGCTCAGAAGATCAACAAGCAAGCCTGTACATTCTCCTGTGAATCCAAACAGTAACACTCCCGTACAGTCCGGTCTCGTCGTCTGATATGTTACATATCTCGCCTAGGGGTGGTAAACGTCAGACCCTAGTAGCTCGATAAGTCGTGTCGATATGAGGTCTATAACAGTTTGAGAAACTACTGATAACACTTACCAGTAAATCTCAGCAACCCTGGCCAGGGATTTCAGGTTATAACCAATCTAACACAGCACAACATCAACTCCCTATACCGGGAGAGACGAATCCCCTCCGATCGCTCATTGCCTCCATGTGATTCGGGACTGTACCCAAAAGCCACCTTTTTGCACGCCCTCTTGGACATGGTATGATGGAAATCAAAGCACAGTGGGAATCACACAAGACTCTATGACGATCTCGGGTCAACTAACTACTCTGCACCAGTGTCACCGGAGAACTGCCATCTGACGTGAGGTATAATACCATCTGGGAGTTCTCGGCGAGTCCGTCCAGTGTACCTAGTCTCTACTGAGCACCCGTACACCATCCTTGATGTCAAACACCGATGGATATAGGATCATCCATCGCCCATCATATGGGTCAAGATGCGTATACGCTAGTCTACTCTGGTGCATCGATGCCCTGTCTCGATACACCCTCGACTAGGAACAGTTATAGGATGTACTCGTCGACTAACGTGGCCCCACTAGTATGATCTCATCATAGTCCCAGTAGTCGAGTACATATCCTAAGGGCTTTATCAACATGTAATATAGAGACAATCAGAGTATATGTTAAGATAAAGTGCAACCAGATAGCATACTATCATGCTGAGCAAGAAAGTCCTCCCTATATATGTCCTAGCATCCACTACAATATACATCGTATGTATAGTAATGGCCTCTAGGGCATACATATAACTAACAATCTCCCACTTTCAGTAGGGCCATCTGTTGTGGTATCGCATACCCAACAATTAGCTGCGGTTGAAGTATCTCATACTCAACCATCCCGTAAAAAGTCTCTACTGGGAAAAAGGCCTTTGTGAGTGGATCCGCGCTGTTGTCCTCTGTGTCTACTCCCCTAACCTCGATCTTCCTGGAGATCAACCATCTCCATGATCAGGTGATACTACCAAAGAATTATATCTGGACTTCTGATGGGACGGTAGTTCCTTGGCTAAAGCCACAACTCCATTGTCACACAATGGTAGGAACGAAGTTCATCTCATGAACTTATATATATCCAGACTGCCTCTTTGGTAGCATCTTTGGTAACGATGTATCTTGCCTTTAATCGTCTAGTATGTCACGGTATCTAGCTTGGAACTCTTCCAACATACCGTCCCTCCTCTGAGGGTAAAGACAATGCCTGCGACTGACATTCAGTCGTCCTTATCACCCTGGAACCTTTCCAGTGATTCTCCTCAGGATTGATTGATACCATCTCACTATAACTAGTGAGTATCCTAACATCCAATTAGAACTATCTCATAGATCCAAAACACAGGATTTAGGAGATATCGCTTTGATCCTATATGGAGAATCGTTGTGATAAGCGGAGATTGACCGAGCGTAACATAGGAAACTCCTTCCCTATCAAGAGTATGTCATCCACGTACTCTACGAGGATCACCACCATACTCTTTACTACCTTTTTGTATATACAAGTGTCACGACCCGAGTATTTCGACTCGTGACCTGCACTTAACCACGCTACGTCTACAGGAGTAACGCGACTAAGTAAGCCGAAGCCAGAAATCAAAACCATTTAAAAATAGTGAGTGTTGAAAACATTTAGTTAAAGCTTTTAGAAAACCTTAAATAATTCAATAAGTTCCTTTTAAAGTTACTTAATCATTTGAATAATTTTGGCAGCATTTCCTTTGTAAAAGTAGCCCCGAGACCGGGTACAAAACAGGATATAAATGAAATGAAATGTAATGAAATGAAACATCCCCAAACGGGAGTAATCACGCCCAACGGCGGAAACAAACATCACAAGAGTAATATACGACGCCGTAGCGAAAAATAAGCAATAAGTAGACATCACAGAATAAAAACTGCATATAAAAACAGTCGGCTCCTACGAGCTCGACACCAGAATACAAAATATACATCATCGTCCTCACACAGTATCTAAGTCCAGTACATAAATGGTAGATGGAGAGTACTAGATACAAAAGGGATACAATAAAAGTACTCAGAATACCACAACCCACCTAAATGCAAAACAGCTATCATCGCAACGGTAGTGGTATCTGTAGCCAAAAGATGCAAAAGACAGCCTGCCGCGACTATGCTGAGGGCAACCTGCAAATACTGTGGCACAACGGGGGTGAGTTGCCAACTCGTGAATAGAGTTAACATAAAAAGGTAATCGCGAGCATGCACGTACCGCGCTACTCTAACAAATGCCAGCAGATGATATCAATGCGAGGTAAGCAGTATGTATAATAATCATGCAAGTCCTCTATCAGGTGATATAACTACAGGATGAGATGCGATAATGAATGCTGAGCATGGGAATATAGCATCTACACGAAGTGTCGAGGTGGACTACATATGTATGTATGCACCGCGAATCCCAACAACCCAGACGCCGGTACTCCATCGGCCCTCATATCCTGTATATCCCTGAGAATCACGAGTGCCCAACATCGGCACCCAAATAACATAAATACTCGTGTCTAGCATCGACACGCAAATCATCCTCTATCGGGCATCCGTCAGTCCGGGTCAGCCCTCTCTCTACATATCGGGCATCCGTCAGTCCGGGTCAGCCCTCTCTCAATATATCGGGAATCCGTCAGTCCGGGTCATCCCTCTCTCAATATATCGGGAATCCGTCAGTCCGGATCATCCCTCTCTCAATATATCGGGAATCCGTCAGTCCGGATCATCCCTCTCTCAATATATCGGGAATCCGTCAGTCCGGGTCATCCCACTGTCAATATATCGGGAATCCGTCTGTCCGGGTCATCCCTCTCTCAATAAAATCCACTCTAGCACCGAGAAAAAAAAACACGGGGTGGCGCCCCAAAATATCATATCAAGGGAACCGGGTTTTTAAATGATTACATATTTGAAAAGGGCCACGGTTCCCAAATCCAGAAATCACATGTAATCCCAACCCATATACAAGTAAACGTGATGTGATATGTGCATCAAGTATGAATGTCATGTCAAGTCACATAAAAGATGAGCTACAACATAATGATCCGATGTGATATATGCATCAAGTATGAATGTCATGTCAAGGTAGTGCTTGTGCAACGTGAACTGTCAGTAAGGGTGCGGTGTTCTATCAATTCTAGTTTATGTACATATAGCAGGGAATGCAGTATGCCCTAAATAGTGGCCATGAACAGTCAATGTATGTAAATGTAACTATAAGGTCCTATCAGCCCTGACGTAGAACGCCATGCGGGCGATATCCCCGTAGATGTTAAATCTACTCACCGAAGTCTCGCGCTAAGTATAGCCGACGACTTGCTTGCCCTTCTTCGCAGCGTCCGTCTCACTCGCCTGCGAACCTAGAATCACATAACATATATCACACATAAGCTCAATTTCACAAAAACGTGATCTTATGGTCCAACTAGAAACCCGTGTTGCAAACCAATCGCGCGTGTACGCGATACGCTAAAACGTGTGATCACGCGCCTGAAACTACCCTGACGCGTCGCGATACGCAGAAACCCCAAATTCACACACGTATCACGCGTGTCGCGAAGGTTTAGAAATACGGAAAAACAGGTATTTAGTCCCAGATTTTTATACAGAACATAACTTACAAAAATATATATATCATAACACTACACACAGCAGAATACACTCCAAGGACCAAACCCCAACCCAAACCCTACCCATCTGGCCGCAAATTGCTGCCAGAACGAAATAATTGGCGGCCACGGTACGGAGTTTGGGGGTCGGGTTCTACCTGTGGTATCAACACCTAACAACCATACTACAGTACTCTCAATTTTAACCTGAACCCATCGGGTCGATAGCAGTTTCCAGAAAATCAAATTTGCTTTAGAACGACGAAATGCATCAAATAGGGATCTGGTGGTATTTCAGTGCAATCGAGGTTAAAGCTAGGTTAATATGGCCTTAACAACACTTTATCAACCTACTGAAACCAAAACACACATCACTTGGCCAAGGTTCACACTAAACGCCTCATATCGCACTAAATCGCACCAAAAACCACTAACCGAAGCAAAACTACCCTAAACAAGTAAACTAGGGAGTAATTTTAGGAAATATACCTCACAATCGACCCTAGGGAGCTGAAGGAAGAAGATGATGTGAAGGGAAGGAGGCTGCAGTCGAAGCTGCTGCTCTCTGTTGCTGCTGCTGCTGCTGCTCACTGATGCTGCTGCTGCTCACTGATGCTGCTGCTGTTGCTCTCTGTTGCTGCTGTTGCTGCTGCTCACTGATGCTGCTGCTGTTGCTCTCTGTTGCTTGCTTCTGCTGCTGGTGTAGAGGTAAGTGTGTGTGTGTGTGAGAGTGAGGTTTGAGAGAAGAGCAAAAGAAAATAAGAGGAAAACAAATCATCACCCCAATGTCAACCCCTCACTCTCTCTCTCCTCATTAATTGCAAGCATGGCTCAAGCCATGATGCACTCTCTCTCTCTCTCACCAAGTCAACACCCTAAGGAAAAATTCAAATTAAATCAACTATTAATTAACTAATTAAACTCAATTAAAACCCAAAAGACTTAATCCCCATGGTTAACCCACCATGGTTACTAATCATGGTAATAACTCATCTAAAAACCCTAGTTTACATGCACATGTGTGTGCAAGCCTAGGAAAATTTTAGAAAAATATTTATTAAATTAGGAAAAATATTTGAAACACAATTTGGTAAACTTTTCACTAAAAACCCTTTATTTAAATATAATAATCACTAACACATCCTAAGGTGTTACAATCCCTCCCCCTTAAAGAAATTCGTCCCCGAATTTCAAAATCTAACTACACGTACCTTTGAAAAGATGGGGATACATCTTCATCATCTCGCTTTCGGTCTCCCAAGTGACCTCCTCACGGTTCTGACCACGCCAAAGTACCTTAACTGATGGGATGTCCTTCGATCTCAATTTCTTCACTTATCGATCTAAGATCATCACCGGCTGCTCTGCATAGGAAAGGTCATGCTCAAGCTGGATCGTCAGGTGCTGAATCACATGCGAAGGATCATGAAGATATCTACAGAGCATCGAAACGTGAAATACGGGGTGCACATCTGGAAAACTGGGCGGAAGGGCTAATCGGTATGCTACTGCACCAACACGCTCGAGGATCTCGAAGGGGCCCACATATCTGGGACTGAGCTTCCCCTTCTTCCCAAACCTCATCACACCTTTCATAGGGGAGACCCTCAAGAAAACATGATCACCAACAGAAAACTCAAGCCTGCGCCGCCGACGGCCCGCATAAGATCTCTGCCTACTCTGCGCTGCTCTCATCCTATCGCGAATCAACTGGATCTTCGCGGTCGTCTCCTCAACAATCTGTGGCCCTAAGATACTGCCCTCACTGAGCTCTTTCCAACAGGCGGGCGATCTGCATCTCCTCCCATAGAGAGCCTCAAACGGTGCCATCTGAATGGTCTCCTGGTAGCTGTTATCGTAGGAGAACTCTACCAAGGGTAAGTGATGATCCCAGCTACCTCCGAAATCTAATACACACGCTCTGAGCATTTCCTCGAGAGTCTGAATCGTCCGCTCTGACTGTCCGTCGCTCTGCGGATGAAATGCTGTACTGAAACTCAAGCGAGTGCCCAAAGCCTCCTGAAGCCTCTGCCATAATCGGCTGGTAAACTTGGTGCCTCTGTCGGACACAATACATGTCGGGACTCCGTGTAGTCGCACAATCTCGTCGATGTAGATCTGGGCATACTGAGTAAATCCGAAAGTCGTCTTCACTGGTAGGAAGTGAGCCGCCTTCGTCAAACGATCCACGATCACCCAGATGGAGTCATACCCTCGACTAGTCCTGTGTAGACCCACAATCAAATCCATCGAAATCTGCTCCCATTTCCACTCCGTAATGGGTAACGGTTGTAGCTCTCCCGCGGGCCTCTGGTGCTCAGCCTTGACTTGTTGACAAGTCAGGCATCTCGACACGAAATCTGCGATGTCCCTCTTCATTCCGTCCCACCAATAAACATCTCTCATATCATGATACGTCTTGGTGGAACCGGGATGGACGATTTACACCGATCGATGTGCCTCCTCAAGAACCTGGCGCCGCAGTCCCTCAGCATCTGGTACGCACAGTCTAACTCCAAATCGTAGTACCCCCTAATCGTAGATCACAAACTCGGAAAATCTGCCCTGTCCAATCTGTGCAATGATCTCCGAACATCGGTCATCACTGCGCTGTGCCTCATGTATGCGGTCAAGTAACTGTGGGCGTGCACGAACATGCGCGATCTGTCCTCCAATCGGCGTGAACTCGAACTATACTCGGCTGTCGCATAATATCTGCCAATCTGCCGACGACTGTCCCTGTACTGCGCTCAAATAAGATAGACTACCCCCGGGCCTCCTTCTCAACGCATCCGCCACTACATTCGCCTTGCCCGGGTGGTACAAGATCTCGCAGTCGTAATCCTTCACTAACTCCATCCATCGGCGCTGTCTAAGGTTCAGATCTCGCTGCTGAAATATATATTTTAGACTCTTGTGATCCGTGAATATCTGGCACGACTCGCCGTATAGGTAATGTCGTAAGATCTTAAGTGCAAAGACCACTGCAGCCATCTCCAAGTCATGAGTGGGGTAGTTCTGTTCATGTTTCTTCAATTGTCGCGAAGCATACGTGATCACCCTATCATGCTGCATCAACACGCACCCTATTCCCACTCGAGAGCATCACAATAAACCATAAACCCGCCTGAGCCTGAAGGTAAAGATAACACCGGTGTCGTCGTCAGCTGAGTCCGCAACTGCTGAAAACTGTGCTCGCACTCCTCCGTCCAATCGAAAGGGACTCCCTTCCTGGTCAACCCAGTCAAAGGGGTAGCAATACTGGAGAAGTCCTACACAAATCGCCTGTAGTAACCGGCCAACCCCAAAAAGCTGCGAATCTCCCTAACCGATGTGGTTCTGGGCCAATGCTGAACGGTCTCGATCTTCCTCGAGCCTACATATATACCGTCTCGTGAGATCACATGCCCCAAGAAGTTTACGCTGTCCAGCCAAAAATCACACTTGGAGAATTTCGCATAAAGCTGGTGCTCCCTCAAAGTCTGCAGTGTAATCCGCAGGTGCTGCTCGTGCTCCTCACTACTCTGGGAATACACCAAGATATCGTCAATGAACACTATAATGAACAGATCCAAATATGGCCGGAAAATACGGTTCATCAATTCCATGAATGCTGCTGGCGCATTGGTGAGTCCGAACGACATCACCAAAAACTCATAATGGCCGTAGCGCGTACGGAAAGCTGTCCTGGGAATGTCCTCTAGTCGAACCCGCAGCTGATGATAGCCCGATCGTAAATCGATCCTCGAAAAGTACCCTGCCCCCTGAAGCTGGTCGAACAAATCGTCGATGCGTGGCAAAGGATACTTGTTCCGCACTGTCACCCTGTTCAGTTGCCGGTAGTCGATACACAGACGCAAACTGCCGTCCTTCTTCTTGACGAACAGGACTGGAGCAACCCAAGGAGAAACACTGGGTCGAATAAGTCCCTTATCCAGCAAATCTTGCAACTGACCCTTCAACTCTCAAAGTTCCGCCGGGGCCATCCGATAAGGCGGTATGGAAACAGGCCCCGTGCCAGGAACCAAATCAATACAGAAAGAAATGTCGCGCTCGGGCGGTAGCCCAGGAAGCTCGTCTGGGAACACATCATGGAACTCGCTAACAACCGGAACCTGATCCAAAAGAACCTGTGTAGCCCTAGCATTGCAAACATAAGCGAGAAATCCCTGACATCCCTTCGTCAAAAGCTGTCCAGCGCGAAAAGACGAAATCACACTGTGCGGGGCAGCACCACGGTCCCCCAACACAACAAAAACCGACTCGCCGGGAAAACAAAATCTAATTGTCTTCTCACGGCAGTCCACAGAAGTATAGCACGTGGCAAACCAATCCATGCCCAAAAGAACGTCGAAGTCCAACATCTCCAGAAGGATCAAGTCGACAGGTAACTCTCTCTCGCCAATACAGACGGTACAGGATCGGAACACGTGCCTAGCAACAAACGACTCTCCCATAGGAGTGGTCACAACAAGCGGCTGATCAAGCAAACCGGACTCTCTACCCAAACTCGGCACGAAGTGTGTGGATACATACGAGTGCATGGATCCGGGATCAAACAATACGTGTGCATCAACTGTACATATAGGAAGGATACCTGAAACCATCGCATTAGACGCCTGCGCGTCCTGATGCGTCAAAGCAAAGACACGTGCCTGTCCTCCACCGGTAACTGACTGCCCTCTGTCTCGGTCATCTCTCCCTCTCTGAGCAACTCCTCCACGCCCACGACCTCTCTGTGTATGAGTCTGGCGCGGAGCAACGGAAGGTACGATACGCAACGCCCTCTGGGGTGGTGAAGGTGGTAATGTGACATGCGGTGCTGTCGCCTCCCTCCGGGGTAACTCAGGACAATCTCGTACACGATGGTAAGAACTCCCACAGCGAAAACATCCCGACGAGGACCGCTGACCATCCTGGGAATAGGAACTGAATAACCGGCCCCGCCCTGAATCTCTGCTGCCTGCAATACGTCTATCATGGCGCTGAAAAGGCTGTCTCTGTGCTGATGTATCCGCACGAACTCTCTTCGGCTCTGGAACTGCCGAAGTCTTAGCCAGGTGCTCCTCGACTACTAGGGCTGCGTCTACAGCTGCTGCATAGGTCTCGTAGTGCTGCGCGCTGATCGCGAGGAACAGTGGTGTAAGCAAGCCTCGAACAAATCTCATGACTCGCAACTCCTCGGTATCCACTAAATATGGGGCATAGACTGCTAGCTCTGTAAACAGCATGTCATACTCTGCCACTGCCATCCCTAGCGTCTGGCGCAAGGACTCAAATCTGCGTGCTCGGGCATACCTAACACTCTGGGGAAGGAAACGGGCTAGAAATACTGTCACAAACTCTGTCCAGGTCATAGGTGGAAGACCTGCTGCTCTGGCCTTCTCAACCGAATCACACCACTTCTGTGCATGACCTTCCAGACGAAAGCTCGCGAACTCAACCCATCTCGTATCTGCGCATCTGAGGGAACGGCATATCCGGGCCATCCTGTCGATGAAAGACTGTGGGTCCTCGGCTATATCAGTGCCTGTGATGACCGGAGGCTTCAGCCTCATGAACTCTGATAGGGATAGTGTAATCACCTCCGTGGCTGCAGGGGCAACTGGCTGTGCGGTAGGTACCATCGTCGTCTCTGGAACGGGTGGAGCTACCTCTGGTCGCTGCGCTCGAAGCGTCTCAACTAGCGATCCTATCATCTAGCGCATCTCCTGCATGCTAGATCCCACCGTCTGGCGCATCTTCTGCATACCAGCCCCTAGCGTGGCGATCTGATCTGTCACGGCAGGAATAGCCTGCTTGGGTACAACCGGTGTACTGCCCGGATCAGTCCTCGTCTCGGACGAGTCAACTCGAATCTCGGCCCTCGCGGCCGCTCTCTGCGCCCTCGTAGTCTTTGGCGGCATAATGGCTGAAAGGAAATTAGGATTTGATAAGAATACAGGAATCGAATCACAAGAATATAAGAAGGGATTAAATCAATAAGTCCTAAGGTCGCTTAGGCGACGTACCGTGTCGTGAGCATGCCGCGGAACATACACACGCTACGCTACCCTGCTGCAGCTACCTACTCCATCATACCAGGGTCATCCTACACTCCGAAGGTAAAACCTACGCTCTGATACCAACTTTTTCACAACCCGAGTATTTCGACTCGTGACCGGCACTTAACCACGCTACGTCTACAGGCGTAACGCGACTAAGTAAGCCGAACCCAGAAATCAAAACCATTTAAAAATAGTGAGTGTTGAAAACATTTAGTTAAAGCTTTTAGAAAACCATAAATAATTCAATAAGTTCCTTTTAAAGTTACTTAATCATTTGAATAATTTTGGCAGCATTTCCTTTGTAAAAGTAGCCCCGAGACCGGGTACAAAATAGGATATAAGTGAAATGAAATGTAATGAAATGAAACATCCCCAAACGGGAGTAATCATGCCCAACGGCGGAAACCAACATCACAAGAGTAATATACGACGCCGTAGCGAAGAATAAGCAATAAGTAGACATCACAGAATAAAAACTGCATATAAAAACAGTCGGCTCCAACGAGCTCGACACCAGAATACAAAATATACATCATCGTCCTCACACAGTATCTAAGTCCAGTACATAAATGGTAGATGGAGAGTACTAGATACAAAAGGGATACAATAAAAGTACTCAGAATACCACAACCCGCCTAAATGCAAAACAGCTCTCACCGCAACTGTAGTGGTATATGTAGCCAAAAGATGCAAAAGACAGCCTGCCGCGACTATGCTGAGGGCAACCTGCAAATACTGTGGTACAACGGGGGTGAGTTGCCAACTCGTGAATAGAGATAACATAAAAAGGTAATCGCGAGCATGCACGTACTGCGCTACTCTAACAAATGCCAGCAGATGATATCAATGCGAGGTAAGCAGTATGTTTAATAATCATGCAAGTCCTCTATCAGGTGATATAACTACAGGATGAGATGCGATAATGAATGCTGAGCATGGGAATATAGCATCTACACGAAGTGTCGAGGTGGACTATATATGTATGTATGCAACGCGAATCCCAACAACCTTGACGCCGGTACTCCAACGGCCCTCATATTCTGTATATCCCTGAGAATCACGAGTGCCCAACATCGGCACCCAAATAACATAAATACTCGTGTCTAGCATCGACACGCAAATCATCCTCTATCGGGCATCCGTCAGTCCGGGTCAGCCCTCTCCCAACATATCGGGCATCCGTCTGTCCGGGTCAGCCCTCTCTCAATATATCGGGAATCCGTCAGTGCGGGTCATCCCTCTCTCAATATATCGGGAATCCGTCAGTCCGGGTCATCCCTCTCTCAATATATCGGGAATCCGTCAGTCCGGGTCATCCCTATCTCAATATATCGGGAATCCGTCAGTCCGCGTCATCCCTCTCTCAATAAAATCCACTCTAGCACCGAGAAAAAAAAAACACGGGGTGGCGCCCCAAAATATCATATCAAGGGAACAGGGTTTTTAAATGATTACATATTTGAAAAGGGCCACGGTTCCCAAATCCAGAAATCACATGTAATCCCAACCCATATACAAGTAAACGTGATGTGATATGTGCATCAAGTATGAATGTCATGTCAAGTCACATAAAAGATGAGCTACAGCATAATGATCCGATGTGATATATGCATCAAGTATGAATGTCATGTCAAGGTAGTGCTTGTGCAACGTGAACTGTCAGTAAGGGTGCGGTGTTCTATCAATTCTAGTTTATGTACATATAGCAAGGAATGCAGTATGCCCTAAATAGTGGCCATGAACAGTCAATGTATGTAAATGTAACTATAAGGTCCTATCAGCCCTGACGTAGAACGCCATGCGGGCGATATCCCCGTAGATGTTAAATCTACTCACCGAAGTCTCGCGCTAAGTGTAGCCGACGACTTGCTTGCCCTTCTTCGCAGCGTCCGTCTCACTCGCCTGCGAACCTAGAATCACATAACATATATCACACATAAGCTCAATTTCACAAAAAGGTGATCTTATGGTCCAACTAGAAACCCGTGTCGCAAACCAATCGCGCGTTGTGCGCGATACGCTAAAACGTGTGATCACGCACCTGAAACTACCCTGACGCGTCGCGATACGCAGAAACCCCAAATTCACACACGTATCACGCGTGTCGCGAAGGTTTAGAAATACGAAAAAACAAGTATTTAGTCCCAGATTTTTATACAGAACTTAACTTACAAAAATATATATATCATAACACTACACACAGCAGAATACACCCCAATGACCAAACCCCAACCCAAACCCTACCCATCTGGCCGCAAATTGCGGCCAGAACGAAATAATTGGCGGCCACGGTATGGAGTTTGGGGGTCGGGTTCTACCTGTGGTATCAGCACCTAACAACCATACTACAGTACTCTCAATTTTAACCTGAACCCATCGGGTCGATAGCAGTTTCCATAAACTCAAATTTGCTTTAGAATGACAAAATGCATCAAATAGGGATCTGGTGGTATTTCAGTGCAATCGGGGTTAAAGCTAGGTTAATATGGCCTTAACAACACTCTATCAATCTACTGAAACCAAAACACACATCACTTGGCCAAGGTTCACACTAAACGTCTCATATCGCACTAAATCACACCAAAAACCACTTACCGAAGCAAAACTACCCTAAACAAGTTAACTAGGGAGTAAGTTTAGGAAATATACCTCACAATCGACCCTAGGGAGCTGGAGGAAGAAGATGAAGTGAAGGGAAGGAGGCTGCAGTCGAAGCTGCTGCTGTTGCTGCTGCTCACTGATGCTGCTGCTGTTGCTCTCTGTTGTTGCTGTTGCTGCTGCTCACTGATGCTGCTGTTGCTGCTGCTCACTGATGCTGCTGCTGTTGCTCTCTGTTGCTTGATTATGCTGCTGGTGTAGAGGTAAGTGTGTGTGTGTGTGTGTGTGAGTGAGGTTTGAGAGAAGAGCAAAAGAAAATAAGAGGAAAACAAATCATCACCCTAATGTCAACCCCTCACTCTCTCTCTCTCCTCATTAATTGCAAGCATGGCTCAAGCCATGATGCACTCTCTCTCTCTCTCACCAAGTCAACACCCTAAGGAAAAATTCAAATTAAATCAACTATTAATTAACTAATTAAACTCAATTAAAACCCAAAAGACTTAATCCCCATGGTTAACCCACCATTGTTACTAATCATGGTAATAACTCATCTAAAAACCCTAGTTTACAAGCACATATGTGTGCAAGCCTAGGAAAATTTTAGAAAAATATTTATTAAATTAGGAAAAATATTTGAAACACAATTTGGTAAACTTTTCACTAAAAACCCTTTATTTAAATATAATAATCACTAACACATCCTAAGGTGTTACAACAAGGTTCATCTACCATTTTGATGAAGTCAAACTCTTTGACTACCACATCAAAACAGATGTTCCAACTCCGCGATGCCTGTTTTATCATATAAAACATCTTGCACACGTTTCCGCTGCTCCCACTGTCTATGAAGCCCTCTGGATGTGTGCTTATAGACGCTCTCTTCTAAAACATCATTTAGAAAAGCAGTCATGACACCCAACCACCAGATATCGTAGTCATGGAATGTAGCAGTGGCAAGTAGGATCTGGATGGACATAAGCATAGCTTTGAAAGTCTCAACTTTTCCATGTACACCAAGTAATCTTCTCAAGGTATACTCGCTCCTGATGGGGATTTAACCCTTCAGATAAAGCAACCAAAGTCCATACTTTGTTGGTGTATAAGGATTCCATCTCAGATCGATAAGCATCCAGCCATTCTTACAGAGTCCCACTCCTGATGGCCAGCTCGAAACTAGTTGGGTCATCATCTCATGATGCAATCCTCGCTCCCACTGTCATAGAGAAACCAAAGTATCTCTCAGGTGGGTGAGGAACCCTACTAGATCGGCGGAGAGGCTGAGGTTCGTTGGAAACTATTGAGTCCTTTGGTTCTACTAAATCATCAGCTGCAGTTTGTATAGCAGGAACAATTCTAGTTCTACATAACAGACCTTGCCTCGAGCTTGTCCGAATTTTTCTTTTAGACATAGGCCGGACAACTCAAAATCTTAACCAACTTAAGATATGGGCTCTTCCCTTTCCATATCACATATGAAGTGGTAGGCAACTGATTTGATTTGAACCCTATTCGATAGGTATGCAGCTTCTCAAGTGCATAACTCCCAAAAGGAAATAGGAAACTCAGTAGTACTCATCATAGAGCACACCTTGTCACATAGGGTGCTATTGCTCCGCCCCGATACACCGACGTGCTGTGGTGTATACGGAGGAGTAATGCTGAGAGAGAATCTCATTCTCCTTTAGAATAGTCCAGGAATTCCGTGCTCAAGTATTCTCCTCCTTGATCTCATCAAAGGACATAATACTTATACCCGTATTTTGGTTCTCTACTTCTAACTTAAATCTGTGAATATCTCAAAAGCTTCGGACTCGTGTTTCAACACATGTTTGAATCTTGGGAGATTATCAGAGAACGTAATGAAGTAAAAAGAACCGGTCTTGGCATGTGTAGACATGGGACTTTCATACATCAGCATGTATCAATTCCAAGAGCTCACTAACTCTTTCTCTGTTTCCAATAAACAGAGCTATGGTCATCTTATCTTTGTGACATGACCGACAAGTTTCATAAGATGTAAATTCAAACTAATTTAAATATGCATCTATATGTAACTTAGCTAGTCGGGTCGCATTGATATGACCTAGTCTACAATACCTCAAAAAGGATTCGTTCATTTCTGAACTCTTCCTCTTTTGTGTGTTCTGTATACTAAGAACTGTAGTTTGATTAAGAACGTCAATGCTTTTAGATAACGCGCCTGAACCGATCAACTATTGATATAGGAAATGTTCAAAACATTATCCAACAATACAAAATTATATCCTTTCTTTACTAATAAAGAGACTGATATGATGTTGTATATCAGGTTCGGTATCTAATAACATTTGTTCAGAATTAATGTATTCTGGTAATACAGGGTGATAGTGACCAACAGACTTGGCTGCAACACTTGCACCGTTTTCTATCTCATGAAACATATCACCCGTTCTCAGTTCTATACCTTTTCTGTAGCCCATGTAACAGATTACATATGCGGGATCCTGATCCGGTATCACATACCCAGGACGTAAAGGATACTGAGAAACAGTTCTGTGTAATGAACACACCCAAAGATGATGCATCAACATGCACTTTCTTCGTTTGGGCGGCACGGGAATTCTGGTAATCCCCAATTTCCTGCTCTGTCTTATAACAATTATAAGTTGGAGCGGGACCAACGTTCCCCAGCTCTGTATAACAAGCGGGTTCGGTCAATACATCCGTATTATTATCTTGATTAAGGTGTGATATGGTCGCTACCTGGAGAGAGAGAAGAAAACACTCAGCGTATGCTCTTGCAAGATTAGATTGGTTATCTAATATATCTAATCAGGATGTCTCCCACTGTTTTAGTCAAATCTTCCTTCAAACCCTAAAAGGAAAGACTAGCCGGGATTAATTACACGCTACAAGTTTGCCAATCTTTCAGCCAGGCCAGTGTCGGTACTTTGAGGGAGGTCTCCCGTGCTTTCGCACGAACCTAATTAAAGTAAACCTCGTTTTCCCAGAGGCGTAACCTCGTTAACACCTTTCTAGACGCCTACTTGATCGGCTAATTGTAATGTGTAAAACTCTCCCAGGAGTAACTCTTACTCGCAGCGGGTATCGGGATCCAACTATCTCATAGAAGGTATGCAATCTCATTGCAAATTTCAACACTTGAAATTCCCAATAATATTTTTCCCCTAGTGTTCTATGACCTTGACGAATGCCAAACAACCCACAGTTCACTAGTCATGTTCAACCCGTACATTTCTTGATTGAATTAAACCCACCCGCACGACCCTTGACGAATGCCAAACAACGCCGTACGAATACCCTAATCCAATCTGCATCATATGCATAAGCAGATAAATACTAGTTAGCTACCGCACACTACGCCTTGACGAATGCCAAACTACCGTAGCACGAATACTAACTAGTACTTATCTGAAATGACGGAGGGCTACGACAGGTTTTTAGGAAAACCCTTTGCGTAATGAACTTGATATCGTTGTAGAATCGAGTGATTTTAAATGGAATGTTTTTTAGGCTTTTCTAGTTTTGCTAAAGGGGTCACTCCCGGTGAAGGGATCGTCGGCCCTTTCCTCATTGAATAAGGTGCAGGATATATCACATATACCGCTGTGCAAAGCAAGAACTATAGAAGCAATCAAAAGACAAACCGAGTTTGTAGCATCTGCCAGTTATTGCTAAAGGAGTCACTCCCGGTGAAGGGATCTCGGTCCTTTCCTTATCGAATAAGGTGCTGGATGTTCTACAAGGAACACCGCTATGCAAAGCAAGAACTAGAGCTACCAGTTTTTATACAAGTTTCTACAACATCTTTAGGTTTCTTTTATTTCATTAATCTCATTAATGAAGTCCCATTTTAATATGCTTCACAAGCATCTCTTTTGAAACGAAATCTGCAATATAACATATATCTCATATATTTATAATTTAAACATTCGTCTCAAGCAGTAATATGATCTCATCATAGAACATTGCAGCAGAAGAACATATATGAAATATTGGATATACTAGGACGTCCG
This sequence comes from Agapanthus africanus, assembly GCA_030015575.1. Classification (NCBI taxonomy): domain Eukaryota; kingdom Viridiplantae; phylum Streptophyta; class Magnoliopsida; order Asparagales; family Amaryllidaceae; genus Agapanthus; species Agapanthus africanus. The sequence continues at coordinate 464,616,329 of JASDDO010000014.1, read as the reverse complement.
TGTTTTCAATACGAGCCTGTATAAAACACGGATTACACGGTCGCGATGAATAGCCAAACCCACATCCCTAGACCCCTACGAGAGCGGCAAGCAACCCTGCCAATTCTAGGGTTAGGAGACCCGGTCTCGACTCCTCGAGATGGTCTCCCACTGGACCCTAGAACCCGGTTACTTGTGCTCCCCGCCTTGGGTCTACCTAATGCGGAAAAGTAAATAATATACAACGGTGACATCTTCCGCAACCTGGAAGTGCCCCAATAAAAGAATATTACATACAAATGAATTTTACATGAATGAAAAAGAAAAACTCTCATCTCACATAAAACCCCCGGCTATTCAAAACGCGACGATCCAATATAACATATCACAGCAACACATAATATCTCATATCATCAACGTAAGCAAGTATGCGTATCCCGATTGTCGTTGATGTATAGCAACGAAGCCGGCGATATACCACATACTACGCTTACGGTCACAGAAAAGAAAGTGTAAAACTACAACAGTTGGAATCCGCAACCTTCTAAGACATCGCATGCCCAACCAAATGAATTCCTTAGACATCACATGCCTAACAATTATAAACCCCGCATTTTAGTCTCATTATCGAAAACTCTTTTCAATACCAAGTCGGGCAATTCAGCAAGATTCCCGGCATCCTGATCGAATGCTCGTCGCAAACTTTAGTAGACGGCCGCACCCCCAGATGCCGTCGACGAAGTGCACTAAGGCGGAACACCACTGCCGCGAGCACCCGAACGGATGCTTTCGGCGACGGGGTTCTCCTACAGTCACTTGGTCGGGGCTAAGAGGTGTAGCTGTCTATTATGTTTATCCGGCGAGTATCCGCGTAAGCTACATGATTGCGACGGACTTTTGATCACATCAAAATTCCGTGGCAACTGATCATCTGAGACCGAACTACTAGATTTATAATATTCAAATTAGTTATCTCATAACTACCAGTGGATTCCAAATATTGTATCACATTCCAGATAAATAAACTTTTCGAACAGATAATCAAATACCCAAAATTTCCTAAAGTGCTCAACACTTGAGCGGAGTTCAAATAATCCCAGAATATGTCACAGTACCGGTGATCCAGCCGTAAAAGGGTCAAGCCAACGCCTCACATGTGGCATGCCGTACTGCCCCAAACCCGAAGGTTCAAAAGGCAGTTCAAGACGGTCACATAATCGAGTTAAAGTTTGTTGTCTTCTAGAGGGTCTACCGCTTAACTTGTACAATTTTTCCGAAAGATTTAAACCCGATAAAAATTCAACACTTGAAAGTTTTACGTGCCAGGAAAAAGTGAGTTAATGATATCCGTTCGAACTTTTTAACAATTTCTAAATATCTGGAAAAACAACGAATTTAAATTTTCCGATCGAATCTACGATTACAAAATAAACCCCAGATTAAACAACACTTGAAACATTTTTAAAAATACCCAGAAGCATCAACAAGCACCTACGGTTATTACCATGAAAACCACGTGTCACAATTCCAAGATTCCACCGCGGAACCGCCGCGGGAAGCAGGTTCCCGCCGCGGTTCCGCCGCGGTTTGGTGGATTTGTGGGCCCGTGTTTCTTGGTAATTCTTATAATTCCCTGCTGATTTTTTACGTATTTTTAATTCAGAAAAATCCCAGATTTTGAAAAATTTCCAGAGAGGGGGTAAATTTTGTCAGTTCGGGTTCGATCGGAGTTTTAACTTCGTAAACACGATTCCTAATGCTCTAGCTAGGCTCTGATACCACTGTAGGGTTGCTAGGCACGCGCACAAGGGTCTACGAGACATCAACCATTCCCGATTAAAAAATTAGTCGTGCCGAACAACCCGAATACGGATCTTTAAACTAGAGATTAGGCGAAAACAAACATGTTAACAACTTTAACACTAAGTGAGAGAGATTACAACCTTTGTAGATCCGGTCCTTCACTTCATATGCTCCGTGTTGTGGTCCCTTCACTGCGATCATCGGGTTCCGGACTCTCGAGAGGTTCCACGAAGAGAAAGATGCAACCTTTGCTTCCGATCTTCGATACAAAGATGATCTACCTTGAAGTTTCGTTAACACAAGCTAACACTCATGAAATGATGTGAACACCCTCATATAAAATGGCAAGGGAAGATGAGGATGATGAAGTAGTATTTTGGCTCTCTTTATTTATCTTTTTCTCACATATTTTCATCACAAATATCAAAGCAAGAAAGCTTTGTAAGCAAAGAAGAAGAAGGAAGAAGATGAACAATATGATAGAATTCCTTTTGTGATGAATAATGCAAAGGAGATAATGATCAATAATGCAACCATGGTTGACTAAACCTTTGTAGAGAATTAACCAAGGCTAGGGTTTGGGTTAAGTTAAGAATGAGTCACTTGAAAATATCTTTCACAAAACAAAACCAAAACCTTCTAGAATCATCTAGAAAGCTTAACCCTAATCCAAACCCTAATCATGTTTAAACTCCACTAAACATGTTGCATTAGTTATCATATCATGTTACAATATTATATATCACATATATAATATTTATTGTAACCAAATAAAATAATACATTTAATATATATTGCATATATATCAATGTATTACCTGAGTGAGAAAAAGAATCTTTTAGTGAGCTAATATTAGTTAATGTAATTTAATATATCATATATATTATTATAAATTAAATTATCGAATCAACACTTGATCCGACAATCCTGCTTTATCGCATATAACCGACTAATATTTATCCGTACCGATTCATCGAATCAACACTTGATCCGATGACCCGGCTGATATCAAATATCGCGAGAATATAATACGGTATCACATATCGCATTATCCTCGGTCCCGCACATATCACATATGTGCTCCTACTCCATTTTGCCTGAGCCAAGAAACCTCTGTGTAGGACTCTAAAGAATCGTCAATACGCCGGCAGTAGGTGATGATCATATCAAACACCCATAAGCTGCAAGCGGTCAGCTAAACGTAATAGCCACCCAGGTATTGAGCGCTCAGAAGATCAACAAGCAAGCCTGTACATTCTCCTGTGAATCCAAACAGTAACACTCACGTACAGTCCGGTCTCGTCGTCTGATATGTTGCATATCTCGCCTAGGGGTGGTAAACGTCAGACCCCAGTAGCTCGATAAGTCGTGTCGATATGAGGTCTATAACAGTTCGAGAAACTACTGATAACACTTACCAGTAAATCTCAGCAACCCTGGCCAGTGATTTTCGGTTATAGCCAATCTAACACAGCACAACATCAACTCCCTATACCGGGAGAGACGAATCCCCTCCTATCGCTCATTGCCTCCATGTGATTCGGGACTGTACCCAAAAGCCACCTTTTTGCACGCCCTCTTGGACGTGGTATGATGGAAATCAAAGCACAGTGGGAATCACACAAGACTCTGTGACGATCTCGGGTCAACGGACTACTCTGTACCAGTGTCACCGGAGAACTGCCATCTGACGTGAGGTATAATACCATCTGGGAGTTCTCGGCGAGTCCGTCCAGTGTACCCAGTCTCCACTGAGCACCCGTACACCATCCTTGATGTCAAACACCGATGGATATGGGATCATCCATCGCCCATCATATGGGTCAAGATGCGTATACGGTAGTCTACTCTGGTGCATCGATGCACTGTCTCGATACACCCTCGACTAGGAACAGTTATAGGATGTACTCGTCGACTACCGTAGCCCCACTAGTATGATCTCATCATAGTCCCATCAGTCGAGTACATATCCTAAGGGCTTTATCAACATGTAATATAGAGACAATCAGAGTACATGTTAAGATAAAGTGCAACCAGATAGCATACTATCATGTCGAGCAAGAAAGTCCTCCCTATATATGTCCTAGCATCCACTACAATATACATCGTATGTACAGTAATGGCCTCTAGGGCATACATATAACTAACATCCACACCCATCTTTCTCTTAAAGAGCCATTTGCAACCTATGGGTTTTACTCCAGGAGGTGCAACCTCTAAAGTCCATACTTTTTTGGTGTGCTTGGATTCCATTTCGGATCTCATGGCATCCAGCCACTTCACCGAGTCACCACTCGTGATAGCTTGCTGAAAACTAGTAGGATCATCATCATCCATGGTGCAATCTTCTTTATCACCATCAATTAGAAAACTGTATTATCTATCTTGGGGGCGAGAAGTCCTATTAGTTCTACGGAGTGGCTGAGGTTCGTCAGGTTCTATTGAAACCTCAGGTTTAACCAAATCATCGGTAATTGTTTGTGTATCTGGAATTTCTTCCAGATCTACCGCATTGCCAACAATATCATTTGTAAAAAATTCATTTTCTAAAAATGTGTCATACTGAGAAAAAACACCCTGTGTTCCTCCTTGTGGTAGAAAAGATATCCATACGAGTGTTTTGGATATCCCATAAATTTACACAAAACCGACCGTGTCTCGAGTTTGTCCTGATTCTGCTTTTTCACATGAGCCGGAGAACCCCATTGTTAGTGTATATTCCCTAGGGCGATTACTGTATCATACTAGTTTGTATATTACTTGATGGAAGCTTGGGATATTCATAGTTGTATAGACAATCTTGCTCAAAATGGTAGTATGCTACTTGGTTTGTTTCTACTTCAGTGTGTGCATGTGTTTCTTTTAACATATCGCTAATACACATTAGTAGAGCCCTTAGGATCTTTGCTTGATTACCAGCGTTGTGATGGCAGTCACACTCATGGGGGCAGGGTAATCTATAAGCACATCTTTATGCAGGTCCCTAGTCGTAGGAATATCGAGACAGAGCATCGATATTCCGGAGTAGACTAGCGCATGCGCTTCTCATCCCAGCAAGGGAGATGGTCTGTCCCACAGCCATCAGTACGTCGTACTGGAGATAGTATGCGGGTGCTCGTTAGGTTACGAGTACACTGGACAGGACTCGTCGGGAACTGTTGGTTGGTATTATACCTATCGTCAGTTATCAGTTCCCAGGTGACATGAGTACAGCTTAGTCCGCTGACTTGACACTGTCACTTCGCCTCGAGTGTGTTCCCACTGTACTTAGATTACTACCCTACCACGGCTCAAAGGAGTCGTGCAAACAGGTAGTAGTTGGGTGCAATCCCGAAGCACTTGGAGGCACTGACGGTTAGACAGGATTCGTCTCTCCCGGTATTGGGGGTTGACATCGCGCCGTGTCTAGGAGAGCCATTACACGAGTAGTCCCTGGCCAGGGCAATCGAGATATACTGGTAGGTTTCCAGTGTTATCTCAGGGTGTTCTGGGCTACACTCCGACACGACTTGTACCGCTATTAGGGGACTGACGTTCACCGCCCCTAGGCCCGCCATGCGATGTATCAGACGAACAAAACGGACTGTAAGGAGATTGTCACATACAGGCTCAGTAGGAGTTCGGATGGGTTTACCTCATTGGCCTTCTTATCGACATCTACCTGGGGACCGTTACGTACAGCTAGTGCCGCTTGCGGCCTGTGGTTAAACCCACTGCCAGCGTAGTATCGAGTCTTTAGAGTCGCACACAGAGAGTTTCCCTGCACTGAGCAAAACGTGTAGAGGCCGTCTGGTTTTACGGCAGGGCTGCGATCACTTACGTGCACTTGTCTGCGTATGCTGTTCGGGCAGGCAATACTAGTGGGCTTTGGTTTAAGCCGAATCCTAGTATTGCACGGATGGATTTGTTTTGTCTTCTGTGCATTCGCATTCTACGGAATGCGGATGCGGGTGTGTATGCACAGTTTTGAGGAGCGATAAAGGAGGAGGTGCCACATTAGGGTTTTGGCAGTTGGTTCGGCCAAAACCGTTATGTGGCGGGCTCATTAGGGTTTTGACAATTCGTTCGGTCAAAACCATTATGAGCCGGATACATAATTCTACTAATCCTTTTGTGATAATTTGTTGAAGGCTAATTGCATTGACCATTTGACCACATTGACCCGTTGACCATTGTTGACCCGTTGACCAAAGTTGACCGTTGACCTTCATGAGAGGTCTACACTCTTCTTTGGATTTCTTTTTCATTTTGGATTATGAAAATGGTCAATTCAATTAGTAGCCATCAACTTTATCATGAAAGGATTGGTAATGATGATAGTTTTGTATTATTGCAACCATGGTTCATTTCTTTAGCTCATAATAAATTTCTTATTCTCTCTCTTGTTCTTGTGAGAAGAAAAGAAAAGCTCTCATGGTTGCTAGCTCCTCCTTCTTCCTCCTCTTGATTTCTTCTTTTGATCTCATGTGTTGAGAGAAAAAGATCCCACAAAGACAAACACTTCCATATATCTCTACTACACTACCTAGGGCATCTAGACAAGCGATCCCGTTGCGCTAGTTGCCTCGGCTCGAGGTGGAGCTCGGTGTACATCTCTAGAGTGGATCGTCTTCGACTCAAGAAGGCCGCGGAGGTGACCAAGGTCCGGATCGATCCTTGGAGCGTGGATGGTCGAGCCGGACAACGGAGAGAAGACCCGCAGGACCGGTTTCATGAGGTATAATTTCTACGGCATAGTAGTTAAAGCCTCTAGTTGTTTGCTAGTTTCTAGTTTAGCAAAGATCCGGCTATTAGTCCATGTTGCCTTTGCTCTAAAAATTGTTTTTCGCCGTTTCCGCCTCCCCGTAAGAACTAGGGTGAGCAACGTGGACTTACAGTGGTATCAGAGCCTGGATAAACATAAACTAGCAAGTTAGCAAAGTATTTAGAATATTGATCGGAAAAAAGTCGCAAAACACGTCCGGCAAAAACCAACATTCTGTCGATTTTTTATACTGTTCAAAAAAATTATTTGACATACATGAAAAATCGTCTCAGGGTTTTTATAGAACGCACAGTAAAACTGAGCCGCTGACTCGGCCAATTCACCGCGGAAACGCGGCCAAACCATGGGTTTGGCCGCGGATCCGCGACCGAGTTGACTCGGCCACGACTCCGTTTTGCTGCATTGTTCTTACTGTGTTGTTTTGGGATTTTTAATACTGTTTGTTTCTACCCAGATTTTCCAAAGAACAAATTGATTTTTTGGGGTGGTTACAAATCCGTATTTTGATCGATATTCCGTAGACTTTGGCTAATGGATATTATCTGTGATTTGATATATGTATTGAATGTCTGCTAATCGCTATACGTTGATTAGTGGGGGTTATACATATCTGTGATCTGTAATGTTGATGATTTGTGTATATGAATTCGTTGGATTGTCGCGGATGAATAGCCGGGGGGTTGTGAGATGAGAGTTTTCTTATTCTTTCAATTCTTGTAATATGTAAATTGATGTAATATTATTTGTTTGGCCGCACAACCGGGTCGGGGTTGTAGCCGTCATTGTATAATTTCTTTTTACTGTTTTTGCTCCTAGGACAGACCCAAGGTGGGGTGCACAAACTACCGGGTATCTCGAAGTGCCAAGTGGCCTGCTCACGGTGTTGAGGGAGGTTGCTTCGCTTCGGGTACTTGGCGGGTAGTTTGCCGCACCCGTAGGGGTCTAGGGTGGGGTTTGGCTATTCATCACGGCCGTGTAATCCGTTCTTCGTTATAAGCTCTTACGAATTGCGGATTCCTAGTATATCCAATGTTTTCATCTATGATCTGGAATAGCTATCATTGCATGTGACGAATGTTTATATATATCTATATGATATCTATTTAGGCGTTGCTTATGTTTTGCATCCGCACTAGTCCAACCCCCGCTCTGTCGTTAGTTAAGTAACCTAACGGGTGATGACGGGACCCCGTGGCGAATGCGGATGGCATAAGCATACGTCATATTTTCGTTGTTTTCTGCAATGGTAGGATTAAATGATGGGACGCATTGGAATTAATTCAAGAAAATAAACAAGTAAAAGTCGTTGGAACACTTTGAAAACCACTCGATTCTTTTCAAAAACCAGTTTTTTAAATGCGGAGCTTGAACCACACCTTTTAAAAGCTATCTCATTCCATCGATTATATCAAGGTCACTACGTTCACGGTTTCGCCAAAACCATTCGTAGCCCTCCGTCATTTCGTATGAATATTCAATAGTATTCAAGCTATGTTTGTTGACCTTCGTCAAGGCATAGTGATTGGTCGTTGTTGGGTGTTCATATGTAGCATAGATAGATGCGTTGGTTTGGGACAGTCGTATTACCTTGTTGACCTTCGTCAAGGGTATATACGGGTGGGTTCAAATTAACCTGGACAATGACGGGTAGAACTTGACATGTGACTTATGATTTGTTGACCTTCGTCAAGGTTATAAGAGCATGGGGCAAAAATCCACATCGGGAGTTTCAAAAGAACTGAAACTTGCTAGCGCTGCATACCATTTGGAGTGTGATGATTCTGGTAGGATTCCTTCAGTTTTGTCATGCAATGATATTTGGATCCCGATCCTACTGTGAGTATATGCTACTCCTCCGGAACTTTCTCACTTAACGATAAATGCTATAAACCAAGCAGGTGTCTAGAAAAGTGTTAGCGGGGCTACGCCCACAGGGAAAAGATGTTACTTAATTAAGGAACTTCGCGAAAGCGTTGGAAAACCTCCCACGAAGTACCGACACCAGCCTGGCTGAACGGTTAAGAAAGTATTGTACGGTGAGATTGATCCCGACTAATTCTTCTTTTATGGTTTGAGAAGGGATTCGAGAGACAGTAGGAGCCATCCTGTTTAGATAAATTAAAAACCAATCTAAACTTGCAAGAGCATCATGCTAAAGTATTTTCTTCTCTCTCTCTTAATTGCAGCGACCCAGTGACCAGACATAGGTTACATCTAGATAATAAAATGACTGAATCTGACTGTTATGACTGGCAAAGGTCTGTCCAGATGTCCATTGCCCATGACAAGCTGGGACACTTCTTGACTGATCCAACCCCTGCCGTCTCAGGTCCAGTTTCCCCTGTCACGGATATTCATATCCGTGGGACATCGGAAAAGAACTGTGCGAAAGCCAAGTGCCTCGTGTTAGCCTCAGTTGATGGTGCATACCAGAGGCAGCACGAGAAGATGGACTTAGTCTCTAACTTTCTCCATAACAAAGATTTATATAAAAAGCAATCTAGTATCGCAAGATATGAGACCTCGAAAGAATTGCTTCAAGCGAGGTTGGCTATCGGGTCATCTGTAGGAGGCAACGTCCTTACAGAGACCAGCTCTTTTGAGCTCACGGACCAGAAGACCACGTTGAAGAACGGGTCAGATACTGACTTAGTTCAACAGTCTCTACCTACTACCCTGAAGGAAACCAGGGAATTAGAAAGAAAGGGAAGGGCAGAAGTTTCGGGACTGGATGTAGTAAAAGAGGGATGTTCCTATTGTTACAGGAATGAACATTGGCAGAAGGATTGCAGGGCTTGTATAGCCAGTAGCCAGAATTCGAAGCATGTTGTGGCTTCGGCTTCGGGTGTGTTTGTGATTGAGAACTGTATGTCAGTTAACCCTACTTCCTGGGTATTGGATACCAGATCAGGATCTCATATCTGTATTTCGTTACAGGCTCTGAGAAACCGTAGGGTTATCAAGAAAGGTGATATGACTCTCAGGGTTGCTAACGGAATGAGCATGAATGCTGAATCCGTAGGGGAATATCATCTAGGACTGACAACTGGGCAGATATTGATTCTGCGAAACTGTTTTTATGTACCAGGTGCGGCTTGTAATATCATATCTGTATCCTTACTTTCTAAGGAAGGATATGATTTTACTTTTGTGAGCGATGTAGTAAACATCCACCTAAATCAAGTTCTGACTGGGTCAGGTACATTAGAAAACGGTATATACGTATTAAATCAAGCTCAGATTTTCAGTGTCCAGAACACACTTAAAAGAAAGTCTCCGGAAATAAATCAGGCTTTCTTATGGCATTGTAGACTGGGTCACATTAATGAGACACGGTTAACAAAGTTACATAAAGAGGGATACTTGAATCCGTTCGAGTATCAGTCTTATGCCACTTGTGAATCTTGTCTCATGGGAAAGATGACAAATACACCGTTCACTGGACACGGAGAAAGAGCGAGCGAGCTCTTGGGACTCATACACAGTGATGTGTGTGGTCCAATGTCTACACATGCGCGAAGTGGTTATTCATACTTCATTACTTTCACAGATGATTTCTCTAGGTATGGGCATGTCTTCTTGATGAAGCACAAATCTGAGGCCTTTGAGAAATTTCAGGAATACAAGAATGAAGTTGAAAAACAAATAGGAAAAAGTATCAAGACACAGAGATCTGATCGAGGTGGTGAATGCTTGAGTGCCGAGTTTCTGGACTACTTAAAAGAGAATGGAATTCTCTCTCAGCGTACTCCTCCATACACACCACAACACAACGGTGTATCGGAAAGGCGGAATCAAACCCTATTGGATATGGTTCGTTCCATGATGAGTAAGGCTGAGTTGCCGTGATTTTTCTGGGGTTATGCACTAGAAACAGTTGCATATCTCTTAAACAAGGCTCCAACCAAGACTGTGCCTACAACCCCATATCAGATGTGGAGTGGGAAGAAACCCTGTCTTAAGTATCTTAAGACATGGGGATGTCCAGCTTTTGTAAAAAAGCAGCATGCGGACAAGCTCGAGGCACGCTCAGTACTGTGTAAGTTTGTGGGATACCCAAAGAACTCCAGGGGGTATTTTTTCTATTCCGCAGAGGAACAAAAGGTTTTTGTTTCTCAGCATGCCCACTTCTTGGAAACTGAATTTTTAGAAAATCAGATAAGTGGGAGCGCAATATAACTGGAAGAAATTCCAGAACCACAAGCTATTACTGAAAGCTTGGAAGAACAAGAAGTTTCAAGAGAACCGGACATCCCAGCGCCACTCCGCAGGAGTAGTAGGCAGTCTCATCCGTCCGAGAGATACTACGGTTTTCTATTAGACGGGGATAGAGAGGATAGCATTATGGATTATGGTGAGCCTACTAGTTTCCAGCAAGCCATTCAGAGCGGTGACTCGGTAAAATGGCTGGATGCAATGCGGACCGAGATGGAGTCCATGTACACCAACAAAGTTTGGACTTTAGACATTGCTCCAGAAGGGGTAAAACCCGTAGGCTGCAAATGGATCTTCAGAAAGAAGATTGGTGTAGATAGGCAGGTTGAAACCTATAAAGCTAGACTTGCAGCAAAGGGTTTTCGTCAAAGACCTGGTTTGGACAATGACGAGACCTTTTCTCCAGTGGCTATGCTCAAATCCATTCGGATCCTCCTTGCCATTGCTGCCTTCCACGATTATGAGATCTGGCAGATGGACGTAAAGACGGCTTTCCTAAATGGAAATTTGGAAGAGTGCATCTTTATGGATCAGCCGGAGGGATTCATTCAGAGTGGGAGCAGCGGTAAAGTGTGCAAGTTGCTCAAGTCCATCTATGGACTGAAGCAGGCATCGCGGTGTTGGAACATCTGCTTTGATGATACTGTCAAGGAATTCGACTTTATCAAAAACCCAGATGAACCATGCATTTACAGTAAGATTGTAGGGAGAACTGTGGTATTCATCGTCTTGTACGTGGATGACATTCTTCTAATAGGAAATGATATTCCTATGCTACAATCAGTCAAACGATTCTTGTCACAGAGGTTCTCCATGAAGAACCTGGGCGATGCCAACTACATTCTGGGGATCCAGATCTATCGTGATAGATCTAAGAGGATGTTGGGACTTTCACAGTCGAGGTACATAAACACCATATTAAAACGATTTAGTATGGAAGATTCCAAGCGCGGTAATCTACCGGCTTGTCACGGAATCACCCTCTCCAAAGAAATGTCTCCCAAGACTGATTTGGAAAGGGCTTGCATGTCATCTATACCCTACGCATCTGAGGTAGGCTCTATAATATATGCGATGTTATGTACCAGACCAGATGTAGCATACGCATTGAGCGTTGTAAGCCGGTATCAGTCGGACCAAGGGGGGAAACACTGGATAGCGGTAAAGAACATTCTCAAGTACTTGAGAAGGACTAAGGAGATGTTCTTAGTGCATGGCGGAAAAGACCTCCAGATCAAGGCCTTTGCTGACTCCAGCTTCCAGAGTGACAAGGATGACTCCAAGTCCATGTCGGGTTATGTCTTTACCCTCAATGGAGGGGCGGTTTGCTGGAAGAGTTCCAAGCAGGAGACCGTTGCTGACTCAACTATGGAAGCAGAGTACATAGCTGCTTGCGATGCCGCAAAGGAAGCTGTCTGGATGAAGAAGTTCCTCACGGAGCTTCAGGTGGTTCCTACCATTGTTGATCCAATACCGTTGTATTGCGACAACAACGGCGCTATAGCTTTAGCGAAGGAACCCAGGTCCCATCAGAAGTCCAGGCACATTTTGAGGCGGTACCACCTAATCAGGGAGATCAAGGTGAAGAGAGTAAATACGGAGAATAACACTGCAGATCCACTCACGAAGGCCCTACCCTAGACTCAGTTCGAGCGGCTGATCGAGATGATAGGTCTTCGATACGCCAGTACATGGCCTTAGTGCAAGTGGGAGATTGTTAGTGTATATGCCCTAGAGGCCATTACTGTATCATACTGGTTTGTATATTACTTGATGGAAGCTTGGGATATTCACAGTTGTGTAGACAATCTTGCTCAAAATGGTAGTATGCTACTTGGTTTGTTTCTACTTCAATGTGTGCATGTGTTTCTTTTAACATATCGTTTATACACATTAGTAGAGCCCATAGGATCTTTGCTTGATTACCAGCGTTGTGATTGCAGTCACACTCGTGGGGGCTGGGTAATCTATAAGCACATCCTTAAACAGGTCCCTAGTCGTAGGACTATCGAGACAGGGCGTCGATACTCCGGAGTAGACTAGCGTATGCGCTTCTCATCCCAGCAGGGGAGATGGTCTATCCCACAGCCATCAGTACGTCGTAGTGGAGATAGTATGCGGGAGCTCGTTAGGTTACGAGTACACTGGACAGGACTCGTCGGGAATTGTTGGTTGGTATTATACCTATCGTCAGTTATCAGTTCCCAGGTGACATGAGTATAGCTTAGTCCGCTGACTTGACACTGTCACTTCGCCTCGAGTGTGTTCCCACTGTACTTAGATTACTACCCTACCACGGCTCAAAAGAGTCGTGCAAACAGGTAGTAGTTGGGTGCAGTCCCGAAGCACTTGGAGTCAGTGACGGTTAGACAGGATTCGTCTCTCCCGGTATTGGGGGTTGACATCGCGCTGTGTCTAGGAGAGCCATTACACGAGTAGTCCCTAGCCAGGGCAATCGAGATATACTGGTAGGTTTCCAGTGTTATCTCAGGGTGTTCTGGGCTACACTCCGACACGACTTGTACCGCTATTAGGGGACTGACGTTCACCGCCCCCTAGGCCCGCCATGCGATTTATCAGGCGAACAGACCGGACTGTACGGAGATTGTCACATACAGGCTCAGTAGGAGTTCGGATGGGTTTACCTCATCGGCCTTCTTATTGACATCTACTTGGGGACCGTTACGTACAGCTAGTGCCGCTTGCGGTCTGTGGTTAAACCCACTGCCAGCGTAGTGTCGAGTATTTAGAGTCCCACACAGAGAGTTTCCCTGCACTGAGCGAAACGTGTAGCGACCGTATGGTTTTACGGCAGGGCTGCGATCACTTACGTGCACTTGTGTGCGTATGCTGTTCGGGCAGGAAATACTAGTGGGCTTTGGTTTAAGTCGGATCCTAGTATTGTACGGATGGATTTGTTTTGTCTTCTGTGCATTCGCATTCTACGGAATGCGGATGCGGGTGTGTATGCACAGTTTTGAGGAGCGATAAAGGAGGAGGTGCCCCATTAGGGTTTTGGCAGTTGGTTCGGCCAAAACCGTTATGTGGCGGGCTCATTTGGGTTTTGACAATTCGTTCGGTCAAAACCATTATGAGCTGGAGACATAATTCTACTAATCCTTTTGTGATAATGTGTTGATGGCTAACTGCATTGACCATTTGACCACCTTGACCGTTGTTGACCCGTTAACCGAAGTTGACCGTTGACCTTCATGAGAGGTCTACACTCTTCTTTGGATTTCTTTTTCATTTTGGATTATGAAAATGGTCAATTCAATAAGTAGCCATCAACTTTATCATGAAAGGATTGGTAATGATGATAGTTTTTCATTATTGCAACCTTGGCTCATTTCTTTAGCTTATAATTCATTTCTCATTCTCTCTCTTGTTCTTGTGAGAAGAAAAGAAAAGATCTCATGGTTGCTAGCTCCTCCTTCTTCCTCCTCTTGATTTCTTCTTTTGATCTCATGTGTTGAGTGAAAAAGATCCCACAAAGACAAACACTTCCATATATCTCTACTACATCTAGACTAGCGATCACGTTGCCCTAGTTACCTCAGCTCGAGGTGGAGCTCGGTGTACATCTCTCGGATGGATCATTTTCGACTCAAGAAGGCCGCGGAGGTGACCAAGGTCTGGATCGATCCTTAGAGCGTGGATGGACGAGCCGGACAGCGGAGAGAAGACCCGAAGGACCGGTTTTGTGAGGTATAATTTCTACGGCATAGTAGTTAAAGCCTCTAGTTGTTTTCTAGTTTCTAGTTTAGCAAAGATCCGGCTTTTAGTCCATGTTGCCTTTGCGCTAAAAATTGTTTTTCGCCGTTTCCGCCTCCCCGTAAGAACTGGGGTGAGCAACGTGGACTTACACCCATATCCTAACTCTTTTAAGAGATGGTCTCTTCCCATACCATATCTCATATAGAGTGGTAGACACGGTTTTGGTCCGAACCATATTAAATAGATAAATCGCAGTCTCTAATGCGTGCCTCCAGAATGATATTGGTAACTCAGCATCACTCATCATAGATCGTACCATATCTAATAGGGTACGATACCTCCTTTTCGACACACTGTTGTGTTGTGGTGTGTACGGAGGAGTGAGATGAGAGAGAATCCCATTCTCTTTTAGGAAATCTAGAAACTCTAAGTTTAGATACTCACCTCCTCTATCCGATTGAAGTTTCTTGATACTCGAGCATGTTTGTTTTTCTACTTCAGATTTATACCCCTTGAACTTTTCGAAGGCTTCACACTTATAATTCAACAAGAACACGTGTCCGGATCTCAAAAAATCATCAGTAAAAGTTATGAAGTACGAAAAACCTCCTCTCGCATGTGTAGACATTGGTCCACATACATCACTGTGTATGAGGCCTAAGAGTTCTGCAGCTCTCTCTCCGTGTCCACTAAACGGAGTTTTGGTCATTTTACCTTTAATAAGACTGGAAAGTCGCATAAGATTTATATTCAAACGGGTTTAAATATCCATCGTTATGTAGCTTGGTTAGTCTTGTTTCGTTAATATGACCAGGTCTACAATGCCAAATGAAAGCTTCATTTATGTCTGAAACCTTTCTTTTGTTTGTGTGTTGTATAGTGAAAACTGTGTGCTGGTTTAGGACGTAGATCCCGTTATTTAATGTACCAGACCCAATCAACTCTTGATTAAGGTTAATGTTCATAACATTAGATTGTAATACAAAATTATATCTGGCATTGTCCAACAACGATACAGATATAATATTACATAACATCGAAGGTACAAAATAACATGGGTTCAAAACCAATATACAACCCGACGGCAAATCAAGGTGTCCCACTGCTGGAGCATGTACAGAGGAACCATTCCCAACCCGGACAGTGTGATCAACTTTCTTCAGCCCCTGCACACAATTGCAGATGTGAGATCCTGACCCGGTATCTAATACCCAGGAAGCAGAGTTAATTGAAAAACCGTTTTCTGTTACAAACACGCCTAAAGTGGAAGCATCACCATGCTTCTTCTTCTTGAGGCCGGCCAGGTATCCAACGCAGTTTCTCTTCCAGTGCCCTGTCTGGTGGCAGTAGAAGTATTCCTCTCGTCCTGTCGCAGCAGCCCCTATCCTGTCCTTTCCCGGTGCCTTTTTTATTCCACCTCTCGGCTTGATGGGATTCTTTTTCTTCTTTCCATTGGCCTTGGATTTTGGGACGGAAGAGGATGATGTCCCAGCAATCAGAGCGGGAGTTTTCGCTACCTTTAGCGTGCTCTCTGCACTCCTCAACAAATTGAGGAGTTTAGGTAATGACTTCTCCATGTTGTGCATGTTGATGTTTACAATGAACTGAGCAAAGGCAGGGGGAATGGACTGTAAAACAATATCAACATACTGTTTGTTCTCCATGGTCCTACCCAGGACCTCAAGTTCCTCGATAAGTCCAATCATCTTCAATACATGGTCACCTACAGATGTGCCAACAGCCATCCGCATCTGAAACAACTTTCGAGATGCCTCGTATCGGAGAGTACGAGATTGCTCTCCATACAACTCCTTTGTATGGAAAAAGATGGATTGTATATCCATCTTCTCGTGCTGCTTCTGATGTTCATTGTTCATAGAAGCAAGCGCGAGGCACTTGGCTGTTGCACAGTCTATATCCCATGTCTTGCGGATTTCTTTATCCGCAACTGAAAAGTAAGGGCCTGGGCTAGGAGGGGATTGAGTAGACAGGACGTATCCGACCTTATCATAGGTCAAGGAAATATTTATGTTCCTTAGCCAATCTTTGTAATTCGGTCCCGTGAGTTTATTCTTGTCTAATAAAAGCTTAAGTCCTGTCATAGGTATCTGCCATTAGGAGAGAGAAAAGAAGACACTCAGCGATTTCTTTTGCATAATTAGATTGGTTATTAATCTTATCTAATTGATGTCTCTCACTTCTTTTTATCAAATTTTCTTTCAAACCATACAAAGAAAATTAGCCAGGATTAGTTGAAATCTACAAGTTTGCTAACCGGTCGGCCATGTCGGTACTCTGAGGAAGGTTCCCCGTGCTTTCGCACGGACCTAATTAAAATAAACCTCGTTTTCCTATAGGCGTAACCCCGTTGACACCTTTCTAGACACCTACTGGATTAGCTAATTGTAAAGTGCAAAACTCTCCCGGGAGTAACTTTTACTCACAGTGGGATAGGGATCCAACTATGAAATAGAAGGTATGCAATCTCATTGCAAATTTCAACTCTTGAAATTCCCGATATGATTTTTACCCCTAGTGTCTTATGACCTTAACTATGGTCATCACATCATAAGCACTAGTCATGTTCTACCCGCCATTTCGTGATTGATTTAGACCCACCCGCATGACCCTTAACTATGGTCAACAAAGTCATACGAATGTCCTAATCGATCGTATCAAATGCTTTTTAAGAAGACATCACTTAGCTACCGTACACTACGCCTTAACAATAGTCAACAAACATGGCACGAATACTTAGTACTCTGCTTCCTAAAATGGCGGAGGGCTGCGGATGGTTTTTATGAAAACCCTAAACGTTTTGAACTTGATATCGTTGTAGAATCTAGTGAAAGGAGTGGTTTAAGCTCCAATTTTAAAAGTCGAATGGTTTTGTAGTATCTTTCTAATTTTGCTAAAGAGGTCACTCCCGTTGAAAGGATCTCGGCTCTTTCCTTATCGAATAAGGTGCTGGATATTTATGAATACCACGATTCAAAGCAAGAATTAGATCAACTATAAAAACAATCGAGTGCTTTATAACATTTGCTAGTTTCACTAAAGGGGTCACTCCCGGTGAAGGGATCTCGACCCTTTCCTCATCGAATGAGATGCTGGATATTCATCAAAGAATACCTCTATGCAAAGCGAAAACTACAGTTACCTATTTTAAAAAGTTTGATTCTACAACATCTTTAGGTTTGTTTTTATTAACATTAATCACATTAATGTCGTCCCGTCATTTACGTTTCCTAAACATCACAGAAAAGAAACAAAAATAGAACGTACGCTTATGCCATCCGCATTCGCCACGGGGCCCCGTCATGCACCGTTAGGTTACTTAACTAACGGCAGAGCGGGGGCTGAACTAGCATGGATACGAAACATAAGCAACATTTATTATATATCTCATATATAAATAGCCATACGTCGCACACATTTATAAACATTCCAGATCATAGATGAATACATTGGATATACTAGGAATTTCGTATTTCATTTAAGCCCTTAATGAAAGACGGGTTCCACGGTCGTGATGAATAGCAAAACCACACCCTAGACCCCTACGGGTGCGTCAAACTACCCGCCAAATTCCGGAAGTGAAGCAACCTCCCTCAACAAAGTGAGTAAGCCACTCGGCACTTCGAGAACCCGGTAGTTTGTGCACCCCACCTTGGGTCTATCCTAGGAGAAAAACAGTAAAAAGAAAATATACAACGGTGGCTACAAGCTCAACCCGGATGTGCCCCGCAAAATAATATTACATTGATTTTTACAAATTACATGAATGAAAGAAAAACGGTCTTCTCACATCTCCGACTATTCATCACGACGATCCAACATATTCATATACACATACCATCACATGATATCAATACAAATGTGTGCAACCCCGACTAATCATCGTATAGAAATTAGTTGACGTTTCCAAACACACATACACATCACTAAGCTTGTAAAGTAACCGCTACATTAGAATTCCGCACGAGATTAACAAACTAGTTCAATTTTCCAACACTTGAAAAAAAACAGTAAGCTAATTTTCAAAAACCGATCGTTTTGAGCCATTCTGGGAGTCAAAACGAACTCGAAACCCGCCCGAACGTCACGGAGGTGAAGAATATCATATTAACGGTCGAATGGGTGGCTTCAAGGGGGTACCCACCCTCAAGGGCCACCTCGAGGTGGACCCATGGGGTTGGCAGACCCATGAGCACCCAGTTGGGGTGCTCTCGGGTCACCAACCCCCAAGGCCACCTTGAGGTGGTCTTAGGGTGTGGGTTCGGCCTATGGTCACCCATGGGTATCCCCAGGGTGCGCTCTATCCACCCCGTGGCTTATCGGTCCAAAACGTGAGCCCGCGGGGTGTGCAAACATCTCAAAACTTCGATTTTCAAAACTGTTTTTTCGGCAGTTTTTTCCCGACAAAATAAACGGCGGAATTCTAACGTTGCTACAAGCTATTTAATCTCTAATATAGGCTTTGATACCATGTTAGAGGATGTTGCACACTCTCACAACACTTGTGAGGAGGAGGAAGAAATTAAAAAAAAAATCTGGCATGCAACACCCACATAAACCAAGATCTTGTGCTTAAACCTTAACTAGCAAAACTATCTAGAGGTCTAATCTACTAAGATAGTGTTATACCAAATTAACCGGTCCTTCGGGTATTCTTTTGAATGTGACTCCTAGGCTCCTTGTGGTCGCAAAGAGCTCGGTCTACGGCCACCTCAAGATCCAAAACGATCCACCCGAGAGCTATCGAACAAGCTACAAACTCTTCACAAGAGTTTAACTAAGAGATCAAGTTTCCTAGAAAAGATCACTTAGATGATGTAGAGATCAAGTATCGGATTATCTTTTTGCTCTAAGCTTTTTATTCACAACTCATGTGAAGGTTAAAGAAAAGAGGAGGAAGAAGGAGATAATGAGGAGAGAGAATGTCAAAGTTGTAAGTCGATGTAGTACACCCCAGTACTTGTGGGGAGGCGGAAATTACAAAAACAATCAAGTTTAAGGAACGAACATCGACTAACCGCTTAAATCGAAGCTAAACTATAAATAACCGTACACAATGATTTTCTTATCACTTGTGATTAGGGATTATACCTTTCGAAACTAGTCATTCGTCTTTACGATCTCCTTGTTCTCCTCGGCCTCCTCTAGGTAGTAGACGATCCACCCGAGAGCAAAACTCCAAGCTAAACCTCTAAACTTGAGGCAACTAACCTTCTTGGATTGCTAATCAAAGAAGTTAGGATGAGATAGAGTGATGGTTATGGATTGTTTAGTCTAACTAATCCTTTGATCTCAACTCATGAGGTGTAAGGATTAGGGTTTGAAGATGAGAGCTTGAGGAGAGAGAATGTGAGATAAGATCATGAGAGAAGAGAGAGAGTGTATCATAATATATTATGAAGCATTCTCATTTATCAACAAAAGAAAATGAGTGATGAATAAGCATGCTTCACAAATATCTAATGGTGATTTATTAAGCATGTGTCATTATCATTTATGGTGCAATTAATGATAATGATCAATCACCTCATGACTCACAATCTCATCCAAAGTAACCTCCTTAGTCACATCTTCTAGAAGCTTCTCGTACAATTACGAGAACGCCCATCCAATCCGCAAAATTACGGAAAAACTTTAGACTGTAAAAATCCAATAACCGGATACCAGTAACTGGCTTAAACCAAAGCCGACTGGTAAAAACTGTCCGAAAGTCGTACGTGCGTAAACGCACGTATGCGTCCGAACCCTTTGTCGCAAGACCATGCAACCTCTATATCGTTTCGCCTGGAGTAGGAAACTCTCTGTGTGGGACTCTAGAGACTCGACTACTACGCTGGCAGTGGGTTTAACCACAGACCGCAAGCGGCACTAGCTGTACGTAACGGTCCCCAGGTAGTTGTCGATAAGAAGGCCGATGAGAAAACACATCCGAACTCCTACTGAGTCTGATGTGACAATCTCCATACAGTCCGGTCCATTCGTCCAAGACTATCGCATATCGGGCCTAGGGGGGCGGCAAGCATCAGTCCCGTAATAGCGGTATAAGTCGTGTCGGAGGGTAGCCCATTACACCCTGAGAAACTACTGGAACCTACCAGCAAATCTCGCTTGCCCTGGACAGGGACTTTGCGTAATGGCTCTCTGACACAGCACGATATCTACTCCCAATACCGGGAGGGACGAATCCTGTCTAACCGCCACTGCCTCCAAGTGCTCGGGACTGCACCCAACTGCTACCTGTTTGCACGACTCCTTTGAGCCGTGGTAGGGTAGCAATCTAAGAACAGTGGGACACACTCGAGGCGAAGTAGCAGTGTCAAGTCTGCGGACTACGCTGTACTCATGTCACCTGGGAACTGTTCACTGACGACTGGTATCAAACCAATCAACAGTTCCCTGTGAGTCCTGTCAGGTGTACCCGTAACCTAACGAGCACCTGTATACTATCTCCAGTACGACGTACTGACGGCTGTGGGACAGACCATCTCCCCAACTGGGATGAGAAGCATACACACCAGTCTACTCCGGAGTATCGATGCTCTGTCTCGATAATCCAACGACCAGGGACCTGAATAAGGATGTGCTTGTAGACTACCCAGCCCCCACTAGTGTGACTGCCATCACAACGCTGGTAGACAAGCAAGATCCTAAGAGCTCTATCAATACGTACACTTACATATTAAGATAGAAAAACCAAGTAGCATACTACCATGTTTAGCAACACTGTTATATACATGTGAATATCCCAAGCTTCCATTAAGTAATATACAAGCTAGTATGATACAGTAATGGCCTTCTAGGGCATAAACACTAACAATCTCCCACTTGCACTAGGGCCATGTACTGGCGTATCGAAGACCGATGATCTCGAGTAGCCGCTCGAACTGAATCTGAGGAAGGGCCTTTGTGAATGGATCAGCAATGTTCTCTTCTGAAGCAACTCTCCGAACCTCGATCTCCTGACGATCAATGATCTCCCTGATCAGGTGATACCGCCTTAAGATGTGTCTGGACTTCTGATGGGACCTTGGTTCCTTCGCTAAAGCTATAGCTCCGTTGTTGTCGCATTACAGAGGTATTGGATCAACTATGGTAGGAACCACCTGAAGTTCTGTTAGGAACTTCTTCATCCAGACTGCTTCTTTTGCGGCATCGCAAGCAGCTATATACTCCGCTTCCATTGTCGCGTCAGCAACGGTGTCCTGCTTGGAGCTCTTCCAGCACACCGCCCCTCCATTGAGGGTAAAGACATAACCCGACATGGACTTGGAATCGTCCTTATCACTCTGGAAGCCGGAATCAGCAAAGGCCTCCAACCTGAGGTCTTTTCCGCCGTAAACCAAGAACATCTCCTTAGTCCTCCTCAGGTACTTAAGAATGTTCTTTACTGCTCTCCAGTGGTTCTCCCCTGGGTCTGACTGATACCGGCTTACCACGCTCAGTGCGTAAGCTACATCTGGTCTGGTACACAACATCGCATACATTATAGAGCCTACCGCAGAAGCGTAGGGTATAATAGACATGCGTTCCCTTTCCAAATCAGTCTTGGGAGACATCTCTTTGGAGAGGGTGATTCCGTGACAAGCCGGTAGATTACCGCGCTTAGAATCTTCCATACTGAATCTTTTCAGTACAGTGTCGATATACCTGGACTGCGAAAGTCCCAACATCCTCTTGGATCTATCACGATAGATCCGGATCCCCAGAATGTAAGAGGCATCACCCAGGTCTTTCATGGAGAACCTGTGTGACAAGAATCCTTTGACAGATTGTAGCATAGGAATGTCATTTCCTATCAATAGAATGTCATCCACGTACAAGACGAGGAATACGACACTTCTGGCCACAACTTTACTATATATCCACGGTTCATCTGGATTTTTGATAAAGTCATATTCTTTGACTGTCTCATCAAAACAGATGTTCCAACTCCGCGATGCCTGCTTTAGTCCGTAAATGGACTTAAGCAGCTTGCATACTTTCCCGCTGCTCCCACTCTGATTGAAACCCTCTGGCTGATCCATATAGACGCTCTCTTCTAAATTTCCATTCAGAAAAGCCGTCTTTACGTCCATCTGCCAGATTTCATAATCATGGAAGGCAGCAATAGCAAGAAGGACCCGAATGGATTTGAGCATAGCCACTGGAGAAAAGGTTTCGTCATAGTCCAAACCAGGTCTTTGATGAAAACCCTTTGCAACAAGTCTAGCCTTATAGGTTTCCACCTGTCCATCTACACCAATCGTTTTCTTGAAGATCCATTTGCATCCTATGGGTTTTACCCTATCTGGAGCAAAGTCCAAAGTCCATACTTTGTTGGTGTACATGGACTCCATCTCGGTCCGCATTGCATCTAGCCATCGTACCGAGTCGCCGCTCTGGATGGCCTGCTGGAAGTCAGTAGGTTCATCATCATCTATGATGCAATCCTCTCTATCCCCGTCTATGAGAAAACCGTAGTATCTCTCAGACGGATGAGACGGCCTACTACTCTTGCGGAGGGGTGCGGGAATGTTCTGTTCTTCTTGAACCTCTGGTTCTACCAAACTTTCAGTAGCAGTTTGTGGTTCTGGAATTTCTTCCAGTTCTATTTCGCTCCCACTCTTCTGATTTTCCAAAAATTCAGTTTCTAAGAAGCGGGCATGACGAGAAACAAAAACCTTTTGTTCCTCTGCGTAATAGAAGCAATATCCTGTAGAGTTCTTTGGATATCCCACAAACTTACACTCTACTGAGCGTGCCTCGAGCTTGTCCGGACGCTGATTTTTTACAAAAGCTGGACATCCCCACGTCTTCAGGTACTGAAGATAGGGTTTCTTCCCACTCCACATCTGATATGGTGTGGTAGGCACAGTTTTGGTTGGAACTCTGTTCAAAAGATGTATCGCTGATTCTAGCGCATACCCCCAGAAAGATCGCGGTAACTCAGCATTACTCATCATGGATCGTACCATATCCAATAGGGTTCGATTCCGTCTCTCCGATACACCGTTGTGCTGTGGAGTGTATGGAGGAGTAAGCTGAGAGAGAATTCCTTTCTCTTTTAGGTAACCTAGGAACTCGGCACTTAAGTATTCTCCACCTCGATCAGAACTCAGTGTCTTAATACTTTTGCCTGTTTGGTTTTCCGCTTCACTCTTGTATTCCAGGAATTTCTCAAAGGCTTCGGATTTATGCTTCATCAAGAAGACATGTCCAAACCTAGAGAAATCATCTGTAAAGGTAATGAAGTGGGAATAACCACCTCTTGCATGTGTAGACATTGGACCGCATACATCGCTGTGTATGAGTCCTAAGAGCTCGCTCGCTCTTACTCCTTGTCCAGTAAATGGAGTCTTTGTCATCTTTCCTTTGAGACGGGATTAACAAGTGTCATAAGATTGATATTCGAACGAGTCCAAATATCCTTCTCTATGCAACTTAGTCAACCTTCTCTCATTGATGTGACCCAGTCTACAATGCCATAAGAAAGCTTTATTCAAATCTGGAGACTTTCTTTTTAGTGTGTTCTGGACGTTGAAAATTTGGAGTTGGTTTAAAACATATATGCCGTTATTTAGAGTACCGGACCCAATCAAACCATGATTAAGGTGGATGTTGACAACATCTCTTACAAACGTGAAATCATAACCTTTATTTGATAACAAGGAAACTGATATGATATTACACGTTAAGCTGGGTACAAAATAACAGTTATGTAAAACCAAAATGTGTCCACTCGTCAATCCTAGGTGATAATCCCCGACGGACGCAGCTCCCACGCTAGCTCCGTTAGCAACCCTGAGGATCATATCACCTTCCTTCAGCACTCTACGGTTTCTCAGTGCCTGCAATGAATTGCAAATATGAGATCCTGATCCGGTATCCAATACCCAGGAAGTAGAGTTGATCGACAGACAATTCTCAATTACAAACACACCTGAAGTCGAAGCCACAGCTTGCTTCGGTTCCTGGTTCTTGGCGTTCCACGCCTTGCAATCCTTCTTCCAGTGCCCTTTCCTGTGACAATGGAAGCACTCATCCTGGCCAACTATCGGTACTGCTTTCTTTTTCTTTCCCTTCCCTCCCACCTTACTAACACCTCCTCTAGGTCTGGGTGCGGCCTTCTTCTTCCTTCCTTTGGCCCTAGCCTTGGACCCGGAAGAAGATGAACCGCCAACAAACATAGCGGGTGTTTCCCTTGCCTTCTGCAAGGTGCCCTTCACACTCCTTAACATGTTCAGGAGTTCCGCAAGTTCAACTTCTTTTCCTTGAAGATTGAAGTTGAGGATAAACTGGGCATAGGTGGGAGGAAGGGACTGGAGAACAAGGTCTGTATAGAGCTCATTATCCAAAGTCGTCCCAAGGTCTGCGAGCTCTTCTATGTAGCCAATCATCTGTAGGACATGTTCACCTACCGATGACCCGACAGCCAACCTCGCTCGAAACAATTTCTTAGAGGTCTCGTATCTTGCTATACGAGATTGCTCTCCATAAAGTTCCTTTGTATGGAGAAATATGCCATCTAAGGACATATCCTCGTGCCTCCTCTGATGTTCATTGTTCATCGAGGCAAGCACGATGCACTTGGCTCTCGCGCAATCTAATTCCCAGGTTTTGCGGATTTCCTTATCCGCATTGCTGGATTTGGGACCAGGGACAGCAGGTGCCGTAGCGGTGAGGACGTACCCTAGTTTGTCATAGGTCAAAGCCATTTTGACATTCCGCAGCCAATCTTTATAGTTTGGTCCCGTCAGTATATTTTTCTCTAAAAGTAACTTAAGTCCAGTCATTTTCAGGGTCGCTGTAATTAGGAGAGAGAGAAGAAAAACTCTTTAGCATGATGCTCTTGCAAGTTTAGAGTGGTTTTTAGTTTATCTAAACTGGATGGCTCCCACTGTTTTTCGAATCCTTCCTCAAACCATAAAAGAAGAATTAGCCAAGACTATTCTCACCGTACAATACTTGCTTAACCGTTCAGCCAGGCCGGTGTCGATACTTCGAGGGAGGTTTTCCAACGCTTTCGCGAAGTTCCTTAATTAAATAACCTCTTTTCTCTGGGGGCGTAACCCCGCTGACACTTTTCTGGACACCTACTAGGTTTATAGCATTGATCGTTAAGTGACGAATATCCTGATAAGTATCATATACTCACAGTAGGATCGGGATCCAAATATCATCGTATGATAATGTTGAAGGAATGCTACCAACATTCATCAAACTCCAAATGGTATGCATCTCTTTGCAAATTTCAGTTTCTTTAGAAATTCCCGATATAAGTTTTTGCCCCATGCTCTTATGACCTTGGCGTTAGGTCAAAATGTCATAAGTCACATGTCAAGTTCTACCCATCATTATCTTGTCAATTTGAACCCATCCGTATATATCCTTGACGTTCGGCCAAAATGATAATACGACTGTCCCAAACTAACTCATCTATCTATGCAACAAATGAATATCCAGCAGCTACCAAACACTATGCCTTGGCGTTAGGCCAAAATACATAGCTTGAATACTACTGAATACCCAGATGAAATGACGGAGGGCTACGAATGGTTTTGGCGAAACCGTGAACGTAGTGAACTTGATATAACCGAAGGAACCGGATAGCTTTTAAAAGGAGTGGTTAAATCTCCGCATTTAAAAATATCTGTTTTTAAAATAACCGAGTGGTTTCTTTTAAATTGTTCCAACGATTTAAACTTTGGTTTGTTTTTCTTTGCATTATAGATAATGCGTCCCAACATTAACCTATCATTGCAGAAAACAACGAAAATACAACGTCCTCTTATGCCATCCGCATTCGCCACGGGGTCCCGTCATCACCCGTTAGGTTACTTAACTAACGACAGAGCGGGGGCTGGGCTAGCGCGGGTGTAAAACATAAGTGGCGTCTAAATAGCTATCATAAATATAGATATTTTACATTCGTCTGACGCAATGATATTCATTCCAGAACACAGATAAACAATATTGGATTTGCAAGCAATCTGTATTTCTTTTGAGCCTGCAAGAAAAGACAGATTACACAGTTGTGATGAATAGCCGTTACCCCACCCTCGACCCCTACGGGTACGGCAAACTACCCGCCCGGCAGTTTGTGTACCCCACCTTGGGTCTGTCCTAGGAGCAAAAACAGTAAAATGAAATAATACAACGGTGGCTACGACCGCAACCTGGAAGTGCCCCGCAAAAATAATATTACAACAAATTACATTTACAACAAATGAATTATACAATAACCCATTGCAAACCCCGGCTATACACCACAACAGTCCAATACAGTTTATATGCACAAACAGATATAACCATTTCAGAAATGTGCAACCCCCTGCCAACCGACATACTAGCAGTTGGGGGAGGTTTACGAACACATTAAACAATCACAGATATAATCCAATATGCAAATAATGTACAATTTCGATCGATTAAACAACATCAATATTGCTCCAAAATCTGCTCTGTTAAACAGTAACCTGAGCAAATATTAAATATTCCAGAAAACCCCAAATATCACAGGGGACCCACACAAGAAAGATGAGTCCATGACTCGGCTAAAGCGCCGCGGAAGGGCGGCGGATCCCACCGATCCGCCGCGCTTCCGCGGCCGAGTTGCCGATTCATGGGCTCGAATTTCTTGGGTGTTCTCCTGGACTCCTTTCTAGCTTTCTGAGCACACCTGAAAAATTTTTGGACTTCATTTTAAGTTCGACAGAAACTGAACAGATTTAGGGTTTTCCGGCTTCGTTTTTCCGTTCGAAATTCGTACAAATTTGCAATTAAGTTATTTATTGTTTAGCGAGGCTCTGATACCACTGTAAGTCGATGTAGTACACCCCAGTACTTGTGGGGAGGCGGAAATTACAAAAACAATCAAGTTTAAGGAACGAACATCGACTAACCGCTTAAATCGAAGCTAAACTATAAATAACCGTACACAATGATTTTCTTATCACTTGTGATTAGGGATTATACCTTTCGAAACTAGTCCTTCGTCTTTACGATCTCCTTGTTCTCCTCGGCCTTCTCTAGGTAGTAGACGATCCACCCGAGAGCAAAACTCCAAGCTAAACCTCTAAACTTGAGGCAACTAACATTCTTGGATTGCTAATCAAAGAAGTTAGGATGAGATAGAGTGATGGTTATGGATTGTTTAGTCTAACTAATCCTTTGATCTCAACTCATGAGGTGTAAGGATTAGGGTTTGAAGATGAGAGCTTGAGGAGAGAGAATGTGAGATAAGATCATGAGAGAAGAGAGAGAGTGTATCATAATATATTATGAAGCATTCTCATTTATCAACAAAAGAAAATGAGTGATGAATAAGCATGCTTCACAAATATCTAATGGTGATTCATTAAGCATGTGTCATTATCATTTATGGTGCAATTAATGATAATGATGAATCACCTCGTGACTCACAATCTCATCCAAAGTAACCTCCTTAGTCACATCTTCTAGAAGCTTCTCGTACAATTACGAGAACGCCCCTCCAATCCGCAAAAATACGGAAAAACTTTAGACTGTAAAAATCCAATAACCGGATACCAGTAACTGGCTTAAACCAAAGCCGACTGGTAAAAACTGTCCGAAAGTCGTACGTGCGTAAACGCACGTATGCGTCCGAACCCTTTGTCGCAAGACCATGCAACCTCTATATCGTTTCGCCTGGAGTAGGAAACTCTCTGTGTGGGACTCTAGAGACTCGACTACTACGCTGGCAGTGGGTTTAACCACAGACCGCAAGCGGCACTAGCTGTACGTAACGGTCCCCAGGTAGTTGTCGATAAGAAGGCCGATGAGAAAACCCATCCGAACTCCTACTGAGTCTGATGTGACAATCTCCATACAGTCCGGTCCGTTCGTCCAAGACTATCGCATATCGGGCCTAGGGGGGCGGCAAGCATCAGTCCCCTAATAGCGGTATAAGTCGTGTCGGAGGGTAGCCCATTACACCCTGAGAAACTACTGGAACCTACCAGCAAATCTCGCTTGCCCTGGCCAGGGACTTTGCGTAATGGCTCTCTGACACAGCACGATATCTACTCCCAATACCGGGAGGGACGAATCCTGTCTAACCACCACTGCCTCCAAGTGCTCGGGACTGCACCCAACTGCTACCTGTTTGCACGACTCCTTTGAGCCGTGGTAGGGTAGCAATCTAAGAACAGTGGGACACACTCGAGGCGAAGTAGCAGTGTCAAGTCTGCGGACTACGCTGTACTCATGTCACCTGGGAACTGTTCACTGACGACTGGTATCAAACCAACCAACAGTTCCCTGTGAGTCCTGTCCGGTGTACCCGTAACCTAACGAGCACCTGTATACTATCTCCAGTACGACGTACTGACGGCTGTGGGACAGACCATCTCCCCAACTGGGATGAGAAGCGTACACACCAGTCTACTCCGGAGTATCGATGCTCTGTCTCGATAATCCAACGACCAGGGACCTGAATAAGGATGTGCTTGTAGACTACCCAGCCCCCACTAGTGTGACTGCCATCACAACGCTGGTAGACAAGCAAGATCCTAAGAGCTCTATCAATACGTACACTTACATATTAAGATAGAAAAACCAAGTAGCATACTACCATGTTTAGCAAGACTGTTATATACATGTGAATATCCCAAGCTTCCATTAAGTAATATACAAGCTAGTATGATATAGTAATGGCCTTCTAGGGCATAAACACTAACGATCCACCCGAGAGCTATCGAACAAGCTACAAACTCTTCACAAGAGTTTAACTAAGAGATCAAGTTTGCTAGAAAAGATCACTTAGATGATGTAGAGATCAAGTATCGGATTATCTTTTTGCTCTAAGCTTTTTATTCACAACTCATGTGAAGGTTAGAGAAAAGAGGAGGAAGAAGGAGATAATGAGGAGAGAGAATGTCAAAGTGATGAATGAAAAAATCAAGCATGGAAAAATGATATGGCTCAAATGAAAATAATTGAAGCATGCATTAAAAAAATGCACAATGCTTCAATAGTAACTCCAAATGAATAAAAAATGAAAGAAGCCATTCCTTTATCCATGCTTAGACTTTTTCAAATTCCACCTCATTTATTTATTTTCACAAAAATAAATATGTAATTATGAGGTGTTTCCTTCTAGAAGGTATTCTTGTAACAATTACAAGAATACCCCTCCACCGTATACCGTATAAGTATACCCGTATCCAAATTCCGAAAAATACGAATACAAATAATCCAATAATATAATACCGGTATCCGGCTTAAACCAAAGCCAACCAGTGTTATCCTTCCAATCATTTTTCCTGTAACAATTACACGAACATGATCGAAACCCTGCCGTAACAACTTACGGCCTCTACATCTTTTGCCTGAACCAGGAAACCCTCTGTGTAGGACTCTAAAGACTCGACAGTACGCTGACAATAGGTTTAACCACAAGCACGTTAGCGGTACTAGCTGTGCGTAACGGCTACCCAGGTACATGACAAAAAGGTGGTCGACGAGCAAACTCATCACAACCCCAACGAGCCAGTAAGCAACACTTACCCTACAGTCCGGTCTCTTCGTATGATACGTCGCATATGAAATCTAGGGGTGGTAAATGTCAGACCCCAGTAACTTTATAAGTCTTGCTGATTTACGGCCCATAGCGGTTTGAGAAACTACTGATAACTCTTATCAGTAAATCTCGAGAACCCTGTGTTAGTGGATGTTGCACACCCTCACAAAACTTGTGAGGAGGCAGAAGTGGTGAACAATAATTTTTCTTGCATGCAACACCCACATAACCCAAGATTAGTGCTTAAACCCTAACTAGCAAAAACCATCAAGAGATCTAATCTACTATGATAGTATTTATACCCAATGGAACCGGTCCTTCGGGTCTTCACTTGAATGTGACTCCTAGGCTCCTTGGGGTTGCAATGAGCTCGATCTCCGGGCACCTGAAGATCCAAGACGATCCATCCGAGAGCCATCGAACAAGCTACAAACTCTTCATAAGAGTTTAACTTAGAGATCAAGTTTGTTAGAAGTGATCACTAAGATGATGTAGAGATTAAGTATTGGATTATGATTTTTGCTCTAATCCTTTGATTGACAACTCATGTGAGGTTAAAGTAAAGAGGAGGAAGAAGGAGAGAATGAAGAGAGAGAATGTCAAAGTGATAATAAAAATTTCAAGCATGGAAAAATATCATATGGCTCAAAATGAAATAATTGAAGCATGTAATAAAAAATTGCACCATGCTTCAAAAGTAACTCCAAATGAATAAAATCTGAAAGAAGCCATTCCTTCATCCGTGCTTAGACTTTCCTAAATTCCACCTCATTAATTTATTTTCACAAAATAAATATTGAATAATGAGTTGTCTCCTTCTAGAAGGTATTCTTGTAACAATTTGTCACGACCCAAAATAGCCCGTGACTGGCCTTTGAATCATATGAAGTCTATCGGACACCATCGAATTCAAGTAAGACAAAAGCCCAGAAATCTAAAACCATTTTAAGTAATAAATGAAGGAAAACTAGTTTTAAAGACGTGAAGAAAACATGTTTTAAAAACAAGGTTTTTAAATGAGTGTTTTTAAGTAACATAAGCCGAATATGCATTTTTAAAAATCCCAAGTCTTTTCTGAAAATTTCGGCAGAGTTTCCTTTGTAAATACGGGCCCCGAACGGGGTAAAAGTTGATAAATATATACATGAATGATAAAAGGCATCCCCAAGCAGGAGCTAGCTCTTCGTCAATCGACGGTCACAACCACGCAAGCAATATAATATACAACGCCGAAGGGCGAGTATCAAAACTCAAAAAGAAACTCGAAATCATAAAGAAAACCATAATACTACAACGCGCGATTCTAAGGTTGAAATAATCCACAACTGGTTTTCTAAGTCTGAATAAATTGTCACGACCCGAAATTGGCACGTGACGGCCCTAATACTACGCAACGTCTACAGGCGTAACGTAGTAAAAGAAAGCCAAAACCCAGAAATCTAAACCATTAAAAGACAAGAAAAGATAAGAAACATTGTTTAAACTTTTGAAAATATCAATTTTAAATTCTTCAAGTCCAATTTACTTTCTTGAAAACATCGGCAGCACCTCCCTTGCAAAAACCAACCCCAAAATGGGTACAACATAAATATAAAGTAAAACATCACCAACGAGAGCAAATCTACGCCAAAAGAGGGAAAACAACAACCACAAGAGATATACGAAGCCGTAGCGAAGAAATTAAAGACGATAAAAAGGAACTGTATAAAATACAACCAAGTCACAAAATACTATACAATATCGTCCTTAGATCAAGTCTCTAAGTCAACATGAAAGTAGTAGATGGAGAGTACAGGGATACAACAATGAATAACCACAAAAGCCACCTAAAGCAAACTGCACACTGTGAGCTGATGCGGTATCTTTAGAAAAAGATGATAAAATAGATGAATAGCCTGCCTCGACTACTCTGGGGAACAACCTGCAAAACAAACTGTGGCACAACGGGGGTGAGTTGCCAACTCGTGAATAGTAAATAACATATGCAGGTAATCGCAAGTATGCACGTACAGCGCGAATCTAACATATGCAATTAATAGCAATAATCATGAAGGTACACTAGCAGGTACAATTAATACATGAAGCAATAATATGAAAATCGGTATGCAATAATCATGCAATAATGATATAAATGTGTATATACGCAACAGTCATGAAAGGTACGCTAGCAGGTAGTACTAATACATGAAACAATGCATATAAAATGAAGTATGTAAATGCAACAATCATGAAAGGTACACTAACAGGTACTATTAATACATGAAGCAGTCCATAAACAATAAATGTGGAGTATGGAATGAAATATGTCATTTCCATGGAATCCTAATATCTTGGTAGGATAAAAATCCATCAAAACAATCCAAATCCTAAATCCACAAATCATCCCCCAAATTGGCTCTCATATCATATAAGTCTCACAAATCCTGAATGTACAATATCGAATAAATCTCATATATCCTGAATGTACAAAATCAGCAATCTCATAAATATCCTGTATCCAATATCAAATGAATAACCTATATCCCAAATCCAATATCAAGTACATCTCTTATATCATATATATAATTTGCATGAATAATTAAGATGAAGTATATGAATTTATATGTATATATATATATTAGCAACACATTCGACTAATATATATGTATATGCATATATAACAGCGTCCCATTTTATTGTTATATATACTTAGGAGTAAAATATCATGAAAACCAAGTGTCAAGCATCGACACAAAATAGAGATCTATCAGGTGCTGTCACCAAGACTGGCACCCTGATAGGTATGTATCATACGCTATACCGAAAGATCGAGTGCCTAGCTCTGACCCTCGCCTCTCGATGTATCTATACGCACAAGACTCCTATCGGTATCCCCATGATAACCGTCGAGTCATTGGTAAGTCACCAGTAGGTACTTGCCCACCATCCATGCTCGATCGGCATGGACCGTCGATCATCTTGCCGTGGGGAACCGTACCGGGCCACACCATGTACCCTCATACGGCCCCCGACTCCTCGCATGGGGTATATATATCAGAACCGAGAAATCTCGTGGTGGATGCTGAAATATCATATCAAGGGAAACCGGGTTTTTCAAATAATGCATAATTTCATGAAACTACCACGGTCCCCAAATCCAGAAAACATCATGAAAAATCCATATCTCAATACGAAAATCCATGAATAAAATATACGCAAAATAAAACTGTAATGTAAGCATTTAAAGGAAAAGCCGCTAATTAACTGCAACAAGTTAATATAAAATATCATGTTGTTCCTATTTTCTCCAATTCTAAATAACATAAAGTAAACGTAAACATATAGCCATAACCAGATATATGTGTAAATATAAAGGTATAGCAAGATATAGATATCTACCTATCAGTAATGATGTAATATACTCTCCAGGAATAAGTGAAGTATGTATTAAAGTATACATGTAGTTATGTCATTATGTGTATATGCACCTATCACTAATGGTACAATACCCTATAGGTATATAGGTAACTAGCATGTAAGTATGTCAAGGCATATGTGTAAGCATATAGGTATACAGGTATGATATAAGTCATATGCATAAAGAAATATGAATCAATGTCTCAATGTCCCTAACCAAACTATATCATATCTATAAGTGGGTTGTGCGTGTCATGGCAATTATTGACGGTGTGTGTGGCACACAATCAGTGCTCGTGCAACATAAGCCGTCAATAATAGTGCAGTGTCCTAAGGATACTAGTCCAAGCACAATAATTAACTAGACAGTAGGGTGTATGCGCAATTCTAAATATGAAATAGAATATGCGACAAGTCAAGTCATTTCTAACCCAGACGCATAACGCCATGGGGCGATTCCCCTGTAGATGTTAAATCTACTCACCAACGCTCCTGGCTAAATGAAGCCTACCACCTATTTTCCCTTTGTCGCAGCGTCCGAAGTCCCCGCCTGCGAACCTAAAATTTCACAAACATATCACATAAGCTAAATATCCCACTTCGACGAAAAGACAAAGAAACGCAAGGATAACACCCTAAAAATTACACTGCGCACTTAGCGCATCTATCGCGCACGACATCGGTCAAAAACCCTAACAAGGGTCGCTAAACTTCGAAACACCAAGTCTAGACTCCGATCGTCCCGATCGCGCAATACAACAGAATTAAATGCGAGGAATATAATAGATATAATCTCGCGGCGACCAATTGAAACCACGTCGGAAAAACCCCGAAACCAAGTAAACAACTTATCGCAATATTTCGCACCAGAATCATGCTAACACATTTCAAGCGATTTCAAACATCTTATAATAGCTTAACTAAGCTATTCAAACCATTTCCTTATTTTTAACACTTGCTAATTATGTTTTAGCAAAAACCTAGAAAGCAAAATCCGTAATTAAACAAAGTAGCAATTAACAATAATTATCATTTTCTACTAGGTTAAACTTTTTCCTAATCACAAATTAACACTTCAATTAACATTAAACACTTAATCAAGTTTCACCCTAATTTGAATTTCATATAAATTATGAAGAATGAATTCATCATGATTTAAAAGCTATATTAAACATATATTTAGCTAACTTAAATAGCTAGATTAAGATTTAAACAAATAATTAAGAATAAATAAGATATTATACCTCTTCAAGAACAATTTCAAGTACAAGATTCCATCAACTTAGCCTCGAAAAAATCAAATTTTTCATGAAGAACAAGCAAGTTTAGTAAAAGGAATTGATGGTTTAGTTTTTATTTAGGAATTTTTGGATTTATTTTGGTGTTTCTGAAGAGTTTTTGATCTTGGAAAATGAAGAAATGAGCATGGAAAAAATTTGGGACAGAAACGGGGGAAGAGAGGTCGGCCAAGGTGAGGGGGGGTGTTTGTGTAAGAAAAAAATTGAGAAGTTTCTAGCAAAAATAAAATAAATGCTTCATTTAATGCAATTTTGCCACCTTTCATTTTCTTTTCTTTTTCTTTTAAAATTTAAATCCTTTTGCACTAAAAATCTAGATATTTTGAGGAGAAGCCTCCAAAATAATTGTAGTGATGATTTCCAATGATTTTCATTTAGAAGAAATTTCCCTATTTACGTGCATAATTTACCGCTTAAAATAATATTTTATTTGGGAAAAATTCTATCTGAACCAAAGCCTCCCATATACCCCCAAAGTTCGCGCACTGGCTTTATTTTAGCTAAAATAGGTGCCAGCAAGTTTATACGGACGTTTGATCGAAATCGGGTTAAACGGAAAATACCGACTATTTTGCCCTAAAACGGAAAAATTCGCATAACGATTTCTAAAACGTTACAAAAATATACATGTTTGGTTGATGGAATTACTAGATACAACTGATTAAAACAAATACAAGGGTGGTCTCGATGCGAGTGAACCCACCTACCAAAGCAATCACCCAAAAAGGAAGAAGTGTGCCGGAAAGCCGTAATGAAACCTGTACGGCCAAACCTGCAAGAACTGTGGCACAACGGGGGTGAGTTGCCAACTCATGAGTGGAAAACATCCCAGAGCAGAAATCGTATGTATGACACAATCCTAGGTCAATACGATTAATAATAATGTATATCCTCAAAATGATAAAGTCTGAAGCAGGATAAGATGGTAAGGGTAAACATCTATACATCAGTGTAATACCAAGTGCTCGTGTTAGTGCCTCAAGTAGCAGCATATAATAAATCTGAGGTATGATCAATGTAATTATCATGAAACAGTGTCGACTATATACACAAGTCTATAAGTATGTGGATACTCTTCCAACTATGTAAACAATGCCCGTATGCATGTGGATCACGTCTACGTGTCAACCAATGACACAATACATCATGCATGTAAATATCATAAAGCATATGCATGAAAGTATGAGGATATAAATCAACGTGTGTCCCTCGCGACACATCAAAATCATGGAACCTGAGTGTATAGCATCGACACTCGAAAACATCATGAAACCCGTGCCCAGCATCGGCACGTAAATCCTCATATATCGGGCTCCATCAGTCCGGATCAGCCCACGGGCTCCGTCAGTCCAGATCGGCCCATATCATCTCTCGACTCCGGTCGGTATCCTCCGGATATCCGCCGATCCCAAATACTATCACCGGTGTATAGTGGTCCCTCTGTCAGGCTCACCGTCTGCAGCACAGCAATCCGTTCTTGCCCCGGGGTACCATACCGGGTCCACCATATACCCGTAATCGGCCTCATCCGCCTCCTCGAATCGGGTTTCACATGTCACACTCAGAACCGAGAAAACACATGGTGGACGCACTGAAATATCATATCAAGAGAAACTAGGTTTTTAAAACAGTACTTACTTTCTTTTGAAATAGCCACGGTTCTCAAATCTAGAAATCCCATGGAAACAGCATATCTCAATGCGTATAATCATAAAGCATGATGTATGCTACATATAACGGAAATGTAAGCATATCCGTATGTCATATAACATGGAACAATACTATCCACGTATCAAGGAAAAACCGCTCTTTTAAATGAATCCAGTTTTGAAATATATCCTGCGGTTCCCAATTTCGTCCAAGTCAAATGCAATATCATATAAAGGTGCATGCAACTATAGCAGACAATTCATGCAAGGTATCATATCAAAATGCAGCAATTCTACTGTGTAGTGACATGGCAATTATCGAGGATGAAGTTTGTGAGCCGGCAAGTAAGTGTACGTGAAGCATACGCATCATCGATAATGGTTCTGGTGTCCGATAGCATGGGTTTCATGACAACTGCAGAGAACAAAACTAGCATGCAAAGCGATGCGAATAGTAGGAATATGCGGAAATAAATAGATAACGCAGCAAAAAGGAATTATGCATTAAAAATATGAGTCACACAGTTTTAGCGTTTTGAAATAACACGAATCGTGGTGTTTAGAAAAATAGGGGCTACGGTGTTTTTAATAAAAAGGTACGTCTTTTGAAATATCCGTAGTATCCCTTGGTATGTCTTTAAAATTCACACGATTCATTAGTTTTAGAAATAGGTATGAATCAAATCTAGTATAACATCCACAAATAAACTACAGGACTGAGCTAACAGGCCAATCGAAAGGTAAGGAAACCGCCTAATATCTGAGTCGATATATATATATATATATAGTCGGTGATCCCGCCTCAATAGTATCATATGCGATATAGTATCTATATCATGACATCCTTGAGTTAAGAGTGCGGATCTATCATCAATATATAGCTCGTACGTAAATCCGTCGTACTGCATCCCAAATCTGGGTGCGGGTCAAATCTTACATTTATCTCATCAATTATCTTGTATCCTTATCATCATATCTCATGAACTGGTGGTACTGATCTAAGTCTAGTACAAGTTGATACTATATATATATATATATATATGTAAATGCGTGTGTAAAACACACGTCCAAAGGCCCGCTAAATTCTCATGTCGTATCTCATAATACGAACCGCATCATATCATCGATCTCGTGGCACCATGCCCAATCTCATCGACTCATCTCCAAATACTATATATAATCCTCATCATCCATGTATAGGTATACTTGTATATATATACATCGTCCCATAACTATGTGTGTATATATATACGTATCTTATATACGCACAAGTATAACATGTAAGCATGTGGGTGCGTGTAGGTGTAAACCAATTCTAGGGTTCGCGACTAAACTAACTAATGACGCTATCACCCAAATACACTAAAGTTATCCATGACTCCAAAAGCCTATCTAGATAACCTTAACCTCATAATGACATATAATTATATCCATATAATATATATATACCATACACTATACTATGAACTGCGGGGGTGCTATACGCCATCCACCCGACTTCCCCCGTAGATATAATCTACTCACCTTGCGTCTTGCTTGCCGATGTCGATGTCGCCATCTTCTTCTTCATCGTCTCGAATCATCGTGGGGGTACCTACACATCATAACGTATCGTATCGCGTTAAAATCAAATTCGAGGATGAAACGACACAAGAAAACCAAAACGATACGCTTAAAAGCCTATAGGTTAGAACCTATAGACCATGCCTTCAAAACCACCAATTAACACTTGATATAGACGTACAAACGTCAAGTGATCGAATGCAATACCAAATATCCAAAACTTGAATTCAAACACACGCAACACATAAGGCAGCAACTTATAAAAGTGTTCCCAGATTTTGACTCAGGTCAAAGGTAGTTTCCAAAACACGTCTAGGGTGTACTATGTGATGTACATGAGATACTGGACCAACCCCGATACTCTTCCCCACTAAGTGGTTGGCCCCTACACCTAAAATTCCGATGTCTCCGGCCCAGGGTGCTCCTCTGAGGTTCGTATTGCTACAGGGTGTTCCTAGGGTCAATTCTAGTCTACAGGGGTTGTTTGCTTAACTCAAAACTATCCCAGGTCATCCTAGATTCACCTGCACACCCTAATCACTCACAAACCGACATGATAGTTCCTAATTCCGTGTTTTGGGTTTCAGGTTATGTTTTGGGTTTTGGTCAAGGTTTAAAACACTTAGGGGGGTTTGAGGTCACCCAATACACTCAAGTTCACCATACAAACTCAATTTAAACCCTAACCTTCTATAGTAATGTCCAAAGTGCACTAAACTTTGCCAAATCGAAACCAAATCACAACTAAACACATAAATGGTTTAAAGTGAATGAAAAACTACACTAAGTGTGAAGGGATTACCTCATTTAGAGCCCAAGAATCCTCTACAACGCCAAAATGCAAACTTCTTGGTCCTAAGGGTTTGCAATGAGCTTGTGCACAAAATTTGTGAAGAGGAGAAGATGTTTTGGTGAATTTTTCATGGAGTTGTGAGGGTTTTGAGATGGGGGAGGAAAGAGTGCTGCCATGGAGTTGAGAGAGGAAAGAAGATGATGAAAATAATGAAGAGGGAATGAGCCAAGACTAATGGTTGACCCCTCACCCTCTCTCTCATGCCCATGCCTTAATACTTTAATGTTTTCTTTTTCTTTTCTTTTGTTTTCCCTTTTCTTTTCTTCCCTTTGCAATAGGAAACCCAAAGCAAATAACCATACACACAAGATTCATGTAGGAAAAATGTAACAAGTGTGAAAATGATATGTGCATGTCATGTGCACAAAACACGCTTAAAGCCCGATTAGCGATTTTTAATCGCAATTAGCACTAAAATAGTGTCAAATAAATCATAAACTTTCATAATTTGCATAAATCACATAAAGCACACTCTTTTTAGTAATTTCCATACTTTTCCAAATTTCCCCCCATTTATCGGTATTTAATTATACCGAAATATTAAAATATTCATTAAAACTAATATTAAATTATAAGAATTTCCAAAAATAATTTTTTATTTTTCTGAAATGTTACAATTTTTCCCCCTTAAAGAAATTCGGTGCCCGAATTTAAATTTAAACTCCTCAATACTAAAACATTTCAGTAAAAAGTTCAAGTTGTCGGGGCTCCGAAATCAATCAATACATAAAACGCATCATAGCGCAATGCATGCGCATGAACAAAGAGCAGATAACTCCGAATCAAAACTCCGTCACGCATCCCGCAATCATTGGAGTCATGGTGAAGACACAAATGTCTAATCCAATATGAACACCAACATGATATACATCAAAACTAGAACGTGTAAATATCATTTAAACATCTGAAGAAATGCATTCCAAACCGTTTTAAATCACTGTGCGATGCGCATATCGCGGCACAGTGGCATATGTCTATTATAAGAAAATAACTATATATACATATATATATATAATATATATACATATCCTTTGTTTAAATATGTACGTCCCGCCATTTGAAAACAATTTAGAAGGGTTTCCTTGTTTTAAACGTTTCGTTTCATATCAGACGTAGGTAAATACTGAGACTATAGCTCATTTTTTGGAAATCCTATCGATAACTATCAATGCATGCAAAATATATCCAGGTACTGTCCTCTGACTAGTCTTACTTAGTACGAAAACAAATAGCAAATATCATAAAAACATACTGCTCCATAAGAAATCAATCCCAAAATGTGCATAAGAATGTCAAGTGCGTCTGGTGCGCACGGAAAACAGAATCGATGAACGTGCCATACATGTGCACAGAAACAACATCCAAGTGCAACGGGTGTGCACGAAACACTTGTCAGAGGATACGGGTGTGCCTGACAGCAATATCAGGTGCATCTGATATGCACAAAGAATCCCGATTTAGTGCATCTGGTGTGCACCTAAATCGCATATCATAACATGCGCCCAACATGCGTGAAAATCCAAATCAAGTGCATCCATCATGCACGAATAAAATCTAAATCATGTGCATCCAACATGCACGAAATCAAGA
This sequence comes from Agapanthus africanus, assembly GCA_030015575.1. NCBI lineage: Eukaryota > Viridiplantae > Streptophyta > Magnoliopsida > Asparagales > Amaryllidaceae > Agapanthus > Agapanthus africanus. Next base: position 464,575,963 of record JASDDO010000014.1, on the reverse strand, counting down.
AATCCAATATCAAGAGCCGAACATGCGCAAAATCCAATCCAAGCGCGTCAAATATGCACAAGAATCCAAATCAAATGCATAAAGTGCACGAAATCAACATCAATATCTGAATCGAAATCGACGGTATACAATAAACCTCAATCCAAATCAGGTATACCGTGGTATATGTAAGTGCACGGCGGCGCCCCGGCCGTCAATCCGACGGCCAAACGCGGAAACGGTGATAAACTTAAATTTTGCGGACTTTGCAAACCGGCACCACCGCGCACTAAACACCCGGATCGTAACCATTGACAAGTCTAAGCTACTAACAAGAAAGGGAAGAGATGTACCGACAGATCCGAGTCCTCCGGTCTTCATCTCCACTCCGATCTCCTCGCGGGAAAAGCTGTCCGTCTCCTCCTCGTCGGAAGGGCACCACGTCGCCTGCATCTTTTACGGGCTCCCGCCTCTATACCGAGGCAACTCGGGCATGAAGCCGGCAAGTCGACATGCCCAAGACTTGCTGTAGGATGTGTAGAGTCTATGTCTCATTGGGGTTTTGGTGTTGCCTTTTGAAGATGGAGGAATGGTATATAGAAAATTGGTGCTTTCAATTTTCTAGCAATGGAATGAGGTGAAGAATGATATACACAAAAATGAATCACTCTCATTTTTCTCCTCTCAAAGATGAAGCTCTCATTTTCTTCTCTTTCTTTTTCTCATCTCTCTTCTAAAATGAAAACCATCATACTTAGAGAATGGTGGAGCAATGATATGAAGCATGAAGGGAGGTGAGTGTAGGAGTGAAGAAAAGGTGACCACATCAAGAGACAAAGAAACATCAACCATGCTTCACACATTAACCAAACCCATACCCTCATAAAAGCAAGTGATGGTGCAAAAGATAATGATGCTATCATAATCAATACTTTTGCAAGAAAACCCCTCCACAAATGTAATTTGCAAAACTGCAAATTACCCCCTCCATCGGAAAAGTCCGGCCGGGAAAGAACAAAGGAAAACCGGCCGGAACGGAATGCAAACTGGCAACACCAGAAAACTGGTTCCGTAATAAATTACAGGAAAACCCCGATACTGTGCATACACACCCGCATCTGTATTCCGTCCGGATACAAATGCAATGAGACAAAATCTACACAATACTAAACTAGTACTGGCTTAAACCAAAAGACGGCTAGTAAAAACCGTTCGATCCTGATCCGTGCAATACCGCACGTATCAGATCGAACCCTGCCATATAACTATACGGCTACTAGTACAAAAACTGTCCGATCCTGATCCGTGCAATACCGCACGTATCTGATCGGACCCTGCCATATCTCCATACGGCCTCTAGTACAAAAACTGTCCGATCCTGATCCGTGCAATACCGCACGTATCTGATCGGACCCTGCCATATCTCCATACGGCCTCTACAGCGTTTTGCCCGAAAGCTTGAGTAACTGAAAGTGTGGTGGACTCTAAAGACTCGTCAATACTATGGCTGTGGATTTAACCACTAGCACGTCAGAGGTATAAGCCAATATGTAACGGGCCACCAGCTATTGACTAAAAGGGACGTCGATGAGCGAACTCATCCTGACACCCTACTGAGCCTGTCAGTGACAATATCCGTACAGTCCGGTCCGTTCGTCTATGAGCATCGCATGGCGGGCCTAGGGGGTTGGTAAAAGTCAGACCCCCAAAAGCGGTACAAGTCGTGTCGGAGTGTAGCCCAGAACACCCTGAGATACTACTGGAAGACCCACCAGTAAATCTCCTGCCTTGGCCAAGGTCTTCGTGTAATGGCTCTCCTAGACACAGCGCGACCTCACCCCCAATACCGGGAGAGACGAAACCCCCGAAGATCCGCTCACTGCCTCCATGTGGCTCGGGACTGTACCCAACTAAAACCTGTTTGCACGACTCCTTTGAGCCGTGGTAGGGTAGTAATCAAAGCACAGTGGGAACTCACACGAGACAAATGACGATCCCCAGGTCGATGAACTAACCTGTACACATGTCACCTGGGAACTGCTATCTGACGTCAGGTATAAGACCAACTAGCATGTTCCCGGCGAGTCCTGTCCGGTGTACTCATAACCCAATGAGCACCTGTATACATCTTAGGTGAACCAACTGACACCAATGGCTTGTGAGACCGGCCACTGCCCCTCGTCGGGGTCTCGACTGTATACACTAGTCTACTCTGGAGAATCGATGCCCTGTCTCGAAACTCCCACGACTAGGGACCTTTTAAGGATGTGCTTATAGACTCCAGCTCTCACTTATATGATCGCCCTCATGCTGCTGGCAGTCAAGCAAGAATCCTAGGGGCTCTATCAACGTGCAATAGCGACATGTCAGGTCGCCTAAAGCAGTACACGATGATAAAGGTAAACCAGATAGCGTACTATCATCTCGAGTAAGACTGTCTTCCCGGGATAGGTCCTCCCTCAATCATTGCAATCACGTGCCTGTGACCCAATAATTGACTCTGAAGGCACTATCTCCAACAGTATATAATCTCACAACCATGTGTATCAGCGTGCACAATTCAAATCAAAACACTGAAAGTGCATGAAAACTATGCCGGAAGCATAAGTCAAATCACATGCATAACGTAGGCATGAAATCAAAATCAACATATCGAATGACATCAAACCGGAGTCAGGTGCAACCGTGGTGCACAAAACGTAAACCCAGTGCAAAAGACGCACGAAATATAAATCCAGTGCAACAAACACACGAAATATCAATCCGGTGCATCATGTACAAGAAATACAAATACAGTGCATCCTGTGCACAAAATACAAATCCAGTGTATCTAGTCCAAAAAATACCAATACAGTGCATCCTGTGCACAAAATACCAAATAATAACTCAAATGCGTAAATAGCAACACCGAGTATACAAAGGTGTAAAAATCATAAACGTATGCAACTGCGTTCACAAAACACATATCAATGCACTACAAGCACATATAATCTATACCGAGTGCAAAAACCAGATCGTGTGCATACCATGTGCACAAAATCAACCCAACTGTATGAAATCCATGAAATCATAAACATGTGCGGCCAAGGCACAAAATGATATCAAGTGCGGTAATTGTGCACAAATCATATATCAACACGACGGTCTATAAAGCATATCTTAAGTGCAATACTATGCACAAAATATGAATACCTAGTAGGTGCAACCATGGTGAACGAAAACAAATATCATGAAACTCAGTCATCAAGACTAAATCATGCGACTAGATCGCCCAAAATACCGAAATCCAAGGTGACGGATGTAAGTCCATGTTGCCCACCCCGGTGCTTGCGGGGAGGCGGAAACGGTATAAAAATCGGATTTTTATCGAACTATGCAACATGGACTATCAAAAGGAGGATCTTTGCTGAACAAAAACTAACTACAAAGCTAACTAGTTTTAGCTACATGGAAGAGAGGTTATACCTAGGGCTTTATGTCCTTCTCTCCTTGCTCCTTGGAGTGAAAGAAAGTAATCTCCTTGTCGCCTTCTCTAGTCGAAGAAGGATCCAACCGAAAGCCTCAACCTTTGGCTTCAACTTCAAGCTAGAAGTAACTAAGATGCTTGGAGTGCTAATCCTAGAACCTTAGAAAAGAGTAGAGAGTATTTTAGAGTGATTTATCTCAAACTCAAGTGATTCTCAACTCATGATAGGGGAGAGCTAGAGAGAGAGGAAGAGGAGGAGAGAGAACCAATATGATCGAATGAAAAAGAAATCAACCATCCTTCTCTCATATATGTGAATTATGTAAATTAGATAATTAGCTAAGATAATTGTCATGGTAAATCAAGACTTGACCATTATCATTTCATATTAAATGCAATTTGCAAGGATCAAAGAGCATCTTTCATATGGAATGATGATGGTCAACATGTCAACCTAGGTCAATAAGTCAAATGTATTCAAATGGTCAACAACCCTAACCATGCACAATTATATTTAACTAATATCAATTAATCATAATACACACATAAGCATTAGGGTTAAGAAAATGACAATGGTCATTAACCCTAATCAAAGTCCTCTCCCTCTGTCTCAGTCAATTGTGCATACGCACCCGTATCCGTGATCCGAGGAACACGAATACAATGAGATAAAACCAATCCCGAATCATATACTAGGATCCGGCTTAAACCAAAGCCCGCTAGTATAAGCTGTCTGGACAGCAAACGTTCACAAGTGCACGGATGTGAACGAACCCTGTCGCAAAACAATGCGACCTCTACTCATTTTGCCAAAAGGCGAATAACTCTCTGTGTGGGACTCTAAAGAATCGACACTATGCTGGCAGTGTGTTTAACCACAGACCGCAAACGGCACTAGCTGTACGTAACGGTCCCCAGGTAGATGCCGATAAGAAGACTGACGAGGTGAACCCATCTGAACTCCTACTGAGCCTGAATGTGACTGTCTCCGTACAGTCCGGTCTGTTCGTCTGATACATCGCATGGCAGGCCTAGGGGGCGGTAAACATCAGTCCCCTAATAGTGGTACAAGTCGTGTCGGAGTGTAGCCCAGAACACCCTGAGATAACACTGGAAACCTACCAGTATATCTCGCTTGCCCTGGCCAGGGACTACTTGTTTAATGGCTCTCCTAGACACAGCGCGATGTCAACCCCCAATACCGGGAGAGACGAATCCTGTCTAACCGTCACTGCCTCCAAGTGCTTCGGGACTATACCCAACTACAACCTATTTGCACGACTCCTTTGAACCGTGGTAGGGTACTAATCAAAGTACAGTGGGAACACACTCGAGGCGAAGTGACAGTGTCAAGTCAGCGGACTAAGCTGTACTCATGTCACCTGGGAACTGATAACTGACGATAAGTATAATACCAACCAACAGTTCCCGACGAGTCCTGTCCAGTGTACTCGTAACCTAACGAGAACCCGCATACTATCTCAAATACGACGTACTGACGGCTGTGGGACAGACCGTCTCCCGTGCTGGGATGAGAAGCGCATACGCTAGTCTACTCCGGAGTATCGATACCCTGTCTCGATAATCCCATGACCAGGGACGTGTAAATAAGGATGTGCTTGTAGATTACCCAGCCCCCACGAGTGTGACTGCCATCACAACGCTGGTAATCAAGCAAAGATCCTAAGGGCTCCACTAATGCGTATAGGTGATATAATAAAAGAAACACATGTACACATTAAAGCAGAGACAAACCAAGTAGCATACTACCATTTCGAGCAAGATTGTCTATACAACTGTGAATATCCCAAGCTTCCATCAAGTATTATACATACTAGTATGATACAGTAATAGCCTCTGGGGCATATACACTAACAATCTCCCACTTGCACTAAGGCCATGTACTGGCGTATCGAAGACCTATCATCTCGATCAGCCGCTCGAACTGAGTCTGGGGTAAGGCCTTCGTGAATGGATCTACAGTGTTATCTTCTGAAGCAACCCACTGAACCTCGATCTCCTGGCGATCCACGATCTCCCTGAACAGGTGATACCGCCTCAAGATGTGTCTGGATTTTTGATGGGACCTGGGTTCCTTCGCTAAAGCTATAGCCCCGTTGTTGTCACAATACAGAGGTATTGGATCAACAATGGACGGAACCACCTGAAGTTCTTTCAAGAACTTCCTCATCCAGACAGCTTCTTTGGCGGCATCAGATGCAGCGATGTATTCCGCTTCCATAGTCGAGTCAGCAACGGTTTCCTGTTTAGAGCTCTTCCAACACACCGCCCCTCCATTGAGGGTAAGGAAAAAACCCGACATGGACTTGGAATCATCCTTGTCACTCTGGAAGCTGGAGTCAGCAAAGGCCTCAATCTGGAGGTCTTTTCTGCCATACACCAAGAACATCTCCTTAGTCCTTCTCAGGTACTTGAGAATGTTCTTTACCACTATCCATTGTTTCTCCCCAGGGTTTGACTGATACCTGCTTACCACACTGAGTGCATAAGCCACATATGGTCTGGTACATAACATCGCATACATTATGGAGCCTACCGTAGAAGCGTAGGGTATAATAGTCATGTGATCCCTCTCCAAATCAGTCTTGGGAGACATCTCTTTAGAGAGGGTGATCCCGTGACAAGCCGGTAGATTACCGCGCTTGGAATCTTCCATACTGAATCTTTTCAGTATGGTGTCGATGTACCTGGACTGTGAGAGGCCTAATATCCTCTTGGATCTGTTACGGTAGATCCGGATCCCCAAAATGTATGAGGCATCACTCAGGTCTTTCATGGAGAACCTGTGTGACAAGAACCCTTTAACAGATTGTAACATAGAAATGTCATTTCCTATTAAGAGAATGTCATCCACGTATAAAACGAGGAATACTACAGTTCTCGCTTCTAATCTACTATAGATGGATGGTTCATCTAGATTTTTGATAAAGCCAAATTCCTTGACCGTCTCATCAAAACAGATGTTCCAACTCCGTGATGCCTGCTTTAGTCCATAAATGGACTTAAGCAACTTGCACACCTTTCCGCTGCTCCCACTCTGAATGAAACCCTCTGACTGGTCCATATAGACACACTCCTCCAAAATTTCCATTTAGAAAAGCGGTCTTTACATCCATCCGCCAAATCTCATAATCGTGAAACGCAGCAATGGCAAGAAGGATCCGAATGGATTTCAGCATAGCCACTGGAGAAAAGGTTTCGTCATAGTCCAAACCAGGTCTTTGACGAAAACCCTTTGCAACAAGTATAGCTTTATAGGTCTCGACCAGTCCATCTACACCAATCATCCTTTTGAAGATCCACTTGCATCCTACGGGTTTTACCCCATCTGGAGAAATGTCCAACGTCCATAATTTGTTGGTGTACATGGACTCCATTTCGGTCGGCATTGCATCCAGCCATTTTACTGAGTCAACGCTCTGAATGGCTTGCTGGAAGCTAGTAGGCTCATCACATTCAATGATGCAATCCTCTCTATCCCCATCTATGAGAAAACCTTAGTATCTCTCGGGCGGATGAGACTGCCTTCTACTCCTGCGGAGCGGCGTAGGAATGTCCTGATCATTCGAACCCTCTGGTTCTACTAAGCTTTCCGTAATAGCTCGTGATTCTGGAATTTCTTCCAGTTCTATTGCGCTCCCACTAATTTCCTTTTCCAAGAACTGGTGTTCTAGAAAGTGGGCATGGCGAGAAACAAAAACCATTTGTTCATCTTCGCAATAGAAGAAATATCCCTTGGAGTTCTTTGGATATCCCACAAACTTGCACTGTACTGAGCGTGCCTCGAGCTTGTCCGCATGCTGCTTTTTGACAAAAGCTGGACATCCCCATGTCTTAATGTGATTAAGATAGGGTCTCTTCCCACACTACATCTGATATGGTGTAGTAGGCACAGTCTTAGTTGGAACTCGGTTCAAATGGTATGCAACTGATTCTAGCGCATATCCCCAGAATGATCGCGGTAACTCAGCGTTACTCATCATAGACCGTACCATATCCAATAGGGTTCGGTTCCGTCTCTCCGATACACCGTTATGTTGCGGAGTGTTTGGAGGAGTAGGCTGAGAGAGAATTCCATTCTCTTTTAAGTAATCCAGGAACTTGACACTCAAGTATTCACCACCTCGATCAGATCTCAGTGCCTTGATACTTTTGCCTGTTTGTTTTTCTACTTCATTCTTATATTCCTGGAATTTTTCAAAAGCCTCGGATTTATGTTTCATTAAGAAGACATATCTGTTAGTTATATGTATGCCTTAGAGGCCATTACTGTACATTGGATGTATATTGTAGTGGATGCTGGGATATATATAGGTTGGACTTTCTTGCTCAACATGATAGTACGCTATCTGGTTGCTCATTATATTAACATGTATACATTCAGTCTCTCTGTTACATGTTGATAAAGCCCTTAAGATGTGTACTCGACTTTCAGGACTATGATGTAGATCATACTAGTGGGGCCTGGGTAGTCCATGAGTACATCCTTTAATGTTACTAGTCGTGGGAATATCGAGACGGGGCATCGATAATCCAAAGTAGACTAGCGTATATCTTCTCGACCCATGTGATGGGCGATGGATGATCCCATATCCATTGGTGTTTGACATCAGAGATGGTATGCGGGTGCTCAGTGGAGACTAGGTACACTGAACGGACTCGCCGAGAACTCGCAGATGGTATTATACCTCACGTCAGATGGCAGTTCTCTAGTGACACTGGTACAGCTTAGTCTGTTGACCCGAGATCATCATAGAGTCTTGTGTGTCTCCCACTGTGCTTTGATTTCCACCCTACCACGGCTCTACTGAGTCGTGCAAACAGGTGATTTTTGGGTACAATACCGATTCACATGGAGGCAATGAGCGATGGGAGGGGATTCGTCTCTCCCGGTATTGGGGGTTGATGTTGCGCTATGCACGACTGGCCATAACTGGAAATCCTTGGCCAAGGTTGCAGAGATATACTGGTAAGAGTTATCAGTAGTTTCACGATTGTTATGGAACTTACATCGGCATGACTTATCAAGCTATTGGGGTCTGACGTTTACCACCCCTAGGCGAGATATGCGACATATCAGACGAACAGACCGGGCTGTACGGTAAGTGTTACTGGTTGGATTCAAAGAAGTGTGAGAGGGCTTGTTCGTCGAACTTCTGATCGCTCAATACCCGGGTGGCCGTTACGTTTAGCAGACTGCTTGCGGCTTGTGGGTGTTTGATATGATCATCACCTGCTGCCGGTGTATTGACGAGTCTTTAGAGTTGTAACACTTTGATTTTTTTTTCGTTGAGTGTCTTTCGTGATAAGTAGTGATCGTACGTGTTATTATATATATGTGTTCCTAGGATTATTAGTTATAGTTAGTCGTGTTTAGCAATTTGGGAATTTTCTTGTGTTAGTGCAAACTTGCACACTTAGACATTTTTGAGACTTATGGTTTTGGTAGCATGTTACCCCTTCTTATGTGCATGGTTTCAAACTTATTCCGCACCATTTTATTCTTTTCAAAACCCTTTTTCATAATTGAAAATCCAATAAACAAATGAGCATGGTGTTAGGTATGAAACTTTGACTTTTTGACCGCTTTTCTTCTCTCTTCTCTCTCTTTCCCTCATTCTGAAATCCAACAGCAATTCCAGCAGCAAAACCCCCCATCTTCCTCCATATTCTCTTCTCTTTTCATTCCCCTTTGATCCATACACAAACCCTATGCATATCAACTCATTTTCTTCACAAAACCATGGAAAAGTGAGGTTTTTGAGGTGTTCAAAGGCAAATCTGCACACTTGGGGGAAAAGCTAAGACTTTTGTTGTTTTATAAGGTCTTTAGAAGGTATAAACTCACGTCTTAACCTTTTTTCCATAACTTGTAGTATTCCTTAGTAAAAATCTCATTTTTGTGCATTTTTGGTGATATTTAAGGATATTTGTGAAGTATATGTTAGATTGGTGTTCTCATAATTTAGTTAGCTCCTTTAAGTGTTATTAGAGCTATTTTTAACCAGGTTGTACTTCAGGTTTGCACAAAAATACCCTAAAGTTCCATTTTAGTGCAAAGTGTGGATTTTTAACTAGAAATAAGACTCTGTCGGATCTGCTGCTACCCGAGTCATTTCAGAGTAAAACTAGATTTTATTGTAGCATGTTTGGGGGGTATAGAGTGCACACACAAAACCTGGGATCTCAATTCCCTACCCAGGCCGCCGAAATGTGCATTCTGGCCGCAAATTGCGGCCAGATGGGGGAGTTTTGGGTTGGGGTTTGGGGTGTGGGTGTCTGCTGCTTTGTGGGTTGTTTTGGTATATATAGCTTTACAATATCTTTTCTGTATCAAAATCTGGAGGTGATTACCTATTTTCCCGTATTTTTAGTCTTCGCGACACGCGTGATACGTATTTGTGGGTTTTGGGGTTTCTGCATATCGCGACCCGTCGGAGTGGTTTCAGGCACGTAACCACACGTTTTAGCGTATCGCGCACACGCGCGCTTGGTTCGCGACACAAGTTACTAGTTCGGCTTTAATGTCGCGTTTGTGTGACTTCCAGCTTATGTGTGATATATTGTGTAATTCTAGGTTCACAGGCGAGTACGGCGGACGCCGCGCAGAAGGGGAAACAAGTTGTTGGCTATACCTAGAGAGAGACTACGGTGAGTAGATTTCACATCTACGGGGATATCGCCCGCATGGCGTTCTACGTCAGGGCTGATAGGATCTTATAGTTTCCTTTGTATACATTGACTATTCATGGCTACTATTTAGTGCATGCTGCATTCCCTGCTATTTGGATATAAACTAGAATTGATAGAACACCGCACCATTACTAACGGTCCATGTTGCACGAGCACTATCCTGCATGTTACACACACACCGTTAGTAATTGCCATGACACTCACACTGTAGTATATATCACATCGGATCATCATATTGTAGCTCATCTATATGTGACTTGACATGCTATTCATACTTGATGCCTATATCACATCGGATCATCATATTGTAGCTCATCTATATGTGACTTGACATGCTATTCATACTTGATGCCTATATCACATCAGATCATCATATTGTAGCTCATCTATATGTGACTTGACATGCTATTCATACTTGATGCCTATATCACATCGGATCAACATATTGTAGCTCATCTATATGTGACTTGACATGCTATTCATACTTGATGCCTATATCACATCGGATCATCATATTGTAGCTCATCTATTTGTGACTTGACATGCTATTCATACTTGATGCCTATATCACATCGGATCATCATATTGTAGCTCATCTATATGTGTCTTTACATGCTATTCATACTTGATGCCTATATCACATCGGATCATCATATTGTAGCTCATCTATATGTGACTTGACATGCTATTCATACTTGATGCCTATATCACATCGGATCATCAAATTGTAGCTCATCTATATGTGACTTGACATGCTATTCATGCTTGATGCCTATATCACATCGGATCATCATATTGTAGCTCTTCTATATATGACTTGACATGCTATTCATACTTGATGCCTATATCACATCGGATCATCATATTGTAGCTCATCTATATGTGACTTGACATGCTATTCATCCTTGATGCCTATATCACATTGGATCATTATATTGTAGCTTATCTATCTGCAACTTGACATGATATTTATATTTGACGCACATATCATATCAGATCATTTACTTGCATTTTGGTTTGGATTACATGTGATTTCTGGATTTGGGAACCGTGGCTATTGCAAATATTTAATCATTTAAAAACCCGGTTCCCTTGATATGATATTTCGGTGCGTCCACCATGTGTTTTCTCTGTGCTAGAGTGATATATGTGAACCCGAATCGGGGAGCTGGTTGAGGCCGATTACGGGTACATGGTGGACCCAGTATGGTACCCCGGGGCGAGAACGGTTTCGCTGTGCAGTAGAAGGTGAGCCTGGCAGAGGGACTACTACCTACCGGTGATTGGTTGGACCTGACAGTTATCCGGAGGATACTGATCAGAATCAATAGATGGATGCGGGGTGATCCGTACTGCTGAGGCCGACGGCCGATACCGCAGACGGAGCCCGTGGGCTGACCCGGACTGACGGGGCCCGATGGATAAGGATTTGCGTGTCGATGCTGGACATGGGTATTTATGATATTTGGGTGCCGATGTTGGGCACTCGGGATTCTCAGAGATGTACAGGATTTGAGGGCCGATGAGAGTGCCGGCGCCTGAGCTATTTGGGGGATCTGGGTGCATTGATGGACACCGATTATATATTCCACGTTGACATTCCGTGTAGATATTATATTGCCCCTGCTCAGCATTTACTATTGTACCTCATCCTGTAGTTACATTACCTGATAGAGCACTTGCATGATTATTGCACATACTGCTTATCACATATTGATATCATCTGTTGGCATATGATAGAGTAGCGCAGTACGTGCATGCTCGCGATTACCTTTATATGTTATCTTTATTCACGAGTTGGCAACTCACCCCCGTTGTGCCACAGTGTTTGCAGGTTGCCCTTCGGAGTAGTCGCGGCAGGCTGCGGTTGCATCTTTTGACACAGATACCCCCATTGTTGGTGTACTAGCTCTTTTGCTGATAGGTGGGTTCTGTGCAGTATCTGTTTATCAGTCAGTTATGTACATTGTTGTATCTAGTACTCTCCATTTACGATGTATGTATTTGACTTAGAGACAGTGTGAGGACGATGATGTATTATATTGTATTCTGGTGTCGATCTCGTTGTAAGCCGACTGTACTTACAGTTTATCCTATCGGTGATGTTCCCACTTGTGGATCTTGATCTTCGCTACGGCGTCGTATATTACTATCTTGGTGATTGTTTACTTAGATTTTTTAACATGTTAGTAAGTGCTTTCATTTAAAACTTATAAAACTCTATACTTTCACTGGTTTGATTTCTGGGTTTTCGGTTCACTTAGTCGCGTTACGCCTGTAGACGTTACGTGGTTAAGTGCCGGTCATGGGCCAAAGTTTGGGTCGTGACAAAGTTGGTTTCAGAGCGTAGGTTTTACCTTTCGGAGTGTAGGATGACCCTGGTATGATGGAGTAGGTAGCTGCAGCAGGGTAGCGTAGCGTGTGTATATTCCGCGGCATACTCATGACACGGTACTCCGCCTACGCGACCTTAGGACTTGTTGATTTAAATTCCTTCTTGAGTATATACATTCTTGCGATTCGATTTCCGTATCCTTAACGAATCATGTTGTTCCTTATAGCCAATATGCCACTAAGGACTACGAGGGCGCAGAGAGCGGCCGCGAGAGCCGAGGTTCGAGTTGATTCATCTGAGACGAGGACTAATCCGAGTAGTACTCCTGTTGTACCAGGACAGATTGTTTCCCTTACGACAGCTCAGATCGCTAGACTAGTGGTAGAGATGCAGGGCCTACGCCAGGCGATGAGCTCGTTGGTAGAGGTCGTGCGAGCGCAGCGACAGGTGGTTGTCACCCCTGTTACCCAGTTGTTCCTTGCGATCATCATGCAGTATTCCGTCCCCTACATAGCACCGGTGGGGAAAGCCCCAGTTTACGGGACACGTCTTCCAGAGACCGTGAGAGTTCCAGAACAGTTGAGGAATCATACTGGTGTACCAGCCCAGAGCAGAGGCTTAGGACGAGGACAGTTGTTCAGCTCTCATCCCCAGGGAGGACGGCAGCCAGCGCGTAGATGTTTGCGATGTCGGAGCCTTCAACACCTAATCAGGCAGTGTTCCTTCACACCACGTCAGGGTCGTATTCTGAGACGTCGTGGACGCGGAGGGTTCGCGCAGAGGGGTCCGGTTAGTAGAGGAGGAGTTCGGTCAGTCGCAGATGAAGGACAGGCACAAGTTTTCGCTTCGACTCATCGGGACGTGAGGGCGTCCAACGCAGAGCTTTCAGGTACTCTTTCAGTTTGTCCTTTGTTGCACACGTATTGTTTGATCCGGATCCTTGTGCTCATATATTTCCACGTACTCGTATGTATCCACACACCTTGTGCTGAGTTTGGGTAGAGAGTCCGGTTTGCTTGGTCAACCGCTAGTTGTGACTACTCCTGCGGGAGAGTCGTTTGTCGCTAGTCACGTGTTCCGATCCTGTACCGTCCAATTTGGCGAGAGAGAGTTGCCGGTCGATTTGATCCTTCGTGAGATGTTGGACTTCGATGTTCTTTCGGGAATGGATTGATTATCCACGTGCTATGCTTCTGTAGACTGACGCAAAAATACAGTTAGATTCCGTTTTCCCGGCGAGTCGGTTTTTGTTGTGTTGGGGGACCGTGGTGCCACCCCTCACAGTGTGATTTCTTCTTTTCGCGCTGGACAGCTTTTGAGGAAGGGATGTCAGGGATTTCTCGCCTATGTTGGCGATACTAAAGATACAGAGGTTCCGGTGGATCAGGTTCTGGTTGTTAGCGAGTTCCCTGATGTGTTCCCTGACGAGCTTCCTGGGCTACCGCCCGAGCGTGATATTTCCTTCTGTATTGACCTGGTTCCTGGCATGGGGCCTATTTCTGTACCGCCTTATCGGATGGCCCCGGCGGAACTTAGAGAATTGAAGGGCCAGTTGCAGGACTTGCTGGATAAGGGACTTATTCGACCCAGTGTTTCTCCTTGGGGTGCTCTAGTCCTGTTCGTCAAGAAGAAGAACGGCAGTATGCGTTTGTGTATCGACTACCGCCAGCTGAACAGGGTGACAGTGCGGAACAGATATCTTTTGCCACGCATCGACGATTTGTTCGACCAGCTTCAGGGGGCAGGATACTTTTCGAGGATCGATTTGCGATCGGGCTACCATCAGCAGCGGGTTTGACAGGAGGACATTCCTAGGACAGCCTTCCGCACACGTTACGACCATTATGAGTTTTTGGTGATGTCGTTCGGACTCACCAACGCGCCAGCAGCATTTATGTATTTGATGAACCGTATTTTCCGGCCGTATCTTGATCTGTTCATTATAGTGTTTATTGACGATATCTTGGTGTATTCTCAGAGTAGAGAGGAGCACGAGCAGCACCTGCGGGTTACACTACAGACCTTGAGGGAGCATCAGCTTTTAGCCAAATTCTCCAAGTGTGCCTTCTGGCTAGACAACGTAGACTTCTTGGGGCACGTGAATACACGAGAGGGTATATGTGTCGACCCGAGGAAGATCGAGGCAGTTCGGAGTTGGCCTAGACCCACGTCAGTGACGGAGGTTCGCAGCTTTCTAGGGCTGGCAGGCTATTACCGGCGATTCGTGCAGGACTTCTCTCGCATTGTTACACCTTTGACCGGGTTGACCTGGAAGGGAGCTCACATCGATTAGACGGAGGAGCGTGAGCACAGTTTCCAGCGGCTACGGGCTCTAGTGATTACGACACCAGTGCTATCATTGCCTTCAGGATCGGGCGGATTTATTGTCTACTGCGATGCTTCACGAGTAGGGCTGGGGTACGTTTTGATGCAGCATGACAGGGTGATTGCGTATGCTTCGTTGCAATTAAAGAAACATGAGCAGAATTACCCCACTCATGATCTGGAGATGGCTGCAGTGGTCTTTGCACTCAAGATCTAGCGACATTATCTGTATGGAGAGTCGTGCCAGATATTCACTGACCACAAGAGCTTAAAGTACATATTTCAGTAGCGAGACCCGAACCTTAGACAGCGCCGATGGATGGAGTTAGTGAAGGACTACGATTGTGAGATCTTGTATCACCCGGACAGGGCGAATGTAGTGGCGGATGCTTTGAGCAGGAGGCCCGGGGATAGTCTATCCTGTTTGAGCGCAGTGCAGAGGAAGTTGTCGGCGGATTGGCAGATCATATGCGACAGCCGGGTACAGTTCGAGTTTACGCCGATCGGAGGACAGATTGCGCATGTTCGTGCACGCCCACAGTTGCTTGACCGTATATATGAGGCACAACACAGTGATGACCGCTGTTCAGAGATCAGGACACAGATGGGACATGGCAGATTTTCCGAGTTCGTGATCGATGATCAGGGGATACTATGATTTGGAGCTAGACTGTGCGTACAAGATGCTGAGGGATTGCGGCGCGAGATTCTTGAGGAGGCACATCGGTCGGTATATAGTGTTCATCCCGGTTCCACCAAGATGTACCACGATATGAGAGATGTTTACTGGTGGGATGGTATGAAGAGGGACATTGCAGATTTTGTGTCGAGATGCCTGACTTGTCAGCAAGTCAAGGCTGAGCACCAGAGGCCCGCGGGAGAGCTACAGCCGTTACCCATTCTGGAGTGGAAATGGGAACAGATATCTATGGATTTCATTGTGGGTCTACCCAGGACTAGTCGAGGGTATGACTCCATCTGTGTGATCGTGGATTGGTTGACGAAAGTGGCTCACTTCCTACCGGTGAAGACGACTTTCGGATTTGCTCAGTATGCCAAGATTTACATTGATGAGATCGTACGACTGCACGGGGTTCCGACATGCATCGTGTCCGATAGAGGCACCCAGTTTACCAGCCGGCTATGGCAGAGGCTTCAGGGGGCTTTGGGCACTCGCTTGAGTTTCAGCACAGCATTCCATCCGCAGACCGACGGGCTGTCAGAGCGGACTATTCAGACTCTCGAGGACATGCTCAGAGCATGTGTTTTAGACTTCGGAAGTAGCTAGGATCATCATTTACCCTTAGTAGAGTTCTCCTACAACAACAGCTACCAGGAGACCATTCAGATGGCACCGTTTGAGGCTCTTTATGGGAGGAGATGCAGATCGCCCACCTGTTGAACGGAGCTCCGTGAGAGCAGTATCTTAGGACCGCAGATTGTGGAGGAGATGACCGCGAAGATCCAGTTGATTCGCGATAGGATGAGAGCAGCCCAGAGTAGGCAGAGATCTTATGCGGACCGTCGTCGGCGTGGACTTGAGTTTTCTGTTGGTGATCATGTTTTCTTGAGGGTCTCCCCCATGAAAGGCGTGACGAGGTTTGGGAAGAAGGGGAAGCTTAGTCCCAGATACGTGGGCCCCTTCGAGATCTTTGAGCGTGTTGGTGTAGTTGCGTATCGATTAGCCCTTCCGCCCAGTTTTCCAGACGTGCACCCCGTATTTCACGTTTCGGTGCTCCGCAGATATCTTCATGATCCTTCGCATGCGATTCAGCACCCGACGATCCAGCTTGAGCGCGACCTTTCCTAAGCAGAGCAGCCGGTGATGATCTTGGATCGACAAGTGAAGAAATTGAGGTCGAAGGAGATACCGTCCGTCAAGGTACTTTGGCGTGGCCAGGGCGGCGAGGAAGTCACTTGGGAGACCGAGAGCGAGATGGGGAAGAGGTATCCCTATCTTTTTGAAGGTGCGTATAGTTAGATTTTTAAATTCGGGGACCGAATTTCTTTAAGGGGGGTAGATTGTAACACTTTGATTTTTTTTCCGTTGAGTGTCTTTCGTGATAAGTAGTGATCGTACGTGTTATCATATATATGTGTTCCAAGGATTATTAGTTATAGTTAGTCGTGTTTAGCAATTTGGGAATTTTCTTGTGTTAGTGCACACTTGCACACTTAGACATTTTTGAGACTTTGGGTTTTGGTAGCATGTTAACCCTTCTTGTGTGCATGGTTGCTAACTTATTCCCCACCATTTTAATCTTTTCAAAACCCTTTTTCATAATTGAAAATCCAATAAACAAATGAGCATGGTGTTAGGTATGAAACTGACTTTTTGACCCCTTTTCTTCTCTCTTCTCTCTTTTTCCCTCATTCTGAAATCCAACAGCAATTCCTGCAGCAAAAACCCCCATCTTCCTCCATATTCTCTTCTCTTTTCATTCCCTTTTGATCCATACACAAACCCTATGCATATCAACTCATTTTCTTCACAAAACCATGGAAAAGTGAGGTTTTTGAGGTGTTCAAAGGCAAATCTGCACACTTGGGGGAAAAGCTGAGACTTTTGGTGTTTTATAAGGTCTTTAGATGGTATAAACTCATGTCTTAACCTCTTTTTCCATAACTTGTAGTATTCCTTAGTAAAAATCTCATTTTTGTGCATTTTTGGTGATATTTAAGGATATTTGTGAAGTATATGTTAGATTGGTGTTCTCATAGTTTAGTTAGCTCCTTTAAGTGTTATTAGAGCTATTTTTAACCAGGTTGTACTTCAGATTTGCACAAAAATACCCTAAAGTTCCATTTTAGTGCAAAGTGTGGATTTTTAACTAGAAATAAGGCTCTGTAGGATCTGCTGCTACCCGAGTCATTTCAGAGTAAAACTAGATGTTACTGTAGCATGTTTGGGGGGTATAGAGTGCACACACAAAACCTGGGATCCCAATTCCCTACCCAGGCCGCCGAAATGTGCATTCTGGCCGCAAATTGCGGCCAGATGGGGGAGTTTTGGGTTGGGGTTTGGGGTGTGGGTGTCTGCTGCTTTGTGGGTTGTTTTGGTATATATAGTTTTACAATATCTTTTCTGTATCAAAATCTGGAGGTGATTACCTATTTTCCCGTATTTTTAGTCTTCGCGACACGCGTGATACGTGTTTGTGGGTTTTGGGGTTTCAGCGTATCGCGACGCGTCGGAGTGGTTTCAGGCGCGTAACCACAAGTTTTAGCGTATCGCGCACACGCGCGCTTGGTTCGCGACACGAGTTACTAGTTCGGCTTTAATGTCGCGTTTGTGTGACTTCCAGCTTATGTGTGATATATTGTGTAATTCTAGGTTCACAGGCGAGTACGGCGGACGCCGCGCAGAAGGGGAAACAAGTTGTTGGCTATACCTAGCGAGAGACTACGGTGAGTAGATTTCACATCTACGGGGATATCGCCCGCATGGCGTTCTACGTCAGGGCTGATAGGATCTTATAGTTTCCTTTGTATACATTGACTATTCATGGCTACTATATAGCGCTTGCTGCATTCCCTACTATTTGGATATAAACTAGAATTGATAGAACACCGCACCATTACTAACGGTCCATGTTGCACGAGCACTATCCTGCATGTTACACACACACCGTTAGTAATTGCCATGACACTCACACTGTAGAATATATCACATCGGATCATCATATTGTAGCTCAACTATATGTGACTTGACATGCTATTCATACTTGATGCCTATATCACATCGGATCGTCATATTGTAGCTCATCTATATGTGACTTGACATGCTATTCATACTTGATGCCTATATCACATCGGATCATCATATTGTAGCTCATCTATATGTGACTTGACATGCTATTCATACTTGATGCCTATATCACATCGGATCATCATATTGTAGCTCATCTATATGTGACTTGACATGCTATTCATACTTGATGCCTATATCACATCGGATCATCATATTGTAGCTCATCTATATGTGTCTTGACATGCTATTCATACTTGATGCCTATATCACATCGGATCATCATATTGTAGCTCATCTATATGTGACTTGACATGCTATTCATACTTGATGCCTATATCACATCGGATCATCATATTGTAGCTCATCTATATGTGACTTGACATGTTATTCATCCTTGATGCCTATATCACATTGGATCATTATATTGTAGCTTATCTATATGCAACTTGACATGATATTTATATATGATGCACATATCATATCGGATCATTGACTTGCCTTTTGGTTTGAATTACATGTGATTTCTGGATTTGGGAACCGTGGCTATTGCAAATATGTAATCATTTAAAAACCCGGTTCCCTTGATATGATAATTCAGTGCGTCCACCATGTGTTTTCTCGGTGCTAGAGTGATATATGTGAACCCGAATCGAGGAGCTGGTTGAGACCGATTACGGGTACATGGTGGACCCGGTATGGTACCCCGGGGCGAGAACGGTTTCGCTGTGCAGTAGACGGTGAGCCTGGCAGAGGGACTACTACCTACCGGTGATTGGTTGGACCTGACAGTTATCTGTAGGATACTGATCAGAGTCTATAGATGGATGTGGGGTGATCCGTACTGCTAGGGCCGAGGGCCGATACCGCAGACGGAGCCCGTGGGCTGACCCGGACTGACGGGGCCCGATGGATGAGGATTTGCGTGTCGATGCTGGACACGAGTATTTATGATATTTGGGTGCCGATGTTGGGCACTCGGGATTCTCAGAGATGTACAGGATTTGAGGGCCGATGAGAGTGCCGGCGCCTGAGCTATTTAGGGGATCTGGGTGCATTGATGGACACCGATTATATATTCCACGTTGACATTCCGTGTAGATATTATATTGCCCCTGCTCAGCATTTACTATTGTACCTCATCCTGTAGTTACATTACCTGATAGAGAACTTGCATGATTGTTGCACATACTGCTTATCACATATTGATATCATCTGTTGGCATATGATAGAGTAGCGCAGTACGTAGATGCTCACGATTACCTTTATATGTTATCTCTATTCATGAGTTGGCAACTCACCCCCGTTGTGCCACAGTGTTTGTAGGTTGCCCTTCGGAGTAGTCGCGGCAGGCTGCGGTTGTATCTTTTGACACAGATACCCCCATTGTTGGTGTACTAGCTCTTTTGCTGATAGGTGGGTTTTGTGCGGTATCTGTTTATCTTTCAGTTATGTACATTGTTCTATCTAGTATTCTCCATCTACCATGTATGTATTTGACTAAGAGACAGTGTGAGGACGATGATGTATTATATTGTATTCTGGTGTCGAGTTCTTTGTAAGACGACTGTACTTGCAGTTTATCCTATCGGTGATGTCCCCACTTGTGGATCTTGATCTTCGCTACGGCGTCATATATTACTATCTTGGTGATTGTTTACATAGATTTCTTAACATGTTATTAAGTGCTTTAATTTAAAACTTATAACACTCTATACTTTCTCTGGTTTGATTTCTGGGTTTTCTGTTCACTTAGTCGCGTTACGCCTGTAGATGTTACGTGGTTAAGTGCCGGTCATGGGCCAAACTTTGGGTCGTGACAAGAGTCCTACACAGAGGTTTCCTGGCTCAAGCGAAACGAAATAGGAGCGCATATGAGATATATGCGGGACCAAGAATAATGCGTGTATGTGATACCGTATTCTATTCTCGCGATGAATGCATCGATTGGTTGTATGCGATATAACCTAGTTATCGAATCAAGGATTGATTCGATAAGTCGATACATTGGATATTAGTCGGTCATATGCGATATGACCGGATCATTAAATCAACACACTGTAGGGTTCCTAGGCACACACATGCGTTTTCACAACAGATCAAACATGCCAAAATCAAATTTTCTATGTGCCAAAGTAACCCTAAGCAAGATCGTAACTAGAGGTAAGGTGAAACTATGCAAGTTAACAACTTAACTAGAAAGTGAAAGTGACTACAACCTTTGTAGATCCGGTCCTCCACCTCCTTAGCTCCGTGACGATGTCCCCTCACTGCGGTCATCGGATCCAGGACTCTAGCGTCGGCTTCATCGGAGAAATGATCGGGCTAGGTCGTCGTCTTCGATGCCGAATATGATCTACGTCGAGGCAACTCAAGATCAAGCTCCACCTTCACCAAGTCATGAAACTTGTGAATAAAACACCCTATACTACATGGCAAGTGGTAGAGGATGAAGAAATAGGAAGTGGGTTCACTTTGGATTTTTCTTTCTCACTTGGAATCATCACTTGATCATTTTCAAGCAAAGGATTTCTTTTTCTCTCTTTAAGAAGAAGAAGAAGGATGAAAAAGAAAATGAATAAAATAAAACAAAATCAAGTGATGGTTATCATTTTGCAACCATGGTTAAGTGTAGAGAATAAACTAGGGTTAGGTGAATGATTAAGTTAAGCAAAAGAAACAAAAATGGTCAAAGCTTCTTGAAGCTTCAAGGAAAAAACAAAAGAAGCAACCATTTCTTTTCTTGCTAAAATGAATAAATAAATAAAATAAATAATCAAGAAAAGATAACAAAACCCTAACCATTCACTTAAACATGGTTTAAAGTAAACATATACCCAAGTTTGCATGTATCATCAAACATAATACAAACTAGTGCACAAAACTATATCATATATACAATATGCACATCAAGTGAGAAAATCCATCTTTAAGTTAACAAATACTAGTTAATGTAAAGTAATATATCTAATATATAATTATACATTAAATCATTAAATCAACACATGATTTAATGATCCGGTCATATAGCATATGACCGACTAATATCCGATGTATCGACTTATCGAATCAATCCTTGATTCGATAACTAGGTTATATCGCATACAACCAATCGATGCACTCATCGCGAGAATAGAATACGGTATCACATACACGCATTATTCTTGGTCCCGCACATATCTCATATGCGCTCCTATTTCGTTTCGCTTGAGCCAGGAAACCTCTGTGTAGGACTCTAAAGACTTGTCAATACGCCGGCAGCAGGTGATGATCATATCAAACACCCACAAGCCGTAAGCGGTCTGCTAAACGTAACGTCCACCCGCGTATTGAGCGATCAGAAGATCGACGAGCAAGCACGCTCACACTCCTTTGAATCCAACCAGTAACACTTACCGTATAGTCCGGTCTGTTCGTCTGATATGTCGCATATCTCGCTTAGGGGTGGTAAACGTCAGACCCCAATAGCTTGATACGTCATGCCGATGTAAGGTCCATAACAATCGTGAAACTACTGATAACTCTTACCAGTATATCACTGCAACCCTGGCCAGGGATTTCCAGTTATGGCCAGTCATGCATAGCGCAACATCAACGCCCAATACCGGGATAGACGAATCCCCTCCCATCGCTCATTGCCAACATGTGAATCGGGACTGTACCCAAAAACCACCTGTTTGCACGACTCAGTAGAGCCGTGGTAGGTGGGAAATCAAAGCACAGTGGGAGACACACAAGACTCTATGACGATCTCGGGTCAACAGACTAAGCTGTACCAGTGTCACTAGAGAACTGCCATCTGACGTGAGGTATAATACCATCTGGGAGTTCTCGGCGAGTCCGTTCAGTGTACCCAGTCTCCACTGAGCACCCGCATACCATCTCTGATGTCAAACACCAATGGATATGGGATCATCCATCGTCCATCACATGGGTCGAGAAGATATACGCTAGTCTACTCTGGAATATTGATGCCCCGTCTCGATATTCCCACGACTAAGAACATTAAAGGATGTACTCATGGACTACCCAGGCCCCACTAGTATGATCTACATCATAGTCCTGAAAGTCGAGTACACATCGCAAGGACTTTATCAACATGTAACAGAGAGACTGAAAGTATATATGTTAAGATAATGAGCAACCAGATAGCGTACTATCATGTTGAGCAAGAAAGTCCTACTTATATATGTCCCAGCATCCACTACAATATACATCCAATGTACAGTAATGGCCTCTAGGGCATACACATAACTAACAATCTCCCACTTGCACTAGGGCCATCTGTAGCAGTGGTTGCAGTATCTAAAACTCAACCATCCCATATAAGTCTCTCTCTGGGAAAAAGCCTTTGTGAGTGGATCCGCCGTGTTGTCCTCTTAGTCTACTCTCCTAACCTCGATCACCCTGGAAATCAACTATCTCCATGATCAGGTGATGCTGCCTCAGAATATGTCTGGGTCACTGATGGGACCGAGGTTCCTGGGCCAAAGCCACACTTCCGTTGTTATACAATGGTAGGAACCTAGTTCATCTCATGAACCAATATACACCCAAACTGCCTCCTTGGTAGTATCTTTAATAGCGATGTTACCAGCCTTTATCATCTAGTCTGCTACGGTATCTAGCTTGGAACTCTTCCAACATACCGTCCATTCACTGAGGGTAAAGACAATGCCAGCGACTTCAGTCGTCCTTATCACCCTGGAACCTTTCCTGTGATTCTCCCCAGGATCGATAGATACTATCTTACTACAGCTTGTGAGAATCCTAACATCCAATTACTTCTATCTCATAGATCAGAACTCAGGATTTAGGAGGTATCACTTTGATCCTATATGGTGAATCCTTGTGATAAGTGGAGATTGGCCGAGCGTAGCATAGGAAACTCCTTTCCTATCAAGAGTATGTCATCCACGTACTCTACGAGGATCATCACCATACTCCATACTACCTTTTTGTACATTCAAGGTTCATCTACCATTTTGATGAAGTCAAACTCTTTGACTACCGCATCAAATCAGATGTTCCAACTCTGCGATGCCTGCTTTATCCTGTAAAGCAACTTGCACATATTTCCGCTGCACCCACTGTTTACGAAGCACTCTGGCTGTGTACTTATAGACGTTCTCTTCTAAATCAGTATTTAGAAAAATAGTCATGACACCCAACTACCAGATATCGTAGTCATGGTATGTAGCAATGTTAAGTAGGATCCGGATGGACTTAAGCATAGTCACATGGAAAAGGTTTCATCCATATCCACGCCTGGTCGATGACGAAAACCTTCAACAAGTCTAGCTTTGAAAGTCTCAACTTTTCTATCTACACCAAGTAATCTTCTCAAGATATACTTGCTCTTGATGGGGATTTAACCCTTCAGATATAGCATCCAAAGTCCATACTTTGTTGGTGTACATGGATTCCATCTCAGATCGCTAAGCATCCAGCCATTCTTACAGAGTCCCTACTCTCGATGGCCTGCTCAAAACTAGTTGGGTCATCATCTCATGATGCAATCCTCGCTCCCACTGTCATCGAGAAACCGAAGTATCTCTCAGGCAGGTGAGGAACCTACCAGATCGGCGGAGAGGCTAAGGTTCGTCGGGGACTGTTGAATCCTTTGGTTCTGTCAAATCATCAGCTGCAGTTTTGTATAGCTGGAACCTTTCCTAGTTCTACAGAACTGACCTTGCCTCGATCTTGTCCGGATTTTGCTTTTGATATAGGCCGGACAATCCCAAATCTTAACTTGCTTAAGAGACGGGTTCTTCCCACACCATATCTTATATGGAGTGGTAGGCACAGATTTGATTTGAACCTAATTCAATAGGTATGCATCTTCTCAAGTGCATAACCCCTTAAAAGAAACAGGTAACTCAGTAATACTCATCATAGAGCACACCATATCATACAGGGTGCGATTTCTCCGCCTCGATATACCGTTGTGCTGTGGTATAATCAGAGGAGTAACACCGAGAGAGAATCACATTCTCCTTTAGAATAGTCCAAGAATTCCATGCACAAGTATTCTCCTCCCTGATCTAATCATAGGACATAATACTTATACCCGGTTTTTGGTTCTCTACTTCTAACTTATATTCTGTGAATATCTCAAAAACTTCGGACTTATGTTTCAAAAGGAACATATGGCCGAATCTTGAGAGTGTAGGGTTCCTAGGCACACCCATGAGGTTCTACAAGTGATCAAACATGGCCAATTCATAATTTTTCTATGTGCCAAGTGACCCTGAGAAAGATCGTAACTAGAGGATAGGCGAAAACGATTGCAAGTTAACAACTTTAACTAAAAGGAAAGTGACTACAACCTTTGTAGATCCGGTCCTCCACTTCTCTAGCTCTGTGTTGACGTCCCTCCGCTGCGATCATCTGATCCCGGACTCTGGCGATGGTTTCGTCGGAGAAATGATCGGGCTAGGTCGTCGACTTCGATGCCGAAGATGATCTACGTCGAGGCAACTCAAGATCACGCTCCATCTTCACTTGGTCATAGAACTTGTGAAGATAACACACTCTACTACATGGCAAGTGGTAGAAGATGAAGAAATAGGAAGTGGGTTCACTTTAGAATTGGATTTCTCACTTGTTTTCATCACTTGGAATTTTCAAGAAAGCCTTTTCTTTTCTAGAAGAAAAAGATGAAGAAGAAGAAGGAAAATGAATAATGAATTATCTCCAAAAATAAAATCAAGTGATGTGTATCATTTAGCAACCATGGGTGAGTAAACTCATGTAGAGAGTAAACTAGGGTTTAGGCTAATGGTTGGGTTAAGGATAAAACAAAATGGCTTAGACTTTGTCAAAGATGCTATGAAGCTTCAAGCCAAAGTGAGAAAATCCACCA
Source organism: Agapanthus africanus (assembly GCA_030015575.1). NCBI lineage: Eukaryota > Viridiplantae > Streptophyta > Magnoliopsida > Asparagales > Amaryllidaceae > Agapanthus > Agapanthus africanus. The sequence continues at coordinate 464,550,531 of JASDDO010000014.1, read as the reverse complement.
CCATTTTGTTTTTGTTTCTTGCCAAAAATAAATAAATGAAATAAGTAAATAAGGCAAATGAAACCCTAACCAATAACTAAACATAGTGTATGGCACACACCCAAGTTTGCATGTATCATCAAACATGGTACAAAGTAGTGCACAAAACTATATCATATATACAATGTGCATATCAAGTGAGAAAATCCATCTTAAGTGAACTAATACTAGTTAATGTAAAGTAATATATCAAATATATAATTATACATTAAATCATTAAATCAACACTTGATTTAATGATCCGGTCATACTGCATATAACCGACTAATATCAAGTGTATCATTGTATCGAATCAACACTAGATTCGATAACCCGGCTATATCCTATATAACTGTCCAATGATACATATCGCGAGAATAGAATACAGTATCACATACTGGTATTATTCTCGGTCCCGCACATATCTCATATGCGCTCTTATTTCGTTTTGCTTGAGCCAGGAAATCTCTGTGTAGGACTCTAATGACTCGTCAATACGCCGGCAGCAGGTGATGATCATATCAAGCACCCACAAGCCGCAAGCGGTCTGCTAAACGTAACGGCAACCCGGGTATTGAGCGATCAGAAGATCAATGAGCAAGCCCCCTCACACTCCAGTGAATCCAACCAGTAACACTTACCGTACAGTCCGGTCTGTTCGTCTGATATGTCGCATATCTCGCCTAGGGGTGTTAAACGTCAGACCCCAGTAGCTCGATAAGTCATGCCGATGTAAGGTCCATAACAACCACGAAACTACTGATAACACTTACCAGTAAATCAGTGCAGCCCTGGCCAGGGAATTCCAGTTATGGCCAGTCGAGCATAGCACAACATCAACCCCCAATACCGGGAGAGACGAATCCCCTCCTATCACTCGTTGCCTCCATGTGAATCGGGACTGTACCCAAAAACCACCTGTTTGCACGACTCAGTAAAGCCGTGGTAGGGTGGAAATCAAAGCACAGTGGGAGACACACAAGAATCTATGACGATCTCGGATCAACAGACTAAGCTGTACCAGTGTCACCAGAGAACTGCCATCTGACGTGAGGTATAATACCGTTTGGGAGTTCTCGGCGAGTCCGTTCAGTGTACCCAGTCATCACTGAGCACCCGCATACCATGTCTGATGTCAAACACCAATGGATATGGGATCATCCATCACCCATCACATGGATCGAGAAGATATACGCTAGTCTACTCTGGAATATCGATGCCCCGTCTTGATATCCCCACGACTAGGAACATTGAAGGATGTACTCATTGACTACCCAGGCCCCACTAGTATAATCTGCATCATAGTCCAGGAAGTCGAGTACACATCCTAAGGGCTTTATTAACATGTAATAGAGAGACAACAAGTATACATGTTAAGATAAAGAGCAACCAGATAGCGTACTATCATGTCAAGCAAGTAAGTCTTTCCTATATATATCCCAGCATCCACTACAATATACCTCCTATGTACAGTAATGGCCTCTAGGGCATACATATAACTAACAATCACCCACTTGCACTAGGGCCATCTGTAGCAGTGGTTGCAGTATCTAATACTCAACCATCCCATATAAATCTCTCTCTGGGAAAAGGCCTTTGTAAGTGGATCCGCCGTGTTGTTCTCTGAGTCTACTCTCCTAACCTCGATCACCCTGGAGATCAACTATCTCCATGATCAGGTGATGCTGCCTCAGAATATGTCTGGGTCACTGATGGGACCAGCGTTCATGGGCCAAAGCCACATTTCCATTGTCACACAATGGTAGGAACCTAGTTCATCTCATGAACTAATATACACCCAAACTGCCTCTTTGGTAGTATCTTTAATAGCGATGTTACAAGCCTTTATCGTCTAGTCTGCCACGGTATCTAGCTTGGAACTCTTCCAACATACCGTCCCTTCATTGAGGGTAAAGACAATGCCTGCGACTGACATTCAGTCGTCCTTATCACTCTGGAACCTTTCCAGTGATTCTCCCCAGGATCGATTGATACCATCTCACTACAACTAGTGAGAATCCCAACATCTATTTAGATCTATCTCATAGATCCAAAACCCAGGATTTAGGAGGTATCACTTTGATCCTATATGGAGACTCCATGTGATAAGAGGAGATTGACCGTGGGTAGCATAGGAAACTCTTTTCTTATCAAGAGTATGTTGTCCACGTACAATACGAGGATGACCACCTTACTCTCTACTACCTTTTTGTATATACAAGGTTCGTCTACCATTTTGATGAAGTCAAACTCTTTGACTACCACACCAAAACAGAAGTTCCAACTCTGCGATTCCTGCTTTATCATGTAAAGCAACTTGCACATGTTTCCGCTGCTCCCACTGTTTACGAAGCTCTCTGGCTGTGTACTTATAGATATTCTCTTCTAAATCAGTATTTAGAAATATAGTCATGACACCCAACCACCAGATATCGTAGTCATGGTATGTAGCAATGTTAAGTAGGATCCGGATGGACTTAAGCATAGCCACTTAGAAAAGGTTTCATCATTATCCACGCCTGGTCGATGACGAAAACCTTCAACAAGTCTAGCTTTGGAAGTCTCAACTTTTCCATCTACACCAAGTAATCTTCTCAAGATATACTTGCTCCTGATGGGGATTTAACCCTTCAGATATAGCATTCAAAGTCCATACTTTGTTGGTGTACATGGATTCCATCTCAGATTGCTAAGCATCCAGCCATTCTTACAGAGTCCCTACTCTCGATGGCCTGCTCGAAACTAGTTGGGTCATCATCTCATGATGCAATCCTCGCTCCCATTGTCATCGAGAAACCAAAGTATCTCTCAGGCAGGTAAGGAACCCTACTAGATTGGCGGAGAGGCTGAGGTTCGTCGGGGACTGTTGAATCCTCTGGTTCTGTCAAATCAGCTGTAGTTTTGTATGGTTGGAACCTTTCCAGTTCTACAGAACTGACCTTTCCTCGATCTTGTCCGGATTTTGCTTTTGACATAGGCCGGACAATCCCAAATATTAACTTACTTAAGAGATAGGCTCTTCCCATACCATATCTTATATAGAGTGGTATGCACTGATTTGATTCGAACCCAATTCAATAGGTATGCACCTTCTCAAGTGAATAACCCCCTAAAAGGAAATAGGTAACTCAGTAGTACTCATCATAGAGCACACCATATCATATAGGGTGCTATTGCTCCGCCCTGATACACCGTTGTGCTGTGGTATAATCAAAGGAGTAATACCGAGAGAGAATCTCATTCCTCTTTTAGAATAGTCCAGGAATTCCATGCACAAGTATTCTCCTCCTTGATCACATCAAAGGACATAATATTTATACCCGGTTTTTGGTTCTCTACTTCTAACTTATATTCTGTGAATATCTCAAAAACTTCGGACTTATGTTTCAACAGGAACATATGTCTGAATCTTAAGAGATTATCAGAGAATGTAATGAAGTACAAAGAACCGGTCCTGGCATGTGTAGACAGGGGACCTTACATACATCATCATGTAACAGTCCCAAGAGTTTACTAACTCTTTCTCTATTTCCAGTAAACGGAGCTATGGTCATCTAATCTTTGTGACATGACTGGCAAGTTTCACAAGATGTAAATTCAAACTGATTTAAATATCCATCTAAATGTAACTTCTGCCAGTCTGGTCGCATTGATATGACCTAGTCTACAATGCTTCAAGAAGGATTCGTTCATTTCTGAACTCTTCCTCTTGTGTGTGTTCTGTAAACTAGGAACTGTAGTTTGATTTAGAACGTCAATGCTTTTAGATAACGTGCCTGAACCAATCAACTTTTGAAATAGGAAATGTTCAAAACATTATCCATCAATACAAAATTATATCCTTCTTTACTTACTAAAGAGATTGATATGATTTTGTACATCAGGTTCGGTATCTAATAGCATTTGTTCAGAATCAATGTATTGGTAATACAGGGTGACAGTGACCAACAGAATTGGCTGCAACACTTGCCCCTTTTTCTGTCTTATGAAACTTATCACCCGTTCTCAGTTCTCTGCCTTTCTATAGCCCCATGTAACAGATTATATTTGCGGGATCCTGATCCGGTATCTAATACCTAAGACGTAGAGGACACTGAGAAACGGTTCTTTATAATGAACACACCCGAAGGAGATGCATCATATGCACTTTCTTCGTTTGGGCGGCATGGGAATCTTGGTATTCCCCTATTTCATGCTCTGTCTTATAACAATTATAAGTTGGAGCGGGTCCAACGTTCCCCAGCTCAGTATAACAAGCGGGTTCAGTCAATACATCCATATTATTATCTTGATTAAGGCGTGATATGGTCGCTACCTGGAGAGAGAGAGAAGAAAACACTCTGCGTGCGCTCTTGCAAGATTAGATTGGTTATATATTTTATCTAATCAGGATGGCTCCCACTGTTTTTATCAAATCTTCCTTCAAACTTTAAAAGGAAAGACTAGCCGGGATTAATTACACTCTACAAGTTCGCCAATCATTCAGCTAGGCCAGTGTCCGTACTTTGAGGGAGGTTCCCCGTGCTTTCGCACGGACCTAATTAAAGTAAACCTCGTTTTTCCAGAGGCGTAACCCCATTGACACCTTTATAGACACCTACTTGATCGGCTAATTGCAAAGTGCAAAACTCTCGCAGGAGTAACAATTACTCGCAGTGGGTATCGGGATCCAACTATCATATATAAGGTATGCAATCTCATTGCAAATTTCAACACTTGAAATTCCCGATAAAGGTTTTTACCCCTCACACCTATGACCTTAACTATGGTCAACAAATCATAAGCACTAGTCAAGTTCTACCCGTCATTTCGTGATTAATTAGACCCACCCACATGACCCATAACTAAGGTCAACAAAGTCACGCGACTGTCCTAACTAATCGCATCATATGCGGTGTAGGATGACATCACTTAGCTACCGTACACTGTGCCTTGACTATGGTCAACAAACACAGCACGAATACTAAGTACTCTACTTCTAAAATTATGGAGGGTTGCGAATGGTTTTTAATAAAACCTTTAACGCTTTGAACTTGATCTCGTTGCGGAATCAAATGGTTTTTAAATGGAGTGTTTTTGAGGCTTTTCTAGTTTTGCTAAAGGGGTCACTTACGGTGAAGGGATCGTCGGCCCTTTCCTCATCGAATAAGGTGCAGGATATATCATATATACCGCTGTGCAAAGCAAAAACTATAGAAGCAATCAAAAGACAAACCGAGGGTTGTAGCATCTGCCAGTTATTGCTAAAGGAGTTACTCGCGGTGAAGGGATCTCGGTCCTTTCCTTATCGAATAAGGTGCAAGATGTTCTACAAGGAACACCGCGATGCAAAGCAAGAACTGTAGCTACCCATTTTTTTTTTATAAATTCGATTCCACAACATCTTTTAGGTTTATTTTCTTTTATTAATCACATTAATGAATATCCCATCATTTAAGTCCACCTAAACATCACAGATAAATATAACGTACGCTTATGCCATCCGCATTCTCCTCGATGTCCCGTCTGCACCGTTAGGTTAGGTAACTAACGGTAGAGCGGGGCAGGGCTAGGGCGGGTGTAAAACATAAGCAACTTCTATATAATATATCATATATACTATATATAATATCTATCTGAACATATCACAAGATCACATCACAGATAACGCAGCAGAAAATATCATATGAAATATTGGATATATTAGGACATCCGTGTTTTTAATACGAGCCAGTATAAAACACGGATTCCACGGTCGTGATGAATAGCCAATCCCACACCCCTAGACCCCTACGAGAGCGGCAATCAACCCTACCAATTCTAAGGTTAGGAGACCCGAACTGGACTCCTCGAGATGGTCTCCCACTGGACCCTAGAACCCGGTTACTTGTGCTCCCCTCCTCGGGTCTATCCTAATGCGGAAAAGTAAATAATAAACATCAACGGTGACATCTTCCGCAACCTGGAAGTGCCCCAATAAAAGAATATGACATACAAGTTTTTTACATGAATGAAAATGAGAAACACTCCTCTCACATAAAAAAAACCCGGCTATTCAAACACGACGATCAAATATAACATATCCAGCAACACATAACATCACATGTCATCAACGTAAGTAAACATGCGTATCACAATTGTCGTTCACATATTACACTTACGGTTACAGAAAAGAAAGTGTAAAACTACAACAGTTGGAATCCGCAAACTCTTTAGACATCGCATGCCTAATCAAATGAATTCCTTAGACATCGCATGCCTAACAGTTATAAACCCCGCATTTTAGTCTCATTATCGAAAACACTTTTCAATATCAAGTCGGGCAATTCAACAAGATTCCCGACATCCATAACGAATGCTCGTTGCAAACTTAGTAGACGGCCGCACCCCCGATACCGTCGACGAAGTGCACTAAGGCGGAACACCGCTGCCGCGAGCACCCGAACGGATGCTTTCGGCGACGGGGTTCTCCTACAGTCACTTGGTCGGGGCTATGGGGTGTGGCTATCTATTAAGTTTACCGGCGAGTATACGCGTACACTACGTGATTGCGACGGACTTTTGATCACATCAAAATCCCGTGGCAACCGATCAAGTGAGATTAAAGTGCTAGATTTATAATATTCAAATCAGTTATCTCATAACTACTTGTGGATTCCAAATATTGTATCACATTCCAGATAAATAGAAAATGTCAAACTTTCCGATCGAACATTCAAACACCCAAGTTTTCCCGAAACAACACAACACATGAAATAAGTTTAAAAACATTCACTTCATGCCACAGTACCAACGGTCCAGCCGTAGAAGGGTCAAGCCAACGCCTCACATGTGGCACGCCGTACTGCCCCAAACACTAAGGTTCAAAGGGCAGTTCAAGACGGTCATATAATCGAGTTAAGGTTTGTTGTCTTCTAGAGGGTCCATCGTGTTACTTGCACTACTTAAAACGTTCTTAAACCACGGAAAAATCCAACACTTGGAAATTTCCCGGCAGGGGAAAAAGTGGGTATTTATATCCTGTCGAACTTTTCAACATGTTCTAAAATATCCGGAAAAACATAAACAAAGTTAAACAATCCGATCGAAACATCGAGTCCCCAAAACAACCCTAGAAAACTCAACAATTGAGTAGAATTAAAAAGTTCCCATAAAAAAAATAACAAGAAAGGACCTAAGAATAATTATATGAAATTTCAGGGACTAAGTCACAATTTTGGCCGAGGAACCGGGGCCAAACCAAGGGTTTGGCCGCGGTTCCGCGGTAGAATTTTTGAGTTAGAGGTCCGTACTTCACAGTAATTCTTAGTTTTCCTGCTTAATTTTCAGAGCATTTTTAATTCACAAAAAACCACAGTTTGAAAAAATGTACAGAGAAGGGTTTTGATTGGGGTTTCGGGGTTCGATCGGATCTCTAACTTCGTCTACACTTCGCCTAAAGCTCTAGCAAGGCTCTCATACCACTGTAGGGTTCCTAGGCACACCCATGCGGTTCTATAAGTGATCAAACATGGCCAATTCATAATTTTTCTATGTGCCAAGTGACCCTAAGCAAGATCGTAACTAGAGGATAGGCGAAAACGATTGCAAGTTAACAACTTTAACTAAAAGGAAAGTGACTACAACCTTTGTAGATCCGGTCCTCCACTTCTCTAGCTCCGTGTTGACGTCCCTCCGCTGCGATCATCGGATCCCGGACTCTAGCGATGGTTTCGTCGGAGAAATGATCGGGCTAGGTCGTCGACTTCGATGCCGAAGATGATCTACGTCGAGGCAATTCAAGATCAAGCTCCATCTTCACTTGGTCATAGAACTTGTGAAGATAACACACTCTACTACATGGCAAGTGCTAGAGGATGAAGAAATAGGAAGTGGGTTCACTTTAGAATTGGATTTCTCACTTGTTTTCATCACTTAGAATTTTCAAGAAAGCTTTTTTTTTTCTTGAAGAAGAAGATGAAGAAGAAGAAGGAAAATGAATAATGAATTATCTCCAAAAATGAAATCAAGTGATGTGTATCATTTAGCAACCATGGGTGAGTAAACTCATGTAGAGAGTAAACTAGGGTTTAGGCTAATGGTTGGGTTAAGGATAAAACAAAATGGCTTAGACTTTGTCAAAGATGCTATGAAGCTTCATGAAGCTTCAAGCCAAAGTGAGAAAAGCCACCACCATTTTGTTTTTGTTTCTTACCAAAAATAAATAAATGAAATAAATAAATAAGGCAAATGAAACCCTAACCATTAACTAAACATAGTGTATGGCACACACCCAAGTTTGCATGTATCATCAAACATGATACAAAGTAGTGCACAAAACTATATCATATATACAATATACATATCAAGTGAGAAAATCCATGTTAAGTGAACTAATACTAGTTAATGTAAAGTAATATATCAAATATATAATTATAGATTAAATCATTAAATCAACACTTGATTTAATGATCCGGTCATACTGCATATAACCGACTAATATCAAGTGTATCATTGTATCGAATCGACACTTGATTCGATAACCCGGCTATATCCTATATAACCGTCCAATGATACATATCGCGAGAATAGAATACAGTATCCCATACTGGTATTATTCTCGGTGCCGCACATATCTCATATGCGCTCCTATTTCGTTTCGCTTGAGCCAGGAAACCTCTGTGTAGGACTCTAAAGACTCTTCAATACGCCGGCAGCAAGTGATGATCATATCAAGCATCCACAAGCCGCAAGCGGTCTGCTAAACGTAACGGCCACCCGGGTATTGAGCGATCAGAAGATCAACGAGCAAGCCCGCTCACACTCCAGTGAATCCAACCAGTAACACTTACCGTCCAGTCTGGTCTATTCGTCTGATATGTCGCATATCTCGCCTAGGGGTGGTAAACGTCAGACCCCAGTAGCTCGATAAGTCATGCCGATGTAAGGTCCATAACAAGCACGAAACTACTGATAACACTTACCAGTAAATCAGTGCAACCCTGGCCAGGGATTTCCAGTTATGGCCAGTCGAGCATAGCACAACATCAACCCCCAATACCGGGAGAGACGAATCCCCTCCTATCACTCATTTCCTCCATGTGAATCGGGACTGTACCCAAAAACCACCTGTTTGCACGACTCAGTAAAGCTGTTGTAGGGTGGAAATCAAAGCACAGTGGGAGACACACAAGACTATATGACGATCTCGGGTCAACAGACTAAGCTGTACCAGTGTCACCAGAGAACTGCCATCTGACGTGAGGTATAATCCAATCTGGGAGTTCTCGGCGAGTTCGTTCAGTGTACCCAGTCATCACTGAGCACCCGCATACCATCTCTGATGTCAAACACCAAGGGATATGGGATCATCCATCGCCCATCACATGGGTCGAGAAGATATACGCTAGTCTACTCTGGAATATCGATGCCCCGTCTCGATATTCCCACGACTAGGAACATTGAAGGATGTACTCATTGACTACCCAGGCCCCACTAGTATGATCTGCATCATAGTCCAGGAAGTCGAGGGGACATCCTAAGGGCTTTATTAACATGTAATAGAGAGACAACAAGTATACATGTTAAGATAAAGAGCAACCAGATAGCGTACTATCATGTCGAGCAAGAAAGTCTTTCATATATATGTCCCAGCATCCACTACAATATACATCCTATGTACAGTAATGGCCTCTAGGGCATACATATAACTAACAGAGAGATCATCAGAGAATGTAATGAAGTACAAAGAACCGGACCTGGCATGTGTAGACAGGGGACCTTGCATACATCACTATGTATCAGTCCCAAAAGTTCACTAACTCTTTCTCTGTTTCCAATAAACAGAGCTATGGTCATCTAATCTTAGTGACATGACTGGAAAGTTTCATAAGATGTAAATTCAAACTGATTTAAATATGCATCTACAATGTAACTTAAGCTAGTCGGGTCGCATTGATATGACCTAGTCTACAATGCCTCAAGAATGATCCGTTCATTTCTGAACTCTTCCTCTTGTGTGTGTTCTGTATACTAGGAACTGTAGTTTGATTTAGAACGTCAATGCTTTTAGATAACGTGCCTGATCCGATAAACTTTTGAAATAGGAAATGTTCAAAACATTATCCAACAATACAAAATTATATCCTTTCTTTATTAATAAAGAGATTAATATGATTTTGTACATCAGGTTCGGTATCTAATAGCATTTGTTCAGAATCAATGTATTGGTAATACAGGGAGACAGTGACCAACAGACTTGGCTGCAACAGTTGCCCCGTTTTCTGTCTCATGAAACTTATCACCCGTTCTCAGTTCTCTACCTTTCTGTAGCCCTATGTAACAGATTACATATCTGGGATCCTGATCCGGTATCAGATTGTAAGTCGATGTACAACACCCCACGACTTGCGGGGAGGCGGAAAAATGAAAAACGATCTTGTTCTTTGCTTAAACATCGACTAACCGCATGAATCAAAGCTAAACGATAACTAACATCTATCATAGAAGTTCAAAACTACTATGTGAAGTGATTATACCTAAAGAACCGTGTCCTTCGTCTTTACGAACTCCACCTTCTCCTCGGCCTTCTCCAAGTAGTAGACGATCCACCCGAGAGCTTTACTCCAAGTTTTGCCTCTAAAGTTGAGGCAACTAGGTTTCTTTAAGTGCTAATCAAAGTACCTAGATGATATAGAGTGAGGGTTATGGATTAAGTAGTCTAACTAATCCTTGTACTCAACACATGAGAGGGGAGGATTAGGGTTTGAAGAGAGGAAGCTTGAGGAGAGAGAAAGTGAGAATGATAATTGATATGAGAAAATGAGTTATCATAATATATATGAAGCATTAAGATTTATCAATAAAAGAAAATAAAATTATGAATAATCTTGCTTCATAAATATCTAATGGTGATTCATTACCATGAGTCATTAAGCATTTATGATGCATTAATGACATGGATGAATCACTCATATGACTCACTAATCTCATTCAATGTATATGCCACCTTAACCTCCATAGTCACCATCTTCTAGAAGCTTCTCGCGCAATTACGAGAACGCCCCTCCTATCCGTGAAAACACGAAAAAACTTTAGACTGTATAAATCCAATAACCGGATACTAGAAACTGGCTTAAACCAAAGCCGGCTAGTAAAAACTGTCCGGATGTCGTACGTGCGTAAACACACGTAAGCGTCCGAACCCTTGTCGTAAAACCATACGAACTCTATATCGTTCCGCCTGGAGTAGGGAAACTCTCTATGTGGGACTCTAGAGACTCGACTTCTGCGCTGGCAGTGGGTTTAACCACAGACCGCAAGCGGCACTAGCTGTACGTAACGGTCCCCAGGTAGATGTCGATAAGAAGGCTGATGAGGAAACCCATTTGAACTCCTACTGAGTCTGATGTGACAATCTCCGTACAGTCCGGTCTGTTGTTCTAAGACTATCGCATATCGGGCCTGGGGGGCGGCAAGCGTCAGTCCCCTAATAGCGGTATAAGTCGTGTCGGAGTGAAGCCCATTACACCCTGAGAAACTACTGAAACCTACCAGCAAATCTCGCTTGCCCTGGCCAGGGACTTTGCGTAATGGCTCTCTGACACAGCGCGATATCAACCCCCAATACCGGGAGAGACGAATCCTGTCTAACCGCTACTGCCTCCAAGTGCTCGGGACTGCACCCAACTGCTACCTGTTTGAACGACTCCTTTGAGCCGTGGTAGGGTAGCAATCTAAGAACAGTGGGACACACTCGAGGCGAAGTAGCAGTGTCAAGTCTGCGGACTATGATGTACTCATTTCACCTGGGAACTGTTTACTGACGACTGGTATAAAACTAACCAACAGTTCCCTGTGAGTCCTGTCCGGTGTACCCGTAACCTAACGAGCTCCTGCATACTATCTCCAGTACGACGTACTGATGGCTGTGGGCCAGACCATCTCCCCAACTGGGATGAGAAGCGTATACACTAGTCTACTCCGGAGTATCGATGCCCTGTCTCGATAATCCTACGACTAGGGACCTGAATAAAGATGTGCTTGTAGACTACCCAGCCCCCATTAGTTTGACTGCCATCACAACGATGGTATTCAAGCAAGTTCCTAAGAGCTCTATCAATACATATACTCACATATTAAGATAGAAAAACCAAGTAGCATACAACCATGTTTAGCAAGACTGTTATATACATGTGAATATCCCAAGCTTCCATTAAGTAATATACAAACTTGTATGATACAATAATGGCCCCTAGGGCATATACACTAACAATCTCCCACTTGCACTAGGGCCATGTACAGGCATATCGAAGACCGATGATCTCGAGTAGCCTCTCGAACTGAATCTGAGGTAGGGCTTTCGTGAATGGATCGGCTATGTTCTCTTCAGTAGCAACTCTCCGAACCTCGATCTCGTGACGATCAATGATCTCCCTGATCAGGTGATACCGCCTTAAGATGTGTCTGGACTTCTGATAGGACCATGGTTCCTTCGCTAAAGCTATAGCTCCGTTGTTGTCGCAATACAGAGGTATTGGATCAACAATGGTAGGAACCACCTGAAGTTCTGTTAGGAATTTCTTCATCCAGACTTCTTCTTTTGCGGCATCGCAAGCAGCTATATACTCCGCTTCCATCGTCGAATCTGCAACGGTGTCCTGCTTGGAGCTCTTCCAGCACACCGCCCCTCCATTCAGGGTAAAGACATAACCCGACATGGACTTGGAATCATCCTTATCACTCTGGAAGCCGGAATCAGCATAGGCCACCATCCTGAGGTCTTTTCCGCCGTAAACCAAGAACATCTCCTTAGTCCTCCTCAGGTACTTGAGAATGTTCTTTACTGCTATCTAGTGCTTCTCCCCTGGGTCTGACTGATACCGGCTTACCACGCTCAGTGTGTAAGCTGCATCTGGTCTGGTGCACAACATCGCATACATTATAGATCCTACCGCAGAAGCGTACGGTATAATAGACATGCGTTCCTTTTCCAAATCAGTCTTGGGAGACATCTCTTTGGATAGGGTGATTCCGTGACAAGCCGGTAGATTACCGTGCTTAGAATCTTCCATACTGAATCTTTTCAGTACAGTGTCGATATACCTGGACTGCGAAAGTCCCAACATCCTCTTAGATCTATCACGATAGATCCGGATCCCCATAATGTAAGAGGCATCACCCAGGTCTTTCATGGAGAACCTGTGTGACAAGAATCCTTTGACAGATTGTAGCATAGGAATGTCATTTCCTATCAATAAAATGTCATCCACGTACAAGACGAGGAATACGACAGTTCTTGCTACAACTTTACTATACATGCACGGTTCATCTGGATTTTTGATAAAGTCAAATTCTTTGACTGTTTCATCAAAACAGATGTTCCAACTCCGCGATGCCTGCTTTAGTCCATAAATGGACTTAAGCAACTTGCATACTTTCCCGCTGCTCCCACTCTGATTGAAACCCTCTGGCTGATCCATATAGACGCACTCTTCTAAATTACCATTCAGAAAAGCCGTCTTTACGTCCATCTGCCAGATTTCATAATCATGGAAGGCAGCAATAGCAAGAAGGACCCGAATGGATTTGAGCATAGCCACTGGAGAAAAAGTTTCGTCATAGTCCAAACCAGGTCTTTGACGAAAACCCTTTGCAACAAGTCTAGCCTTATAGGTTTCCACCTGTCCATCTACACCAATCTTTTTGTTGAAGATCCATTTTGCATCCTATAGGTTTTACCCCATCTGGAGCAAAGTCCAAAGTCCATACTTTGTTGGTGTACATGGACTCCATTTCGGTCCGCATTGCATCTAGCCATCATACCGAGTCGCCGCTCTGGATGGCCTGCTGGAAGCTAGTAGGTTCATCATCATCTATGATGCAATCCTCTCTATCCCCATCTATGAGAAAACCATAGTATCTCTCTGGCGGATGAGACGGCCTACTACTCCTGCGGAGCGGTGCGGTAATGTCCTGTTCTTCTTGAACTACCGGTTCTACCAAACTTTCAGTATTAGTTTGTGGTTCTGGAATTTCTTCCAGTTCTATTTCACTCCCACTTGATTCTTTTTCTAAAAACTGATGTTCTAGAAAATGGGTATTACGAGAAACAAATACCTTTTGTTCCTCTGCGTAATAGAATAGATATCCCCTGGAGTTCTTTGGATATCCCACAAATTTACACTTTACTGATCGTGCCTCGAGCTTGTCCACATGTTGCTTTTTAACAAAAGCTGGACATCCCCAAATCTTTATTTACTTTAGATGGGGTTTCTTCCTACTCCACATCTGATATGGAGTGGTAGGCACAGTCTTGGTAGGTACCATGTTCAAAAGATATGCCGCTGATTCTAGCGCATAACCCCAAAAAGATCGCGGTAACTCAGCATTACTCATCATGGATCGTACCATATCCAATAGGGTTCGATTCCGTCTCTCCGATACACCGTTATGCTGTGGAGTGTATGGAGGAGTAAGCTGAGAGAGAATTCCTTTCTCTTTTAGGTAACCTAGGAACTCGGCACTCAAGTATTCACCACCTCGATCAGATCTTAGTGTCTTGATACTTTTGCCGGTTTGGTTTTCTACTTCATTCTTATACTCTTGGAATTTCTCAAAAGCCTCGGATTTATGTTTCATCTGATAAATGAATCCGTACCTTATGTAATCATCCGTGAAAGTAATGAAATAGGAAAAACCACCTCTTGCATGTGTAGACATTGGACAACATACATCGCTGTGTATAAGTCCTAAGAGCTCGCTCGCTCTTACTCCATGTCCAGTAAATGGATTCTTTGTCATCTTTCCTTTGAGACAAGATTGACTAGTGTCATAAGTTTGATATTCGAACGAGTCCAAATATCCTTCTCTATGCAACTTAGTCAACCTTCTCTCATTGATGTGACCCAGTCTACAATGCCATAAGAAAGCTTTATTTAAATTTGGAGACTTTCTTTTTAGTGTGTTCTGGACATTGAAAATTTAGAGTTGGTTTAACACATATATACCGTTATCCAGTGTACCGGACCCAATCAAACTATGATTAAGGTGGATGTTAACAACACCACTTCCAAACGTGAAATCATAACCTTTATTTGATAACAAGGAAACAGATATGATATTACACGTTAAGCTGGGTACACAAAAACAGTTATGTAAAACCAAAATATGTCCACTCGTCAATCCCAGGTGATAATCCCCTACGGACACAGCTCCCACGCTAGCTCCGTTAGCAACCATCAGGGTCATATCACCTTCCTTCAGCACACTACGGTTTCTCAGTGCCTGCAATGAATTGAAAATATGAGATCCTGATCCGGTATCCAATACCCAGGAAGTAGAGTTGATTGACAGACAATTCTCAATTACAAACACACCAGAAGTCGAAGCCACAGCTTGCTTCGGTTCCTGGTTCTTGGCGATCCACGCCTTGCAATCCTTTTTCCAGTGCCCTTTCCTGTGACAATGGAAGCACTCATCCTGGGCCACTACCGGTACCGTAAACTTTTTCTTTCCCTTCCCTGCCACCTTACTAACACCTCCTCTAGGTCTGTTGGGGACCTTATTCTTCCTTCCTTTGGTTTTAGCCTTGGACCCGGAAGAAGAAGTACCGCGAACAAACATAGCGGGTGTTTCCCTTGCCTTCTGCAAGGTGCCCTCTGCACTCGTCAACATGTTAAGGAGTTCTGAAAGTTCAACTTCTTTTCTTTGAATGTTGAAGTTCAGAATAAACTGGGCGTAGGTGAGAGGGAGGGACTGGAGAATAAGGTCTGTATAGAGCTCATTATCCAAAGTCGTCCCCAGGTCTGCGAGCTCTTCTATATAGCCGATCATCTTTAGGACATGTTCTCCTACCGATGACCCGACAGCCAACCTCGCTTGAAACAGCTTCTTTAAGGTCTCGTATCTTGCTATACGAGATTGCTCCCCATACAGATCTTTTGTATGGAGAAATATGGAGTCAAGATCCATATCCTCGTGCCTCCTCTGATGTTCATTGTTCATCGAGGCAAGCATGATTCACTTGGCTTTCGCGCAATCTAAATCCCAGGTTTTGCGGATTTCCTTATCCGCATTACTGGATCTGAGACCTGGGACTTCAGGTGCCGTAGCGGTGATGACGTACTCCAATTTGTCATAGGTCAAAGCCATCTTGACATTCCGCAGCCAATCTTTATAGTTTGGCCCTGTCAGTATATTTTTTTCTAAAAGTAACTTAAGGCCAGTCATTTTCAGGGTCGCTGCAATTAGGAGAGAGAGAAGAAAACTCTTTAGCATGATGCTCTTGCAAGTTTAGAATGGTTTTTAATTTATCTAAACTGGATGGCTCCCACTGTTTCTCGAATCCTTCCTCAAACCATAAAAGAAGAATTAGCCAGGACTATTCTCACTGTACAATACTTGCTTAACCGTTCAGCCAGGCTGGTGTCGGTACTTCGAGGAAGGTTTTCCAACGCTTTCGCGAAGTTACTTAATTAAATAACCTCTTTTCTCTGGGGGCGTAACCCCGCTGACACCTTTCTTGACACCTACTTGGTTTATAGCATTGATCGTTAAGTGACGAATATCCTGATGAGTAGCATATACTTACAGTAGGATCGGGATCCAAATATCATCGTATGATAATGTTGAAGGAATCTTACCAACATTCATCAAACTCCAAATGGTATGCAACTCTTTGCAAATTTCAGTTTCTTTAGAAGTTCCCGGTATATATTTTTGCCCCATGCTCTTTTGACCTTGGCATTAGGTCAAAATGTCATAAGTCACATGTCAAGTTCTACCCATCATTATCTTGTTAATTTGAACCCATCCGTATATATCCTTGACGTTCGGCCAAAATGATAATACGACTGTCCCAAAATAACTCATCTATCTATGCGACAAATGAATACCCAGCAGCTACCAAACACTATGCCTTGGCGTTAGGTCAAAATACATAGCTTGAATACTACTGAATACACAAATGAAATGACGGAGGGCTACGAATGGTTTTGGCGAAACCGTGAACGTAGTGAACTTGATATGACCGAAGGAACCTGATAGCTTTTAAAAGGAGTGGTTAAAGCTCCGCAATTAAAAATATCATCTGTTTTAAAATAACCGTTTGGTTTCTTTTAAATAGTTCCAACGATTCAACTTTTTGGTTTATTTTCTTTGCATTATAAATAATGTGTCCCATCATTAACCTATCATTGCAGAAAACAACGAAAATACAACGTCCTCTTATGCCATTCGCATTCGCCACGGGGTCCCGTCATCACCCGTTAGGTTACTTAACTAACGGCAGAGCGGGGGCTGGGCTAGCGCGGGTGTAAAACATAAGTGATGTCTAATTAGCTATCATATATAGATATTATACATTCGTCAGAGGCAATAATAGGCATTCCAGATCTCATATGAACTTTAATGGATTTGCAAGCAATCCGTGTTTGTTTAGAGCCTGCAACAAAAGACGGATTACACAGTTGTGATGAAAAGCCATTACCCCACCCTAGACCCCTACGGGCACGGCAAACTACCCGTTAAATACCCGAAGTGAAGCGGTCTCCCTTAAAAAAGTGAGTAGGCCACTAAACACTTCAAAGTACCTGGTAGTTTGTGCACCCCACCTTGGGTCTATCCTAGGAGCAAAAACAGTAAAATGAAATAATACAACGGTGGCTACAACCGCAACTTGGATGCGCCCTGCAAAATAATATTACAACATATTACAATTACATCGAATGAAATAAAATAATAACCCATCACAAACCCCGACTAATCATCACAACAGTCCAATACAGTTCACATCCACAAACAGTAAAAACCATTACAGAAATGTGCAACCCTCTGCCAACCGACATACTACCAGTTAGGGGAGGTTTACGAACACATTATACAAACACAGATATTATTAAATTAGAAAACATCGTAAAATTTCGATCGAGCAAAACACTTTAGATTCTACTGCAAAACTTCTCTGTGCACCTGAGATCTTAGCAGAAAATAAAATATCCAGAAATATCACTGTTAACACCAGAAGGTCACTGAAGAAATTTGGGCCGACTCGGCCCTAACTCGGCAGCGGATCCGCGGCGGATCGCATGGATCCGCCGCGGTTCCGCGGCAAGTTAGCCGAGTTACGCGACCAAATTTCTTGAGTACCCTATAATTTCCTGCTTGTTATTCTGAAGGTCCCTGAAAAAATTTTAGGGCCTGTTTAAAATTCGACAGAAACCGTGTTAATGCGACGATGTTTCCGGATCTTTTTGCGTTCGAAATTCATGCGACTTTGCTAATGAGTTAATTATTGTTTAGCGAGGCTCTGATACCACTGTAAGTCGATGTACAACACCCCACGACTTGCGGGGAGGCGGAAATATGAAAAACGATCTTGTTCTTTGCTTAAACATCGACTAACCGCATGAATCGAAGCTAAACGATAACTAACAACTATCATAGAAGTTCTAAACTACTATGTGAAGTGATTATACCTAATGAACCGTGTCCTTCGTCTTTACGAAATCCACCTTCTCCTCGGCCTTCTCCAAGTAGTAGACGATCCACCCGAGAGCTTTGCCTCTAAACTTGAGGCAACTTGGTTTCTTTAAGTGCTAATCAAAGTACCCAGATGATATAGAGTGAGGGTTATGGATTAAGTAGTCTAACTAATCCTTGTACTCAACACATGAGAGGGGAGGATTAGGGTTTGAAGAGAGGAAGCTTGAGATGAGAGAAAGTGAGAATGATAATTGATATGAGAAAACGAGTTATCAGAATATA
This sequence comes from Agapanthus africanus, assembly GCA_030015575.1. Lineage (NCBI taxonomy): Eukaryota > Viridiplantae > Streptophyta > Magnoliopsida > Asparagales > Amaryllidaceae > Agapanthus > Agapanthus africanus. Next base: position 464,531,790 of record JASDDO010000014.1, on the reverse strand, counting down.
TATGAAGCATTAAGATTTATCAATAAAAGAAAATAAAATGATGGAAAATCATGCTTCATAAATATCTAATGGTGATTCATTACCATGAGTCAATAAGCATTTATGATGCATTAATGACATGGATGAATCACTCATATGACTCACTAATCTCATTCAATGTATATGCAACCTTAAGCTCCTTAGTCACCATCTTCTAGAAGCTTCTCGCGCAATTATGAGAACGCCCCTCCTATCCGTGAAAACACGGAAAAACTTTAGACTGTATAAATCCAATAACCGGATACTAGAAACTGGCTTAAACAAAAGCCGGCTAGTAAAAACTGTCCGGATGTCGTGCGTGCGTAAACACACGTATGCGTCCGAACCCTTGTCGTAAAACCATATGACCTCTATATCGTTTCGCCTGGAGTAGGGAAACTCTCTGTGTGGGACTCTAGAGACTCGACTACTACGCTGGCAGTGGGTTTAACCACAGACCGCAAGCGGCACTAGCTCTACGTAACGGTCCCCAGGTAGATGTCGATAAGAAGGCCGATGAGGAAACCCATCTGAACTCCTACTGAGTCTAATGTGACAATCTCCGTAGAGTCCGATCTGTTCGTCTAAGACTATCGCATATCGGGCCTAGGGGGCGGCAAGCGTCAGTCCCCTAATAGCGGTATAAGTCGTGTCGGAGTGAAGCCCATTACACCCTGAGAAACCACTGGAACCTACTAGCAAATCTCGCTTTCCCTGGCCAGGGACTTTGCGTAATGGCTCTCTGACACAGCGCGATATCAACCCCCAATACCGGGAGAGACGAATCCTGTCTAACCGCTACTGCCTCCAACTGCTCGGGACTGCACCCAACTGCTACCTGTTTACATGACTCCTTTGAGCCATGGTAGGGTATCAATCTAAGAACAGTGGGACACTCTCGAGGCGAAGTAGCAGTGTCAAGTCTGCGGACTATGCTGTACTCATGTCACCTGGAAACTGTTTACTGACGACTGGTATAAAACCAACCAACAGTTCCCTGTGAGTCCTGTCCGGTGTACCCGTAACCTAACGAGCACTTGCATACTATCTCCAGTACGACGTACTGACGGCTGTAGGACAGACGATCTCCCCAATTGGGATGAGAAGCGTACACACTAGTCTACTCCGGAGTAACGATGCCCTGTCTCGATAATCCTACGACTAGGGAACTGAATAAGGATGTGTTTGTAGACTACCCAGCCCCCACTAGTGTGACTGCCATCACAACGCTGGTAGTCAAGCAAGATCCTAAGAGCTCTATCAATACGTATACTCACATATTAAGATATAAAAACCAAGTAGCATACTACCATGTTTAGCAAGACTGTTATATACATGTGAATATCCCAAGCTTCCATTAAGTAATATACAAACTAGTATGATTCAATAATGGCCCCTAAGGCATATACACTAACACAGATACCCAGGACGCAGAGGATACTGAGAAACAGTTCTGTGTAACGAACATACCCGAAGAAGATGCATCATATGCACTTTCTTTGTTTGGGCGGCATAGGAATTCTGGTATTCCCCTATTTCCTGCTCTGTCTTATAACAATTATAAGTTGGAGCGGGACCAACGTTCCCCAGCTCAGTATAACAAACGGGTTCGGTCAATACATCCATATTATTATCTTGATTAAAGCGTGATATGGTCGCTACCTGGAGAGAGAGAAAAGAAAACACTCTGCGTACGCTCTTGCAAGATTAGATTGGTTTTTTATTTTATCTAATCAGGATGGCTCCCATTGTTTTTATCAAATCTTCCTTCAAACCTTAAAAGGAAAGACTAGCCGGGATTAATTACACTCTACAAGTTCACCAATCTTTCAGCCAGGCCAGTGTCGGTACTTTGAGGGAGGTTCCCCGTGCTTTCGCACGGACCTAATTAAAGTAAACCTCGTTTTCCCAGAGGCGTAACCCCGTTGACACCTTTCTAGACACCTACTTGATCGGCTAATTGTAAAGTGCAAAACTCTCTCAGGAGTAACAATTACTCGCAGTGGGTATCGGGATCCAACTATCATATAGAAGGTATGCAATCTCATTGCAAATCTCAACACTTGAAACTCCCGATAAAGGTTTTTACTCCTAGCACCTTTGACCTTAACTATGGTCAACAAATCATAAGTACTAGTCAAGTTCTACCCGTAATTTCGTGATTAATTAGACCCACCCACATGACCCTTAACTAAGTTTAACAAAGTCACGCGACTGTCCTAACTAATCGCATCATATGCGGTGTAGGAAGACATCACTTAGCTACCGTACACTGTGCCTTGACTATGGTCAACAAACACAGCACGAATACTAAGTACTCTACTTCCTAAAATGACGGAGGGTTGCGAATGGTTTTTATGAAAACTTTTAACGCTTTGAACTTGATCTCGTTGCGGAATCAAATGGTTTTTAAATGGAGTGTTTTTGAGGCTTTTCTAGTTTTGCTAATGGGGTCACTCCCGGTGAAGGGATCGTCGGCCCTTTCCTTATCGAATAAGGTGCAGGATATATCATATATACCGCTGTGCAAAGCAGAAACTATAGAAGCAATCAAAAGACAAACCGTGGGTTGTAGCATCTGCCAGTTATTGCTAAAGGAGTCACTCTCGGTGAAGGGATCTCGGTCCTTTCCTTATCGAATAAGGTGCAGGATGTTCTACAAGGAACACCGCGATGCAAAGCAAGAACTGTAGCTACCTGTTTTATTTTGAAATTCGATTCCACAACATCTTTTAGGTTTATTTTCTTTCATTAATCACATTAATGAATATCCCATCATTTAAGTCCACCTAAACATCACAGATAAAAATATAACGTACGCTTATGCCATCCGCATTCGCCTCGATGTCCCGTCTGCACCGTTAGGTTAGGTAACTAACGGCAGAGCGGGGCAGGGCTAGCGCGGGTGTAAAACATAAGAAACGTCTATATAATATATCATATATACTATATGCAATATCTATCTGAACATATCACATGATCACATCACAGATAACGCAGCAGAAAAATATCATATGAAATATTGGATATACTAGGACGTCCGTGTTTTATTTTGAGCCTGAATAAAACACGGATTCCACGGTCATGATGAATAGCCAATCCCATACCCCTAGACCCCTATGAGAGCGACAAGCAACCCTACCAATTCTATGGTTAGGAGACCCGGACTCGACTCCTCGAGATGGTCTCCCACCGGACCCCAGAACCCGGTTACTTGTGCTCCCCTCATTGGGTCTATCCTAATGCGGAAAAGTAAATAATATACAAATGGTGACATCATCCGCAACCTGGAAGTGCCCCAATAAAAGAATATTACATACAAGTTTTTACATGAATGAAAATGAAAAACACTCATCTCACATAAAAAAACCCCGACTATTCAAACACGACGATCCAATATAACATATCCAGCAACACATAACATCACATGTCATCAACGTAAGTAAATATGCGCATCCCAATTGTCATTGACATATAGCAACGAAACCGGCGATATCATATATTACACTTACGGTCGCAGAAAAGAAAGTGTAAAATTACAACAGTTGGAATCCGCAAACTCATTAGACATCGCATGCCTAATAAAATGAATTCCTTAGACATCGCATGCCTAACAGTTATAAACCCCGCCTTTTTGTCTCAATATCGAAAACACTTTTCAATATAAAGTCGGGCAATTCAACAAGATTCCCGGCATCCAGAACGAATGCCCGTCGCAAACTTTAATGGACGGCCGCACCCCCGATACTGTCGACGAAGTGCACTAAGGCGGAACACCGCTGCCGCGAGCACCCGAACGGATACTTTTTGGCGACGAGGTTCTCCTACAGTCACTTGGTCGGGGTTATAGGGTGTAGCTGTCTATTAAGTTTACCCGGCGAGTATCCGCGTACGCTACGTGATTGCGATGGACTTTTGATCACATCAAAATTCCGTGGCAACCGATCAAGTGAGACTAAACTGCTATGTTTATAACATTCAAATTAGCTATCTCATAACTACATGTGGATTCCAAATATTGTATCACATTCCAGATAAATAGAAAATGTTAAACTTTCCGATCGAACAATCAAACACCCAAGTTTTCCCAAACAGCTCAACACTTGAAATAAGTTCAAAAACATCCATTTCATGCTACAGTACCAACGGTCCAGCCGTACAAGGGTCAAGCCAACGCCTCACATGTGGCACGCCGTACTGCCCCAAACCCTAAGGTTCAAAGGCCAGTTCAAGACGGTCACATAATCGAGTTAAGGTTTGTTGTCTTTTAGAGGGTCCATCGCGTTACTTGCACTACCTAGACGTTCTGAAACTATGGGAAAATCCAACACTTGAAAATTTCCCGGCAGGGGAAAAAGTGGGTATTTATATCCGGTCGAACTTTCTAACATGTTCTAAAATAATCCGAAAAAACACATAGACAAAATTAGAAAATCCGATCGAATCTACGAACTCCCAATACAACCTAGAAAACTCAACTCTTGAGTAGAATTTAAAAATTCCCAGAAAATACAGCACTAACAGATAGGAATTTCTGTGCAGAAAAAGTGACAAGATGCTCCAATGACGCCGTGGAACCGCCGCACATGCCATGCTCGTGCCGCGGTTCCGCGGCCACGTGGTCGAGTTACGCGCACGTGCTTCACCATAATTCTTAAAAACGCCTGCTGAATTTTCTGGATATTTTTAATTTACAAAAATCCACTGTTTGGAAAAATGTACAGAGGATGATTTTGGATTAGGGTTTCGGGTTCGATCGGGTTTCAAAAATCGTCTACACTTCGCCTAAGGATCTAGCTAGGCTCTGATACCACTGTAGGATTCCTAGGCACACACATGAGGTTTCACAACAGATCAAACATGCCAAAATCAAATTTTCTATGTGCCAAAGTAACCCTAAGCAAGATCGTAACTAGAGGTAAGGGCGAAACTATGCAAGTTAACAACTTAACTAGAAAGTGAAAGTGACTATAACCTTTGTAGATCCGTTCCTCCACCTCCTTAGCTCCGTGACGAAGTCCCCTCGCTGCGATCATCGGATCCCGAACTCTAGCGTCGGCTTCATCGGAGAAATGATCGGGCTAGGTCGTCGACTTCGATGCCGAAGATGATCTACGTCGAGACAACTCAAGATCAAGCTCCACCTTCACCAAGTAATGAAACATGTGAAGAAAACACCCTATACTACATGGCAATTGGTAGAGGATGAAGAAATAGGAAGTGGGTTCACTTTGGATTTTTCTTTCTCACTTGGAATCATCACTTGATCATTTTCAAGCAAAGGTTTTCTTTTTCTCTCTTTAAGAAGAAGAAGAAGGATGAAAAAGAAAATGAATAAAATAAAACAAAATCAAGTGATGGTTATCATTTTGCAACCATGGTTAAGTGTAGAGAATAAACTAGGGTTAGGTGAATGGTTAGGTTAAGCAAAAGAAACAAAAATGGTCAAAGCTTCTTGAAGCTTCAAGGAAAAAACAAAAGAAGCAACCATTTCTTTTCTTGCTAAAATGAATAAATAAAATAAATAAATAATCAAGAAAAGATAACAAAACCCTAACCATTCACTTAAACATGCTTTAAAGTAAACATATACCCAAGTTTACATGTATCATCAAACATGATACAAACTAGTGCACAAAACTATATCATATATACAATGTGCACATCAAGTGAGAAAATCCATCTTTATGTGAACAAATACTAGTTAATGTAAAGTAATATATCTAATATATAATTATACATTAAATCATTAAATCAACACTTGATTTAATGATCCGGTCATATCGCATATGACCGACTAATATCCAATGTATCGACTTATCGAATCAATCCTTGATTCGATAACTAGGTTATATCGCATACAACCAATCGATGCATTCATCGCGAGAATAGAATACGGTATCACATACACGCATTATTCTTGGTCCCGCACATATCTCATATGCGCTCCTATTTCGTTTCGCTTGAGCCAGGAAACCTCTGTGTAGGACTCTAAAGACTCGTCAATATCCGTACCTTGAAAAGTCATCCGTAAAAGTAATGAAGTAAGAATAACCGCTTCATGCATGCGTAGACATTGGACCGCACACATCGCTGTGTACGAGTCCCAAGAGCTCGCTCGCTCTTACTCCGTGTCCAGTGAACGGAGTCTTTGTCATCTTTCCTTTGAGACGGGATTGACAAGTTGCATATGATTGATATTCGAACGGATCCAAATATCCTTCTGTATGTAACTTAGTCAACCTTCTCTCATTGATGTGACCCAGTCTACAATGCCATAAGAAATTTTTATTGATTTCTGGAGACTTTCTTTTGTGTGTATTCTGGACATTGAAAATCTGTGGTTGGTTTATTACGTATATACCATTGTTTAATGTACCTGACCCAATCAAAACTTGATTAAGGTGAATGTTCACTACATTACTTACAAATGCAAATTCATAACCTTCTTTAGATAATAAAGATACAGAAATGATATTACAAGTTGCATTTGGTACAAAATAACAACTACGCAAAACCAAAAAGTGTCCATCTGACAATCCCGGGTGATACTCCCCCACAGCCTCAACATCCATGCTAGCTCCGTTTGCAACTCTGAGGGTCATATCACCTGCCTTCAAAACCCTACGCTTTCTCAACGCCTGCAAAGAATTACACATATGAGATCCTGATCCGGTATCCAATAGCCAGGAAGTAGAGTTTATTGATAGGCAGTTTTTAATAACATACACACCTGAAGCTGAAGCCGCAACTTGCTTTAGTTCCTGTGTTCTGGCTTTCCAAGCCCTGCAATCTTTCTTCCAGTGACCACTCTTGTGACAGTAAAAGCATCCTTCCTTATCCACAAGCTTTCCCGCTACCTTTGTTGCTTTTGTCTTTCCCTTCGTATCCACTTTACTAACACCGACCCTTGGTAGAGTTTATTGATAGACAGTTTTCAATAACATACACACCAGAAGCTGAAGCCGCAACTCGCTTCAGATCCTGGGTTCTGGCCTTCCAAGCCTTGCAATCCTGTTTCCAGTGTCCACTTTTATAACAGTAGAAGCATTCTTCCTTTCCTACAAGCTTTCCCGCTACCTTTATTGCCTTTCCCTTCGTATCCAGTTTACTAACACCGCCCCTTGGTTTGGCGGGGGCTTTCTTCTTCTTTCCCTTGGCTTTCGCCCTGGACCTAGAAGAGGAAGATCCTCCTACAAACAAAGTGGATGTCTCCCTACCTTTCAGTAGGGTGCCCTCAGCACTCCTCAACATGTTCAGAAGTTCGGAAAGTTCAACCTCCTTTCCTTGCATGTTGAAGTTTAGGACAAAATGGGCGTAAGTGGAAGGAAGGGACTGGAGAATCAAGTCAGTGTAGAGCTCATTCTCCAACGTGGTCCCAAGGTCCGCGAGCTCCTCTATGTAGCCAATCATCTTAAGCACGTGTTCCGCTACCGATGATCCGACGGCCAATCTTGCCGAAAATAGCTTCTTCGACACTTCGTATCTTGCAATATGAGACTGCTCTTGCTCTCCATACAGATCTTTTGTATGGAGAAATATGGACTCTAGGTCCATATTCTCGTGTCTCCTCTGATGTTCATTGTCCATAGAGGCAAGCACGAGGCATTTGGCCTTCGCGCAATCGATCTCCCATGTCCTACGGATTTCTATATCCGCGACGCTGGAGGTGGGACCTGGGATAGGGGGAGCTTTAGTGGTAAGGATATACCCCAACTTGTCATAAGTGATTGCCTTCTTGACATTCCTGAGCCAATCTTTGTAGTTTGGCCCTGTCAGTATGTTTTTATCTAGTAATAACTTAAGTCCGGTCATCTTGATTGGTCGCTGCAATTAGGAGAGAGAAAAGAAACACTTTAGCATGATGCTCTTGCAAGTTTAGATTGGTTTTTAGTTTGTCTAAACAGGATGGCTCCCACTGTCTCTCGAATCCCTCCTCAAACCATAAAGGAAGAATTAGTCGGGATCAATCTCACCGTACAATACATGCTTAACCGTTCAGCCAGGCCAGTGTCGGTACTTCGAGGGAGGTTTTCCAACGCTTTTGCGAAGTTCCTTAATTAAGTAACCTCTTTTCCCTGTGGGCGTAGCCCCGCTAACACCTTTCTAGACACCTACTAGGTTTATAGCATTGATCGTTAAGTGAGAAATTTCCTGAGGAGTAGCATATACTCATAGTAGAATCGGGATCCAAATATCATCGCGTGATAAAAATGAAGGAATCCTACCAGAATCATCACACTCCAAATGGTATGCAGCGCTAGCAAGTTTCAGTACTTATGAAACTCCCGGTGTGGATTTTTTCCCCATGCTCTTATGACCTTGACTTTGGCCAAAATATCATAAGTCACATATCAAGTTCTACCCATCATTCTCCTGGTTAATTTGGACCCACCCGTACCTACCCTTGACTTTGGCCAAAATGGCAGCACGACTGTCCCAAACCAACGCATCTACCTATGCTGCACATGAATACCCAATAGCTACCAATCACTATGCCTTGACTTTGGCCAACATACATAACTTGAATACTTTTTGACCATTCATGTGGAATGACGGAGGGCTACAAATGGTTTTGGCGAAACCATGAACGTAGTGAACTTGATATAATCGATGGAACGAGATATCTTTTAAAAGGAGTGGTTCAAGCTTCGCATTTAAAAGTTTAGTTTTGAAAAGAACCGAGTGGTTTTCAAAGTGTTCCAATCGACTTTTACTTGGTTTATTTTCTTGCATTAATTTTAATGCGTCCTATCTTTTAATCCTACCATTGCAGAAAACAACCAAAATATTATGTACGCTTATGCCATCTGCATTCGCCACGGGGCCCCGTCATCACCCGTTAGGTTACTTAACTAACAACAGAGTGGGGGCTGGACTAGCGCGGATGAAAAACATAAGCAACACCTAAATAGATATCATATATAGATAAATAGCAATGATAGTCAATCCAGATCACAGATGAACACTTTGGATATACTAGGAATCCGCGATTCGTTCGAGCCTGCAACGAAAAGCGAATTACACGGTCGCGATGAATAGCCAATACCCCACCCAAGACCCTACGGGTGCGGCAAACTACCCGCCAAGTACCCGAAACGAAGCAACCTCCCTCAACGACGTGAGTAGGCCACTCGGCACTTCGAGATACCCGGTAGTTTGTGCACCCCACTATGGGTCTATCCTAGGAGAAAAAACAGTAAAAAGAAATTATACAATGACGGCAACAACCCTGACCCGGTTGTGCGGCCAAACAAATAATATTACATCAATTTACATATTACATGAATGAAAGAATAAAGGAAACTCTCATCTCACATCCACCCCGGCTATTCATCCGCGACAATCCACCGAGTTCATATACACAAACCAACAAGCATTACAGATCACAGATATGTATAACCCCTACTAATTGACGTATAGCGATTAGCAGACGTTCAATACATATAAACATCACAGATATAAACCATTAGTCAAAGTATAGGGAAGTTCGATCAAAAATACGGATTTATAGCCACCCCAAATACAAATTTCTTTTCTGGAAAATCTGGGCAGAAATAAAATATCTTAAAAATCCCAAAACCTTAAAATAAGAACACTGCAAGAGAAACGAGCCGCGGCCGAGTCAACTCTGCCGCGGATCCGCGGTGAGTTGGTCGGTTCGCTGGTTCGTTTTTCTTGGGTGTACTGTAAAACCCTGAGCCAATTTTTAAGGTGTGATTTATTATTTTTAAAGCAGATTTAAAAATCGACAGCAACTAGGGTTTTTTGAAAAAAGTTATGATTTTTACCTATCGAACTTCTATACACTTTACTAACTAGCTAGTTTATGTTTAGTTAGGCTCCGATACCACTGTAAGTCCACGTTGCCCACCCCGGTGCTTGCGGGGAGGCGGAAACGGTATAAAAATCGGATTTTTATCGAACTAGGCAACATGGACTATCAAAAGGAGGATCTTTGCTAAACAAAAACTAACTACAAAGCTAACTAGTTTTAGCTACATGGAAGAGAGGTTATACCTAGGGCTTTATGTCCTTCTCTCCTTGCTCCTTGGAGTGAAAGAAAGTAATCTCCTTGTCGCCTTCTCTAGTCGAAGAAGGATCCACCCGAGAGCCTCAACCTTTGGCTTCAACTTCAAGCTAGAAGTAACTAAGATGCTTGGAGTGCTAATCCTAGAACCTTAGAAAAGAGTAGAGAGCATTTTAGAGTGATTTATCTCAAGCTCAAGTGATTCTCAACTCATGAGAGGGGAGAGCTAGAGAGAGAGGAAGAGGAGGAGAGAGAACCAATATGATAGAATGAAAAAGAAATCAACCATCCTTCTCTTATATATGTGAATTATGTAAATTAGATAATTAGCTAAGATAATTGTCATGGTTAAACAAGAGACCATTATCATTTCACATTAAATGCAATTTGCAAGGATCAAAGAGCATCTTTCATATGGAATGATGATGGTCAACATGTCAACCTAGGTCAACAAGTCAATGTAGTCAAATGGTCAACAACCCTAACCATGCACAATTATATTTAACTAATATCAATTAATCATAATACACACATAAGCATTAGGGTTAAAAAAATGACAATGGTCATTAACCCTAATCAAAGTCCTCTCCCTCTGTCTCAGTCAACTGTGCATACGCACCCGTATCCGTGATCTGATGAACACGGATACAATGAGATAAAACCAATCCCAAATCATATACTAGGATCCGGCTTAAACCAAAGCCCGCTAGTATAAGCTATCCGGACAGCAAACGTGCATAAGTGCTCGGATGTGAACGAACCCTGTCGCAAAACCATGCGACCTCTACTCATTTTGCCTAAAGGAGAATAACTCTCTGTGTGGGACTCTAAAGACTCGACACTACGCTGGCAGTGGGTTTAACCACAGACCGCAAGCGGCACTAGCTGTACGTAACGGTCCCTAGGTAGATGTCGATAAGAAGACTGACGAGGTGAACCCATTTGAAATCCTACTGAGCCTGAATGTGACAGTCTCCATACAGTCCAGTCTGTTCGTCTGATACATCGCATGGCGGGCCTAGGTGGGCGGTAAACGTCAGTCCCCTAATAGCGGTACAAGTCGTGTCGGAGTGTAGCCCAGAACACCCTGAGATAACACTAGTAACCTACCAGTATATCTCGCTTGCCCTGGCCAGGGACTACTTGTGTAATGACTCTCCTGGACACAGCGCGATGTCAACCCCCAATACCGGGAGAGACGAATCCTGTCTAACCGTCACTGCCTCCAAGTGCTTCGGGACTGCACCCAACTACTACCTGTTTGCACGACTCCTTTGAGCCGTGGTAGGGTAGTAATCAAAGTACAGTGGGAACACACTCGAGGCGAAGTGACAGTGTCAAGTCAGCGGACTAAGCTGTACTCATGTCACCTGGGAACTGATAACTGACGATAGGTATAATACCAACCAACAGTTCCCGACGAGTCCTGTCCAGTGTACTCGTAACCTAACTAGCACCAGCATACTATCTCAAGTACGACGTACTGAGGGATAGACCGTCTCCCGTGCTGGGATGAGAAGCGCATACGCTAGTCTACTCCGGAGTATCGATGCCCTATCTCGATAATCCCACGAACATGGACGTGTAAATAAGGATGTGCTTGTAGATTCTCCAGCCCCCACGAGTGTGACTGCCATCACAACGCTGGTAATCAAGCAAAGATCCTAAGGGCTCCACTAATGCGTATAGGTGATATAATAAAAGAAACACATGTACACATTAAAGCAGAGACAATCCAAGTAGCATACTACCATTTCGAGCAAGATTGTCTATACAACTGTGAATATCCGAAGCTTCCATCAAGTAATACACATACTAGTATGATACAGTAATGGCCTTTAGGGCATATACACTAACAACGGATACATGATAATCGAATCACCAAATCACAAATCATAAATACTGTCGTCGATATCTCCTTCCTTCAAAGTCGGGAAGGTGTCGGTGCATCCGATGCTGGCAGAGCAAGATATCTACTTGCCTCCTATTCATGGTCTGGCGCCTGGTGCTTTTAGGCTCTTGTCTCTCACTGTGCATTGCTAGATATATAACTCCTAGGCTCAACGGCCCAATATGGAATGACGACGGAAACAGTCCTGCTCTGGCACATCCTCTAAAGATCTCTGGCCAACTATCTCGTTGACGATGCCAAACTCTTGCCTGCTGGGTGTGCGCAATATGACCGCTCCTGGGTCCAAGTCTTCTCGTATAGTATTCCAGAAAGGTCCTGTCGAGGTCTCTCCCGAATCTCGTTTCTACCGAACTTCCCGGAAGTCATCATCCTCTAGTAAATCACTTTCTTATTCCGGAACGGCTGCATACTCATCGCGACTCCTTCTGGAAGGTATATCGATATACAACTGCATGCGTATCACATCTCTGATGTCGACGGAGTGGAAAGTCATCTCATCAAGATCTCGTACGAGCCACTTACTCTTCTTTTCTCTAATGTCGACTACTTCGGACTCGTTTCTTCATGGCTGCATGGACTGTGCTCCAACGGCTATACTCGTATCGGGAGTCTCCCAAGCAATGCATCCCATCACATGATATCCAAAAGATGTCGAATCATTCGATCGATTCGTCAAAACCTCAAAATCCCCCAAGAGCGAAACATCTTGGATACAGTTTAATATTACCCCAGTACATGCCACATCACCTGTGTACCAACCGTAGAAGGGAAAACCCAAGCCTCACAAATGGCACCGCTAAACTGCCGCAAACCCTAAGGTTCGAAGGCGTTCCATGGTCATTACGTCGAGTTAGGGTTTCATTCTTCTAGAGGGTCCATAACATTACTTAAATTTTTCTCTGAATACTTTAAACTTGGAAAATGGGCTCCCGACATTCGATCGTGTCTATCGACTCTCAACGTACCTGCGTGAAGTCGCCTCTAGCTTGAATCAATCTATCTAATGACCTCGCATCGGGGTAAGCAACGAATCACATGTCCTAGTCATTCATCCTCGGATGACTAGCGACCATCTATCATATCTCTGAGTATAAACTCGTGCTGCAGTAGCTCCAACATCTGGGCGATATCTCGTCGTTCGTAGCAACAACTGGCTCATTTGTCCGCACGCTGAACAGTGCCTCAATCATCAATAAATCGGAGCATCGACGGTCATCACATTCTGGCTGGCCTCTAGCAGTAGCCTGATCCTCTGGTGCTGATCTGCACATCCGAGAAATCTCGTAAAAGCGATCCATCAAACGCTCATGCCGCGAAAACACAATAAAACGACGCATCTATGCAAATCGAAAGTCCCTGGAATCACGCCCTGGTCAGTCCTCGTCCGTGACGAGCTCATGCTGATGCAGCTCTAGCCGTAGCTCTCTCTGCCCGTGTAATCGTGGCAGCAAAATCATAACCACTATCGATGAGGATAGATCATATGAATGAATATAATACTGTGCAAGAAAATGTACATCCTAAGGTTTCTTAAGCGGAGTAGCGTATCGTAAGTATGCCGCGGAACATACACACGGTACGTCACTCAAGGTCAACCTATGCGACGAAAGTTCGGGTCTAATACCCCCTCGACTAAGTCTAAGTTCGGTAAGGTTAAGCCTAGATTCCGTATACAAATGCCCTAGGCTCCGCATAGTCAAACATAGACTCAAACCAAGGTTAACCTAGCGCTCTGATACCAACTTTGTCACGATCCGAAATAGTCCGTGACTGGCCCTTGAATCATATGAAGTCTATAGGACCCCATCTAATTCAAGTAAGCCAAAAGCCAAGAATTCTAAAACCATTTTAAATAATAAATGAAGGAAAACTAGTTTTAAAGACGTGAAGAAAACATGTTTTAAAAACAAGGTTTTTAAATGAGTGTTGTTAAGTAACATAAGCCGAATATGCATTTTTAAAAATCCCAAGTCTTTTCTGAAAATTTCGGCAGAGTTTCCTTTTTAAATACTGGCCCAGAACGGGGTACAACAAGATAACTATATACATGAATGATAAAAGGCATCCCCAAGCGGGAGCTAGCTCTTCTTCAATCGACGGTCACAACCACGCAAGCAATATAATATACAACGCCGAAGGGCGAGGATCAAAACTCAAAAAGAAACTCGAAATCTTCAAGAAAACCGTAATACTACAACGCGTGACTCTAAGGTCGAAATAATACACAACTGGTTTTCTAAGTCTGAATAAATATAAATGTTTGGTTGATTTAATTACCAGATACAACTTATTAAAACAAATACAAGGGTGGTCACGATACGAGTGAACCCACCTACCAAAGCAATCACCCAGAAAGGAAGCAGTGTGCCGGAAAGCCGCAATTAAACCTGTATGGAAAAACCTGCAAAAACTGTGGCACAACGGGGGTGAGTTGCCAACTCGTGAGTGGAAAACATCACAGAGCAGAAATCGTATATATGACACAATCCTAGTTCAATACGATTAATAATAATATATATCCTCAAAATGATAAAGTCTGAAGCATGATAAGGTGGCAAGGGTAAACATCTATACATCGGTGTACTACCAAGTGCTCGTGTCAGTGCCTCAGGTAGCAACATATCATAAATATGAGGTATGATCAATGTAATCATCATGAAACAGTGTCGACTATATACATAAGTCTACAAGTATGTGGATACTCATCCAACTATGTAAACAATGCTCGTATGCATGTGGATCAAGTCCACGTGTCAACCAATGACACAAAACATCATGCATGTAAATATCATAAAGCATATGCATGAAAGTATGAGGATATAAATCAACGTGTGTCCCTCACGACACATCAAAATCATGGAACCTTAGTGTCTAGCATCGACACTCGAAAACATCATGAAACCCATGCCCAGCATCGGCACGTAAATCCTCATATATCGGGCTCCGTCAGTCCGGATCGGCCCATGGGCTTCTTCAGTCCGGATCGGCCCATATTATCTCTCGACTCCAGTCGGTATCCTCCGGATATCCTCCGATCCCAAAAACTATCACCGGTAGGTAGTGGTCCCTCTGCCAGGATCACCGTCTGCAGCACAATCCGTTCTCGCCCCGGGGTACCATACTGGATCCACCTTGTACCCGCAATCGGCCTCATCCGCCTCCTCGAATCGGGTTTCACAGGTCACACTCAGAACAGAGAAAACACATGGTGGACGCACTGAAATATCATATCAAGAGAAACCGGGTTTTTAAAACAGTACTTACTTTCTTTTGAAATAGCCACGGTTCTCAAATCCATAAATCCCATGGAAATAGCATATCTCAATGCGTATAACCATAAAGTATGATGTATGCTACATATAACGGAAATGTAAGCATATCCGTATGTCATATAACATGGAACAATACTATGCACGTATCAAGGGAAAACCGCTCTTTTAAATGAATCCAGTTTTGAAATATATCCTGCGGTTCCCAATTTCCTCCAAGTCAAATGCAATATCATATAAAGGTGCATGCAACTATAGCAGACAATTCATGCAAGGTATCATATCAAAATGCAGCAATTCTACTGTGTAGTGGCATGGCAATTATCGAGGATGAAGTGTGTCAGACGTCAAGTAAGTGTACGTGAAGCATACACATCATCGAAAATGGTGCTGGTGTCCTGATAACATGGGTTTCTGACAACTGCAGAGAACACAACTAGCATGCAAAGCGATGCGAATAGTAGGAATATGCGGAAATGAATAGATAACGCAACAAAAAGGAATTATGCATTAAAAATATGAGTCACACAGTTTTGGCGTTTAGAAATAACACGAATCATGGTGTTTAGAAAAATAGGGGCTACGGTGTTTTTAATAAAAAGGTACGTCTTTTGAAATATCCGTAGTATCCCTTGGGATGTCTTTAAAATTCATACGATTCGTTAGTTTTAGAAATAGGTATGAATCAAATCTAGTATAATATCCATAAATAAACTACAGGACTGAGCTAACAGGCTAATCGAAAGGTAAGGAAATCGCCTAATATCTAAGTCGATACATATATATATATAATCGGTGATCCCGCCTCAATAGTATCATATGCGATACAGTATCTATATCATGACATCCTCGAGTCAAGAGTGAGGATCTATCATCAATATATAGCTCGTACGTAAATCCGTCGTACGGCATCCCAAATATGGGTACAGGTCAAATCTCATATTTATCTCATCAATTATCTGGTATCCCTATCATCATATCTCATGAACTGGGGGTACTGATCTAAGTCTATTACAAGCTGATACCATCTATATATAACTAAATACGTGTGTAAAACACACGTCCAAAGGCCCGCTAAAATCTCATGTCGTATCTCATAATACAAACCGCATCATATCACCGATCTCATGGCACCATGCCCAATCTCATCGACTCATCTCCAAATACGATATATAATCCTCATCATCCATGTATAGGTATACGTGTATATATATACATTGTCCCATACCTATGTGTGTGAATATATATACGTATCCCATATACGCACAAGTATAACAAGTAAGCATGCGTGTGCGTGTGGGTGTAAACCTATTCTAGGGTTCGCGACTAAACTAACTAATGACGCTATCACCCAAATACACTAAAGTTATACATGACTCCTAAAGCCTATCTAGATAACCATAACCTCACAATAACATATAATTATATCCATATAATATATATATACCATACACTATACTACGAACTGCAGTGGTGATATACGCCATCCACCCGACTTCCCCCGTAGATATAATCTACTCACCTTGCGTCTTGCTTACCGATGTCAATATCGCCATCATCTTCTTCATCGTCTCGAATCATCGTGGGTGTACCTACACATCATAACGTATCGTATCGCGTTAAAATCAAATTCGATGATGAAACGACACAAGAAAACCAAAACGATACGCTTAAAAGCCTATAGGTTAGAAACTATGGACCACCCCTTCAAAACCACCAAATAACACTTGATATAGACGTACAAACTTCAAGTGATCGAATACAATACCAAATATCCAAAACATGAATTCAAACACACGCAAAATATATGGCAGCAACTTATAAAAGTGTTCCCAGATTTTGACTCAGGTCAAAGGTAGTTTCCAAAACAGGTCTAGGGTGTAGTATATGATGTACATGAGATACTGGACCAACCCCGACACCCTACCCCACCAAGTGGTCGGCCCCTACCCTTAAAATTCTGATGTCACCGGCCCTGGGTGCTCCTCTGAGGTTCGTATTGCTACAGGGTGTTCCTAGGGTCAATTCTAGTCTACAGGGGTTGTTTGCTTAACTCAAAACTATCCCAGGTCATCCCAGATTCACCTGCACACCCTAATCACTCACAAACCGACATGAAAGTTCCGTAATTCCGTATTTTGGGTTTCAGTTTATGTTTTGGGTTTTGTTAAGGGTTTAAAACACTCAGGTGGGTTTGAGGTCACTCAATACACTCAAGTTCACCACACAAACTCAATTTAAACCCTAACCCTCTATAGTAATGTCCAAAGTAAACTAAACTTTGCCAAATCGAAACCAAATCACAACTAAACACATAAATGGTTTAAAGTGAATGAAAAACTACACTAAGTGTGAAGGGATTACCTCATTTAGCACCCAAGAATCCTCTACAACGCCAAAATGCAAACTTTCTTGGTCCTAAGGGTTTGCGATGAGCTTTTGCACAAAATTTGTGAAGAGGAGAAGATGTTTTGGTGAATTTTTCATGGAGTTGTGAGGGTTTTGAGATGGGGGAGGAAAGAGTGCTGCCATGGAGTTGAGAGAGGAAAGAAGATGATGAAAATAATGAAGAGGGAATGAGCCAAGACTAATGGTTGACCCCTCACCCTCTCTCTCTCATGCCCATGCCTTAATACTTTAATGTTTTCTTTTTCTTTTCTTTTGTTTTCCCTTTCTTTTCTTATCTTTGCAACAGGAAACCCAAAGAAAATAACCATACACACAAGAATCTTGTAGGAAAAATGTAACAAGTGTGAAAATAATATATGCAAGTCAAGTGCACAAAACACGCTTAAAGCCCGATTAGATATTTTTAATCGCGATTAGCACTAAAATAGAGTCAAATAAATCATAAACTTTCATAATTTGCATAAATCACATAAAGCACACTATTTTCAGTAATTTCCGTAATTTTCCAAATTTCCCCCCATTTATCGGTATTTAATTATATCGAAATATTAAAATATTCATTAAAATTAATATTAAATTATAAAAATTCCCAAAAATAATATTTTATTTTTCTGAAATGTTACACAATTACAAGAATACCCTTCCACCGTATACCGTATAAGCATACCCGTATTCGAATTCTGAAAAATACGAATACAATCAATTCAATAATATAATACTGGTATCCGGCTTAAACCAAAGCCTACCAGTATTATCCTTCCGATCATTATTCCTATAACAATTACACAAACATGATCGAAACACTGCCGTAAAAACTTACGGCCTCTACATCTATCGTCTGAACCAAGGAACTCTCTGTGTGGAATTCTAAAGACTCGACAGTATGCTGGTAGTGGGTTTAACCACAAGCACGTCAGCGGCACTAGCTGTACGTAATGGCTACCCAGGTACATGAAGAAAAAGAGGTGGCCGACGAGCGAACTCATCCCAACCCTAACGAGCTAGTAAGCAACACTTACCGTACAGTCCGGTCTCTTCGTCTGATACGTCGCATATGAAGTCTAGGGGTGGTAAATGTCAGACCCCAGTTAATTTATAAGTCAAGCTGATTTACGGCCCATTATGTTTCGAGAAAATACTGATAATTTTTATCAGTAAATCTCGAGAACCCTGGCCAGAGATATGCTGTTATGGCTGATCAAGAATAGCGCGACATCAACTCCCTATACCGGGAGAGACAAAACCCCTCCTATCGCTCACTGCATTAATATGATTCGGGACTATACCAAAAATCCACCTGTTTGCATGACTCAGTAGATCCGTGGTAGGGAGGAAATCAAAGCATAGTGGGAATCACATAAGACACTATGACGATCTCGGGTCTACAGACTAGCCTGTACAAGTGTCACCAGAGAACTGCTATCTGATAATAGGTATATATACCATCTATGAGTTCTCGGCGAGTCCTGTTCGGTGTACCCATTCTCCAATGAGCACCTGTGTACAACCATTGATGTCAAACACCAATGGTTGTGGGATCAACCATCACCCCCAGGGTCAAGAAACATACACACTAGTCTACTCTGGTAATATCGATGCCCTGTCTCGATATACCCTCGACTAGGAACTATTAAAGGATATGCTTATAGACTGCCCAGGCCCCTCTAGTATGATCTCCATCATAATCCCAGTAGTCTAGCATAATCCTAAGGGCATCATCAGCATGTATATATAGATATGAAATACAACAAATCACACGTCAAGATGAAGATAAACCAGATAGTATACTATCATTTCGAGCAAAGATTGTTTCTGTACATATACATGCCTAGCATCTTATAAAATACAGGCCTCTAGGGCATACATATCTGACAATATCCCACTTGCACTAATGCTTGTAGTTGATGCAATAAGTACCCACTTTCTACACTAGAACCAGTTGCCGGCGTACCGCATGCCCAACAGCTCGAACAGTTTCTCAAACTGGACTTGAGAGATGGCCTTGGTGAATGGATCTGCTGTGTTGTCATTCGTGTCTACTCTTCGTACCTCGATGTCCTGGCGATCCACTATCTCCCTGATGAGGTGATACCGCCTCAAGATATTTCTGGATTTCTGATGGGACCTTGGTTCCATTGCCAAAGCCATGGCTCCATTGTTATCACAATACAGAGGTATTGGATTAGCAATGGATGGAACCACCTGAAGTTCAAAAATGAACTTTCTCATCCAGACTGCCTCTTTTGCGGCATCATTAGTTGCAATATAGTAAGCTTCCATCGTGGAGTCGGCGACGGTATCTTGCTTGGAACTCTTCCAACACAACGCCTCTCCATTTATGGTAAATACAAACCCCGAGATGGACTTACTATCATCCTTGTCGCTCTAGAAGCTGGAGTCGGTAAAGCCCTCCATTTGGAGATCTCCGTTACCATACACCAAGAACATTTCTTTACTTCTTCTCAAGTACTTCAGAATGTTCTTCACAGCAATCCAGTGTTTCTCCCCTGGGTGGATTGATACCTGCTTACTGTACTCAGTGCATAAGCGACATCCGGGTGAGTATACAACATCGCATACATTATAGATCGCACTGCCGAAGCGTAGGGTATAATGCTCATGCGAGCCCTCTCCTCATCAGTCTTTGGAGACATCTCTTTGGAGAGGGTGATCCCGTGACAAGCGGGTAAATTACCTCGCTTGGAATCTTCCATACTAAACCTCTTTAGTATGGTGACAATGTATCTCGATTGGGACAATCCCAATAATTTCTTAGATCTATCTCTATAGATCTTAACCCCAGAATGTACGAGGCATCACCCAGGTCTTTCATGGAGAACTTCTGCGATATGAATAGTTTGACCGATTGTAGCATATGAACATCATTTCCTATCAAGAGAATGTCGTCAGAGTACAATACGAGGAATGTAACAGTACTCTCTACAATCCTTTTATAAATACATGGTTCATCTACATTTTTGATAAAACCAAACTCTTTGATTGTATCATCAAAGCAGATGCTCCAATTCTGTGATGCCTGCTTTAATTCATAGATGGATTTAAGCAACTTGCATGCTTTTCCGCTGCTCCCACTATCAATGAAGCCTTCTGGCAATCCATAAAGACACATTCTTCTAAATCACCATTTAGAAATGCCGTGTTAACATCCATCTGTCAGATCTCATAGTCATAGTGAGCGGCTATAACAAGCAGGATCCGAATGGATTTGATCATCGCGACTGGTGAAAAGGTTTCATCATAGTCCAAGCCTGGTCTTTTACGAAATCCTTTGGCGACCAGCCTAGCTTTATAGGTCTCCACCTGACCATCCACACCGATCTTTCTCTTAAAGATCCACTTGCACCCTATGAGTTTTACTCCAGAAGGTGCAACCTCCAAAGTCCATACTTTGTTGGTGTTCATGAATTCCATTTCGGATCTGATGGCATCCAGCCACTTCACGGAGTCACCACTCGTGATAGCTTGCTGAAAACTAGTAGGATCATCATCATCCATGATGCAATCTTCTTTTGTTTGTGTGTTGTATATTAAAAACTGTGTGCTGGTTTAAGACGTATATCCCCTTATTTAATGTACCAGACCCAATCAACTCTTGATTAAGGATAATGATAATAACATTAGATTGTAATATAAAATTATATCCGGCATTGTCCAACAACGATACAGATATAATATTACATATCATCGAAGGTACAAAATAACATAGGTTCAAAACCAATATACGACCCGACGGCAAATCAAGGTGATACTCTCCCACTGCTGGAGCATGTATAGAGGAACCATTCCCAACCCGGAGAGTGTGATCACCTTTCTTTAGCCCGTGCACACAATTGCAGATGTGAGATCCTGACCCGGTATCTAATACCCAGGAAGCAGAGTTAATTGAAAAACAGTTTTCTGTTACAAAAACACGTGAAGCGGAAGTATCACCATGCTTCTTCTTTTTGAGGCTGGCCAGGTATCCAACGCAGTTTCTCATCTAGTGCCCAGTCTGGTGGTAGTGGAAGCAATCCCCTCGTCCTTTCGCAGCAGCCCCTTTCTTTTCTTTTCCCGGTGCTTGATACGGGCAGCTACGAAGTCGTCTTGGGAATGGATTTTCTTGGCACTTTCCATGCTCACATTGATTGTAGGGCAAGAAAGGTAATTTTCCAGATTCCCGAACATCCCGAGTTTAGCTTCACCGGAGGAAGCAGTTCTGTCGGGCAAGTCGAGTTTAGGGCTAGGCCGACAAACAATATTCTTGTAGCAATGGAAGTTGATAATAGTGAAGAGCCGGCTGTTGTTCGTGATTTTATGGACGTATATGAAGATATATCGGGTTTACCGCCGAAGCGATGTTAGTTATATGTATGCCCTAGAGGCCATCACTATACATAGGATGTATATTGTAGTGGATGCTTCGACATATATAGGGATGACTTTCTTGCTAGATATGATAGTATGCTATCTGGTTACTCTTTACTTTAACGTGTACACTGATTGTCTCTCTGTTACATGTTGGTAAAGCCCTTAGGATGTGTACTTGACTACCTGGACTATGATGCAGATCATACTAGTGGGGACATGGTAGTCCATAAGTACATCCTTCAAAGTCCCTAGTCGTGGGTGTATCGAGACGGGGCATCGATATACCAGAGTAGACTAGCGTGTAGCTTCTCGACCCATACAGATGGGCGATGGATGATCCCATATCCATTGGTGTTTGACATCAGAGATGATATACGGGTGCTCAGTAGAGACTGAGTACACTGGACGGACTCGCCGAGAACTCCCAGATGGTATTATACCATACGTCAGATGGCAGTTCTCTGGTGACACTGGTACAAGTTAGTGTGTAGACCCGAGATCGTCATAGAGTCTTGTGTGATTCCCACTGTGCTTTGATTTCCATCATACCACGTCCAAGGGGGCGTGCAAAAAAGTGGATTTTGGGTACAGTCCCGAGTCACATGGAGGCAATGAGCGATACGAGGGGTTTCGTCTCTCCCGGTATAGGGAGTTGATGTTGCGCAGTGCTCGATTGGCTATAACAGGAAGTCCTTGGCCAAGGCAGTTTTAGGGATTTACTGGTAAGTGTTACCAGTAGTTTCTCGACCCGTTATGAGCCTCATATCGACATGACTTATCGAGTTATTGTGGTCTGACGTTTACCACCCCTAGACGAGATATGCGACATATCAGACGAACAGACCGGACAGTACGGTAGTGTTACTCATTGGATTCACAGGAGTGTGAGCGGGCTTGCTCGTTGATCTTCTGATCGCTCAATACCCGGGTGGCCGTTCCGTTTAGCAGACCGCTTGCGGCTTGTGGGTGTTTGATATGATCATCACCTACTGCCGGCGTATTGACGAGTCTTTAGAGTCCTACACAGGGGTTTCCTGGCTCAAGCGAAAGGAAATTGGAGCGCATATGAGATATGTGCGGGACTGACAATAATAACAGTATGTGATATTGTATTCTATTCTCGCGATTTGTATCATCGGTCGGTTATATGTGATATAGCTGGGTTACCGAATCAAGTGTTGATTCGATACATTGATACACATGATATTAGTCGGTAATATGCGATATGACCGGATCGTTAAATCAAGTGTTGATTTAATTATTTAATGTATAATTATATATTTGATATATTATTTTACATTAACTAGTATTGGTTCACTTAAGATTTGTTTTCGCACTTGAATGTGCACATTGTTTATATGTGATATATGCAAGTGTACATGTTTGTATCATGCTTGATGATACAAACAAGATGTGTGTATGAGATTCATACCAAGATTTGGGTAAAGATTAGGGTTATTGTTTCATCTTAAGATTTAAGAAAAGGGATTAACTTAGTCAAAGTTATCAAGCTTGAAGAAGCTTGGAGAACCTTTGACAAAGTCCACTCTTTTGTCATTTCTTTTGATATTCTTTAACCTAACCTTTAACCTAATGGTTTGGTTAAATCTCTACATGAGTTAAGCATGAGGGCTTAACTCAACCATGGTGCTATTATTCATTTGGATAAGTTTCATTTTGGATATTGATTCATATGATTCTTTCTTCTTCATCATCTTCATCAAGCTCACAAAAGCTTGAGAGCTCCAATGGTGCCATGAGAAAAAGAGTGAGAAATCCAATTCTAAAGTGAACCTACTTCCTATTTCTTCATCCTCTACCACTTGCCAAGTAGTATAGGGTGTTCTCTTCACAAATTTTTTGACCAAGTGAAGGAATAGCTTAAGTTTGAGTCTCTCCGACGTAGATCATCTTCGGCCTCGAAGTCAATGACCTAGACCGATCATTTCTTCGACGAAACCATCGCTAGAGTCCGGGATCTGATGATCCCAGTGGAGGGACGTCAACACGGAGCTTTTGAAGTGGAGGACCGGATCTACAAAGGTTGTATTTCCATTCATTTAAGCAATAAAGTTGTTTACTTGCTTGCTTTTCGCCTTTACTTTTAGTTAACGATCTATATTAGGGTTTCTCGGCATCAGAAAATTTTTGTTTGCCATGGTTGATATCTTGTGGAACCTCTTGAGTGTGCCTAGGAACCCTACAGTGGTGTCAGAGCCTAGCTAGAGCTTTAGACGAAGTGTAGACGATGATAGAAATCCGATCGAACCCGAAACCCTATTCGAATACCCCTCTCTGTACAATTTTTGAAACTATAGATTTTTCCAGATTAAAAATGCTTAAAAACTTCAGCAGGAAGTTTTAAGAAATACAGTGCAAAACAACAAAATGATACGCCCAAAGCACCGCGGAACCGCGGCACAAGCTGGCTTATGCGGCGGTTCCGCAGCCAAATGATGACATCATCCATTGCTTTTTGCACAGTAATTTCTTTCTGTACATGTTGTATTTTCTGGGAATTTTTAATGTTTACTCAAGAGTTGAGTTTTTTGGGTTGTATTGGGAGTTCGAAGATTCGATCGGATTGTCTAATTTTGTCTATGTGTTTTTCCGGGTAATTTTAGAACATGTTAAAAAGTTCGACTGGATATAAATACCCACTTTTTCCCCTGCTGGGAAATTTCCAAGTGTTGGATTTTTCCGTAGTTTAATAACGTTCTAAGTAGTGCAAGTAACGCGATGGACCCTCTTGAAGACAACAAACCTTAACTCGATTATGTGACCGTCTTGAACTGCCCTTTGAACCTTAGGGTTTGGGGCAGTACGGCGTGCCACATGTGAGGCGCTGGCTTGACCCTTCCACGGCTGGACCGTTGGTACTGTGGCTTGAAGTGAATGTTTTTAAACTTATTTCATGTGTTGAGCTGTTTCGGGAAAACTTGGATGTTTGATTGTTCGATCGGAAAGTTTAACATTTTCAGTTTATCTGGAATGTGATACAATAATTGGAATCCACAAGTAGTTATGAGATAACTAATATGAATGTTATAAACATAGCACTTTAGTCTCTGTTGATCGGTTACCACAGAATTTTGATGCGATCAAAAGTCCGTCGCAATCACATAGCATACGCAGATACTCTCCGGATAAACTTAATTGACAGCTACACCCCTTAGCCCCGACCAAGTGTCTGTAGGAGAACCCCGTCGCCGAAAGCATCCGTTCGGGTGCTCGCGGCAACGGTGTTCCGCCTTAGTGCACTTCGTCGACGGCATCCGGGGGTGCCGCCGTCTACTAAAGTTTGCGACGAGCATTCGATCAGTTTATCGGGAATCTTGTTGAATTGCCCGACTAGATATTGAAAAGTGTTTTCGATATAGAGACTAAAATGCGGGGTTTATAATTATTAGGCATGCGATGTCTAAGGAATTCATTTGGTTAGGCATGCGATGTCTAAGGAGGTTGCGGATTCCAACTGTTGTAGTTTTACACTTTCTTTTCTGCGACAGTAAGTGTAATATGTGATATCGCCGGTTTCGTTGCTATATGTCAACGACAATTGGGATGCGCACATTTACTTACGTTGATGACATGTGATGTTATGTGTTGCTGGATATGTTATATTGGATCGTCGCGTTTTGAATAGCCGGGGGTTTTTTGTGAGATGAGAGTTTTTATTTTCATTCATGTAAAATTTGTTGTTTGTAATATTCTTTTATTGAGGCACTTCCAGGATGCGGAAGATGTCACCCATTGTATATTATTTACTTTTCCGCACTAGGATAGACCCAAGGAGGAGAGCACAAGTAACCGGGTTCTGGAGTCCAGTGGGAGACCAACTCGAGGAGTCGAGTCCGGGTCTCGTAACTCTAGAATTGGTAGGGTTGCTTGCCGCTCTCGTAGGGGTCTAGGGGTGTGGGTTTGGCTATTCATCGCGACCGTGGAATCCGTGTTTTATACAGGCTCGTATTGAAAATACGGACGTCCTAGTATATCCAATATTTCATATATGTTTCTTCTGCTACGATATCTATGATGTGATCATTTGATGTTCTGCGATAAATACTGTATACTGTATATATGATATATTATATAGGCGTTACTTATGTTTTACACCCGCGCTAGCCCTGCCCCGCTCTGCCGTTAGTTACCTAACCTAACGGTGCACGACGGGACATCGAGGCGAATGCGGATGGCATAAGTGTATGTCGTATTTATCTATGATGTTTAGGTAATTTAAATGATGGGAATTCATTAATATGATTAATGAAAGAAAAAGAAACTTAAGATGTTATGGAATCGAATTTTCAAAAACAGGTAGCTACAGTTCTTGCTTTGCATCGCGGTGTTCCTTGTAGAACATCCTGCACCTTATTCGATAAGGAAAGGACCGAGATCCCTTCACCGGGAGTGACTCCTTTAGCAATAACTGGCAGATGCTACTACCCTCGGTTTGACTTTTGATTGCTTCTATAGTTTTTCCTTTGAACAGTGATGTATATGATATATCCTGCACCTCATTCGACGAGGAAAGGGCCGACGATCCCTTCACCGGGAGTGACCCCTTTAGCAGATCTAGAAAAGCCTCAAAAACACTCCATTTTAAAATCATTTGATTCTACAACGATATCAAGTTAATTACGCAATAGGTTTTCAGAAAAACCTGTCGTAGCCCTCCGTCATTTTAGATAAGTAGTAGTTAGTATTCGTGCTACGCTTGTTGGCCAGCGTCAAGGCGTAGTGTGCGGTAGCTAACTAGTATTTATCTGCTTATGCATATGATGCAGATTGGATTAGGGTAGTCGTGCAACTTTGTTGGCCTGCGTCAAGGGTCGTACGGGTGGGTTTAATTCAATCAGGAAATGACGGGTTGAACTTGACTAGCGTACTATGGTTTGTTGGCCTGCGTCAAGGTCATAGGACGCTAGGGGCAAAATTATCGGGAATTTCAAGTGTTGAAATTTGCAATGAGATTGCATACCTTCTATGAGATAGTTGGATCCCGATACCCGCTGCGAGTAATTGTTACTCCTGAGAGAGTTTTACACATTACAATTAGCCAATTAAGTAGGTGTCTAGAAAGGTGTTAACGGGGTTACGCCTCTGGGAAAACGAGGTTTACTGTAATTAGGTCCGTGCGAAAGCACGGGAAACCTTCCTCAAAGTACCGACACTGGCCTGGCTGAAAGATTGGCGAACTTGTAGCGTGTAATTAATCCCGGCTAGTCTTTCCTTTTCGGGTTTGAAGGAAGATTTGATAAAAACAGTGGGAGCCATCCTGATTAGATAAAATAATAACCAATCTGATCTTGCAAGAGCGCACGCAGAGTGTTTTCTTCTCTCTCTCTCCTGATAGCGACCATGTCACGCCTTAATCAAGATAATATAACGGATATATTGGCCGAACCCGCTTGTTATACTGAGCTGGGGAACGTTGGTCCCGCTCCAACTTATAATTGTTATAAGACAGAGCAAGGAAATTGGGGATTACCAGAATTCCCGTGCCGCCCAAACGAAGAAAGTGCATGTTGATGCATCATCTTCGGGTGTGTTCATTACAGAGAACTGTTTCTCAAATGTCCTTTACGTCCTGGGTATATGATACCGGATCAGGATCCCACATATGTAATATATTACATGGGCTATGGAAAGGTAAAGAACTGAGAACGGGTGATAAGTTTCATGAGACAGAAAACGGTGCAAGTGTTGCAGCCAAGTCTGTTGGTCACCGTCACCCTGTATTACCAGAATACATTGATTCTGAACAAATGTTATTAGATACCGAACCTGATATCCAAAATCATATCAGTCTCTTTATTTAGTTAAAGAAGGATATAATTTTGTATTGTTGGATAATGTTTTGAACATTTCCTATATCAAGAGTTGATCGGTTCAGGCGCGTTATCTAAAAGCATTGACGTTCTAAATCAAAATACAGTTCTTTGTATACAGAACACGCACAAGAGGAAGAGTTCAGAAATGAACGGATCCTTCTTGAGGTATTGTAGACTAGGTCATATCAATGTGACCCGACTAGCTTAAGTTACATATAGATGCATATTTAAATTAGTTTGAATTTACATCTTGTGAAACTTGCCAGTCATGTCACAGAGATAAGATGACCATAGCTCTGTTTATTGGAAACAGAGAAAGAGTTAGTGAACTCTTGGGATTGATACATGCTGATGTATGAAGGTCCCGTGTCTACACATGACAAGACTGGTTCTTTGTACTTCATTACATTCTCTGATGATCTCTCAAGATTCAGACATATGTTCCTGTTGAAACACAAGTCCGAACCTTTTGAGATATTCATAGAATATAAGTTAGAAGTAGAGAACCAAAATACGGGTATAAGTATTATGTCATTTGATGTGATCAAGGAGGAGAATACTTGAGCACGGAATTCCTGCATTATTCTAAAGGAGAATGAGATTCTCTCTCAGCATTACTCCTCCGTATACACCATAGCATAATGGTATATCGGGGCAGAGCAATAACACCCTATGTGATATGGTGTGCTCTATGATGAGTACTACTGAGTTTCCTATTTCCTTTTAGGGAGTTATGCACTTATGAAGTTGCAAAACTATTGAATAGGGTTCCGATCAAATCAGTTGCCTACCACTTCATATGAGATATGGAAAGAGAAGAGCCCATCTATTAAGTCAGTTAAGATTTGGGGTTGTCCGGACTATGTCTAAAAAGGAAAAATCCGGACAAGCTCGAGGCAAAGTCAGATCTGTAGAAGTTTGTTGGATATCCAAAGCATACGCAAGGGAATATCTTCTACCTAACCGAGGAACAAAAATGTTTTGTTTCTCAGCATGCCACCTTTCTGAAAGGGAATTTCTTGTGAAGAAATTATTGGTTATGAGGTAGAACTGGAAACAGTTCCAGCTATACAAACTGCAGCTGATGATTTGGTAGAACCAAAAGATTCAATAGCAAACAACGAACCTCAGCCTCTTCGCCGATCTAGTAGGGTTCCTCACCCACCTGAGAGATACTTCGGTTTCTCTATGACAGTGGAAGCAAAGATTGCATCATGAGATGATGACCCAACTAGTTTTGGGCTGGCCATCAGGAGTAGGACTCTGTAAGAATGGCTGGATGCTTATCGGTCTGAGATGGAATCCTTATACACCAACAAAGTATGGACTTTGGTTTCTTTATCTAAAGGGTTAAATTCCCATCAGGAGCAAGTATATCTTGAGAAGATTACTTAGTGTATATGGAAAAGTTGAGACTTTCAAAGCTAGACTTGTTAAAGGTTTGCATCATTGACCGGCTATGGATTATGATGAAACCTTTTCTAAGTAGCTATGCTTAAGTCCATCCAGATCCTACTTGCCACGGCTATATACCATGACTACGATATCTGGCGGTTGGGTGTCATTACTGCTTTTCTAAATAATGATTTAGAAGACAGAGTCTATAAGTACACATTTAGAGGGCTTCGTAGACAATGGGAGCAGTGGAAACGTGTGCAAGATGTTTTATGTGATAAAGCAGGCATCGCGGAGTTGGAACATCTGTTTTGATGAGTTAGTCAAAGAGTTTGACATCATCAAAATCGTAGATGAACCTTGTATATACAAAAAGGTAGTAGGGAGTATGGTGGTGATCCTCGTAGAGTACGTGGATGACATACTCTTGATAGGGAAGTAGTTTCCTATGCTACGCTCGGTCAATCTCCGCTTATCACAAGGATTCTCCATATAGGATCAAAATAATACCTACTAAATCCTAGGTTTTGGATCTATGAAATAGATCTAATTGGATGTTAGGATACTCACTAGTTGTAGTGAGCTGGTATCAATCGATCCTGGGGAGAATCACAGGAATGGTTCCAGGGTGATAAGGATGACTGAATATTAGTCACAGGCATTGTCTTTACCCTCAGTAAAGGGACGGTATGTTGGAAGAGTTCCCAGCTAGATACCGTGACATACTAGACGATTAAAGGCAAGATACATCGTTACCAAAGATGATACCAAAGAGGAAGTCTGGGTGTATACTAGTTCAAGAGATGAACTTCGTTCCTCCCATTGTGTAACAATGGAGTTGTGGCTTGGGCCAAGGAACGCCCGTCCCATCAGTGATCCAGACATATTCTTAGGCAGTATCACCTGATCGTGGAGATGGTTGATCTCCAGGGGATCGAGGTTAGGAGAGTAGACTCAGAGGACAACACGGCGGATCCACTCACGAAAGGCCTTTTCCCAGAGAGAGACTTTTATGGGATGGTTGAGTATGAGATACTACCACCACTGCTATCAGATGGCCCTAGTGCAAGTGGGAGATTGTTAGTTATATGTATGCACTAGAGGCCATTACTATACATAGGATGTATATTGTAGTGGATACTTGGACATATATAGGGATGACTTACTTGCTCGATATGATAGTATACTATCTGGTTGCTCTTTACTTTAACGTGTACACTGATTGTCTCTCTGTTACATGTTGGTAAAGCCCTTAGGATGTGTACTTGACTACCTGGACTATGATGCGGATCATACTAGTGGGGACATGGAAGTCCATAAGTACATCCTTCAAAGTCCCTAGTCGTGGGTGTATCGAGACGGGGCATCGATATACCAGAGTAGACTAGCGTGTAGCTTCTCGACCCATACAGATGGGCGATGGATGATCCCATATCCATTGGTGTTTGACATCAGAGATGATATACGGGTGCTCAGTAGAGACTGGGTACACTGGACGGACTCGCCGAGAACTCCCAGATGGTATTATACCTTACGTCAGATGGCAGTTCTCTGGTGACACTGGTACAGGTTAGTCTGTAGACCCGAGATCGTCATAGAGTCTTATGTGATTCCCACTGTGCTTTGATATCCATCATACCACGTCCAACAGGGCGTGCAAAAAGGTGGCTTTTGGGTACAGTCCCGAGTCACATGGAGGCAATCCGCGATAGGAGGGGTTTCGTCTCTCCCGGTATGGGGAGTTGATGTTGCGCAGTGCTCGATTGGCTATAACAGGAAGTCTATGGCCAAGGCAGTTTTAGGGATTTACTGGTAAGTGTTACCAGTAGTTTCTCGACCCGTTATGAGCCTCATATCGACACGACTTATCGAGTTATTGGGGTCTGACGTTTACCACCCCTAGACGAGATATGCGACATATCAGACGAACAGACCGGACTGTACGGTAGTGCTACTCGTTGGATTCACAGGAGTGTGAGCGGGCTTGCTCATTGATCTTCTGATCGCTCAATACCCGGGTGGCCGTTACGTTTAGCAGACCGCTTGCGGTTTATGGGTGTTTGATATGATCATCACCTACTGCCGGCCTATTGAAGAGTCTTTAGAGTCCTACACAGGGGTTTCCTGGCTCAAGCGAAACGAAATAGGAGCGCATATGAGATATGTGCGGGACCGAGAATAATACCAGTATGTGATACTGTATTCTATTCTCGCGATTTGTATCATCGGTCGGTTATATGTGATATTGCCGGGTTACCGAATCAAGTGTTGATTCGATACATTGATATACATGATATTAGTCGGTTATATGCGATATGACCGGATCGTTAAATCAAGTGTTGATTTAATGATTTAATGTATAATTATATATTTGATATATTACTTTACATTAACTAGTATTGGTTCACTTAAGATTTGTTTTGTCACTTGAATGTGCACATTGTTTATATGTGATATATGCAAGTGTGCATGTTTGTATCATGCTTGATGATACAAACAAGATGTGCGTATGAGATTCATACCAAGATTAGGGTAAAGATTAGGGTTTCATCTTAAGATTTAAGAAAAGGGATTAACTTAGTCAAAGTTATCAAGCTTGAAGAAGCTTG
The DNA here is from genome assembly GCA_030015575.1 of Agapanthus africanus. Taxonomy (NCBI): domain Eukaryota; kingdom Viridiplantae; phylum Streptophyta; class Magnoliopsida; order Asparagales; family Amaryllidaceae; genus Agapanthus; species Agapanthus africanus. The sequence continues at coordinate 464,499,946 of JASDDO010000014.1, read as the reverse complement.
GAGATGCTTTGACAAAGTCCACTCTTTTGTCATTTCTTTTGATATTCTTTAGCTTAACCTTTAACCTAATGGTTTGGTTAAATCTCTACATGAGTTAAGCATGAGGGCTTAACTCAACCATGGTGCTATTATTCATTTGTATAAGATTCATTTTGGATATTGATTCATATGATTCTTTCTTCTTCTTCATCTTCATCAAGCTCATAAAAGCTTGAGAACTCCAATGGTGCCATGAGAAAAAGAGTGAGAAATCCAATTCTAAAGTGAACCCACTTCCTATTTCTTCATCCTCTACCACTTGCCAAGTAGTATAGGGTGTTCTCTTCACAAAGTTTTTGACCAAGTGAAGGAATAGCTTGAGTTTGAGTCTCCCCGACGTAGATCATCTTCGGCCTCGAAGTCAATGACCTAGCCCGATCATTTCTTCGACGAAACCATCGCTAGAGTCCGGGATCTAATGATCGCAGCGGAGGGACGTCAACACGAAGCTTTTGAAGTGGAGGACCGGATCTACAAAGGTTGTATTTCCATTCACTTAAGCAATAAAGTTGTTTACTTGCTTGCTTTTCGCCTTTACTTCTAGTTAACGCTCTATATTAGGGTTTCTCGGCACCGGAAAATTTTTGTTTGGCATGGTTGATGCCTTGTGGAACCTCTTGAGTGTGCTTAGGAACCCTACAAGCGAGACGTGGAGTTCGCAATTGATCTTATTCCTGGTGCAGCGCCAGTATCCAAAGCGTATTATCCAATGGCACCAGTAGAGTTGGAAGAAGTCAAGAAACAGGTTGTTGAATTGCTTGAGAATGGTTGGATTCGAAGCAGTAACTCGCCTTGGGGAGCTCCAGTTCTTCTAGTAAAGAAGAAGGATGGCACATGAAGGATGTGCATCGACTATCGAGAATTAAACCGGGTGACTATTAAGAACGAGTACCCGATCCCTCGCATTGGCGAACTTTTCGAGCAGCTTAGTGGCGTGAGGGTATTCTCGAAGCTGGATTTGCGATCTGGATATCATCAGGTCCGAGTGAAAGCAGAAGATGTTTGCAAGACGGCGTTCCGAACTCGGTATGGACATTACGAGTACTTAGTGATGCCCTTCGGAGTAACGAATGCGCCGGCAGTATTCATGGACTTAATGAACCGAATCTTTTCACCGTTCTTGGACCAGTTTATCGTGGTTTTCATTGACGATATTCTGGTTTACTCAAAGAGTTTTGAAGAGCATGCAGAACATTTGAAGATCGCACTGCAAACGTTGAGACAAGAGAAGTTGTGTGCGAAGATGAGTAAGTGCGAGTTTTGGCTGGAGGATGTAAAGTTTTTGGGGCATGTTGTGTCTGGCGATGGAATTGCCGTTGATCCCGAAAATATTGCAGCAGTTCGTGATTGGCCAATTCCAAAGAATGTTGCAGAGATAAGAAGCTTTCTTGGATTCGCCGGATATTACAGAAGATTTGTGGAGAACTTTGCTCATCTGGCGGAGCCGTTGACCAAGCTTACGCGCAAGGAGGTACCTTTTGTATGGACGGATAAGCGTGCGTTAGCTTTTGAGACGTTGAAGCAGAAGTTGATAACCGCCCCTATTCTGACCGTGCCAGACAATTCCTGAGGATTGGTGATTCACAGCGACGCATCTGGGAAATGATTGGGATGTGTTTTGATGCAGCATGGGAAGGTTGTAGCGTACGCATCAAGACAGTTGAAGACCCATGAGAAGAATTATCCAACTCATGACTTGGAGCTTGCGGCTGTGATTTTCGCGTTGAAGATTTGGAGACACTACCTTTTAGGCGAAAGGGTCGAAGTTTTTACTGATCATAAGAGCTTGAAGTATGTGTTCACGCAGAAGGAGCTTAATATTGTAAGTCCATGCTACCTCTCCCGGTACTTTCGGGAATGCGGAATATGGTAAAAAACGATTTTTATAGAGGTGGTAACATGGACCTAAAACCCGGATCTTGGTTAAACATCTATCTAACAACCTAACTACGAGTTTCTAGCTACTCGGTTAGGGGGTTATACCTTGCTTGTCTTGAACTCATTCGTCTTCAAGCTCCGATGGTGGTCCGGATTGGCTTCTTCTCGTCGTCTCCGTACGCCGAAGATAGATCCACCTGAAAGCTCCAACCTTTGGCTCCTTCTTCGTTCTTTGAAGAAACTAGTTCACTCGGTTTGCTAAACCTTGTGAACTAGAGTGAGTAGAGAAGAGTTTGTATGGGATTTTATCTATGGTTCTTGATTCTAAACTCATGAGACAAGAGAACCATAGAGTCAAGAGAGGGAGCAAGAGGAAGAGGGTGAGAGCAAAACAAGAGAGCTCAAGAACAAGAGAGAGAGTGAGCAAGAAAGAATGAGCAACTCTTTTGTCTTCCACCCTCTCATAATCCAAAGTCATCATAACTCATTATACCAATCAAGTGTTATGTGATGGTTGAAGCAACCAAAACCATATCATTTCATGCACTCATTTTGCACAAATGAGCAAGCAAGCAAAAGTCTTTGCCATGAAATGATGGCTATGGTTATCATGATGGTCAACTAGTCGAGCCTAGTCAACCGGTCAACAAAGTCAACAAGTCAACAAAAGTCAACAAAGTCAACAAGTCAACAACTATGTCACCATAATACTTAATTAATATAATTGTTAATCATATATCATATTCTCATTAGGGTTGAGCAAAAAGTCAAATAGTCAACGGTCAACTGTCAACAACCCTAATGAGAATCCGCTGCCTCTGTCTCCCCGTCAACTGTGCATACACACCCGCATCCGCGTTCCGAGGAACACGAATGCATACTGGATAAATCCTATCCCAAAAGGTACACTAGGATCTGGCTTAAACCAAAGCCCGCTAGTGTAAACTGTCCGGACACTGTACGTGCACAAGTGCACGGATGTGACCGAACCCTGTCGCAAAACCATGCGACCTGTCGCAAAACCATGCGACCTCTACTCTTTTTCCTAAAGGCGAAAAGCTTTCTGTGTGGGACTCTAAAGACTCGACACTACGCTGGCAGGTGGGTTTAACCACAGACCGCAAGCGGCACTAGCTGTGCGTAACGGTCCCCAGGTAATGCCGACAAGAAGACCGACGAGGCGAAACCCATCTGAACTCCTACTGAGCCTGAGTGTGACAATCTCCGTACAGTCCGGTCTGTTCGTCTGATACATCGCATGGCGAGCCTAGGGGGCGGTAAACGTCAGTCCCCCAATAGCGGTACAAGTCGTGTCGGAGTGAAGCCCAAAACACCCTGAGATAACACTGGAAGCCTACCAGTATATCTCATTTGCCCTGGCCAGGGACTACTCGTGTAATTGCTCTCCTAGACACAGCACGATGTCAACCCCCAATACCGGGAGAGACGAATCCTGTCTAACCGTCACTGCCTCCAAGTGCTTCGGGACTGCACCCAACTACCACCTGTTTGCACGACTCCTTTGAGCCGTGGTAGGGTAGTAATCAAAGTACAGTGGGAACACACTCGAGGCGAAGTGACAGTGTCAAGTCAGCGGACTAAGCTGTACTCATGTCACCTGGGAACTGATAACTGAAGATAGGCATAATACCAACTAGTCAGTTCCCGACGAGTCCTGTCCAGTGTACTCGTAACCCAACGAGCACCCGTATACTATCTCCAGTACGACGTACTGATGGCTGTGGGACAGACCATCTCCCACACTGGGATGAGAAGCGCATACGCTAGTCTACTCCGGAGTATCGATGCCCTGTCTCGATAGTCCAGCGACTAGGGACCTGCATAAGGATGTGCTTATAGATTACCCAGCCCCCACTTGTGTGACTGCCATCACAACGCTGGTAATCAAGCAAAGATCCTAAGGGCTCCACTAATGTGTATAGGTGATATACTGAAATAAACACAAGTACACATTGAAGTAGAAACAAACCAAGTAGCATACTACTATATTGAGCAAGATTGTTTATACAAGGTGAATATCCCAAGCTTCCATTAAGTAATATACAAACTAGTATGATACAGTAATGGCCTCTAGGGCATATACACTAACAATCTCCCACTTGCACTAAGGCCATGTACTGGCGTATCAAAGACCTATCATCTCGATCAGCCGCTCGAACTGAGTCTGGGGCAATGCCTTGGTGAATGGATCTGCAGTGTTATCTTCTGAAGCGACTCTCCGAACCTCGATCTCCTGGCGATCCACGATCTCCCTGATCAGGTGATACCGCCTCAAGATGTGTCTGGATCTCTGATAGGACCTGGGTTCCTTCGTTAAAGCTATAGCCCTGTTGTTGTCGCAATACAGAGGTATTGGATGAACAATGGACGGAACCACCAGAAGTTCTTTCAAGAACTTCCTTATCCAGACAGCTTCTTTTGCGGCATCAGATGCAGCGATGTATTCCGCTTCCATCGTCGAGTCTGCAACGGTTTCCTGTTTGGAACTTTTCCAACACACCGCCCCTCCATTGAGGGTAAAGACAAAACCCGACATGGACTTGGAATCATCCTTGTCACTCTGGAAGCTGGAGTCAGCAAAGGCCTCGATCTGGAGGTCTTTTCCGCCATACACCAAGAACATCTCCTTAGTCCTTCTCAGGTACTTGAGAATGTTCTTTACCGCTATCCAGTGTTTCTCCCCTGAGTCTGACTGATACCGGCTTACCATACTGAGTGCATAAGCTACATCCGGTCTGGTACACAACATCGCATACATTATAGAGCCTACCGCAGAAGCGTAGGGTATAATAGACATGCGATCCCTCTCCAAATCAGTCTTGGGAGACATCTCTTTAGAGAGGGTGATCCCGTGACAAGCCGGTAGGTTACCGCGCTTGGAATCTTCCATACTGAATCTTTTCAGTACGGTGTCGATGTACCTGCACTGTGAAAGTCCTAATATCCCCTTGGATCTGTCACGGTAGATCCGGATACCCAGAATGTATGAGGCATCACCCAGGTCTTTCATAGAGAACCTGTGTGACAAGAACCCCTTGACAGATTGTAGCATAGGAATGCCATTTCCTATTAAGAGAATGTCATCCACGTATAAAACGAGGAATACTACAGTTCTCGCTACAAATCTACTATACATGCATGGTTCATCTGGATTTTTGATAAAGCCAAATTCCATGACCGTCTCATCAAAACAGATGTTCCAACTCCGCGATGCCTGCTTTAGTCCGTAAATGGACTTAAGCAACTTGCACACCTTTCCGCTGCTCCCACTCTGAATGAAACCCTCTGGTTGGTCCTTATAGACACACTCCTCTAAATTTCCATTTAGAAAAGCGGTATTTACGTCCATCTGCCAGATCTCATAATCGTGGAAGGCAGCAATGGCAAGAAGGATCCGAATGGATTTCAGCATAGCCACTGGAGAAAAGGTTTCGTCATAGTCCAAGCCAGGTCTTTGACGGAAACCCTTTGCAACAAGTCTAGCTTTATAGGTCTCAACCTGTCCATCTACACCAATCTTCCTTTTGAAGATCCACTTGCATCCTACGGGTTTTACACCGTCTGGAGCAATGTCCAACGTCCATACTTTGTTGGTGTACATGGACTCCATTTCGGTCCGCATTGCATCCAGCCATTTTACCGAGTCGACGCTATGAACGGCTTGCTGGAAGCTAGTAGGCTCATCATAATCTATGATACAATCCTCTCTATCCCCGTCTATGAGAAAACCGTAGTATCTCTCGGGCGGATGAGCCTGCCTACTACTCCTGCGGAGCGGCGTAGGAATGTCTTGTTCTCTTGAACCCTCTGGTTCCACTAAGCTTTCAGTAATAGCTCGTGGTTCTGGAATTTCTTCCAGTTCTACTGTGCTCCCACTTATCTGGGTTTCTAAAAACTCATTTTCCAAGAAGTAGGCATGACGAGAAACAAGAACTTTTTGTTCGTCTTCACAGTAGAAGAAATATCCCTTGGAGTTCTTTGGATATCCCACGAACTTACACTGTACTGAGCGTGCCTCGAGCTTGTCCGCATGCTGCTTTTTAACAAAAGCTGGACATCCCCATGACTTAATGTGCTTAAGATAGGGTCTCTTCCCACACCACATTTCATATGGTGTAGTAGGCACAGTCTTAGTCGGAACTCGGTTCAAAAGGTATGCAGCTGATTCTAGCGCATATCCCCAGAATGATCGCGGTAACTCAGCTTTACTCATCATGGACCGTACCATATGCAATAGGGTTCGGTTCCGTCTCTCCGATACACCGTTATGATGCGGAGTGTATGGAGGAGTAAGCTGAGAGAGAATTCTGTTCTCTTTTAAATAGTCCAGGAACTCGGCACTCAAGTATTCTCCACCTCGATCCGATCTTAGAATCTTAATACTTTTGCCGGTTTGTTTTTCTACTTCATTCTTATACTCCTGGAATTTTCCAAAGGATTCGGACTTATGTTTCATTAAGAAGACATAACCGTACCTTGAGAGGTCATCCGTAAAAGTAATGAAGTAAGAATAACCGCTTCGCGCATGTGTACACATTGGACCGCACACGTCGCTGTGTACGAGTCCCAAGAGCTCGCTCGCCCTTACTCCGTGTCCAGTAAACGGAGTCTTTGTCATCTTTCCTTTGAGACAGGATTGACAAGTGGCATACGATTGATATTCGAACGGATTCAAATATCCTTCTGTATGTAACTTCGTCAACCTTCTCTCATTGATGTGACCCAGTCTACAATGCCATAAGAAAGTCTGATTTATTTCCGGAGACTTTCTATTGTGTGTATTCTGGACGTTGAAAATCTGTGGTTGGTTTAATACGTATATACTGTAAGTGCACGGCGGCGCCCCGGCCGTCAATCCGACGCCGGAATGCGGAAGCGGTGAAAAACTTTGATTTTGCGGACTTAGCAAACCGGCACCACCGCGCACTAAACATCCGGATCGTAACCATTAACAAGTCTAAGCTAACTAAAAGATAGGGAAGAGAAGTATACCGACAGATCCGAGTCCTCCGGTCTTCTCGTCGCCGTCCCGATCTCCTGCGGAATGTCGCGTCTCCTCCTTGTCGCCGGAAATGCACTACATCGCCTACTTCTTTTACGGGCTCCCACCTTAATGCCGAGGCAACTCGGGCACGAAGCCGGCTACTCGACGTGCCCAAGATTCGCAGTAGAATATTGTGTAGGACTCAAGTCTCACTTTGGGGTTCATGGAGATGCCATTTTGGTGGAGGGATGATACAAGACTAATGTGGAGGAGAGAAATGAGATGGTGCAAGAAACTCAAAAAAATGGGAGCCATTCTCATCTCCACCAAGAGAGAGAGAGGAATGGTTATCATATGGAATAATGATCACAATAGAAACACCAACACTCAACAACCAAATCATGCAAAGAAATGATCACCAAAAGAGAACCTCACTCCACCACAACCATCATGAAAACCATGTCATATTAAAGTCAAGCCATGATGGAGAAGTCAAGAAGTCAAGGTCAAGGAATGGCTATCATGACACAAGAATATGCAAGGAAACCGCTCCACAAATACTTATTTGCAACAATGCAAATAAGCCCTCCTCCACCAATCTTCGGCCAATGAACGATACAAAGGAAATCGGCCGAAACTAAAGCAAACTGGCAACTCCAGAAAACAGGTCCCGTAATAAATTACAGGAAAACCCCGATACTGTGCATACACACCCGCATCTGTATTTCGACCGAAAAACAAATGCAATGAAACAAAATCTACACTGTACTATATTAGGATCCGGCTTAAACCAAAGCTGGCCAGTAATATCCGTTCGATCCTGATCCGTGCAATACCGCACGTATCTGATCGAACCCTGCCATATATCCATACGGCCTATAGAACAAACTGTCCGATCCTGATCCGTGCAATACCGCACGTATCTGATCGGACCTTGCCATATCTCCATATGGCCTATAGTACAATCTGTCCGATCCTTATCCGTGCAATACCGCACGTATCTGATCGGACCTTGCCATATCTCCATACGGCCTCTACAACCTTTCGCCCGAAAGCTGAGTAACTGAATGTGGGGGACTCTAAAGACTCGTCAACACCTTGGTTGTGGATTTAACCACTAGCACGTCAGAGGTATAAGCCAATACGTAACGGGCTACCAGGTACTGACTAAAAGGGACGTCGATGAGCGAACTCATCCTGACACCCTACTGAGCCTGTCAGTGACATTATCCGTACAGTCCGGTCCGTTCGTCTATGAGCATCGCATGGCGGGCCTAGGGGGTTGGTAAAAGTCAGACCCCCTAAAGCGGTACAAGTCGTGTCGGAGTGTAGCCCAGAACACCCTGAGATACTACTGGAATACCTACCAGTAAATCTCCTTGCCTCGGCCGAGGGCTTCGTGTAATGGCTCTCCTAGACACAGCACGACCTCACCCCCAATACCGGGAGAGACGAACCCCTGAAGATGCGCTCACTGCCTCCATGTGGCTCGGGACTGTACCCAACTAAAACTTGTTTGCACGACTCCTTTGAGCCGTGGTAGGGTAGTAATCAAAGTACAGTGGGAACTCACACGAGACAAATGACGATCCCCAGGTCGATGAACTAACATGCACACATGTCACCAGGGAACTGCCTTCTGATGTCTGGTATATGACCAACTGGCATGTTCCCGGCGAGTCCTGTCCGGTGTACTTATAACCCAATGAGCACCTGTATACATCTTAGGTGATCCAACTGACACCAGTGGCTTATGAGACCGGCCACCGCCCCTCGTCGGGGTCTCGACTGTATACACTAGTCTACTATGGAGTATCGATGCCCTGTCTCGAAACTCACACGACTAGGGACCATTTAAGGATATGCTTATAGACTCCCAGCTCCCACTTATATGATCGCCCTCATACTGCTGGTGGTCAAGCATAAAATCCTAGGGGCTCTATCAAAGTGTAATAGCGACGTGTCAGGTCACCTAACACAGTACACGATGATAAAGGTAAACCAGATAGAATACTATCATCTCGAGTAAGACTGTCTTACCGGGATAGGTCCTCCATCAATCATTGCAATCACGTACCTGTGATCCAATAATTGACTCTGAGGGCATTATCTCCAACAATCTCCCACTTGCACTCAAGGCTAATTATTGCGATGTCGCATACTCACAGCCCGTGTGATACCGAACACCCAACTCCTCTACTAGTTAGTCTCACAAAGCTCGTTTGCGAAACTATTGCGTTCGAGGAATAGCCTCAGTGAGTGGATCCGCCTTGATGTCTCTTTCTATGTCTCTCTATATCTCAAGTTCGCGGAGAAACCCATCTCCCAAAATGAGCAATACGTGTCTTAGAATGTGTCTGGATGTCTGATGGGACATAGCTCATAAATGAACTCCAAATCCAAACTTCTTAGACTGTATCGTCAACTGAACTTAATCAGTATCCTGCGCCATGCCACCCTCAGTATTGCCTTGGACCACCTGTCCAAAATACTGCCCCTCGTCAGAGGGAAAACTATAACTCTGACAACCTCCTTGTCGTCCATGTCACCTTGGAAGCCTGGAATGATAACTGTCTCCTGAATAAGGCTGTCGTTATCATATCCCTAGAACATCCACTTATGTTCTAAAACTGCTTCCGACTGTTTCTCCAGGATTGGATTAATGTCAACTTATTGCATCTAGTGCAAGAACAACATCTGGTGTGGTACTTGACATTTCATGATTGACTCAATTGCCTGAGCAAGTGATCTGCCAATCATGCACATCCCTCTCCCCTTTAGTCTATAAGACATCTTTAGAGAGGGTGACTCCATCACCTGCAGGTACACTACCGTGCCAGGAGTCGTCCATTCTAAATACTCTTAGAATGCTGTCAAAGTACCCTGATTGGGAAACCACCCAAATCCAGATCTAAAGCCATAGATCTAGTAACCAGTATGTCTGACATAATGTCCAAATCCCATATGGAGAAAACACTGTGTGACGACCAAAGGATAACCGATTGTAGTATAGGAGTTTCACTTCCTACTCTGTGTATGTCATCCAAATACCAGGATATCACACCCTACTACCTTCTCAACAGATCCATCCCCTATTCTGATGAAGTCAAACCCATGACTGTCACGTCAGAAATAGATGATCTATCTCCGCTACTGGTGCTTTAGTCTATAAATAGACATAAGCTACCTGTCCACCAATGCTTCCGCTGCTCCCACTGACTACGACAACCCTCTGGCAGAGTCATATACACGTACACTTCTAAAGCGAGTTCAGAACTACGCTATACTCATCCTCCTGCCGGGTCTCACAGTCTGGAACAACAGCAATGGTAAGTGTGGGTAAACAAGAACTTCCCTGTCACCGACCTTGAGGCTACCGTAGTACCTCTCGGGTGCCTGAAGTTACCCACCTTATCTGCGGAGTGGCCAATGGAATGTCAATCCAGATTGAATCTTTAGGTTCCTTATCAAATCTTCAGTAATCGTTCGTGGTTCTGGAATCACTTCCAGTTCAACCATACTCCCACTACTGTTTTCTGAAAAAAAATCCATTTTTAATAAAACTGTGGCGAGTCTAGAACAATATTGCTATTGTTCATCCAGATGGTAGAAAGCCAACCCTCGTCATAGCCTGGGTCAACCCACAAACAGCCATTACAGAAACGTGCCTTGAGTTGTCCAGTGTCTGGTTTTAATCATAAGCCGGACAACTCCCCGTACCTTAACAACGTTAAGATATGAACTGTTCTATATCCAATATACAACCAGAGGCACTGATTTAATTGAACCAGATTCAAATCATGCAGCTGTCTCCAGTGCATGTCAACTAAATGGAAGGAGGCCGATCAGCGTTACTCAACTTAGGAATGCTTCCAATTATGAATAACCTGAAAGAGAAGCAAGACCTCTTTATCATTACTATCAACTGAATACCATACACAAGTATCTACATCTTCGATCTCTTTGAAGAATCCCGATACTTGCTACACCTGGTTCTCTACTCTATTCAAATACGTATAACTTCTCAAAATTCGGACCATTTGTTTCCACGAAACACCTGTCTAAAAACTAGAGAAGTCATAAGTAAACCGAATATAGTACGAGGACCAACCCCTCTGTCCTGATGGACCCTGGACAACATACAATACTCTGTATAAGTCCCTTGAGTCTGAAAACTCATTCACTGTGTGTCGTAGGTTGAAAACTGTACTTATGGTTAAGAAGAATTACACCGCTGTTTAATGCTCCTTACCTAACCATCCACTGGTATAGGTAAATGTCATCGACATAATTTCAAAAGGGTATATCTCACTCTATGAAAATAGACGTACAGATATATCGATTTGAAATTGGTGCATAACAACGGATATTCAAAACCAAATATTTGCCGACCGGCAAACAGCCCAGGTGATTTCCTCAAATATCACCGATTCCAACGAATCCAGATATAATGAGGAAGATCACCCAATTCCCAATAACTTACTCTCACTCATCATCTGTAAAACCATACAGATGTGAGAAGCATACCTGGTAAATACATACCCTGGAGCAAGTGTCTAACTGGGAAATCAGTTTTCCTTTAACAGTACACAGTGAAACTGAAACATTGAAATGTTCCGATGGGGTATCCTGGTATTCCTAGTAATGCCTCTTCCAGTATCTAGATTCACAACTGTAACCGTGTAATTCTTTGCCACCTCTCCAAATCCCTTCATTTGTCTTTAGTCTTTACCTTCTGCACACCCCTTTAGGCCAAATGGTTTTCTTCCTTCCCTACCGTTCGGCACCAGCCTATGGTTTGGAAGAGACTATCCAATAAGCATAATGGGTGTACTGTCCTAATCCTAGGAACACTCGCAATGCGAGAGAAGGTGAAGATAAAAGACACCTGAATAAATCTTATTCCTATTTCTCCTGAACCAGAATCCATCCCCGAACTGGAACAAGTTCCTTTCGAGTTCGTATATAACCATACGATGGAGTATCCAATAAACTGTGGATCTTCGTAGTGATACGGAGTGTCCTGGAGAAATTCAAAGGTGATTTTAGGATTGGCGAAGGAATCCTTGGTTTGGTCGTGAATAGCAGTCGCAATTCACTTTGCCCTCTTACTAATCCCTTGCTTTGTCTTAACTTAATACCTTCTGCACACCATCGTTATGCTAATTGGTTTTCTTCATTCCCTACCGGTCGGCACCAGCCTAAGGTTTGGAAGAAGGCAATCCAATTTGCGTAATAGGTGTACTACCCCTAAACCAAGGAGTACTCGTAACCTGAGAGAGGGTGAAAAGAAAAGACAACTGAATAGTCCTATCCGTTTTCTCCAGAACCGGAAACCATCCTCGAATAAATCCCTTCGAGTTCGTATCTAACCATACGATGGTTTTGTCTAATGGAAGTGGACGTTCGTAGCAATACGGGGTGTCCTGGAGAAAAGGGTAAAAGTTGGAGTGGCAATGAGGTTTGCAACTCTGACAATCCAAAAGCCAGTGTTTAAGAAGGTTCGGTTAATCTTGGTCACTGAGTCATAGTCTTAGGGTCGGGTCAATGGTCCCTGCTAAAGAGAGAGAGAAAAGAAACACGCAGCGTGCACTCTAACCTAGATCAGAATGGTTACCAATTTATCTAATCTGGAATCCTCCCACTGTACCTCAAATTCTCCTCCAAACCTGAAAGAAGAATTAGTCGGGGTCACCTGAGGAGTAAACTAACTCATCAGTGGGAATCGGGATCCAACTATCATCGCATGATAACGTGACGGAATCCGCTCACGTCATCACACTCCAGAAGGTATGCGCATATCTGGCAAGTTTTAGTTCTTTTGAAACTCCCGACGTGATTTCTGCCCTATGATCTTATGAACTTGGCGAAGGTCAACAAATCATAAGTCACATGTCAAGTTCTACCCGTCATTATCCAGGGTTAATCTGAATCCATCCGTACAAGCCCTTGACGAAGGTCAACAAGGCTATACGACTGTCCCAAACCAACGCATCTATCTATGCAGCAGAAAGGTAACAAGCAGCTACCATACACTATGCCTTGACGAAGGTCAACAAACATAGCATGAATACTACGTGCTACCCGTCTGAAACGACGGAGGGCTACGAATGGTTTCTGGCGAAAACCTTTAACGTAATGAACTTGATATCGTTGAAGGAACGGATAGCTTTTTGAAAATATAGTGACGAAAACCGTTGCTAAAGAGGTCACTCCCGGTGAAGGGATCTCGGCTCTTTCCCCGTAGAATGGGGTGCAGGATATTCCAACTGAATACCACGGTGCAAAGCAAAAGTAATCGGCTATAGTGAAGTTAATGCCCTGACGCAAACTTCTGTCCAAGGGGTCACTCCCGGTGAAGGGATCTCGGCCCTTGCCTCGTCGACTGAGGAGCAGGATATTCCAAATGAATATCACGATGCAAAACAAAAGTGAACGTCCTTGCAATAACAGCTTTTTGAAAAGTGTTCCAACAACATCAGATTTGGTTTGTTTTTAAACTTGCATTGATCCGAATCAATGCAGTCCCATCAATTGATCACACCAAAAAGAACGAAAATATACTGATGTACGTGTATGCCATCCGCATTCGCCACTGGGTCCCGTCATTACCCGTTAGGTTAGCTAACTAACGACAGAGCGGGGACTGGACTAGCGCGGATGAAAAACATATACAACATCTACTAATATATATACCAATATATTATATTTCGCTCAAGGCGTGAAAGAAATGCAACATCACAGAGAATGAACAGCATCACAGAAACAATACAGATATCTGGGATCCCCGGGTTTCACAGAGCCACTACTGAAACCCGACGTTCCCCTGGTCGTGTGGATAGCCTGTGCAATGAAATCCTAGACCCCTATGGGCACGGCAAGTCACCCGCCAAAACCTGAAGCGAGGCAGCCCCCTTCAGTACCGTGAATGGACCACCCAGCACTTCACGGAATCCGGCAACTTGGGCACCCCTCCTGGGTCAACCTGTACCCCCTACGAGTGCGGCGAATAGCCCGCCAATCCTAGAGTGAAGCCCCCTCCGTCTCAATGCCATGAGATGCGGGCTTGTTGCCCTCCAGAACCCGGCTATCCGTGCACCCCTCCGCGGGGTAATCCTAGTACAGAAAGTAAAATATACATACACCGGGTACAACGACCGCAACCTGGCCGTGCCCCAAAATAATAATACAATCAGGCAGTGACGGCAGTCCACATGTCGGACGCTCGCCCCGCAATATCAAATGTACATAATACAACCACAACTGTACTAGCATTGCATCCAGGCTATCCCCACGACCGATCCGCAACATCACAGCAAAAACAGAACATCAACGTGAAAATCACGTTCGCAAATCCGTCTAACCGGGCTATAGCAGTTAGACCGGATTTACCGATCGAGTGACATTCACGGTCACAGATATAATGTAAATACTGTGAAAAATGTGTTTAAAATTTTCCGATTGATCAAACAATTAACAAGTCGACCCCAAGAAAAACTGTAGCACTCACAGAAATAATTGGCCCAATTTTAATATTCCAAAACCCCTAATTTAATCCCTGAAGCCCACTGGAAAATTTTGGCCCACTGAACTCTCCATACTGCGGCGGAAGCACGGCCTAAAAGAAGGGTGGGGCCGCGGATCCGCGCTCTCTGTGAGAGATCAGTGCGTCGAATTTTCCCAGAGTTCTTAGAACTCCGTGCACAGTACTTTTATACAACCTGAAAAATTTTTCGACAACAAAAATTTCCAACAGAAAACTGATGCTAACAAAATACGGGTTTTGGAACTTTTTGATCGATCGGAAATGCAAACACATCACACAAAGCTAGACTAAGTTAATGGCGAGTCTCTGATACCACTGTAAGTGCACGGCGGCGCCCCGGCCGTCAATCTGACGCCGGAATGCGGAAGCGGTGAAAAACTTTGATTTTGCGGACTTAGCAAACCGGCACCACCGCGCACTAAACATCCGGATCGTAACCATTAACAAGTCTAAGCTAACTAAAAGATAGGGAAGAGAAGTATACCGACAGATCCGAGTCCTCCGGTCTTCTCGTCGCCGTCCCGATCTCCTGCGGAATGTCGCGTCTCCTCCTCGTCGCCGGAAATGCACCACATCGCCTACTTCTTTTACGGGCTCCCACCTCAATGCCGAGGCAACTCGGGCACGAAGCCGGCTACTTGACGTGCCCAAGATTCGCTGTAGAATATTGTGTAGGACTCAAGTCTCACTTTGGGGTTCATGGAGATGCCATTTTGGTGGAGGGATGATACAAGGCTAATGTGGAGGAGAGAAATGAGATGGTGCAAGAAACTCAAAAAAATGGGAGCCATTCTCATCTCCACCAAGAGAGAGAGAGGAATGGTTATCATATGGAATAATGATCACAATAGAAACACCAACACTCAACAACCAAATCATGCAAAGAAATGATCACCAAAAGAGAACCTCACTCCACCACAACCATCATGAAAACCATGCCATATGAAAGTCAAGCCATGATGGAGAAGTCAAGAAGTCAAGGTCAAGGAATGGCTATCATGACACAAGAATATGCAAGGAAACCCCTCCACAAATACTTATTTGCAACAATGCAAATAATCCCTCCTCCACCAATCTTCGGCCAATGAACGATACAAAGGAAATCGGCCGAAACTAAAAGCAAACTGGCAACTCCAGAAAACAGGTCCCGTAATAAATTACAGGAAAACCCCGATACTGTGCATACACACCCGCATCTGTATTTCGACCGAAATACAAATGCAATGAGACAAAATCTACACTGTACTATATTAGGATCCGGCTTAAACCAAAGCCGGCCAGTAATATCCGTTCGATCCTGATCCGTGCAATACCGCACGTATCTGATCGAACCCTGCCATATATCCATACGGCCTATAGAACAAACTGTCCGATCCTGATCCGTGCAATACCGCACGTATCTGATCGGACCTTGCCATATCTCCATACGGCCTATAGTACAATCTGTCCGATCCTTATCCGTGCAATACCGCACGTATCTGATCGGACCTTGCCATATCTCCATACGGCCTCTACAACCTTTAGCCCGAAAGCTGAGTAACTGAATGTGGGGGACTCTAAAGACTCGTCAACACCTTGGTTGTGGATTTAACCACTAGCACGTCAGAGGTATAAGCCAATACGTAACGGGCTACCAGGTACTGACTAAAAGGGACGTCGATGAGCGAACTCATCCTGACACCCTACTGAGCCTGTCAGTGACATTATCCGTACAGTCCGGTCCGTTCGTCTATGAGCATCGCATGGCGGGCCTAGGGGGTTGGTAAAAGTCAGACCCCCAAAAGCGGTACAAGTCGTGTCGGAGTGTAGCCTAGAACACCCTGAGATACTACTGGAATACCTACCAGTAAATCAACTTGCCTCAGCCGAGGGCGTCGTGTAATGGCTCTCCTAGACACAGCACGACCTCACCCCCAATACCGGGAGAGACGAACCCCTGAAGATGCGCTCACTGCCTCCATGTGGCTCGGGACTGTACCCAACTAAAACCTGTTTGCACGACTCCTTTGAGCCGTGGTAGGGTAGTAATCAAAGTACAGTGGGAACTCACACGAGACAAATGACGATCCCCAGGTCGATGAACTAACCTGCACACATGTCACCAGGGAACTGCCTTCTGACGTCTGGTATATGACCAACTGGCATGTTCCCGGCGAGTCCTGTCCGGTGTACTTATAACCCAATGAGCACCTGTATACATCTTAGGTGATCCAACTGACACCAGTGGCTTGTGAGACCGGCCACCGCCCCTCGTCGGGGTCTCGACTGTATACACTAGTCTACTATGGAGTATCGATGCCCTGTCTCGAAACTCACACGACTAGGGACCATTTAAGGATATGCTTATAGACTCACAGCTCCCACTTATATGATCGCCCTCATACTGCTGGTGGTCAAGCATAGAATCCTAGGGGCTCTATCAACGTGTAATAGCGACGTGTCAGGTCACCTAAAACAGTACACGATGATAAAGGTAAACCAGATAGCATACTATCATCTCGAGTAAGACTGTCTTACCGGGATAGGTCCTCCATCAATCATTGCAATCACGTACCTGTGATCCAATAATTGACTCTGAGGGCATTATCTCCAACATATACCATTACTCAATGTACCTGACCCAATCAAAAGTTGATTAAGGTGAATGTTTACAACATTACTTACAAACGCAAATTCATAACCTTCTTTAGAAACTAAAGATACAGAAATGATATTACAAGTTGCGTTGGGTACAAAAAAGCAATTACGCGAAACCAAAAAATGTCCATCTGACATTCCCAGGTGATAGTCCCCCACGGCCTTAGCATCTATGCTAGCTCCGTTTGCAACTCTGAGGGTCATGTCACCTGCTTTCAAAACACTACGGTTTCTCAACGCCTGCAAAGAATTACAGATATGAGATCCTGATCCGGTATCCAATACCCAGGAAGTAGAGTTTATTGAAAGACAGTTTTCAATAACATACACACCTGAAGCTGAAGCTGCAACCTGCTTCAATTCCTGTGTCCTGGCTTTCCAAGCCCTGCAATCATTTTTCCAGTGACCTTTCTTATGACAATAGAAGCATTCTTCCTTATCCACAAGCTTCCCCACTATCTTTGTTGCTTTTGCTTTCCCCTTCGTATCCACTTTACTAACACCGCCCCTTGGTTTGGCGGGGGCTTTCTTCTTCTTTCCCTTGGCTTTCGCCTTGGACCTAGAAGAAGATGATCCTCCTACAAACAAAGTGGATGTTTCCCTACCTTTCTGTAGGGTGCCCTCTGCGCTCCTCAGCATGTTGAGGAGCTCTGAAAGTTCAACTTCTTTTTCTTGTAAGTTGAAGTTCAGTATAAACTGGGCGTAAGTGGAAGGAAGGGACTGGAGAATCAAGTCCGTATAGAGCTCATTCTCCAATGTGGTTCCAAGTTTCGCGAGCTCCTCAATGAAGCCAATCATCTTAAGAACGTGTTCCGCTACCGATGATCCGATGGCCAACCTTGCCGAAAATAACTTCTTCGATACTTCGTATCTTGCGATACGAGATTGCTCTCCATACAGTTCTTTTGTATGGAGAAATATGGATTCAAGGTCCATATTCTCGTGCCTCCTCTGATGTTCGTTGTCAATCGAGGCAAGTACGAGGCACTTGGCCTTCGCGCTATCAATCTCCCAGGTCTTACGGATTTCCTTATCCGCGACGCTGGAAGTGGGACTTGGGACAGGGGGAGCTTTGGTGGTAAGAAGATACCCCAGCTTGTCGTAAGTGATTGCCATTTTGACATTCCTGAGCCAATCTTTATAGTTTGGCCCTGTCAGTATATTTTTATCTAGGAGTAACTTAAGTCCAGTCATTTCGATTGGTCGCTGCAATTAGGAGAGAGAAGAAGAAACACTTAGCATGATGCTCTTGCAAGTTTAGAGTGGTTTTTAATTTGTCTAAACAGGATGGCTCCCACTGTTTCTCGAATCCCTCCTCAAACCAAAAAGGAAGAATTTAGTCAGGATCAATCTCACCGTACAATACTTACTTAACCGTTCGGCCAGGCTGGTGTCGGTACTTCGAGGGAGGTTTTCCAACGCTTTCGCGAAATTCCTTAATTTAAGAACCTCTTTTCACTGGGAGCGTAGCCCAGCTAACAACTTTCTAGACACCTACTTAGTTTATAGCATTGATCGTTAAGTGAGAAATTTCCCGAGGAGTAGCATATACTCACAGTAGGATCGGGATCCAAATATCATCGCGTGACGAAACTGAAGGAATCCTACCAGAATCATCACGCTCCAAATAGTATGCAATACTAGCAAGTTTCAGTTCTTTTGAAACTCCCGATGTGGATTTTTGCCCCATTCTCTTATGACCTTGACTTTGGCCAACAAATCATAAGTCACATGTCAAGTTCTACCCGTCGTTCTCCAGGTTAATTTGAATCCACCCGCACATACCCTTGACTTTGGCCAACAAGGCAGTACGACTGTTCCAAACCAACGCATCTATCTATGCTGCACATGAATACCCAATAGCTACCAATCACTATGCCTTGACTTTGGCCAACAAACACAGCTTGAATACTATTGACTATTCATGTGAAACGACGGAGGGCTACAAATGGCTTTGGCGAAACCGTGAACGTAGTGAACATGATTTAGTCGATGGAACGAGATAGCTTTTAAATGGAGTGGCTCAAACTCCGCATTTTAAAAGTTTGTTTTGAAAAAAACCGAGTGGTTTTTCGAAAGTGTTCCAACGACTTTTACATGGTTTATTTTCTTGCATTAGTTCTTTTAATGCGTGATATTCTTGCATTAGTTCTTTTAATGCGTCCCATCATTTAATCCTACCATTGCAGAAAACAACCAAAATATGACGTACGCTTATGCCATTCGCATTTGCCACTGGGCCCCGTCATTACCCGTTAGGCTACTTAACTAACGACAGAGCGGGGGCTGGGCTAGCGCGTCTGTAAAACATAAGCAATGCCTAAATAATATCATATATAGATATACTGCAATGATAAACATTTCAGATCACAGATGAATACATTGGATATACTAGGAACCTGTAATTCGTACGAGCCTGTAACGAAAGACAGATTACACGGTCGCGGTGAATAGCCAATACCCCACCCAAGACCCCTACGGGTGCGGCAAACTACCCGCCAAGTACCCGAAGCGTAGCAACCTCCCTCATCTCCATGAGTAGGCCACTCGACACTTCCGCATACCCGGTAGTTTGTGCACCCCCTCCATGGGTCTATCCTAGGAGCAAAAACAGTAAAAAGAAATTATACAATGACGGCTACAACCCCGACCCGGTTGTGCGGCCATACAAATAATTATTACATCAATTTACAAATTTACATGAATTGAAAGAAAAGAAAACTCTCGTCTCATAACCCCTGGCTATTCACCCGCGACAATCCAACATATTCATATACACATTCCAGCAACATTACAGATCACAGATTTGTATAACCCCCACTATTCGACATATAGCGATTAGTAGACGTTCAATACAAATATCACATTACAGAAAAACCCGTTAGCTTAAGTCTTTTAGAAGTTCGATCAAAAATACGGATTTTCGGGACCCCAAAAATAAAATTTTCGTTCTGGAAAATCTGGGCTGAAAATACATATACCAAAATTCCCAAAATACCCCAGAATAACACTGCACCAAAAATAGACCTCGGCCGAGTCAACTAGGCCGCGGATCCGCGACGGGAGAGTTCTCCCGCCGCGTTTCCGCGGCGCTTTGACTTGATCGTTGGACCAATTTTGGTGGGTGTTCACACAAAAGCCTGAGCTGATTTTAGGTGTGAAAATAATCAACTTTTGAACAGTATAAAAATCGACAGAAACTTCGAATTTTGGGGTTCGTTTTCGGGACTTTTTCTTTGATCGATCTTCTAGTTACTTGCTAACATGTTAGATAGAGTTTAACTAGGTTCTGATACCACTGTAAGTCCATGCTACCTCTCCCGGTACTTTCGGGAATGCGGAATATGGTAAAAAACGATTTTTATAGAGGTGGTAACATGGACCTAAAACCCGGATCTTGGTTAAACGTCTATCTAACAACCTAACTACGAGTTTCTAGCTACTCGGTTAGGGAGTTATACCTTGCTTGTCTTGAACTCCTTCGTCTTCAAGCTCCGATGGTGGTCCGGATTGGCTTCTTCTCGTCGTCTCCGTACGCCGAAGATAGATCCACCTGAAAGCTCCAACCTTTGGCTCCTTCTTCGTTCTTTGAAGAAACTAGTTCACTCGGTTTGCTAAACCTTGTGAACTAGAATGAGTAGAGAAGAGTTTGTATGGGATTTTATCTATGGTTCTTGATTCTCAACTCATGAGACAAGAGAACCATAGAGTCAAGAGAGGGAGCAAGAGGAAGAGGGTGAGAGCAAAACAAGAGAGCTCAAGAACAAGAGAGAGAGTGAGCAAGAAAGAATGAGCAACTCTTTTGTCTTCCACCCTCTCATAATCCAAAGTCATCATAACTCATTATACCAATCAAGTGTTATGTGATGGTTGAAGCAACCATAACCATATCATTTCATGCACTCATTTTGCACAAATGAGCAAGCAAGCAAAAGTCTTTGCCATGAAATGATGGCTATGGTTATCATGATGGTCAACTAGTCAAGCCTAGTCAACCGGTCAACAAAGTCAACAAGTCAACAAAAGTCAACAAGTCAACAAAGTCAACAAGTCAACAACCATGTCATCATAATACTTAATTAATATAATTGTTAATCATATATCATATTCTCATTAGGGTTGAGCAAAAAGTCAAATAGTCAACGGTCAACTGTCAACAACCCTAATGAGAATCCGCTGCCTCTGTCTCCCCGTCAACTGTGCATACACACCAGCATCCGCGTTCCGAGGAACACGAATGCATAATGGATAAATCCAATCCCAAAAGGTACACTAGGATCTGGATTAAACCAAATCCCGCTAGTGTAAACTGTCCGGACACTGTACGTGCACAAGTGCACGGATGTGACCGAACCCTGTCGCAAAACCATGCGACCTGTCGCAAAACCATGCGACCTCTACTCTTTTGCCTAAAGGCGAAAAGCTTTCTGTGTGGGACTCTAAAGACTCAACACTACGCTGGCAGTGGGTTTAACCACAGACCGCAAGCGGCACTAGCTGTGCGTAACGGTCCCCAGGTAATGCCGACAAGAAGACCGACTAGGTGAAACCCATCTGAACTCCTACTGAGCCTGAGTGTGACAATCTCCGTACAGTCCGGTCTGTTCGTCTGATACATCGCATGGTGGGCCTAGGAGGCGGTAAACGTCAGTCCCCCAATAGCGGTACAAGTCGTGTCGGAGTGAAGCCCAAAACACCCTGAGATAACACTGGAAGCCTACCAGTATATCTCGTTTGCCCTGGCCAGGGACTACTCGTGTAATGGCTCTCCTAGACACAGCGCGATGTCAACCCCCAATACCGGGAGAGAAGAATCTTGTCTAACCATCACTGCCGCCAAGTGCTTCGGGACTGCACCCAACTACCACCTGTTTGCACGACTCCTTTGAGCCGTGGTAGGGTAGTAATCAAAGTACAGTGGGAACACACTCGAGGAGAAGTGACAGTGTCAAGTCAGCGGACTAAGTTGTACTAATGTCACCTTGGAACTGATAACTGACGATAGGCATAATACCAACTAGTCAGTTCCCGACGAGTCCTGTCCAGTGTACTCGTAACCCAACGAGCACCCATATACTATCTCCAGTACGACGTACTGATGGCTGTGGGACAGACCATCTCCCACACTGGGATGAGAAGCGCATACGCTAGTCTACTCCGGAGTATCGATGCCCTGTCTCGATAGTCCTGCGACTAGGGACCTGCATAAGGATGTGCTTATAGATTACCCAGCCCCCACTTGTGTGACTGCCATCACAATGCTGGTAATCAAGCAAAGATCCTAAGGGCTCCACTAATGTGTATAGGTGATATACTGAAATAAACACAAGTACACATTGAAGTAGAAAAAAACCAAGTAGCATACTACTATATTGAGCAAGATTGTTTATACAAGGTGAATATCCCAAGCTTCCATTAAGTAATATACAAACTAGTATGATACAGTAATGGCCTCTAGGGCATATACACTAACAAATATGAGGCAACATGGATGGTTGGAGCTGATGGCTGACTAAGATCTTGATCTTAAGTACCATCCGGGGGAGCTTAACGTCTTGCCGGATGCGCTTAGTCGGTTACCAGCAATTCAGGTGTTAACTACGCAGAAGGAGATCGTTGCAGATTTTCGAAGATTTGACTTGGAGGTTGTGCTACCGCTTTCTACAGGACAGTTGATGAAGCTGCAAGTACATTCATCGTTGATCGAGGATATTAAAGCAGCACAATCGCAGGATCTTAGACTGCAAAGGTTTCGAGGACAGGTTGAAGCCAGAATACGAACGGATTTATTGATCCACGAAGATGGTTCGTTGAGGTATGGTAGCCGTTTGTGTGTACCAAAGGGGGATATTCGTGAAGAGCTTATGAAGGAGGCACACAGTTCAGCTTATTCTGTACATCCTGGAGGCACAAAGATGTACCGAGATATTCGACAGCATTTCTGGTAGGAAGGCATGAAACGGGAGATTGCTCGCTTTGTGGCAAAGTTCTTGGTGTGTCAGCAAGTTAAGGCTGAACATCCAAGGGTTGCTGGTTTATTGCAACCACTTCCCATTCCTCAGTGGTAGTGGGAACATATTACCACGGATTTCGTGACGGCTTTACCGCGGAGTCCAAAAGGCAACAATGCTGTATGGGATCAACATCACCATGCTTTTTCACTCCGCCTCTCGGCTTGATCGGATTCTTCTCTTCTTTCCCTTGGCCTTGGCTTTCGGGACGGAGGAGGAAGATGGCCCAGCAATTAGAGGGGGAGTTTTCGCTACCTTTAGCGTGCTCTCTGCACTCCTCAACATATTGAGGAGTTCACGTTCGGACTTCTCCAGGTTGTGCATGTTGATGTTTACAATGAACTCAGCAAAGGTAGGGGAAGGGACTGTAGAACAATATCAACATACTGTTCGTTCTCCATGGTCCAGCCCACGTCCTCAAGTTCTTCTATAAGTCCAATCATCTTCAATACATGGTCACCAACAGACATGCCAGCAGCCATCCGCATCTGAATCAACTTTCGAGATACGTCGTATCGGAGAGTACGAGATTGCTCTGCATACAACTCCTTTGTATAGAGAAAGTTGGATTGTACATCCATCTTCCCGTGCTGCTTCTGATGTTCATTGTTCATAGAAGCAAGCGTGAGGCACTTGGCTATTGCACAGTCTATATCACATGTCTTGCGGATTTCTTTATCCGCAACTGAAGAATCAGGGCCTGGGCTAGGAGGGGCTGGAGTAGTCAGGATGTATCCGACCTTATCATAGGTCAGGGCAATATTTACGTTCCTTAGCCAATCTTAGTAATTCGGTCCCGTGAGTTTATTCTTGTCTAATAAAAGCTTAAGTCCCATCATAGGTATCTGCCATTAGGAGAGAGAAAAGAAGACACTCAGCGATTGCTCTTGCATAATTAAATTGGTTATTAATCTTATCTAATGGATGTCTCCCACTGCTTTTTATCAAATTTTCCTTTAAACCTTTAAAAAGAAAACTAGCCAGGATTAATTCCAATCTAAAAGTTTGCTAACCGGTGGGCCAGGCCAGTGTCGGTACTCCGAGGGAGATTCCCCGTGCTTTCGCACAGACCTAATTAAAATAAACCTTGTTTTCCTAGAGGCGTAACCCCGTTGACACCTTTCTAGACACCTACTGGATTAGCTAATTGTAAAGTGCAAAACTCTCCCGACAGTAACTTTTACTCACAGTGGGATCGGGATTCAACTATCATATAGAAGGTATGCAATCTCATTGCAAATTTCAACGCTTTAAATTCCCGATATAATTTTTACCCCTAGTGTCTTATGACCTTAACTGTGGTCAACAAATCATAAGCACTAGTCAAGTTCTTGTCACGACCCAAAAATTGGCCCGTGACGGCCTTAATACTACGCAACGCCTAAAGACGTAGCGCAGTAAAAGAAAGCCAAAACCCAGAAATCTAAACCATAAAAATACGGAAAAGATAATATAAGATTTTGAAACATTTGAAAATCGCAACCCAAATTCTTTAAAAGTCCTATTTTAATTCTTTAAAATTTTAGCAACACCCCTTTTTTGTAAAAACCTGCCAAGATGAATACAACACAAAAATATGAAGCTATAGCGAAGAAATGCGGACAATAGAGAGAAAGCTGTATATAAAAGACAACAAATCCACAAATAATATACAGTAACGTCCTCACCAGGTCTCTAAGTCAACAACATAATAGTAGATGGAGAGTACAAGATACAACGAATGTACAATACAAAATACAGATGACCACCAAAACCCACCTAAGCAAAATAGTACTGTGAGCTGATGCAGTATCTGTAGCAAAAGATGATAGATGAAAAGCTGAATAGCCTGCCTCGACTACTCTGGGGAACAACCTGAAACACCTGTGGCACAACGGGGGTGAGTTGCCAACTCGTGAAAAGTAGATAACATATGCAGGTAATCGCAGGAATGCACGTACAGCATGAATCTAAGATATGCGATTACAGTAATAACATGTCATGCAAATGCTGAATAAAGGAAAGTACACTAGCAGGTACAAGCAAAATGTGAAGCAATAGTAACATGACAATAATATTCAATAACCATGCAATAGGGATGTGGGAATGTAAATATGCAACTATCATAAGGATACACTAACAGGTACAATCAATATATGAATCTGTGCATAAAGTAGATAAGTGTGAGGTATAGGGTGGAATACGTCATTTCCACGGAAACCTGACATCGTGGCAGGATCACAATCCATCAAGACACTCAAATCCACAATTCCTCAAATCAGCCCCCAAACTGGGCTCTCACATCATATAAATCTCACATCTCCTCAATGTACAATATCGAGTAATCTCCTATATCCCGAATGTACAATCAACAATCTCTTTCATATCCAATATCCAATCTCAATGAATCACAAAAATCCCAAGTCGAATCTCAAGTAAGTTTCTAACATCCTAAGATATATATATATATATATATATATATATATATATATATATTTGCAGAAATAAATATGATGGGGGCAATACACATATATTAGCGTCCCATTCCACTAATATTGGTGTTAGGGTATATATAACAACGGCTAATCCCCTGTTATATATACAAAGGTATTACAAGAAATATCATGAAAACAATGTGCCAAGCATCGACACAGAAATCCTGATAGGTACGTATCATACGCTGTCCCGAAAGCACGAGTGCCTAGCTCTGACCCTCGCCTTTCGACGTATGCATACGTGCATGACTCCCAACGGTGTCTCCATGACCCCCGCCGAGTCATCAGTACTGTCACCGGTAGGTACTAGCCCGCCTCCAGGCTCAATCGGCAAAATCCATCGATCTTCTTGCCGAGGGGAACCATACCGGGCCCCACCATATACCCTCTACGGCCTCGACGCCTCCTCGTAGGGGTATATACATATCAGCACCGATAAAGCTCATGGTGGATGCGCAAATATCATATCAAGGAAACCGGGTTTTTCAATGTATGCATAATTTCATGAACTCCCGCGGTTCCCAAATCCAGAAAACATCATCTAAAATCCCAAAAACAATGCGCAAATCCAGGAATAAATATATGCGATATATCTGAAATGTGAGCATATAAATGAGAATATGTAGCTGAAACCAGATGTATGCGAAACCAATAAGGTACAGCTAAGAAACACCAGTAAAGGTAAATATGTAACTGCAACTGAATATGTGTGTAACATACAGGTGTAGCAATGTATATGTATCTACCTATAAGAACTGATGTCGTATACCCCCCTGGGTATAAGTAAAATATGTAGGATACCCCCCCGGTATAACAAAAATATGTGCAAGGTATACCTGTAGCTGTATCGCAAGGTGTATGTGTACCTATCACTAAAGGTATGATACACTATAGGTATACCGATAAGCTAGATGACATGTGTGGTAAGCAATAGTATCTATAATGGTTAGTGTGTGACATGGCAAATATTGACGGTGTGTGTGTAGCATACAATCAGTGCTCGTGCAACATAAACCGTCAATAGTGTGTGTAGTGTCCTACGGCTGCTAGTCACAGTGCCACTATATCAAGGAAAAAGAGTAAAGGCGCAATTCTACAATGACGTAGAATGTGCGACATGTATTTGAATCCTAGCCCAGACGCATAACGCTATGCGGGCGATTCCTCTGTAGATGTTAAATCTACTCACCTACGCTCCACGCTAGGTGAATCCTACCATTTGCTCCCCCCTGTAGTAGTGTCCGTAGTCTCTGCCTGCAAACCTGCAAATAAGACATGAAAATCATATATAAGCCAAATATTCCGCGAAACGCGATATCGAACCAAAACGAGAAACTCACGTCACGAACTAAACGCGCATGTGCACGATACGCTAAAACGTGTGTGTACACGTCTAAAACTATCGCGACACGTCGCGATACGCTGGATCACAGAACTCACTCACGTATCGCGCGTATCGCGCAAACACAACGGACACCAAACACGATATATAGTCCCATATTTTCTTACAGGCCAAATCTTACAAAACTAGACATGCCAAAACACTACAATACACATCAGAGAACCCTAGCCAAGACCTCAACACCCCTGCCCCCTTCCTGGCCGCAATTTGCGGCCAGAATCAACAAATTGGAGGCCTGCATTGGGAATGGTGGGTTCGTATTCTGGTGGTGGTATCTAGACCTAGTGAGCATGCCCCAGTTTTCTCAATTTTGTTCTGTAGGGTCCGGGTCAAAAGCATATCTCAGAAGTCATAAATATCACTTTAAAAACACCGAATTGCACAATTTGGAAACCTTATGGTATTTTAGTGTAATCTGGGGTTAAACTTAGTTAAGGCGACCCTAACAACACTTAAATAGCTAGGGTTAACCAACACAATCATCACTTTGCCACAACATCTCACAAATCACCAAAATCTATCACTAAACTAGCTAATTAACACTAACCGACACCAAACCATACAAGCTAAGCAAACTAGGAAATTGGGTTAAGGAAATATACCCAAAAGGACCCTAGAGAGCAGGTGAAGAAGTGGAGAAGAGCTTCTGCAAGTGCTGGGGTTCCTGTTGCTGCTGTTGCTGCTGCTTCTGATGATGAAGATGATGTCTGCTGCTGCTACTGATGGATGCTGAAGCTGATGGTGCCACTGCTGCTGCTGAAGCTGCTGCTGCTGGGTTCAGGTGAGTGTGTATGTGTTTGTGTGAGAGTGAGAGAATGAGAGTGAGAGAAATGAGAGTAACACTAACCCCTTCCTCTATTTCTCTTGCCTCATTAATGAGGCATGGTTCACACCATGCTCCCCATGCCCTCTCTCTCACACAAGTCAACACTTCAAACCAATATTATAACCCTTTTTCCCAATTCATTTTCATTTTAAAACCATCATGAATAAATACAACCATAACTTTTAACCCAAAACACCTAAACAATAATAAAACTAGAATAAGCATTGGTTAAACCACAAATTAACACCCTAGCTAACATGCACAAGTGTGTGTGTGCCTAACAAAATTCTAATAAAATACTTATTAAATAGGATAAAATATTTAAAACTTAATTTGGTAAACTTTTTATTAAAAACCACACATTAAAATATATTTAGCTACAAAACACATTCTAAGGTGTTACAATCTCCCCCGCCCCCTTAAAAGAAATTCGTCCCCGAATTTAAAAATTATACTGCTACGCGTACCTTCAAAGAGAAGATTAAAATCCTCAATCTCGCTCGCAGCCTCCCAAGTGACTATCTCACTATACGGCTACGTCCAAGGAAACCTTCCACAGATAGCAAGACCCTTGACCGATGTCCCACCACCTGCCGAGCCACTAATACCATTGGCTGCTGGTGAACGAAGGATCGCGTCCAAGCTACATGGTCTGGTGCTAAATCATGTGAGAAAGGTCAAGAAGGTAATTGTAAAGCATCATCACAAGGAATACGGGGTGAAAACTCAATAATCTGGGCGGAAGTGCCAATTTAAAGGCAACGAAACTAACTTACTTATAGGATCTCAGAAAGACCTAAATCCTGGGACAAACTTCCCAAAATCCAACACGTCATTCATCGGAAAGTCCGTAGGAATACATGATCCGTCCCTGCGAACTCGAGTCTATGACCAAGGCAATCGGCATAAGACCTCAGTTCGCAATGGACAATTCCCATCCTGACCTGAATCATTTGGATCATCTCCGAAGTCTCAAGACAAGCTGGGGTCCAAAGTCCTACTTGCGCAGAGTCAGAAAAACAACAGACCGGTGATCGACACGACCTAACCCCTAAACCTAAAGGTGGCCAATTGGAGTGTCTCTTGATAACAGCTATCGAATGAGAACCCTAACGATGGCGAGTGACGATCCCAAACTGCTGACAACAATCCAAACAAACACTCAACTTTAACAAAAACAACTGAGCAAATTGAGTATAACCGGACGACAAGAATCCGAATGGAGTCACACCCTGACCAAACTTGGGTAGAAACCATAACGAAATTCGTGGAGATCTGCTACCATTCCTACTTCAGAACGGTAAAAGGTTGCAACTCTCCAGCCGGCCTCAGATGCTCGACTCAAGCACACAACAAGACCGACACCTTGAAACAAAACCTGAAACTTCTCTTTACATTCATGTCCACTCGTAACTATCTCACAAGTCACGCCAAAGGTGGTGGAACTTGAATGCATATAGAGAGTTGACAGATGTGCATGTTCTAGGATTACACGTCTCTACCCGATGATGTCAGGTACACAAACGCGTCCCTAACTTAGCACACCATTATCACAATTCAAGGTCTCTGAATCATTACCCAGCCGAATATGCTCAAGTATCTCTGACGTACGAGCATCGACGGGCAGTGTCTCGCGAAAACGATTTAAGGGATGTGGTCGGGCGCGAACATGAGCAAGCTGTCCCCTCCGTAGAGACGAACTTAATCTATACTCAACGATCACACAAAAACTGTAAATCTGCAGAAGACTAACACAACAATCAAAATCCGCTGCAGGAAGATGTTCATTAAGCTCTAGTGGTCCGTGGATAATCTGACACGACTCTCAAACAAGTAGTGTCCCCATATCTCTAACGCAAAACCACCGCGGCCATCTCCAGATCATGAGTGGAATATCTTCCTCGTACTTCCTCCAAATGTAGGGAAGCAAAAGCGATGACTCTGTAGTGTCACATCAGTACACCCTCGAGCCCACTCAAGAAACATTACAGTTAAACAACAAAGTCGCCCGAGCCAAAGGCAAAGAAAGGACTAATGCAGTTGTTAACCGAATCTTCAACTGCCGAAAATTCCGCACACATGCCTCAGTCCAAAGAAAAGAAACCTCCCTTCTGGTCAATTAAGTCGACGGTGCAGCACTACTCTAGCAATCCTGCACGAAACGGCGGTAAAGAACCTGCTAAGTCCAAAAATCTGCGAACCTCCGTCCGGCAAACAAGTCTGGACCTAAGCTGTACGGCCACGATCTCCCTCGGGACCATAAAAAACCGTCTCCCATGACTACAAGACCTAGGAGTCAACAAAAAACAAGCCTGAAGAAACACTCCGAGAATTTAGCAAACTACTGGTGCTCTCCCAGTATCTGCATAACAAATCCTCACGTGCTGCTCCTGTCCCTCAAGACACATTAGATAGACCAGAATGTCGTAGCTAACACAACAAAACTGGTCGAGGAACGGCCTGCAGAAATCTGGTTCATCACATCTACGAATGCTGCTAGGGCATCAGGGAATCCAACGACTCACTGATACACACAAAGCCCGTAGCACGCATAAGGCAGTCTTCGGAATGCCATCATCCCGAATCCGCAATAATGATGACCTGATCCCAAGCAAACTTAGAAATTGTCTCGCACTCTGGAGCTGATCGAAGAAATCGTCACAGCGAGATGAAGGATACCTATCCGCACCGTAAGCTGGTTCAATTGACGATCCGTCGATACACAACCCTAAACTGCCGTCTTTCTCCTCGACAAACAGAAGTAGGAGCTTCCAAAAGAGAAACACTCAAACGCACAAAACTCCCCAAACCACAACTCTGCAGCTGATCCTTTAGTTCCCAAGCTTCGCCGGCTCATCCGGAACAACGTCGGAAAAACTCTCGCACGAAAGAAACCCGGTCCAACAATCCCACCGTGGCTCCGGTATCACGAATGAACGCTAAGAATCCACGACATCTCCTCAGTAGCCGACTAGCGAAAAGGCTGAATTCAAGCTGTGAGAGGCGGCACAACAATCCACCTGCACAACAAGAACTGACTTGCCGGGGAAAACAAAACCTAACTTGTTTCCTCACGGTAGTCCACAGACGCCTAACACGTAACTAAACAGTCCGTGCCCAGGAGAACGTCAAATCCAACATCTCTAGAAGGATCAAAACGACGGACGAATCTCTATCTCCTATCCGATTGGCACACAACTGAATACGTGTCGCGCAACAAAAGAATCGCTGACAGAAGTTAGCACAACTATGACTAATCTACCCAACCACGGTACAAGCATAAAAACAAACGGATACACCAAAAGAACAAGCGAATTAAGGATACCTGAGAACTCTACATTGGACGTCTGCGCGTCCCGATGAGTAGAAGCAAATTCCTGTGTCTGCCCTCTACTCGCAGCTGGATGAACTCCTCTGGTAGACTGAACCCTCTGAGCAAATCTTCCACGTCCACGGCCTCTCTGAGTATGATCCTGACGCCGTGCTGAGGAACACTCCCTGACGAAATGCTGAAGGCTTCCGCATCGAAAACATCCACGCGCTGACTGCTGACCATCTTGGGGATGAGAGCTGAATGACTGTCCTCGTCCTAAGCCTCTGCTACTCCCGCGACGGCCACGAAATCTGTCTCGATGACCAAACCTCTGTCTCTGGGCTGGTACACTGGAACGAGTCCTCCACTGTCCTGGAACTCTTTGAGCCTCTGGAATATGCGCCTCATCAACTGGAGCTGCAACATCTGGTGCTATGTAGGTGACGGACTGCTGCATGCTGATCGCAAGTGACAACTGAGTAACAGGGGTAACAACCTCCCGTCGTAGCTCCCGAACGACATCAACCAATGAACTCATAGTCTAGCGGAAGTCCTGCATCCCTGCCAAAATTCTATCCATAGTATAGGTCGTAGGCTGATCCGTCTGCACCTGTGCAACTATAGTGCCATCCTGGTAAGTACTCGTCTCACTCGAGCCAACTCTGACCTCGGCCCTCGCTGCATCACTCTGAGTCCCTATAGTCATCGGCGGCAAGTCTATAAATAGATATAAGACGAGATTCGATAAGAATAAGGAAATCGAATCTCAAGGATATGAATCATCAAGGAAGGAATGTCAAGCAAATTGTACTTAGGTCACTTTAGGCGAAGTATCGCATCGTGGGTATGCTGCAGACATACACACACTACGTTAATTTGCTTAAGCTACCTACTCCATCATACTAAGGTCATCCTACACTCCGAAAGGTAAAACCTAGCGCTCTGATACCAACTTTGTCACGACCCAAAAATTGGCCCTTGACGGCCCTAATACTACGCAACGCCTAAAGACGTAGCGCAGTAAAAGAAAGCCAAAACCCAGAAATCTAAACCATAAAAATACGGAAAAGATAATATAAGATTTTGAAACATTTGAAAATCGCAACCCAAATTCTTTAAAAGTCCTATTTTAATTCTTTAAAATTTTAGCAACACCCCTTTTTTGTAAAAACCAGCAAAGATGAATACAACACAAAAATATGAAGCTATAGCGAAGAAATAAGGACAATAGAGAGAAAGTTGTATATAAAAGACAACAAATCCATAAATAATATACAGTAACGTCCTCACCAAGTCTCTAAGTCAACAACATAATAGTAGATGGAGAGTACAAGATACAACGAATGTACAATACAAAATACAGATGACCACCAAAACCCACCTAAGCAAAATAGTACTGTGAGCTGATGCAGTATCTGTAGCAAAAGATGATAGCTGAAAAGCTGAATAGCCTGCCTCGACTACTCTGGGGAACAACCTGAAACACCTGTGGCACAACGGGGGTGAGTTGCCAACTCGTGAATAGTAGATAACATATGCAGGTAATCGCAGGAATGCACGTACAGCATGAATCTAAGATATGCGATTACAGTAATAACATGTCATGCAAATGCTGAATAAAGGAAAGTACACTAGCAGGTACAATCAATATGTGAAGCAATAGTAACATGACAATAATATGCAATAACCATGCAATAAGAATGTGGGAATGTAAATATGCAACTATCATAAGGGTACACTAACAGGTACAATCAATATATGAATCTTTGCATAAAGTTGATAAGTGTGAGGTATAGGGTGGAATACGTCATTTCCACGGAAACCTGACATCGTGGCAGGATCACAATCCATCAAGACACTCAAATCCACAATTCCTCAAATCAGCCCCCAAACTGGGCTCTCACATCATATAAGTCTCACATCTCCTCAATGTACAATATCGAGTAATCTCCTATATCCCGAATGTATAATCAACAATCTCTTTCATATCCAATATCCAATCTTAATGAATCACATAAATCCCAAGTCGAATCTAAAGTAAGTTTCTAACATCCTAAGGTATATATATATATATATATATATATATATATTTGCAGAAATAAATATGATGGGGGCAATACACATATATTAGCGTCCCATTCCACTAATATTGGTGTAAGGGTATATATAACAACGGCTAATCCCCTGTTATATATACAAAGGTATTACAAGAAATATCATGAAAACAATGTGCTAAGTATCGACACAGAAATCCTGATAGGTACGTATCATACGCTGTCCCGAAAGCACGAGTGCCTAGCTCTGACCCTCGCCTTTCGACGTATGCATACGTGCATGACTCCCAACGGTGTCTCCATGACCCCAGCCGAGTCATCAGTACTTTCACCGGTAGGTACTAGCCCGCCTCCAGGCTCAATCGGCAAAATCCATCGATCTTCTTACCGAGGGGAACCATACCGGGCCCCACCATGTACCCTCTACGGCCTCGACGCCTCCTCGTAGGGGTATATACATATCAGCACCGATAAAGCTCATGGTGGATGCGCAAATATCATATCAAGAAAACCGGGTTTTTCAATGTATGCATAATTTCATGAACTCCCGCGGTTCCCAAATCCAGAAAACATCATCTAAAATCCCAATAACAATGCGCAAATCCAGGAATAAATATATGCGATATATCTGAAATGCGAGCATATAAATGAGAATATGTAGCTGAAACCAGATGTATGCGAAACCAATAAGGTACAGCTAAGTAACACCAGTAAAGGTAAATATGTAACTGCAACTGAATATGTGTGTAACATACAGGTGTAGCAATGTATATTTATCTACCTATAAGAACTGTTGTCGTATACCCCCCATGGGTATAAGTAAAATATGTAGGATACCCCCGCGGTATAACTAAAATATGTGCAAGGTATACCTGTAGCTGTATCGCAAGGTGTATGTGTACCTATCACTAAAGGTATGATACACTATAGGTATACCGATAAGCTAGATGTCATGTGTGGTAAGTAATAGTATCTATAATGGTTAGTGTGTGACATGGCAATTATTGACGGTGTGTGTGTAGCATACAATCCGTGCTCGTGCAACATAAACCGTCAATAGTGTGTGTAGTGTCCTACGGCTGCTAGTCACAGTACCACTATATCAAGAAAAAAGAGTAAAGGCGCAATTCTACAATGACGTAGAATGTGCGATAGGTATTTGAATCCTAGCCCAGACGCATAACGCCATGCGGGCGATTCCCCTGTAGATGTTAAATCTACTCACCTACGCTTCACGCTAGGTGAATCCTACCATCTGCTCCCCCCTGTAGTAGTGTCTGTAGTCTCTGCCTGCAAACCTGCAAATACGACATGAAAATCATATATAAGCCAAATATTCCGCGAAACGCGATATCGATCCAAAACGAGAAACTCGTGTCGCGAACTAAACGCGCGTGTGCACGATACGCTAAAACGTGTGTGTACCGTCTAAAACTATCGCGACACGCCGCGATATGCTGGATCACAGAACTCACTCACGTATCGCGCAAACACAACGGACACCAAACACGATATATAGTCCCAGATTTTCCTACAGGCCAAATCTTACAAAACTAGATATGCCAAAACACTACAATACACATCAGAGAACCCTAGCCAAGACCTCAACACCCCTGCCCCCTTCCTGGCCGCAATTTGCGGCCAGAATCAACAAATTGGCGGCCTGCATTGGGAATGGTGGGTTCGTATTCTGGTGGTGGTATCTAGACCTAGTGAGCATGCCCCAGTATTCTCAATTTTGTTCTATAGGGTCCGGGTCAAAAGCAGATCTCAGAAGTCACAAATATCACTTTAAAAACACCGAATTGCACAATTTGGAAACCTTATGGTATTTTAGTGTAATCTGGGGTTAAACTTAGTTAAGGTGACCCTAACAACACTTAAATAGCTAGGGTTAACCAACACAATCAGCACTTTGCCACAACATCTCACAAATCACCAAAATCTAGCACTAAACTAGCTAATTAACACTAACCGACACCAAACCATACATGCTAAGCAAACTAGGAAATTGGGTTAAGGAAATATACCCAAAAGGACCCTAGAGAGCAGGTGAAGAAGTGGAGAAGAGCTTCTGCAAGTGCTGGGGTTCCTGTTGCTGCTGTTGCTGCTGCTTCTGATGATGAAGATGATGTCTGCTGCTGCTGTTGATGGATGCTGAAGCTGATGGTGCCACTGCTGCTGCTGAAGCTGCTGCTGCTGGGTTCAGGTGAGTGTGTGTGTGTGTTTGTGTGAGAGAGAGAGAATGAGAGTGAGAGAAATGAGAGTAACACTAACCCCTCCCTCTATTTCTCTTGCCTCATTAATGAGGCATGGTTCACACCATGCTCCCCATGCCTTCTTTCTCACACAAGTCAACACTTCAAACCAATATTAAAACCCTTTTTCCCAATTCATTTTCATTTTAAAACCATCATGAATAAATACAATCATAACTCTTTAACCCAAAACACCTAAACAATAATAAAACTAGAATAAGCAATGGTTAAACCACAAATTAACACCCTAGCTAACATGCACAAGTGTGTGTGTGCCTAACAAAATTCTAATAAAATACTCATTAAATAGGATAAAATATTTAAAACTTAATTTGGTAAACTTTTTATTAAAAAAAACACATTAAAATATAATTAGCTACAAAACACATTCTAAGGTGTTACAATCTCCCCCCCCCCCCGCCTTAAAAGAAATTCGTCCCCGAATTTAAAAATTATACTTCTACGCGTACATTCAAAGAGAAGATTAAAATCCTCAATCTCGCTCGCAGCCTCCCAAGTGACTATCTCACTATACGGCTACGTCCAAGGAAACCTTCCACAGATAGCAAGACCCTTGACTGATGTCCCACCACCTGCCGAGCCACTAATACCATTGGCTGCTGGTGAACGAAGGATTGCGTCCAAGCTACATGGTCTGGTGCTAAATCATGTGAGAAAGGTCAAGAAGGTAATTGTAAAGCATCATCACAAGGAATACGGGGTGAAAACTGAATAATCTGGGCGGAAATGCCAATTTAAAGGCAACGAAACTAACTTGCTTATAGGATCTCAGAAAGACCTAAATCCTGGGACAAACTTCCTGAAATGTGGCACGAATACTAAGTACTCTGCTTCCTGAAATGGCGGAGGGCAACGGATGGTTTTTATTAAAACCCTTAACGTTTTGAACTTGATATCATTGTGGAATCTAGAGAAAAAAGTGGTTTAAGCTCCAGTTTTAAAAGTCGAATGGTTTTGTAGTATCTTTCTAATTTCGCTAAAGAGGTCACTCCCGGTGAAGGGATCTCGGCTCTTTCCTCATCGAATGAGATGCTGGATATTCGTGAATACCACGATGAAGAGCAAAAGTTATATCAGCTATAAAAACAATCGAGTGCTTTGTAACATTTGCTAGTTTCGCTAATGGGGTCACTCCCGGTGAAGGGATCTCGAAACTTTCCTCGTCGAATGAGGTGCTGGATATTCATCAAGGAATACCACTATACAAAGCAAAAACTAGAGTTACCCATTTCAAAAAGTTTGATTCTACAGCATCTTTAGGTTTCTTTTTCTTAACATTAATCGCATTAATGTTGTCCCATCATTTACGTTTCCTAAACATCACAGAAAAGAAACGAAAATAGAACGTACGCTTATGCCATCAGCTTTCGCCACGGGGCTCCGTCATGCACCGTCAGGTTACTTAACTAATGGCAGAGCGGGGGCTGGACTAGCGTGGGTGAAAAACGTAAGCAACATTTATTATATATCTCATATATAAAAAGCCATTCGTCGCACGCATTTATAAACATTCCAGATTACAGATGATTACATTGGATATACTAGAAATTCCGTACTTCATTTAAGCCCTTAATGAAAGACGGTTTCCACGGTCGTGATGAATACCCAAACCCCACCCTAGACCTATATGGGTGTGGCAAACCACCCACCAAATTCCCAAAGTGAAGCAACCTCCCTCAACAAAGTGAGTAGGCCACTCAGCACTTCGAGAACTCGGTAGTTTGTGCACCCCACCTTGGATCTATCCTAGGAGCAAAAACAGTAAAAAGACAATATACAATGGTGGATACAACCTCAACCCGGATGTGCCCCGTAAAATAATATTACATTGCTTTTTATAAATTACATCAATGAAAGAAAAGAAAAACGCTCTTCTAACATCCCCCGGCTATTCATCACGATTATCCAACATATTTATATACACATAGCATCTTATGATATCAATACCGATGTGTGCAACCCCGACTAATCGACTTAAAACAATTAGTCGACATTTCCAAAACACACATACACAAAGCAAGTAAAGAAGTCGTAACATAAGAATATTGCACGAGATTTTCAAACTACATCATTTTCCAACACGTGAAAAATCAAGTGAGCAAGATTTCAAAAACCGATCTTTTGAGCCAATCTAGGAGTCGAAAAGAACTTGAAGCCCTACCGAACTTCGCGAAGGCGAAGAACACCAAATATACTGTCGAATGAGGGGCCTGGGGGTACCCACCCCGGGGGCCACCTCGAGGTGGTCCCAAAGGGTGTGCAGACCCGAGAGCACCCTGTTGGGGTGCTCTCGGGTCACCCACCCCTGGCCTTAGGGGGTGGGTCCGGCCTCTGGTCCCCTTTGAGGTATCCCCGGGCTCCGCGCGCTCCACCCCGCGGCTTCTCGGTTCAAACCGTGAGCCCGTGGGGTGTGCAAACAACTCAAAAAATCGATTTTCAAAACTGTTTTTCCGGCAGATTTTGCACGACGAAAAACGGCGGAATTCTAACGTTGCAACAAGCTAGTTAAGGTTTAAGATACGCTCTGATACCCTGTTAGTGGATGTTGCACACCCTCACAACACTTGTGGGGAGGAAGAAGTGGTAAACAAAATTTTTTCTTGCATGCAACACCCACATAACCCAAGATTAGTGCTTAAACCCTAACTAGCAAAAACCATCAAGAGATCTAATCTACTTTGATATTATTTATACCTAATGGAACCGGTCCTTCGGGTCTTCACATGAATGTGACTCCTAGGCTCCTTGTGGTTGCAATGAGCTCGATCTCCGACCACCTCAAGATCCAAGACGATCTACCCGAGAGCTATCGAACAAGCTACAAACTTTTCATAAGAGTTCAACTTAGAGATCAAGTTTGCTAGAAGTGATCACTAAGATGATGTAGAGATTAAGTATTGGATTATGATTTTTGCTGTAAGCTTTTGATTCACAACTCATGTGAGGTTAAAGCAAAGAGGGGGAAGAAGGAGAGAATGAAGAGAGAGAATGTCAAAGTGATAATAAAAAATTCAAGCATGGAAAAAAATCATATGGCTCAAAATGAAATAATTGAAGCATGTAATAAAAAATTGCACCATGATTCAATAGTAACTCCAAATGAGTAAAATATGAAAGAAGCCATTCCTTCATCCATACTTAGACTTTCCTAAATTCCACCTCATTTATTTATTTTCACAAAATAAATATCTAATAATGAGGCGTCTCCTTCTAGAAGGTATTCATGTAACTATTATAAGAATACCCATCCACCGTATACTGTATAAGTATACCTGTATTCGAATTCCGAAAAATACGAATACAATCAATCCAATAATATAATACCGGTATCCGGCTTAAACCAAAGCCTGCCAGTACTATCCTTCCGATCATTATTCCTGTAACAATTACACTAACATGATCGAAATCCTGCCATAACAACTTACGGCCTCCATAACTTTCGAATTAACCAGGGAACTCTCTGTGTGGGACTCTAAAGACTCGACAGTACGCAGGCAGTGGGTTTAACCACAAGCACGTCAGCTGCACTAGCTGTGCGTAATGGCTACTCAGGGACATGACGAAAAAGTGGTGGCCGACGAGCGAACTCATCCCAACCCTAATGAGCCTGTAAGCAACACTTACCGTACAGTCCGGTCTCTTCCTATGATACGTCGTATATGACGTCTATGGGTGGTAAATGTCAGACCCCAGTAACTTTATAAGTCATGCTAATTTACGGCCCATAACGGTTCGAGAAACTACTGATAACTCTTATCAGTAAATCTCGAGAACCCTGGCCAGGGATTTGCTGTTATGGCCGATCAAGCATAGCGCGACATCAACTCCTTATACCTGGAGAGACGAAGCCCCTCCTATCTGTCACGACCCGAAATAGCACGTGACTGGCACTTGAATCATATGAAATCTATAGGACCCCATCTAATTCAAGTAAGCCAAAAATACCAGAAATCTAAGCCATTTGAAAGAAGGAAGTGGAGGAAAAACTTGTTTTAAAGTTTGCATATAATCACTTTGAAAAGCCGTAGTAAACCTTTTTAAAACATCAAGTCTTTTCCAAAGATTTCGGCAGAGTATCCTTTGGAAATACTGGCCCCAAACGGGTACAAACATGAATAAAGGCATCCCCAAGCGGGAGCTAGCTCTTCTCCAATTAGCGGTCACAACCACACAAGCAATATAATATACAACGCCGAAGGGCGAGGATCAAAACTCAAAAGGGAACCAATATCATCAAGAAAACCATAATAATACAGCGTGCGACTCTAAGGTCGAAAGAATATACAACTGGTCTTCTAAGTCTAATAAATATACAAGTCTGATTGATGGAGTTTCTAGATACAACTGAATATAAATAAAATACAATGTTGGTCACGATGCAAGTGAACCCACCTACCCAAGCAATCACCCGGAAAGAAATAGTATGCCAGCAAAGCCGCCAAGGAAACCTGTATGGCAAAAGCTGCAAGAAACTGTGGTACAACGAGGGTGAGTTTCCAACTTGTTCAGTCGAAAATAATGAAATCTGTAACACATCAATTTCTTCATTATTCTAATCATCTAAGGATAGTTGATATAAATATAACACATATTACCAGTTTGTCTGGAAAATACTAATTACCCCGTGTTATATATATATTCAACATTCTTTATAGGAAATTGTGTTTTTATTACTTCACGCATGATATTGTATATCGCAATATTTTTCATCAAGATTTTGTGCAGAAAATTATTCAGGTCACAGACCGGAATCACAAATTAGCCGATAAAACGCAGCAAGTCAAAGAAATAAAATCTGGCAGAGATTCAGAAAAGAAAATAAGATTCCAGGTATCAGAAGAAGACCCAAATACTAAAATAAAAGCACCCCAGAGATTTGACGCATCAAGCGCACCAAACGTCCGCGGAACCGCAGCCGAGTTAGGTCGTCGG
Organism: Agapanthus africanus; assembly: GCA_030015575.1. Taxonomy (NCBI): domain Eukaryota; kingdom Viridiplantae; phylum Streptophyta; class Magnoliopsida; order Asparagales; family Amaryllidaceae; genus Agapanthus; species Agapanthus africanus. The sequence goes on along the minus strand of JASDDO010000014.1, from coordinate 464,459,550 downwards.
CGTACGATACTTCTCCAGAACATTCTTTGTAACCTTCTAGCTTCCTCAAGACGCTTCATAACCAGGTGGCTTTTTCTGGAAGGCTCTGCATAACAACCAAGCTTCTTGTGGAAGTTTGATTTGAGATCTATAAAAGGGGATCTAAGCCTTAATTTTGGGGGTTGTTCAAAAAGTTGTTAAACAATTGAGCCACAATTTAATTCAATACAATTAAATTCAAGTTGAGTGACAGAACTTGAGATCCAATCCAAATTAAGATCCATTGATAGCAAAATCAAGCGACAATCGAAGATCCTTTATCGCAACGCCGATCGTCATCAAGAGCAAAAGATCCGCATCCGATCCACGACTCACGGCGATCGAGCCACGCAAAGATCGACGATAAATTCTCCTTCAAAGAAGCGATCGAGAGCTAGTCTTGTAATCTTAATTGAGAGGTGTAATATGAAGAAGATTTAATAAAGGTCATAAATTGTTAATTCTCGCTTTCTTTACATTCATTCATTATGAAATTTCTCATTTTTGATTCTTTAATTTTCATGATGCGTGAGTGAAATCTCCGCTTGTAAAGGATTCAAGAGAATCGGTAGATCAAATAATGTTAAAATCCTAAAACTAATCTTAAGACTTATGAGAATTGTGAACTTTAGGAAAAAGAATCGTCAATGACCTAATTTGGAGCGAGATCATGTTCTTGATTATTTCGTTGCAAATTAGGGATTAAATGATAGATGATCCTCTTTAATAGAGGCTAGATGTGAATGATGATCATTGAAAAGATAAGGGATAGTGAAAGGATAAACCCTAGTTTCTTCAATAGATCTCTAATCTTCATTCATCGTCATCGATCTAGCTACAATCCATCAATAGATAAGATTCGTCATTATTAGTATTCATCATTGCAATTAATTCGATCGATTCGTACAAGCTATTCTACATAATCTTGATAACTAAATTGATTTGGACATCTTCTTGATTCTTGATATTTTTCTTGATTTTCTTGAAATGACAACTCAATTAAATCTTGAATTACTTTCTTGAATATTCTTTTATATTTTCTCTCAATTCATCTAAAACAAGATCGAATAAAACACGCATCTCAGTGGACGATCCGTATTCATTAACGAACTACTTCGACACCGTTAATTGATTGCGGTTACAAATTCTTTGGTTGTGATTATATTTTCAAAACACGATCCAAATACGATCAATCAAATGGTGCCGTTGCCGGGGATCGCGTGCTATTTTGTTCGTTCTTGTTATTTGAGTTGAAAGTTTTATTATTCCATCAGAATTTGAATCAAAATCGCATCAAGTGCTTAACGATTAGTTATGAATTTTGTAATGGAATCTGGAATCATTGGAGCAAGGGGAAAAATATTCAGATCATCTCAGGAAGTCCGGTGAAACAATAGGAGCATCTGTACCAAATTTTGTGCTGAGAACAGCTCAATACACCGCCGAACAGCAGCCATTAGCTTGAAATTGCGGCGGAACCGCGGCGAGATAGTAGATTCAGATCTCAATATTTCTCAAGTATATTTCTTTCTTTCTTATTTCTTCCATGCTCTTGTCCAATAACTAATTTTCTGCAGGATTCGTTGTAAAAATTCGCAGCGCCGCTAACAGAATTTTTTTTTTTGCGTATTTTGATATTGGTTGTTTGCATATTTTAATACGGAAATTAAGGGGCAACGACCAAATTTAGATTAGGTAGGGATTTCATTACCCTTCCTAAGGCCCAAAAATCACAAAACTAGCATCCGTATCACCTTCATTAACTAAAAAAGAAATAGACAAGACTCTAAGGACCGTCGCGCTCAATTAGGACAGAAGAAGGTCGTGGGTAATCTATTGCTTATCCGCATTTCTTTTGTGGTGTCTAAGGCAAGTGTGTCTAAGGCAAGTGGTTCCTTAATTAGGCCCGCTACTTACGTAGCGGAGAACCTCCCACTTACCTGGCACTTACCTGGCCACAGAAGGGATAAAGAGGCAGTAGAGGATTTATCATGCGATTTGTTTTCTGGAAGTCTAGGAGCGGTCTAGTGACTTGACCCAGGTGACCATTAGATCTAGAGTTGCTTGTGCATTTTTTGTGTGATTTTTCAAAATCCGTCTTTTTCAAAACAAACACCAATCCACATTTTCTCTAATTATCATTTACGCTGCCACTTGTGCTAAACCCTTTAGTGCAAGCTTGGCTGGACACGGGATTCTAGTGCCCGTCTTGTCCGCGTTTCTCTTATCGACTCCAAAGTCGGTAATTCTACATCTTCTTTTTCCTCACCATACACCACATCCACCACGATGGATGGATCTCCATCGAATTTTCATAACACCACTTTGCCACCGCCCGCAGGTGCGCAAACTCTACCGTATATGTCTGTCCAAGAGAGATGCTACCCTATTCGTGGTCCTCTTTCTACCTGTCTTTCCATTCCACCAGCCAACGGTGATAACTTCTAAATCAAACCTCAATATATAGGTCTTTTACCTAAATATCACGGTCTCGAGTCTGAAGACGCATACGTTTTTATTAAAATATTTTAAAACATATGTGCTATGATGAGTACTTCACAGCTTTCTATGGATGCTATGCGTCTACGTCTTCTCCCGTTTACTTTGTGTGATTTAGCCGAGAAGTGGCTTTATAACACAGCTGCACATTCTATTTCAAACTGGGATGAATTCATCATAGCTTTCCTTAAGAAATTCTACCCCAATCATAAGACAGCCCGAGTCCGTAGCGAAATAAATCAATTTACCCAGCTTCCCAATGAACAATTTTCGAAGTGTTTTGAACGCTTCAAGGATCTGTTAAGTCAATTTCCTCATCACGGAATCCATCGATGGGATCTGTGCCGAATCATATATGAGAGCATTAATCCAATAACAAAACAGATGATTGAATCTATGTGTCAAGGCAACTTCATGTATAAAGACGATGGTGAAGCTTGGAAATTTTTAGAAGATTTCGCTGATAAAACTTTGCAAAGGGAGAGTGTTAGTCAACCATCATCTAGGGGTGGTGTCCATCAACTTGATGTTTCCATAGAAGTCAAAGATGAAATGCCAGCAATGCATAAGAACCTTGAAGCTATAGAACACAAATTTTTATTAGCCTCCCTAAATCCGATGACACTCCCCAAAACTGTCTGTGGATGCTGTTATGATCCATCACATCTTACGGAAGAATGTCCTTTGAATTCTCCATTTGAAGGTAAAGAGCGCACTAATACCGTTTTTTAGCAACGACCTAGAAGCGATCCATATTCTTCCACTTATAATCAGGGTTGGAGGAACCTGTATGTACACGGTAGCGCCCCGGACGTCTAACAGACGCCAAATGCGGAAAAAAAACTTTTACAACTGGCGCTATCGTATACTATAACCCGGATCTGCCATTAAAGCTAAACTAACAAACTACACAGTGGGTTGAAATGTTATACCGAACGATCCGAGTCCTTCGGTCTTGAACCATCAACCCACGCTTTTTTGCGGCTGCTCCGATCTCCTGAATCTCCAGTCTCCTCGTCCAGGTGGCATCACGTCGACGGATCTTTAAACGGGCTCCCGCCTCTGAACCGAGGAAACTCGATCATCAAGTTTGCTAAAAGAGATGACCAAAATTGATGTAGAGAATGAGTAGAACATTTTATCTCGTTACATCCAAAGCTATGGACGAATGGTTAATGAAGTTGCCTTTTGGATCGGGTGGAAATGTGAAATGAGTATCTATCAAATTTCCATGAGTCTAAAACTATCATAATCTTTTTAACAAGCAACCTTAACCCTTACTAGGAAATGGCCGGCCACTATATGGAGCAAGGGAGGTGAGTGTAGGAGAGGGGAAGGTGACCACAAGATAAAGATCAATCATGAAAAGAATGAGTCACCTTAACACATCACTAAAAACCATTAAATGCAATAGTGACTTACTAACTTAGTCATCATCCATTTAATGCAACCAATGAATCATCAAGCCTTGTCACCATATCTAGAACCTTCCACACTCATGACTCACCTGAAGAAAAGATAAATCCGTATTTAACCGAATGTTAAATAGGGGTGATAGATAACTGGAAACTGAAAACTTCCAAAAGCGATCCCGAAACGAATTTCAGGATAACCCCGTAACAATATAATGATACCCGCATTTATATTCATTTATATTACGACCGAATACAAATGCAACTGAGACAAAGATATTATATCTACACAGTATAATACTCGGATCCGGCTTAAACCAAAGCCCAACAGTATTATCTGCCCGAAATATGACACGTGCGTAAACGCACGTGCATTTTCTGAACCCTGCCATAAAACCATACGGCCTCTACAACGTTTCTCCCGAACTTGGAAATTGTCTGTGGGGGACTTTAATGACTCATCAACACACTGGCACTGGGTATAACCACTAGCACGCTAGAGGTACAAGCTGTACGTAACGTTTACTTATGTATGATTGGAAGGGAAGCTGACGAGCGAACTCATCCAGAAACCCTACTGAGCCTGACAGTGACAATATCCGTACAGTCCAGTCCATTCGTCTAAGAGTATCGCATATCGAGTCTAGGGGGGTGGACAAAGTCAGACCCCTAATAACGCGATAATTCATGTCGGTATGAAGCCCATCACCACCTGAGAAACTACTGATCCAAATCAGTAATTCTCCACTACCTCGGCCGAGGATTTCTAGTGATGGCCACCCATGTTGCTCGGGACTGTACCCAACTAAAACCTGTTTGCACGTCTCCTTTGAGCGTGGTAGGGTAGTAATCTAAGCTCAGTGGGAACTCACACGATGCAAATGACGATCTCAGGTCGACAAACTAACCTGTACACATGTCACCAAGGAACTGCTTTTTGACGATATATATAATACCAACTAGCATGTTCCCGGCGAGTCCTATCCGGTGTACTCAATGAGCACCTGTATACATATTAGGTGAACCAACTGACACCAATGGATTGTGAGACCAGACACTTCCCCTCGTCGAGGTCTCGACTGTATACACTAGTCTATTCTTGAGTATCGATGCCCTGTCTCGAAACTCCCACGACTAGGGACACTTTAAGGATGTGCTTATAGACCCCAGCTCCCACGTATATGATCGCCATCATACTGTTGGCAGTCAAGCAAGAATCATATGGGCTCTATCAACATCCAATAGTGAACTAAAGGATGTACACGATGATAAAGACAAACCAGATAGTATACTATCATCTTGAGTAAGACAATCATGTCGGTATAGGTCCTCCCTCAATCATTGCAATCACGTACCTGCGATCCAATAATTGACTTAGAGGGCACTATATCCAACAATCTCCCACTTGCACTTAAGGCTATTATTATGATAATGCATACTCATAGCCTCACTGAGTGGATCCGCCCTGATGCTTCTTTCTATGTCTCTCTTAATCTCAAGTTCGCGGAGAAAGCCATCTCCCGAATCGAGTAATACCTGTCTTAGAATATGTCTGGATATCTGATGGGACCTAGTTCATAAATGAACTCTAAATCCAAACTTTTTATACTGTAGTGATCAATGAACCTAATCAGTATCCAGCACCATACCTTCCACAGTATCCTCTTGGACCACCTGTCCATAATACTGTCCCTCGTCAGAGAGAAAACTATAACTCTGACAATCACTCTGTCATCCAGGTCACCTTGGAAGCCTGGAATGATAACCGTCTCCCGAAGGAGGCTGCCGTCATCAAATCGGTAGAACATACACTCATGTTCTAAAACTGTTTCCTTATGTTTCTTCAGGATTGGATTAATATAAACTTATCGCAACTAGTGCATAAACAACATCTGGTGTGGTACTTGACATCTCATGATTGACTCAATTGCCTAAGGAAGTGATCTGCCAATCATGCACAACTCTCTCCTCTTTAGTCTATAAGATACCTTTAGAGAGGGTGACTCCATCATCTGCAGGTACACCACCATGCCAGGAGTCATCTATTCTAAATACCAATAGAATACTGTCAAAGTACCCAAATTGGGAAACTACCCAATTCTAGATCTAAAACCATAGATCTAATAACCAGAATGTCTGATATTATATTCATATCCTGTCTAGAGAAACAACTGTGTGATGACCACAGTACAACCGATTGTAGTATAGGATTTTTACTTCCTACTCTGTGTATTTCATCCAAATACCAGGACATCACACCCTACTACCTTCTTAACAGATCCATCCCCTATTCTGATGAAGTCAACCCTATGACTGTCACATCAAAACTAGATGATCTATCTCTGCTATATCTGCTCAAGTCTATAAATAGACATAAGCTACTTGCCCACTATACTTCCGCTGCTCCCACTGACAACAACAACCCTCTGGCAGAATAATATATGCGTACACTTCTAAAGCTAGTTTAGAACGACGCTATACATAACCTCCTGCCGGGTCTCATAGCCTGGAACAACCGTAGTGTCAAGTCTGGGTAAACAAGAACCTCCCTGTCACCGTCCTTGAGGCTACCTGAGTACCTCTCGGGTGTCTGAGGTTATCCACCATATCTGCGGAGTGGCTAATGCAATGTCAAACCTGAATGAATATATGGGTCCTATAAAATTTTCCGTAACCGTTTGCGATTCTGGAATCACTTCCAGTTCTACCATACTCCCACTATCGTTTTCTGAAAAAATCCATTTTACTAAAACTGTGGCGAGTCAAGAACAATATCACTATTGATCTTCCAGATGGTAGAAAGTCAACCATCGTCAAAGCCAGGGTCAACCCACAAACTGCCATTACAGAAACGTGCCTTGAGTTATCCAGAGTCTGGTTTTAAGCATAAGCTGGAAAACTCCCCATATCTTAACATAGTTAAGATATGAACCATTCTATATTCAATATTAAAATTTTGGCACTTATTTAATTGGAACCAGATTCAAATCATGCATCTATCTCTAGTGCATATCAACTTAATGGAGAGAGGCTAATCAGCATTACTCAACTTAGGAAACCATCCAATTATGAGTAACCTGAAAGAGAAACAAGTTTCTCAAAACCATTAATATCATCTGAATACCTATCACAAGAATCTACATCTTCAATCTCTTTGAAGAATCCCGATACTTGTGACACCTGGTTCTCTACTTTATTCTTATACCCATAACTTCTCAAAACATAGACATTGTATTTCTACGAAACACTTGTCCAAAAACTAGAGAAGTCATAAGTAAACAGAACATAGTATGAGGACCTACCCCTTTGTCCTGACGGACACTAGACAACATACAATACTCTGTATAAGTCCGCTGAGTTGAATAACTCAAAACCTATGCATCGTAGGTTGAAAACTGTACTTATGGTTAAGAACTACTCTGTTGTTTAATGCTCCTTACCCAATCGTATCTGATATAGGTAAATGTCACGGACATAATCTCAAAAATTTATATCTCACTTTATAAAAATAAACATACAGATATATCATTTTAAAATTGGTGCACAACAACGGATATTCAAAACCAAATACATGCCGTCTGGCAAAAACTCAGGCGACTTCCTCAAATATCACAAATTCTATTTCTCCTGAACCTGGATCCATCCTCGAAGAAATCCCTTCGAGTTCGTATATAACCATACGATGGATCTATCCAATGGAAGTGGATGTCCGTAGTAATACACGGTGTTCTGAGAAATGTAAAGGGTAAAAGAAAGAGCGGCAATGACTTATGCAACTCGGACAATCCAAAAGCCAGTATTTAAAGAAGGTTCGGTCAACTTGGTCACTGTGTAACAATCTAGGGTCGGTCAAAGATTGCTGCCAAAGAGAGAGAGAAAAGAAACACTCTGCGTGCACTCTAACATAGATCAGAATGGTTATCACTTTATCTAATCAAGAAACCTCCCACTGTACCGTCAAATTCTCCTCCAAACCAAAAGAAGAATCAATCGGGATCACCCGAAGAGTAAATCTACTCATCAGTGGGAATCGGGATCCAACTCTCATCGCATGATAACGTGAAGGAATCCACTCATGTTATCATACTCCAGAAGGTATGCGCATACTTGGCAAGTTTCAGTTTCTTTAGAAACTCCCGATATTATTTTTGCCCCATGCTCTTATGACTTTGACTAAGGGCCAAAAATGTCATAAGTCACATGTCAAGTTCTATCCATCATTATCCAGGTCAATTTGAACCCACCCGTACATACTCTTGACTAAGGGCAAAATAGTAGTACGACTGTCCCAAACCAACTCATCTATCTATGAAACAAATGAATACCCAGCAGCTACGAAACATTATGCCTTGGCGATGGTCAAAATACATAGCTTGAATACTACTGAATACCCAAAAGAAATGACGGAGGGCTACAGCTGGTTTTTGGCAAAAAACCTTTAACGTAATGAACTTGATCTCGTTGAAGCACCCTGACAGCTTTTTATAAAATATAGTGGCGAAAAACTTTTGCTAAAGAGGTCACTACCGGTGAAGGGATCTCGGCTCTTTCCTCGTGGAATGAGGTGCAGGATATTCAAACTGAATACCTCGATGCAAAGCAACTTGTAATCGACTATAGTGAAGTTATTACCCTGACGCAAACTTCTGCCCAAGGGGTCACTCCCGGTGAAGGGATCTCGACCCTTGCCTCGACGAATGTGGTGCAGGATATTCTAACTGAATATCACTGTGTAAAACAAAAGGAAACGCCTTTGTAATAACACTTTTTAAAACTGTTCCAACAACATCAAATATAGGTTTGTTTTATCCTTAAATTGATAAGAATCAATGCAGTCCCATCAATCAATCACACCAGAAAAGAACGAAAATAAAATATATGTATATGCCATCCACATTCGTCACTGGGTCCCGTCATCACTCGTTAGGTTACTTAACTAACGACAGAACGGGGAATGGACTAGCGCGGGTATAAAACAAATACAACATCTAATAGTATATATACCAATATACAACAATCGCTCCAGGCATGATAATATGCAAAATTACAGAAAAATAATAATCATTACAGAAAAGTAATAATAATCTGGGATCCCCGGGTTTCAAAGAGCCGCTACTGAAACCCGACGTTCCCCTGGTCGTGTGGATAGCCTGTGCAATGAAACCTAGACCCCTACGGGTGCGGCAAGTTACCCGCCAAAACCTGAAGCGAGGCAGCCCCCTACTGTCACGACCCGAAATTGGCACGTGACGGCCCTAATACTACGCAACGTCTACAGGCCTAACGCAGTAAAAGAAAGCCAAAACCCAGAAATCTAAACCATTAAAATACCAGAAAAGATAAGAAACATTGTTTAAAATTCTTTGAAATCACAACCCAAATTCTTTAAAAGTCCAACTTTATATCCTTTAAAATTTTGGCAGCACCTCCTTTGTAAAAGCTCGCCCCAAAAATGGGTACAACATAAATATAAAGTAAAGCATCCCCAACGGGAGCAAATCCACGCCCAAAGGCGAAAAACAACCACCACAACAAATATACGACGCCGTAGCGAAGAAATAGAAGACGATAGAAAGGAAACTGTATAAAAGACAACAAATCCAACATAATATACAACATCGTCCTCACCAAGTCTCTAAGTTAATATGAAAATAGTAGATGGAGAGTACATGGATACAACGAATATACAATACAACGAATAACCACAAAACCCACTCAAGCAAACTGCATACTATGAGCTGATGCGGTATCCGTAGCAAAAGATGATAAGATGTGTGATGATAGCCTGCCTCTGACTATCCTGAGGAACACCTGCAAACACTGTGGCACAACGGGGGTGAGTTGCCAACTCGTGAATAGTAAATAACATATGCAGGTAATCGCAAGTATGCACGTAAAGCGTGAATCTAAGAATGCAATTAACAGTAATAACATGTCATATGAATGCAGAATAATAGAAAGTAGACTAGCAGGTACAACCAATATATATAAAGCAATAATTATATGACAACAGTATGCAATAATTAGGCGATAGGGATATGAGAATGTAAATGTGCAATAATCATGAAAGGTACACTAACAGGTACTACTAGTACATGAAGCAATGCACAAACAGATAAGGTAAGGTGTGGTGTGAAGTATGTCATTTCCACGGAATCCTGACGTCGTGGTAGGATCACAATCCAGCAAGACAATTTAAATACCAATTCCTCAAATCAGCCCCCAAATTGGCGCTCATATTATCTAAGTATCACCTCTCCTCAATTGCACAATATCAAGTATATCTCATATATCCCGAATGAACAACCTCAAGTATATCTCACATATATCGAATGTACAATCATCAAGTATATCTCGTATATATCGAATGTACAAAATCAAGTGGATCTCACATATCTCGTATGTACAATATCAAATATATCTCACATATCTCGAATGTACAACAGCAAGTAGATGTCATATATCTCGAATGTACAATATCAAGTAGATCTCACATATCTCATATGTACCATATCAAGTATATCTCACATATCTCGAATGTACAACAGTAAGTAGATGTTACATATCTATCCAGTATCCAATCTCAAATGGATCTCTTATATCCCGAATCAAATCTCCAGCAAAATTCTAACATCCTAAATATAATGGCGTAAATAAATATGATGAGGTCAATACACATATATTAACGTCCCATTCCATTAATATTGGTTTAAGGGTATATATAACAGCGGCTCAATCCCCTGTTATATATACAAAGGAGTAATTAGAAATATCATGAAACCAATGTGCCAAGCATCGACACAGAAATGCTGATCCATCAGGTGCTGTCTCCATGACTGGCCCCCTGATAGGTACGTATCATACGCTATCCCGAAAGCTCGAGTGCCTAGCTCTGACCCTCGCCTCTCGACGTATCCATACGTACATGACTCCCGTCGGTATCCACATGATAGCCGCTGAGTCATTGGTCCTGTCACCGGATAGTATGGTTCCCCTAAGCCCCATCGCCTGACACCACGACATCGTTCTTGCTTCGGGGTACCTCCGGGCCCCACCATGTACCCGTACACGGACCTCTCCTTTCCTCGCGTGGGGTATATTTATCCGAAGCGATAAATCTCATGGTGGCTGCTGAAATATCATATCGAGGGAAACCGAGTTTTTCAAATAATGCATAATTTCATTAACTCCCACGGTCCCCAAATCCAGAAAACATCATGAAAAATCCATATTTCAATGCGAAAATCAATGAATATAATATACGCATCATAAATCTGAAATGGGAGCATATAAAGGAAAAGCAGCAATTAACTGTAACAAGTTAATATAATATCTTGCGGTTCCTAATCTCTCAAATTCTAAAATAACATCAAGTAAAGGTAAACATGTAGCTATAACCTTATATATGTGCAACATTAAGGTATAGCAAGATATATGTATTTATCTATAAGTAATGATGTAGTATACCTCTTGGGTATAAGTGAAGTATGTGCAAGGTATACCTGTAGCTATGACGTAAAGTGTGCATGTACCTATCACTAATAGTACAATACTCTATAGGTTTACAGGTAACTAGCATGTAAGTATGTCAGAACATATGTGTAAGCATGTAGGTTTACAGGTATGCTATAAGTCAATGCGTAAAGAAATATGAATCAAAGTCTCAATGTCCCTAACCAAGCCATATTTTATCTATAAGTGGGTTATGCGTGACATGGCAATTATTGACGGTGTGTGTAGCATACAATCAGTGCTCGTGCAACATGAATCGTCAATAATATGTGCAGTGTCTTACTACTACTAGTCCAGGCACAACAACATCTAAGTAATAGGGTAAAGGCGCAATTCTAACAATAACGTAGAATATGTGACAAGTAATAAAATCTCGAGCCCTGACGCATAACGCCATGCGGGCGATTTCTCTGTAGATGTTAAATCTACTCACCAACGCTCCAAGATAGGTGAATCCTACCACCTGTTTCCCCTTGTCGTAGCGTCTGAAGTCCCCGCTTGCGAACCTAAAATTTCACAAACACATCACATAAGCATATATTCTACATCGACGAAAAGACATCGAAACGCAAGAATAACGACATGAAAATTACACTGCGCGCTTAGCGCATCTAACGCGCACGTCATCGGCCAAAAATCCTAACTAGGGTCGCCAAACTACGAAACACCTAGTCTAGATTCTGATCGTCCCGATTGCGCATTCAAAACACAACAATAAACGTGGTCTCAATATAAATAACGTCGCAGCGTCAAAAGAAACCCACGCCTAAAAGTTACCAAAATCTAGTAAGCAGTATTTATCTTTTTAGCACAAAACTACAAGTTTTACCAAAACTATAATTTACAAACATCCTCAAATAGCAAGGTTAAACCATTTAAACCATTTCTATATTTTTAAACTTGCTTAATTAAGCTTTAGCAAAAACCTAGTAAGCAAAAACACAAAGTAGAAATTAACAAAAATTAGCATTTTCTACTATGTTAAGCTTTTCCAATTCACAAATTAACACTTCAATTAAATATTAAACACTTAAATTAAGCTTTAACCTTAACTTGAATTTCTAAAACCATTTCTAGAATTTTGAAACATGAAATTTAAAGCTTAAACTAACATCTAATTAAGCTAGCATAAAGATTTAAACTTAATAATTAGAGATTAGAGTTAGGGTTTTATACCTTCAAGAACACCACTTGAATCAAGGAAAAAACCAAACTTTAGCCTCCAAAATCCTTACTAGAATGAAGATCCAAGCAACTTTTGTGAAGAAGAAAGAAGGTTTTGGATTTTATTTGAATTTCTATGAATTTATTTGGATTTTTCATGATTTATTTTTAAAAGAAATGATGAAAAATGAGTGAGGAAGAACAAGGGAAGCAAAGGTGAGAGAGGGGCCGGCCAAATGATGAAGATAAGGGTTTTTGGTGAATTGTAGAATTTTCTAGAAGAAAATAGAATAATAGTATAATAAAACAAAAAACTTATGTTCACACTACTTTTCTTTTTCTTTATTTGTTTAAAAAATAAATCCTTTCACCATAAAAATCTAGATATTTTAAAAGAAGGTTCTAAAATAATTGTGGTGATAATTTCCAAGAATTTTCATTTAGAAGAAATTTCCCGATTTACGTGCATAATTTACCGGCTAAAATAATATTTTATTTGGGAAAAATTCTATCTGAACCAAAACCTCCCAAATACCCCTAAAGTTCGTACACAAGCTTTATTTTAGCTAAAAAAGGTGCCGGTAATCTTATACGGACGTTTGATCGAAATCGGGTTAAAACGGGAAAAACCGACAATTTTGCCCTAAAACTGGAAAATTCGCAAAACGATTTCTGAAACGTGTAGGGTTCCTAGGCACTCTTGTGAAGGTTCATAAGGCATCAAACATGCTCGGATAAAAATTTAGACGTGCCGAACAACCCAAAGACAGGATCTTTGCTAGATTATTAGGGTTAAGCATGCAAGATGATATCTTTTTATCTAAGTGTGAGGGATTACAACCTTTGTAGTCCGCTCCTTCGCTTCACAAGCTCCGAGTAGAAGTCCCTTCGCCTCGATCCACGATCTCCGGGACTCAAGAGAGGCTCCACGACTCGAACGATCCATGCTTGCTTGAAGTGTTCCAAATCTCCGATGATCTACGTCGAAGTTCTAATAACTCAAGCTTTCTCGCTCTAAAGAGATGAACAAACTAATCTCATGGGCTAGATGAGATGTGGATGAAGGAGTAGTATTTATGCTTTCTTTTTAATTCACTTTCTCACAATTTATCATCAAAAATGGAATTTCTAGTGAGCTCAAAATCAAGAGAGAAGAAGAAGATAATGGAAATGATAATGATAATTCCTTTTGTGATGAATAGAAATAAAAGTATATGATTGATGTATCAACCATGGTCAAGGATGAGTGGCTAAGAGTTTGTAGAGAATAAACTAGAGTTAGGGTTTGGTTAGGTTAAGTTATGAGTCATGCAAAAAATATCAACCATAATATCTTAAGCATGACAAAAACAAAGCTTCTAGAAGGTGCAAGAAGAAGCTAACCCTAATCAAACCCTAATCCCTTTTAATCATCCTTAAACATGTTTAATAATAAATCATATCATGTCACAATAATATATATCACATATATATTATATATTTGCAACAAAAAAAATAATACAATTAACATATATCACATATATATCAATGTATCATCCAGTGAAAAAATGAAATAATAAAGCAAGCCAATATTAGATAATGTAATAATATATCATATATATAATATTATACATTAAATCATCGAATCAACACTTGATCCGACGATCCGGCTATATCGAATATAACCGACTAATATATCATGTACCGATTCATCGAATCAACACTTGATCCGATAACCCGGTTCATATCTAAATATCGCGAGAATATAATACGGTATCTCATATCGCATTATTCTCGGTCCTGCACATATCACATATGTGCCTCTACTCCGTTTCTCCTGAGCCAAGAAACCTCTGTGTAGGACTCTAAAGAATCGTCAATACGCCGGTAGCAGGTGATGATCATATCAAACAGCCACAAGCTGCAAGCGGTCAGCTAAACGTAACAGCCACCCAGGTATTGAGCGATCAGAAGATCAACAAGCTAGCCTGTGCGTTCTCCTGTGAATCCAATCAGTAACACTCCCGTACAGTCCGGTCTGTTCGTCTGATATGTCGCATATCAAGTCTAGGGGTGGTAAACGTCAGACCCCAATAACCAATAAGTCGTGTCGATGTATGGCTCATAATGGGTCGAGAAACTACTAGTAACACTTACCAGTAAATCTCTATATCAGCCCTGGCCAGGGACTTCCAGTTATAGCCAATCGAACACAACACAACATCAACTCCCTATACCGGGAGAGACGAATCCCCTCCTATCGCTCATTGCCTCCATGTGATTCGGGACTGTACCCAAAAGCCACCGTTTTGCACGCCCTCTTGGACGTGGTAAGGTGGAAATCAAAGCACAGTGGGAATCACACAAGACTCTATGACGATCTCGGGTATACAGACTACCCTATACCAGTGTCACCAGAGAACTGCCATCTGACGTGTGGTATATCACCATCTGGGAGTTCTCGGCGAGTCCGTCCAGTGTACCCAGTCTCCACTGAGCACCCGTACACCATCTCTGATGTCAAAACACCGATGGATATGGGATCATCCATCGCCCATCATATGGGTCAAGATGCGTATAAGCTAGTCTACTCTGGTGTATCGAAGCCCTGTCTCGATATACCCTCGACTAGGAACAGTTATAGGATGTACTCATCGACTAACATGGCCCCACTAGTATGATCTCATCATAGTCCCAGTAGTCGAGTACAGATCCTAAGGGCTTTATCAACATGTGAGAGAAAAACAGTAAACCAATACAAGTCAACATGTTAAGATAAAGTGAAAGCAAATAGCATACTATCATGACGAGCAAGAAAGTCCTCTCTCTATATATCCAAGCATCCATTATAATATACGTCATATGTACAACAATGGCCTCTAGGGCATATACATAACTAACAATCTCCCACTTGCACTAAGGCCAGCTGCTGTAGTATCTCATACCTAGCATCCCGAATAATCTCTCAAATTGTATCTGGGGAATAGCCTTCGTGAATGGATCCGCAGTGTTGTCCTTCGTATCTACTCTCCTGACCTCGATCTCCCGGCGATCAACTATATCCCTGATCAGGTGATACCGCCTCAGAATATGTCTGGACTTTTGATGGGATCTGGGTTCCTTGGTCAAAGCCACAGCTCCATTGTTATCGCAATACAGAGGTATTGGATGCTCAATGGATGGAACCACACCAAGTTCACTAATGAACTTCTTTATCCAGACAGCCTCCTTGGCAGCATCGTTGGCAGCGATGTATTCAGCCTCCATCGTCGAGTCTGCAACGGTATCCTGTTTGGAACTCTTCCAACATACCGCCCCTCCATTGAGGGTAAAGACAAATCCCGAGTGCGACTTAGAGTCGTCCTTATCACTTTGGAAGCTGCAATCGGTAAAGGACTCCACCTGGAGTTCTCCGTTACCATACACCAAGCACATCTCCTTAGTCCTTCGTAAGTACTTGAGAATGTTCTTCACAGCTGTCCAGTGACTCTCTCTAGGATCTTCTTGATACCGACTCACTACACTTAGTGAGTATGCTACATCGGGTCTGGTACATAGCATCGCATACATGATAGAGCCTACTGCCGAAGCATAGGGTATCCCTTGCATGCGAGCTCTCTCCAAATCAGTCTTGGGAGAGATCTCTTTGGAGAGAGTGAGTCCAGAGATCGTGGGTTGGTTCCCACGCTTGGATTCTTCCATACTAAACCTCTTTAGTATGGTGTCAATGTACCTGGATTGGGACAATCCCAATATCCGTTTAGATCTATCTCTATAGATCATGATTCCCAATATGCAGGAGGCATCACCTAGATCTTTCATTGAGAATCTCTGTGATAAGAAGAGCTTGACTGATTGCAGCATAGGAATATCATTTCCTATCAAGAGTATGTCATCCACGTACAATACGAGGAAGGCAACCTTACCCTCTGCTACCTTTTTATAGATACAAGGTTCATCTATATTTTTGATGAAGTCAAACTCTTTGACTACAACATCAAAACAGATGTTCCAACTCCGTGATGCTTGCTTTAACCCATAAATGGATTTAAGCAGCTTGCACACCTTTCCGCTGCTCCCACTATCTTCGAAGCCCTCTGGCTGAGTCATGTACACGCTCTCTTCTAAATCACCGTTTAGAAAGGCGGTCTTAACATCCATTTGCCAGATTTCGTAGTCATGGTATGCAGCAATGGCAAGTAAGATCCGGATGGACTTAAGCATAGCCACTGGAGAAAAGGTTTCGTCATAATCCACACCTGGTCGTTGACGAAAACCCTTTGCTACAAGTCTAGCTTTGAAAGTCTCAACTTTTCCATCTACACCAAATTTCTTTTTAAAGATCCACTTGCTCCCAATGTGTTTTACCCCTTCAGGAGCATTTTCCAAAGTCCATACTTTGTTGGTGTACATGGATTCCATTTCAGATCGCATTGCATCCAGCCATTTCACAGAGTCACCACTCGTGATGGCCTGCTCGAAACTAGTCGGTTCATCATCATCCATGATGCAATCCTCGCTACCACCATCAATGAGAAAACCGCAGTATCTCTCAGGTGGACGAGAAACCCTGCTAGATCGGCGGAGAAGCTGGGGTTCGTCGAGTACTACTGAATCCTCTGGTTCCACTAAATCATCTGTTGTAGTTTGTTCTGCTGGAACTTCTTCCAGTTCTACCTCAGAGCCACTAATATCTTTTGCAAGAAATTCCTTTTCCAAAAAGGTGGCATATTTAGAAATAAACACCTTTTGTTCCTCAGTGTGGTAGAAGATATACCCTTGTGAGTTCTTGGGATATCCTACAAACTTACATAAGACAGATCTTGCCTCGAGTTTGTCCGGATTTTGTCTTTTGACATAGGCTGGACAACCCCATATCTTAACATACTTAAGAGATGGTCTCTTCCCTTTCCATATCTCATATGGAGTGGTAGGCACTGATTTGGTAGGAACCATATTCAATAGGTGTATGGCTGTCTCAAGCGCATACCCCCAGAAGGAAATAGGTAACTCAGCTGTACTCATCATTGAACGCACCATATCTAATAGGGTGCGATTCTTTCGTTCCGATACACCGTTGTGCTGTGGTGTATAAGGACGAGTAAGCTGAGAGAGAATCCCATTCTCTTTTAGATAATCTAGGAACTCACTGCTTAAGTATTCACCTCCTCGATCAGATCGAAGGATCTTAATACTTTTGCCCGTTTGGTTCTCTATTTCGTACTTATATTCTCTGAATTTCTCAAAAGCTTCAGACTTGTGTTTCATCAGAAACACATGTCCGTATCTAGAGAGATCGTCAGTGAATGTAATGAAGTAGGAAGAACCGTTCCTGGCATGCGTAGATATGGGACCGCATACATCACTATGTATCAGTCCTAAGAGTTCAGTAACTCTTTCTCCGTGTCCACTAAACAGAGCTTTGGTCATTTTTCCTTTGAGACATGAATGACAAGTATCATAAGATGATAATTCGAACGGATTCAAATAACCATCCTTATGTAACTTAGCCAGTCGTGTCGCATTGATATGACCAAGTCTACAATGCCACAAGTAGGATTCGTTCATATCTGAACTTTTCCTCTTGTGTGTGTTTTGTATATTCAGGACTGTATTCTAATTTAGAATGAATATGCCATTATGTAACGAGCCTGATGCAATCAACTTTTGATCTAGGAATATGTTCATAACATTATCCTTTACTACAAAATTATATCCTTCTTTACTTAATAAAGAAACTGAAATAATGTTGCACATCATGTTCGGTATATAATAGCACTCATTTAGAATCAGTGTATTACGACTTGGTAATACAAGGTGATATTCACCAACTGCTTCGGCTGCAATATTTGCACCGTTCCCTACTTGAACGGAATGATCACCTTTTCCCAGTTCTCTACTTTTACGTAGCCCATTTAACTGTTTACATATGTGGGATCCTGATCCGGTATCTAATACCCAGGACGTAGGGTGAACTGAGAAACAGTTCTCAATAACTAACACACCTGAAGAAGATGCATCAACATGCATGTTCTTTTGGGTGGCATGAGAATCCAGATATTCTCCTGTTTCCAGTTCAGTCTTATAACTCTTATAAGAAAGAACGGGTCCAATGTTCCCTTGCTCAGTACAATAATCGGGTTCAGTTAATACATCCATATTATTATCTTGATTATGGCCTGACATGGTCGCTACCTGGAGAGAGAGAGAAGAAAACACTTTAGCGTATGCTCTTGCAAGATTAGATTGGTTATTATCTTATCTAATCAGGATGTCTCCCACTGTTTTTATCAAATCTACCTTCAAACCTAAAAGGTAAGATTAGCCGGGATTAATTACACCCAACAATTTCGTCAATCTTTCAGCCAGATCAGTGTCGGTACTTTGAGGGAGGTTCCCCGTGCTTTCGCACGGACCTAATTAAAGTAAACCTCGTTTTCCCAGAGGCGTAACCCCGTTAACACTTTTCTAGACACCTACTTGAATGACTAATTGTCCTGTGTAAAACTCTCCCAGGAGTAACA
Source organism: Agapanthus africanus (assembly GCA_030015575.1). Lineage (NCBI taxonomy): Eukaryota > Viridiplantae > Streptophyta > Magnoliopsida > Asparagales > Amaryllidaceae > Agapanthus > Agapanthus africanus. The sequence continues at coordinate 464,440,442 of JASDDO010000014.1, read as the reverse complement.
CTTACTCGCAGTGGGTATCAGGATCCAACTATCACATAGAAGGTATGCAATCTCATTGCAAATTTCAACACTTGAAATTCCCGATAATATTTTGCCCCTAACGTTCTATGACCTTGACGAAAGCCAACAAACCATAGTCCGCTAGTCAAGTTCAACCCGAACATTTCTTGATTGAATTAAACCCAGTCGTACGTCCCTTGACGAAAGCCAACAAAGCCGCACGACTACCCTAACCTAATCTCATCATATGTAACAGATAAGTAATAATTAGCTACCGCACACTACGCCTTGACGAAAGCCAACAAACGTAGCACGAATACTAAGTATTACCTATCTGAAATGTCGGAGGGCTACGCAGGTTTTTCAGAAAACCCTGAGCGTAATGAACTTGATATCGTCGTAGAATCGAGTGATTTTGAAAAGGAGTGTTTTTGAGGCTTATCTTAGTTTCGCTAAAGGGGTCACTCCCGGTGAAGGGATCGTCGGCCCTTTCCTCATCGAATAAGGTGCAGGATATATCATATATACCGCTGTGCAAAGCAAAACACTGAAAGCAATCAAAAGTCAAACCGAGTTTTGTAGCATCTGCCAGTTTCGCTAAAGAGGTCACTCCCGGTGAAGGGATCTCGGCTCTTTCCTCATCGAATAAGGTGCAGGACATATCATATATATCACTGTGCAAAGCAAAACTGTAGCTACCCTTTTTTATTTATAAAGTTTTGATTCTACAACATCTTTAGGATTCTTTTCTTTTTATTAATCTCATTAATAAAAATCCCATCAGCTTATGCTTCCTAAGCATCACAGAAGAAACGAAAGCAGTAATATTTATATATCAGTATATATATATATAGTATAAGCATTCGTCTCAGGCAGTAATATAATCTCATCACAGAACATTGCAGCAGAAGAACAAATATGAAATATTGGATATACTAGGATGTCCGTGTTTTCAATACGAGCCTGTATAAAACACGGATTCCACAGTCGCGATGAATAGCCAAACCCACATCCCTAGACCCCTACGAGAGCGGCAAGTAACACTTCCAATTCTAGGGTTAGGAGACCCGGTCTCGACACCTCGAGATGGCCTCCCACGGGAGCCTAGAACCCGGTTACTTGTGCTCCCCTCCTTGGGTCCATCCTAATGCGGAAAAGTAAATAATATACAAGGGTGACATCAACCTCAACCTGGAAGTGTCCCAAATAAAATAATATTACATTACAAATGAATTTTACATGAATGAAAATGAAACCCTCATCTCACATAAAACCCCCGGCTATTCAGAACACGACGATCCAATATAACATATCACAGCAACACATAATATCACATATCATCAACGTAAGTAAATATGCGCATCCCAATTGTCGTTGACATATAGCAACGAAACCGGCGATATCACATATTACACTTACGGTCACAGAAAAGAAAGTGTAAAACTACAACATTTGGAATCCATAATCACTTTAGACATCGTAAATCCGAAATATCATATACTTCGCATTTCATGCCTAACTCTATGAATTCCACATATTGTATCACATTCCCGATAAATAGACAGTATTAAACTTTTCGAACAGATAATCAAATACCCAAAATTTCCTAAAGTGCTCAACACTTGAGCGGAGTTCAAATAATCCCAGAATATGTCACAGTACCAGTGATCCAGCCGTAGAAGGGTCAAGCCAACGCCTCACATGTGGCATGCCGTACTGCCCAAAGAACTGCCATATGACGTGTGGTATATCACCATCTGCGAGTTCTCGGCGAGTCCGTCCAGTGTACCCAGTCTCCGCTGAGCACCCGTACACCATCTCTGATGTCAAAACACCGATGGATATGGGATCATCCATCGCCCATCATATGGGTCAATATGCGTATACGCTAGTCTACTCTGGTGTATCGATGCCCTGTCTCGATATACCCTCGACTAGGAATAGTTATAGGATGTACTCATCGACTAACATGGCCCCACTAGTATGATCTCATCATAGTCCCAGTAGTCAAGTACAGATCCTAAGGGCTTTATCAACATGTGAGAGAAAAACAGTAAACCAATACAAGTCAACATGTTAAGATAAAGTGAAACCAAATAGCATACTATCATGACGAGCAAGAAAGTCCTCTCTATATATATCCAAGCATCCATTATAATATACATCATATGTACAACAATGGCCTCTAGGGCATATATATAACTAACAAAACGTTACAATCTCCCCCCCTTATTAAAATTCTTCCCCGAATTTAAAATTTTCACTAAGCGTACCTTCAAATAGAAGAGTATAAAACTCTCAATTCTCGCTCGCAGCCTCCCGAGTGATCATCTCACTATACGGCAACGTCCAAGAAAACACTCCACAGATAGCAAGACCCTTGACCGAAGTTTCTCCACCTGCCGGGCCATTAACACCAATGGCTGTTGGTGAACGAAAGATCGCGTCCAAGCTAAATGGTCTGGTGCTGAATCATGTGAGAAAGGTCATGAAGGTAATTGCAAAGTATTAACACAAAGAATGCGGGGTGAAAACTCAATAATCTTGGCAGAAGTGCCAAATTAAAGGCAACGGAACTAACTCACTTAAAGGATCTCAAAAGGACCTACAATCCTGGGAAAAGATTCCCAAAACTCCACATGTCATTTATCGGAAAATCCATAGGAATACATGATCTCCCACTGCGAACTCAGGCCTGCGACCACCCTGGTCGGCATAAGATCTCTGTCCGCACAGGAAGGTCATCATCCTGACCTGAACAACTGGATCATCTCCGAAGTCTCTGGACTAGCTGAGATCCAAAAATCCTACTACGCAGAGTCAGAAAACAGATTGGTGATCGACACGACCTGTCTAAACCTAGAGGTTGCCAATTGGAGTGTCTCCTGATAACAACTATCGAAGGAGAATCCTAACAATGGCGAGTGACGATCCCAACTGCCAACAACAAATTAACACAAACGCAAACAAGACAAACACCTCGAAACGAAATCCGAAACTTCACTCTTCATCCCTGCCCACCCGTAACTATCTCACAAGTCACGCTACAAATTGGTGGAACTTGAATGAACACCGAAAGTTGACTTATGTGCCTGCTCTAGGATTTCGCGTCTCTACCCAATAGTATCAGGTACGCAAACGCGTCCCCAAACTCATCACACCCTTGTCACAAATCAAGGACTCCGAATCATTACCCAGCCGAGTATGCTCAAGTATTTCTGACGAACGAGCATCGGCGGCAGTATCTCGCGAATGCGATTAAGGAAAAGTGGTCGGGCGCGGACATGAGCAGGTTGTCCCCTCAGTAGAGGCGAACTTAAGCTGTGCTCAATGATCGCACAAGAACTTTGAATCTGTAGAAGACTATCTCAACAATCAAAATCATCTACAGGAAGGTGTACATTAAGCTCTGATAGCCCGTGAAAATCTGACATGACTCTCGAACAAGTAGTGTCTCCAAATCTCCAACGCAAGACCACCGCGGCAATATCCAGATCGTGAGCGGAATATCCTGGTAGTACTTCCTCCAAATGTAGGGAAGCAAAAGCGATAACTCTATAGTGTCACCTCAGTACACAATCTAGCCCCACTCGCGAAACATCACAGTTAAAACAACAAAGTCGCCCGAACCAAAATGCAAGAAGAACTGGTGCAGTTGTTAACCGAGTATTCAACTGCTGAAAAACTTCGCACGCATGCCTCAGTCCAAAGAAAGAAACCTCCACTCCGGTCAATTCAGTCGACTGTGCAGCACTACACTAACGATCCTGCACGAAACGGCGGTAGAAACCTGCTAAGCCCAAAATCTGCGGACCTCCGTCCGTACACAAGCCTGGGACAAAGCTGTACGACCTCGACCTTCCTCGGGACAATACGAAAACCGTCTCCCGTAACTACAAGACCTAGGAGTCAGCACAAACAAGCCTGAAGGAACACTCCGAGAATCTAGCAACAGCTGGGGCTCTCCCAATGTCTGAAAAACAAATCCTCAAGTGCTACTCCTGTCCCTCACGACACATAGAATAGACCAGAATGTCGTCAATAACACAATAATAACTGGTCGAGGAACGGCCTGAAGAAATCGGGTGTATCATGTCTACGAATGCCGCTAGGTCATTGGCGAGTCCAAAGACACCACCAAAACACACAAAGCCGTAGCATGCACAAGGCAGCCTTCGGAATGCCATCACTCCGAACCCGCAACAATGATGACCTGATCCCAACAACTTAGAAAAAGTCTCGCACTTAGGAGCCGATCGAAGAAATCGTCAATGCGAGGTAAAAGATACCTATCCGCACCGTAAGCCGGTTCAATTGACGATCTATCAATACACAACCTCAACTGCCGTCCTTCTCCTTGACGAATAGAAATAGGAGCTCCTCAAGGCGAAACACTCAGACGCACAAACTCCATAACAAACAACTCTGCAGCTGATCCTTAAGCTCCCTAAGCTCCGCCGGCTCATCTGGAACAACGTCAGAAAACTCTCGCACGATAAGAACCCAGTACAACAAACCCACTATGGCTCCGGTATCACAAATGAACGCAAAGAATCCTCGACATCCTCTCCTTAAAAGCCGACTAGCGAAAAAGGCTGAATTCAAGCTGTGTGAGGCGGCACCACTACCCTCCTATGCGCAACAAGAACTGACTCGCCGGGAAAACAAACCCTGTCTGTTTTCCTCGCGGTAGTCCACAGACGCCTAGCTTGTAACTAACCAGTCCGTGCCCAGGAGAACGTCAAATCCAACATCTCTAGAAGGATCAAGTGACGGATGAATCTCCTAACTGATTGGCATACGACTGAAATACGTATCGCGCAACAAAAGAATCACTGACAGAAGTTAACACAACAAACGGCTGATCTAGCTAACACGAATCCCCTCGTCCCAACCTCTGCTACTCCCGCAACGGTCACGAAAGCTGTCTCGACGACTAAGCCTCTGTCTCTGAGATGATACCCCGGTACGAGTCCTCCACGGTTCCGGAACTCCCAAAGTCTCTGGAATACGTGTCTCGTCAACTAGGGCTGCATCCACTGGTGATATGTAAGTGACGGAATACTGTGTGTTGATCGCAAGGAACAACTAGCTAGCAGGGTGACAACCTCCTGTCGCTGCGCTCGAATGGCCTCAACCAATGAACTCATCGTCTGGCGCAAGTCCTGCATCTCTGCCACATGCCTAGCGATACTATCTGTCGATGGCGGATCCGTCTGCACCTGTGCAACTAGCATGCCATCCTGGTCAGTGCTCGTCTCACCCGAGCCAACTCTGACCTCGGCCCTCGCTGCACCTCACTGAGTCCCCATAGTCGTCGTCGGCAAAGGCTATAAATAGGAATGGGATTCGATATGAACACGGAAATTGAATCACAAGGATATGAATCATCAAGGAAGGAATTTCAAGTAATTGTACTTAGGTCACTTTAGGTGGAGTACTGCATCGTGAGTATGCTGCAGACATACACACAGTACGTTACTCTGCTTAAGCTACCTACTCCATCATATCAAGGTCATCCTAGACTCCGTAAGGGAAAAACCTAGCGCTCTGATACCAACTTTGTCACGACCCGAAATTGGTACGTGACGGCCCTAATACTACACAACGTCTACAGGCGTAACGCAGTAAAAGAAAGCCAAAACCCAGAAATCTAAACCATTAAAATACCAGAAAAGATAAGAAACATTGTTTAAAAGTCTTTGAAATCACAACCCAAATTCTTTAAAAGTCCAACTTTATTTTCTTTAAAATTTTGGCAGAACCTCCTTTGTAAAAGCTATCCCCAAAAATGGGTACAACATAAATATAAAGTAAAGCATCCCCAACGGGAGCAAATCCACGCCCAAAGGCGGAAAACAACTACCACAACAAATATACGACGCCGTAGCGAAGAAATAGAAGACGATAGAAAGGAAACTGTATAAAAGACAACAAATCCAACATAATATACAACATCGTCCTCACCAAGTCTCTAAGTCAATATGAAAATAGTAGATGGAGAGTACATGGATACAATGAATATACAATACAACGAATAACCACAAAACCCACCTAAGCAAACTGCACACTGTGAGCTGATGCGGTATCCGTAGCAAAAGATGATAAGATTTGTGATAATAGCCTGCCTCTGACTATCCTGAGGAACACCTGCAAACACTGTGGCACAACGGGGGTGAGTTGCCAACTCGTGAATAGTAAATAACATATGCAGGTAATCGCAAGTATGCACGTAAAGCGTGAATCTAAGATATGCAATTAACAGTAATAACATGTCATATGAATGCAGAATAAAGGAAAGTAGACTAGCAGGTACAACCAATATATATAAAGCAATAATTATATGACAACGGTATGCAATAATCATGCGATAGGGATATGAGAATGTAAATGTGCAATAATCATGAAAGGTACACTAACAGGTACTACTAGTACATGAAGCAATGCACAAACAAATAAGGTGAGGTATGGTGTGAAGTATGTCATTTCCACGGAATCCTGACGTCGTGGTAGGATCACAATCCGGCAAGACAATTTAATTACCAATTCCTCAAATCAGCCCCTAAATTTGAGCTCATATTATCTAAGTATCACCTCTCCTCAATTGCACAATATCAAGTATATCTCATATATCCCGAATGTACAACCTCAAGTATATCTCACATATATCGAATGTACAATCATCAAGTATATCTCGTATATATCGAATGTACAAAATCAAGTGGATCTCACATATCTCGTATGTACAATATCAAGTATATCTCACATATCTCGAATGTACAACAGCAAGTGGATCTCACATATCTCGTATGTACAATATCAAGTATATCTCTCATATCTCGAATGTACAACAGCAAGTAGATGTCATATATCTCGAATGTACAATATCAAGTAGATCTCACATATCTCGTATGTACTATATCAAGTATATCTCACATATCTCGAATGTACAACAGTAAGTAGATCTCACATATCTATCCAGTATCCAATCTCAATTGAATCTCTTATATCCCAAATCAAATCTCCAGCAAAATTCTAACATCCTAAATATAATGGCGTAAATAAATATGATGAGGTCAATACACATATATTAGCGTCCCATTCCACTAATATTGGTGTAAGGGTATATATAACAGCTGCTCAATCCCCTGTTATATATACAAAGGAGTAATTAGAAATCTCATGAAACCATTGTGCCAAGCATCGACACAGAAATGCTGATCCATCAGGTGCTGTCTCCATGACTGGCCCCTGATAGGTATGTATCATACGCTATCCCGAAAGCTTGAGTGCCTAGCTCTGACCCTCGCCACTCGACGTATCCATACGTACATGACTCCCGTCGGTATCCACATGATAGCCGCTGAGTCATTGGTCCTGTCACCGGATAGTATGGTTCCCCTAAGCCTCATCGCCTGACACCACGACATTGTTCTTGCTTCGGGGTATCTCCGGGACCCACCATGTACCGGCACACGGACCCCTCCTTTCCTCGCGTGGGGTATATATATCCGAACCGATAAATTTCATGGTGGCTGCTGAAATATCATATCGAGGGAAACCGGGTTTTTCAAATAATGCATAATTTCATTAACTCCCACGGTCCCCAAATCCAGAAAACATAATGAAAAATCCATATCTCAATGCGAAAATCCATGAATATAATATACGCATCATAAATCTAAAATGGGAGCATATAAAGGAAAAGCAGCAATTAACTGTAACAAGTTAATATAATATCTTGCGGTTCCTAATCTCTCCAATTCTAAAATAACATCAAGTAAAGGTAAACATGTAGCTATAACCAGATATATGTGCAACATTAAGGTATAGCAAGATATATGTATCTATCTATAAGTAATTATGTAGTATACACCCTGGGTATAAGTGAAGTATGTGCAAGGTATACCTGTAGCTATGACGTAAAGTGTGCATGTACCTATCACTAATGGTACAATACTCTATAGGTTTACAGGTAACTAGCATGTAAGTATGTCAGAACATATGTGTAAGCATGTAGGTATACAGGTATGCTATAAGTCAATGCGTAAAGAAATATGAATCAAAGTCTCAATGTCCCTAACCAAGCTATATTATATCTATAAGTGGGTTATGCGTGACATGGCAATTATTGACGGTGTGTGTAGCATACATCAGTGCTCGTGCAACATGAATCGTCAATAATATGTGCAGTGTCCTACTACTACTAGTCCAGGCACAACAACATCTAAGTAATAGGGTAAAGAAGCAATTCTAACAATAACGTAGAATATGCGACAAGTAATAAAATCTCGACCCCTGACACATAACGCCATGCGGGCGATTTCTCTGTAGATGTTAAATCTACTCACCAACGCTCCAAGCTAGGTGAATCCTACCACCTGTTTCCCCTTGTCGTAGCGTCTGAAGTCCCCGTTTGCGAACCTAAAATTTCACAAACACATCACATAAGCATATATTCTACATCGACGAAAAGACATCGAAACGCAAGAATAACGCCCTGAAAATTACACTGCGCGCTTAGCGTATCTAACGCGCATGTCATCGGCCAAAAATCCTAACTAGGGTCGCCAAACTACGAAACACCTAGTCTAGATTCTGATCGTCCCGATTGCGCATTCAAAACACAACAATAAACATGGTCTCAATATGAATAACGACGCAACGTCAAAAGAAACCCACGCCTAAAAGTTACCAAAATCTAGTAAGCAGTATTTATCTTTTTAGCACAAAACTACAAGTTTTACCAAAACTATAATTTACAAACATCCTCAAATAGCAAGGTTAAACCATTTAAACCATTTCTATATTTTTAAACTTGCTTAATTAAGCTTTAGCAAAAACTTAGTAAGCAAAAACACAAAGTAGAAATTAACAAAAATTAGCATTTTCTATTAGGTTAAGCTTTTCCAATTCACAAATTAACACTTCAATTAAATATTAAACACTTAAATTAAGCTTTAACCTTAACTTGAATTTCTAAAACCATTTCTAGAATTTTGAAACATGAAATTTAAAGCTTAAACTAACATCTAATTAAGCTAGCATAAAGATTTAAACTTAACAATTAAAGGTTAGGGTTAGGGTATTATACCTTCAAGAACACCACTTGAATCAACGATAAAACCAAACTTTAGCCTCAAAAATCCTCACTAGAATGAAGATCCAAGCAACTTTTGTGAAGAAGAAAGAAGGTTTTAGATTTTATTTGAATTTCTATGAATTTATTTGGATTTTTCATGATTTATTTGTAAAAGAAATGTTGAAAAATGAGTGAGGAAGAACAAGTGAAGCAAAGGGGAGAGAGGGGCCGGCCAAATGATGAAGATAAGGGTTTTTGGTGAATTGTAGAATTTTCTAGAAGAAAATAGAATAATAGTATAATAAAGCAAAAAGTTTATGTTCACACTACTTTTCTTTTTCTGTATTTGTTTAAAAAATAAATCCTTTCACCATAAAAATATAGATATTTAAAAAGAAGGTTCTAAAATAATTGTGGTGATAATTTCCAAGAATTTTTATTTAGAAGAAATTTCCCGATTTACGTGCATAATTTACCGGCTAAAATAATATTTTATTTGGGAAAAATTCTATCTGAACCAAAACCTCCCAAATACCCCTAAAGTTCGCGCACAACCTTTATTTTAGCTAAAAAAGGTGCCGGTAAGCTTATACGGACGTTTGATCAAAATCGGGTTAAAACGGGAAAAACCGATAATTTTGCCCTAAAACGGGAAAATTCGCAAAACGATTTCTGAAACGTTACACCTACAGCAAAATGAATGGACCACCCTGCACTTCACGGAATCCGGTAACTTGAGCACCCCTCCTTGGGTCAACCTGTACCCTCTACGAGTGCGGCGAATAGTCTGCCAATTCTAGAGTAAGGCCCATCTGCCTCTCAAAGCCATGAGATACGGACCCGATGCCCTCCAGAACCCGGCTATCCGTGCACTCTATCGCGGGGTAAACCTAGTACAGAAATGAAAAATATGTACAACGGGTACATCGACCTCAGCCCGGTCGTGCCCCAGAAGAATATTATACAAACAGTCAGTGACGGCAGTCCACATGTTGGACGCTCGCCCTGCAATATCAAATGTACAAATTAATTCAAAAAGCACAACCATTGCACACTGTTATCCACCACGAAAAAACCGCAACATCACAGCACAACACAGAACACCAACGCGAATGTTACGTTCGCAAACCCGTCTAAAAGAACTATAGCAATTAGACGCAATTTACCACTCAAATAACATTCCCGTCGGAGATATAATATAATTACTGCATACTAATATGTTTAAAATTTCGATTGATAAAACTTCCCGAAGTGGGCCCCACGAACATCTGTTGTACAGTAATAAAATCTGGGCCTAAAAGAATAGTACCAAAAACCACAATTTCCAATATTAAGCTCTCTGGAAAAACTTGGAGCACTGTTCCCACAAAACGGCCGCGGTTCCGCGGTGGTAATGAGGGATCACGTGCCCCAATTTTCCCAGAATTCTTAGAAAAGCCTGCTCTGTTTTCTGTGATATGTAATATTATTTTTAGACCCCTTTTAAAATCGACAAAAACTTTAGACTTGGAATTTGCGGTTTTCGAAAATCTGTTCGATCGATATTTTAAACGCGTTAGCATAAGTTAGTAAAGCTTAATGGTGAGGCTCTGATACCACTGTAAGTACACGGTAGTGCCCCGGCAGTCTAACTGACGCCAAATGTGGAACAAAAACATTTACAACTGGCGCTATCGTATACTATAACCCGGATCTGCCATTAAAGCTAAACTAACAAACTACAAAGTGGGTAGAAATGTTATACCGAACGATCTGAGTCCTTCGGTCTTCAACCACCATCCCATGCTTTGTTGCGGCTACTCCGATCTCCTGAATCTCCAGTCTCCTCGTCCAGGTGGCACCACGTCGACGGATCTTTAAATGGGCTCCCGCCTCTGAACCGAGGCAACTCGATCATCAATTTTGCTAAAAGAGATGACCAAGATTGATGCAGAGAATGAGTAGAACATTTTATCTCGTTACTTCCAAAGCTATGGATGAACGGTTAATGAAGTTGCCTTTTGGATCGGGTGGAAATGTGAAATGAGTATCTATCAAATTTCCATGAGTCTAAAACTATCATAATCTTTTTTACAAGCAACCTTAACCCTTACGAGGAAATGGCCGGCCACTATATGGATCAAGGGAGGTGAGTGTAGGAGAGGGGAATGTGACCACAAGATAAAGATCAATCATGAAAAGAATGAGCACCTTAACACATCACTAAAAACCATTAAATGTAATAATGACTCACTAACTTAGTCATCATCCATTTAATGCAACCAATGAATCATCAAGCCTTGTCACCATATCTAGAACCTTCTAGAAACTTCCACACTCATGACTCGCCTCAAGAAAAGATAAATCCGTATTTAACCGAATGTTAAATACGGGTGATAGAAAACTGGAAACTGGCAACTTCCAAAAGCGATCCCGAAACGAATTTCAGGATAACCCCGTAACAGTATAAACATACCCGCATTTATATTACGATCGAATACAAATGCAACTGAGACAAAGATATTATATCTACACAGTATAATACTCGGATCCGGCTTAAACCAAAGCCCACCAGTATTATCGGCCCGAAATATGACACATGCGTAAACGCACGTGCATTTTCCGAACCCTGCCATAAAACCATACGGCCTCTACAACGTTTCGCCAGAACTTGGGAAACTGTCTGTGAGGGACTCTAATGACTCATCAACACACTGGCACTGGGTATAACCACTAGCACGTCAGAGGTACAAGTTGTACATAACGTTTTCCTATGTATTGATTGGAAGGGAAGCTGACGAGTGAACTCATCCAGAAACCCTACTGAGCCTGACAGTGACAATATCCGTACAGTCCGGTCCGTTCGTCTTAGAGTATCGCATATTGAGTCTAGGGGGGTGGATAAAGTCAGACCCCTAATAACGCGATAATTCGTGTCGGTATGAAGCCCATCACCACCTGAGAAACTACTGATCCAAATCAGTAATTCTCCACTACCTCGACCGAGGATTTCTAGTGATGGCCACCCGTGAACTGTGCGACATCAACCCCCAATACCGGCAGAGACGAATCCCCGACGATCCGCTCACTGCCTCCATGTGGCTCGGGACTGTACCCAACTAAAACCTGTTTGCACGTCTCCTTTGAGCGTGGTAGGGTAGTAATCTAACCACAGTGGGAACTCACACGAGACAAATGACGATCTCAGGTCGACAAAATAACATGTACACATGTCACCAAGGAACTGCTATCTGACGATATATATAATACCAACTATCATGTTCCCGGCGAGTCCTATCCGGTGTACTCAATGAGCACCTGTATACATCTTAGGTGAACCAACTGACACCAATGGCTTGTGAGACCTGCCACCGCCCCTCGTCGGGGTCTCGACTGTATACACTAGTCTACTATGGAGTATCGATGCCCTGTCTCGAAACTCCCACGACTAGGGACACTTTAAGGATGTGCTTATAGACCACAGCTCCCACGTATATGATCGCCATGATACTGCTGGCAGTCAAGCAAGAATCCTATGGGCTCTATCAACATGCAATAGTGAACTAAAGCATGTATACGATCATAAAGACAAACCAGATAGCATATTATCATCTTGAGTAAGACAGTCATGTTGGTATAGGTTCTCCCTCAATCATTGCAATCACGTACTTGCGATCCAATAATTGACTTAGAGGGCACTATATCCAACAGAACCACCCTAATTTTGCTTGGAACTAACACCAAACTCAAAACACGGTTCCAAACCAAAAAAAATTCCAAAGGGTTCCTCCACAACAATAGCAACCACTACAATTGACTCAGCACCCCTTTCAACCACAAAATTTGCAAAATTTGGCCAACAACTCTGCACCGTACAATAATTCTTTGCAATTGGCCGGTACTGATAATTCCTCTTCACTCGAACAAACCATGAATTTGCTTTTGAAAAATTTCATGCAAGTTTCGGCTGAGATGAAGTCTTCTGTCGATGGTACAAAGAAAAACTCCGCCTCACATGGTGAGAGTATTAAATTGATGGAAGCAAAAATTGCACGATTGAATGCCGAAATGAGTGCTAGAGAGAAAGGGAAACTTCTATCTCAACCCCTACCGAATCTTGGGCATTCACAACACTACAATGTGAGTGCCATTACAACGTTGAGATCTGGATGAGTGCTGAATAATCAAGTAGGTGAAGAGATTGATAATAATAATGAATCTAGCAATAACACCCCGGCTGAGACTTTTCCTTCCACTTCTACTTCCAATTCTGACCATTGTTCGTCTACCCCACCACCCTTTTGCGAGCCTATTCTTCGTTTTCCTCAAGGTTCGAACCCTCATCCCACTTCTTCTAGTCCACCAAAGACAATCCCCACTCCTATTCTAGGATCTGTTCTACCCACACAACCTTCTCCAATGTTGGACGCAGCTCTTATTGCTAAAGCCCCTTACCCAAATATATTAAGGGGAAACAAACTGAGTCCACATATGGAGAAGATTATGGAAATTCTTAAACAGGTTAACATCAACATCCCTCTCCTAGATGCTATACAACAAGTCCTGTCTTATGCGAAAATTCTTAAGGACTTGTGCACTAGGAAGAGGAAGACTTAAGTGCCCAAAAAGGTATTCATGACAAATAATGTTAGCACTGCTTTTACCCCAAAGTTACCAAAGAAACGTAAGGACCCTGGATGTCCTACAATATCGATTTCTATTGGGGGTAAAAACATTAACCGTGCTCTACTTGACCTTGGCGCAAGTGTTAACCTACTTCCATACTTTGTTTACGAGCAGTTAGTGTTAGTGTATATGCCCTAGAAGCCATTACAGTATCATACTAGCTTGTATATTACTTGATGGAAGCTTGGGATATTCACAGTTGTATAGACAATCGTGCTCAAAATGGTAGTATGCTACTTTGTTTGTCTCTACTTCAATATGTGCATGTGTTTCTTTTAGTATATCACTTATAAACATATTAGTAGAGCCCTTAGGATCTTTGCTCGATTACCAGCGTTGTGATGGCGCTCACACTCATGGGGGCTGGGTTATCCATAAGCACATCCTTATACAGGTCCCTAGTCGTTGGACTATCGAGACAGGGCATCGATACTCCGGAGTAGACTAGCGTATGCGCTTCTCATCCCAGTGGGGGAGACGGTCTGTCCCACAGCCGTCAGTACGTCGTACTTGAGATAGTATGCGGGTGCTCGTTAGGTTACGAGTACACTGGACAGGACTCGTTGGGAACTGTTGGTTGGTATTATACCTATCGTCAGTTATCAGTTCCCAGGTGACATGAGTACAGCTTAGTCCGCTGACTTGGCACTGTCACTTCGTCTCGAGTGTGTTCCCACTGTACTTAGATTACTACCCTACCACGGCTCAAAGGAGTCGTGCAAACAGGTAGTAGTTGGGTGCAGTCGCGAAGCACTTGGAGGCAGTGACGGTTATACAGGATTCGTCTCTCCCGGAATTGGGGGTTGACTTCGCGCTGTGTCTAGGAGAGCCATTACACAAGTAGTCCCTGGCCAGGGAAAGCGAGATATACTGGTAGGTTTCCAGTGTTATCTAAGGGTGTTCTGGGATACACTCCGACACGACTTGTACCGCTATTAGGGGACTGACGTTCACCGCCCCCCTAGGCCCGCCATGCGATGTATCAGACGAACAGACCGGACTGTACGGAGATTTTCACATACAGGCTCAGTAGGAGTTCGGATGGGTTTACCTCATCGGCCTTCTTATCGACATCTACCTGGGGACCGTTACGTACAGCTAGTGCCGCTTGCGGTCTGTGGTTAAACCCACTGCCAGCATAGTGTCGAGTCTTTAGAGTCCCATACAGAGAGTTTCCCTGCACTGAGCGAAACGTGTAGAAGCCATATGGTTTTACGGCAGGGCTACGATCACTTACGTGCACTTGTGTGCGTATGCTGTTCGGGCAGGCAATACTAGCGGGCTTTGGTTTATGCCAGATCCTGGTATTGCACAGATGGATTTGATTTGTCTTCTGTGCATTCGCATTCTACGGAATGAGGAAGCAGGTGTGTATGCACAGTTTTGAGGAGCGATGAAGGAGGAGGTGCCCCATTAGGGTTTTGGCAGTTGGTTCGGCCAAAAACGTAATGTGGCACACTCATTAGGGTTCTGACAATTCGTTTGGTAAAAACCGTTATGAGTCGGAGACATTGTTTATTAATCCTTTTAGTGATAGATTAGTGATGGCTAATTGCATTGACCATTTGACCACTTAGACCCCTTTTGACTTTGTTGACCCGTTGACCGTGTTGACCATTGACCTTCAAGAGGGATCTACACTCTTCTTTTATTTTCTTTTTATTTCTTGTGTTATGATAATGGTCAATTCAATGTGCCATCAAGTCTTTCATGATAGGATTAGTAATGATGATTATTGTGTATTATTGCAACCATGGTTCAATTCATTTGGGCTTAATCTTTTTCATTGTTCTCTTCTCATTCTCTCTCATGAAGTGAGAAGAAAAAGAAAAGCTCCATGGTTGCAAACTTTCTCCTTCTTCTTCCTCCTCTTGATCTCTTCTTTTGATCTCATGTGTTGAGAGAAAAAGAATCCACAAAGACAAATACATCCATACATCTCCTCTACACATTCTAGGGCTTCTTGACTAGCAATCACTTTGCCCTAGTTGCCTTGGCTTGAGGCGGAGCTTAGTGTACAACTCTCGGGTGGATCGTCTTCGACTCAAGAAGGCCGCGGAGGTGCCCAAGTTCCGGATCGACGCTTGGAGCTTGGATGGACGAGTGGGACAGCGGGATGAAGACCCGAAGGACCGGTTCTGTGAGGTATACTTTCTACAGCATAGTAGATAAAACCACTTCGTGTTTACTAGTTTCTAGTTTAGCAAAGATCCGACTTTTAGTCCATGTTGTCTTGCGCCAAAATCATTGTTTTTCGCCGTTTCCGCCTCCCCGTAAGAACCGAGGCGAGCAACGTAGACTTACAGTGGTATCAGAGCCTAGCTAAACATAAACTAGTAAGTTAGCAAAGTGTTAAGAACATCGATCGGAAAAAAGTCGCAAAACACATCCACAAAACCTCAAGTTTCTGTCGATTTTTATACTGCTCAAAAAGTGTTTTAAGATATATGAAAAATCGTCTCAGGGTTTTGTGAAAACACTACAGAAAAACGATCCAGTGATTCGATCAAACGACCGCGGTTCCGCGGAAATGACATGCTCATTGCCGCGGTTCCGCCGCCGTTTTGACTCGGCACTGGATCGGGTTATGTGCAGTGTTTTAGTTTGGATGTTTTGGGATTTTTAATACATGTTTTTTCTACCCAGATTTTCCAGAGAGCAAATTGACTTTTCGGGTGGTTAAAAATCCGTATTTTGATCGATATTCCATACTCTCTGGCTAATGAATATTATCTGTGATGTGATATATGTATTGAACGTTCGCTAATCGCTATACGTTGATTAGTGGGGGTTATACATATCTGTGATCTGTAATGTTGATGGTTTGTGTATATGAACTCGGTGGATTGTCGCGGATGAATAGCCGGGAATGGGTGTGAGATGAGAGTTTCTTTTTCTTTCATTCATTGTAAAATTTGTAAATTGATGTAATATTATTTATTTGGCCGCACAACCGGGTCGGGGTTGTAGCCGTCATTGTATAATTTCTTTTTACTGTTTTTGCTCCTAGGATAGACCCAAGGTTGGGTGCACAAACTACCGGGTATCTCGAAGTGCCGAGTGGCCTACTCACGGTGCTGAGGGAGGTTGCTTCGCTTCGGGTACTTGGCGGGTAGTTTGCCGCACCCGTAGGGGTCTAGGGTGGGGTTTGGCTATTCATCGCGACCGTGTAATCCGTTTTTCGTTGCAGGCTCGAACGAATCGCGGATTCCTAGTATATCCAAAGTGTTCATCTGTGATCTGTAATGTCTATCATTGCTATATATTTATATATGATAACTATTTAGGCGTTGCTTATGTTTTACAGCCGCGCTAGCCCAGCCTCCGCTCTGTCGTTAGTTAAGTAACCTAACGGGTGATGACGGGGCCCCGTGGCGAATGCGAATGGCATAAGCGTACGTCATATTTTGGTTGTTTTCTGCAATGGTAGGGTTAAATGATGGGACACATTAAAAGAACTAATGCAAGAAGATAAACCAAGTAAAAGTCGATTGGAACACTTTCAAAACCACTCGGTTCTTTTCGAAAACCAGCTTTTTAAACGCGGAGCTTGAACCACTCCTTTTAAAAGCTATCTTGTTCCATCGATTATATCAAGTTCACTACGTTCACGGTTTCGCCAAAACCATTCGTAGCCCTCCGTCATTTCGTATGGATATTCAATAGTATTCAAGCTATGTTTGTTGACCTTCGTCAAGGCATAGTTATTGGTAGCTGTTGGGTGTTCATATGTAGTATAGATAGATGCGTTGGTTTGGGACAGTCATATTACCTTGTTGACCTTCGTCAAGGGTATGTGCGGGTGGGTTCAAATTAACCGGGATAATGACGGGTAGAACTTGACATGTGACTTATGATTTGTTGACCTTCGTCAAGGTCATAAGAGCATGGGGCAAAAAATCCACAACGGGAGTTTCAAAAGTACTGAAACTTGCTAGCGCTCCATACCATTTGGAGTGTGATGATTCTGGTAGGATTCCTTCGGTTTTATCACGCGATGATATTTGGATCCCGATCCTACTGTGAGTATATGCTACTTCTCGGGAAATGTCTCACTTAACGATCAACGCTATAAACCTAGTAGGTGTCTAGAAAGGTGTTAGCGGGGCTACACCCACAGGGAAAAGAGGTTACTTAATTAAGGAACTTCGCGAAAGCGTTGGAAAACCTCCCTCGAAGTACCGACACTGGCCTGGCTGAACGGTTAAGCAAGTATTATACGGTGAGATAGATCCTGACTAGTTCTTCCTTTATGGTTTGAGGAGGGATTCGAAAGACAGTGGGACCCATCCTGTTTAGATAAATTAAAAACCAATCTAAACTTGCAAGAGCATCATGCTAAGTGTTTTCTTCTCTCTCTCTTAATTGCAGCGACCCAGTGACCGCACCTATGTTAAATCTAGGTAATAAAATGACTAAATCTGACTGTTATGACTGGCAAAGGTCTGTCCAGATGTCCATTGCCCAGGACAAGCTGGAACACCTCTTGACTGATCCAACCCCTGCCGTCTCAGGTCCAGTTTCCCCGGTCATGGATATTGATATCCGTAGGACATCGGAAGAAGACTGTGCGAAAGCCAAGTGCCTCATGTTAGCCTCAGTTGATGGTATATACCAGAGGCAGCACGAGAAGATGGACTCAGCTTCTATCTTCCTCCATAACAAAGTTTTATATGGAGAGCAATCTCGTATCGCAAGATATGAGACCTCGAACGAATTGCTTCCAGCGAGGTTGGCTATCGGTTCATCTGTAAGGGGCAACGTCCTTACAGAGACCAGCTCTTTTGAGCTCTCGAACCTGAATACCACGTTGAAGAACGAGTCAGATGCTGACTCAGTTCAACAGTCTCTACCTACTACCCTAAAGGAAACTAGGGAAGTAGAAAGAAAGGGAAGGGCAGAAGTTTCAAGAACAGATGTAGTAAAAGAGGGAAGTTCCTATTGTTACGGGAATAAACATGGGCAGAAGGATTGCAGGGCTTTTAAAGCCAGTAGCCAGAATTCGAAGCAAGTTGTGGCTTCGGCTTTGGGTGTGTTTGTAATAGAGAACTGTATGTCAGTTAACCCTACTTCCTGGGTATTGGATACCGGATCAGGATCTCATATCTTTAATTCATTACAGGCTCTGAGAAACCGTAGGGTTATCAGGAAAGGTGATATGACTCTCAGGGTTGCTAACGGAAGGAGCATGTATGCTGAATCCGTAGGGGAATATCATATAGGACTGACAACTGGGCAGATATTGATTCTGCGTAACTGTTTTTATGTACCAGGTGCGACTTGTAATATCATATCTGTATCCTTGATTTCTAAGGAAGGATATGATTTTACTTTTGTAAGCGATGTAGTAAACATCCACCTAAATCAAGTCCTGATTGGGTCAGGTACATTACAAAACGGAATATACGTATTGAATCAAGCTCAGATCTTCAGTGTCCAGAACACACTTAAAAGAATGTCTCCGGAAACAAATCAGGCTTTCTTATGGCATTGTAGACTGGGTCATATTAATGAGACACGGTTAACAAAGTTACATAAAGAGGGATACTTGAATCCGTTTGAGTATCAGTCTTATGCCACTTGTGAATCTTGTCTCATGGGAAAGATGACAAAGACTCCGTTCACTGGACACGGAGAAAGAGCAAGCGAGCTCTTGGGACTCATACACAGTGATGTGTGTGGTCCAATGTCTACACATGCGCGAAGTGGTTATTCATACTTCATTACTTTCACAGATGATTTCTCTACGTATGGGCATGTCTTCTTGATGAAGCACAAATCCGAGGCCTTTGAGAAATTTCAGGAATACAAGAATAAAGTTGAAAAACAAACATGCAAAAGTATCAAGACACTAAGATCTGATCGAGGTGGTGAATACTTGAGTGCCGAGTTTGTGGGATACTTAAAAGAGAATGGAATTCTCTCTCAGCTTACTCCTCCATACACACCACAACACAACTTTGTATCGGAAAGGCGGAATCGAACCCTATTGGATATGGTTCGTTCCATGATGAGTAAGGCTGAGTTACCGCGATCCTTCCGGGGTTATGCGCTAGAAACAGCAGCATATCTCTTGAACAAGGCTCCAACCAAGACTGTGCCTACCACCCCATATCAGATGTGGAGTGGGAAGAAACCCTGTCTTAAGTACCTTAAGACATGGAGATGTCCAGCTTTTGTAAAAAAGCTGCATGCGGATAAGCTCGAGGCACGCTCAGTACTGTGTAAGTTTGTGGGATACCCAAAGAACTCCAGGGGGTATCTTTTCTATTCCGCAGAGGAACAAAAGGTTTTTGTTTCTCAGCATGCCCACTTCTTGGGAACTGAATTTTTAGAAAATCAGATAAGTGGGAGCGCAATAGAACTGGAAGAAATTCCAGAACCACAAGTTGTTACTGAAACCTTGGTAGAACCAGAAGGTTCAGGAGAACCGGATATTCCAACGCCACTCCGCGGGAGTAGTAGGCAGTCTCATCCGCCCGAAAGATACTACGGTTTTCTCATTGACGGGGATAGAGAGGATTGCACCATGGATTATGGTGAGCCTACTAGCTTCCAGCAAGCCATCCAGAGCGGCGACTCGGTAAAATGGTTGGATGCAATGCGGGCCGAGATGGAGTCCATGTACACCAACAAAGTTTAGACTTTGGACTTTGCTCCAGAAGGGGTAAAACCCGTAGGCTGCAAATGGATCTTCAGAAAGAAGATTGGTGTAGATGGGCAGGTTGAGACCTATAAAGCTAGACTTGTAGCAAAGGGTTTTCGTCAAAGACCTGGTTTGGACTATGACGAGACCTTTTCTCCAGTGGCTATGCTAAAATCTATTCGGATCCTTCTTGCCATTGCTGCCTTCCACGATTATGAAATCTGGCAGATGGACGTAAAGACGGCTTTCCTAAATGGAAATTTGGAAGAGTGCGTCTATATGGATCAGCCGGAGGGATTCATTCAGAGTGGGAGCAGCGGTAGAGTGTGCAAGTTGCTCAAGTCCATTTATGGACTTAAGCAGGCATCGCGGAGTTGGAACATCTGCTTTGATGATACTGTCAAAGAATTCGACTTTATCAAAAACCCAGATGAACCATGCATTTACAGTAAGATTGTAGGGAGAACTGTGGTATTCCTCGTCTTGTACGTGGATGACATTCTCCTAATAGGAAATGATATTCCTATGCTACAGTCAGTCAAAGGATTCTTGTCGCAGAGGTTCTCCATGAAGGACCTGGGTGATGCCAACTACATTCTGGGGATCCAGATCTATCGTGATAGATCTAAGAGGATATTAGGACTTTCACAGTCAAGGTACATCGACACCATACTGAAAAGGTTCAGTATGGAAGATTCCAAGCGCGGTAATTTACCGGCTTGTCACGGGATCACCCTCTCCAAAGAGATGTCTCCCAAGACTGATTTGGAAAGGGATCGCATGTCTATTATACCCCACGCTTCTGCGGTAGGCTCTATAATGTATGCGATATTGTGTACCAGACCAGATGTAGCATACGCATTGAGCGTTGTAAGCCGGTATCAGTCAAACCCAGGGGAGAAACACTGGATAGCGGTAAAGAACATTCTCAAGTACCTAAGAAGGACTAAGGAGATGTTCTTGGTGTATGGCGGAAAAGACCTCCAGCTCGAGGCCTTTGCTTACTCCAGCTTCCAGAGTGACAAGGATGACTCCAAGTCCATGTCGGGTTATGTCTTTACCCTCAATGGAGGGGCGGTTTGCTGGAAGAGTTCCAAGCAGGAGACCGTTGCAGACTCAACTATGGAAGCGGAGTATATAGCTGCTTGCGATGCCGCAAAGGAAGCTGTCTGGATGAAGAAGTTCCTCACGGAGCTTCAGGTGGTTCCTACCATTGTTGATCCAATACCGCTGTATTACGACAATAACGGAGCTATAGATTTAGCGAAGGAGCCCAGGTCCCATCAGAAGTCCAGGCACATTTTGAGGCGGTACCACCTGATCAGGGAGATCGTAGATCGCCGGGAGATCGAGGTGAAGAGAGTAAATACGGAGAACAACACTGCAGATCCACTCACGAAGGCCCTACCCCAGACTCAGTTCGAGCGGCTGATCGAGATGATAGGTCTTCGATACGCTAGTACATGGCCTTTGTGCAAGTGGGAGATTGTTAGTGTATATGCCCTAGAGGCCATTACTGTATCATACTAGCTTGTATATTACTTGAAGGAAGCTTGGGATATTCACAGTTGTATAGACAATATTGCTCAAAATGGTAGTATGCTACTTGGTTTGTCTCTACTTCAATATGCGCATGTGTTTCTTTTAGCATATCGCTTATATACATATTAGTAGAGCCCTTAGGATCTTTGCTCGATTATCAGCGTTGTGATGGCGCTCACACTCGTGGGGGCTGGGTAATCCATAAGCACATCCTTATACAGGTCCCTAGTCGTTGGACTATCGAGACAGGGCATCGATACTCCGGAGTAGACTAGCGTATGCGCTTCTCATCCCAGTGGGGGAGACGGTCTGTCCCACAGCCGTCAGTAAGTCGTACTTGAGATAGTATGCGGGTGCTCGTTAGGTTACGAGTACACTGGACAGGACTCGTCGGGAACTGTTGGTTGGTATTATACCTATCGTCAGTTATCAGTTCCCTGGTGACATGAGTACAGCTTAGTCCGCTGACTTGACACTGTCACTTCGCCTCGAGTGTGTTCCCACTGTACTTAGATTACTACCCTACCACGGCTCAAAGGAGTCGTGCAAACAGGTAGTAGTTGGGTGCAGTCCTGAAGCACTTGGAGGCAGTGACGGTTAGACAGGATTCGTCTCTCCCGGTATTGGGAGTTGACATCGCGCTGTGTCTAGGAGAGCCATTACACAAGTAGTCCCTGGCCAGGGAAAGCGAGATATACTGGTAGGTTTCCAGTGTTATCTAAGGGTGTTCTGGGCTACACTCCGACACAACTTGTACCGCTATTAGGGGACTGACGTTCACCGCCCCCTTGGCCCGCCATGCGATGTATCAGACGAACAGACCGGACTGTACGGAGATTGTCACATACAGGCTCTGTAGGAATTCGGATGGGTTTACCTCATCGGCCTTCTTATCGACATCTACCTGGGGACCGTTACGTACAGATAGTGCCGCTTGCGGTCTGTGGTTAAACCCACTGCCAGCGTAGTGTCGAGTCTTTAGAGTCCCATACAGAGAGTTTCCCTGCACTGTGCGAAACGTGTAGAGGACGTATGGTTTTACGGCAGGGCTACGATCACTTACGTGCACT
This sequence comes from Agapanthus africanus, assembly GCA_030015575.1. Lineage (NCBI taxonomy): Eukaryota > Viridiplantae > Streptophyta > Magnoliopsida > Asparagales > Amaryllidaceae > Agapanthus > Agapanthus africanus. The sequence goes on along the minus strand of JASDDO010000014.1, from coordinate 464,417,437 downwards.
TGTGTGCGTATGCTGTTCGGGCAGGCAATACTAGCGGGCTTTGGTTTAAGCCAGATCCTGGTATTGCACAGATGGATTTGATTTGTCTTCTGTGCATTCGCATTCTACGGAATGCGGATGCAGGTGTGTATGCACAGTTTTGAGGAGCGATGAAGGAGGAGGTGCCCCATTAGGGTTTTGGCAGTTGGTTTGGCCAAAACCGAAATGTGGCACACTCATTTGGGTTCTGACAATTCGCTTGGTCAAAACCGTTATGAGTCGGAGACATTGTTTATAAATCCTTTTAATGATAGATTAGTGATGGCTAATTGCATTGACCATTTGACCACTTAGACCCCTCTTGACTTTGTTGACCCGTTGACCGTATTGACCATTGACCTTCAAGAGGGATCTACACTCTTCTTTTATTTTCTTTTTATTTCTTGTGTTATGATAATGGTCAATTCAATGTGCCATCAAGCCTTTCATGATAGGATTAGTAATGATGATTATTGTGTATTATTGCAACTATGGTTCAATTCATTTGGGCTTAATCTTTTTCATTATTCTCTTCTCATTCTCTCTCATGAAGTGAGAAGAAAAAGAAAAGCTCCATGGTTGCAAACTTTCTCCTTCTTCTTCCTCCTCTTGATCTCTTCTTTTGATCTCATGTGTTGAGAGAAAAAGAATCCACAAAGACAAATACATCCATACATCTCCTCTACACATTCTAAGGCTTCTTGACTAGCAATCACTTTGCCCTAGTTGCCTTGGCTTGAGGCGGAGCTTAGTGTACAACTCTCGGGTGGATCGTCTTCAACTCAAGAAGGCCGCGGAGGTGCCCAAGGTCCGGATCGATGCTTGGAGCTTGGATGGACGAGTGGGACAGCGGGATGAAGACCCGAAGGACCGGTTCTATGAGGTATACTTTCTACAGCATAGTAGATAAAACCTCTTAGTATTTACTAGTTTCTAGTTTAGCAAAGATCCGACTTTTAGTCCATGTTGCCTTGCGCCAAAATCATTGTTTTTCGCCGTTTCCGCCTCCTTGTATGAACCGAGGTGAGCAACGTGGACTTACAGTTAGGGATTAGAGAATTGAAACCAGCTCATTATACTCTCCAAATGGCAGACCAATCAATCACCAAACCTAGGGGTGAACTAAAGGATGTGTTGATTAAAGTCGGGGAATTTATATTCCCTGTGGAATTTATTGTTCTCGATACACAGCCTGTAGCGAACCCACAGAACCAAATTCCGGTGATTCTGGGTCGACCTTTCCTAGCCACATCCAATGCTGTCATTAATTGTCGAAACGGTTCTATGACCCTATCCTTCGGGAAGATGTCAATTGAGCTGAACATTTATAAGATTGGAAGTCAGCCATCTGAACGCTCTGCTCACATTCTTGATGTCTGTTCTGTCCACGAGATTTCTCCCGAAAGCTGCGAGGTTGATGAACTTTGCTTTGATAATCTCGACGACATTAGCACATCAAGTTTGATCTTGCACACATTAGTGACGACACCTTTGACGAGTCCACTACTGAGTCTGACACTTTTGACTCTTCAGTTTCCGATTCTGTATCCTTTGCAGGCTACGAGCTTCTTCGTGAATCTGAATATCATTCGCTTACACCACCTTCTATTGTTTCTCCGCCGACATTAGATCTCAAACTGCTACCTTCTCATCTTAAATTTGTATATTTAGGTGAGAATGAGTCTTTACCTGTGATCATATCCGCTTCTCTAGCCTTAGAGTAAGAGAATGCTCTTTTGACGGTATTGAGATCTAATAGGTAGGCTTTTGGTCGGACTATGGCTGACATCAAAGGGATTAGTCCCTTGATTGTTGAACATCATATACATTTGATTGATGAAGCCAAGCCAACCCAAGAACCACAAAGACGGTTGAATCCCGTAATGAAGGATGCGGTAAAGAAAGAAATCATCAAAAGCTTTGACAGTGGTATCATTTACCCAATCTCTGATAACCAATGGGTAAGTCCTATTCATGTAGTCCCTAAGAAATCTAGCATCACGGTCACATCAAATGAGGCTAATGAGTTAATCCATACACGCACTCAAACTGGGTGGCGTGTATGTATTGATTACAGAAAACTCAATGCCTGTAGCATTTCAGAAAAATAAAATATTATTTTTGGGAATTAAAATAATTAAATAATAAATATTATGAATATTTTAATGTTGCGGTATAATTAAATACCGATAAATTGTGAAATATTTGGAAAATTATAGAAATTACTAAAAAGAGGGTGTTTTATATGATTTAAGAAAATTGTAAATTCTAATGATTAAATATATTCCATTTTAATGCTAATCGCGATTAAATATTGCTAATCGTGCATTAAGCTTGTTTTGTGCACATCACATGCACCATATTATTTTTAACATTTGTTACATTTTTCTATCATGACTTTCACTTTTCTTAGCATGGTTTGGGTTTTAATGAGTAGAGAAAAGAAAAGAAAAGAAAAGAAAAAAGGATAAAAAATGGGGTATGGGCAAGAGAGAGAAGAGAGGGTGAGGGGTTTGTGTTGACTTGGTCATTGTTTCCCTCTTCATCTCTTCATCATTCTCTCCTTCCTCTTCACCCATGGCAGCCACTCCCTCCTCCCTTCTCTTCCTCCTCACAACTCCATGAAAAACACATCCAAACACCATCTTCATTTCACAAAAAACATGCACAAGCTTCTCTAAAGCACTTTGGACCAAGAAATGATGGATTTTGAGCACTTGGGGCAACTCAAGAAAATTCTTGAGTTGCCAAATGAGATATTTCCTGCACCATTAGTAATGTTTTTCAATTCCTCTAACATTCATGTTGGTTTAGAATCGTTTTTGTGTCGTTTAGTGGTGTTTGGAAAATTCTAGAGGAAGTTTCGGGATTCTTGAGTTGTGATGATGAACTTGAGTGTAATTAGTAACTAGAAACCCCTATAGTGTAGAAAACCTGGTCCAAACCAGTGACATAACCCAAATTACAGGTTTCATATCGATATGTCGGTTTTGTGTGTAAATTGAGGGTGCAGGGAATCTGGGATAACTTGGGACTTTTACTGGAAGAGTAAACAATACCACTAACCTAGATGGTCCACTAGGAAGACACCCTGCCAGTACGAACCCAATCTGGGGAGTCCAAACCGAGGAGGCCGGAATTTTGAGGTCTGTGGCCGGCCATGTAGCGGAGTGGGGTGCCCAGGTTTCTTTTGTAAATCATATACACCCTATATATCACCCCGATACTGTTTGTGCACCTTGTTTTCACCTTAACAAAAATCTGGGACCTTTTTATGGGGTTGCTGCTTTGAATTCCTCGATGTTTATGAATTCAAGTTTTTGTTAGTTATATGTATGCCCTAGAGGCCATTACTGTACATACGATGTATATTGTAGTGGATGCTAGGACATATATAGGGAGGACTTTCTCGCTCGACATGATAGTATGCTATCTGGTTGTATTTTATCTTAACGTGTATTCTGATTGTCTCTATATTACATGTTGATAAAGCCCTTAGGATATGTACTCGACTACTGGGACTATGATGAGATCATACTACTGGGGCCACGGTAGTCGACGAGTACATCCTATAACTGTTCCTAGTCGAGGGTGTATCGAGACAGGGCATCGATACACCAGAGTAGACTAGCGTATACGCATCTTGACCCATATGATGGGCGATGGATGATCCCATATCCATCGGTGTTTGACATCAAGGATGGTGTACGGGTGCTCAGTGGAGACTGGGTACACTGGACGGACTCGCCGAGAACTCCCAGATGGTATTATACCATACGTCAGATGGCAGTTCTCCGGTGACACTAGTACAGAGTAGTCTGTTGACTAGAGATCGTCATAGAGTCTTGTGTGATTCCCACTGTGCTTTGATTTCCATCATACCACGTCCAAGAGGGCGTGCAAAAAGGTGGCTTTTGGTTACAGTCCCGAATCACATGGAGGCAATGAGCGATAGGAGGGGATTCGTCTCTCCCGGTATAGGGAGTTGATGTTGTGCTGTGTTCGATTGGCTATAACCGGAAATCCCTGGCCAGGGTTGCTGAGATTTACTGGTAAGTGTTCTCAGTAGTTTCTCGAACTGTTATAGACCTCATATCGACACGATTTATCGAGCTACTGGGGTCTGACGTTTACCACCCCTAGGCGAGATATGCGACATATCAGACGACGAGACCGGACTGTACGGGAGTGTTACTGTTTGGATTCACAGGAGAATGTACAGGCTTTCTTGTTGATCTTCTGAGCGCTCAATATCTGGGTAGCTCTTACGTTTAGCTGACCACTTGCAGCTTGTGGGTGTTTGATATGATCATCACCTACTGCCGGTGTATTGACGATTCTTTAGAGTCCTACACAGAGGTTTCTTGACTCAGGCAAAACGAAGTAGGAGCACATATGTGATATGTGCGGGACCGAGGATAATGCGATATGTGATACCGTATTATATTCTCGCGATATTTGATATCAGCCGGGTCATCGGATCAAGTGTTGATTCGATGAATCGGTACGGATAAATATTAGTCTGTTATATGCGATATAGCCGGATTGTCGGATCAAGTGTTGATTCGATAATTTAATGTATAATAATATATATGATATATTAAATTACATTAACTAATATTTGCTCACTAAAAGATTCTTTTTCTCACTCGGGTAATACATTGATATATATGCGATATATGTTAATGTATTATTTTATTTTGTTACGATAAATATTATATATGTGATATATAATATTGTAACATGATATGATAACTAATGCAACTTGTTTAGTAGAGATTAAACAAGGTTAGGGTTTGATTAGGGTTAAGGTTTTCTAGAAGTTTCTAGAAGCTTTCCTTTTTTGTTTTGGAAAGGATATTTTGCTAGATATTTCCTTAATCTAACCAAACCTTTAACCTTAGTCAAAACTCTACAAGGGTTAGTTTGACCATGGTTACATTATTCATCATATCATTTCTTTTCCTATTCATCACAAATGGATTCTTAACATTATTCATCTTCTTCTTCCTTGTGTTCTTCTTGAAAAGCTTTCTTGCTTTGATAAAAGTGATGAATAAATATGAGAAAAAGATAAATAAAGAGAGCAAAAATCCTAATTCATCATTCTCATCTTCCCTTGCCATTTAGATGAGGGTGTTCACATCATTTGATGAGTGTTAGCTTGTGTTAACGAAACTTCAAGGTAGATCATCTTAGTATCGAAGATCGGAAGCAAAGGTTGCATCTTTCTCTTCGTGGAACTTCTCGAGAGTCCGGAACCCGATGATCGCAGCGACGGGACCACAACACGGAGCATATGAAGTGAAGGACCGGATCTACAAAGGTTGTAATCCCTCTCACTTAGTGTTAAAGTTGTTAACATGTTAGTTTTCGCCTAATCTCTAGTTTAAACATCCGTATTCGGGTTGTTCGGCACGGCTAAATTTTTAATCGGGCATTGTTAATGCCTCGTAAACCCTTATGCACGTGCCTACCTACCCTACAGTGGTATCAGAGCCAAGCTAGAGCTTTAGGCGAAGTCTAGACGAAGTTTAAAGTCCGATCGAACCCGAAAACCCCGACACGAACTCTTCTCTGTACTTTTTCTGAAAACTGGGTTTTTTCCAGATTAAAAATTTCTAAAAAATTCAGCAGGGTCTTATTAGAATTACTGTGAAATTCGTGGAGCAAATTCGTCAAAAGTGCGGCGGAACCGCGGCAGAAGCCTGGCTTCTGCTGCGGTTCCGCGGCCATTTGATGACGTCACCCCTCCTATTTTGCACAGTAATTCCTATTACACAGTGCTGAGTTTTATGGGAATTTTTAATATTTATTCAAGAGTTGAATTTTCTGGGGTTGTTTTGGGGATTCGATGATTCGATCGGATTATCAGATTTTGTCTATGTGTGTTTTCCGGATAAATTTTAGAAACTGTTAAAAAGTTCGAACGGATATAAATAACTCACTTTTTCCCCTGTCGGAAAATTTTTCAAAAGTTGGATTTTTTCTCGTGTTTAAGAACGTTCTAAGTCATGCAAGTAACGCGGTGGACCCTCTAGAAGACAACTGTCACGTCCCAAAAGATGGAACATGACCGGCACTTAAACTACGAAACGTCTCGAGGCGTACGTAATCTAAGTAAGCCGAAAACCCAGAAATCCAAACCAAGAAAAGTAGTAGAGTGAAGGAAAACCAATTTAAAACAAGTAGTTTTAATAGCATAAGCCGAATTATGCGGTTTTTAAGAACATCAAAATTTACTGAAAATTTCGGCAGAGTCTCCTTTGTAAATACTGGCTCCCAAACGGGATACAACATGAATAGTATACGAAATCAATAAAAGGCATCCCCAAGCGGGAGCTAGCTCTTCGTCAATCAACGGTCACAACCACACAAGCAATATAATATACAACGCCAATGGAGAGGATCAAAAACTCAAAAGGAAACTCAAAACAATAAGAAATCCACAGAAATATAACGTGCGACTCTAAGGTTGAAGGAATAACATCAGTGGTCTCTATCTCAAAATAAATACATGTTTGGTTGATGGAACTTCTAGATACAACAGAATAATAATATACAAGTTATATAATGGGGGTAGGATACAAATAAAGCTACCTACTAGCAAATCACCCGAACGAGACTATGCCCGCAAAGCCGTAATGAAAACTGTACGGCAAACCTGCAAGAAACTGGGGCACAACGGGGGTGAGCTGCCGACTCGTGAATAGAAAAAAACATCTACGGAAAGAAATCGCATAAATAACGCAACCTAGGTCAATGATCAGAATATATCCTCAAATATATGAATAGCATGCAGCCTATAACAATGGCTAGGGTAATATCTAACCCGAGTGTGATCTCATGTGCCCGTGTCAGTGCCTCAGGTAGCAATATATCATATGAATGAGGTATGAATGCATGGAACAGAATGCATGTACTGACGAAAACTGCTTTCATAAATCAGTGAGATTTCTGTATTTTAAAAGTGAGGTACCATAAATGAAATCAGCATAAAACAGTGCCCAGCATCGACACAAAACAAGTGTCCAAATATCTCGATATCTCTGTATCAAAATCGCTGTACCTCAATATCTCAAATCACAATATTTAGGGCGCCGTCAATCCAGACCGGCCCCTACCATCCATCTCAAGACCACGACGGTATCCTCCGGATATCCGACGCGTCGGGTAATATCACCGGTCGGTAGTACTCCCCTGCCGGGCTCAACGTCAACAACACATTCCTTTTGCCCCGGGGTACCGCACCGGGCCCACCATGTATCCGAAACGGTTCCTCCACTCCTCGAATCGAGTCTCGAAATCCATCAGCAAACTCATGGTAGACGACTCATACATCATGGGAAAACCGCACTTTCTATTTTAAAAGAGAGAAAAGGTTTATTTATGTTTTTTGCGGTTTTCCTCCAAATCCAAGAAATCTCATGAAATCCGAATCCAAGTCATCAATAGCATTTAAACAGTGAATATAGGCATGAGAATCCATAAATGTGACACAACAGTGAATAATAACATGCATGAAGTAGTAGGCAATAACTACAATATCTAACTAGCATATAAGGCAAGTACACTAATATCATGTCTAAACTATTAGCTAACAACCTATGTCAAATGAAATAGTACTTTCTAAAGTGTTCGTGACATGGCAATTACCGATGAAAATGTGTGTGAGCCGGCAAGTAAGTGTACGTGGTACATACGCGTCATCGGTAATGGTGCTGGTGTCCTAACAGCATGATATTAGTAATGCAATAAGAAATTATAATATAAGTATGCGATGCGGAGCGAACAGTAAAAAAGAGCGGGAGCTGAATACTACACGCAACTATAACTAATCTGCACTAATCTAATATAAGTCCTACAAATGGTGCCTTTTGAAATAACACGAATCATGGGGCTTTGAAAATAGGGGCTGCGATGTTTTTAAGAAAAGATACGTTTTTGAAATATCCGTAGAATCCCTTGACGTGTCTTTTAAAATACGCATGATTCGTAAGCTTCGAAATAGGTAAGAATCGAATCTAATCTAACAACTAAACTAAACTAAAGGGCTAAGCTAACCAGCTGGACTACAGGTAAGGAAACCGCCTAACATCTGAGTCGATACATATACATACCTGTATATATATTAGTCGGTGATCCCGCCTCAATAATATCATATCCGATACCATATCTATAATCAGACATCCCAAGTCAAGAGTGCGGATCAATCATCAAAATCTAGCTCGTACGTAAATCCGTCGTACGGCATCCCCAAATCTGGGAACGGGTTAATATCATATTCATCACACTATTCATCTGGTATCCTCTTTATCCAAGATCATAGTCTAGGGTACTGACCTATGTCTAGTACAATACTAATATCCTCAATATACACATGATCTGACTACTGATCGACAATCTCGTACAAACCGATATCGTCATCACATATCATCATCAAGGGGTATACATCGCCCGATACGGCCTAATATCAATATCCTAGCATATCATGCCTCATATCACGATCACATGTCGACCATTTTATTTATAACACTATTCACCCGTATCGCCGCCCCAAGATCCGATATAACACCAGGACATACCTCAAGTACGAATCCTGCCATATCACCGATATCACAACCACAAACAAATCTCATCGACTCAGCTCAATCCCAAGTATTATCCTCAAATCCGTATGTGAACACATAGTCCCATACCCATGTGAACACATAACTATAAAGAATCCCATGAGCACATATAAATAGGGATGTATGCAAGTATGTATGTGTGTATGTGTAGTGCAACACTACCCTAGGGTTCGCGACACTAAAATAATCCAACAAACCAATATCCATCCTAAACATCATTATTAATCACAAATAACATGTAATAATTGTTGGTGTGTATACGCATCCGTATACACCACCACGGACTGTGGGGGTGCTATACGCCATCGACCCGACTTCTCCCCGTAGATATAAATCTACTCACCTGGTCCTCGCTCGCCGGTGCCGACGTCGCCACGCGCTTGCTTGTCGTCTCGAAGTCCACATGGGGGTACCTACATATCATAACGCACCGCACCGCATTAAAATCCGACTCATGACCAAAACGACACACGAATCCCACATAGGTCAAAACCTATGGTTGCTTCCACAAATCAACCCGAAAACCCTCGACATCGGCGTACAAACGCCAGACCATCGAGAAAAACCTAAATACACTCATTTGCACATTCGCGAACACTAATTTTAATATAAAATAGGTTAAAACTCACAAAAACCCCAAATTCACTTTGCTTGCTAGTTTTTCCGAAAAACTAGCAAGCAAAATTTCCCATTTTAGTACAAAACTCGACGTTTAAACAATTCTAGCGGCCATAATACTTATTAAATAACTTAAATAAGTCATATAACCCATAACCACAATTTAATCTCATCAAACTATATACGTTAAAAAAAAACTAGTTTGCAATTTTACCCAAATTTCAACCATTTTCGCAAAATTGCATAAACAACAATTTAGTTTGGATTTACATGAACTAAAGACATTAAACCACACTTAATAATGTTAATAAAGTCATAAAAAAACTAATTATAATTTTAAACCCAATTATTTAACCATTTCCAAAAACATAGATAGCAAATTAGTGTAATTATCACAATTTTTAACTAACAACTAACAACTTAATTTGATTTAGCAACCATTAATATGTCAAAACATCACACAAGCATAATCTCATAACATAAAACCCTAACATGATTCAAATTCTTCTCTTGAATTTCTCAAACCCTCACTTGCATTCGAGTTCTTTTCTTGAACTTTCAAACACACAATTAAACCACCATTAAACTTATAATTAAGCTAGACTAAAGTATTAGCAACAAATTAAACAAAAAGCCAAGATTTAGACCTCACAAATCCATGATCAAACATGAAATCTAGACCTCCAAAATGAAATCCTTGCACCAAGATCCATGCATCTAAGGCTACACTAAAATGGGTAAGAACTAGATTTCGATTTTGGGATTTTTTTGATGGGTATTTGATGAATTTTTTGAAGCAAAAGAGATGGAACAATGGGGGGGAGAAAGAGGGCTGTTTGTTCTGGAATTTTCGGCCATAAAGGGAGTGGGGGAGGAGAGAGAGGGAGGTGGAGAAAAATGGGGAGAAAAAGACAAAGTCTACACCCCCTTTTGACTTTCTTTCATTTCCCTTTTTCTTTTCTTTTCTTTTCTTTTTTGTGTGGAATGGAGTGGGGAAATGGGGGGGGATGTACTGCTGAATTCGGCCACATGGGGATGGGGGTGAGTGAGTGTGGGTGTGGGTGAAAAAGATAAATGTTATACCCCAAACAACCATTTACACTAATTTCACCGAAAAAAGTCTTTTTCTTCGATATTTTCTAAACCGTTTTGGCAAACGATTTCGTTTCAAAAACCATATGATAAAATTTTATTTAAAGTTTTATGATGCACAAAATTTGTTTCAACTCATTCCAATTTGTAATTTTCCCTAATTAAATATATTAGTGACGGCTTAAAATAATATTAAAATAATTTTTTTCAGAAAATTTGAAATTTCACCAGTGGCTCAATAAACACCAAATACTAGCAATTACATAGCTAGAATATGTATATTTAATTTTTATAATAAGATATTTGTAATTTGACTTTTTACAGAAAACCCCCTTATTTTACCGTTTTTTCGAAATTTCACCGAAACGATTTTCAAAACGTTACAATCTTCCCCCCTTAAAGAAATTCGGTCTCCGAATTTAAATTAAAACTCCCCCTAAATACTAAAACATCTAAGAAAAACCATTAGGTCGTCGGGGCTCCGAAATCATAAATACATAAAACAAATCGTAGCGCAGCGCATGCGCATGAAAAATAAGCATATAACTCAAATCAAAACTCCATCCAGCATCCCGCAATCATTGGAGTCATGGTGAAGACACAATGTCCAAATCAAAAATGAAAATCAGTATGATATACATCATTAAAACATCTGGAAGCATTGCATGCCAAATCTTTTTCAAATCGTTGTGCGATGCTCGCAGCACTGGACAGTGGCGGACGTTTATTGTAAAAAAAATAACTACATATATATATATATATATATATATCCTTTTTTTAATATGCACGTCCCGCTGTTTTGGAAGCAATTTCAGAAGGGTTTCCTTTATAAAATGTTTCGTGTCATCTCAGACACGTAGGTAAATACTGAGACTATAGCTCGCTTTTTGGAAATCCCTTCGATAACTATCAATGCATGCAAAATATATTCAGGTACTGTCCTCTGACTAGTCCTGCTCAGTACGAGAACACATAGCAAATATCACAAAAACGTACTGCTCTATAGGTTAAATCAATCCCAAAATACGCATATGAATACTACGTGCGTCTGGTGCGCACGGAAATCAAAATCCATATACGTGCCATACCAGCGCACAGAAACAATATCTAAGTGCATCGGTTGTGCACACAACATCTGTCATAGGCAACGTGTGTGCCTGACAGCAAGGACAGGTGCGTCTGACACGCACGAAGAATCTCGATTTAGTGCATCTGGTGTGCACCAAAATCGTATCTCATAACAGGCGCCCAACATGCGCGAAAAACCCCAAATCAGGTGCATCCATCATGCACGAAATCATGAAATCCAATATCAAGCACCGAACATGTGCAAAATCCAATCAAGTGCACAAGGTGCACAAAACAAATATCGAACATCACAATCGAAATCGAAATCCAGTGCATCTAAGTGCATAAAATGCGTATCACTGCACTGCAAGCATATATGAACTATACCGAGTGCAAAAACCAAATCGTGTGCGTACATGCGCACAAAATCAACTCAACTGTATGAAACCCATAAAATCATAAATATGAGAAACCAAGGCATGAAAACGATATCAAGTGCAACACTGTGCAGAAATCATAAATACTCAGTAGGTGCAACCATGGCGCATGAAAATGATATCATGAAACTCAATCATCAAAACCAAATCATGCGAATATATCGCTCAAAATACCAAAATCAAGTATGGCGGAATAGTCCTGCTCAAGAACATCCTCCAAGAATCTCTGGCCAACTGTCGGGGTCACTCATAGCATATCTTGTCGACGATCCTGAACTCTGGCCTGCCGGTGTGCGCAACATGACCACTCCTGGGTCCTAGTTTTCTCGTAATTCATTCCAAAAAGGTCCTATCGAGATCTCTCCCAAATTTCGTCTCTGCCGAACCGTCCGGAAGTCATCGTCCTTTACTATATCTGTTTCTTGTTCGGGAACGGCTGCATACTCATCGCGACTCCTTCTGGAAGGTATATCCATGCACAATGCCTCGGCATGCGTATCGCATCTCTGATGTCGGCGGAGTGGAACGTCGTTTCATCAAGATCTCGAATGAACCTCTTACTCCACTTTTCTAATGTCGACTGCTCTGGACTCGTCTCGTCGTGGCTGCATGGACTGAGCTCCAACGACTACCCTCGTATCTGGAGTCTCCCAAGAATGCATCTCACCACCTAGCATCCGAATTAAGTCGAGCCATCCGATCGAGTCGTCAAAACCTCATAATCCCCCAAGAGCTCAACATCTTGGGCACAGTTTAATAGTATCGAGTACATACCACAGTATCGGTGGTCCAGCCGTAGAAGGGCAAACCCAAGCCTCACTAATGGCGCCGCAGAACTGCAGCAAACCCGAAGGTCCAAAGGCTTTCACACGGTCATTGAGTCGAGTTAGGGTTTCAATCTTCTAGAGGGACCATAGAATTGCCTGCATGTCTTTCCGACTACTTTAAACTTGGAATAATAGGTTTCTGACATTCGATCGTCTCTGTCGACTCTCAACGTCTCCGCGTGAAGTCGTCTTTAGCTGGAATCAATCTATCTGATGACCTCGCATCAGGGTAGGCGAACGAACCACCTGTCCTAGTCATTCATCATCGGGTGACTAGCGACCTTCTAGCATCTATTAGTACAACTCGTCCCGCAATAGCTCTAACATATGGGGCGATATCTCGTCACTCGCAGCAATAACTGGCTCACTCGTCTGCACGCTGAACAGTGCATCAATCATCATGAGTAAGCAATACACCAACGGTCATCAAAATCTGACTGGCCTCTGTCAGTGGCTCAATCCTCTAGTGCTGATCGGCACATCCAAGTAATCTCATACAGCGATACATCAAACGCACGTGGCGCGAAGACACAATGAAAAGACACATCTCTGCAATCGTGTGTCGCCGGAATCATGCCCTGGTCAGTCCTCGTTCTTGACGAGCTCGTGCTGACCGCAATTCTAGCCGTAGCTCTCCCTGCCCGTAATCATGGCAGCAAACCTTAACTGGTACCGATGAGGCTAGATCAGGAATGAATATAATACTGAGCAAAGAAATGTACATCCTAAGGCTTCTTAAGTGGAGTAGCGTATCGTAAATATGCCGCGGAACATACCCACGGTACGTCACTCTACTTTAGTCACCTATTCCATCAACCAAGGGTCATCCTACGCTCCAAAGGTAAAACCTAACGCTCTGATACCAACTTTGTCACGTCCCAAAAGATGGAACATGACCGGTACTTAAACTACGAAACGTCTCGAGGCGTACGTAATCTAAGTAAGCCGAAAACCCAGAAATCCAAACCAAGAAAAGTAGTAGAGTGAAGGAAAACCAATTTAAAACAAGTAGTTTTAATAGCATAAGCCGAATTATGCGGTTTTAAAGAACATCAAAATTTACTGAAAATTTCGGCAGAGTCTCCTTTGTAAATACTGGCTCCCAAACGGGATACAACATGAATAGTATACGAAATCAATAAATGGCATCCCCAAGCAGGAGCTAGCTCTTCGTCAATCGACGGTCACAACCACACAAGCAATATAATATACAACGCCAATGGCGAGGATCAAAAACTCAAAAGGAAAACTCAAAACCACAAGAAATCCACAGAAATATAACGCGCGACTCTAAGGTCGAAGGAATAACATCACTGGTCTCTATCTCAAAATAAATACATGTTTGGTTGATGGAACTTCTAGATACAACAGAGTAATGATATACAAGTTATATAATGGGGGTACGATACAAATAAACCCACCTACTAGCAAATCATCCGAACGAGACTATGCCCGCAAAGCCGTAATGAAAGCTGTACGGCAAACCTGCAAGAAACTGGGGCACAACGGGGGTGAGTTGCCAACTCGTGAATAGAAAAAAACATCTACGGAAAGAAATCGCATAAATAACGCAACCTAGGTCAATGATCAGAATATATCCTCAAATATATGAATAGCATGCAGCCTATAACAATGGCTAGGGTAATATCTAACCCGAGTGTGATCTCATGTGCCCGTGTCAGTGCCTCAGGTAGCAATATATCATATGAATGAGGTATGAATGCATGGAACAGAATGCATGTACTGACGAAAACTGCTTTCATAAATCAGTGAGATTTCTGTATTTTAAAAGTGAGGTACCATAAATGAAATCAGCATAAAACAGTGCCCAGCATCGACACAAAACAAGTGTCCAAATATCTCGATATCTCTGTATCAAAATCGCTGTACCTCAATATCTCAAATCACAATATCTAGGGCGCCGTAAATCCAGACCGGCCCCTACCATCCATCTCAAGACCACGACGGTATACTCCGGATATCCGATGCGTCGGGTAATATCACCGGTCGGTAGTGCTCCCCTGCCGGGCTCAACGTCAACAACACATTCCTCTTGCCCCGGGGTACCGCACCGGGCCCACCATGTACCCGAAACGGTTCCTCCACTCCTCGAACCGAGTCTCGAAATCCATCAGCAAACTCATGGTGGACGACTCATACATCATGGGAAAACCGCACTTTTTATTTTAAAAGAGAGAAAAGGTTTATTTATGTTTTTTGCGGTTTTCCTCCAAATACAAGAAATCTCATGAAATCCGAATCCAAGTCATCAATAGCATGTAAACAGTGAATATAGGCATGAGAATCGATAAATGCGACACAACAGTGAATAATAACATGCATGAAGTAGTAGGCAATAACTACAATATCTAACTAGCATATAAGGCAAGTACACTAATATCATGTCTAAACTATTAGCTAACAACCTATGTCAAATGAAAAAGTACTTTCTAAAGTGTTCGTGACATGGCAATTACCGATGAAAATGTGTGTGAGCCAGCAAGTAAGTGTACGTGGTACATACGCGTCATCGGTAATGGTGCTGGTGTCTTAACAGCATGATATTAGTAATGCAATAAGAAATTATAATATAAGTATACGATGCGGAGCGAACAGTAAAAAAGAGCGGGAGCTGAATACTAGACGCAACTATAACTAATCTGCACTAATCTAATATAAGTCCTACAAATGGTGCCTTTTGAAATAACACGAATCATGGGGCTTTGAAAATAGGGGCTACGGTGTTTTTAAGAAAAGATACGTTTTTGAAATATCCGTAGAATCCCTTGACATGTCTTTTAAAATACGCATGATTCGTAAGCTTCGAAATAGGTAAGAATCGAATCTAATCTAACAACTAAACTAAACTAAAGGGCTAAGCTAACCAGCTGGACTACAGGTAAGGAAACCGCCTAACATCTGAGTCGATACATATACATACCTGTATATATATTAGTCGGTGATCCCGCCTCAATAATATCATATCCGATACCATATCTATAATCAGACATCCCAAGTCAAGAGTGCGAATCAATCATCAAAATCTAGCTCGTACGTAAATCCGTCGTACGGCATCCCCAAATCTGGGAACGGGTTAATATCATATTCATCACACTATTCATCTGGTATCCTCTTTATCCAAGATCATAGTCTAGGGTACTGACCTATGTCTAGTACAATACTAATATCCTCAATATACTCATGATCTGACTACTGATCGACAATCTCGTACAAACCGATATCGTCATCACATATCATCATCAAGGGGTATACATCGCCCGATACGGCCTAATATCAATATCCTAGCATATCATGCCTCATATCACGATCACATGTCGACCATTTTATTTATAACACTATTCACCCGTATCGCCGCCCCAAGATCCGCTATAACACCAGGACGTACCTCAAGTACGAATCCTGCCATATCACCGATATCACAACCACAAACAAATCTCATCGACTCAGCTCAATCCCAAGTATCATCCTCAAATCCGTATGTGAACACATAGTCCCATACCCATGTGAACACATAACTATAAAGAATCCCATGAGCACATATAAATAGGGATGTATGCAAGTATGTATGTGTGTATGTGTAGTGCAACACTACCCTAGGGTTCGCGACACTAAAATAATCCAACAAACCAATATCCTTCCTAAACATCATTATTAATCCCAAATAACATGTAATAATTATTGGTGTGTATACGCATCCGTATACACCACCACGGACTGCGGGGGTGCTATACGCCATCCACCCGACTTCTCCCCGTAGATATAAATCTACTCACCTGGTCCTCGCTCGCCGGTGACGACGTCGCCACGCGCTTGCTTGTCGTCTCGAAGTCCACATGGGGGTACCAACATATCATAACGCACCGCACCGCATTAAAATCCGACTCATGACCAAAACGACACACGAATCCCACATAGGTCAAAACCTATGGTTGCTTCCACAAATCAACTCGAAAACCCTCGACATCGGCGTACAAACGCCAGACCATCGAGAAAAACCCAAATACACTCATTTGCACATTCGCGAACACTAATTTTAATATAAAATAGGTTAAAACTCACAAAAACCCCAAATTCACTTTAAAAGCCGTTTTTCCGAAAAACTAGCAAGCAAAATTTCCCATTTTAGTACAAAACTCGACGTTTAAACAATTCTAGCGGCCATAATACTTATTAAATAACTTAAATAAGTCATATAACCCATAACCACAATTTAATCTCATCAAACTATATACGTTCAAAAAAAAACTAGTTTGCAATTTTACCCAAATTTCAACCATTTTAGCAAAAATACATAAACAACAATTTAGTTTGGATTTGCATGAACTAAAGACATTAAACCACACTTAATAATGTTAATGAAGTCATAAAAAAAACTAATTATAATTTTAAACCCAATTATTTAACCATTTCCAAAAACCTAGATAGCAAATTAGTGTAATTATCACAATTTTTAACTAACAACTAACAACTTAATTTGATTTAGCAACCATTAATATGTCAAAACATCACACAAGCATAATCTCATAACATAAAACCCTAACATGATTCAAATTCTTCTCTTGAATTTCACAAACCCTCACTTGCATTCAAGTTCTTTTCTTGAACTTTCAAACAGACAATTAATCCACCATTAAACTTATAATTAAGCTAGACTAAAGTATTAGCAACAAATTAAACAAAAAGCCAAGATTTATACCTCACAAATCCATGATCAAACATGAAATCTAGACCTCCAAAATGAAATCCTTGCACCAAGATCCATGCATCTAAGGCTACACTAAAATGGGTAAGAACTAGATTTCGATTTTGGGATTTTTTTTGATGGGTATTTGATGAATTTTTTGAAGCAAAAGAGATGGAACAATGGGGGGAGAAAGAGGGCTGTTTGTGCTGGAATTTTCGGCCATAAAGGGAGTGGGGGAGGAGAGAGAGGGAGGTAGAGAAAAATGGGGAGAAAAAGACAAAGTCTACACCCCCTTTTGACTTTCTTTCATTTCCCTTTTTCTTTTCTTTTCTTTTCTTTTTTGTGTGGAATGGAGTGGGGAAATGGGGGGGATGTGCTGCTGAATTCAGCCACATGGGGATGGGGGTGAGTGAGTGTGGGTGTGGGTGAAAAAGATAAATGTTATACCCCAAACAACCATTTACACTAATTTCACCGAAAAAAGCCTTTTTCTTCGATATTTTCTAAACCGTTTTGGCAAACGATTTCGTTTCAAAAACCATATGATAAAATTTTATTTAAAGTTTTATGATGCACAAAATTTGTTTCAACTCATTCCAATTTGTAATTTTCCCTAATTAAATATATTAGTGACGGCTTAAAATAATATTAAAATAATTTTTTTCAGAAAATTTGAAATTTCACCAGTGGCTCAATAAACACCAAATACTAGCAATTACATAGCTAGAATATGTATATTTAATTTTTATAATAAGATATTTGTATTTTGAATTTTTACAGAAAACCCCCTTATTTTACCGTTTTTTCGAAATTTCACCGAAACGATTTTCAAAACGTTATAACAACAAACCTTAACTCGATTATGTGATCGTCTTGAACTGCCTTTTGAACCTTAGGGTTTGGGGCAGTACGGCGTGCCACATGTGAGTCGTTGGCTTGACCCTTCTACGGCTGGACCATTGGTACTGTGGCATATGATAGATGTTTTTAAACTGATTTCAAGTGTTGAGATATATTGGGGAAATCTTGGGTGTTTGATAATTCGATCGGAAAGTTTAACTTTGTATATTTATGTGGAATGCGATACAATATTTGGAATCCACATGTAGTTATGAGATAACTAATTTGAATATTATAAACATAGCAGTTTAGTCTCAGATGATCGGTTGCCACGGAATTTTGATGTGATCAAAAGTCCGTCGCAATCACGTAGCGTACGCGGATACTCGCCGGGTAAACTTAATAGACAGCTACGCCCCATATCCCCGACCAAGTGACTGTAGGAGAACCCCGTTGCCGAAAGCATCCGTTCGGGTGCTCGCGGCAGCGGTGTTCCGCCTTAGTGCACTTCGTCGACGGCATCTGGGGGTGCGGCCGTCTACTAAAGTTTGCGACGAGCATTCGATCAGAATGTCGGGAATCTTGTTGAATTGACCGACTTGATATTGAAAAGAGTTTTCGATAAATGAGACTAAAATGCGGGGTTTATAATTGTTAGGCATGCGATGTCTAAAGGAATTCATTTGGTTAGGCATGCGATGTCTAAGGAGGTTGCGGATTCCAAATGTTGTAGTTTTACACTTTCTTTTCTGTGACCGTAAGCGTAGTATGTGGTGTATCGCCGGCTTCGTTGCTATACATCAACGACAATCGGGATACGCATACTTGCTTACGTTGATGATATGTGATATTATGTGTTGCTGTGATATGTTCTATTGGATCGTCGCGTTTGAATAGCCGGGGGTTTTATGTGAGATGAGAGTTTTTTCTTTTTCATTCATGTGAAATTCATTTGTATGTAATATTCTTTTATTGGGGCACTTCCAGGTAGCGGAAGATGTCACCGTTGTATATTATTTACTTTTCCGCATTAGGTAGACCTAAGGCGGGGAGCACAAGTAACCGGGTTCTAGGGTCCAGTGGGAGACCATCTCGAGGAGTCGAGACCGGGTCTCCTAACCCTAGAATTGGCAGTGTTACTTGCCGCTCTCGTAGGGGTCTAGGGATGTGGGTTTGGCTATTCATCGCGACCGTGGAATCCGTGTTTTATACAGGCTCGTATTGAAAACACGGACGTCCTAGTATATCCAATATTTCATATATGTTCTTCTGCTGCAATGTTCTGTGATGAGATCATATTACTGCCTGAGACGAATGTTTATATTATATATATGAGATATATGTTATATTGCAGATTTCGTTTCAAAAGTGATGCTTATGAGCATAATAAAATGGGACTTCATTAATGAGATTAATGAAATAAAATAAATCTAAGATGTTGTAGAAACTTGTTTAAAAACTGGTAGCTCTAGTTCTTGATTTGCATAGCGGTGTTCCTTGTAGAACATCCAGCACCTTATTCGATAAGGAAAGGACCGAGTTCCCTTCACCGGGAGTGACTCCTTTAGCAATAACTGGCAGATGCTACAAACTCGGTTTGTCTTTTGATTGCTTCTATAGTTCTTGCTTTGCATAGTGATATATACGATATATCCTGCACCTTATTCGATGAGGAAAGGGCCGACGATCCCTTCACCGGGAGTGACCCCTTTAGCAAAACTAGAAAAGCCTAAAAAACACTCCATTTAAAATCACTCGATTCTACGACGATAACAAGTTCATTACGCAATAGGTTTTCTTAAAAACCTGTCGTAACCCTCCGTCATTTCAGGAAGTAGAGTACTTAGTATTCGTGCTGTGTTTGTTGACCATAGTTAAGGCACAGTGTACGGTAGCTAAGTGATGTCTTCCTATATAGCATATGATGCGATTAGTTAGGACAGTCATATGACTTTGTTGACCTTACTTAAGGGTCATGTGGGTGGGTCTAATTAATCAAGAAATGACGGGTAGAACTTGACTAGTGCTTATGATTTGTTGACCATAGTTAAGGTCATAAGTCACTAGGGGCAAAATATTATTGGGAATTTCAAGTGTTGAAATTTGCAATGAGATTGCATACCTTCTATGCGATAGTTGGATCCCGATACCCGCTGCGAGTAAGAGTTACTCCTGGGAGAGTTTTACACATTACAATTAGCCGATCAAATAGGTGTCTAGAAAGGTGTTAACGGGGTTACGCCTTTGGGAAAACGAGGTTTACTTAATTAGGTTCGTGCGAAAGCACGGGGGACCTCCCTCAAAGTACCGACACTGGCCTGGCTGAAAGATTGGCGAACTTGTAGCGTGTAATTAATCCCGGCTAGTCTTTCCTTTTAGGGTTTGAAGGAAGATTTGATTAAAACAGTGGGAGACATCCTGATTAGATATATTAGATAACCAATCTAATCTTGCAAGAGCATACGCAGAGTGTTTTCTTCTCTCTCTCTCCAGGTAGCGACCATATCATGCCTTAATCAAGATAATAAAACGGATATATTGACCGAACCCACTTGTTATACTGAGCTTGGGAACGTTGGTCCCGCTCCAACTTATAATTATTATAAGACAGAGCAGGAAATTGGATATTACCAGAATTCCCGTGCCGCCCAAACGAAAAAAGTGGATGTTGATGCATCATCTTCGGGTGTGTTCATTACACAGAACTGTTTCTCAGTATCCTTTACGTCCTGGGTATGTGATACCGGATCAGGATCCCGTATATGTAATCTGTTACATGGGCTACAGATAGGTAGAGAACTGAGAACGGGTGATAAGTTTCATGAAACAGAAAACGGTGCAAGTGTTGCAGCCAAGTCTGTTGGTCACTATCACCCTGTATTACCAGAATACATTGATTCTGAACAATTGTTATTAGATACCGAACCTGATATACAAAATCATATCAGTCTCTTTATTAGTAAAGAAGTGATATAATTTTGTATTGTTGGATAATGTTTTGAACATTTCCTATATCAAGAGTTGATCGGTTCAGGCACGTTATCTAAAAGCATAGACGTTCTAAATCAAACTACAGTTCTTAGTATACAGAACACACACAAGAGGAAGAGTTCAGAAATGAACGAATCCTTCTTGAGGTATTGTAGACTAGGTCATATCAATGCGACCCGACTAGCTAAGTTACATAAAGTTGCATATTTAAATTAGTTTGAATTTACATCTTGTGAAACTTGCCGGTCATGTCACAAAGATAAGATGATTACAGCTCTGTTTATTAGAAACAGAGAAAGAGTTAGTGAAATCTTGGGATTGATACATGCTAATGTATGAAGGTCCCCTGTCTACACATGCCAAGACTGGTTGTTTGTACTTCATTACATTCTCTGATGATCTCTCAAGATTCAGACATATGTTCCTGCTGAAACACAAGTCTGAACCTTTTGAGATATTCACAGAATATAAATTAGAAGTAGAGAACCAAAATACGGGTATAAGTATTATGTCCTTTGATGAGATCAAGGAGGAGAATACTTGAGCACGGGATTCCTGCACTATTCTAAAGGAGAATGAGATTCTCTCTCAGCATTACTCCTCCGAATACACCATAGCACGATGGTATATCAGGGCGGAGCAATAGCACCCTATTTGATATGGTGTGCTCTATGATGAGTACTACTGAGTTTCCTATTTCCTTTTGGGAGTTATGCACTTGTGAAGCTGCATACCTATTGAATAAGGGTTCAAATCAAATCAGTTGCCTACCGCTCCATATGTGATATGGAAAGGGAAGAGCCCATATCTTAAGTTTGTTAAAATTTTGGGTTGTCCGGCCTATGTTTGAAAGCAAAATCCGGACCAGCTCGAGGAAAGGTCTGTTATGTAGAACTGGAAATGTTCCAGCTATACAAACTGCAGCTGATGATTTGGTAGAACCAAAGGATTCAATAGTTTCCAACGAACCTCAGCCTCTCCGCCGATCTAGTGGGGTTCCTCACCCACCTGAGAGATACTTCGGTTTCTCTATGACAGTGGGAGCGAGGATTACATCATGAGATGATGACCCAACTAGTTTCGAGCTAGCCATCAGGAGTGGGACTCTGTAAGAATGGCTGGGTGCTTATCGATCTGAGATGGAATCCTTATACACCAACAAAGTATAGACTTTGGTTGCTTTATCTGAAGGGTTGAATCCCCATCAGGAGCGAGTATATCTTGAGAAGATTACTTGGTGTACATGGAAAAGTTGAGACTTTCAAAGCTATGATTAAGTCCATCCAGATCCTACTTGCCACGGCTACATACCATGACTACGATATCTGGTGGTTGGGTGTCATGACTGCTTTTCTAAATGATGTTTTAGAAAAGAGCGTCTATAAGTACACAGCCAGAGGACTTCGTAGACAGTGGGAGCAGCGGAAACGTGAGCAAGATGTTTTATATGATAAAGCAGGCATCGCGGAGTTGGAACATCTGTTTTGATGTGGGAGTCAAAGAGTTTGACTTCATCAAAATGGTAGATGAACCTTGTATATACAAAAAGGTAGTAGAGAGTATGATGGTGATCCTCGTAGAGTATGTGGATGACATACTCTTGATAGGGAAGGAGTTTCCTATGCTACGCTCGGTCAATCTCCGCTTATCACAAGGATTCTCCATATAGGATCAAAGCGATACCTACTAAATCCTAGGTTTTGGATCTATGCGATAGATCTAATTGGATGTTAGGATACTCACTAGTTGTAGTGAGATGGTATTAATCGATCCTGGGGAGAATCACTGGAAGGGTTCCAGGATGATAAGGACGACTGAATGTCAGTCACAGGCATTGTCTTTACCCTCAGTGGAGGGACGGTATGTTGGAAGAGTTCCAAGCTAGATACCGTGACATACTAGACGATTAAAGGCAAGATACATCGTTACCAAGGATGCTACCAAAGAGGCAGTCTGGATATATATAAGTTCATAAGATGAACTTCGTTCCTACCATTGTGTGACAATGGAGTTGTGGCTTCAGCCAAGGAACTACCGTCCCATCAGAAATCCAGATATAATTCTTAGTCAGTATCACCTGATCATGGAGATGGTTGATCTCCACGGAGATCGAGGTTAGGAGAGTAGACACAGAGAACAACAACGCGAATCCACTCACAAAGGCCTTTTTTCCAGTAGAGACTTTTATGGGATGGTTGAGTATGAGATACTTCAACCGCAGCTAATTGTTGGGTATGCGATACCATAACAGATGGCCCTAGTGCAAGTGGGAGATTGTTAGTTATATGTATGCCCTAGAGGCCATTACTGTACATACGATGTATATAGTAGTGGATGCTAGGACATATATAGGGAGGACTTTCTTGCTCGACATGATAGTATGCTATCTGGTTGTACTTTATCTTAACATGTACTCTGATTGTCTCTATATTACATGTTGATAAAGCCCTTAGGATATGTACTCGACTACTGGGACTATGATGAGATCATACTAGTGGGGCCACGGTAGTCGACAAGTACATCCTATAACTGTTCCTAGTCGAGGGTGTATCGAGACAGGGCATCGATACACCAGAGCAAACTAGCGTATATGCATCTTGACCCATATGATGGGCGATGGATGATCCCATATCCATCGGTGTTTGACATCAAGGATGGTGTATGGGTGCTCAGTGGAGACTGGGTACACTGGACGGACTCGCCGAGAACTCCCAGATGGTATTATACCATACGTCAGATGGCAGTTCTCCGGTGACACTGGTACAGAGTAGTCTGTTGACCCGAGAACGTCATAGAGTCTTGTGTGATTCCCACTGTGCTTTGATTTCCATCATACCATGTCCAAGAGGGCGTGCAAAAAGGTGGCTATTCGGTACAGTCCCGAATCACATGGAGGCAATGAGCGATAGGAGGGGATTCGTCTCTCCCGGTATAGGGAGTTGATGTTGTGCTGTGTTCGATTGGCTATAACCGGAAATCCCTGGCCAGGGTTGCTGAGATTTACTGGTAAGTGTTATCAGTAGATTCTCGAACTGTTATAGACCTCATATCGACATGACTTATCGAGCTACTGGGGTCTGACGTTTACCACCCCTAGGCGAGATATGCGACATATCAGACGAAGAGACCAGAATGTACGGGAGTGTTACTGTTTGGATTTACAGGAGAATGTACAGGCTTGCTTGTTGATCTTCTGAGCGCTCAATACCTGGGTAGCTGTTACGTTTAGCTGACCGCTTGCAGCTTGTGGGTGTTTGATATGATCATCACCTACTGCCGGCGTATTGACGATTCTTTAGAGTCCTATACAGAGGTTTCTTGACTCAGGCAAAACGGAGTAGGAGAACATATGTGATATGTGCAGGACCGAGGATAATGCGATATGTGATACCGTATTATATTCTCGCGATATTTGATATCAGCCGGGTCATCGGATCAAGTGTTGATTCGATGAATCAGTACGGATAAATATTAGTCGGTTATATGCGATATAGCCGGATTGTCGGATCAAGTGTTGATTCGATAATTTAATTTATAATAATATATATGATATATTAAATTACATTAACTAATATTTGCTCACTAAAAGATTCTTTTTCTCACTCGGGTAATACATTGATATATATGCGATATATGTTAAATGTATTATTTTAATTTATTACGATAAATATTATATATGTGATATATAATATTGTAACATGATATGATAACTAATGCAACTTGTTTAGTAGAGATTAAACAAGGTTAGGGTTTGATTAGGGTTATGGTTTTCTAGAAGTTTCTAGAAGCTTTCCTTTTTTGTTTTGGAAAGGATATTTTGCTAGATATTTCCTTAACCTAACCAAACCTTTAACCTTAGTCAAATCTCTACAAGGGTTAGTTTGACCATGGTTACATTATTCATCATATCATTTCTTTTCCTATTCATCACAAAAGGATTCTTAACATTATTCATCTTCTTCTTCCTTGTGTTCTTCTTGAAAAGCTTTCTTGCTTTGATAAAAGTGATGAATAAATATGAGAAAAAGATAAATAAAGAGAGCAAAAATCCTACTTCATCATCCTCATCTTCCCTTGCCATTTAGATGAGGGTGTTCACATCATTTGATGAGTGTTAGCTTGTGTTAACGAAACTTCAAGGTAGATCATCTTAGTATCGAAGATCAGAAGCAAAGGTTGCATCTTTCTCTTCGTGGAACTTCTCGAGAGTCCGGAACCCGATGATCGCAGCGAAGGGACCACAACACGGAGCATATGAAGTGAAGGACCGGATCTACAAAGGTTGTAATCCCTCTCACTTAGTGTTAAAGTTGTTAACATGTTAGTTTTCGCCTAATCTCTAGTTTAAACATCTGTATTCGGGTTGTTCGGCACGGCTAAATTTTTAATCGGGCATGGTTGATGCCTCGTAGACCCTTGTGCGCGTGCCTAGCAACCCTACAGTTTTGGTATTTGTATTTTGTATCGGTCACTTGACATTTGTACGTCGATATCGGGTGTTTTTGGGCTCTTTTGTGTGAGTAGACCATTAGTTTTGACCTATGTGGGATTCGTGTGTCATTTTGGTTTTGAATTGGATTTTAAAGCGGCACGATATGTTATGATATATAAGTACCCTCACGAGGACTTCTAGAAGAAAAGCAAGAGCGTGGAGACATCGGCACCGGCAATCGAAAATCAAAGTGAGTAGATATATATCTATGGGGGAAGTCGGGTTGATGGCGTATAGCGCCCTGCAAAATTTGATGGAAACCGATTTATATATAGAATATGGTTGAGGGAACCTTAAATAGAAAACTATAAATCGAGTTAAAAGATAGTTAGAGAAACCATATTAGAAACTAAAGGATAGTTAGAAGTGATATGATACTACTAATATATGATGACGGGATTTGAGGATGATGTTTGGCGATATTGCCGTTTAGGGTACTATAAGACTAGATAGCCGACGTAAATGTGTTATTCAAACCATACCTATTTCCAAAATGAAGAATCGTATACATATTTTAAACAGATACCTTGAGGGATGTTACAGATTTTCAAATGATATCTTTTCCTAAAATAACACCGTAGCTCCTACTTTCTAAACTACGATTCACATCTTTTAAAAACTGAATTTATGGTTCGGGGGTGTATTTTAGACTAGAGACGTATGCTTATAGTAAAGTAGAATGTATATGTAAAATTGACTTGCTGTGGGATATAAATGCGATGAAAAGAATATATGACGTGATATGATGATTTGATGATATGTTGGTATACGGATGCGAATCGATTGAGATGATTGATACCTTGCCGATCCCTTGATATGAGATTGTTGTGGAAGTGACCTGGGACTTAGGTATTTATATATATTTATTTATGTTGTGAATCGTGAGTGATTGCCGTGCGAGACATTAAGTCCATACCGTCGTTGTCTTATTGGTTGATAGGATCCCCATTGGTTTAATGCGGTCGTACGATGGTTTTCCATACGTGATTAGTTTGGCTTGAGGTTTGATCCACGCTTGACAAGAGGATGTCGTACGATGGATTATACCGTACGTGTTGTTGTGAGGCTGGATGCCGATAGATAGATTCACCGACTCGGTCATGTTAGGTACGTATACTTGTAGCTTTTAGCTGACGATTCACCTTATGCTGCATTCATGTTATTCACATAGCATTGCATATACCTGTGCTAGTACACCCACACCATTATCGATGATGCGTATGTTACACTTACACAGATTTGCCGGTTCACATACTTCATCATCGATAATTTCCATGTCACTACACAGTAGGATTGCTACATCATGATATGACTCCTTGCATGAATTACTTGCTATGTTCGCATCATTGCGATATGTCGCAAGATATACTGATATTGTCACATCACTGTTCCATGTTGCATAATATATAGATATGCTTACATTTCTGTTATATGTCGCATACATCATGCTTCACGATTATACGCATTGAGATATGTTGTTTTTATGAGATTTCTGTATTTGAGAACCGTGGTCATTTTAAAAGAAAGTATGTATTGTTTTTAAAAACCCAGTTTCTCTTGATGTGGTATTTCACTACGTCCACCATGCATTTTCTCGGTTCTGAGACGTATGATAGAAACCCGATGCGAGGCGGTGGATGATCCGTTTACGGGTTCATGGTGGACCAGGTATGGTTCCCCGGGGCGAGAAATGTTTTTCGTAGAGTAGACGAAGAGCCTGGCAGGGTGGCTAGTACCTACTGGTGATTGGTTGGACCTGGCGGCTATCCGGAGGATACCGACCGGAGTCGAGAGATGTTATAGGCCGATCCGGACTGACGGAACCCGAGAGATATGAGGATTTACGTGCCGATGTTGGGCACGGGTTTCATGAAACTGCGCAAAGAGTTAAGAAAACTTCATTATGTTTCGAGTGTCGATGTTGGACACTCAGGTTCCATGATTTTGATGTGTCACGAGGGACACACGTTGTTTTATATCCTCATATTTTCATGCATATGCTTTTATGATATTTACATACATGATGTTGTTGTGTCATCGGTTGACACGTGGACGAAATCCACATGCATACAAGCACTTGTTGTTACTGTTGGATGTTATCCGCATGCCCATAGGCATTGATTATATTGTTGGCACATATACAGATATGGTCACCCTAGATATCATAGTATTACCTTTATGATATAGTTGACCTAGGAGTCGTTGTTTATTCGATTTCTACCTGATGATGTTTTCTACTCACGAGTTGGCTACTCACCCCCGTTGTGCCACAGTTCTTGCAGGTTGGCTGCATGGATCGGTAGCGGCATCGCTTGCACACAGTTGCATTCGGTCGACTTGGTTTGGTAGGTGGTACATGCTAGATCGTACCACTATTGCATTCTTATTTTATATTGTATCTAGTCAACTCCATCAATCAAATTTATTAATTGTATAAGTAATGATACTTAGTGATACTTGTGGTTGCGAGACTTAGAGCTAGGGGTTTTCCGCTACTTGTGGTTTTTATGTCTTGCTTATTTCTTTATCTTTTGTGGTGAACTTCACTGTTGGGCGCCGTACACTTATATTTACTGTCTTGCATGGTTGTGATCCGCCGTTTGGCAAAGAGCTAGCTCCCGCTTGGCGATGCCTTTATCATTATCTTGTATTGTGATTTTGGATCAAAATATACAAAGGAGGTGCTGCCCAAATTTTTATAAGATCAAACATGTTTTCAAGCTAGTAAATTTCACTTGCATTATTCATGTTTCTTTTCTATGCATTTATGAAAACTTGACTTCATTATACATTTATTTCAAAACATCACCTCGATTTTTTCTTAAAAGGGTTTAGATTTCTGGGTTTCGGCTTACTTGAATTACGTGACGCCTTTAGACGTGGCATGATTTAAGTGCCAGTCATAAGCTAATATTTCGGGTTGTGACAAAGTTGGTATCAGATCGCTAGGTTTAACCTTGGTTCGAGTCTATGGTTGACTATGCGGAGTCTAGGGCGTATGTATATTTCGGAACTTAGGCTTGACCTTACGAAACTTAGACTTGAACAAGGGGTATTAGACACGGACTTTCGTTACATAGGCTGACCCTGATTGATGGAGTAGGTAGCTTGGGTAGAGTGACGCACCGTACGTATGTTCCACGACATATTTACGATACGGTACTCCACATAAGAAACCTTAGGATGTACATATTTTGATATCTGTGATCCTCTTCGTACCCATGATTATACATCCATTTGAGATCCTTGATTATGTTCTTCTCCATGATCATTCTTTCATCGATGCTGTTTCTTTTTATGATCATGTATCCATTTTGGATCTGTCGTTTCCTTCCATGCCCTTGATCCGTTTTCGTCGACACATGATTGAGGTTCCTGTCACCATGATCTGAGCACAGATTGAGCTGCTGCTAGTGTTGCGGTCAGGGCGACCTCGTCTGGTACCAGGGCCGACCATTGTATTTTCTGGTGACATGGGAACGACTCGATGTAGTGTTTGTGTTGTGACCTCTTGTTGAGGCGAGTGTTTGGTTTTACACCGGATGATCGGGCCATTGTTAGAGCTGCCAGTTGCGAGAGGACTGTTGATGTACAGCCTACCTCAGAGATTGTGATGTCGTCTACCATGCAGACAGATGACCCAGCTGTTGCTGAGATTGATAGGATGTCGCCTCCAGAGCATACGAGCTGAGATCGCTGGAGCTTCCAGGCAGAGATGCGACAGACGATAACTAGTCTATTCCGAGTTGAGAGACGAAGATGATTCGTTAGATGGATGCGCCGACGCAGGCCCAGTCGAGTTAAAGATTTCCAGTGTGGAGAGTCTTACTCAGATCTAGAGTATACCGATCTAGAGATGACCGTTGATGTATCGTCTTTTCTAGAGGATTGAGGCATTGTTTAGCATACGGATGAAGGGTATTCACGTGTGGTCTAGGCGTAGTTAAAAAGTTCGAACGAATGTCAGAAACCCATTTTTCCAAGTTTAAAGTATTCGAAGGAACATGCAAGTCATTCTATGGACCCTCTAGAAGAATGAAACCCTAACTCAATATAATGACCATGGAACCGCTTCTGAACCTTAGGGTTTGCAGCAGTTCTGTTGTGCCATCAGTGAGGCTTGGGTTTGCCCTTCTACGGTTGGTCCATAGGTACTGTGGCATGTACTGGATATTATTAGACTGTGCTTAGGTGTTGAGCTTTCGGGGAATTATGGGACTTGATAAATCGATCGAAACTTTTAACGTCGTCCGGATATTATATGATAAGAGATCAGCAAGCTGACTGTAAGTGCACGGCGGTGCCCCAGCCGTCAATCCGACGCCGGAATGCGGAAACGATACTTTACTTTAAACTTTTTAACCGGCACCACCGCGCACAAAAATCCCGGATCTAGCCATTAATCTAATCCTAGCAAACTAGCGAAGGGGTAGAGAGATATACAGAGCGATCCGTGTCCTTCGGTCTTCTCGTCGTCGTCCTGATCTCCCCGCGGAATCTCCGGTCTTCGCCTCCTCGCCGGAAGGGCACCACATCGCCGGGTTCTTTTACGGGCTCCCACCTCTAGACCGAGGAAACTCGGGCACGAAGTTGGCGAGTCGACGTGCCCAAGAATTGCTGTAGAATACGTGTAGTGCTCTATGTCTCATTTGGGGTTGAAGTTGCCTTTTTGGTGGAGGAATGATATGTATACTTTTTTAGGAGAACAAAGAGATTTTGTGGGCATGGAGAGAACAAAAATTGCCACACAAAATTCTTGGACAGCCCCCCCTCTCTTTGGCCGGCCATATGCATGAGGAATAAGAGAATGGAGAGTATGAATGAGGTGAGTGAGTGAGCCAATAATCAAAGAGAGAGAAAAGGGTTATGATAAAAAGCAATGATCACAATCAAAGTCTAACACTCCATCAACCATCATCACACCCAAAGTCAAGCAATCATGAAGTGAAGAGGTCAAATGATGGTGCAACCATTATGAAGCAACAACTTGCAAATAACACCCTCCACAATGCTAATTTGCACAATTGCAAATAAGCCCTCCTCCACCAATTTTCAGCCAAGGAAAGAAACAAAGGAAAATGGACGAAACGGAAAACAAACTAGCAACTTCATAAAACTGATCCCGTAATAAATTACAGGAAAACCCGCTACTGTATATACATACCCGCATTTGTATTCCGACCGAAATACAAATGCAACGAGACAAAACCTACACTGTACAATACTAGGATCCGGCTTAAACCAAAGCCCGCTAGTATTATCCGTCCGATCATGATCCGTGCAATACAGCACGTATTTGATCGAACCCTGCCATATCTCCATACGGCCTCTACAGCGTTTCGCCCGAAACTTGAGAAACTGGTCTGTGGGGGACTCTAAAGACTCGTCAATACTTTTGTTGTGAATTTAACCACTAGCACGTCAGAGGTATTAGCCAAACGTAACGGACTACCAGATATTGACCAAAAGGGATGTCGATGAGCGAACTCATCCTGACACCGTACTGAGCCTGTTAGTGACAATATCCATACAGTCCGGTCCGTTCTTCTATGAGCGTCGCATGGTGGGCCTAGGGGGTTGGTAAAAGTCAGACCCCCAAAAGCGGTACAAGTCGTGTCGGAGTGTAGCCCAGAACACCCGGAGATACAACTGGAAATACCTACCAGTAAATCTCCTTCCTTGTCCAAGGACTTCCTGTAATGGATCTCCTAGACACAGCGCGACCTCACCCCAAATACCGGGAGAGAAGAACCCCTGCAGATCCGCTCACTGCCTCCATGTAGCTCGGGACTGTACCCAACTAAAACCTGTTTGCACGTCCTTTGAGCGTGGTAGGGTAGTAATCAAAGTACAGTGGGAACTCACACGAGACAAATAACGATCTCAGGTCGATGAACTAACCTGTACACATGTCACCAGGGAACTGCTATCTGACGTCAGGTTTAAGACCAACTAGCATGCTCCCGGCGAGTCCTGTCCGGTGTACTCATAACCCAATGAGAACCTGTATACATCTTTGGTGAACTAACTGACACCAGTGGCTTATGAGACCGGCCACCGCCCCTCGTCGGGGTCTCGACTGTATACACTAGTCTACTCTGGAGTATCGATGCCCTGTCTCGAAACTCCCACGACTAGGGACCTTTTAAGGATGTGCTTATAGACCCCAGCTCCCACTTATATGATCGCCCTTATACTGTTGGCAGTCAAGCAAGAATCTTAGGGGCTCTATCAACATGTAATAGCGACCTGTAAGGTCACCTAAAACAGTACACGATGATAAAGATAAACCAGATAGCATACTATCATCTTGAGTAAGACTGTCCTACCGGTATAGGTCCTCCCTCAATCATTGCAATCACGTGCCTGTGTCCAATAATTGACTCTGAGGGCACTATCTCCAACAATCTCCCATTCGCACTCAAGGCTAATTATTCCGATGTCGCATACTCACATCCCGTGTGATACCGAACACCCAACTCCTCTACTAGTCAGTCTCATAAAGCTCGTTTGCGAAACTATTGCGTTCGAGGAATAGCCTCATTGAGTGGATCCGCTGTGATGTTTCTTTCTATGTCTCTCTTTATCTCAAGTTCGCGGAGAAACCCATCTCCCTAAATGAGCAATACCTGTCTTAGAATATGTTTGGATGTCTGATGGGACCTAGTTCATAAGTGAACTTCAAATCCAAACTTGTTAGACTGTATCGTCGACTGTACTTAATCAGTGTCCTGCGCCATGCCTCCCTCAGTATTCGCCTGGACCACCTATCCAAAATACTGCCCCTCTTGAGAGGGAAAACTATAACTCTGACAGCCACTCTGTCATCCAGGTCACCTTGGAAGCCTGGAAAGATAACTGTCTCCCGAAGGAGGCTGCCGTTATCATATCCCTAGAACATCAACTTATGTTCTAAAACTGCTTCCGATCGTTTCACCAGTATTGGATTAATATCAAGTTACTGCATCTCGTGCAAAAATAACATCTGGTGTGGTACTTGACATCTCATGATTGACTCAATTGCCTAAGCAAGTGATCCGCCAATCATGCCCATCCCTCTCCCCTTTAGTCTGTAAGACACCTTTAGAGAGGATGACTCCATTACCTACAGGTATACTACCGTGCCAGGAGTCGTCCATTCTAAAACACCTTTAGAATGCCGTCTAAGTACCCAGATTGGGACACTTCCCAAATCTAGATATAAAAACATAGATCTAGTAACCAGAATGCCTGATATAATATCCAATTCCAATATGGAGAAACCATTGTGTGACAACCAAAGTATAACCGATCGTAGTATAGGAATATCATTTCCTACTCTGTGTATGTCATCCAAATTCCAGGACATCACACCCTACTACCTTCTTAACTGATCCATCCCCTATTCTGACGATGTCAAACCTATGACTGTCACATCAGAAATAGATGATCTATCTCCGCTATATCCGCTTTAGTCCATAAATAGACATAAGCTACTTGTCCACCAATGCTTCTGCTGCTCCCACTGATTATGACAACCCTCTGGCAGAGTTACATAGACGTACACTTCTAAAGCTAGTTTAGAACGACGCTATACTCATCCTCCTGCCGGGTCTCACAGTCTGGAACAACAGCAATGGCAAGTCTGGGTAAACAAGAACCTCCCTGCCACTGTCTTTGAGCATACCGAAATACCTCTCGAGCGCCTGAGGTTACCCACCATATCTATGGAGTGGCTAATAGAATGTCAAACCAGATTGAATCTTTAGGTTCTTATCAAATCTTCAGTAATCGTTTGCGGTTCTGGAATCACTTTCAGTTCTACCATACTCCCACTACTGTTTTTTTAGAAAATCCATTTTTATTAAAACTGTGGTGAGTCAAGAACAATATCACTATTGATCTTCCAGATGGTAGAAAGTCAACCCTCGTCATAGCCTGGGTCAACCCACAAACAGTCATTACAGAAACGTGCCTTGAGTTATCCAGAGTCTGGTTTTAAGCATAAGCTGGACAACTCCCCGTACCTTAACAATGTCAAGATATGAACCGTTCTATAACCAATATAGAAACAGAGGCACCGATTTAATTGAACCAAATTCAAATCATGCAGCTGTCTCCAGTGCATGTCAACTAAATGGAAGGAGGCCGATCAGCGTTACTCAACTTTGGAATGCTTCCAATTATGAGTAACCTGAAAGAGAAGCAAGTTCTCTTAACCATTACTATTAACTGAATACCATACACAAGTATATACATCTTCGATCATCTTGAAGAATCCCAATACTTGCAACACCTGGTTCTCTACTTTACTCTTATACCCATAACTTCTCAAAACTCAGACCTTGTGTTCCTACGAAACACTTGTCTAAGAACCAGAGAAGTCATAAGTAAACGGAATATAGTACGAGGACCAACCCCTCTGTCCTCATGGACATTGGACAATATACAATACTCTGTATAAGTCCCTTGAGTCAAGTGACTCATTCACTATGTGTCGTAGGTTGAAAACTGTACTTATGGTTAAGAGGAATTACACCGCTGTTTAATGCTCCTTACCTAACCATCCACTGATATAGGTAAATGTCATAGACATAATTTCAAAAAGGTATATCTCACTCTATAAAAACAGACGTACAGATATATCAATTTGAAATTGGTGCATTATAACGGATATTCAAAACCAAATATTTGTCGTCCGGCAAACAGCCCAGGCGATTTCCTCAAATATCACCAATTACAACGAATTCCGATATAATGAGGATGATCACCTAATTCCAAATAACTTACTCCCACTCATCATCTGTAAAACCATACAGATGTGTGAATGAAACCTGGTAAATACATACCCTGGAGCAAGTGTCTAATTGGGAAATCAGTTTTCTTTTAACATTACACAGTGAAACCGAAACATTGAAATGTTTCGATGGGGTATCCCGGTATTCCTGGTAATGCCTCTTCCATTATCCGGATTCACAACTATAACCGTATAATTCTTTGCCATCTCTCCAAATACCTTTATATGTCTTTAGTCATTACCTTCTGTACACCCTCTTAGGCTAAAAGGTTTTCTTCCTTCCCTACCGTTCGGCACCAGCCTATGGTTTGGAAGAAGACTATCCAATAAGCATAATGGGTGTACTGTCCTAATCCTAGGAGCACTTGCAATGCGAGAGAAGGTGAAGATAAAAGACAACCGAATAAACCTTATTCGTATTTCTCCTGAACCAGAATCCATCCCCGAACTGGAACAAGTTCCTTTCGAGTTCGTATATAACCATATAATGGAGTATCCAATAAACTGTGGATCTTCGTAGTGATACGGAGTGTCCTGGAGAAATACAAAGGTAATTTAGGATTGGCGAAGAAATACTTGGTTTGGTCGTGAATAGCAGTCGCAATTTACTTTGCCCTCTTACTAATCCCTTGATATGTCTTTACTTAATACCTTCTGTACACCATCGTTATGCTAATTGGTTTTCTTCATTCCCTACTGGTCGGCACCTGCCAATGGTTTGGAAGAAGACTATCCAATTTGCGTAATAGGTGTACTATCTCCTAAACCAAGGAGTACTCGCAACCTGAGAGAAGGTAAAAGGAAAAGACAACTGAATAGTCCTATTCGTTTTCTACAGAACCGGAAACCATCCTCGAATAAATTCCTTCGAGTTCGTATATAACCATACGATGGTTTTGTCCAATGGAAGTGGACGTTCGTAGTAATACGGGGTGTCCTGGAGAAAAGGGTAAAAGTAGGAGTGGCAACGAGGTATGCAACTCAGACAATCCAAAAGCCAGTGTTTTAGGAAGGTTCGGTTAATTTTGGTCACTGAGTCATAGTCTAGGGTCGGGTCATGGTCGCTGCCAAAGAGAGAGAGAAAAGAAACACTCAGCGTGCACTCTAACCTAGATCAGAATGGTTATCACTTTATCTAATCAGGAAACCTCCCACTGTAACGTCAAATTCTCCTCCAAACCTGAAAGAAGAATTAGTCGGGATCACCCGAGGAGTAAACCAACTCATCAGTGGGAATCGGGATCCAACTATCATCGCATGATAACGTGACGGAATCCGCTCACGTTATCACACTCTAGAAGGTATGCGCATATCTGGCAAGTTTCAGTTTCTTTAGAAACTCCCGATGTGATTTTTGTCCAATGCTCTTATGACCTTGACGATGGTCAACAAATCATAAGTCACATGTCAAGTTCTACCCGTCATTGTCCAGGTTAATTTGAACCCACCCGTACATGCCCTTGACGAAGGTCAACAAGGCTATACGACTGTCCCAAACCAACGCATCTATCTATGCAGCAGAAAGGTAACAAGTAGCTACCATACACTATGCCTTTACGAAGGTCAACAAACATAGCATGAATACTACGTGCTACCCGTCTGAAACGATGGAGGGCTACGAATGGTTTCTGGCGAAAAACCTTTAACGTAATGAACTTGATATCGTTGAAGGAACCGGATAGCATTTTTAAAAAAAATATAGCGACGAAAACCTTTGCTAAAGAGGTCACTCCCGGTGAAGGGATCTCGGCTCTTTCCCCGTAGAATGAGGTGCAGGATATTCCAACTGAATACCACGATGCAAAGCAAAAGTAATCGACTATAGTGAAGTTATTGCCCTGACGCAAACTTCTGTCCAAGGGGTCACTCCCGGTGAAGGGATCTTGGCCCTTGCCTCGTCGACTGAGGAGCAGGATATTCCAACTGAATACCACTGTGCAAAACCAAAGAGAACGCCTTTGCAATAACAGCTTTTTGAAAAATTGTTTCAACAACATCAGAATAGGTTTGTTTAGCTTGCATTGATCCGAATCAATGTAGTCCCATCAATTGATCACACCAATAAAGAACGAAAATAATGATGTACGTATATGCCATCCGCATTCGCCACTAGGTCCCGTCATCACCCGTTAGGTTACTTAACTAACGACAGAAAGGGGACTGGACTAGCGCGGATGCAAAACATATACAACATCTACTAGTATATATATCAATATATAATATTCGCTCAAGGCGTGATAAAAATGCAACATCACAGAAATGTAATTAGCATCACAGAACAATATAGATATCTGGGATCCCCGGGTTTCATAGAGCCGCTACTGAAACCCGACGTTCTCTTGGTCGTGTGGATAGCCTGTGCAATGAAATC
The DNA here is from genome assembly GCA_030015575.1 of Agapanthus africanus. Lineage (NCBI taxonomy): Eukaryota > Viridiplantae > Streptophyta > Magnoliopsida > Asparagales > Amaryllidaceae > Agapanthus > Agapanthus africanus. The sequence continues at coordinate 464,380,572 of JASDDO010000014.1, read as the reverse complement.
CTAGACCCCTACGGGCGCGGAAAGTTATCCGCCAAAACCTGAAGCGAGGCAGCCCCATTCAGCAATGTGAATGGACCACCTAACACTTCACGGAATCCGGTAACTTGGGCACCCCTCCTTAGGTCAACCTATACCCCCTACAAGTGCGGCGAATAGCCCGCTAATTCTAGAGTAAAGCCCCCTCCATCTCAATGCCATAAGATGCGGGCTCGTTGCCCTCTAGAACCTGGTTATCCGTGTACCCCACCTTGGGGTAATCCTAGTACAGAAAGTAAAATATACATACAACGGGTGCATCGACCTCACCCCGGTCGTACCCCAAAAGAATAATATACAAACAGGCAGTGACGACAGTCCACATGTCGGACGCTCGCCCTGCAATATAAAATGTACATATAAAACGAAACTGTACTAACATTGCATCCAGGCTATTCTCCACGACCAATCCGCAACATCACAGCACAACACAGAACATCAACGTGAATGTCACGTTCGCAAATCTATCTAAAAGGGCTATAGCAGTTAGACAGGATTTACCGATCAAGTGACATTCACGGTCGCAGATATAATGTAAATACTGTGAACTAACATGTTTAAAATTTTTGATCGATCAAATTTACCGAAGTGGGCCCCAAGCACTACTGTAGCACTCAAAGAAAAACTGGGCCCAAACAGAACATTCCAAAACCCCAATTTCCCTGTACAAAGATCACTGTGCAAAAATTGTGCAGTGAGGGCACTGTGCTGCGGCGAAACCGCGGCCGGAATAGGGCTTTGGCCGCGGTTCCGCGGTCACGCTACAGTGTCACACCACCATTTTTTTCACAGATGTCTCAGATTTTCTGCTTGTACTTCTGCAACATACTGAAAAAAAATTCGAGCCATAAAAAAATCAATGGAAAACTGAAGCTTTGAAAACGCGGGTTTTGGAATTTTGTTTGATCGAAAATGTAAACACATTAGACCAAGCTAGACTAGGTTAATGGCGTGGCTTTGATACTATGTAAGTGCACGGCGGCACCCCGGCCGTCAATCCGACGCCGGAATGTGGAAACGATACTTTACTTTAAACTTTTGAACCGGCATCACCGCGAACAAAAATCTCGGATCGAGCCATTAATCTAATCCTAGCAAACTAGCGAAGGGGTAGAGAGATATAGCGAGGGATCCGTGTCTTTCGGTCTTCTCGTCGTCGTCCCGATCTCCCCGCGGAATCTCCGGTCTTCGCCTCCTCGCCGGAAGTGCACCACATCGCCGTGTTCTTTTACGGGCTCCCACCTCTGGGCCGAGGCAACTCGGGCACGAAGTTGGTGAGTCGACGTGCCTAAGAATTGCTGTAGAATACGTGTAGTGCTCTATGTCTCATTTGGGGTTGAAGTTGCCTTTTTGGTGGAGGAATGATATGTATACTTTTTGAGGAGAACAAAGAGATTTTGTGGGCATGGAGAGAACAAAAATTGCCACACAAAATTCTTGGATGGCCCCCTCTCTTTGGCCGGCCATATGCATGAGGAATAAGAGAATGGAGAGTATGAATGAGGTGAGTGAGTGAGCCAATAATCAAAGAGAGAGAAAAGGGCTATGATAAAAAGCAATGATCACAATCAAAGTCCAACACTCCATAAACCATCATCACACCCAAAGGCAAGCAATCATGAAGTGAAGAGGTCAAATGATGGTGCAACCATCATGAAGCAACAACTTGCAAATAACACCCTCCACAATGCTAATTTTCACAATTGCAAATAATCCCTCCTCCACCAATTTTCAGCCAAGGAAAGAAACAAAGGAAAATGGCCGAAACGGAAAACAAACTGACAACTTCATAAAACCGATCCTGTAATAAATTATAGGAAAACCCGCTATTGTATATACATACCCGCATTTGTATTCCGACCGAAATACAAATGCAACGAGACAAAACCTACACTGCACAATACTAGGATCCGGCTTAAACCAAAGCCCGCTAGTATTATCCGTCCGATCATGATCCGTGCAATACCGCACGTATCTGATCGAACCCTGCAATATCTCCATACGACCTCTACAACGTTTCGCCCGAAACTTGAGAAACTGGTCTGTAGGGGACTCTAAGGACTCGTCAATACTTTGGTTGTGAATTTAACCACTAGCACGTCAGAGGTATTAGCCATACGTAACGGTCTACCAGGTATTGACCAAAAGGGACGTCGATGAGCGAACTCATCCAGACACCCTACTGAGCCTGTCAGTGACAATATCCGTACAATCCGGTCCGTTCGTCTATGAGCATCGCATGGCGGGCCTAGGGGGTTGGTAAAAGTCAGACCCCCAAAAGCGGTACAAGTCGTGTCGGAGTGTAGCCCAGAACACCCTGAGATACTACTGGAATACCAACCAGTAAATCTCGTGCCTTGGCCAAGGACTTCGTGTAATGGCTCTCCTAGACACAGCGCGACCTCACCCCCAATACCGGGAGAGAAGAACCCCTGCAGATCCGCTCACTGCCTCCAGGTGGCTCGGGACTGTACCCAACTAAAACCTGTTTGCACGTCTCCTTTGTGTGTGGTAGGGTAGTAATCAAAGTACAGTGGGAACTCACACGAGACAAATGACGATCTCAGGTCGATGAACTAACCTGTACACATGTCACCAGGGAAATGCTATCTGACGTCAGGTATAAGACCAACTAGCATGTTCCCGGCGAGTCCTGTCCGGTGTACTCATAACCCAATGAGCACCTGTATACATCTTAGGTGAACCAACTGACACCCGTGGCTTGTGAGACCGGCCACCGCCCCCCGTCGGGGTCTCGACTGTATACACTAGTATACTCTGGAGAATCGATGCCCTGTCTCGAAACTCCCACGACTAGGGATCTTTTAAGGATGTGCTTATAGACCCCAGCTCCTACGTATATGATCGCCCTCATACTGCTGGCAGTCAAGCAAGAATCCTAGGGGCTCTATCAACTTGTAATAGCGACCTGTAAGGTCACCTAAAACAGTACACGATGATAAAGATAAACCAGATAGCATACTATCATCTTGAGTAAGACTGTCCTACCGGTATAGGTCCTCCCTCAATTATTGCAATCACGTGCCTGTGATCCAATAATTGACTCTGAAGGCACTATCTCCAACACTGACCAGCTTTGGATAGAGGACCTCACCCAGATGTGTCGTGAGTTGATCAAGAATGGACGAGTAATGAGTATTCCTCCGATGGTTGGGACGAGTTCCCGAGGACGTGTTCGGCTAGAGATATTCTACAAAGTGATGAAGATACCGAGTTCGTAATTTCGAGTCCGTGTGAAAGACTCCGGATTGACTGTAGCCGAGGACCATTGCGGTACGCTGATAGCATGACATGACGTCGAAGTGAACGATACTAAAGACGAGTGGAGAAAGAGATTCGCGCGAGATGATAACGAGCTGTTATTACTCCCCGTTGATGCCAGAGGATCTGATATGTATACAGAGGCGTTGGGATACGGCCAGTTCATGAGGAAATGTTGTGCTGAGAACGCAGAGGTCCAGAAAGCGAGAAAAGATTATGCAAAAGTAAATTGCACCGAGGATTAGATGTATTACAAGTGTTCAGAGAGCCAGAAGCCGACGCCAGTGACGTGCTGCTTTACGAGTGGTCGTGATAATTGGCCGAGAGGTGACCAGAGAAGTGCCAGAGCAGAATCGTTCCCGTTAGCACACCTGACCGGGCCGATGAGCCGATGGATTTCGAGATCGGTAATCCACAGAGAATGAGGACCCAGAGACAGAGGACGCCAGACCGTGTGCAGGAGGCAAGCGGATGTTCTTACTCTGCCAGTTCATGGGTGCACCGATATTTTTTCGACATTGTAGGAGGTGTACCTCAATGTCTTTTGTTGCGATTTGCGTTTGTAATCCGAGTATCACGCTTATATCGCTTGGATTTGAGTTTTGATGATTGAGTTTCATGATATTGTTTTCGTGCACAATGGCTGCACCTACTGGGTATTTATATTTGGTGCATAGTTATTACACTTGAGATATGCTTAATACACCATTATGTCGGTTTTTGATTTGTGCATATTTATTGCACTTGATATCGGTTTTGTGCCTTGGTAGCACGTGGTTATGATTTCGTGGATTTCATACGGTTGATTTGATTTTGTGCATGTGGTATGCACACGATTTGATTTTGCACTCGGTATAGCTCATATATGCCTGCAGTGCATTGATACATGTTTTGTGCACATGGTTGTACATGTTTATGATTTCATACACCTTGGTACACTCGGTGTTTCTTTTATATGCATTTGAGTTATTGATGAGTTTCCGTGCATTTATTGCACTAGATTTGTACTTTGTGCATTTGATGCACTGGATTTGTATTTCGTGCACTGGATGCACCCGATTTGTGTTTTGTGCATTTGTTGCACCAGATTCGTATTTTGTGCATTGTTACACCATCTTGGTATTTTGTGCATTGGCTGCACCGGCTTTATACTCCGTGCCTTGGTTGCACCCGATTTATGTCTTTGAGCATTTGCGTTATCAGATTGTGTTTTTCATGCGCGTTGTCACTTGCTGTACGTTTTCGTACATGCTACTGCACTAGATGCTTTGTACGAACCTGACGCGCTTGGATTGGATTTTTGTACATATTCGGCACTCGATATTGGATTTTGTGCACATCAGATGCACCTGATATTGCTGTCAGGCACACCCGTTGCCTTTGATAGGTGTTTCGTGCTCACCCGTTGCACTTAGATTTTTTTCTGTGCACATGTACGGCACATTCATGGATTTCGATTTCCGTATGCACCAGACGCACGTGGCATTCATATATACTTTTTGGGATTGATTTCCTTTGAGCAGTATGTTTTTATGATATTTACTATTTGGTATAGTAGCTGAGCAGGGCTAGTCCGAGAACAGTACCTGAATATATTTTTTCTTGTATTGATAGTTACCGAAGGGATTTCCAAAAAGGAGATATAGTCTCAGTATTTACCTACGTGTCCGAGGTGACACCACACATTTAATAAAGGAAACCCTTCTAAATAATTTTCAAAACGGAGGGACGTATATGTTAAACAAAGGATATATGTACATATATATAGTTATTTTCTTACAATTGACGTCCGCCACTATGCAGTGATACACGCATTGCACTGCGATTGGAGAAGTGTTTGGCATGCACTCCTTTCAGATGTTTTAATGATGTTTACATGTATAGTTTTGATGTATATCATGTTGGTTTTCGTATTGGATTTAGACGTTGGTGTCTTCACCATAACTCCGATGATTGTGGGATGCTTGACGGAGTTTGGATTTTGCTTTATATACTCGTTTTTAATGCGCATGCATTGCGCTATGATGTGATTTATGTATTGATGATTTCGGAGCCCCGTCGACTTAACCTTTTTACTGAAATGTTTTAGTATTTGAGGGGTTTAAATTTAAATTCGGGGACCGAATATCTTTAAGGGGGGAAGATTGTAACATTTCAGAAAAATAAAATATTATTTTTTGGAATTTAAATAATAAATATTATGCATATTTTAATGTTGCGGTATAATTAAATACCGATAAATTGGGAAATATTTGGAAAATTATAGAAATTACTAAAAAAAGGGTGTTTAATATGTTTTAAGAAAATTCTAAATTCTTATGATTAATTATATTCCATTTTAATGCTAATCGCGATTAAATATCGCTAATCGTGCATTAAACTTGTTTTGTGCACATGACATGCACCATATTAATTTTAACATTTGTTACATTTTTCAATCACGACTTTCTCTTTTCTTAGCATGGTTTGGGTTTTAATGAGTGGAGAAAAGAAAAGAAAAGAAAAGAAAAGAAAAAGGATAAAAAAATGGGGTATGGGCAAGAGAGAGAAGAGAGGGTGAGGGGTTTGTGTTGAGTTGGTCATTGTTTCCCTCTTCATCTCTTCATCATTCTCTCCTTCCTCTTCACCCATGGCAGCCACTACCTCCTCCCTTCTCTACCTCCTCACAACTCCATGAAAAACACATCCAAATATCATCTTCATTTCACAAAAAACATGCACAAGCTCCTCTAACGCACTTTGGACCAAGAAATCATAGATTTTGAGCACTTGGGGCAACTCAAGAAAATTCTTGAGCTGCCAAATGAGGTATTTTCTGCACCATTAGTACAGTTTTTCAATTCCTCTAACATTCATCTTGGTTTAGAATCATTTTTGTGTGTTTTAGTGGTGTTTGGAAAATTCTAGAGGAAGTTTAGGGATTCTTGAGTTGTGATGGAGAACATGAGTGTAATTAGTGAAACACCCATAGTGCAGAAAACCTAGACAAAACCAGTGACTTAACCCAAATTACAAATTTCATATCGATATGTCGGTTTTGTGTGTAAATTGTGGGTGCAGGGAACCTGGGATAACCTGGGACTTTTACTGAAAGAGCAAACAATACAACTAACCTAAATGGACCACTAGGAAGACACCCTTCCAGTACGAACCCAATCTGTGGAGTCCAAACCGAGGAGGCCGGAATTTTGGGGTCTGTGGCCGGCCATGTAGTGGAGTGGGGTGCCCAGGTTTCTTTTGTAGATCATATACACCGTATATATCACCGCAGTACTGTTTGTGCACCTTGTTTTCACCTTAACAAAAATCTGGGACCTTTTTATGGGGTTACAGCATTGAATTCCTCGATGTTTATGAATTCAAGTTTTGGTATTTGTGTTTTGTATCGGTCACTTGACGTTTGTACGTCGATATCGGGTGTTTTGGGGCTCTTTTGTGTGAGTAGACTATAGCTTTTGACCTATGTGAGATTCATGTGTTGTTTTGGTTTTGAATTGGATTTTAATGTGGCACGATATGTTATGATATGTGGGTACCCTCACGAGGACTTCGAGACGACAAGCAAGCGCGTGGCGACAGTGGTACCGGCAAGAGAAGATCAAAGTGAGTAGATATATATCTACGGGGGAAGTCGGGTGGATGGCGTAAAGCACCCCCGCAAACTTTGATGGAAACCGATCTATATTAAGAATATGGTTAAGGGAACCTTAAATAGAAATCTATAAATAGAGTTAAAAGATAGTTAGAGAAACCATATTAGAAACTAAAAGATAGTTAGAACTGATATGATACGACTAATATATGATGACGGGATTTGACGATGATGTTTGTCGATATTGTCGTTTATGCTACTATAAGACTAGATAGTCGACGTAAATGTGTCATCCGATCTATACCTATTTCCAAACTGAAAAAACGTATATATCTTTTAAACAAATACCTTGAGGGACGTTATGGATTTTCAAATGATATCTTTTCCTAAAAAAGCACCGTAGCCCTACTTTAAAAACTACGATTCACATCTTTTAAAAACTGAATGTATGGTTCGGGTGTGTATGTTAAATTAGAGACATATGCTTATAGTAAAGGTAGAATGTATATGTAAAATTGACTTGATGTGGGATATAAATGCGATGAAAAGAATATATGACGTGATATAATGATTTGATGATATGTTGGTATACGGATGCGAGTCGATTGAGATCATTGATACCTTGTCGGTCCCCTGATATGATATTGTTGTGGATGTGACCTGGGACATAGGTATTTAGATATATTTATTTATGATGTGAATCGTGAGTGATTGTCGTGCGAAACCTTAGGTCCGTACCCTCGTTGTCTTATAGGTTGATAGGATCCCCATTGGTTTAATGGCGCCATACGATGGTTTTCCGTACGTAATGAGTTTGATTTGAGGATTGATCCATCCCCTTGACTAGAGGATGCCGTACGATGGATTATACCGTACGTGTTGTTGTGAGGCTGGATGCCGATTGATAGATTCACCGACTCGATCATGTTAAATACGTATACCTTGTTGCTTTTTGCTGACGATTCACCTTATGTTGCATTCATGTTATTCTCATTGCATTGCAAATACCTGTCCTAGTACACCCACACAATTATCGATGATGCGTATGTTACACTTACACAGATTTGCCGGTTCACACACTTCATCATCGATAATTGCCATGTCACTACACAGTAGGATTGCTGCATCATGATATGACTCTTTGCATGAATTACTTACTATGTTCACATCATTACGATATGTCGTATGATATACCGATATTGTCACATCACTGTTCCATGTTGCATGATATACGGATATGCTAACATTTCTGTTATATATCGCATACATCATGCTTCACGATTATACGCATTGAGATATGCTGTTTTCATGAGATTTCTGGATTTGAGAACCGTGGTCATTTTAAAAGAAAGTATGTATTGTTTTTAAAAACCCGGTTTCTCTTGATATGGTATTTCAGTACGTCCACCATGCGTTTTCTCGGTTCTGAGACATATGATAGAACCCCGATGCGATGATGTGTATGGTCCATTTGCGGGTTCATGGTGGACCCGGTATGGTTCTCCGGGGCGAGAAATGTTTTTCGTGGAGTAGACGATAAGCCTGGCGGGGTGGCTAGTACCTACCAGTGATTGGTTGGACCTGGAGGCTATCCGAAGGATAACGACTGGAGTCGAGAGATGTTATGGGTCTATCCGCGCTGACGGAGCCTGAGATATATGATGATTTACGTGCCGATGCTGGGCTTGGGTTTCATGATGTTTCGAGTGTCGATGCTGGACACTCAGGTTCCATGATTTTGATGTGTCGTGAGGGACACGTTGTTTTATATCCTCATATTTTCATGCATATACTTTTATCATATTTAAATGCATGATGTTGTTGTGTCATCGGTTGACACGTGGACGAGATCCACATGCATACAAGCATTTGTTGTTACTGTTGGATGTTATCCGCATGCCCATAGGCATTGATTACATTGGTTGCACATATACAGATACGGTCACCCTAGATATCATAATATTACATTTATGATATAGTTGACCTAGGAGTCGTTGTTTATTCGATTTTGACCTGATGATGTTTTCTACTCACGAGTTGGCAAATCACCCCCGTTGTGCCACAGTTCTTGCAGGTCGGCCGCATGGATCGGTAGCGGCATCACCGGTACACAGTTGCATTCGGTCGACTTGTTTTGGTAGGTGGTACATGCTGGATCGTACCACTATTGCATTCTTATTTTATATTGTATCTAGTCAACTCCATCAATCAAATTTAGTAATTGTATAAATAATGAGACTTAGTGAGACTTGTGGTTGCGAGACTTAGAGCAAGGGGTTTTCCGCTACTTGTGGTTTTGATGTCTTGCTCATTTCTTTATTTTTTGTGGTGAACTTCACCATTGGGCGTCTGATTGAATTGTTTTTCATGGATGTGTTTATCGAATCAAATAGTAAAGAAATCACAACCAAAAATATTTGACCGCAATCAAACAACGGTGTCAGTTGAAGTTAATGAATGAGTGCGGATCGTCCTCAGGGATCTCGAGATTCGTTTGTACCTTTATTTGTTTGAAATGAAATGTTAATCAACAATAAGAGAAAACACGATTCAATTGATTGATTTGTATTCGTGTGTCACTAATCTTTTCTAAAGAATCAAGAACTATAAACAACAAGAATCGGTTTCAATGGTATTTTCTAAACGACAATCAAGACTGATAAAGAGGCTCATAGGAATCGATAGGATCTTTAGATGTGTTGTAGTCTACAATATTTCATATTCTTGTCCTTCGAAGAATTGATGCTAGATCAATGGTTATCGACGAGAATTAGGGTTTTCTTGATGAAATTAAAGTTTCATCTCTTAACCCTTGCTCTTTCGAGGATACCATTTATATTCTAGCCTCTAGCAATTTCAAGAATCGATCGGATCACCCCAATCTCGAGCGATGTTGATCAAGAAAGCATCGCATCGAATTGGGTTGTCGATTCTTGAACTTGCTAGGGTTTACAATCTCGTGGGATTCAAGAATTGATTACAAATTTGCTACATCATCATACTAAAGATCTTCTCGACTCCTTAACGAGCGGAGTTTTACTCGCGCATCACCACATAGACAATATTCAAGAACAGTAAAGATAACATGATGCGGAATTTTAAAGAAAACAAGAATGGAGAAAATATCACCTTTTATTTAATCAACAATTGTCAATACATTCTTTCAAGATCTACAAGAAGAAAGAAAAATCGATCGTTGACTCGGCTTCGCTCGACTCCGTGGATCGTGGATCTACTTTTGATCTCTTGCCCGATGGAAGATCGGCTCGGCTCATAAAAGGGTTGAAGGAATCTTGCTTGGCTTGCACTCAAGATCTTGAATTGTGGATGGATTTAGGGTTAGGGTTTCCTACAAGATTTCTCACTAATCTTGAGGAAGAAGAAGATGGAGAAAGAGAGAATGGCTAAGATCTAAGATGTTGAATCTTTTTCTCTCTAGGGTTTCATGATATGATCCAAGATGATTGAGTCAAGGGTCCTATTTATAGAACTAGGTTTAGGTTTGAATTAGACTTTCCCTCCCAAAGTTTGTTGACAAGTTTGTTGGGGTTTAGCTTAGGGTTTAAGCAAGGGTTTAGGAAAGTTCTAGAAAGATTAGGGTAGTTTGGGAATTTGCTGATCTGGTGAAAGTATCTGGTCTCTTCTGGAAGTTTGTATGCATTTATGAGCTGTAGGCACTGAAACAGGAGTTTTGGTGAAGTTTGAGGAGCTAAGTCACTGGTCCTGCCGCGCAACCGCCGCGTGAGGTGGGGTTTGGCCGCCCTTCCGCCGCGCCTTGGTGGCCTCGGGATCAGTGTCTTCTGCAGTTGCTTTGTACTTCTATTTGGGTTATTCTTTGATGTTCAGAATTGCAATTGACCTTCTGTGTTGATACCAGATTTGCTTTCAATGAGTTTACGAGCAATTGTAATGGTCGAGCAATGAATTGATCGAGCAAGTATCTCTTTTCCTGCATAGACTTCAAAATAGGGGTTGCAAGATATAGAAAATATGCTATGTAATGCAATGCAGTTAATTTCCCTAGAATTTCCGGTTTTAAGGTCGAATACATGTAATTTGATATTTTGCGACCAATTAGCTAATATGTGAATTATGAATACCGTACTCTCCTATATGTATGCAGATGACAAGGAAATTGCCGGTTAAAATATGCAGTATTTTCGACTGATCAAATACCCCTAAACTTAATTTCGATCGTCTCGAGAGAATGTTTTATTAAAAAGAGAAGGAGAAAACAAAGAAAGAGAAAAACCAACTAGCACACTTTCGTAGGCAACACGATTGCACTGAGCACGTGCAACAAGCCTTTAAACCTCTAGGTGTCCCTAGTAGGAGGAGTGTTGTCTCCTGAGGGTTTTCAGCGGATTGCACCCACAAAATCCAAAAATAAAAGCAAGATCATGAATATTACATTTAAAGACAAGAATTGTAAAAGAAAAGCCTTGAAAATTAGGGTTTCCAACTAAGCTAGCTTTTTGGTTGTCATGAGCCCTATCTTAATGGTCATGAAAAGATGTTAGAAATCACGTCCTCCCTCAATAAAACATCGTCTTATTCTTCATTCCTATCTTTATTCCAAACATCGATCATATCACCCTGCGTGTGTGTAAAGACATCCCTACACCCGGAGAATTCAATTCAAGCTATCATACCCTTGCCCATCAGCCTCAGTACTTCTTGGCAAACGAGATTGCTTACACACTTTCATGCGACCGTTAATACTTCTTGAGGTACTAACCGACCGATTACTAATGTGCTTGCTAACTTGGTGTATTTTCCTAATCTTGCACCACCTCAGGCATAGCAGTGACTCCCAGACCAGTTGACCTTGGGGCACTAGGTGAAGAAGCACCCTTTTGCTATATATTTTTCTTGCCCTTGGTGATAACAAAACCAGTGTCCATTTTTCTCACCACTTTAAAACACATTTTTCTTTTTCATACTTTTGGCCTTAAAACAAGAGCATTTCAAGGTATCCTCTACTATCCCAGGCTTCAAGACGTGTGTAAGTGCGAATAGCAGGGTAGCAACGTTCAAAATGTTTGGCTTCCAGAATAGAAACTATTTTTCAGACTTATTTTTATCCTCAGATTAGTGACGTCCTTCATCTTACTAACCCTTGGGACAACGGCTCATAACTACTTATTACTAGTTCGTATAAGAAAACTTCTAATTTTCTTAGTTTTCTAAAATTTTTCCAATCTCATGGATGTAATTGTTCACTGTCTAAACTTTCATTATCTTATTTATATACAAAAAGTGTAAATATTAAAATTATTTTTATATTTGAAAAAAATTTTTAAATTTTTATAGGTTTTGAAAATTTTTCATTTTTTAGATTTTTAAAAGAAATGTTTTGTGCTTATGCAGATGATATGCAAATGATGCGAAAATAAGCACAAACCTCCCCCAAACTTGTTTTCAACAGTGTCCTCACTGTTGCCGACAGTTATACCTACAAAAATCTGTAAATCTGGGAGGAATTATTAGTGGGGGCAAATATATAAGTGAAGAACTTCCCCGAAACTTGTTTTATTTACTCACCTTCACTCAAAATATGATACAATGATATACTGGACATGAAAGTGAGACGGAGGAACTTTAATCAAGATAAACTGGCTCTTGTAAGAACAAGAGCTCCTCCGTGGGGTCAGTGGAAAAATACGGCTTTAATCTATGTCCATTTACTTTGAAAACAGTGCCATTTTTAACATTTTCAATATCTACTGCCCCGTGCGGGTATACAGACCGCACAACAAAAGGTCCCTTCCAACGTGATCGGAGCTTACCCGCATGAAGGTGTAATCGTGAATCATAAAGAAGGACTTGTTGACCAGGTAAAAATGTTTTCCTTACAATGTTTTTATCGTGAAAAACCTTAGTCCTATTCTTTGTGATTACAGCATTATCATAAGCTTCATCGCGGAGTTCGCTTAGCTCGTTTAGTTGCAGCTTCCGAAAGTTGCAAGCATGGTTTAGATCAAAATTAATTTCCTTTATAGCCCACAATGCTTTATGTTCTATCTCAACAGGTAGATGACATGCTTTTCCAAAAACTATCCTATATGGAGACATTCCTAGGTCGGTCTTATATGCAGTCCTGAATGCCCAAAGAGCATCCGTCAATTTGGTCGACCAGTATTTTCTATTTTTAGCAACAGTTTTCTCCAGGATAAGTTTGATTTGTCTGTTTGAGATCTCAGCCTGCCCGCTTGTTTGGGGGTGATAGGGTGTAGAAAGTCGGTGGTTGATTGAATATTTCCGCATCAGAGTCTCGAAGGATCTGTTGCAGAAGTGTGTCCCATTATCGCTAATAATAGCGCGTGGGTGTCCAAATCGCGAGAAGATATTCTCTTTCAAGAACTTAATGACAACTTTCCTGTCATTAGTGCGACTTGGAATGGCTTCTACCCACTTGGAGACATAATCAACCGCCAGCAATATGTACAGATTCCCAAAGGAGTTGGGAAAAGGACCAATAAAATCTATGCCCCAAACATCAAACATTTCAACAACCAGAATGGGTTGCTGAGGCATTTCATTCCTTTGGGATATTCTACCCGTATACTGACATTGTGTACAGGTTTTGCAATGTTCAAATGCGTCCTTGAATACGGTCGGCCAATAAAATCCAGATTGCAAAACCTTTTCCGCTGTTTTTCTTGGACCAAAGTGACCCCCACAGGCCTGATCATGACAAAATGAAAGAATACTCTTGAACTCTTCATTTGGGACGCACCGGCGAATGATCTGATCAGGACAATATTTAAACAAATAAGGCTCGTCCCAGTAATAGTGTTTTACTTGGAAAAGAAAGCGGTATTTGTCCTGTTTAGACCAATCGCTCGGTATCAATCCCGTGGCATGATAGTTCACAATATCCCTGAACCATGGTTCAGATGATATGCTCAAGAGTTGTTCGTCAGGGAATGAGTCATTGATCGGCAGGGTCACAGGGGAAGAAACGATGCGTGAAAGGTGGTCAGCTACTACGTTTTCACATCCTTTCTTATCTTTGATAACAAGATCGAATTCTTGTAAAAGAAGGATCCAACGTATTAGTCGACCTTTGGCATCTTTCTTTGCCAACAGATGTTTTAAAGCGGAATGATCAGTATATACAACAATAGGTGAGCCGATTAAGTAAGGCCTGAATTTCTCTAATGCGAATACAACCGCTAATAGTTCTTTCTCTGTGGTTGTATAATTGATTTGCGCATCATTCAGGGTCTTACTAGCATAGTAAATCACGTGTGGCATCTTTTCAATGTGTTGTCCAAGGACAGCACCTACTGCAAAATCAGATGCGTCACACATTAGCTCAAAAGGGTAGTCCCAGTTTGGTGATGATAAAACGGGGGCTGAAGTGAGTGAGTGTTTAAGTGAGTCGAAAGCTGTCTCGCAATCCGAGTCAAAGTGGAAGGTCGTATCCTTGGCCAGGAGTAGTGTTAAAGGTCTAGCAATTTTGCTAAAGTCCTTTATAAATCTCCTATAAAAGCCAGCATGGCCAAGGAAAGAGCGAATATCTTTGACGCTTTTGGGATGAGGGAGGTTTTGAATGACATCTACTTTAGCTCTGTCAACCTCAATGCCCTTCTGTGAAATGACATGTCCAAGGACTATTCCTTCTTGGACCATAAAGTGGCATTTTTCCCAGTTTAAAGTCAAGTTCTTCTCTTTGCATCGAGTAAGAACAGCGTCCAGATTCGCTAGGCATTCAGAAAAAGAGTCTCCAAAAATCGAAAAGTCGTCCATAAAGATCTCCAGGAAATTCTCTACCATATCAGAGAATATCCCCATCATACACCGCTGAAAGGTAGCGGGAGCATTGCATAGCCCGAAGGGCATGCGACTGTAAACAAAGGTACCAAAAGGACAAGTAAAAGTGGTTTTATCTTGATCCTTTTTGGCGATGGGGACCTGATTGTAGCCTGAGTAACCGTCCATGAAACAATAGTATTGTCGTCCCGCTAAGCGTTCCAGCATTTGATCAATAAATGGTAGAGGAAAATGATCTTTCCTCGTAGCAGCGTTGAGTTTTCTATAATCGATGCATACACGCCACCCAGTTTGGGTGCGTGTCTGAATCAACTCATTCGCTTCATTTGTGATCACAGTGATGCCGGATTTCTTAGGAACGACATGTATAGGACTTACCCACTGGCTATCGGAGATCGGGTATATAATACCACTATCTAAGCATTTGACGATCTCTTTCATGACAGCTTCCTTCATGACGGGATTTAACCGTCTCTGTGGTTCTCGAGTCGGTCTGGCATCATCCATCACATGTATATGATGTTCAACTATCAAGGGACTGATCCCTTTGATGTCCGCTATACTCCAACCAAACGCCTCTTTATTAGATCTTAATACCGATAAAAGTGCATTCTCTTGTTCTGATGCAAGAGAAGTGGAAATTATAACCGGTAAAGTCTCGTTCTCACCAAGATATGCATATTTTAGGTGAGAAGGTAAGACCTTGAGATCTACTTCAGGCGGAGAAATGATCGAAGGGAGGATCATAGAATGATTTTTGGATTTACAAAGAAGCTCAGAGCCTGTGAAAGATACAGACTCGGGTGGAGAAAAGTCAGAAGTGCAGGACTCAAGTGTAAGTGTAGTGTCCTCACTAAGATCAAGTGTAAAATCAAGCAGAGATGTGCTAATGTCATCGAGATCATTAAAGCAAAGTTCCTCGGCTCCACAACTATCGGGAGCGATCTCATGGACAGAACACACATCTAAAATATGAGCACTAGGTTCTGATGGCTGACTCCCAACTCTGTAGATATTTAGTTCAATGGTCATATTTCCAAATGATAAATTCATTGAACCATTTCTACAGTTTATAACAGCGTTGGAAGTGGCAAGGAAAGGACGACCTAAAATCACCGGAATTTGGCCCCGGGGGTTTGCTACAGGATGTGTGTCGAGCACAATGAAGTCTACAGGGAAAACAAATTCCCCGACCTTTATCAACACATCCTCTAATTCACCCCTTGGTTTGGTGATAGATCGATCTGCCATCTGGAGAGTACAATGAGCAGGTTTCAGCTCTCCAATTCCTAGTTGCTCATAGACAGAATAAGGTAACAGGTTAACACTCGCGCCAAGGTCTAAAAGAGCACGATTTATGTTTTTACCCCCAATCGAAATCGATATTGTAGGACATCCTGGGTCCTTTCGTTTCTTTGGTAGCTGGGGAATAAAAGCAGTGCTCATGTTATTAGCCATAAAGATCTTCTTCGGCACTTGAGTCTTCCTCTTCCTAGTGCACAAGTCCTTTAGAATTTTCGCATAAGCGGGGACTTGTTGAATCGCATTTAGGAGAGGGATATTGATGTTAACCTGTTTGAACATTTCTAAAATTTTCTCCATATGAGGACTTGTTCTGTTAGCCCTTAGCCGGTTCGGGTAAGGTGCTTTCGCAATAAGCGCGGGGTCCATCATAGGAGAAGGAAAGGGGGGTAGACGAGATCCCAAAAGAGGTGTGGGGACCGTCTGTGGAGAACTATAAGGGTTGGGTGAAGGTGTTGAGCCTAAAGGGAACTGGAGAATAGGCTCGTGCGAAGGTGGTTTGGTAGAAGAAGAAGGATCAGAAGGAGAAGTGTGTGTATGTGGAAAGGTCTCAGCCGGGGTTTTGACATGATTTTCAGTATTATCAATATCTTCCCCGACATTATTATTCAGCACTCTTCCCGATCTCAACGTGGTAATGGCATTTACATTGTAATGCCCAGGATTCTGTAGGGGTTGAGAGGGAAGTTTCCCTTTTTCTCTCGCACTCATTTCAGCTTTGAGGCGTGCGATTTCAGCTTCCATCGTTCTAATACTCTCAGCTTGTGACGCTGAGTTTTTCTTTATTTCACTGACGGAAGATCTAACCTCAGTTGAAACCTCCATGAAATTGGATAAAAGTGATTTCATGGTTTGAGTAAATTGAGAGAAATCGTCAGAACAGGACTGCATAGGATTAGACTGTGCAGGAGTGTTGCCCTGGTTTTGGAAATTTTGTGACTGGTAGGGGTGCTGAGTGAGTTGGAGGGGTTGCTGTTGTGGTGGAGGAAGAGCCCTTTGAAAGTTATTTGTGTTTGGAACCGTATTTTGAGATTGATTTTGGTTCCAAGCAAAATTCGGGTGGTTCCTCCAACCCTGATTGTACGTGGAAGAATATGGATCATTTCGAGGTCGTTGAAATGCGGCATTAGAATGCTCGTGACCTTGAAACGCCGAGTTTACAGGACATTCTTCCGTTAAATGTGACGGATCAGAACAGCACCCACAAATAGTTTTGGGGAGTGATACCGGATTTAGGGAGGCTGCTGCAAATTTGTGTTCCATAGCGTCGAGCTTCTTTTGCATTGCTGCCATTTCTGCTCGAACACCTATGGACACATCTACTTGGTGTACGCCACCCCTATTCAATGGTTGGGTTCCACTCTCCCAAATTAGTGATTTTTCAGCGAATTCTTCTAAGTATCGCCAGGCTTCCCCATCGTCTTTAGTCATAAATGTACCCTGACACATATTTTCAAGGCTTTGTTTCGTGCTAGGGTTACTGCCCTCATAGATGATTCGGCAAAGTTCCCATCTTGGGATGCCGTGATGAGGACATTGAACCATTAAATCCTTGAAACGTTCAAAGTACTTTGAAAATGGTTCGGTAAGGAGCTGGGCAAATTGGTTCAATTAGCTACGAATTCGAGCCGTTCTTTGGACTGGGTAAAATTTCTTTAGGAATGCTGCGACGAATTCTTCCCAATTTGTGATGGAGTGTGCGTTGGTGTTATATAGCCACTTCTCGGCTATATCGCACAAGGTAAAAGGAAGAAGTCGTAGACGCATCGCATCCACAGAAAGTTGAGACGTACCCATCATAGCGCATACGTTTTCAAATTTGGTAATGAAAACGTAAGCGTCCTCGGTCTCGAGTCCGTGATACTTAGGTAGAAGGTTGATATACTGGGGCTTTATTTCAAAGTTATCCCCGTTTGCTGGTGGTGTGGATAAGCAGGTCGAAAGAGGACCTCTAAGTGGATAACATCTTTCCTGAAGAGAAATGTGTGGAGGATTCTGCGCACCAACGGACGGTGGCAGATTGGGGTTAAAGAAGTTTGATGGATTCGGATCCATCGGTGTGGGTGTGGTAGTAGGTAAAGAAAAGGTAAATGGAGAATTATCGACTTCAGAGTCGATAAAAGGTACGCGGACTAAACGGGCACTAGAATCCCGTGTCCAGCCTATCTTGTACTAAAAAGGGTTAGTACAAGTGGCAGCGTTGGCTTATAATTAGGGGTAAAATGAATGCGGTGTTTGCTTTTGAAAAGGGATGTATTTTTTAAAAAAAATGATGCGACAACCAAATGCAGCACACAACCCTAAAATCTAATGGTCACCTAGGTCCGGCTCTAGACCGCTCCTAACTGCCAAAAGACAAGTCGCAGGATCAATCCTCCACTGCCTCTTTGTCCCCCTGTGGCCGGATAAGTGCCAGGTAAGTGGGAAGGAACCACCACTACAGTGGACCTAATTAATAACCACTAGCCTTAGACACACTCGCCTTAGGCACCACAAGAAAACGCGGATAAGCAATGAATTACCCACGGCCCTCTCTTGTCCTAAATGAGCGCGACAGTCCTTAGAGTCATCTCTAGATTTCTTTTAGTTAATGGGGGTAAATGCGGATGCAAGTTTGGTGGTTTTCGGGGCCTAGGAAGGGTAATGAAATCCCCACCTAATTTGGATTTGGCCGTGCCCCTTAATTTTCCGTATTAGCAATGCAAAACAACCAAGAAAACAAAAATCACGCACAATTTTAATTTGCTTTTGCGGCGCAGCTATTATTTGCAAAGAATCCTGCAGAAAGGATTAGTTGGAGCTAAAAAGGGAGAGAGGAGAGAGAGAGAAATCACCTGAAGAAAGATGGTACAGAGATCATCCAAGACTGCGGCGCTTCCGCCGCACAAAGCTTGTATCTGCCGCCCTTCCGCGGTCGGTTCAAAGGATCAATCCACCAAATTTTTTCAGCTGCTTTCTGTTACTATCTCCAGCTCTCTGGTATATCCCAATTAATTTTTCCACAGCTCAGAATACTCCAGATCACCTTGCAATCAATTCACAACACACGTATAAGAGTTTGTACGAATTTTGAATTCAAGAAATGAAACGTAATAATTCTTTCACTTCAAACTATAAAATGTAACGAATTAGCGCGCGATCCCCGGCAACGGCGCCATTTTGATTGAATTGTTTTTCGTGGATGTGTTTATCGAATCAAATAGTAAAGAAATCACAACCAAAAATATTTGACCGCAATCAAACAACGGTGTCAGTTGAAGTTAATGAATGAGTGCGGATCGTCCTCAGGGATCTCGAGATTCGTTTGTACCTTTATTTGTTTGAAATGAAATGTTAATCAACAATAAGAGAAAACACGATTCAATTGATTGATTTGTATTCGTGTGTCACTAATCTTTTCTAAAGAATCAAGAACTATAAACAACAAGAATCGGTTTCAATGGTATTTTCCAAACGACAATCAAGACTGATAAAGAGGCTCGTAGGAATCGATAGGATCTTTAGATGTGTTGTAGTCTACAATATTTCATATTCTTGTCCTTCGAAGAATTGATGCTAGATCAATGGTTATCGACGAGAATTAGGGTTTTCTTGATGAAATTAAAGTTTCATCTCTTAACCCTTGCTCTTTCGAGGATACCATTTATATTCTAGCCTCTAGCAATTTCAAGAATCGATCGGATCACCCCAATCTCGAGCGATGTTGATCAAGAAAGCATCGCATCGAATTGGGTTGTCGATTCTTGAACTTGCTAGGGTTTACAATCTCGTGGGATTCAAGAATTGATTACAAATTTGCTACATCATCATACTAAAGATCTTCTCGACTCCTTAACGAGCGGAGTTTTACTCGCGCATCACCACATAGACAATATTCAAGAACAGTAAAGATAACATGATGCGGAATTTTAAAGAAAACAAGAATGGAGAAAATATCACCTTTTATTTAATCAACAATTGTCAATACATTCTTTCAAGATCTACAAGAAGAAAGAAAAATCGATCGTTGACTCGGCTTCGCTCGACTCCGTGGATCGTGGATCTACTTTTGATCTCTTGCCCGATGGAAGATCGGCTCGGCTCATAAAAGGGTTGAAGGAATCTTGCTTGGCTTGCACTCAAGATCTTGAATTGTGGATGGATTTAGGGTTAGGGTTTCCTACAAGATTTCTCACTAATCTTGAGGAAGAAGAAGATGGAGAAAGAGAGAATGGCTAAGATCTAAGATGTTGAATCTTTTTCTCTCTAGGGTTTCATGATATGATCCAAGATGAATGAGTCAAGGGTCCTATTTATAGAACTAGGTTTAGGTTTGAATTAGACTTTCCCTCCCAAAGTTTGTTGACAAGTTTGTTGGGGTTTAGCTTAGGGTTTAAGCAAGGGTTTAGGAAAGTTCTAGAAAGATTAGGGTAGTTTGGGAATTTGCTGATCTGGTGAAAGTATCTGGTCTCTTCTGGAAGTTTGTATGCATTTATGAGCTGTAGGCACTGAAACAGGAGTTTTGGTGAAGTTTGAGGAGCTAAGTCACTGGTCCTGCCGCGCAACCGCCGCGTGAGGTGGGGTTTGGCCGCCCTTCCGCCGTGCCTTGGTGGCCTCGGGATCAGTGTCTTCTGCAGTTGCTTTGTACTTCTATTTGGGTTATTCTTTGATGTTCAGAATTGCAATTGACCTTCTGTGTTGATACCAGATTTGCTTTCAATAAGTTTACGAGCAATTGTAATGGTCGAGCAATGAATTGATCGAGCAAGTATCTCTTTTCCTGCATAGACTTCAAAATAGGGGTTGCAAGATATAGAAAATATGCTATGTAATGCAATGCAGTTAATTTCCCTAGAATTTCCGGTTTTAAGGTCGAATACATGTAATTTGATATTTTGCGACCAATTAGCTAATATGTGAATTATGAATACCGTACTCTCCTATATGTATGCAGATGACAAGGAAATTGCCGGTTAAAATATGCAGTATTTTCGACTGATCAGCGTCGTATACTTATATTTACTGTCTTGTGTTGTTGTGATCCGCCGTTTGGAGAAGTGCTAGCTCCAGCTTGTGGATGCCTTTATCATTATCTTGTATTATGGTTTTGGATCAAAATATACAATGGAGGCGCTGCCCAAATATTTAAAAGATGAAACATGTTTTCAAGCTAGTAAATTTCACTTGCATTATTCATGTTTCTTTTCTATACATTTAAGTAAACTTGACTTCATTATACCTTTATTTCAAAACTTCACCTCCTTGATTTTTTCTTAAAAGGGTTTAAATTTCTGGGTTTCGGCTTAATTGAATTATGTGACGCCTTTATACGTGGCGTGATTTAAGTGCCGGCCATGAGCTAATATTTTGGGTCGGGACAATGCCGCAACAAGGAAAGACCACTTCCCTCTCCCTTTTATTGACCAGATGTTGGAACGCATAGCTGGACATGAATATTATTGTTTCATGGACGGATACTCTGGCTATAACCAGGTCCATATTGCCGAGAAGGATCAAGATAAAGCCACATTTACTTGTCCTTTCAGTACTTTTTCTTATAAACGCATGCCCTTTGGGTTATGTAATGCTCCCGCTACATTTCAGCGGTGTATGCTGGGGATATTCTCGGACATGGTCGTGAATTTTCTAGAGATTTTCATTGACAATTTCTCGATATTCGGATATTCTTTTTATGACTGCCTATCTCATCTTGACGCGGTTCTTACTCGTTGTAAGGAGAAGAACTTAACCTTAAATTGGGAAAAATGCCATTTTATGGTCTAAGAGGGAATTGTGCATGGACATGTTATTTCACGGAAAGGAATTGAGGTTGACAGAGCTAAAATAGATGTCATTCATAACCTTCCTCATCCCAAATGCGTCAAAGATATACGATCTTTTCTTGGCCATGCAGGCTTTTATTGGAGATTCATTAAGGAATTTAGCAAAATTGCTAAACCCTTAACTCTTCTCTTGGCCAAGGACACAACCTTTCACTTTGACTCGGATTGTGAGGCTGCATTTGACTCACATAAAAACTCTCTCACTACAGCCCCCGTTCTATCATCTCTAGATTGGAACCACCCGTTTGAGCTTCTGTGTGATGCATCAGATTTTGCAGTTGGTGCGGTCTTAGGACAGCACATTGAGAAGATGCCACATGTGATTTATTATGCAAGTAAGACCTTAAATGATGCTCAAATTAATTATACAACTACCGAAAAAGAACTCTTGAAAGTTGTATTTGCATTAAAAAAATTCAGGCCTTACTTGATTGGCTCACCAATTGTCGTATACACTGACCACTTCGCCTTAAAACATCTTTTATCGAAGAAGGATGCTAAAGGTAGGTTAATACGTTGGATTCTTCTATTACAAGAATTTGATCTTGTCATTCGAGATAAGAAAGTATGTGAAAAAGTAGTAGCCGACCATCTTTCGCACATCTCTTCTTCACCTGTGACCCTGACAGTTAATGACTCTTTTCCGGACGAACAACTCTTGATCGTATCCGTCGAACCTTGGTTCGGGGATATTGTGAATTATCTTGCAACGGGACTTATTCCCAGCGAATGGTCTAAACAGGACAAACATCGATTTCTATCCCGAGTAAAACACTTTTACTGGGATGAACCCTATTTGTTTAAGTATTGTCCTGACCAGATCATTCACAGATGTGTCCCCAATGATGAATTCAAGAGAGTTCTATCTTTCTGTCATGATCTGGCATGTGGAGGTCACTTTGGTCCACGAAAGACGACGGAGAAGGTTTTGCAATGCGGTTTTTACTGGCCGACTTTATTGAAAGTTGCATTTGATCATTGCAAAACCTGTCCACAGTGTCAACACACGGGTAGGATTTCTCAAAGAAACGAGATGGCTCTTAAACCGATTTTGGTTGTAAAAATTTTCGACGTTTGGGGTATTGATTTTATGGGTCCTTTTCCAAACTCTTTTCGGAATTTGTACATCTTGCTTGCGGTTGATTACGTCTCAAAATGGGTTGAAGCTATTCCTTGTCGCACTAATGACAACAAGGTTGTCATCAAGTTCCTTAAAGAAAATATCTTTTCGCGATTTGGACACCATCGAGCTATCATTAGCGATAACGGGTCGCATTTCTGTAATCGGTCTTTCGAGACTTTGATGTGGAAATATGCAATCAACCAAAAACTTTCGACACCTTATCATCCCCAAACGAGCGGGCAAGCTGAGATTTCCAACAGGCAAATCAAACAAATTTTTAGAGAAAACAGTTTCTAAAAACCGGAAAGATTGGTCAACCAAATTGACGGATGCTCTTTGGGCATTTCGTACTGCTTATAAAACTGATCTCGGCATGTCTCCTTATCGTCTAGTGTTTGGTAAGGCTAGCCACCTTCCGGTCGAGATTGAGCACAATGCAATATGGGCCATTAAAGAACTGAACTTTGACTTAAATCATGCCTGCAACTTTCGTAAGGTGCAATTAAACGAGCTAAGAGAACTCCGCGATGAAGCTTACGATAATGATGTGATTGTAAAGAATCGGACTAAGGTATTTCACGATAAAAATATTTTGAGAAAAACTTTTACCCCAGGTGAACAAGCCCTTCTTTACAATTCACGTCTCCATCTTCATGCTGGTAAGCTATGATCTCGTTGGAAAGGACCATTTATTGTGCGGTATGTATACCTACACGGGACAGTTGTGGTTGAAAATGTTGAAAACGGTTCAATTTTCAAAGTGAATGGACATAGATTAAAACCGTATTTTTCCAGTGACCCCTCGGAGGAGCTTCTGTTTTTACAAGAGCCGCTTTATCTAGACTGATTTTCCTCCACCTCACCTCCATGTCTCGATAATATTGTCTCAACATAAGAATGGAGGTGAGTAACAAAAAAAATAAGTTTGGGGGGGATTTTCATGATCATATTTCATGTCCCCATTAATAAATTTTTCCTCCCAGGTTTATAGGTTTCTGAGATTTAACAGACGGCAACAGTGAGGACACTGTTGTAAACATGTTTGGGGGAGGTTTGTGCTTATTTACGCATCACTTTGCATCATACTTTGCATAAGCACAAAACATATAAAAAAAATTAAAGAAAATATTTAATATTTAAATCTTTATAATAAAGATTAGAAAGGGAAAAATTACATTTAAAAGATTGGAAACGTTTAAGAACCAAGAAAGTTAGATGTTTTCTTAGACGAACTAGTAATAAGTAGTTATGAGCCGTTGTCCCAAGGATTAGTAAGATGAAAGAAGTCACTAATGTGAGGATAAAAATAAGTCTGAAAAATAGTTCCTATTCTGGAAGCCAAACATTTGAATGTTGATACCCTACTATACGCACTTACACACGTCTTGAAACTCGGGATAGTAGAGGATACCTTGAAATGCTCTTGTCTAAAAGCCAAAGTACGAAGAAAATAATAAATGGAGAATAAAATTGGTGAAGGAAAATCAACACTAGTTTTCTAATCACCAAGGAAGCATACAAAAATATAGTGAGGGTTCTTCATCACCTAGTGCCTTAGACCAACTGGTTTGGGAGTCACAGCTAAGCCTTAGGTGTTGCAAGACGAGGAAAATACTAATTACGCCTAATATGCAAGCACATGAGTAATCGGTCAGTTATTACCTCAAGAAGTATTAATGGTCGCATGAAAAATGTGTGAGCAATCACATCTAAATATTCATTAATTGAAAAGTACTGAGGTAGATGGACAATTGTATGATAGCTTGAATTGAATTCTCCGAGTGTAGGGATGTTCTTTACACACACGTAGGGGTATATGATCAATGTTTGGAAGAAAGGTAGGAATGAAGAATAAAGAAGATGTTTTATTGAGAGATGATGCGATTTCTAACATATTTTCATGACTATTAAGATAGGGCTCATGACGACCGAAAAGCTAGTGTAGTTGGAAACTCTTATTTTTCGAAGTCTTTCTTTTATAATTCTTATCTTTATATGTAACTTTCACAGTCTTCCTTTTATTATAGGATTTTATGGGTGCAATCCGCTGAAAACCCTCAGGAGGAAACACTCCCCCTACTAGGGACACCTAGAGCTTTAAAGGCTTGTTGCACGTGTTCAGTGCAATCGTGTTGCCTACGAAAGTGTGCTAGTTAGTTTTTCTTTTTCTTATATTTTCTCCTTCTCTTGAATAAAAGAAGTTTTCTCGAGACGATCAAAATCATGTTTGGGGGAATTTGTTCAGTCGAAAATAATACAATCTATAACACATTAATTTCATCATTATTCTAATCATCAAATGATAGTTGATATAAATATAACACATATTACCAGTTTTTCTGGAAAATACTAATTGCCCCGTGTTATATATATATTCAACATTCTTTATAGGAAATTGTGTTTTTATTACTTCACGCAAGATATTGTATATCTTAACACTTTTCATCAAGATTTTGTGCAGAAAATTATTCAGGTCACAGAACCAGAATCACAAATTAGCCGATAAAACGCAGCAAGTAAAAGAAATAAAATCTGGCAGAGATTCAGAAAAGAAAATAAGATTCCAGGTATCAGAAGAAGACCCAAATACCAACATAAAAGCACCCCAGAGATTTGATGCATCAAGCGCACCAAACGGCCGCGGAACTACGGTCGATTCAGCCCGATCCGCCGCGGATCCGCGGCCGAGTTAGGTCATCGGCGAACGATACTTCTCTAGAACATTCTCTGTAACCTCCTAGCTTCCTCAAGATGCTTCATAATCACGTGGCTTCTTCTGGAAGGCTCTGCATAACAACTAAGCTTCTTGTGGAAGTTTGATTTGAGATCTATAAATGGGATCTAAGCCTTAATTTTGGGGGTTGTTTAAAAAGTTGTTACACAATTGAGCTATAATTTAATTCAATACAATTCAATTCAAGTTGAGTGACACAACTTGAGATCCAATCCAAATCAAGATCCATTGAGAGCAAAATCAAGCGACAATCGAAGATCCTTCATCATGAGCAAGAGATCCGTATCCAATCCACGACTCACGGTGATCGAGCCACGCAAAGATCGACGACAAATACCCCTTCAAAGGAGCGATCGAGAGCTAGTCTTGTAATCTCAATTGAGAGGTGTAATTTGAAGAAGATTTAATAAAGGTGATAAATTGTTAATTTTCGCTTTCTTTACATTCTTGCATTATGAAATTTCTCATTCTTTATTCTTTAATTTTCATGATGCGTGAGTGAAATCTCCGCTTATAAAGGATTCGAGAGAATCGGTAGATCAAATGATGATGAAATCCTAAAACTAATCTTAAGTCTTATGAGAATTGTGAACTTTAGGAAAAAGAATCGTCAATGACCTAATTTGGAGCGAGATCATGTTCTTGATTATTTCATTGCAAATTAGGGATCAAATGATTGATGATCCTCTTTGCTAGAGGCTAGATGTGAATGATGATCAATGAAAAGACAAGGGATAGTGAAACGAGAAACCCTAGTTTCTTCAATAGATCCCTAATCTTCATTCATCGTCATCGATCTAGCTACAATCCATCAATAGATAAGATTAGCCATTATTAGTATTCATCATTGCTATTAATTCGATCGATTCCTACAAGCTATTCTACAAAATCTTGATAACTAAATTGATTTGGACATCTTCTTGATTATAGATATTTCTCTTGATTTTCTTGAAATGACAACTCAATTAAATCTTGAATTACTTTCTTGAATATTCTTTTATATTTTCTTACAATTCATCTAAAACAAGATCGAATAAAACACGCATCTCAGTGGACGATCCGTATTCATTAACGAACTACTTCGACACCGTTAATTGATTGTGGTTCCAAATTCTTTGGTTGTGATTATATTTTCAAAACACGATCCAAATACGATCAATCACAACTCGTGAGTAGAAAACATCACCGAGCAGAAATCGCATGTATGACTCAATCCTAGGTCATACGATAATAATATATCCACAATACAATATCCTGAACCATCTAAACATATGTGTAATACCACGTGCTCGTGTCAGTGGCTCAGATAGCAACATATCATATATATGATGCAAGAATGCATGAAAACGAAATATATCTAAATGCGAAAACTGTTTTCTTTATTTAGTGAGATTTCTGTATATTTAAATCGAGGTATCATCAATGAAATCAGCATGAAATCCATGTCAAGCATCGACACAAAACATATACTCAAATGTCCAATATCTCGGACTCCGGCTATCCGGACTGGCCCATACCATTAAATCTCAATACCTCAAAGTCTCAATATCTCGGGCACCGGCTATCCGGACTAGCCCCTAGGCTCCGGCAAATCCGGGCTGGCCCAAATCATCAAATCTCACGACTACGTCGGTATCTTCCGGATATCCACCGCGTCACAAATAACCGGTCGGTAGTGATCCCCTGCCAGGCTCAACGCCATCATCAGCGACCATCTTGCCCCGGGGTACCGCACCGGGTCCACCATGCACCCACAGACGGTTCCTCCTCCTCCTCAAATCGTGTGTTATATCGCTCAAGAGCCGAGAAAACTCATGGTGGACATATCTCATATCATATCATGAGAAAACCGTATTTTCTATTTTTAGAAATGATAATCAGTTTATAAAATCTTTGCGGTTTCTCCAAATCCAGAAATCTCATGGAAATCCGAAATCTCAAATCACGATGTAAATAATTAATGAATACCGGGCTCCGGCAATCTGTACTGGCCCATACTATCGCATGGCAAATGAATATATGAATATACATGCATGAGATATCACAGTAAATAAATGCAATGTCTAAGCTATCGTATAAAAGCATGCTCACTAGTACCATGTCGAAATTATCAGCTAACAATTTATACTAATGAATTAGTATTTTCTAATGTGTACGTGACATGGAAATTACCGACGATGATGTGTGTGATCCTGCAAGCAAGAGTACGTAGAGCATACGCATCATTAGTAATGGTGCTGGTGTCCTGACAGCATGGGTTTATAATCACTAAAGTACACATTAAATATGCAATACGATGATAACAACATGAATGAAAGGAGCATGAAAAGTAGACGCGACAATGAGGAATATACAATTCTATATACGAGTCATACAGTTTTGACATTTGAAATAACACGAATCGTGTGTTTATAAAATAAAGCTACGGTGTCTTTTAAGAAAAGGTACGTCCTTTGAAATTTCCGTAGTATCCCTTGGCCTCTCTTTAAAATACTAACGATTCGTTAGTTTTGGAAATAAGTATGACTCGAGCCCAGTTCTAACATCTACCATATAACTACAGGGCTAAACTAACAGACTAATCGAAAGGGTAAGGAAAACCACCTAAGTCTGAGTCGATATCTATATCTATATCTAATAGTCGGCGATCCCGCCTCAATAGTATCACGTACGATACAATATATAATATGACATCCTCGAGTCAATAGTGCGGATCTATCATCATAATTATATCATGTACGGTAAATCCATCGTACGGCATCCCAAATCTGGGTACGTGTCGAATATCACATTTATCTCATTATTCATCCGGTATCCTTATCATCATATCCTGAATTAGGGCTACTGATCTAAAGTCTAGTAAACTCCAATACCATCAACATATATATGTGCGTGAGTATGAAAACACATTGCCTAAAGACCCGCTATAACATCATGTCGTATCTCATAATATGAACCAAGTCACATCACCGATCTCGTGGCATCATGCCCAATTACATCGAATCATCTCCAAGTACCATATACTATCCTCATGATCCATGTATATGTATATATATATATACATACTCACAACATATATGTATATATATACATATATATATCCCCATATACGAACAAGTAAAACAAAGTATGCGTGTGTGTGCGCGTGTGTGTAAACCTTATTCTAGGGTTCGCGACTAAGAAAATAACTAACGACACTATCATCCAAATACCCTAAATTTAACCCATTGTCACCTAAGCATTTCATGCAAAGTATACACATCTCATAATATCTTTCTCACACACACACACATATATAAGGCATCAAAAACTACAAATATGCGGTGGTGCTATACACCATCCACCCGACAACCCCCGTAGATATATATATCTACTCACCTTGGTCCTTAATTGCCGAAGTCGATGTCACTATCCTCTTCTTCATCGTCCGAAGTTCGTGCAGAGGTACCTACATATATAATACACGTTATTGTAAACCGAAATCACGCACGAAAACTAAGACGGCACACGCATCTCACATAGGTAAAAACCTATGGTCTACTCATGCAAATAAACCAAACAACACCCGATATCAACGTACTAACGTCAAGTGACCGATACAAAGCACAAATATCAAAACAAAAATTCATAAACATCAAGGAATACAAAGCAGCAACTAAGAAACTTGCTCCATATTTTAGTTCAGTTGAAATTGGGATGAACAAACAGTACTGGGGTGTTGTATAGGGGTATATGAACTACAAAAGCAACCTGGGCACCAAATTCCTCAATGTGGCCGGCCACATGCCCCTAATTTCCGGCCTGATCGGTTGAAAGTGCAAGGAATGGGTTTGTATTGGTAGGGTGGCCTCCTAGTGTCCAATATAGGTCAATGATATTGTTTGTTTTTCTCATAAAATTCCCGGGTCACTCCAGATTCCCGGTAGGCATAAAAGTTCACAAAATCGATACGGAAAGTTTCAGATTTTGGGTTTCAGGTTTCAGTTCATGTTTGGTCTGGGTTTTAGACATTAGGGGGGGTTTAAGGTCACCACTAAAGCTCAATTGCACCCTCTCAATTCAAAAATTTCCTCAAACCTCATTTAGGGATTTTCTAAGTCACAAAACCCAACTAAACCAATTCTAAAACTAAAGTTTAAGCTAAAGGAAATGAAGTTCTACACTAATGGTGAAGAATATACCTCATTTGGCAACTCAAGAAAATTCTTGAGTTGCCCCAAGTGCTCAAAATCCTAGCATTCTTGGTCCAAAATGCTTGTAGTGAGCTTGTGCACATTTTTAATGAAGGGGGGGATGATGTTTTGATGTGTTTTTGGGTGTGTTGTGAGGGGTTGAGATGTTGGAGGGAAGATGGCAGCCAAGGATGAAGAAGGAGAAGAAAATGGTGAAGGGAATGAAGTGAAAACAATGAAGGCCTTGGTCAAATGACCCCTCACCTCTCTCTCTCATCTCTCTCTTACCCATACCTCTTTCTTTATCATTTTCTTTTCTTTTCTTTTCTTTTCTTTTTTCCTTTTTCTTTTCTTCTCATCTTATTAAAAACAAATCCATGCATGAAAAATCAAGAAAAAGCCATGGTCGAAAATGTAACAATGTGAAATATGACATGGTGCATGTCATGTGCACAAATCAAGATTAATGCACGATTAGTGATATTAAATCGCGATTAGCGTTAAAATGGAATATAATTAATCATAAAGAATTTATAATGTGCTTAAATCATATAAAATACCATCATTTCAGTAATTTCTATAATTTTCCAAATATTTCCCAATTTATCGGTATTTAATTATACCGCACCATTAAAATATTCTTAATATTTATTATTTAATCATATAAAATCCCAAAAATAATATTTTATTTTTCTGAAATGTTACAATCTTCCCCCTTAAAGAAATTCGGTCCTCGAATTTAAATTTAAACCCCTCAAATACTAAATCATTTCAGTAAAAAGATTAAGTCGTCGGGGCTCCGAAATCATAACACATAAAATACATCGTAGCGCAATGCATGCGCATGAAAAACGAGTATATAAACCAAAATCAAACTCCGTCAAGCATCCCGCAATCATCGGAGTTATGGTGAAAACACCAATGTCAAAGCCCAATACGAAAACCAACATGATATACATCAAAACTATAACTTGTACATAATACGCATCGTTGTAAACATCTGAAAGAAATGCATGCCAAACTCTTTTCCAATCACTGTGCAATACGCGTATCACAGCACAGTGGCGGACGTCGATTGTAAGAAAATAACTATATATATATATATATATACCCTTTGTTTAACATACGCGTCCCGCTGTTTTTACAAATAATTTAGAAGGGTCACTAGTAAAATAATGGGTTGCCCCTACGGATAATATCATCCGTAGGGGCCATAAAAGTTTGGCCCTACGGATTAATACGTAGGGCAAAGTGGTTGCCCCTACGGTCGTTCAATATTTATTTAAAATTTATTAAATCTTAAAGTGTTTTTTGCCCCTACGGTGGCGCAAACCAAGCACCTACGGGCATATCCGTAGGGACAACTAAATAGCGATTTAAGTGATCGTTCCCTACGCTGATTATTTCTTATTTCCTTTACGCGCGAACCCAAATCCCCAAACCTTGACGTTCCCGCCGATCGCCGTTCTCGTCATCGCCAGCGCCTGCCGAATCGTCGTCGCAACCGCCTGCAGTGATCTCGTCGTCGCCACCGCCGGCCGAATCGTCGTCGCCACCGCCTGCAGTGATCTCGTCGTCGCCACCGCCCTCGTCGTCGCCGATTGCGTCTCCGTCGTCTCCTCCACCGCCTAGCCTACAGGTTAGTTAAACATTATTTTAATGATGTTAGGGTAGCGATGAGGGTTATGGTTAGGTATCGGTTGGGGTTAGGGTTAGGATTTAGGGTACGGGTTCGATCGGTTGGGGTTCGACTGGTGTTGGGGTTAGGGTTAGGGTTAGGGTTCCGTTGGGGTTTGGTGTTGGGGTTGGGGTTCGGCTGGGGCTGGGTTGGGGTTAGGGTTTGGTGTTGGGTTGGGGTTCGGCTGCGGCTGGGTTGGGGTTAGGGTTTGGTGTTGGGTTGGGGTTCGACTGGGGCTGGGTTGGGGTTAGGGTTAGGCCGGGTTAGGGTTTGGTGTTGGGTTGGGGTTCGGCTGGGGCTGGGTTAGGCTTAAAAAGGTGAAATTTTAGGGGATTGATCTGGAAAATAGTGAAAGTCGATACTGTTTATTTGTGAATAACACAGTCCATGATTTTTATATGAGAAAATGGTCCATGAAAGTCTATGGGATTTATCTAAAAAACGCTGAAAGTTCATGTATTTATTTGTAAACAACAAAATTCATGGTATTTATCTGGAAAACGTTGGAGGTCAATGGTATGTATTTGTAAACAACAAAATCTATGAAAATTATGTGAAACGTTAAAACTTCATGGTATTTATTTGTAACAAACAAAGTCTATGGTATTTGTTTGATAAATATTGAAAGACCATGACATTTATATGTAATGGGTCAAAGTCATTTGGGTTATGTCAATCTTATTGGCGATACTTTCTTTTTGTGCATATCCAAAAACTTTGAAAGTTCTCGGTACCTATTAGAAAATATAAAGGGTTTTGTAGTGAAAGGAAAGAATTGGATTTAGAAAAACCGTGTGTAACTTTTAGAAATTCTATACACTCAAGTATATAGAAAAGGGTTAATTGCGGATACAGCCTATGTACTATGGGGATCAAGCACTTATAACCTCTGAAGTATAATAATAAGCACTTTTGTTTGTTTTTCATTAGTGATTAATTTTTAGTTTGCTATTTATTCTTTTTCAGTATGGATACTTGATAGAATTATAATTGCTTTATTATTGTTTGCCTTTTTCCTTTTGTGTAGAAAATATATCCATTGTGTCATATGGACACTATTAATTTCACATCGATTCAAGGGAAAAATTGAGGAAGATTGTGTTTGTTATATCAAAAACCTTTCTGTTGAACCCAACAGGTGAAACTTTAGAGTTGTTATAGATAGCTCTACATGTTTAATGCATGTACCATTGTTAAGAGAGTGCAAGGTGGAGAACAATAATTTGTTTCAACGGCACGTTTTTCAAGTTATAACCAATATATGATACTCGATGATAATATGAAACCTTCATATTCCCATCGATACCCATATATGAAACTAAAAGCGCCACTTAGTTCCCGTCTATCGGTTAACATACGTGCGATGCTCGTCGTGACCTAGAACTATACGAAGGTTGTTAAATATCGGACAGTATAGCTCGATACTAACAACCGTCGTATAGTCTACGCGACGAGAAAATTCAATCGTATGGTAACCCATAGATTTGTCCCGTGTGGACAAGTTAAGAATGTATAAAGCAAACGCCTTCATTCACTTGTGTTTTCATCCGTTTCGAGATATTTCGTCGGTACCTTTCCGCTGGTTCTCCGTGTACAAAGATAGATTAGATGTTCATTTCAACGTTGTTTCACAGCTTTGAAATGATTATCTATTCTATTACAGTGTACTCGGAGAACAGCGGGGAGGTGCTGCCGAAATTTACTCGAAACGGTTGAAAGCACAAGTGATGGGCGTTCGCTCTATACATTCTTAATGGGATAGAAGCCTACCCCCGACAGCCGGAACACATACATACAAACGCATAATCAGAGAGCGACTCGAGATGTTCGGGTTAAAACCAATATATGATACTCGATGATGATATGAAACCTTCATATTCCCATCGATACCCGTATATGAAACTAAAAGCGCCACTTAGTCCCCGTCTATCGGTTAACATACGTGCGATGCTCGTCGTGACCTAGAACTATACGAAGGTTGTTAAATATCGGACAGTATAGCTCGATACTAACAACCGTCGTATAGTCTACGCGACGAGAAAATTCAATCGTATGGTAACCCATAGATTTGTCCCGTGTGGACAAGTTAAGAATGTATAAAGCAAACGCCTTCATTCACTTGTGTTTTCATCCGTTTCGAGATATTTCGTCGGTACCTTTCCGCTGGTTCTCCGTGTACAAAGATAGATTAGATGTTCATTTCAACGTTGTTTCTCAGCTTTGAAATGATTATCTATTCTATTACAGTGTACTCGGAGAACAGCGGGGAGATGCTGCCGAAATTTACTCGAAACGGTTGAAAGCACAAGTGATGGGCGTTCGCTCTATACATTCTTAATGGGATAGAAGCCAACCCCCGACAGCCGGAACACATACATACAAACGCATAATCAGAGAGCGACTCGAGATGTTCGGGTTAAAACCAATATATGATAATATGAAACCTTCATATTCCCATCGATACCCATATATGAAACTAAAAGCGCCACTTAGTCCCCGTCTATCGGTCAACATAACGTGCGATAATTTATTCTTTTCAACGACAAACGCACACACAAAGCATATACATGAATTTTCTTCTTTGTCAGTAACTATCCCGTTCTTATATTTCTCAATATAGTCAGCATAACCTACAATTTATATGTTATTCAGTCTAACATGGCCCATGAGTACGTCAGAGTTAAGGACTGGATGTATGTGGATTGGAAACAACGTATGCAATCTAAGTTTGTCGCAGGAGTTGCTGCTTTCCTTGAATTTGCACGAGCACATAATAAGATCATAATAGAGAAGATTCTTTGTCCGTGTGATAGATGTGGCAATAAGTACTGGCGGAAGGTAGAATTGGCAGAGCTTCATATTGTAAAATATGGGTTTACTAGACTTTATTCAATTTGGAAATATCACGGGGAAGGAGAAGAATGCAGTACTGCGGTAGAAGAAGGAGAACACGATAATGCGGCAGGAGAAGAAGAAGAATTCGGTAATACGGCAGGATACGGAAATTTATTTCCATCAGAAGAAATGGAGGATATGGTAGAGGCTGCCCTAGGTGAATCTATTCGTACCGAAGATGACATTCCTTCCGGTCAAGGACCGCGTGCGGATAAATATGAAAATTTCATGAATGATGTTAGGAAACCAATTTATGAGAATGCGAAGTATTCCACCCTCTCATGGTTCGTCCAACTTTTCCAAATTAAGTGCCTAAATGGATGGAGCAACAAGTCATTCACAATGCTTCTTTCGTTCTTGAAAGATTCTATGCCTCCGGGAAATAATGTGCCCGAAAGCTGGTACGAAGCCCAGAAAATGATGTCTGATTTGGGTCTAAAGTGCGAGAAGATTCAAGCATGTCCTAAAAATTGCGTGTTGTACCGGAAAGAGAATTCAGATTTGAAAGAGTGTCCAACATGCGGAGAGGCCAGGTATAAGCCGAAAGATTCTGATAAGAAGCCTGATATACCTGTGAAGATAGCACGATATTTTCCCATAACACAGAGGCTACAGAGGCTATTTAGGTGCAAGAAAATAGCCGAGGCAATGATTTGGCATCACCGTGCTCCTCCAAGCGAAAATGGAAAAATGAGCCATCCAAGAGATTCACCGGCATGGAAGGATTTCGATAGGAGGCACGCAATATTCAGTAGCGATCCTCGCAATGTCTGGCTCGGACTGGCTGCCGATGGCTTCTGCCCATTCAACTATATGGCTGGAAGTCACAGTACATGGCCCGTTGTAATGATAATTTATAATCTGTCGCCTTGGTTGGCTATGGACCAATCATACTTTATGATGCCTCTTCTTATCGACGGACCAAACTCACCGGGGAACAATATCGACGTCTATCTCCGACCTCTGATTGAGGAGCTGAAAACTTTGTTCATTGATGGTGTAGAGACATATGATTCAAACACAAATACAACCTTCATACTGCGTGCGGCTTTAATGTGGACAATTAATGACTTTCCTGCGTATGGAATGCTTTCAGGTTGGTCCGTACATGGTCACAAAGCATGTCCTCATTGCCATGAACACACAACATCAAAATTTTTGAATTTTAGCAGGAAGGTTTGTTATTGCGGCCATCGACGTTTTCTGCCTCCAGACCATCCCTATAGGTTAGACACGGTTCACTTTGATGGTCATCAGGAGCTTCTTGGGCCTCCATCCCCATTGTCCGGAGAGGACGTGACTGCTAAATGGGATGGTTACAATAACGTGACCTTCGGGATGGATCCGACGAGACAGGTCAAACCACAATATTGGAACAAGTTAAGCATTTTCTTCGAGCTTCCGTACTGGTCTACAAATTCAGTGCGTCATTGTCTGGATGTCATGCATATAGAGAAGGGAGTATCAGAGCACATACTTAACTTGCTTCTGTGTAAAGACGGGAAATCGAAAGACAACATGAATGCCCGGATGGATCTACAAGAGTGGGGAATAAGAAGTGAACTGCACCCTAAACCGGTAGCGGGTAAACCGGGCAAGTTTGTACTTCCCAATGCCGCTTATCATATGTCACAACCGGAGAAGAAAAGATTCCTGCAGGTGTTGCATGATTTGAAAGTCCCCACAGGCTTCTCAGGATCATTCAGCAAGAAAATAAAAATTGTGAAGGGCAAGATCGATGGGCTGAAAAGTCATGACCACCATGTTATCGTGGAGCACCTTCTTCCATTAGCCCTCAGGACTTCTCTCCCCGACTCGGTTGGTCTGGTAATCAACGACCTATGTTGGTTTTTCAGGGAGTTGTGTGCTAAAACGCTGGAGGTTGCGACGCTGGATAAACTAGAAAATTCTATTGCGTTGATACTTTGCAAGTTTGAGCGTATTTTCCCACCGTCATTCTTCGATATCATAATACACTTGACGGTTCATCTTGCAACTGAGGCGAAATTAGCCGGACCGGTACAATATCGATGGATGTATCCCGTCGAGAGGTACGTTAAATTTTTCGTTTCGCGCAATTTATAAATTTATTTTTGTCATGTATGCCCGTGTTTATTTATTCAACATATTCTCATTAGGTACCTTTACACTCTTAAGAAGTATATACGCAATAAAAATCGACCAGAGGGTTCTATCATGCAAGGTTATCTTCTTGATAAAGCAACCACATTTTGTTCCCGCTATCTGGACGAGAACATTGAGACAAGGCTTAACCGACCACGAAGAATTCAAGACGGGCCATATGGTAAAGCCGAGTATAAGAGGGTAGACACTATGTTTATCAACAAGATATACCGGTTTATCTTGCTTAATTGCGTATGTCTTGAACAAATTAGAGAGTAAGTTCTTTTGGATTAATTGTTATATCTGTGTTTGTGTATGAAATGACATAATATTAATGTCACAATTATTTGTCGAAAACAGAACTCATTTTAACGAGGTACGTGAGGGGCATCCTGATTGGAACGAAGAGCGTTTGGAAAAATACCATCAGGATAATTTTTGTGATTGGGTCACAGAGCATGTAAGTTATTCGAATTACATTTTATTGCTATCGGTTTTAATCTAAACTTGTATCGTTATGTATTTATCGTAAAATTTGTTTTGTTAGATCCACGATCCGAACTTGTCTGCATCATTTGAGAGTGATTCAAGATGTTTAGCTCAATTTCCTAGTATGGAGGTTGCACATTACAAAGGATTTGGTGTCCTTGGATACAAATTCGAAGTTAAGGACATAGAAACATCTAGAATCACTCAGAACAGTGGGATTGCGACGGTAGGATCGGACGGTGTGATTTACTATGGGTACTTAAATTGTATACTCGGCATCCACTATCCCGGACGATCAGAACCCTTTTATATATTCCACTGTACTTGGTACGATCCGCGAACCGATACAGACAAGTGGAGAAGCAGTCTTGGGACCTGGAAAGATGAATATGGATTGACAAGTGTGAACACACTTCGATTTTACGGTCAGGACGATCCGTTTATCTTTCCGAACCAAGCGTTCCAAGTATACTACTCACAGTGTTTGAAGCATCCGGGGTGGAGTGTTGTATGCCGATGGAAACCTAGAGATGTCTACGATGTCCCAGAATACGAGGACAGCGATGAGGACGAAGAAGAGAGAAGGCTTAAAGTGCTCCGACCGTCTGTTTCGAAGGACGGGTTGTCTTCGACCGATCATGAAGTTACGTGGGTTAGAAATGACATCGACGATGAAATCCAAGTAGATATGTATGATGCGCCCACGAAACGAAAAAGGTTATCAGTAATGTTATATTATTACTTCACATTTTACGCTCTAGATCATATATAGTCAATACTTTTAATGATTGTCTAATGCGTCCACGAACCGTTTATCTAGATTTGATGACGATGTCGGGAGCAGCGAGGGGCGGCAGGAGCTCCAGCCGCGGCAGAGGCAGAGGCAGAGGCAGAGCGGTTCTGCCGCCCGGAGAGCTCCGTAGGGAGCTTCAGAGGGCCGGTCTTGCACCCAGATTGGAGACCCCTTCGGATGCCTCCTTCCGTGTTGATTTGGCCACACCTCCAGGTATACTGCACGCATATCCATTTTGAATGTAATATTACAGATATTCATGCATGTTTATGTAAAAATTACTTATATTGTCAATGTTTGATTGTCTAGTTGTTGGTGATGCGTCCACATCTGGGACAGAGGCCACCCCCGCTCCTCCAGGTATGTTTATATATCATATAGTGTATGTATATTGATTTAGAATGCTATATCATAAATATACACATTCCTTTTGCTCTTACTTAGCAATTTTTATTATTGTCTAGCTGTAGGTGGTGACACCACCGCACCTGCGGGTATGTTTATATGTCCTATAGTGCATGCATATTGATTTAGAACGTTATATTATTGATCTACACATTCTTTTTGCAATTACTTATAAAATCTATTTTTAATTATCTAATTATAGGTGGTGCGTCCACACCTTCCACAGGGGCCACTCCTGCCGCTTCCATACCCTCCGTATCGTCTGCAGGTTAGTATGAATAAATTTAAAATATTTATTTATTTTACATATGCTCTATAGAATAAATATGAACTTCATGGAGATTTAGCGTCGATGTTTATTTTACAGTTGGAGGGGATGCGTCCGGGACCCCGGTTGTTCCTCACCGGAGGAACTATCGTCCCGCTCGTGCTGCTGCTCGGGCCCAGGCTCGTGCGCTATTCACCGGAGGTATATATCACACTTGAATTCTTAATACAACTTTGTCTTATTATTGATTGTCTTGATATTTCGTGCAGACGCAGGGCCTCTCCACCCCCAGAGGGGGACTCGAGGCCCGAATCAGTCCCATAGGCTGAGGCCTGATAGAGCTAGGGGGGAGGCAGCATTCCCCCTATTTTTTACCCTTGACTATCGCTATACCGGTCCTCATGCCGAGAGGTTCGGCCGGTATTTGGGGGACGAGAGCCGGATCGTGAAGAACTATCCACTTCACGTTGAGTGGGGCGAGCAGCACCAGCGCTCATTCGCCCTCTTCTTTGAACAGGCTCAGGTATGTATTAATATATATTTTCATTTGATCTATCCAATATATTTATTATTAACACTTGCAATCTAATAACAATGTTTTTTTGTATTTTCAGTTGGATTACGATTTTCAGCCTGTAGCCGACCCTGATCACCCGGGGAGGGTGCTCGACCTTCATGCTCTGTACAATGGCCTGATGAAGAACATGCAGGCCAAGGTCCGATACAACAGGAATGAGCTGAAGGCCGACTGCTACTCCCTGTGGATAGCGACCCCCGAGGCAGAGAGAGCGGCCCTCCTATCTACTCCGGCGTTTGCGAGAGTCGACGTAGAGACATGGCCTATATTGTGCGCTTATTTCGACTCCGAAGGCAAACGAGTATGTATTTTAAATTTAATTCATTATTTATGATATAATTTATTTCTTTGTGTTTCTTAATTAGAAAACTAAATGATAATGCGTTGTGCAGAAACAGGCCGCTCAGAATACGGAGAACAGGAAGTCGGCGAAGAGGGGTCGCCCCACTTACACAGGTGGCTCGAGGAACATTACTCGAGCCATGGAGTTATCGGTAAATTAAGAGTTATTCTCTAATATTCTGCAATATTAAGAGTTATTCTCTAACATTTCTAATATTAAGAGTTACTTTCTAATATTGCAGACAGCTCGGACCGTGGCGTCAGGTGGTACACCGAGCGTGCTGTCCGCATATCTTGCCGTCCACGGCACCTCGACAGATCCCGCCACGGGCGAGCTTCGATGTCCCGACGTCGCTACCCAGGAGTACTGCGTAAGTGTTAATATTTTTTCTACCCAAATTTGAAATTTTAGTTTTGGAAGGTTCAAGTTTAAATTTTATACTTATACTTTACTGCTTAATGTGGGTGTAGGAGCGGGTGGTTGAGCAGGCCCAGGCCTCGGGGATCGATTTTACCGGACAGAACGATCCGAGGCTGCTGACCCCAGTTCTGGACGCCGCACACGGAGGGCACCACGGAGGTTGGGAGAGAGGCCGGGGATTGTGCCCCAGCAGGGCCCATATGAGGTTGGACTCCACCCCGGCGGTTACTTCCTCCGTCTCCAGTGGCCGGCATGTCCATCAGGAACTGGATAGCTTGAGGGCCACCGTTCAGGAGTTGAAGGAGATGCTGGTATGTATACAACTTTATAGTAAAATATCATTTCATATTATATACATATCAACATATCCATAATTAGTACGTAGCTTGAGCTTATTTGGTTTTACAATTAAGTTTGATTAATCATACATACATATGTAATTAAAATAAACAACGCTTTTCCAAACTAGATATTCAAACAGGGTTTCGAAATAACTTAATAATGAAACGAATTCGAATAATACATAGTTCTTACACGTTTCTTACACACGTTATGTCCAGACGCGACAGGGTAGATCGGCCGAGCCTCCACATGCATCTCCTTCGGCTGCGGCTCCGCAAGCCACTACATCGGCTGCGGTTCCGCAGACAGCTCCTGTAGCTCCACCGCCCACTCAGACTCCCGCAGCCGCGGCTCCGCAAGCGACTACCTCGACGGCGGCTGCGCAGACCACAACGCCAGCTCCACATGCCGCTCAGACTCCCTTATCTGTAGCATTGGAGAGTGTATTTACCGAGGAGCAGGCGCGCGTTATTTTAACGTTATTCGGAGGTGGAGCTGGACCGAACTAGGGTAGATTTTTGGTTTTTATTTTTTGAAACATGTATTTATTTATATCACATTGTACTACATTTTGAAACGATATTGATATTGGTTTGAATTTATATCATATTCAGTTTTTGGGTTTCTTTTGTATATTATATATATGCGTGGGATGTGATTATGAATACTGCAATATATGATTTGATTGATGTGTATAGTATTGTGCACAGGGCGGGAAAAAATCTAGCAGCCCTTTTTTAAAAAAAAATACAGACAAAATGTACCTACGGATTACTCCGTAGGTATATATGTTGCCCCTACGGCTTTAGCCGTAGGGGCAAACTATCAGGAAACCTGATATTTTGCCACCTGATATCAGTGCAGGGTGTTGGGGGTGCCTCTACGGATATGTACGTAGGGGCTACTGTTTATCCCCTACGTATATAACCGTAGGGGCAAAATATCAGGTTCCCTGATATTTTCCCCCCGAACTCAGTGCAGTGTGTTGGGAGTGGCCCCTACGGATATATTTGTAGGGGCTACTTTATATCCCCTACGGCGAAAGCCGTAGGGGACGTTATAGGACCTACGGATATATCCGTAGGTACAGACAATATATTCAAAAAAAAAATTAAATATATGATTTTATTACCCCTACGGGGTACTCCGTAGGGGCTATAGCACCTACTGAGTTATCCGTAGGGGCATAAATTTATCCGTAGGGGCACGTTCGGGACCTCAACTTGCACCAGCGGCCTTTGCACCTACGGGGTATTTTTTCGCCCCTACGTATATATCCGTAGGGGCAGTGGGTTGCCCCTACCGATAAATCCGTAGGGGCAAACCATATTTGTAGTAGTGGGTTCCCTTTGTAAAAGTTTCGTGTCAACTCGGACAGGTAGGTAAATACTGAGACTTTAGCTCCTTTTTGGAAATCCCTTCGGTAACTATCCATGCATGTAAAAATATATTCGGGTACTGTCCTCTGACTAGTCCTGCTCAGTACTAAAAAAAATAGTAAATATCATAAAAACGTACTGCTCCATAAGAATCAATCCCAAAATGTGCATAAGAATGCCACGTACGTCTGGTGCGCACGAAATCGAAACCAATGAATGTTCCATACATATGCACATAAACAAAGCTAACTGCAACGAGTGTGCACGAAAACACCTGTCAAGGGCAACGATGTGCCTGAAAACAATATCTGGTGCATCAGATATGCACGAAGAATCCCGATTTAGTGCATCTGGCATGCACCATAATCGCATCAAACGCGCCAAGTATGCGCAAAATCTAACTCAAGTGCACAAGGTGCACGAAAACAAATATCGAGTATCATAATTGAAATCGACGGTATACAATACATCTCAATCCAGATCAGGTATACCGTGGTATATAACTCATAAACGCGTGCATCTTCATGCACAAAATCATATCAAAGTACTAAAAGTACATGAAAACTACACCGAAAGCACAAATCAAATCAAATGCATACCGTAGGCATGAAATCAAAATCAACCATCTCGAATGATATCAAATCGAAACTGAGTGCAACTGTGGTGCACAAAAACTTAATCATGCAAATAAATCGCCCAAAATACCGAAATCCAAAATGACGGATACATGATATTCCAATCACCAAATCCCAAATCGTAAACACTGTCGTCGATATGTCCCTCCTTCAAAGTCGAGTAGGTGTCGGTGCATCCAAAACTAGCAGAGCAAGATATCTTCTTGCCTCCTGTTCACGGTCTGGCGCCTGGTGCCCTTAGGCTCTCGTCTCTCTCTGCGAATCGCCAGTTACAAAACTCTTCGGCTCAATGGCCCAATATGGAACTATATAGAATGATGAAGAAAACAGTTCCGCTCTGGCACATCCTCTAAAGATCTTTGGCCAACTATCATGGTGACTCACAACATGTCTCGTCGATGCTGCCGAACTCTGGCCTACTGGGTGTGCGTAATATGACTGATCCCGGTTCCAAGTATTCTCGTGTAGTATTCCAGAAAGATTTTGTCCGGGTCTCTCCCAAATCTCGTTTCGCCGAACTGCCCGGAAGTTATCACCCTTTAATAACTCTATTTCTCGTTCTAGAACGGCTGCATACTCATCACGACTCCTTCTGGAAGATATATCCACATTTAACAGCTCTGCATGCGTATCACATCTCTGATGTCAACGGAGTGGAATGTCATTTCGTCGAAATCTCATACGAACCTCTTACTCCACTTTTCCCTAATGTCGACTGATTCGGACTCGTCTCTTCATGGCTACATGGACTGCGCTCCAATAGGTATACTCATATCTGGAGTCTCCCAAGCAATGTATCCTATCACATGATATCCGAACGACGTCGAACTTTTCGATCGATTCGTCAAAGTTCCATAATCCCCCAAGAGCTCAACATCTTGAGTACAGTTTAATAATATCGACTACATGCCATAGCACCTATGGACCAGCCGTAGAAGGGCAAACCCAAACCTTATTAATGGCACCACGGAACTGCTGTA
Organism: Agapanthus africanus; assembly: GCA_030015575.1. Classification (NCBI taxonomy): domain Eukaryota; kingdom Viridiplantae; phylum Streptophyta; class Magnoliopsida; order Asparagales; family Amaryllidaceae; genus Agapanthus; species Agapanthus africanus. The sequence goes on along the minus strand of JASDDO010000014.1, from coordinate 464,337,402 downwards.
AACCCTAAGGTTAAAAAGCGTTCCCATGGTCATTATATCGAGTTAGGTTTTCATTCTTCTAGAGGGTCCACGGAATTACTTGCATGTTTTTCCGAATACTTTAAACCTGGAAAAATGGGTTTCTGACATTCGATCATCTTCTATCGACTCTCAACGTACCTGCGTGAAGTCTTCTCAAGCTGGAATCAATCAATATGATGACCTCGCATCGGGGTAAGCGAACGAACCACATGTCCTAGTCATTCATCCTCGGGTGACTAGCGATAATCTATCATATCTCTATGTATAAACTCGTGCTGGAATAGCTCCAACATCTGGGGCGGTATCTTGTCATTCGCAGCAACAACTGGCTCATCCGTCTGCACGCTAAACAGTGCCTCAATCATCAAGAATAATAGTGCATTGACGGTCATCACATTCTAGCCGGCCTCTATTAGTGGCCCAAATCCTCTGGTGCTGATCTGCACAATTCGAGAAATCTTTATAAAATCAATCCATCAAACTCTCATTGCGTGAAAGACATAATAAAATGACACATCTATACAATCGTGTGTCACCGGAACACATCCTGGTCTGTCCTCGTCCAAGACGAGCTCGTGCTGATCGCAACTCTAGCCGTAGCTCTCTCTGCCTATGCAATCGTGGCAGAAAAATCCATACACCAATATAGATGAGGATAGATCATAAGAATGAATATAATACTGTGCAAGGAACTGTACATCCTAAGGCTTCTTAAGAGGAGTAGCGTATCGTAAGTATGCCGCAGAACATACATACGGTATGCCACTCTACATGAGTCTCCTACTCCAACAACCAAGGTCTGTTAGTGTATATGCCCTAGAGGCCATTACCGTATCATACTAGTTTGTATATTACTTAATGGAAGCTTGGGATATTCACAGTTGTATAAACAATCTTGAACGAAATAGTAGTATGCTACTTGGTTAGTTTCTACTTTAATGTGTGCATGTGATTCTTTTAGCATATTGCCTACACACATTCGTGGAGCCCTTAGGATCTTTACTTGATTACCAGCGTTGTGGTGACAGTCACACTAGTGGAGGCTGGGTAATCTACAAGCACATCCTTATACAGGTCCCTAGTCGTAGGATTATCGATACAGGGCATTGATACTCTAGAGTAGACTAGTGTATACGCTTCTCATCCCAGGAGGGGAGATGGTCTGTCCCACAGCCATCAGTACGTCGTACTGGATATAGTATGCAGGTGCTCGTTAGGTTACGAGTACACTGGACAGGACTCACTGGGAACTATTGGTTTGGTAGTATACCTATCGCCAGTTATCAGTTCCCAGGTGACATGAGTAAAGCATAGTCCGTTGACTTGACACTGTTACTTCGCCTCGAGTGTGTTCCCACTGTTCTTAGATTACTACCTGTTAGTGTATATGCCCTAGAGGCCATTACTGTATCATACTAGTTTGTATATTACTTAATGGACGCTTGGGATATTCACCTTGTATAGACAATCTTGCTCAATATAGTAGTATGCTACTTGGTTTGTTCCTGCTTTAATGTGTGCATGTGTTTCTTTTAGCATATCGCCTTTACACATTAGTGGAGCCCTTAGGATCTTTGCTTGATTACCAGCGTTGTGATGGCAGTCACACTCGTGGGGGCTGGGTAATCTATAAGCACATCCTTATGCAGGTACCTAGTCGCAGGACTATCGAGACAGGGCATCGATACTCCGGAGTAGACTAGCGTATGCGTTTCTCATCCTAGTGTGGGAGACGGTCTGTCCCATACCCGTCAGTACATCGTACTTGAGATAGTATGCGGGTGCTCGTTAGGTTACGAGTACACTGGACAGGACTCGTCGGGAACTGTTGGTTGGTACTATACCTATCGTCAGTTATCAGTTCCCAGGTGACATGAATACAGCTTAATCCATTGACTTGACACTGCCACTTCGCGTCGAGTGTGTTCCCACTGTACTTAGATTACTACCCTACCATGGCTCAAAGGAGTCGTGCAAACAGGTAGTAGATGGGTGCAGTCCCGAAGCACTTAGAGGCAGTGACGGTTAGACAGGATTCATCTCTCCCGGTATTAGGGGTTGACATCGCGCTATGTCTAGGAGAGCCATTACATAAGTAGTCCCTGGCCAGGGCAAGCGAGATATACTGGTAGGTTTCCAGTGTTATCTCAGGGTGTTCTGGGCTACACTCCGACACGATTTGTACCGCTATTAGGGGACTGACGTTTACCGCCCCCTAGGCCCGCCATGCGATGTTATCAGATGAACAGACCGGACTGTATGGAGATGTCACATTCAGGCTCAGTAGGAGTTCAGATGGGTTTCACCTCGTCCGTCTTCTTGTCGGCATCTACCTGGGGACCGTTACACACAGATAGTGCCTCTTGCGGTCTGTGGTTAAACCCACTGCCAGCGTAGTGTCGAGTCTTTAGAGTCCCACACAGAAAGCTATTCACCTTTAGGCAAAAGAGTAGAGGTCGCAAGGTTTTGCGACAGGTCGCATGGTTTTGCAATAGGGTTCGGTCACATCCGTGCACTTGTGCACGTTTAGTGTCCGGAAAGTTAAGACTAGCGGGCTTTGGTTTATGCCAGATCCTAGTGTACGTTTTGGGATTGGTTTTATCTCGTTTGTATTCGTGTTCCTCGGAACGCGGATGCGGGTGTGTATGCACAGTTGACAGAGAGAGACAAAGGCAGAGGATTCTCATTGGGGTTGTTGACTGTTGACTGTAGACTGTTGACTGTTGACTATTGACTTCTTGCTAAACCCTAATGAGAATAAGAAATATGATTAAAAATAATATTAATTAAGTATTATAGTGACATGGTTGTTGAGGGGTTGACTTTGTTGACTTGTTGACTTTGTTGACCGGTTGACTAGGTTGGACTAGTTGACCATCATCATGACAATGGCTATCATTTCATGGCTAAGTCTTTTGCTTGCGGTAAATTACGTCTAATTGCTATAGTTCTTTTAGACGGATTTGCGAACGTGACATTCGCGTTAATGTTTTGTGTTGTGCGGTAACGTTGCGGATATGTCGTGGTGGATAGCAGTGTGCAATGGTAGTGATGTTTGGATTTATTTGTACATTTGATATTGCGGGCCGAGTGTCCGACTTGTGGACTGCCGTCACTTCCTGTTTGTATAATATTCTTTTGGGGCATGACCGGGATGAGGTCGATGTACCCATTGTATATATTTTTCTTTTCTGTACTAGGATTACCCCGCGGTGGGGTGCACGAATAGCCGGGTTCTAGAGGACAACGGGCCTGCATCTCATGGCGTTGAGACGGAGGGGGCTCCACTCTAAAATTGGCGGGCTATTCGCCGCACTCGTAGGGGCTACAGGTTGACCCAAGGAGGGGTGCTCAAGTTACCAGATTCCATGAAGTGCTGGGTGGTCCATTCACTTTGCTGTAAGGGGCTGCCTCGCTTCAGGTTTTGGCGGGTAACTTGCCGCACCCGTAGGGGTCTAGGTTTCATAGCACAGGTTATCCACACGACCAAGGGAACGTCGGGTTTCAGTAGCGGCTCTGTGAAACCCGGGGATCCCAGATTATCTGTAATGTTCTGTGATGCTTATTACTTTTCTGTAATGTTGCATTTATCATGCGTGGAGAGATTATTATATATTTATATATACTAGTAGATGTTGTATATGTTTTGCACCCGTGCTAGCCCAGTCCCCGCTCTGTCGTTAGTTAAGTAACCTAACGGGTAATGACGGGACCAAGTGACGAATGCGGATGGAATATACATACATTTTATTTTTGTTCTTTTCTGGTGTGATTAATTGATGGGACTGCATTGATTCTTATCAATGCAAGGATAAAACAAACCTATATTTGATGTTGTTGGAACTAATTTTAAAAAGTGTTATTACAAAGACATTTCCTTTTGTTATGCATAGAGGTATTCAATTATGAATATCCAGCACCTCATTCGACGAGGCAAGGGCCGAGATCCCTTCACCGGGAGTGACCCCTTGGGCAGAAGTTTGCGTCATGGTGGTAACTTCACTATAGTCGATTACAAGTTGTTATGCATCGTGGTATTCGGTTATGAATATCCTGCACCTCATTCGATGAGGAAAGAACCGAGATCCCTTCACCGGGAGTGACCTCTTTAGCAAATGTTTTCGCTACTATATTTTTTATAAAAAGCTATCAGGTTCCTTCAACGAGATCAAGTTCATTACTTTAAAGGTTTTTCGCCAAAAACCAGCCGTAGCCCTCCGTCATTTCTTATGGATGGTCAGTAGTATTCAAGCTATGTTTGTTGGCCTACGTCAAGGCATAGTGTTTGGTAGCTCCTGGGGTATTCATTTGCTGCATAGATAGATGCGTTGGTTTGGGACAGACGTATAGCCTTGTTGGCCTACGTCAAGGGCTTGTACGGGTGCTTCAAATTAACCTAGACAATGACGGGTAGAACTTGACATGTGACTTATGATTTGTTGGCCTACGTCAAGGTCATAAGAGCATAGGATAAAAATTACATCGGGAGTTTCAAACATACAGGAAACTTGCCAAACTTGCGCATACCTTCTGGAGTGTGATAACGTGAGTGGATACCATCATGTTATCATGCGATGAGAGTTGGATCCCGATTCCCACTGATGAGTTGGTTTACTCTTCGGGTGATCCCGACTAATTCTTCTTTCAGGTTTGGAGGATTTGAGATTACAGTGGGAGGTTTCCTGATTAGATAAAGTGATAACCATTCTGATCTAGGTTAGAGTGCACGCAGAGTGTTTCTTTTCTCTCTCTCTTTGGCAGCGACCTTTGACCGACCCTAGACTATGACTCAAGGACAAAGTTGACCGAACCTTCTTAAAATACTAGCTTTGGATTTTCCGAGTAGCATAAGTCATTGCCGCTCCTTCTTTTACCCTTTGTATTTCTCAGAACACCCCGTATTATTACGGATATACACTTCCATTGGATAGATCCATCGTATGGTTATATACGAACTCGGAGGGATTTCTTCGAGGATGGATCCAGGTTTAGGAGAAATAGAATTGGTTTATTCAGTTGTCTTCTATTATCACCTTCTCTCAGATTGCGAGTACTCCTAGGATTAGGAGAGTACACCTATTATGCTTTTTGGATAGTCTTCTTTCAAACCATAGGCAGGTGCCGAAAGGTAGGGAATGAAGAAAACCAATTAGCCTAAGTAGGGTGTACAGAAGATAATAACTAAAGACCAAATAAAAGAATTAGAAAGAGGGCTAAGTAAATTGCGACTGTTATCATTCACGACCAAACCGCATACTTCATCGCCACTCCTATTTCACCTTTGCTTTTTTCCCAGTTCGGGAGAAATAGAATAAGGTATTATTCAGTTGTCTTTTATCATCACCTTCTCTCAAGCTGCGAGTACTCCTAGGATTAGGAGAGTACACCTATTATGCTTATCGGATAGTCTTCTTCCAAACCATAGGCTAGTGCCGAACGGTAGGGGAAGGAAGAAAACCACTTAGCCTAATGATGGTGTACAGAAAGTAATGAATAAAGACAAATAAAGGGATTTGGGGAGATGGTAAACAAATATACGGTTAAAGTCATGAATTGGATTATGGAAGAGGCATTACTAAGAATACCAGGATACCCATTCGAAACATTTTCATGTTTCAATTACACTGTGCATTGTTAATTGTAAACTGATTTCCCAATTAAACTCTTGCTCCAGGGTATGTATTTACCAAGTATGCTTCTCACATCTGTATGGTTTTACAGATGATGAGTAGGAGTAAGCTATTGGGAATAGATGACCATCCTCATTATATCGGAATTCTTTGTAATTGGTGATATTTTAGGAAATCACATGGGTACAGTTTTCAACCTACGACGCACAGGTTTTGAGTTATTCAACTCAGCGGACTTATACAGAGTATTGTATGTTGTCCAGTGTCCATCAGGACAAAGGGGTTGGTCCTCGTACTCTGTTCTGTTTACTTGTGACTTCTCTGTTATTAGACAAGTGTTTCGTAGAAATACAAAGTCTAAGTTTTGAGAGGTTGTGGGTATAGGAATAAAGTAGAGAACCAGGTGTCGCAAGTATCGGGATTCTTCAAAGAAATCGAAGATGTAGATTCTTGTGATTGGTATTCAGCTAATGGTTTTGAGAAACGTGTTTCTCTTTCAGGTTACTCATAATTAGATGGATTCCTAAGTTGAGTAATGCTGATTAGCCTTTCTCCATTGAGTTGATATGCACTGGAGACAGTAGCATGATTGGAATCTGGTTCCAATTAAATAAGTGCCAAAGTTTCTATATTGGATATAGAATGGTTCATATCTCAACGATGTTAAGGTACGGTGAGTTGTCCAGCTTATGCTTAAAACCAGACTCTGAATAACTCAAGGCACGTTTCTGTAATGGCAGTTTGTGGGTTGACCCTGGCTTTGACGAGGGTTGAATTTCTACCATATGGAAGATCAATAGTGATATTGTTGTAGACTCGCCACAGTTTTAGTAAAATGGATTTTTTCAGAAAACAATAGGGGGGTATGGTAGAACTAGAAGTGATTCCAGAACCGCAAATGACTACGGAAAATTTAATAGGACCTATATATTCAATCAGGTTTGACATTCCAATAGCCACTCCGCAGATATGGTGGGTAACCTCAGACACCCGAGAGGTACTCCGGTAGCCTCAAGGACGGTGACAGGGAGGTTCTTGTTTACCCAGACTTGACACTACTTTTGTTCCAGACTATGAGACCCGGCAGGAGGATAAGTATAGCGTCGTTCTAAACTATATTTAGAAGTGTACGTATATATTATTCTGCCAAAGGGTTGTCGTAGTCAGTGGGAGCAGCGGAAGCATAGTTGGCAAGTAGCTTATGTCTATTTATAGGCTTGAGCACATATAGCGGAGAAAGATCATCTAATTTTGATATGAAAGTCATAGGTTTGACATCATCAGAATAGGGGAAGGATCTGTTAAGAAGGTAGTAGGGTGTGATATCTTGGTATTTGGATAACATACACAGAGTAGGAAGTAAAATTCCTATACTATGATCGGTTATATTATGGTTGTCACACGGTTGTTTCTCCACAAAGGACATGGATATAATATCTGACATTCTGGTAACTAGATCTATGGTTTTAGATCTAGATTTGGGTAGTTTCCCAATGTGGGTACTTTGACAGTATTCTAATAGTATTTTAGAATAGATGACTCCTGGCATGGTGGTGTACCTGCAGGTGATGGAGTCACTCTCTCTAAAGGTGTCTTACAGTCTAAAGGGGAGAGGGACATGCATGATTGGCATATCATTTGCTTAGGCAATTGAGTCAATCGTGAGATGTCAATTACCAAACCAGATGTTGTTTTTGCACTAGATGCGATAAGTTTATATTAATCCAATCCTGAAGAAACATAAGGAATCAGTTTTAGAATATAAGTGCATGTTCTACGGATTTGATGACGGCAGCCTCCTTCGGGAGACGGTTATCATTCCAGGCTTCAAAGGTGACATAGATGACAGAGTGATTGTCAGCCATCTGACGAGGGAGAGTATTATGGAGAGGTGGTCCAAAAGGATACTGAGGGTGGCATGGTGCGAGATACTGATTTGGTTCAATTGATGATACAGTCTAAGAAGTTTGGATTTGGAGTTCATTTATGAACTAGGTCCCATCAGATATCCAGACATATTCTAAGACATGTATTACTCGATTCGGGAGATGGCTTTCTCCACGAACTTGAAATTAAGAGAGATATAGAAAGAAACATCAAGGCGGATCCACTCACTAAGGCTATTTCTCGAACACAATAGTTTTATAAACGGGCTTTGTGAAACTGATTAGTATAGGAGTTGGATGTTCGGTATCACACGGGCTGTGAGTATGCGACATCGTAATAATTAGCCTTGAGTGCAAGTGGGAGATTGTTGGCTATAATGCCCTCGAGACAATTATCGTAGTCGCAGGCACATGATTGTGATGATTGAGGAAGGGCATATACCGATAAAACAGTCTTACTCGAGATGATAGTATGCTATCTTCTTTGTCTTTATCATCATATGTTGATAGAGCCCATAGGATTCTTGCTTGACTGCCAGCAGTATGATGGCGATCATATATGTGAGAGCTGGGGTCTATAAGCACATCCTTAAATGTCCCTAGTCGTGGGAGTTTCGAGACAGGGCATCGATACTCCAGAGTAGACTAGTGTATACAATCGAGACCCCGACGAGGGACGGTGGCCGGTCTCACAAGACATTGGTGTTAGTTGGATCACCTAAGATGTATACAGGTGCTTATTGGGTTATGAGTACACCAGACAGACTCGCCGGGAATATGCTAGTTGGTATTATACATATCGTCAGATAGCAGTTCCCTGGTGACATGTGTACAGGTTAGTCTGTCGACCTGGGATCGTCATTTGTCTCGTGTGAGTTCCCACTATGCTTTGATTACTACCCTACCACGGCTCAAAGGAGTCATGCAAACAGGTTTTAGTTGGGTAAGTCCCGAGCCACATGGAGGAAGTGAGCGGATCGTCAGGGATTCGTCTCTCCCGGTATTGGGGGTGAGATCGCGCTGTGTTTAGTAGAGCCATTACACGAAATCCCTGGCTAGGGTAATCAAGATTTACTGGAAGGTATTCCTGTAGTATCTCAGGGTGTTCTGGGCTTCCCTCCGACACGACTTATACAACTATTGGGGGTCTGACGTTTACCAGCCCCCTAGGTCCTATATGCGATACTCATAGACGAACGGACCGGACTGTACAGATATTGTCACTGTCAGACTCAGTTGGGTTTCTGGATGAGTTCGCTCGTCAGCTTCCCTTCCGATCAATACATAGGCAACCGTTATGTACAGCTAGTACCTCTGACGTGCTAGAGGTTATACCCAGAGCCAGTGTGTTGATGAGTCATTAGAGTCCCCCACAGACAGTTTCCTAAGTTCGGGCGAAACGTTGTAGAGGCCGTATGGTTTTATGGCAGGGTTCGGAAAATGCACATGTGTTTACGCGCGTGTCATATTTCGGGCATATAATACTGGTGGGCTTTGGTTTAAGCCGGATTCCGAGTATTATACTGTGTAGATATAATATCTTTGTCTCAGTTGCATTGGTATTCGGTCGTAATACAAATGCGGGTATGTTTATACTGTTACGGGGTTATCCTGAAATTCGTCTCGGGATCGCTTTTGGATGTTGCCAGTTTCCAGTTTTCTATCACCCGCTTTAACATTCGGTTAAATGCGGATTTATCTTTTCTTCACTTGGGTGAGTCATGAGGGTGATGTGTGTGGAAGCTTCTAGAAGTTGTGTCTAGGATTAGTGAGGTGTTCTTGATTCATTGGTTGCATTTAATGAGTTGATGACTAGGTTAGACGAATCATTTGTTGCATTAATTTTTATGCAAGGTGTATTTGTGAGTCACCTTTAGCATTAATGTTTCTTGTAAAGCTTTAAGATATTTCTCCTTGATCTTTCACCTTATGATTACCACCCCTTTCTTCTACACTCACCTCCCTCCTCTTCTTATAGTGGTCGGCCCCCTCTTGGTAAAAAAAAAATTGGTTCATTTGGAAAAAGTATATGAAATTTGCTTCATGGAAATTTCATAAGTTGATTTCTCATTTCACCCAATCCAAAAAGGCAAGTTCATTAACCGTTCATCCATAGTTTTGGATGTAACGAGACAAAGTATTCTACTCATTCTCTACATCAATCTAGGTCATCTCTATTGGAAAACTTGATGTCCGAGTTGCCTCAGTTCAGAGGCGGGAGCCCGTTTAAAGATCCATCGACGTAGTGCCACCTGGACGAGAAGACTAGAGATTCAGGAGATCAGAGTAGCCGCAACAAAGCGTGGGGATGATGGTTAAAGAATGAAGGACTCGGATCGTTCGGTATAACATTTGTACCCTCTTTACAGTATGTTAGTTTAGCGTTAATGGCAGATCCGGGTTATAGTATACGATAGCGCAAGTATATAAAAGTTTTTCTTCTGCATTTGGCGTCTGAAAGACGGCCGGGGCGCTACCGTAGACTTACAGCGAGTGTGTATGCACAGTTGACAGAGGATTCTCATTGGGGTTGTTGACCGTTGACTTTTTCTAAACCGTAATGAGAATAAGAAATATGATTAATAATATTAATTAAGGATTATTGTGCCATAGTTGAGTTGAACATTTGACTTTTGTTGACTTTGTTGACCGGTTGACCATTGTGGAATTGTTGACCATCATCAATTCATTTCTATGACTTTTGTTGACTTGTTGTTCTTTACAAAATGCATTAAATGCATGAAATGATAATGTTCATTGAAACTAACCATCACAATTCTTAATTATTATTATTGTCATCATTATTCTTTCTCTTGTGAGCATGGTTGTAAAAAAAGTAAAGCTCATTCTCACTTTCTCATTCTCTCTCATTCAAAGCTCACCCTCTTCCTCTCTCTCAAAGCTCTCATGTCTCATGTGTTGAGAAGCTTGAGCTATTGAGATAAAACCCTAAAACCTCTTCTCTACTCACTCTAGAGTTCTAGGTCTATCAAGCCAAGCACTTTAGTTGCCTCTCGGTTGAGGTAGGAGCTCAAGGTAGAGGCTTTCGAGTGGATCCTTCTTCGACAACAAGGAGACTACGAGGTGGAGCCGTTCCAACCACTCCAAGGAGCAAGAAGAGAAGGATTTCAAGAACTAGGTATAACCCTCTAACATAGTAGTTAAACTTCTAGTTAGTTTGCTAGGTTTTTGTTTAGCAAAGATCCTTATTATCTAGTCCATGTTGCCTTGCCATAAAAAAATTGTTTTTACCGTTTTCGCCTTCCTGTAAGAACCGAGACGGGTAACATGGACTTACAGTGGTATCAGAGCATAGATAAACAACAACTAGCATGTTAGCAAAGTATTTAGAATTTCGATCCGAGAAAAAAATCGCAAAACACGTCCGAAAACTGAACTTTTTACCGATTTTAAAACTGCTCCAAAAATAATTCCACACATCTTAAAAATCGGCTCAGGGTTTTGTAGGAACACACAGCAAAAACAAGCCACTGACTCGGTCAACGCGCCGCGGAACCGCGGCGAGAACATGCTTCTTGCCACGGATCCGCGGCCGAGTTGACTCGGTCGTGACTCGTCTTTGCTGCAGTTTTCTCAGTGTTCTGTTTTGGGATTTTTAGGATATTTTGTTTCTGCCCAGATTTTTCAGAGAACAAAGTTGTGTTTGGGGTAGTTACAAATCCGTATTTTTGATCGATGTTCTGTAGACTTTAGCTAATGGGTTATATCTGTGATGTGATATATGTACTGAACGTCAACTAATCGCTATACGTCGATTAGTGGTGGTTGTGCATATCTGTGATCTGTAATGCTGATGGATTGTGTATATGAACTCGTTGGATTGTCGTGGATGAATAGCCGGGGGTTGTGAGATGAGAGTTTTCTTTATCTTTCATTTGATGTAATATTTAAATTGATGTAATATTATTTTATGGCCGCACATCCGGGATGAGGTTGTAGTCGCCATTGTATATTATTTCTTTTACTGGTTTTGCTCCTAGGATAGACCCAAGGAGGGGTGCACAAACTACCGGGTACCTCGAAGTGCCGAGTGGCCTACTCACGTGGTTGAGGGAGGTTGCTTCACTTCGGGTACTTGGCTGGTAGTTTGCCGCACCCGTATGGGTCTAGGGTGGGGTTTTGGCTATTCATCGCGACCGTATAATCCGTCTTTCGTTGCAGGCTCGAACGAAACGTGGATTTCTTGTATATCCAATGTGTTCAACTATGATCTGGAATGTCTATCATTGCATCTGACTAATGTATATATCTATATATGATATCTAGTAGGTGTTGCTTATGTTTTGCATCCGCGCTAGTCTAGCCCCCGCTCTGTCGTTAGTTAAGTAAACTAACGGGTAATGACGTAGCCCCATGGCGAATGCGGATGGCATAAGCGTACGTCATATTTTCGTTTTTTTCTGCAATGGTAGGATTAATTGATGGGACACATTAAATTAATGCAAGAAAATAAACCAAAGTTAAAATCGTTGGTACAATTTCAAAACCACTCGGTTTCTTTTCAAAACAACTTTTAAACGCCGAGCTTAAACCACTCCTTTTAAAAGCTATCAGGTTTCTTCGATTAGATCAAGTTCACTACGTTCACGGTTTCGCCAAAACCATTCGTAGCCCTCCATCATTTCAGTTAAATATTTGGTAGTATTCAAGCTGTGTATTTTAACCTACGCCAAGGCATAGTGCTTGGTAGCTGCCGGATATTTATTTGTTGCATAGATAGATGCGTTGGTTTGGGATAGTCGTACTGCCATTTTGGCCTACGTCAAGGGTATGTACGGGTGGGTTCAAATTAACCTGGTAAATGTTTGGTAGAACTTGACATGTGACTTATGATATTTTGTCCTACGTCAAGGTCATAAGAGCATGGGGCAAAAATCCACATCGGGTGTTTCTAAAGAAACTGAAACTTGCTAGTGCTGCATACCATTTGAAGTGTGATGATTCTGGTAGGATTCCTTCAGTTTTATCACACGATGATATTAGGATCCCGATCCTACTATGAGTATATGCTACTCCTCGGGAACTTTCTCACTTAACGATCAAAGCTATAAACCAAGTAGGTGTCTAGAAAGGTGTTAGCAGGGCTACGCCCACAGGGAAAAGAGGTTATTTAATTAAGGAATTTCGCGAAAGCGTTGGAAAACCTCCCTCGAAGTACCAACACTGGCCTGGCTTAACCGTTAAGCAAGTATTGTACGGTGAGATTGATCCCGACTATTTCTTCCTTTTTGGTTTGAGGAAGGATTCGAGAAACAGTAGGAGCTATCCTGTTTAGACAAATTAAAAACCACTCTAAACTTGCAAGAGCATCATGCTAATGTGCTTCTTCTCTCTCTCGTAATTGCTGCGACCAAACATCATGACCGGACTTAAGTTACTACTAGAAAAAAATACATTGACAGGGCCAAACTACAAAGATTGGCTCAGGAATGTCAAAATGGCAATCACTTATGACAAGTTGGGGTATCTTCTTACCACCAAAGCTCCCCCTGTCCCAGGACCTCAATCCAGCGTCGCGGATAAGGAAATCCATAAGACCTGGGAGATTGATTGCGCGAGGGCCAAGTGCATCGTGCTTGCCTCTATGGACAATGAACATCAGAGGAGGCACGAGGATATGGACCTAGAATCCATATTTCTTCATATAAAAGATCTATATGGAGACCAATCCCGTATCGCCAGATACGAAGTCTCGAAAAAGTTATTTTCGGCGAGATTGGCCGTCGGATCACCTGTAGCGGAACACGTGCTTCAGATAATTGGCTACATTGAAGAGCTCGCGGACTTTGGGACCACATTAGAGAACGAGCTCTACATTGACATGATTCTCCAGTCCCTTCCTTCCACTTACGCCTAGTTTATCCTGAACTTCAACATGCAAGGAAAGGAAGTTGAACTTCCGGAACTCCTTAACATGTTGAGGAGTGCAGAGGGCACCCTGAAGAAAGTAACGGAAACACCCGCTTTGTCTGTTGGAGGACCTTCTTCTTCTAGGTCCAAGGCGAAAGCCAAAGGAAAGAAGAAAAAATGCCACTACCAAACCAAGGGGCGGTGTTAGTAAAGTGGAAGCCAAGGGAATGGCCAAAATGGCAAAGGTAGCGAGACAGCTTGTGGGGAAGGAAGAATGCTTTTATTGTCATAAGAAAGAACACTGGAAGAATGATTGCAGGGCTTGGAAGGCCAAGAACCAGGACCCGAAGCAAGTTGTGGCTTCGGTTTCAGGTGTGTATGTTATTGAAAACTGTCTATCAGTAAACTCTACTTCCTGGGTATTGGATACCGGATCAGGATCTCATATCTGTAATTCTTTGCAGGCACTGAGAAAGCGTAGGGTTTTGAAGGCAGGTGATATGATCCTCAGAGTTGCAAACGGAGCTGGCATGGATGCTGAGTCCGTAGGGGACTATCACTAGGGACTGTCAGATGGACATGTTTTAGTTTTGCGTGATTGTTATTTTGTACCCAATGCGACTTGTAATATCATATCTGTATCTTTAATGTCTAAAGAAGGTTATGATTTTGCATTTGTAAGCAATGTTGTAAACATTCACCTTAATCATGTTCTGATTGGGTCGGGTACATTAAGCAACGGTATATACGTATTAAACCAACAACAGATTTTCAATGTCCAGAATACGCACAAAAGTAAGTCTCCAGAAATAAATCATGCTTACTTATGGCATTGTTCACTAGGTCACATCAATGAGAGTAAGAGCGATAAATCATGCTTTCCCAAGTTACATAAAGAAGGATATTTAGATCCGTTCGAATATCAATTATATGCAACTTGTCAATCATGTCTCTAAGGAAAGATGACAAAGACTCTGTTTACTGGACATGGAGTAAGAGCGAGCGAGCTCTTGGGACTTATACATAGCGATGTATGCGGTCCAATGTCTATACATGCGCGAAGTGGTTATTCTTACTTCATTACTTATACCGATGATTTTTCAAGGTTCGGGCATGTCTTCTTAATGAAACATAAATCTGAAGCCTTTGAAAAATTCCAGGAATACAAGAATGAAGTAGAAAAACAAATAGGCAAAAGTATCAAGACACTAAGATCTGATCGAGGTGGTGAATACTTGAGTGCCGAGTTCTTGGGTCACCTAAAAGAGAATGGAATTCTCTCTCAACATACTCCTCCATACACCCCCACAGCCACTACTACAAATAGGGGTTGCCCCTACGGATTTATCCGTAGGGTCAACCCACTGCCCCTACGGATATATACGTAGGGAAGAAAAAATACCCCGTAGGTGCAAAGGCCGCAGGTGCAAGTTGAGGCCCTGAACTTGCCCCTACGGGCAAATTCTTGCCCCTACGGATATCTGTGTAGGTCCTGTTGCCCCTACGGATTAAGCCGTAGGGTATAAGATTTTATATTATTTACTGTTTATTTTAATAAATTACTTTTCCCTACGGATATACCCGTCGGGGCATGTACTACCCCCTACGGATACATGCGTAGGTACCTTTCCGTAGGGGCATAAATTCAGGATTCCTGATATTTAGCCCCTACGGATAACTCCGTAGGGGAGAGTCAGTGGCCCCTACGGATATATCTGTAGGGGCTTTCCCAACCCCCTGGTACTGAGATCTGGGGGAAATATCAGTTACTGCTGATATTTTGCCCCTACGGCGATATCTGTAGGGGTAACATGTTTGCCTACGGATTAATCCGTAGGTACATATTATCTGAAATTTTTTTTTAAAAATGGGCTGTTTGATTTTTCCCGCCCTGTGCACAATAATATATACATCAATCAAATCATATATTGCAGTATTCATAATCACATCTCACGCATATATATAATATACAAAAGAAACACAAAAACTGAATATGATATAAATACAAACCAATATCAATATCGTTTCAAAATGTAGTACAATGTGTATGATATAAATAAATACATGTTTCAAAAAAAAAGAACCAAAAATCTACCCTAGCTCGGTCCAGCTCCACCTCTGAATAACGATAGAATAACGCGTGCCTGCTCCTCGGTCAGTAAACTATGCAATTTGTCGCGAGCGGGAGTTTGAGCGGCATGTGGTCTGCGCAGCCGCCGTCGAGGTAGTCGCTTGCGGAGACGCGGCTGCGGGAGTCTGAGTGGGCGGTGGAGCTACATGAGCTGTCTGCGGAACCGCAGCCGATGTAGTGGCTTGCGGAGCCGCAGCCGAAGGAGTTGCGTGTGGAGGCTCGGCCGATCTACCCTGTCGCGTCTGGATATAACGTGTGTAAGAAGCGTGTAAGAACTGTTTATTATTCGAATTCGTATCATTATTAAGTTATTTCGAAACCCTGTTTGGATATCTAGTTTGGAAAAGCGTTGTTTATTTCAATTACATATGTATGTATGATTAATCAAACTTAAGTCTAAAACCAAATAAGCTCAAGCTACGTACTAATTATGGATATGTTGATATGTATATAATATGAAATGATATTTTACTATAAAGTAGTATACATACCAGCATCTCCTTCAACTCCTGAACGCTGGCCCTCAAGCTATCCAGTTCATGATGGATACGTCGCTCACTGGAGACGGAGGAAGTAACCACCGGGGTGCAAGTGATGTGCTCCTCTGGTATCTGCATGTATCAAAATTTGAATAATATTAATTAATTTCAGTACATACATACTAACAAGGTAAACTCGCATATAGCGCTGCTTACACATATGACAGGGAGTGAACAAGCTCTTATAGATCATCAGGCGCAAATCTAATCTCATCAAGCAGCCCATGATAAAGAGTTGGACGACTAAGAGCAAAAGAAATGTGTGTATATTTATGATATAGCATTCTAAATCAATATACATGCCCTATATAATATATAAACATACCTGGAGGAACGGGAGTGGCCTCTGTCCCTGATATGGACGCATCACCAACAACTAGACAATCAAACATTGACAATATAAGTAATTTTGACATAAACAGGCATGGATATCTATAATATTACATTCAAAATGGATATTAGAGAGCGCACCTGCAGTGAGAAGTGGTAAAAGTATCACCCAACTAGGGTGTAATTTACAGAATCAGTTGAGACTCTTAAAAGTCATAGAAGAACCCGACCTGCATAAATCTGATGAGAAAATTCTAAGATATTTTATAGCAGATTAATCTTTTAAGCTTGACTTAAATTTTATAGCAGATCAAGCTTCTATGACTTTTAAGAGTCTCAACTGATTCTGTAAATTACACCCTAGTTGGGTGATACTTTTACCACTTCTCACTGCAGGTGCGCTCTCTAATATCCATTTTGAATATCGATAATATTACATTCAAAATGGATATTAGAGAGCGCACCTGCAGTGAGAAGTGGTAAAAGTACCACCCAACTAGAGTGTAATTAACAGAATCAGTTGAGACTCTTGAAAGTCATAGAAGAACCCGACCTGCACAAATCTGATGTATGCTTTCCATTGGACACTAAGAAGTCTCTAATGGGAAAAGCCTATGTGAAAGCCATCATTAGTTCATATCAGAAGATTGATGCTGAAACAGAGAACGAGGAATGTCATTTTTTTCTTCTTCTGCCACATTACTGTCTTCTCCTTCTTCTTCTGCCACATTATTCTCTTCTCCTTCTTATTATGTGCGCGTGCAAATTCAATGACTATATCTTAAGTGTAGGGTTGTTTTTACTTAAAGAAGTATCACCATCTACTATATATAAAAAAATATAGCAAACTAGGATTGGTATTCAAATCCCAGTCCAGATTGGTATTCAAAATTTATTTAATTAGTTTGTGATCCACATCATTTGATTCGTTGCTTGAGGCATCAATGTAGGCACAAATATCGGCGACGAGGAACTCGACGAGGAAGAACGAGGGCGGTGGCGGGCTGAGAACGGAGGGCGCGCGGTGGCGACGAAGAGAAAATTGGAGACGCGGGAACGAGAGAAAATTTTGGGAACGAGAGCGAAAGATATCGAGGCGTAGGGCATTTCTGTGCCTTTTTTAATTAAATTCCCATTTAGGTGCCCGTAGGGCCAAACAACAAATTAAGATATAATATTTTTAAATTAAAATGTCGGGCACCGTAGGGACAAAGTGGCGCTTTTAGTTTCATATATGAGTATCGATGGGAATATGAAGGTTTCATATTATCATCGAGTATCATATATTGGGAAGCTTGCAGCAATATAAAAACTTTTAGGAAGTTTAGTGAAAAACTGCAGTGCTTCAAGATTGTTTAAGTTTTATGTGTGCTTAAGCTGTCATACAGAAATTATCGTTGAAAAAATGTTCGCAACCCTAGCTTTTCCAGCAACGATACTGGAATACGAGCCTCAGATATGCCAGCTTCGGAATCAAAATAAGAAAGAGATTTGGGGTTATCCTAAGTCCAAAGTCAAACGGGCTCGAGAAATATATAAACCCAAAAAAATGACTGCATAAAGATCTCATAAAGATGAAAAGGATGCTATGCAAGCTCTGAACAAATCTTGAACGGAACTTTCACAAGAATTTACAATACCCGACCAGAATCCAATCCTGAGTTTGATGAAGCTTCAGGCCTTCAGCTTCCCCACAGAAAATAGTTAGGGCAAACCCTTTGCAAAACCATAGCTTTCATGCAGAGATGACGCTCAGAACATGCCAGCTTCCAAACACATTGAATAATACATAATCTCCCATACTCTCTCTCTCTCTCAATCAGACAGTTTATATTTGGATTTGAATTTAGGAAAAGAAATAAGATGGCTACAAACCAGCTTGCCACGCCAATCTCATAACTATAAAGCTCATAAAAGTGGAAGCTTGAGGGCAAGCCATCATCGCCTCCATTCAATTGAAGCCAAATCATCCACAAAAAATAGAAATAAATATAATAATTGATCGATAGGCAAAATTGCAAGAAACCTATTCAGATTTTTGCATGAAAAAATAAGAGATGTAAAATAAGTAAAAGATTACCAAATGAAATTATGCCATCACTTGAACCCCCTCTCAAGACATTTTAGGAAAAATTCCCCCAGTAATTTTCTTCGGTTTAACCGTTTTATATCATAGAAGAAAGATAAATTTCAAATGTATATACATGCATACACACACACACACATCATATACACAGTTTTTGAATGTTGCCAGAATTTCAACGGTAATTCTAGATTTTCCCAAACTCTGAAGGCTTCACAAAAATTTTAAATACAGATAATAATATGATTGAAGAGATCAATCACCAATTTTTTAATGAGGATCAACTGAAACCCCAAACAGAGCAAGCAAATTACAAAGATCCCAAAACCCCGCGTGGCCCAGCCCCCGCCCCAGCCCCAGCCCCCAGCCCAAGCCCAACCCTAACCCCAGCGTGGCCAACTAAACCCCAACACCAACCCTAAGGCAAACCCTAACCCCAGCCCCACCCCAGCAGCAGCCGAACCCCAACCATAACCCTAAGGCAAACACCAAATTAAGAATTAATATTTTAATTCTTGAACGTCTGTGCCCGTAGGGGTAACCCTTTAGCCCTACGGATTAATCCGTAGGGCCAAGTTAAATCTGCCCCTACGGATTAAAAATTTTGTAGTCAAAATAGAGCCGTCTATTGGGAACGACATCAAACTACATACAGAAAAATTAAGGATCGCTAGAAATTTTGTCAAAATTTTATCACTAACAGTGAACCTGTATCCAGCCTACCCACATCCTGATGAAGGAAACTATGGACAAAAGGGATGAACCCCCAGCAAACCAGTCAACAAAGAGGAAAGGATAATGCAGTTTAAGCTAGTGCAAAGAAAGGTACAGTCCCCCAAATACTCTCATAGCTCAGGAAAGCATCTTGATGAGGGGGGAGATAAAAAGAGTTTTGCAATAGGGAATTGCGTCCCATTCCTGAGGTACGGCATAAGCCTAGGAGCCAAGTTGAAATGCACTGGCAAATAACCCCTCCACACACACGCATGCACATGCACACAGACACATACAGAGTTGTAAATCATATATGAGGATAATTACACAATGTAAATTCTTGATAATAGAAGCATCCTGCAAAACCACAAACTTTTTCAGTTATATGCAGTCATGAGGATCAAACTATAGCTAGGTATTGCAAAGATCACAAAATTGAGGAGATTTGTTACATTTGTTCATTCTAGTTTGGGTGTTGAAATTCCATATTCTCGATTCCAATATCACCCCTAACCCTAACCCCAACCCAGCCCCAGCCGAACCCCAACCCAACACCAAACCCTAACCCGGCCTAACCCTAACCCCAACCCAGCCCCAGCCGAACCCCAACCCAACACCAAACCCTAACCCGGCCTAACCCTAACCCCAACCCAGCCCCAGCCGAACCCTAACCCCAACACCAAACCCCAACCGAACCCTAACCCTAACCCTAAACCCAACACCAGTCGAACCCCAACCGCCGATCGAACCCATACCCTAACCCTAATCCTAACCCTAACCATAACCGATACCTAATCCTAACCCTCATCGATCGCTACCCTAACATCATTATAATAATGTTTAACTAATTACCTGTAGGCGACGACGGAGAGGTAATCGGCGACGAAGAGGGCGGTGGCGACAACGAGAACGGAGCACGGTGGCGACCACGAGATCCCTGCAGGCGTGGCGACGACGATTCGGCTTGGATTCGGCGACGACGAGATCACTGCAGCGCGGCGGCGACGACGATCTCGATTTGGGAATTTGGTTTCGCGCGAAAGAAAGAGAATAAGAAATAATCGGCGTAGGGATCGATCTCTTAAATCCGTATTTATATGCCCCTACGGATATACCCGTAGGTGCTTGGTTTGCGCCACCGTAGGGGCAAAAAACACTTTAAAATTTAATATATTTTAAATAAATATTGAACGACCGTAGGGGCAACCACTTTGACCTACGGATGAATCCGTAGGGCCAAACTTTAACTGCCCCTACGGATGTTGTTATCCGTAGGGGCAACCCCTTATTTTACTAGTGAACATAATGGTGTATCGGAGAGACGGAACCGAACCCTTTTGGATATGGTACGTTCCATGTTGAGTAACGCTGAGTTGCCGCGATCTTTCTGTGGATATACACTAGAATAAGCTGCATATCTTTTGAACCGAGTTCCAACTAAGACTGTGCCTACCACACCATATCAGATGTGGATGGGAAGAAACCCTATCTGTTAGATATGTATGCCCTAGAGGCCATTATTGTATAGTACTAGTTTGTATAATACATTTTGGTGGCTTGGGATATATATACGGGTTTACGACAGTCTTGCTTGACATAGTAGTATGCTACTTGGTTTGTTTCTATCTTAATATGTGTTTATGTTTCTTTTAACATATCGCTAATACATATTGATGGAGCCCTTAGGATTTTTGCCTGACTACCGGCGTTGTGATGGCGATCACACTAGTAGGGGCTGGGTAGTCTATAAGCACATCCTTATTTTGGTCCCTGGTCATAGGATTATCGAGACAGGGCATCGATACTCCAGAGTAAACTGGTGCATACGTTTCTTTTTCCAGCAGGGGAGAAGGTCTGTCCCACAGCCATCAGTACGTCGTACTGGAGATAGTATGCAGGTGCTCGTTAGGTTACGAGTACACTGGACAGGACTCGTCGGGAACCGTTGGTTGGTATTATACCTATCGTTAGTTAACAGTTCCCAGGTGACATGAGTACAGATTAGTCCGCTGACTTGACACTGTCACTTCGCCTCGAGTGTGTTCCCACTGTTCTTAGATTACTACCCTACCACGGCTCTACTGAGGCGTGCAAACAGGTAGTAGTTGGGTGCAGTCTCGAAGCACTTGGAGGCAGTGACGGTTAGACAGGATTCGTCTCTCCCAGTATTGGGAGTTGATATCGCGCTGTGTCTAGGAGAGCCATTACACATAGTCGTTCCTGGCCAGGGCAAGCGAGATATACTGGTAGGTTTACAGTGATATCTCAGGGTGTTTTGGGCTACACTCCGACACGACTTGTACCGCTATTAGGGGACTGACATTTACCACCCCCTAGGCCCGCCATGCGATGCTCTCAGGAGAACAGACCGGACTGTACGGAGATTGTCACATACAGGCTCAGTAGGAGTTCGTATGGGTTCACCTCATCAGTCTTCTTATCGGCATCTACCTGGGGACCGTTACATACAGCTAGTGCCGCTTACGGTCTGTGGTTAAACTCACTGCCAGCGTAGTGTCGGGTCTTTAAAGTCCCACACAGAGGGTTATTCGCCTTTGGGCAAAACTGAGTAGAGGTCGCATGGTTTTGCGACGGGGTTCGTTCACATCCGCGCACTTATGCACGTTTGGTGTCCGGACAGTTATTACTAGGGGCTTTGGTTTAAGCCAGATCCTAATATATGTTTTGAGGATAGTTTTGTCACGACCCGAAAGTACGGAACATGACCGGCACTTAAACTGCGAACGTCTCGAGGCGTACGTAATCTAAGTAAACCGAAAACCCAGAAATCCAAACCAAGAAAAGTAGTAGAGTGAAGGAAAACCAATTTAAAACAAGTAGTTTTAATAGCATAAGCCGAATTATGCGGTTTTTAAGAACATCAAAATTTACTGAAAATTTCGGCAGAGCCTCCTTTGTAAATACTGGCTCCCAAACGGGATACAACATGAATAGTATACGAAATCACTAAAAAGGCATCCCCAAGCGGGAGCTAGCTCTTCGTCAATCGACGGTCACAACCACACAAGCAATATAATATACAACGCCAACGGCGAGGATCAAAACTCAAAAGGAAACTCAAAACCAACAGAAATATAACGAGCGACTCTAAGGTCGAAAGAATAAACAACACTGGTCTTTATCTCAAAAATACATGTTTGGTTGATGCAATTTACTAGAAACAACGGAATAATATCATACAAGGTAATATGATGGGTACGATACAAGAAAAACCCACCTACTAGCAAGTCACCCGAATGAAACTGAGCCCGCAAAGCCGTAATTAAACCTGTACGGCAAAACCTGCAAGAAACTGGGGCACAACGGGGGTGAGTTGCCAACTCGTGAATAGAAAAACATCTACGCACAGAAATCGCATAAATAACGCAACCTAGGTCAATGATCATAATATATCCTCAAAAATGTATATAACATGCAGCCTATAACAAGGCTAGGGTAAATATCTAACCCGAGTGTAATCTCATGTGGCCGTGTCTGTGCCTCAGGTAGCAATATATCATATGAATGAGGTATGCATGCATGAAACAGAATACATGTAAATGAAGAAACTGTTTTCATAATTTAGTGAGATTTCCTTCGTATTTTTAAACTGAGGTATCATAAATGAAATCAGTATCAACAGTGTCTAGCATCGACACAAAACATAAATCTCACTGTCTCGAAATATCAATGTCTCAATCTCAATATCTAGGGCGCCGTCAGTCCAGACCGGCCCCTACCATCCATCTCAAGACCACGACGGTATCCTCCGGATATCCGACGCGTCGGGTAATATCACCGGTAGGTAATCTGTCCCCTGCCAGGCTCAACGTCAACACCACATTCATCTTGCCCCGGGGTACCATACCGGGCCCACCATGTACCCGTGACGGTTCCTCCACTCCTCGACACGGATCTCGAAAACCACAGCAAACTCATGGTGGACGACACTTACATAACTAGAAAACCGCAATTTACATATTTTAAAGGGTTAATAAGTTTAGAAATTTTGCGGCTTTCCCCCGAAATCCAGAAATATCATAAATCTCAAGAAGTCATCACAAGTGCATATGTCAATGCTAATGAATGTATATGGTGTCAATAACCAAGTTGCAATGTATGATTAATAACTAGGCATGAACAATGGAATAACAGTATGCATGAAGTGACAAGTAATAACTACCATGTCTAAACTGGCATATAACCCAGGTACACTAATATCATATCAACCTACTAACTAACAAGCTAAGCCAAGCAAATATATTCTCTAAAGTGTACGTGACCTGGCAATTACCGATGAAGATGTGTGTGAGCCGGCAAGTAGGTGTACGTGGTATATACGCATCATCGGTAATGGTGCTGGTGTCCTAACAACATGCTATCAATAATGGAATATGCAGCAAAATAAGTATGCGAGGCAGAGCGAACAGCAATAATGTGCGGGAGCTGAATACTAGACATAACGATAACTAATCTGTAATAATCTAATATAAGTCCTACAAATGGTGCCTTTTGAAATAACACGAATCATGGGTTTTGAAAATAGGGGCTACGGTGTTTTTTATGAAAAGATACGTCTTTTGAAATATCCATAGGATCCCTTAGGCTGTCTTTAAGAATGCCCACGATTCGTTAGTTTTTGAAATAGGTAGGAGTCTAATCTAATCTAACAACTACACTAAACTATACGGCTGAACTAACAAGCTGAACTACAGGTAAGGAAACCGCCTATCATCTGAGTCGATACATATACCTACCTGTATATGTATAGTCGGTGATCCTGCCTCAATAATATCATATCCGATACCATATCTATAATCAGACATCCCAAGTCAAGAGTGCGGATCAATCATCAAAATATAGCTCGTACGTAAATCCGTCGTACGGCATCCCAAATCTGGGTACGGGTCAATATCACATTCATCATACTATTCACCTGGTATCCTCTTTATCAATTATCATGGTCGGGGTACTGATCTACGTCTAGTACCATACTGATACCGCCTACGTATGCATGGACGTGTGTGAAACACTACGTCAAGGACCCGCTACAACGTCATGTCGTATCTCAAATACGAACCCTGCAATATCGCCGATCTCACGGCCTCAAATCAAATCTCATCGACTCAGCTCAATCCAAAGTATCATCCTCAAATCCGTATGTGAACACATAGTCCCATACCCATGTGAACCCATAACTATAAAGAATCCCATGAGCACATATCACTAGGAATGTATGCAAGTATGTATGTGTGTATGTGTAGTGCAACACTACCCTAGGGTTCGCAACACTAAAGTAATCCAACACACCAATATCCATCCTAAGCATCGTTATTAATCCCAAATAACATATAATAAATGTTGGTGTGTATACGCATCCGTATACACCACCACGGACTGCGGGGGTGCTATACGCCATCCACCCGACATCTCCGAGTAGATATAAATCTACTCACCTTGTCCTCGCTCGCCGGTGCCGACGTCGCCACGCGCTTGCTTGTCGTCTCGAAGTCCGCATGGGGTACCTACATATCATAACGCACCGTGTCGCATTAAAACTAAATTCGAAATCGAAACGGCATACGAAAATCAAATCGGCACGCGTATCACGCATAGGTCCAAACCTATCGCCTACGCATGCAAGAATAGTCAAACCAACCCTCGATGTCGATGTACAAACGTCAAACCATTGAGAAAAATCCATTCACACTCATTTGCACATTCACGAACACTAATTTTAATATAAACTAGGTTAAAACTCACAAAAACCCCAATTTCACTTAAAAAGTCATTTTTCCGAAAATCTAGCAAGCACAATTCGCCGTTTTTGTACAAAACATGATGTTTAAATGAATGTAGCGGCCAATATACTTATTAAATATCTTAAATAAGTCATAGAAACATTTTCCGGAATTTAATCTCATTAAATTCCAAAAACCCTAATATTCTAGTTTACAAAAATACCCTTTTAAACAATTTCAAAGCAAAAATGCACAAACTACAATCTAGCTTAGATTTGCATGATCTAAAGCATTAAACCACACTTAATAAAGTTAATGAAGTCATGAAAAACCTAAACACATTTTTAATCCCAAGTATTTAACCAAATTCAAAAATCTAGTAGGCAAATTAGCACATTAACACAATTTTTTTTTAAACTAACCATTAGCACTAGCTACTAATCTTGTATTAACATGACAAAAAGCCTAAATATAACACACAACCATACACCAATTCTACAAAACCCTAACTTGCATTCAAATTCATAACTTGAATTCCAAAACTTGCAATTAAACTCACATATCCAAATTAACACTTAATTAAATTAGCTTAAGAAATTAGTAACAAATTAAGCAACAAAAATGTTTAGAATTATACCCAAAACATATGAAGATCCACAAGCACACATAGCCCTCCAAAATGCTCCCTTGCCACCAAAATCCATGCTATACGGGCTAAGCTAAAATGGGTAGGAGTCGGATTTTGATTTGGATTTTTGCTTGATTTTTTGTGGATTTTTCTTTGGATTTTCTTTGATGGAACAAAGAGAGGAGAAGAGGAAAATGGGGCTGTTGGGGGGGGGGGGTTGCTGATTTCGGCCAGGTTGTGGGCGGGGGGGGGGGGGGTTGGGCGAGGGAGGAGAGAGAGTGAGGTGGAGAAAATAACAAGTAAGGAAGTCCAAGTCAACACAAAGTCAGAAGTCCAACTCATTTATCCATTTTCTTTTCTTTTCTTTCATTTCTTTTTCTTGAAATCCAAGTGGGGACAAAAGAGGGGGCTGCTGAATTCTTCAAGGGGATAAGTGAATGGAGGTGTGTGGGTGTGGGTACGGATGTGGGGTGATGAAAAATGATAAATACAATACCCCAAACATCCATTTACGCTAAAAAAAAGCCTTTTTTCTTCAATAATTTCTAAACCGTTTTGGCAAATGATTTCGTTCCAAAAACCACATGATAAAATTTTATTTAATGTTTTATGATGCACAAAATTTTTTTCAACTCATTCCAGTTTGTAATTTTCCCTAATTAAATGTATTAGTGACGGCTTAAAATAATAATAAAATAATATTTTTTCAGAAAATTTGAAATTTCACCAGCGGCTCAATAAACACCAAATAATAGCAATTACATAGCTAGAATATGTATATTTAATTTTTATAATAAGATATTTGCATTTTGACTTTTTTACAGAAAACCCCCTTATCTTACCGAATTTTTCGAAATTTCACCGAAACGATTTTCAAAGCGTTACAATCTTCCCCCCTTAAAGAAATTCGGTCCCCGAATTTAAATTCAAACTCTCCCAAATACTAAAACATCTAAGAAAACCCATCAAGTCGTCGGGGCTCCGAAATTGTAAATACATAAAACAAATCGTAGCGCAGCGCATGCGCTTGAAAAATGAGCATATAACTCAAATCAAAACTCCGTCAAGCATCCCGCAATCATCGGAGTCATAGAGAAGACATCAATGCCAAATCCAAATCAAAACCAATATGACATAACTCGAAACTATACCTGTAAATATCGAATCTATATCTGTAAGTATCTGAAGGAAATGCATGCCAAATCTCTTTAAGTCGCTGTGCAACGCGTATAACACTGCACAGTGGCGGACGTCTATCATAAGAAAATAACTATATACATATATACCTTTGTTTGAAATGTACGTTCCGCCGTTTTGGAAACAATTTAGAAGGGTCTCCTTGTTTTAAACATTTCGTGTCATATCAGACACGTAGGTAAATACTGAGGCTATAGCTCGCCTTTTTGAAATCCCTTCAATAACTATCAATGTATGCAAAATATATTCAGGTACTGTCCTCTGACTAGTCCTGCTCAGTACGAAAACACATAGCAATATCATAAAAACGTACTGCTCTATACGAAATCAATCCCCAAAATATGCACATGAATGCTACGTGCATCTGGTGCGCACGGAAATCAAAATCCATGAATATGCCATACATGCGCACAGAAACAACATCTAAGTGCATCGGGTGTGCACGAAACATCTGTCGTAGGCAACATGTATGCCTGACAGCAAAATCAGGTGCATCTGACATGCACGAAAAATCTCGAATTAGTGCATCTGGTGTGCACCAAATCGCATCTCGTAACAGGCGCCCAACAGGCACTAAATATCCAAATCAGGTGCATCCATCGTGCACGAAATCATGAAATCCAATATCAAGCGCCGAACGTGCGAAAAATCAATCAGGTGCACAAGGTGCACAAAACAAATATCGAGTATCACCATCGAAATCGAAGTCCAGTGCATCTAAGTGCACAAAAGGCGTATCACTGCACTGCAAGCATATATAAACTATGCAGAGTGCAGGAACCAAATCGTGTGCATGCATACACACAAAACCAACTCAACTGTTTAAAATCGTAAAATCACAAACATGTGAAACTGAAGCACGAAAACGATATCAAGTGCAACACTGTGCAAAGTTCGTAAATCCTTAATCATCAAAATCAAATCATACGAATAAATCACCCAAAACATCGTAATCAACAATGGCGGAATAGTACTGCTCAAGCGCATCCTCTAAGAATCTCGGCCAACCGTCACGGTCACTAGTAGGACGTCTCGTCGATGATCATGAACTCTGTCCTGCTGGCGTGCGTAACCATGACCACTCCTGGGTCAAGGTCTTCACTGTGAATTACCAATCTTTCGGTCCATCGGCTCATCGGCCCTGTCAGGTGTGCTAACGGGGACGATTCCGTTCTGGCACTTCTCTGGTCATCTCTTGGTCAATCATCGCGACCACTCGTAAGACAGCATATTACTGGTGTCGGCCTCTGGCTCTCTGAATGTATGTGACACATATGATCCTGGGTGCAAGTATCATTGCAGCAGTGTCCTGGAAGGAATCCTGCTCACGGTCTCTTCCATGTCTCGTCTCTGCCAACTGTTCGGAAGTCATCGTCCTTTCCTAAATCTGCATCTTGCTCTGGAACGGCTGCACACCCACCGCGACTCCTTCTGGAAGGTATATCCAGTACTCTGCCACGGCATGCGCATCGCATCTCTGATGTCGGCGGAGTGGAACATCATCTCATCTAGATCTGGTGCGAACCTCTTACTCCACTTTTCTCTAATATCGTCTGCTTTGGACTCGTCTCGTCGCGGCTGCATGGACTGAGCTCCAACGACTATCCACGAATCTGGAGTCTCCCAAGAAATGCATCTCACCACCTAGCATCCGAATTAAGTCGAACCATCCAATCGATTGTCAAAACCTCATAATCCCCCAAGGGCTCAACATCTTGGGTACAGTTTAATACTATCGAGTACATACCACAGCATCGGTGGTCCTGCCGTAGAAGGGCAATCCCAAGCCTCACTAATGGCGCCGTAAAACTGCTGCAAACCCGAAGGTTCAAAGGCTTTCACACGGTCATTAAGTCGAGTTAGGGTTTCATTCTTCTAGAGGGACCATACAATTGCCTGCATGTCTTTCCGACTACTTTAAACTTGGAATAATAGGTTTCCGACATTCGATCGTCTCTGTCGACCCTCACGTCTCTGCGTGAAGTCGTCTCTAGCTGGAATCAATCTATCTGATGACCTCGCATCGGGGTAAGAGAACGATCCACATGTCCTAGTCATTCATCCTAGATGACTAGCGACCTCCTATCATCTCTTAGTACAACTTATACTGCAATAGCTCCAACATCTGGGGCGATATCTCGTCGTTCGCAGCAATAACTGGCTCACTCGTCTGCATGCTGAACCGTGCCTCAATCATCAGGAGTAAGCAACACACCAACGGTCATCAAAATCTGGCTGGCCTCCATCATTGGCTCAATTCTCTAGTGTCGATCAGCACCTCCGAGTAACCTCATAAAGGCGATCCGCCAAACGCTCGTGGCGCGGAAACACAGTAAAAAGACACATCTCTGCAATCGTGTGTCGCCGGAATTTCGCCCTGGTCAGTCCTTGTTCGTGACGAGCTTGTGCTGACCGCAACTCTAGCCGTAGCTCT
This sequence comes from Agapanthus africanus, assembly GCA_030015575.1. Classification (NCBI taxonomy): domain Eukaryota; kingdom Viridiplantae; phylum Streptophyta; class Magnoliopsida; order Asparagales; family Amaryllidaceae; genus Agapanthus; species Agapanthus africanus. The sequence continues at coordinate 464,308,197 of JASDDO010000014.1, read as the reverse complement.
CCCTTCCCGTAACCGTAGCAGCAAAACCAAACTGGTACCGATGAGGCTAGATCAGGAAGGAATATAATACTGAACAAGGAAATGTACATCCTAAGGCTTCATAAGTGGAGTAGCGTGTCGTAAATATGCCACGGAACATATCAACGGTACGTCACTCTACTTTAGTCACCTATTCCATCAACCAAGGGTCATCCTACGCTCCGAAGGTTAAAACCTAACGCTCTGATACCAACTTTGTCACGACCCGAAAGTACGGAACATGACCGGCACTTAAACTGCGAACGTCTCGAGGCGTACGTAATCTAAGTAAACCGAAAACCCAGAAATCCAAACCAAGAAAAGTAGTAGAGTGAAGGAAAACCAATTTAAAACAAGTAGTTTTAATAGCATAAACCGAATTATGCGGTTTTTAAGAACATCAAAATTTACTAAAAATTTCGGCAGAGTCTCCTTTGTAAATACTGGCTCCCAAACGGGATACAACATGAATAGTATACGAAATCACTAAAAAGGCATCCCCAAGCGGGAGCTAGCTCTTCGTCAATCGACGGTCACAACCACACAAGCAATATAATATACAACGCCAACGACGAGGATCAAAACTCAAAAAGAAACTCAAAACCAACAGAAATATAACGAGCGACTCTAAGGTCGAAAGAATAAACAACACTGGTCTCTATCTCAAAAATACATGTTTGGTTGATGCAATTTACTAGAAACAACGGAATAATATCATACAAGGTAATATGATGGGTACGATACAAGAAAAACCCACCTACTAGCAAGTCACCCGAATGAAACTGAGCCCGCAAAGCCGTAATTAAACCTGTACGGCAAAACCTGCAAGAAACTGGGGCACAACGGGGGTGAGTTGCCAACTCGTGAATAGAAAAACATCTACGCACAGAAATCGCATAAATAACGCAACCTAAGTCAATGATCATAATATATCCTCAAAAATGTATGTAACATGCAGCCTATAACAAGGCTAGGGTAAATATCTAACCCGAGTGTAATCTCATGTGGCCGTGTCTGTGCCTCAGGTAGCAATATATCATATGAATGAGGTATGCATGCATGAAACAGAATACATGTAAATGAAGAAACTGTTTTCATAATTTAGTGAGATTTCCTTCGTATTTTTAAACTGAGGTATCATAAATGAAATCAGTATCAACAGTGTCTAGCATCGACACAAAACATAAATCTCACTGTCTCGAAATATCAATGTCTCAATCTCAATATCTAGGGCGCCGTCAGTCCAGACCGGCCCCTACCATCCATCTCAAGACCACGACGGTATCCTCCGGATATCCGACGTGTCGGGTAATATCACCGGTAGGTAATCTGTCCCCTGCCAGGCTCAACGTCAACACCACATTCATCTTGCCCCGGGGTACCATACCGGGCCCACCATGTACCCGTGACGGTTCCTCCACTCCTCGACACGAATCTCGAAAACCATAGCAAACTCATGGTGGACGACACTTACATCACTAGAAAACCGCAATTTACATATTTTAAAGGGTTAATAAGTTTAGAAATTTTGCGGCTTTCCCCCGAAATCCAGAAATATCATAAATCTCAAGAAGTCATCACAAGTGCATATGTCAATGCTAATGAATGTATATGGTGTCAATAACCAAGTTGCAATGTATGATTAATAACTAAGCATGAACAATGGAATAACAGTATGCATGAAGTGACAAGTAATAACTACCATGTCTAAACTGGCATATAACCCAGGTACACTAATATCGTATCAACCTACTAACTAACAAGCTAAGCCAAGCAAATATATTCTCTAAAGTGTACGTGACCTGGCAATTACCGATGAAGATGTGTGTGAGCCGGCAAGTAGGTGTACGTGGTACATACGCATCATCGGTAATGGTGCTGGTGTCCTAACAGCATGCTATCAATAATGGAATATGCAGCAAAATAAGTATGCGAGGCAGAGCGAACAACAATAATGTGCGGGAGCTGAATACTAGACATAACGATAACTAATCTGTAATAATCTAATATAAGTCCTACAAATGGTGCCTTTTGAAATAACACGAATCATGGGTTTTGAAAATAGGGGCTACGGTGTTTTTTATGAAAAGATACGTCTTTTGAAATATCCGTAGGATCCCTTGGGCTGTCTTTAAGAATGCCCACGATTCGTTAGTTTTTGAAATAGGTAGGAGTCTAATCTAATCTAACAACTACACTAAACTATACGGCTTAACTAACAAGCTGAACTACAGGTAAGAAAACCGCCTATCATCTGAGTCGTTACATATACCTACCTGTATATGTAAAGTCGGTGATCCCGCCTCAATAATATCATATCCGATACCATATCTATAATCAGACATCCCAAGTAAAGAGTGCGGATCAATCATCAAAATATAGCTCGTACGTAAATCCGTCGTATGGCATCCCAAATCTGGGTACGGGTCAATATCACATTCATCATACTATTCACCTGGTATCCTCTTTATCAATTATCATGGTCGGGGTACTGATCTACGTCTAGTACCATACTGATACCGCCTACGTATGCATGGACGTGTGTGAAACACTACGTCAAGGACCCGCTACAACGTCATGTCGTATCTCAAATACGAACCCTGCTATATCGCCGATCTCATGGCCTCGAATCAAATCTCATCGACTTAGCTCAATCCCAAGTATCACAAATCCGTATGTGAACACATAGTCCCATACCCATGTGAACCCATAACTATAAAGAATCCCATGAGCACATATCAATAGGAATGTATGCAAGTATGTATGTGTGTATGTGTAGTGCAACACTATCCTAGGGTTCGCAACACTAAAGTCATCCAACACACCAATATCCATCCTAAGAATCGTTATTAATCCCAAATAACATATAATAAATGTTGGTGTGTATACGCATCCGTATACACCACCACGGCCTGCGGGGGTGCTATACGCCATCCACCCGACTTCTCCCCGTAGATATAAATCTACTCACCTGGTCCTCGCTCGCCGGTGCCGACGTCGCCACGCGCTTGCTTGTCGTCTCGAAGTCCACATGGGGTACCTACATATCATAACGCACCGTGTCGCATTAAAACTAAATTCGAAATCGAAACGGCATACGAAAATCAAATCGGCACGCGTATCACGCATAGGTCCAAACCTATCGCCTATGCATGCAAGAATAGTCAAACCAACCCTCGATGTCGATGTACAAACGTCAAACCATCGAGAAAAATCCAATCACACTCATTTGCACATTCACGAACACTAATTTTAATATAAACTAGGTTAAAACTCACAAAAACCCCAATTTCACTTAAAAAGTCATTTTTCCGAAAATCTAGCAAGCACAATTCGCCGTTTTGTACAAAACATGATGAATAAATGAATGTAGCGGCCAATATACTTATTAAATATCTTAAATAAGTCATAGAAACAATTTCCGGAATTTAATCTCATTAAATTCCAAAAACCCTAATATTCTAGTTTACAAAAATACCCTTTTTAACAATTTCAAAGCAAAAATGCACAAACTACAATCTAGCTTAGATTTGCATGATCTAAAGCATTAAAACACACTTAATAAAGTTAATGAAGTCATGAAAAACCTAAACACATTTTTAATCCCATATATTTAACCAAATTCAAAAATCTAGTAGGCAAATTAGCACATTAACACAATTTTTTTTTAAACTAACCATTAGCACTAGCTACTAATCTTGTATTAACATGACAAAAAGCCTAAATATAACACACAACCATACACCAATTCTACAAAACCCTAACTTGCATTCAAATTCATAACTTGAATTCCAAAACTTGCAATTAAACTCACATATCCAAATTAACACTTAATTAAATTAGCTTAAGAAATTAGTAACAAATTAAGCAACAAAAATGTTTAGAATTATACCCAAAACATATGAAGATCCACAAGCACACATAGCCCTCCAAAATGCTCCCTTGCCACCAAAATCCATGCTATACGGGCTAAGCTAAAATGGGTAGGAGTCGAATTTTGATTTGGATTTTTGCTTGATTTTTTGTGGATTTTTCTTTGGATTTTCTTTGATGGAACAAAGAGAGGAGAAGAGGAAAATGGGGCTGTTGGGGGGGTTGCTGATTTCGGCCAGGTTGTGGGGGGGTTGGGTGAGCTAGGAGAGAGAGTGAGGTGGAGAAAATAACAAGTAAGGAAGTCCAAGTCAACATAAAGTCAAAAGTCCAACTTATTTATCCATTTTCTTTTCATTTCTTTCATTTCTTTTCCTTGAAATCCAAGTGGGGACAAAAGAGGGGGCTGCTGAATTCTTCAAGGGGATAAGTGAATGGGGGGGTGTGGGTGTGGGTACGGGTGTGGGGTGATGAAAAATGATAAATACAATACCCCAAACATCCATTTACGCTAAAAAAAAGCCTTTTTTCTTCAATAATTTCTAAACCGTTTTGGCAAATGATTTCGTTCCAAAAACCACATGATAAAATTTTATTTAATGTTTTATGATGCACAAAATTTTTTTCAACTCATTCCAGTTTGTAATTTTCCCTAATTAAATGTATTAGTGACGGCTTAAAATAATAATAAAATAATATTTTTTCAGAAAATTTGAAATTTCACCAGCGGCTCAATAAACACCAAATAATAGCAATTACATAGCTAGAATATGTATATTTAATTTTTATAATAAGATATTTGCATTTTGACTTTTTTACAGAAAACTCCCTTATCTTACCGATTTTTTCGAAATTTCACCGAAACGATTTTCAAAGCGTTACAAGTTTTATCTCATTGTATTCGTGTTCCTCGGATCACGGATGCGGGTGTGTATGCACAGTTGACTGAGGCTGAGGCAGAGGATTCTCATTAGGGTTATGGTACGGGTGTGTATGCACAGTTGACTGTTGTCTTTTTCCAAACACTAATGAGAATAGGAAATATGATTAATAATATTAGTTAACAGTTATTGTGCCATGGTTGAGTTGAATTCTTGACTTTTATTGACTTGTTGACTTAGTTGACCGGTTGACCAAAGTGGACTTGTTGACCATCATCATTTGTTTTCAAAGATGCTTCTTATTCTTTGCAAAAGCATTTAGTGAATGAAATGATAATTGTCATTCATCAACTCACCATCATAAATTATTAATTATTATTATTATTATCAATTTTTCTAAATTATGAGAGCATGGTTGAAAAATTGTATCATTCTCACTTGCATCTTTTCTCTCATCCATTGCTCTCCTTCTTCCTCTAGCTCAAGGAAAATCCTTTTCATGAGTTGAGAACCATTTTCCTTTGAGATAAAACACCAAGACTACTCTCTACTCTTTCTAGGGCTCTAGGTTTAGCAAACCAAGCACCTTAGTTACCTCTAGGTTGAAGTAGGAGCTCAAGTTCGAACCCTCGGGTGGATCTATCTTTGACAAAGAGGAGACGACGAGGAGGAGCCGTACAAACTACTACAAGAAGCAAGTAAGGAGGAGAACAACAAGAAGAGAAGGAGTTCAAGACTAGGTATAACCATTCTACATAGTAGTTAGAACTTGTAGATTATGTGTTAGTTTTGTTTAGCCAAGATCCTTAATGAACGGTCCATGCTACCTATCGAGGAAAATTTTGATTTTTACCTATTCCGCCTCCCCGAAAGATCCGGGGTGGGTAACGTGGACCTAACAGTGGTATCAGAGCCTGGCTAAACACAAACTAGCATGTTAGCAAAGTATCTAGAATTTCGATCGGACAAAAAAATCGCAAAACATGTCCGGAAAAACCATGTTTCTGCCGATTTTTATACTGCTCTAAAAATTATTTAACATACATGAAAAATCGGCTCAGGGTTTTGTAAAAACACAGAACAAAAACGATCCAGTGACTCGGTCAAAGCGCCACGGATCCGCGGCACGAACATGCTTCCTGCCGCGGAACCGCGGCCGTGGACCGAGTTTTGTGCAGTGTTCTTATTTGGATGTTATGGGATTTTTAATATATGTTGTTTCTGCCCAGATTTTCTAGAGAACAAATTTGTGTTTGGGGTGGTTACAAATCCGTATTTTGATCGAAACTCTGTAGACTTTGGCTAATGGGTTATATCTGTAATGTGATATATGTATTGAACGTCTGCTAATCGCTATACGTCGATTAGTGGGGGTTATACATATCTGTGATCTGTAATGTTGATGGTTTGTGTATATGAATTCGTTAGATTGTCGCGAATGAAAAGCCGGGGGTTGTGAGATGAGAGTTTTCTTTATCTTTCAATTCATGTAATATGTAAATTGATGTAATATTATTTGTTTGGCCGCACATCCGGGATGAGGTTGTAGTCGCCATTGTATAATTTCTTTTTACAGTTTTTTCTCCTAGGATAAACCCAAGGTGGAGGTGCACAAACTACCGGGTACGTTGAACTGCTGAGTGGCCTACTCACGGTGTTGAGGGAGGCTGCTTCACTTCTGGTAATTGGCGGGTAGTTTGCCGCACCCGTAGGTGTCTAGGGTGGGGTTTTTGGTTATTCATCGCGACCGTGTAATCCTTCTTTCGTTGCAGGCTCGAACGAAACGCGGATTCCTAGTATATCCAATGTGTTCATCTGTGATCTGGAATGGCTATCATTGCATCTGACGAATGTGTATATATATCTATATGATATCTATTTAGGCGTTGCTTATGTTTTGCATCCACTCTAGTCCAGCTCTCGCTCTGTCGTTAGTTAAGTAACCTAACGGGTGATGACGGGACCCCGTAGCGAATGCGGATGGCATAAGCGTACGTCATATTTTCGTTGTTTTCTGCAATGGTAGGATTAACTGATGGGACGCATTAATTTAATGCAAGAAAAAAAACCTAAAAACGTTGTTGGAACAATTTTCAAAAAGCTGTTATTGCAAGGACATTCTCTTTTGTTTTGCATAGAGGTATTCGGTTATGAATGCCCAACACCTCATTCGATGAGGCAAGGGCCAAGATCCCTTCATCGGGAGTGACCCCTTGGACAAAAAGTTTGCGTCAGGGTAATAACTTCACTATAGTCGATTATTCTTGCTTTGCATCAAGGTATTCAGTTTGGAATATCCTGCACCTCATTCGACGAGGAAAGAGCCGAGATCCCTTCACGGGGAGTGACCTCTTTAGCAAAAGTTTTCGCCACTATGCTTTCAAAAAGGAAATCATGTTCCTTCAAATATATCAAGTTCATTACGTTAACCGGTTTTTTGCCAAAACCCAGCCGTAGCCCTCCGTCATTTCGGATTAGTATTGCTTAGTTTTCGTGCTACGTATTTCGTGCTCAGCCGAGGCGTAGTGAACGGTAGCTATGTAATATTTTTTTGTAGCATATAATGTGATTGGTTGGGACAATCGTGCGGTCATTTTGGCTCAGTCAAGGACTCGTATGGGTGGGTCTAATGAAATCAAGAAAATGACTGGTTGAACTTGACTAGGATACTTTGATATGTTGGCTCAGTCAAGGTCACTTGGGTCTAGGGGTAAAAAACCACATCGGGAGTTTCTAAAGAACCTGAAACTTGCTGATTTAGTATACCTTCTGGAGTGTAGTGACTAGAGTGGATTCCATCTAGGTCATTACACGATGATAGTTGGATCCCGATCCCACTGATGAGTTGGATTACTCTCGGGAGAATATTTCACTTAACAATCAATGCTATAAACCAAGTAGGTGTCTAGAACGGTGTTAGCGGGGATATGCCTCCGGGGAAAAGAGCTTATTTAATTAAGGAACTTCGCGAAAGCGTTGGAAAACCTCCCTCGAAGTACCAACACCAGCCTGGCTGAAAGGTTAAGCAAGTAATGTGTCGTGCGATTAATCCTGACTAGTTCTTCTTTTAAGGTTTGAAGAAGAATTTGAGGAAACAGTGGGAGCCATCCTGATTAGATAAATTAATAAAAGAATCTAATCTTGCAAGAGCGCACGCTGAGTGTTTCTTTTCTCTCCCTCCAGGTAGCAACCATTTCACGCCCAAATCGAGATTATAAAATGTATCGCTTGACCGATCTGAATTCTTATTCGGGGATGGGGAACGTTGGTTCAACTCTAACTTACGACAACAGTCATAAATATGAGCAAAAGAAAGAGGATTGTATGGATTCCAAGGATACCCAGTTGAAGAAGAAGCATGGTTTTGCATCTACTTCAGGTGTTCTTGTAATTGAGAACTGCTTTACGGTCAGCCCTACCTCCTGGGTACTTGATACCGGATCAGTATCTCATATCTGTAATTTATTGCAGGGACTGAGAAAAAGTAGGAGAGTTGTACCTGGTGATATGTCGCTCAGAGTAGCGAATGGAGCACAAGTTAATGCTGCAGCCGTCGGTGAATATCACCTAGTGTTGCCAAATGGCAATACTATGATTTTGAACGATTGCTACTATGTACCTTCCATGGTTTGCAACATCATATCAGTTTCATTACTCAATAAAGATGGATATAACTTTGTTCTTGATAGAAATATCATGAACATCTACCTTCATTAGGTACTGGTTGCAAAAGGTACACTGTGTAATGGTATCTATATTCTAAATCAGAATACAGTTCTCAATATACAAAACACACGCAAGAGGAAGAATTCATATACGAATGAATCCTACTTGTGGCATTGCAGACTTGGTCATATCGGAGAGAAAAGACTAAGTAAGTTTCATAATGATGGACTTTTGAATACGTTCGAGTTTTCATCTTATGAAACTTGTCAGTCTTGTCTCAAAGGGAAGATGACCAAATCTCCGTTCAACGGACATGGAGAAAGGGCAGCAGAGCTCTTGGGACTCATACACAGTGATGTATGTGGTCCGATGTCTATACATGCAAGGGGTGGGTTCTCATACTTCATCACATTCACAGACGATCTCTCTAGATTCGGATACGTGTATCTGATGAAACATAAATCCGAAGCTTTTGAGAAATTCAAGGAATTCAGAAACGAAGTAGCGAACCAGACTGGCAAAAGTATCAAGATCCTCCGATCGGATAGAGGAGGGGAGTACTTAAGCACGGAATTCCTAGATTACTTAAAAGAGAATGGTATTCTCTTTCAGCTTACTCCTCCTTATACACCACAGCACAACGGTGTATCAGAGCGGAGGAATCGTACCCTATTGGATATGGTTCGCTCCATGATGAGTTGTGCCGAGTTGCCTCTTTCATTTTGGGGACATGCGCTTTTGACAGCGGCATATCTATTGAATGATGTTCCGTCGAAATCTGTGCCTAAGACACCATTTGAGATATGGAATGGTAAAAGGCCATATCTTAAACGTATTAAGATATGGGGTTGTCCGGCCTATGTAAAAGTACAAAATCCGGACAAACTGCAGGCACGTTCAGTTCAATGTAAATTTGTGGGTTATCCTAAAAACTCTACAGTATATTTGTTCTACCACACCGAGGAACAGAAGGTGTTTGTATCTCGCCACGCCACCTTTTTAGAGTGGCAATTTCTTGCAAAGGAAACAAGTGGGAGTTCGGTACAACTGGAAGAAATTTAGCGACCACAAAATGAAACTGAAAATTTGACAAAACCTCAGGATTCAATAACCCCGAACGAACCTCAGCCACTCCGCAGATCTGGTAGGATTTCTCATTCGCCCGAGAGATACTACGGTTTTCTCATAGACGGGGATCGAGAGGATTGCATCTTGGAAGAAGATGACCCTACCAGTTTCAGGCAGTCCATTATTAGTAGGGACTCTAATATGTGGCTGGATGCAATGCAATCCGAAATGGAGTCCATGTACACCAATAAAGTGTGGACCTTGGATATTGCTCCTGTTAGTGTATATGCCCTAGAGGCCATTACTGTATCATACTAGTTTGTATATTACTTGATGGAAGCTTGGGATATTCACCTTGTATAAACAATCTTGCTCAATATAGTAGTATGCTACTTGGTTTGTTTCTACTTCAATGTGTACTTGTGTTTATTTCAGTATATCACTTATACGCATTAGTGGAGCCCTTAGGATCTTTGCTTGATTACCAGCGTTGTGATGGCAGTCACACTAGTGGGGGCTGGGTAATCTATAGGCACATCCTTATACAGGTCCCTAGTCGTAGGACTATCGAGACAGGGCATCGATACTCCGGAGTAGACTAGCGTATGCGCTTCTCATCCCAGTGTGGGAGATGGTCTGTCCCACAGCCATCAGTACGTCGTACTGGAGATAGTATACGGGTGCTCGTTGGGTTACGAGTACACTGGACAGGACTCGTCGGGAACTGACAGGTTGGTATTATACCTATCGTCAGTCGTCAGTTCCCAGGTGACATGAGTACAGCTTAGTCCGCTGACTTGACACTGGCACTTCGCCTCGAGTGTGTTCCCACTGCACTTTGATCACTACCCTACCACGGCTCAAAGGAGTCGTGCAAACAGGTGGTGGTTGGGTGCAGTCCCGAAGCACTTGGAGGCAGTGACGGTTAGACAGGATTCGTCTCTCCCGGTATTGGGGGTTGACATCGCGCTGTGTCTAGGAGAGCCATTACACGAGTAGTCCCTGGCCAGGGCAAACGAGATATACTGGTAGGTTTCCAGTGTTATCTCAGGGTGTTTTGGGCTTCGCTCCGGCACGACTTGTACCGCTATTGGGGGACTGACGTTTACCGCCCCCTAGGCCCGCCATGCGATGTATCAGACGAACAGACCGGACTGTACGGAGAATGTCACATTCAGACTCAGTAGGAGTTCAGATGGGGTTTCACCTCGTCAGCCTTCTTGTCGGCATCTACCTGGGGACCGTTACGCACAGCTAGTGCCGCTTGCGGTCTGTGGTTAAACCCACTGCCAGCGTAGTGTCGAGTCTTTAGAGTCCCACACAGAGGGTATTCGCCTCTGGGCAAAACAGAGTAGAGGTCGCATGGTTTTGCGACAGGGTTCGTTCTCATCCGCGCACTTATGCACGTTTGGAGTCCGGACGGATTATACTGGCAGGCTCTGGTTTGAGCCAGATACTGGTATATGTTTTGGGGGTTGCTTTTATATCTTGGTATTCTTGTTCCTCGGAACGAGAATGCAGGTGTGTATGCACAGTTGCTTGAGGCGGAGAATGAGGTTTTTCATTAGGGTTTCGGATCGGGTGCGTATGCACAGTTGACAGTTATCATTTTCCAAACCCTAATGGATTTATATATTATCTATTAATAATAGTAATTAAATGAGAATTATGTTATGGTTGTTTTTTGTTGACTTGTTGACCTTGGTTGACTTGTTGACCATTGACCACTTTCATGCCTTGAAAGTCTTCCTTGATTCATGCTTACACTTCATTTAAAGAAGCATGATAGTGGTCATTCCAAAATTACCATCAACTATTCTTATTTCAATTATTATCATTTAGATAATTCATTTTTTTTGCAATATGGTTGCAAGAAAGAAATAATTGAGCTCATTCTATCATAACCTCTCTCTCTCCTCATTTCATCTTCTTCTTCCTCTTGAAAAGAGAAACCTTCTCATGTATTGAGAATCATTCTCTTTAGAAAGAAAAGAAAACCCTAATCTCTCTCTACTCATTCTAGGATGAAGGTTTAGCAAACCGGAAACCCTAGTTCACTCAAAGATCGAGGAAGAGCCCAAAGTCGAACCTTCGAGGTGGATCCATCTTCGACGGGAGAAGGCGACGTAAAGAGAACCATCAACCTCTACAAGGTTTGAAGAAGAAGGAGTTCAAGTTTAGGTATAACCATCTTCCATAGTAGCTAACTCTCTTTAGCTAGAATACTAGTTTTAGTTTAGACAACGATCCCGACCAAGTTTAGTCCATGTTGCCTCTTGCGATAAAAATTCGTTTTTTATACCGTTTCCGCCTCCCCGTAAGCACCGGGGGTCGCAATATGGACTTACAGTGGTATCAGAGCCTAACTAAACTTAAACTAGCTTGGTAGTAAGGTGTAACGAAGTTCGGAACCGAAAAAATCACAAAACCGGAAAAACCAAAACCCTAAAACCGTATTTTTCAAAACCTGAGTTTCTGTTGAATTTTTTTTGGCTCAAAATGAAAAAATTTATATTTGTAAAATCATCTCAGGGTTTTCTAAAAACACCCATGAAAAACGATCCAGTGTTGAGCTCAAAGCGCCGCGCATCCGCGGCACGAGGTAGGCTCGTGCCGCGGAACCGCCGCGCTTTGTCGTCTTCTGCGCGTCGTTTTTCGTGCAGTGTCTGTAGGTTTTGGTTTTGGGATTTTTGAGATATATTATATGTGCCCAGATTTTCCAGAAAAGAAATTTCCTTTTGGGGTCCTATAATTCCGTATTTTTCCGAACTTCACTACACTTTGGCTATATTGGTTATATCTGTGATGTTTGCATGTATTGAACGTCGGCTAATCGCTATAAGTCGATTAGTCGGGGTTATACATGATCTGTAATGTGCTGGAATGTGTATATGAATGTGTTGGACTGTCGCGGGTGAATAGCCGGGGTTGGATGTGAGATGAGCTTTTGTTTTTCTTTCATTCATTTGTAAATGTAAATTGATGTAATTATATTATTTGTTTGACCGCACAACCGGGTCGGGGTTGTAGCCGTCATTGTATAATTCTTTTTACTGTTTTTGCTCCTAGGATAGACCCATGGAGGGGGTGCACAAACTACCGAGTACTTGGCGGGTAGTTTGCCGCACCCGTAGGGGTCTTGGGTGGGGTATTTGCTATTCACCGCGACCGTGTTATCCGCTTTTCGTTTCAGGCTCGAAAGAAATGCGGATTGCTAGTATATCCAATGTATTCATCTGTGATCTGTAATGTCTATCATTGCTTTCTATTTAGGCGTTGCTTATGTTTTACAGCCGCGCTAGCCCAGCCCCCGCTCTGTCGTTAGTTAAGTAACCTAACGAGTGATGACGGGACCCCGTGGCGAATGCGAATGGCATAAGCGTACGTCATATTTTGGTTGTTTTCTGCAATGGTAGGAATTAAATGATGGGACGCATTAAAAGTACTAATGCAAGAATATCACGCATTAAAAGAACTAATGCAAGATAATAAACCAAGTTAAAATCGTTGGAACACTTTCGAAAAACCACTCGGTTCTTTTCAAAACTAACTTTTAAATGCGGAGTTTGAGCCACTCCTTCTAAAAGCTATCTCGTTCCATCGATTATATCAAGTTCACTACGTTCACGGTTTCACCAAAACCATTCGTAGCCCTCCGTCGTTTCATATGAATATTCAACGGTATTCAAGCTGTGTTTGTTGGCCTTAGTCAAGGCACAGTGTTTGGTAGCTGATGGATATTCATATGTTGCATAGATAGAATGCGTTGGTTTGGGACAGTCGTATTGCCTTGTTGGCCATAGTCAAGGGTAGATACGGGTGGATTCAAATTAACCTGGATAACGACGGGTAGAACTTGACATGTGACTTATGATTTGTTGGCCTTAGTCAAGGTCATAAGAGCATGGGGCAAAAATCCACATCGGGAGTTTCATAAGTACTGAAACTTGCTAGATTTGCATACCATTTGGAGTGTGGTGATTCTGGTAGGATTCCTTCAGTTTCGTCACGCGATGATATTTGGATCCCGATCCTACTGTGAGTATATGCTACTCCTCGGGAAATTTCTCACTAGACGATCAATGCTATAAACCTAGTAGGTGCCTAGAAAGGTGTTAGCGGGGCTACGCCCCCAGGGAAAAGAGGTTATTTAATTAAGGAACTTCGCGAAAGCGTTGGAAAACCTCTCTCGAAGTACCGACACTGGCCTGGCTGAACGGTTAAGCAAGTATTGCACGGTGGGATTGATCCCGGCTAATTCTTCCTTTCTGGTTTGAGGAGGGATTCGAGAGACAGTGGGAGCCATCCTGTTTAGACAAATTAAAAACCATTCTAAACTTGCAAGAGCATCGTGCTAAGTGTTTCTTCTCTCCCCCTGCAGCGACCAAATCGAAATGACTGGACTTAAGTTACTTCTAGATAAAAACATATTGACAGGGCCAAACTACAAAGATTGGCTCAGGAATGTCAAATTGGCAATCTCTTACGACAAGCTGGGGTATCTTCTTACCACCCAAGCTCCCCCCGTCCCAGGTCCCACCTCCAGCGTCGCGGATAAGGAAATCCGTAAGACTTGGGAGATTGACAGCGCGAAGGCCAGATGCCTCGTACTTGCCTCGATGGACAACGACCATCAGAGGAGGCACGAGAATATGGATTTGGAATCCATATTTCTTCATACAAAAGAACTGTATGGGGAGCAGTCTCGTATCGCAAGATACGAAGTGTCGAAGAAGTTATTTTCGACAAAGTTGGCCGTCGGATCATCGGTAGCGGACCACGTGCTTAAGATGATTGGCTACACTGAGGAGCTCGCGGAACTTGGGACCACGTTGGACACTGAACTCTATACGGATATAATTCTCCAGTCCCTTCCATCCACTTACGCCCAGTTCATACTGAATTTCAACTTGCAAGAAAAGGAAGTTGAACTTTCAGAACTCCTCAACCTGCTGAGGAGCGCAGAGGGCACCCTACAGAAGGGTAGGGAAACATCCACTTTGTTTGTAGGAGGATCTTCTTCTTCTAGGTCCAAGGCGAAAGCCAAGGGAAAGAAGAGGAAAGCCCCCGCCAAACCAAGAGGCGGTGTTAGTAAAGTGGGTACGAAGGGAAAGGAAAAGGCAACAAAGATTGCGGGGAAGCTTGTTGGAAAAGAAGAATGCTTCTATTGTCACAAGAGTGGACACTGGAAGAAAGATTGCAGGGCTTGGAAAGCCAGGACACAGGAACTGAAGCAGGTTGCAGCTTCAGCTTCAGGTGTGTATGTTATTGAAAATTGTCTTTCTATAAACTCTACTTCCTGGGTATTGGATACCGGATCAGGATCTCATATCTGTAATTCTTTGCAGGCGTTGAGAAACCGTAGGGTTTTGAAGGCAGGTGACATGACCCTCAGAGTTGCGAACGGAGCTAGCATGGATGCTAAAGCCGTGGGGGACTATCACCTGGGAATGTCAGATGGGCATGTTTTGGTTTTGCGTAATTGCTTTTTTGTACCCAACGCAACTTGTAATATCATTTCTGTATCTTTGGTTTCAAAAGAAGGTTATGAATTTGCGTTTGTAAGTAATGTTGTAAACATTCACCTTAATCAAGTTCTGATTGGGTCAGGTACACTGAGCAATGGTATATACGTATTGAACCAACCACAGATTTTCAATGTCCAGAATACGCACAAAAGAAAGTCTCCAGATATTAATCAGGCTTTCTTATGGCATTGTAGACTGGGTCACATCAATGAGACACGGTTGACTAAGTTACATAAAGAAGGATACTTGGATCCGTTCGAGTATCAGTCTTATGCCACTTGTGAATCTTGTCTCATGGGAAAGATGACAAAGACTCCGTTCACTGGACACGGAGTAAGAGCGAGCGAGCTCTTGGGACTCGTACACAGCGACGTGTGCGGTCCAATGTCTACACATGCGCGGAGCGGTTATTCTTACTTCATTACTTTTACGGATGATTTTTCAAGATACGGTTATGTCTTCTTAATGAAACATAAGTCCGAAGCTTTTGAAAAGTTCCAGGAATATAAGAATGAAGTAGAGAAACAGACCGGCAAAAGTATCAAGATTCTAAGATCGGATCGAGGTGGAGAATACTTGAGTGCCGAGTTCCTGAAATATTTAAAAGAGAATGGAATTCTCTCTCAGCTTACTCCTCCATACACTCCGCAACACAACGGTGTATCGGAGAGACGGAATCGAACCCTATTGGATATGGTTCGTTCCATGATGAGTAAGGCTGAGTTACCGCGATCTTTCTGGGGTTATGCACTGGAAACAGCTGCACATCTCTTGAACCAAGTTCCTACTAAGACAGTGCCTACCACACCATATCAGATGTGGAGTGGGAAGAAACCCTGTCTTAAATCCTTTAAGACATGGGGATGTCCAGCTTTTGTAAAAAAGCAGCATGCGGACAAGCTCGAGGCACGCTCGGTACAGTGCAAGTTTGTGGGATACCCAAAGAACTCCAAGGGGTATCTTTTCTACTACGAAGAGGAACAAAAGGTTCTTGTTTCTCGTCATGCCTACTTCTTGGAAACTGAGTTTTTGGAAAATCAGATAAGTGGGAGCGCAGTAGAACTGGAAGAAGTTCCAGAACCACAAACCATTACTGAAATCTTAGAGGAACCAGAGGGTTCGAAAGAACAGGACATTCCTATGCCGCTCCGCAGAAGTAGTAGGCAGTCTCATCCGCCCGAGAGATACTACGGTTTTCTCATAGACGGGGATAGAGAGGATTGCATCATAGACTATAATGAGCCTACTAGCTTCCAGCAGGCCGTTCAGAGCATTGACTCGGTAAAATGGCTGGATGCAATGCGGACCGAAATGGAGTCCATGTACACCAACAAAGTATGGACGTTGGACATTGCTCCAGACGGGGTAAAACCCGTAGGATGCAAGTGGATCTTCAAAAGGAAGATTGGTGTAGATGGACAGGTTGAGACCTATAAAGCTAGACTTGTAGCAAAGGGTTTCCGTCAAAGACCTGGCTTGGACTACGACGAAACCTTTTCTCCAGTGGCTATGCTGAAATCCATTCGGATCCTTCTTGCCATTGCTGCCTTCCACGATTATGAGATTTGGCAGATGGACGTAAAAACCGCTTTTCTAAATGGAAATTTAGAGGAGTGTGTCTATATGGATCAGCCAGAGGGTTTCATTCAGAGTGGGAGCAGCGGAAAGGTGTGCAAGTTGCTTAAGTCCATCTATGGACTAAAGCAGGCATCGCGGAGTTGGAACATCTGTTTTGATGAGACGATCAAGGAATTTGACTTTATCAAAAATCCAGATGAACCATGCATCTATAGTAGATTTGTAGCAAGAACTGTAGTATTCCTTGTTTTATACGTGGATGACATTCTCTTAATAGGAAATGACATTCCTATGCTACAATCTGTCAAGGGTTTCTTGTCACAAAGGTTCTCCATGAAAGACCTGGGTGATGCCTCTTACATCCTGGGGATCCGGATCCATCGTGATAGATCCAAGAGGATATTAGGACTTTCACAGTCCAGGTACATCGACACCGTACTGAAAAGATTCAGTATGGAAGATTCCAAGCGCGGTAACTTACCGGCTTGTCACGGGATCACCCTCTCTAAAGAGATGTCTCCCAAGACTGATTTGGAGAGGGATCGCATGTCTATTATACCCTACGCTTCTGCGGTAGGCTCTATAATGTATGCGATGTTGTGTACCAGACCGGATGTAGCTTATGCACTGAGTGTAGTAAGCCGGTATCAGTCAAACCCTGGGGAGAAACATTGGATAGCGGTAAAGAACATTCTCAAGTACCTAAGGAGGACTAAGGAGATGTTCTTGGTATATGGCGGAAAAGACCTCCAGATTGAGGCCTTTGCTGACTCCAGCTTCCAGAGTGACAAGGATGATTCCAAGTCCATGTCGGGTTTTGTCTTTACCCTCAATGGAGGGGCGGTGTGTTGGAAGAGTTCCAAACAGGAAACCGTTGCAGACTCGACTATGGAAGCGGAATACATCGCTGCATCTGATGCCGCAAAAGAAGCTGTCTGGATAAGGAAGTTCTTAAAAGAACTTCAGGTGGTTCCGTCCATTGTTGACCCAGTACCTCTGTATTGCGACAACAACGGGGCTATAGCTTTAGCAAAGGAACCCAGGTCCCATCAGAAATCCAGGCACATCTTGAGGCGGTATCACCTGATCAGGGAGATCGTGGATCGCAAGGAGATCGAGGTTCGGAGGGTTGCTTCAGAAGAGAACACTGCAGATCCATTCACCAAGGCCCTACCCCAGACTCAGTTCGAGCGGCTGATCGAGATGATAGGTCTTCGATACGCCAGTACATGGCCTTAGTGCAAGTGGGAGATTGTTAGTGTATATGCCCTAGAGGCCATTACTGTATCATACTAGTTTGTATATTACTTGATGGAAGCTTGGGATATTCACCTTGTATAAACAATCTTGCTCAATATAGTAGTATGCTACTTGGTTTGTTTCTACTTCAATGTGTACTTGTGTTTATTTCAGTATATCACTTATACGCATTAGTGGAGCCCTTAGGATCTTTGCTTGATTACCAGCGTTGTGATGGCAGTCACACTAGTGGGGGCTGGGTAATCTATAGGCACATCCTTATACAGGTCCCTAGTCGTAGGACTATCGAGACAGGGCATCGATACTCCGGAGTAGACTAGCTATGCGCTTCTCATCCCAGTGTGGGAGATGGTCTGTCCCACAGCCATCAGTACGTCGTACTGGAGATAGTATACGGGTGCTCGTTGGGTTACGAGTACACTGGACAGGACTCGTCGGGAACTGACAGGTTGGTATTATACCTATCGTCAGTCGTCAGTTCCCAGGTGACATGAGTACAGCTTAGTCCGCTGACTTGACACTGGCACTTCGCCTCGAGTGTGTTCCCACTGCACTTTGATCACTACCCTACCACGGCTCAAAGGAGTCGTGCAAACAGGTGGTGGTTGGGTGCAGTCCCGAAGCACTTGGAGGCAGTGACGGTTAGACAGGATTCGTCTCTCCCGGTATTGGGGGTTGACATCGCGCTGTGTCTAGGAGAGCCATTACACGAGTAGTCCCTGGCCAGGGCAAACGAGATATACTGGTAGGTTTCCAGTGTTATCTCTGGGTGTTTTGGGCTTCGCTCCGGCACGACTTGTACCGCTATTGGGGGACTGACGTTTACCGCCCCCTAGGCCCCCCATGCGATGTATCAGACGAACAGACCGGACTGTACGGAGAATGTCACATTCAGACTCAGTAGGAGTTCAGATGGGGTTTCACCTCGTCAGCCTTCTTGTCGGCATCTACCTGGGGACCGTTACGCACAGCTAGTGCCGCTTGCGGTCTGTGGTTAAACCCACTGCCAGCGTAGTGTCGAGTCTTTAGAGTCCCACACAGAGGGTATTCGCCTCTGGGCAAAACAGAGTAGAGGTCGCATGGTTTTGCGACAGGGTTCGTTCTCATCCGCGCACTTATGCACGTTTGGAGTCCGGACGGATTATACTGGCAGGCTCTGGTTTGAGCCAGATACTGGTATATGTTTTGGGGGTTGCTTTTATATCTTGGTATTCTTGTTCCTCGGAACGAGAATGCAGGTGTGTATGCACAGTTGCTTGAGGCGGAGAATGAGGTTTTTCATTAGGGTTTCGGATCGGGTGCGTATGCACAGTTGACAGTTATCATTTTCCAAACCCTAATGGATTTATATATTATCTATTAATAATAGTAATTAAATGAGAATTATGTTATGGTTGTTTTTTGTTGACTTGTTGACCTTGGTTGACTTGTTGACCATTGACCACTTTCATGCCTTGAAAGTCTTCCTTGATTCATGCTTACACTTCATTTAAAGAAGCATGATAGTGGTCATTCCAAAATTACCATCAACTATTCTTATTTCAATTATTATCATTTAGATAATTCATTTTTTTTGCAATATGGTTGCAAGAAAGAAATAATTGAGCTCATTCTATCATAACCTCTCTCTCTCCTCATTTCATCTTCTTCTTCCTCTTGAAAAGAGAAACCTTCTCATGTGTTGAGAATCATTCTCTTTAGAAAGAAAAGCAAACCCTAATCTCTCTCTACTCATTCTAGGATGAAGGTTTAGCAAACCGGAAACCCTAGTTCACTCAAAGATCGAGGAAGAGCCCAAAGTCGAACCTTCGAGGTGGATCCATCTTCGACGGGAGAAGGCGACGTAAAGAGAACCATCAACCTCTACAAGGTTTGAAGAAGAAGGAGTTCAAGTTTAGGTATAACCATCTTCCATAGTAGCTAACTCTCTTTAGCTAGAATACTAGTTTTAGTTTAGACAACGATCCCGACCAAGTTTAGTCCATGTTGCCTCTTGCGATAAAAATTCGTTTTTTATACCGTTTCCGCCTCCCCGTAAGCACCGGGGGTCGCAATATGGACTTACAGCTCCACCTGGGGTAAAACCCGTTGGATGAAAATGGTTCTACAAAAAGAAACTTGGTGTGGATGGGCAGGTGGAAACCTATAAGGCTAGACTCATTGCAAAATGTTTTCTTCAAAGACCTGGTTTGGAGTATGACAAAACTTTTTCTCCGGTGGCTATGCTCAAATCCATTCGGATTCTACTCGCCATTGCTGCCTTCCATGACTATGAAATCTGGCAGAGGACGTAAAAACGACTTTTCTAAACGGCTGTTTGGAAGAGTGCGTTTACATGGATCAGCCAGAAGGTTTTGTAGACAGTGGGAGTAGCGGGAAGGTAAGAAAGTTACTTAAATCCATTTATGGATTAAAACAGGCATCGCAGAGCTGGAACATCTGTTTTGATGAGGCAATCAAGGAATTTGATTTCATCAAGAACGAAGATGAACCTTGTATCTATAAGAAGATTGTAGGACGAACTGTCGTGTTCCTAGTCTTGTACGTGGACAACATTCTTTTGATAGGAAATGACATTCCTATGCTACAATCGGTCAAGCTATTCTTGTCACAACGGTTCTCCATGAAGGACCTGGGTGATGCCTCGTACATTCTGGGATCAAGATCTACAGAGATAAATCCAAGAGACTACAGGGACTTTCGCAGTCTAGGTACATAGAGACCGTACTAAAGAGATTTAGTATGGAAGATTCCAAGCGCGGTAATATACCCGCATTGCACGGAATCACCCTCTCCAAGAAGATGTCTCCTAAGACTGACGAGGAGAGGGTTCACATGAGCACTATACCCTACGCTTCGGCTGTAGGATCTATAATGTACGTGATGCTATGTACAAGACCAGATGTAGCTTACGCGCTGAGCGTGGTGAGCCGGTATCAGTCAGACCTAGTTGAGGACCACTGGACGGCAGTGAAGAACATTCTCAAGTACCTAAGAAGGACTAAAGAGATGTTCCTGATTTACGGTAGTGGAGACCTCAGGGTCGAGTCCTTTACCGATTCAATCTTCCAGAGTGACAAGGATGACAACAAGTCTGTCTCGGGTTTTGTGTTTACCCTCAACGGAGTGGCGGTGTGTTGGAGGAGTTCCAAACAGGATACCGTCACAGACTCGACGATAGAGGCTGAATACATTGCTTCAAGCGATGCCGCAAAAGAGGCGGTCTGGATAAAGAAGTTCATAAGTGAATTTCAGGTGGTTCCGTCCATTGTTGACCCAATACCTTTGTATTGCGATAGCAATGGGGCTATAGCTTTAGCGAAGAAACCAAGGTCCAATCAGAAATCCAGACACATCTTAAGGCGGTATCACCCGATCAGGGAGATCATTGATCGCCAGGAGATCGAGGTACGGAGAGTGGACACAAAAGACAACACGGCGGATCCATTCACAAAGGCCCTCCCTCTAACACAGTTCGAGCGACTTTTTGAGCTATTGGGTATGCGGTACGCCAACAGCTGGCCTTAGTGCAGACGTTGGGTATGCGATACACCAATTACTGGCCTTTAGTGCAAGTGGGAGATTGTTAGATATGTATGCCCTAGAGGCCATTATTGTATAGTACTAGTTTGTATAATACATTTTAGAGGCTTGGGATATATATACGGGTTTACGACAGTCTTGCTTGACATAATATTATGCTACTTGGTTTGTTTCTATCTTAATATGCGTATATGTTTCTTTTAACATATCGCTAATACATATTGATGGAGCCCTTAGGATCTTTGCTTGACTACCGGCGTTGTGATGGCGATTACACTAGTGGGGGCTGGGTAGTCTATAAGCACATCCTTATTTTGGTCCCTGGTCGTAGGATTATCGAAACAGGGTATCGATACTCCAGAGTAGACTGGTGCATACGCTTCTTTTCCCAGCAGGGGAGATGGTCTGTCCCACAGTCATCAGTACGTCGTACTGGAGATAGTATGCAGGTGCTCGTTAGGTTATGTGTACACTGGACAGGACTCGTCGGGAACTGTTGGTTGGTATTATACGTATCGTCAGTTAACAGTTCCCAGGTGACATGAGTACAGCTTAGTCCGCTGACTTGACACTGTCACTGCGCCTCGAGTGTGTTCCCACTGTTCTTAGATTACTACCCTACCACGGCTCTACTGAGGCGTGCAAACAGGTAGTAGTTGGGTGCAGTCTCGAAGCACTTGGAGTCAGTGACGGTTAGACAGGATTCATCTCTCCCGGTATTGGGAGTTGATATCGCGCTGTGTCTAGGAGAGCCATTACATATAGTCGTCCCTGGCCAGGGCAAGCGAGATATACTGGTAGTTTTCCAGTGATATCTAAGGGTATTTTGGGCTACACTCCGACACGACTTGTACCGCTATTAGGGGACTGACGTTTACCACCCCCTAGGCCCACCATGTGATACTCTCAGACGAACAGACCGGACTGTATGGAGATTGTCACATACAGGCTCAGTAGGAGTTCGGATGGGTTCACCTCATCAGTCTTCTTATCGGCATCTACCTGGGGACCGTTACGTACAGCTAGTGCCGCTTGCGGTCTGTGGTTAAACCCACTGCCAACGTAGTGTCGGGTCTTTAGAGTCCCACACAGAGGGTTATTCGCCTTTGGGTAAAACTGAGTAGAGGTCGCATGGTTTTGCGATGGGGTTCGTTCACATCCGCGCACTTGTGCACGTTTGGTGTCCGGACAATTATTACTTGTGGGCTTTGGTTTAAGCCAGATCCAAGTATATGTTTTAGGGATAGTTTTATCTCATTGTATTCGTGTTCCTCGGATCACGGATGCGGGTGTGTATGCACAGTTGACTGAGGCAGAGGCAGAAGATTCTCATTAGGGTTATAGTACGGGTGTATGAACAGTTGACTGTTGTCTTTTTCCAAACCCTAATGAGAATAGGAAATATGATTAATAATATTAGTTAACATTTATTGTGCCATAGTTGAGTTGAATTCTTGACTTTTGTTGACTTGTTGACTTAGTTGACCGATTTACCAAAGTGGACTTGTTGACCATCATCATTTGTTTTCAAAGATGCTTCTTATTCTTTGCAAAAGCATTTAATGAATGAAATGATAATGGTCGTTCATCAACTCACCATCATAAATTGTTAATTATTATTATTATTATTATTATTATTATCATCATTTTTTCTAAATTATGAGAGCATGGTTGAAAAATTGTATCATTCTCACCTGCAACTTATCTCTCATCCATTGCTCTCCTTCTTCCTCTAGCTCAAGGAAAATCCCTCTCGTGAGTTGAAGACCATTTTCCTTTGAGATAAAACACCAAGACTACTCTCTACTCTTTCTAGGGTTCTAGGTTTAGCAAACCAAGCACCTTAGTTACCTCTAGGTTGAGGTAGGTGCCCAAGTTCGAACCCTCAGGTGGATCTATCTTCGACAAAGAGGAGACGACGAGGAGGAGCCGTACAAACTACTAGAAGGAGCAAGTAAGGAGGAGAACAACAAGAAGAGAAGGAGTTCAAGACTAGGTATAACCATTCTACATAGTAGTTAGTGTTAGTGTATATGCCCTAGGGGCCATTATTGTATCATACTAGTTTGTATATTACTTAATGGAAGCTTGGGATATTCACATGTATATAACAGTCTTGCTAAACATGGTAGTATGCTACTTGGTTTTTCTATCTTAATATGTGAGTATACGTATTGATAGAGCTTTTAGGATCTTGCTTGACTACCAGCGTTGTGATGGCAATCATACTAGTGGGGGCTGGGTAGTCTTCAAGCACATCCTTATTCAGATCCCTAGTCGTAGGATTATCGAGACATGCCATCGATACTCCGGAGTAGACTAGTGTGTACGCTTCTCATCCCAGTTGGGGTGATGTTCTGTCCCACAGCCGTCAGTACGTCGTACTGGAGATAGTATGTAGGTGCTCGTTGGGTAACGGGTACACCAGACAGGACTCACAGGGAACTGTTGGTTGGTTTTATACCAGACGTCAGTGAACAGTTCCCAGGTGACATGAGTACAGCATAGTCCGCAGACTTGACACTGCTACTTCGCCTCGAGTGTGTCCCACTGTTCTTAGATTGATACCCTACCACGGCTCAAAGGAGTCGTGCAAACAGGTAGCAGTTGGGTGCAGTCCCGAGCACTTGGAAGCAGTGGCGGTTAGACATGGTTCGTCTCTCCCGGTATTGGGGGTTGATATCGCGCTGTGTCAGAGAGCCATTACGCAATGTCCCCGGCCAAGGCAAGCTAGATTTGCTGGTAGGTTCCAGTAGTTTCTCAGGGTGTAATGGGCTTCGCTCCGACAAGACTTATACCGCTATTAGGGGACTGACGCTTGCCGCCCCCCTAGGCCCGATATGCGATAGTCTTAGACGAACAGACCGGACTGTACGGAGATTGTCACAACAGACTCAGTAGTAGTTCGGATGGGTTTCCTCATCGGCCTTCTTATCGACATCTACCTGGGGACCGTTCCGTACAACTAGTGCCGCTTGCGTTCTGTGCTTAAACCCACTGCCAGCGTAGTAGTCGAGTCTGTAGAGTCCCACAAAGAGTGTTTCCCTACTCCAGACGAAACGATATAGAGGTCATATGGTTTTACGACAAGGGTTCAGACGCATACGTGTGTTTACGCACGTACGACATCCGGACAGTTTTTACTAGTCGGCTTTGGTTTAAGCCAGTTTTTAGTATCCGGTTATTGGATTTATACAGTTTAAAGTTTTTCCTTGTTTTTACGGATAGGAGGGGCATTCTCGTAATTGCACGAGAAGCTTCTAGAAGATGGTGAGTTGGGGGTTAAGGTGGCATATGCATTAAATGAGATTAGTGAGTCATTTGAGTGATTCATCCAAGTCATTAATGCATCATAAATGCTTAATGACTCATGGAGATGAATCACCCTCTTATATTTATTAAGCATGATGATTAATCATTCATTTTCTTTTGTTGGATAAATCATAATGCTTGATATATATTATGATAGCTCATTTTCTCATCTTATTCTCTTGCTCACTTTCTCTCTCTACTCATGCTCTCCCTCTTCAAACCCTAATCCTCCCCTCTCAGGTGTTGAGTATAAGGATTAGATTAGACTACTTAATCCTTAACCATTCTCTATATCACCTAGGTTGCTTAGATTAGCGATTTAAGAAACCTAGTTACCTCTAGTTTGAGGTGAAGCTTGTAGTAAAGCTCTCGGGTGGATCTTCTACTACTTAGAGAAGGCCGGAGAGGACGTGGAGAACGTCCAGATGAAGGACTCGGTTCTATAGGTATAATCACTTTTAATAGTAGTTGTTAACTCCTATGTTTGTTGTTAGTTATTGTTTATGCAAAGATTCTCGGTTAGTTGATGTTTACGCTTTAAACAAGATCGTTTTTCATTATTCCGCCTCCCCGCAAGTCGTGGAGTGATGTACATCGACTTACAGTGGTATCAGAGCCTCGCTAAACAATAATTAACTCATTAGCAAAGTCGTAAGAATTTCGAACGCAAAAAGAACCAGAAAATTCATCGTTTTAACACAGTTTCTGTCGAATTTAAAACAGGCCCTAAAAAAATTTTCAGGGACCTGCAGAATAACAAGCATGAAATTATAGGGCTACTGAAGAAATTTGGACTCCCAACTCGGCTAACTCACCGCGGAACGCGGTGGATCCATGCGATCCGCCGCGGATCTGCGGTCGAGTTAGGGCCGAGTCGGCCCAAATTTTTCCAGTAACCCCTTTGTGTTAACAGTGATATTTCTGGATATTTTATTTTCTGCTAAGATCTTAGGTGCACAGAGAAGTTTTTGCAGTAGAATCTAAAGTGTTTTGCTCGATCGAAATTTTACGATGTTTGCTAATATGATTATATCTGTGTTTGTATAATGTGTTCGTAAACCTCCCCTATCTGCTAGTATGTCGGTTGGTAAGGGGTTGCACATTTCTGTAATGGTTTTTACTGTTTAGGTTGTGAACTGTATTGGACTGTTGTGATGATTAGCCGGGGTTTGAGATGGGTTGTTATATTCATTCATTCAATGTAATTGTAATATGTTGTAATATTATTTTGCAGGACGCATCCAGGTTGCGGATCTAGCCACCGTTGTATTATTTCATTTTACTATTTTTGCTCCTAGGATAGACCCAAGGTGGGGTGCACAAACTACCGGGTACTTTGAAGTGTTTAGTGGCCTACTCACTTTGTTGAGGGAGACCGCTTCACTTCGGGTATTTGACGGGTAGTTTGCCGTACCCGTAGGGGTCTAGGGTGGGGTAATGGCTATTCATCACAACTGTGTAATCCGTCTTTTGTTGCAGGCTCTAAACAAACACGGATTGCTTGCAAATCCAATAAAGTTCATATGAGATCTGGAATGCCTATTATTGCGTTTGACGAATGTACAATATCTATATATGATAGCTATTAAGACGTCACTTATGTTTTACACCCGCGCTAGCCCAGCCCCTGCTCTGCCGTTAGTTAAGTAACTTAATGGGTGATGACGGGACCCCGTGGCGAATGCGGATGGCATAAGAGGACGTTGTATTTTCGTTGTTTTCTGCAACGATAGGTTAATGATGGGACGCATTATTTATAATGCAAAGAAAATAAACCAAAAAGTTGAATCGTTGGAACAATTTAAAAGAAACCACTCGGTTATTTTAAAACAGATGATATTTTTTAATTGCGGAGCTTTAACCACTCCTTTTAAGTTATCAGGTTCCTTCGGTCATATCAAGTTCACTACGTTCACGGTTTCGCCAAAACCATTCGTAGCCCTCGGTCATTTCATTTGGGTATTCAGTTGTATTCAAGCTATGCATTTTGGCCAAAGTCAAGGCATAGTGTTTGGTAGCTGCTGGGTTTTCATTTGTTGCATAAGATAGATGAGTTGGTTTGGGACAGTCGTATTATCATTTGACCAAAGTCAGGGGTATGTACGGATGGGTTCAAATTGACAAGATAATGACGGGTAGAACTTGACATGTGACTTATGACATTTTGACCAAAGCCAAGGTCATAAGAGCATGGGGCAAAAACCTATATCGGGAATTTATAAAGAAACTGAAATTTGCAAAGAGATGCATACCATTTGGAGTTTGATGAATGTTGGTAGGATTTCTTCAACATTATCATACGATGATATTTGGATCCCGATCCTACTGTGAGTATATGCTACTCATCAGGATATTCTTCACTTAACGATCAATGCTATAAACCAAGTAGGTGTCAAGAAAGGTGTTAGCGGGGTTACGCTCCCAGAGAAAAGAGGTTATTTAATTAAGGAACTTCGCGAAAGCATTGGAAAACCTCCCTCGAAGTACCGACACCGGCCTGGCTGAACGGTTAAGAAAGTATTGTACAGTGAGAATAGTCCTGGCTAATTCTTCTTTTATGGTTTGAGGAAGGATTCGAGAAACAGTGGGAGCCATCCAGTTTAGATAAATTAAAAACCACTCTAAACTTGCAAGAGTATCATGCTAAAGAGTTTTCTTCTCTCTCTCCTAATTGCAGCGACCCTGAAAATGACTGGACTTAAGTTACTTTTAGAGAAAAATATACTAACAGGGCCAAACTATAAAGATTGGCTGCGGAATGTCAAAATGGCTTTGACCTGTGACAATGTGGGGTACGTCCTCACCGCTAAGGCACCTGTTGTCCCTGGTCCTAAATCCAGTAATGCGGATAAGGAAATCCGCAAAACCTGGGATTTCGATTGCGCGAAAGCCAAGTGCATCGTGCTTGCCTTGATGAACAATGAACATCAGAGGAGGCACGAGGATATGGAACTAGATGCCATATTTCTCCATACAAAGGAACTTCATGGAGAGCAATCTCGTATAGCAAGATACGAGACCTCTAAGAACTTGTTTCGAGCGAGGTTGGCTGTCGGGTCATCGGTAGGAGAACATGTCCTAAAGATGATCGGCTATATAGTAGAGCTCGTAGACCTTGGGACGACTTTGGATAATGAGCTCTATACAGACCTTATTCTCCAGTCCCTTCCTTCCACCTACGCCCAGTTTATCCTGAACTTCAACATTCAAAGAAAAGAAGTTGAACTTCCGGAACTCCTGAACATGTTAAGGAGTGCAGAGGGCACCTTGCAGAAGGCAAGGGAAACACCCGCTATGTTTGTTAGCGGTGCTTCTTCTTCCGGGTCCAAGGCTAGGGCCAAAGGAAAGAAAAAGAAGGCCTCCCCCAGACCTAGAGGAGGTGTAAGTAAGGTGGGAGGGAAGGGAAAGAAAAATTTTGCGGTACCGGTAGTGGGCCAGGATGAGTGCTTCCATTGTCACAGGAAAGGGCACTGGAAGAAGGATTGCAAGGCGTGGAACGCCAAGAACAAGGTACCGAAGCAAGTTATGGCTTCGACTTCAGGTGTGTTTGTAATTGAGAATTGTCTGTCAATCAACTCTACTTCCTGGGTATTGGATACCAGATCAGGATCTCATATTTGCAATTCATTGCAGGCAAAGAGAAACCGTACAGTGCTGAAGGAAGGTGATATGACCCTGATGGTTGCTAACGGAGCTAGCGTGGGAGCTGTGTCCGTAAGGGATTATCACCTGGGATTGACGAGTGGACACATTTTGGTTTTACATAATTGTTTTTGTGTACCCAGCTTAACGTGTAATATCATATATGTTTCCTTGTTATCAAATAATGGTTATGATTTCACGTTTGGAAGTGGTGTTGTTAACATCCACCATAATCGTAGTTTGATTGGGTCCGGTACACTGGAAAACGGTATATATGTGTTAAACCAACTCCAAATTTTCAATGTCCAGAATACACTAAAAAGAAAGTCTCCAGATTTAAATAAAGCTTTCTTATGGCATTGTAGACTGGGTCACATCAATGAGAGAAGGTTGACTAAGTTGCACAGAGAAGAATATTTGGACTCATTCGAATATCAAACTTATGACACTTGTCAATCTTGTCTCAAAGGAAAGATGATAAAGACTCCATTTACTGGACATGGAGTAAGAGCGAGCGAGCTCTTAGGACTCATACACAGCGATGTATGTGGTCCAATGTCTACACATGCAAGAGGTGGTTTTTCCTATTTCATTACTTTCACGGATGATTACTCAAGGTACGGATTCATTTATCTGATGAAACATAAATCCGACGCTTTTGAGAAATTCCAAGAGTATAAGAATGAAGTAGAAAACCAAACCGGCAAAAGTATCAAGACACTTAGATCTGATCGAGGTGGTGAATACTTGAGTGCCGAGTTCCTAGGTTACCTA
This sequence comes from Agapanthus africanus, assembly GCA_030015575.1. Taxonomy (NCBI): domain Eukaryota; kingdom Viridiplantae; phylum Streptophyta; class Magnoliopsida; order Asparagales; family Amaryllidaceae; genus Agapanthus; species Agapanthus africanus. Next base: position 464,279,057 of record JASDDO010000014.1, on the reverse strand, counting down.
AAAGAGAAAGGAATTCTCTCTCACCTTACTCCTCCATACACTCCACAGCATAACGGTGTATCGGAGAGACGGAATCGAACCCTATTGGATATGGTACGTTCCATGATGAGTAATGTTGAGTTACCGCGATCTTTTTAGGGTTATGCGCTAGATTCAGCAGGATATCTTCTGAACAGGGCTCCTACCAAGACTGTGCCTACCACTCCATATCAGATGTGGAGTGGGAAGAAACCCCATCTTCAGCATATGAAGATTTGGGGATGTCCAGCTTTTGTTAAAAAGCAGCATGTGGACAAGCTCGAGGCACGATCAGTAAAGTGTAAGTTTGTGGGATATCCAAAGAACTCCAAGGGATATTATTTCTATTACGCAGAGGAACAAAAGGTTTTTGTTTCTCGTAATGCCCATTTTCTAGAACAGCACTTTTTAGAAAAGGAAATAAGTGGGAGCGAAATAGAACTGGAAGAAATTCCAGAACCACAAACTAATACTGAAAGTTGGTAGAACAAGTAGTTCAAGAAGAACAGGACATTCCCGCACCCCTCCGCAGGAGTAGTAGGCCGTCTCATCCGCCTGAGAGATACTACGGTTTTCTCATAGATGGGGATAGAGAGGATTGCATCATAGATGATGATGAACCTACTGGCTTCCAGCAGGCCATCCAGAGCGGCGACTCGGTACAATGGCTAGATGCAATGCGGACCGAAATAGAGTCCATGTACACCAACAAAGTATGGACTTTGGACTTTGCTCCAGATAGGGTAAAACCCATAGGATGCAAATGGATCTTCAAGAAAAAGATTGGTGTAGATGGACAAGTGGAAACCTATACGGCTAGATTTGTTGCAACGGGTTTTCGTCAAAGTCCTGGTTTGGACTATGACGAAACTTTTTCTCCAGTGGCTCTGCTCAAATCCATTCGGGTCCTTCTTGCTATTGTTGCCTTCCATGATTATGAAATCTGGCAGATGGACGTAAAGACGGCTTTTCTAAATGGTAATTTAGAAGAGTGCGTCAATATGGATCAGCCAGAGGGTTTCAATCAGTGTGGGAGCAGTGGGAAAGTATGCAAGTTGCTTAAGTCCATTTATGGACTAAAGCAGGCATCGTGGAGTTAGAACATCTGTTTTGATGAATATGACTTTATCAAAAATCCAGATGAACCGTGCATATATAGTAAAGTTGTAGCAAGAACTGTCGTATTCATCGTCTTGTACGTGGATGACATTCTATATATAGGAAATGGCATTCCTATGCTACAATATGTCAAAGGATTCTTTTCACACAGGTTCTCCAAGAAAGACCTGGGTGATGCCTCTTAAATTCTGGGGATCCGGATCTATCGTGATAGATCCAAGAGGATGTTGGGACTTTCGCAGTCCAGGTATATCGACACTGTACTGAAAAGATTCAGTATGGAAGATTCTAAGCGCGGTAATCTACCGGCTTGTCACGGAATCACCCTATCCAAAGAGATGTCTCCCGAGACTGATTTGGAAAGGGAACGCATGTCCATTATACCCTACGCTTCTGCGGTAGGCTCTCTAATGTATGCGATGTTGTGCACCAGACCAGATGTAGCTTACGCACTGAGCGTGGTAAGCCGGTATCAGTCAGACCCAGGGGAGAAGCACTGGATAGAAGTAAAGAACATTCTCAAGTACCTGAGGAGGACTAAGGAGATGTTCTTGGTTTACGTCGGAAATGACCTCAGGATGGAGGCCTATGCTGATTCCGGCTTCTAGAGTGATAAGGACGATTCCAAGTCCATGTCAGGTTATGTCTTTACCCTCAATGGAAGGGCGGTGTGCTGGAAGAGCTCCAAGCAGGACACCGTTGCTGACTCGACGATGGAAGCGGAGTATATAGCTGCTTGCGATGCCGCAAAAGAAGCGGTCTGGATGAAGAAGTTCCTAACAGAACTTCAGGTGGTTCCTACCATTGTTGATCCAATACCTCTGTATTGCGATAACAACGGAGCTATAGCTATAGTGAAGGAACTAAGGTCCCATCAGAAGTCCAGACACATCTTAAGGCGGTATCACCTAATCAGGGAGATCATTGATCGTCGGGAGATCGAGGTTCGGAGAGTTACTACTGAAGAGAACATTGCTGATCCATTCACAAAGGCCTTACCTCAGATTCAGTTCTAGAGGCTACTCGAGATCATCGGTCTTCTATATGCCAGTACATGGCCCTAGTGCAAGTGGGAGATTGTTAGTGTATATGCCCTAGGGGCCATTATTGTATCATACTAGTTTGTATATTACTTAATGGAAGCTTGGGATATTCACATGTAAATAACAGTCTTGCTAAACATGGTAGTATGCTACTTGATTTTTCCCTCTTAATATATGAGTATACGTATTGATAGAGCTTTTAGGATCTTGCTTGACTACCTGCGTTGTGATGGCAGTCACACTAGTAGGGGCTGGGTAGTCTACAAGCACTTCCTTATTCAGGTCCCTAGTCGTAGGATTATCGAGACAGGGCATCGATACTCCGGAGTAGACTAGTGTGTATGCTTCTCATCCCAGTTGGGGAGATGGTCTGTCCTACAGCCGTCAGTACGTCGTACTGGAGATAGTATGCAGGTGCTCGTTGGGTAACGGGTACACCGGACAGGACTCACAGGGAACTGTTGGTTGGTTTTATACCAGACGTCAGTGAACAGTTCCCAGGTGACATGAGTACAGCATAGTCCGTAGGCTTGACACGGCTACTTCGCCTCGAGTGTGTCCCACTGTTCTTAGATTGCTACCCTACCACGGCTCAAAGGAGTCATGCAAACAGGTAGCAGTTGGGTGCAGTCCCGAGAACATGGAGGTAGTGGCGGTTAGACAGGATTCGTCTCTCCCGGTATTGGGGGTTGATATCGCGCTGTGTCAGAGAGCCATTACGCAAAGTCCCTGGCCAGGGAAAGCGAGATTTGCTGGTATGTTCCAGTAGTTTCTCAGGGTGTAATGTGCTTCGCTCCGACACGACTTGTACCGCAATTAGAGGACTGACGCTTGCCGCCCCCCTATCCCCGATATGCGATAGTCTTAGACGAACAGACCGGACTGTACGAATATTGTCACATCAGACTCAGTAGGAGTTCGGATGGGTTTCCTCATCGGCCTTGTTATCGACATCTACCTGGGGACCGTTACGTACAGCTAGTGCCGCTTGCGGTCTGTGGTTAAACCCACTGCTAGCGTAGTAGTCGAGTCTCTAGAGTACCACACAGAGAGTTTCCCTACTCCAGGCGAAACGATATAGAGGTCGTATGGTTTTACGACAAGGGTTCGGACGCATACATGTGTTTACGCACGTACGACATACGGACAGTTTTTACTAGTCGGCTTTGGTTTAAGCTAGTTTCTAGTATCCGGTTATTGGATTAATACAGTCTAAAGTTTTTCCTTGTTTTCACGGATAGGAGGGGCGTTCTCGTAATTGCGCGAGAAGCTTCTAGAAGATGGTGACTTGGGGGTTAAGGTGGCATATGCATTAAATGAGATTAGTGAGTCATTTGAGTGATTCATCCAAGTCATTAATGCATCATAAATGCTTAATGACTCATGGAGATGAATCACCCTCTTATATTTATTAGGCATGATGATTAATCATTCATTTTCTTTTGTTGGATATATCGTAATGCTTGATATATATTGTGATAGCTCAATTTCTCATCTCATTCTCTTGCTCACTTTCTCTCTCCTCAAGCTCTCCCTCTTCAAACCCTAATCCTCCCCTCTCATGTGTTGAGTACAAGGATTAGATTAGACTACTTAATCCTTAACCATTCTCTATATCACCTAGGTTGCTTAGATTAGCGATTTAAGAAACCAAGTTACCTTTAGTTTGAGGTGAAGCTTGTAGTAAAGCTCTCGGGTGGATCTTCTACTACTTAGAGAAGGCCGGAGAGGACTTGGAGAACGACCAGACGAAGGACTCGGTTCTACAGGTATAATCACTTTGCATAGTAGTTGTTAACTCCTATGTTTGTTGTTAGTTATTGTTTATGCAAAAATTTTCGGTTAGTCGATGTTTACGCTTTAAACAAGATCGTTTTTCATTATTCCGCCTCCCCGCAAGTCGTGGGGCGATGTACATCGACTTACAGTTAGAACTTGTAGATTATGTGTTAGTTTTGTTTAGCCAAGATCCTTAATGAACGGTCCATATTACCTATCGAGAAAAATTTTGATTTTTACCTATTCCGCCTCCCCGAAAGATCCGGGGTGGGTAACGTGGACCTAATACTATCTTCAATATCTGAAGATTTAGGGATGTCCAGCTTTTTTCAAAAGGCAGCATGCAGACAAACTCGAGGCACGCTCAGTACACTGCAAGTATGTGGGATACCCAAAGAACTCCAGGGTGTATCGTTTCTATTACGTTGAAGAACAAAAGGTTTTTGTCTCTCGCCATGCCCACTTTCTGGAACATCAGTTCTTAGAAAAAGAAACAAGTGGGAGCGCAATAGAACTGGAAGAAATTCCAGAACCACAAGCTACTACTGAAAGCTTAGTGGAACCAGAGGGTTCGAAAGAACATGACATTCCTGCGCCGCTCCGCAGGAGTAGTAGGCAGTCTCATCCGCCCGAGAGAATTGTTGGAGATAGTGCCCTCAGAGTCAATTATTGGATCACAGGCACGTGATTGAAATGATTGAGGGAGGACCTATCCCGGTAGGACAGTCTTACTCGAGATGATAGTATGCTATCTGGTTTATCTTTATCATCGTGTACTGCTTTAGGTGACCTGACATGTCGCTATTACACGTTGATAGAGCCCCTAGGATTCTTGCTTGACCACCAGCAGTATGATGGCGATCATATACGTGGGAGCTGGTAGTCTATAAGTACATCCTTAAAAGGTCCCTAGTCGTAGGAGTTTCGAGACAGGGCATCGATACTCCATTAGTAGACTAGTGTATACAGTCGAGACCCCGACGAGGGGCGGTGGCCGGTCTCACAAGCCACTGGTGTCAGTTGGTTCACCTAAGATGTATACAGGTGCTCATTGGGTTATGAGTACACCGGACAGGACTCGCCGGGAACCTGCTAGTTGGTCTTATACCAGATGTCAGATAGCAGTTCCCAGGTGACATGTGTACAGGTTAGTTCATCGACCTGAGATCGTCATTTGTCTCGTGTGAGTTCCCACTGTGCTTTGATTACTACCCTACCACGGCTCAAAGGAGTCGTGCAAACAGGTTTAGTTGGGTACAATACCGAGCCACATGGAGGCAGTGAGCGGATCTTCAGGGGTTCGTCTCTCCCGGTATTGGGGGTGAGGTCACGCTGTGTCTAGGAGAGCCATTACGCAAAGCCCTCGGCCGAGGCAGGAGATTTACTGGTAGGTATTCCAGTAGTATCTCAGGGCGTTCTTGGCTACACTCCGACACGACTTGTACCGCTTTTGGGGGTCTGACTTTTACCAACCCCCTAGGACCGACATGCGATGCTCATAGACGAATGGACCGGACTGTACGGATATTGTCACTGACAGGCTCAGTAGGGTGTCAGGATGAGTTCGCTCATCGACGTCCCTTTTGGTCAATAGCTGGTGGCCTGTCACGTATTGGCTAATACCTATGACGTGCTAGTGGTTAAATCCACAGCCATAGTATTGACGAGTCTTTAGAGTCCACCACACTTACAGTTACTCAAGCTTTCGGGCGAAACGCTGCAGAGGCCGTATGGAGATATGGCAGGGTCCTATCAGATACGTGCGGTATTGCACGGATCAGGATCGGACGGTTTGTACTAGTGGCCGTATAGTTATATGGCAAGGTTCGATCACATACGTGCGGTATTGCACGGATCAGGATCGAACGGATATTACTAGCCGGCTTTGGTTTAAGCCGGGTCCTAGTTTAGTACAGTGTAGATTTTGTCTGATTGCATTTGTATCCGGTCGGAATACAGATGCGGGTGTGTATGCACAGTATCGGGGGTTTCCTGTAATTTATTACGGGACCAGTTTTCTGGAGTTGCCAGTTTGCATTCCGTTCCGGCCGGTTTTCCTTTGTTCTTTCCCGGCCAGACTTTTCCGATGGAGGGGGTAATTTGCAGTTTTGCAAATTACATTTGAGGAGGGGGTTTCTTGCATATGTATTAATTATGATAGCATCTTTTTTATTCCTTTCTTTTTTATCATCATTTCTTGTAAAAGGTGATTAGGATTGATTTGGTTTTGATGTGAGATTGTGATGATAATGTTTGGCTATGGTCACCACTTGCTTTTACTACCATTACCTTCCTTCTATGGTTGTGGTTTTGTATTCCCTCCTCCACCATTCTCATTTTGAAAAAGATAGAACTCACTTGAGAGAAAAGTGAAGAAGAGTTTTTCATTCTTGAGAGTATTCATTCTTGATCTCATTTTCATGCTAGAAAAATGCAAGCACCATTTTTCTAATCTTGATTCCTCCATCATCTTCAAAGGCAACTACATAAACTCTAAGAGATAAAGTTTCTACATTACATTCTACAGCATTTCTTGGGCATGTCGACTTGCCGGCTTCATGCCCGAGTTGCCTCGGTATTGAGGCGGGAGCCCGTGAAAGATGCAGGCGATGGGGTGCCCCCTTCGGCGAGGAGGCGACGATATGGAGACAGGACTTTCCGCGGGAGATCGGGACGATGAAGAGAAGACCGGAGGACTCGGATTACTTGGTATACTTCTCTTCCCATCTCTTGTTAACTAGTAGAGGTTAATGGTTAACGATCCGGGTTTCTTTGTCCGCGGTAGCGCCAGTTTCCAAGTAAGGAAAATTTTTGATTCCGCATTTTGGCCTCGGTAAGACGGCCGGGGCGCTGCCGTGGCGCAACATGGTATCAGAGCCACGCCATTAACCTTGTCTAGCTTGCTCTAACGTGTTTACAAGTTCGATCGATCGGATTTTCCAAAAACCACATTTCCATGTCGCACATTCTGTCGATTTTTTCCTTGCTCTAAAAAATATTTGGTACATTGGAAAATTACGTGCAGGGTTTTTTATGAATTCTGTGAAAATTTGGTACGCTGATGTTACTGTAGCGCGGCGGTTTAGCGGCCAAAACCACGTTTTGGCCGCGGAACCGCCGCCATTTTGTGGCCAAACCGTACCAAATTTCTACAGTGGTTTACTGACATGAAAATAGGGTTTCTGGTATATTCTTTTTGGTCCCAGATGTTTTTGAGTGCTACAGTTGTGCTTGGGGCCCACTTCGGAAAATTCAGTCGATCGAAAATTTTAAACATGTTAGTTCACAGTATTTACATTATATCTGCGACCGTGAATGTCACTCGATCGGTAAATCCAGTCTATCTGCTATAGCCCTTTTAGACGGATTTGCGAACGTGATATTCACGTTGATGTTCTGTGTTGTGCTGTGATGTTGCGGATCTGTCGTGGTGGATAGCCTGGTTGCAATGGTAGTACAGTTTGTTTTATATGTACATTTGATATTGCGGGGCGAGCGTCCGACATGTGGACTGCCGTCACTGCCCGTTTGTATTATTCTTTTGGGGCACGACCTGGTTGCGGTCGATGTACCCGGTGTATTTATATTTTACTTTCTGTACTAGGATTACCCCGCGGAGGGGTGCACGGATAGCCGGGTTCTAGAGGGCAACGGGCCCGCATCTCATGGCATTGAGACGGAGGGGGCTTCACTCTAGGATTGGCGGGCTATTTGCCGCACTCGTAGGGGGTACAGGTTGACTCGGGAGGGGTGCCCAAGTTACCGGATTCCATGAAGTGCTGGGTGGTCCATTCACGGTGCTGAAGGGGGTTGCCTCGCTTCAGGTTTTGGCGGGTGACTTGCCGCGCCCGTAGGGGTCTAGGATTTCATTGCACAGGCTATCCACACGACCAGGGGAACGTCGGGTTTCAGCAGCGGCACTGTGAAACCCGGGGCTTCCAGATATCTGTATTTTTCTGTGATGCTGTATATTTCTGTGATGTTGTATTTTATCACGCCTTGAGCGAAAATAATATATTGGTATATATATTAGTAGATGTTGTATATGTTTTACATCCGCGCTAGTCCAGTCCCCGCTCTGTCGTTAGTTAGCTAACCTAACGGGTAATGACGGGACCCAGTGGCGAATGCGGATGGCATATACGTACATCAGTATATTTTCGTTCTTTGTGGTGTGATCAATTGGTGGGACTGCGTTGATTCGGATCAATGCAAGATAAACAAACCTATTCTGATGTTGTTGGAACACTTTTTCAAAAAGATGTTATTGCAAGGACGTTCACTTTTGTTTTGCATCGTGGTATTCATTTGGAATATCCTGCTCCTCAGTCGACGAGGAAAGGGACGAGATCCCTTCACCGGGAGTGACCCCTTGGACAGAAGTTTGCGTCAGGGCATTAACTTCACTATAGTCGATTACTTTTTGCTTTGCATCGTGGTATTCAGTTGGAATATCCTGCACCTCATTCTACGGGGAAAGAGCCGAGATCCCTTCACCGGGAGTGACCTCTTTAGTAAAGGTTTTCGTCACTATATTTTCTAAAAAGTTATCCAGTTCCTTCAACGATATCAAGTTCATTACGTTAAAGGTTTTTCGCCAAAAACCAGTCGTAGCCCTCCGTCATTTCAGATTATTATTACTTAGTATTCGTGCTGCGTTTGTCGTGCATTGCCGTGGCGTAGTGTTCGGTAGCTATGTAATGCTTCTCTGTCACATGGATAAGTGGATTGGTTAGGACAGTCGTACGGTCTTGTTGGCATTGTCAAGGACTCGTACGGGTGGGTTTAACGCAATCAAGATAATGACGGGTAGAACTTGACTAGGACTCTTTGATTTGTTGGCATTGTCAAGGTCACTTGGGTCCTAGGGGTAAAAACACACATCGGGAGTTTCAAAAGAACTGAAACTTGCCAGGCATGCGCATACCTTCTGGAGTGTGGTGACTTGAGTGGATTCCGTCAAGTTATCATGCGATGATAGTTGGATCCCGATTCCCACTGATGAGTTAGTTTACTCCTCGGGTGACCCCGACTAATTCTTCTTTCAGGTTTGGAGGAGAATTTGAGGTACAGTGGGAGGTTTCCTGATTAGATAAATTGGTAACCATTCTGATCTAGGTTAGAGTGCACGCTGAATGTTTCTTTTCTCTCTCTCTGGCAGCGACCTTTGACCCGACCCTAAGACTATGACTCAGTGACCAAGTTGACCGAACCTTCTTAACACTGGCTTTTGGATTGTCAGAGTTGCAGACCTCATTGCCACTCCTACTTTTACCCTTTTCTCCAGGACACCCCGCATTACTGCGAACGTCCACTTCCATTGGACAAAACCATCGTATGGTTAGATACAAACTCGAAGGAATTCGAGGATGGTTTCAGGTTCTGGAGAAAACGGATAGAATTATTTAGTTGTCTTTTCCCTTTTACCTTCTCTCAAGTTGTGAGTACTCCTTGGTTTAGGAGATAGTACACCTATTACGCAAATTGGATAGTCTTCTTCCAAAACTTAGGCTGGTGCCGACCGGTAGGGAATGAAGAAAACCAATTAGCCTAAAAGGTGTGCAGAAGGTATTAAGATTAAGACAAAGCAAGGGATTAGTAAGAGGGCAAAGTAAATTGCGACTGCTATTCACGACCGAACCAAGTATTTCTTCGCCAATCCTAAATCACCTTTGTATTTCTCCAGGACACTCCGTATCACTACGAAGATCCACAGTTTATTTGGATACTCCATCGTATGGTTATATACGAACTCGAAAGGAACTTGTTCCAGTTCGGGGATGGATTCTGGTTCAGGAGAAATAGGAATAAGGTTTATTCGGTTGTATTTTATCTTCACCTTCTCTCGCTTTGCGAGTGCTCCTAGGACTAGGACAGTACACCCATTGTGCTTATTGGATAGTCTTCTTCCAAACCATAGGCTGGTGCCGAACGGTAGGGAAGGAAGAAAACCATTTGGCCTGAGGGGTGTGCAGAAGGTAATGACTAAAGACATATAAAGGGATTTGGAGAGATGGCAACGAATTATACGGTTACAGTCGTGAATCTGGATAATGGAAGAGGCATTACTAGGAATACCAGGATACCCCAACGAAACATTTCGATGTTTCAGTTTCATTGTGTACTGTTAATGGAAAACTGATTTCCCGATTAGACACTCACTCCAGGGTATGTATTTACCAGGTATGATTCTCACATCTGTATGGTTTTACAGATGCTGAGTGGGAGTAAGTTATTGGGAATTGGGTGATCATCCTCATTATATCGGGATTCGTTGTAATCGGTGATATTTGAGGAGATCATCTGGGTTGTTTGCCGGTCGGCAAATATTTGGTTTTGAATATCCGCTGTTGTGCACCAATTTCAAATTGATATATCTGTACGTCTATTTTCATAGAGTGAGATAAACCTTTTGATATTATGTCGATGACATTTACCTATATCAGTGGATGGTTAGGTAAGGAGCATTAAACAGCGGTGTAATTCTTCTTAACCATAAGTACAGTTTTCAACCTACGCCGCACAGTGAAAGAGTTGTTAGACTCAGCGGACTTATACAGAGTATTGTATGTTGTCCGGTGTCCATTAGGACAGAGGGGTTGGTCCTCATACTATATTCTGTTTACTTTTAACTTATCTAGTTCTTAGACATGTGTTTCGTGGAAACACAGGGTCTAAGTTTTGAGGAGTTATAGGTATTTGAATAGAGTAGAGAACCAGGTATAGCAAGTATCGGGATTCTTCAAAATGATCGAAGATGTAGATACTTGTGTATGGTATTCAGTTGATAGTAATGATAAATAGAAATTGCTTCTTTTTCAGGTTACTCATAATTGGAAGCATTCCTAAGTTGAGTAACGCTGATCGGCCTCCTTCCATTTAGTTTACATGCACTTGAGATAGCTGCATGATTTGAATCTGGTTCAATTGAATCAGTGCCTCTGGTTCTATATTGGATATAGAACAGTTCATATCTTAACGATGTTAAGGTACGGGGAGTTGTCCGGCTTATGCTTAAAACCAGACACTGGACAACTCAAGGTACGTTTCTGTAATGGCTGTTTGCGGGTTGACCCAGGCTATGACGAGGGTTGACTTTCTACCATCTGGAAGATCAATAGAGATATTGTTCTTGACTCGCCATATTTTTAAAAGAAATGGATTTTTAGAAAACAGTAGTGGGAGTATGGTAGAACTGGAAGTGATTCCAGAACCGCAAACGATTACTGAAGATTTGATAAGGAAACTGAAGATTCAATCTGATTTGACATTCCATTGGCCACTCCGCAGATAAGGTGGGTAACTTCAGGCACCCGAGAGGTACTCCGGTAGCCTCAAGGACGGTGACAGGGAAGTTCTTGTCTACCCACACTTGCCATTGCTGTTGTTCCAGGCTGCGAGACCCGGCAGGAGGATGAGTATAGCATCGTTCTGAACTAGCTTTAGAAGTGCACGTCTATATGACTCTGGCAGAGGGTTGTCGTAGTCGGTGGTAGCAGCGGAAGCATTGGTGGACATCAGGCTTATGTCTATTTATAGACTAGAGTAGATATAGCGGAGATAGATCATCTATTTCTGATGTGACAGTCATAGGTTTTGACGTCATCAGAATAGGGGATGGATCTCTTAAGAAGGTAGTAGGGTGTGATGTCCTGGTTTTAGATGACATACACAGAGTAGGAAAGGAAACTCCTGTACTACGATCGGTTATACTTTGGTTGTCACACAGTGGTTTCTCCACACAGGACTTGGATATTATATCAGACATTCTGGTAACTAGATCTATGGTTTTAGATCTAGATTTGGGTGGTTTCCTAATCTGGGTACCTTGACAGCATTCTATGAGTATTTAGAATGGACGACTCCTGGCATGGTAGTGTACCTGCAGGTGATGGAGTCACCCTCTCTAAAGGTGTCGTACAGACTAAAGGGGAGAGGGATACGCATGATTGACAGATCACTTGATTAGGCAATTGAGTCAATCATGAGATGTCAAGTACCACACCAGATGTTGTTCTTGCAGTAGATGCAATAAGTTGATATTAATCCAATCCTGGAGAAACAATCGGAAGCAGTTTTAGGACATAAGTGCGTGTTCTAGGGATGTGATAACGACAGCCTCTTTTAGGAGACGGTTATCATTCCAGGCTTCCAAGGTGACATGGATGGCAGAGTGGCTGTCAGAGTTGTAGTTTTCCCTCCGACGAGGGGCAGTATTTTGGACAGGTGGTCCAAGGCAATACTGAGGGAGGCATGGCGCTGGGTACTGATTAAGTTCAGTCATCGATACAGTCTAAGAAGTTTGGATTTGGAGTTCATTTATGAACTAGGTCCCATCAGACATCCAGACGTTCCAAGACAGGTATTGCTCATTTCGGGAGATGGCTTTCTCCGCGAACTTGAGATATAGAGAGATATAGAAAGAAACTTCTCTGCGGATCCACTCACTGAGGCTATTCCTCGAACGCAATAGTTTCGCAAACGGGTTTTGTGAGACTGACTAGTAGAGGAGTTGGGTGTTCGGTATCACACGGGCTGTGAGTATGAGACATCGCAATAATTATCCTTGAGTGCAAGTTGGAGATTGTTGGAGATAGTGCCCTCAGAGTCAATTATTGGATCACAGGCACGTGATTGCAATGATTAAGGGATGACCTATCCCGGTAGGACAGTCTTACTCGAGATGATAGTATACTATCTGGTTTATCTTTATCATCGTGTACTGCTTTAGGTGACCTGACATGTCGCTATTACACGTTGATAGAGCCCCTAGGATTCTTGCTTGACCACCAACAGTATAATGGCGATCATATACGTGGGAGCTGGTAGTCTATAAGTACATCCTTAAAAGGTCCCTAGTCGTAGGAGTTTCGAGACAGGGCATCGATACTCCATTAGTAGACTAGTGTATACAGTCGAGACCCCGACGAGGGGCGGTGGCCGGTCTCACAAGCCACTGGTGTCAGTTGGTTCACCTAAGATGTATACAGGTGCTCATTGGGTTATGAGTACACCGGACAGGACTCGCCGGGAACCTGCTAGTTGGTCTTATACCAGATGTCAGATAGCAGTTCCCTGGTGACATGTGTACAGGTTAGTTCATCGACCTGAGATCGTCATTTGTCTCGTGTGAGTTCCCACTGTGCTATGATTACTACCCTACCACGGCTCAAAGGAGTCGTGCAAACAGGTTTTAGTTGGGTACAGTCCCGAGCCACATGGAGGCAGTGAGCGGATCTTCAGGGGTTCGTCTCTCCCGGAATTGGGGGTGAGGTCGCGCTGTGTCTACGAGAGCCATTACGCAAAGCCCTCGGCCGAGGCAGGAGATTTACTGGTAGGTATTCCAGTAGTATCTCAGGGCGTTCTGGGCTACACTCCGACACGACTTGTACCGCTTTTGGGGGTCTGACTTTTACCAACCCCCTAGGCCCGTCATGCGATGCTCATAGACGAACGGACCGGACTGTACGGATATTGTCACTGACAGGCTCAGTAGGGTGTCAGGATGAGTTCGCTCATCGACGTCCCTTTTGGTCAATAGCTGGTGGCCCGTCACGTATTGGCTAATACCTCTGACGTGCTAGTGGTTAAATCCACAGCCATAGTATTGACGAGTCTTTAGAGTCCACCACACTTACAGTTACTCAAGCTTTCAGGCGAAACGCTGTAGAGGGCGTATGGAGATATGGCATGGTCCGATCAGATACGTGCGGTATTGCACGGATCAGGATCGGACGGTTTGTACTAGTGGTCGTATAGTTATATGGCAAGGTTCGATCAGATACGTGCGGTATTGCACGGATCAGGATCGAACGGATATTACTAGCCGGCTTTGGTTTAAGCCGGGTCCTAGTTTAGTACAGTGTAGATTTTGTCTCATTGCATGTGTATCCGGTCGGAATACAGATGCGGGTGTGTATGCACAGTATCGGGGTTTTCCTGTAATTTATTACGGGACCAGTTTTCTGGAGTTGCCAGTTTGCATTCCGTTCCGGCCGGTTTTCCTTTGTTCTTTCCCGGCCGGACTTTTCCGATGGAGGGGGTAATTTGCAGTTTTGCAAATTACATTTGAGGAGGGGGTTTCTTGCATATGTATTAATTATGATAGCATCTTTTTTATTCCTTTGTTTTCTATCATCATTTCTTGTAAAAGGTGATTAGGATTGATTTGGTTTTGATGTGAGATTGTGATGATAATGTTTGGCTATGGACACCACTTGCTTTTACTACCATTACCTTCTTTCTATAGTTGTGGTTTTGTATTCCCTCCTCCACCATTCTCATTTTGAAAAAGATAGAACTCACTTGAGAGAAAAGAGAAGAAGAGTTTTTCATTCTTGAGAGTATTCATTCTTGATCACATTTTCATGCTAGAAAAATGCAAGCACCATTTTTCTAATCTTGATTCCTCCATCATCTTCAAAGGCAACTACATAAACTCCAAGAGATAAAGTTTCTACACTACATTCTACAGCATTTCTTGGCATGTCGACATGCCGGCTTCATGCCCGAGTTGTCTCAGTATTGAGGCGGGAGCCCGTAAAAGATGCAGGCGATGTGGTGCCCCCTTCGGCGAGGAGGCGACGATATGGAGACAGGACTTTCCGCGGGAGATCGGGACAATGAAGAGAAGACCGGAGGACTCGGATCACTTGGTATACTTCTCTTCCCATCTCTTGTTAACTAGTAGAGGTTAATGGTTAACGATCCGGGTTTCTTTGTCCGCGGTAGCGCCAGTTTCCAAGTAAGGAAAATTTTTGATTCCGCATTTTGGCCTCGGTAAGACGGCCGGGGCGCTGCCGTGGCGCAACAAGATACTACGGTTTTCTCATAGACGGGGATAGAAAGGATTGCATCATTGATAATGATGAGCCGACTAGCTTCCAACAGGCCATTCAGAGCATTGACTCGGTAGAATGGCTGTATGCAATGCGGACCGAAATGGAGTCCATGTACACCAACAAAGTATGGACTTTGGACGTTGCTCCAGAAGGGGTAAAACCTGTAGGCTGCAAATGGATCTTCAAAAGGAAGATTGGTGTAGATGGACAGGTTGAGACCTATATGGCTAGACTCGTTGCAAAGGGTTTTCATCAAAGACCTGGTTTGGACTATGACGAAACCTTTTCTCCAGTGGCTATGCTTAAATCCATTCGGATCCTTCTTGCCATTGCTGCCTTCCACGATTATGAGATTTGGCAGATGGATGTAAAAACCACTTTTCTAAATGGAAATTTAGAGGAGTGTGTCTATATGGACCAGCCAGAGGGTTTCATTCAGAGTGGGAGCAGCGGAAAGGTGTGCAAGTTGCTTAAGTCCTTTATGGACTGAAGTAGGCATCGCGGAGTTGGAACATCTGTTTTGATGAGACGGTCAAAGAATTTGGCTTTATCAAAAATCCAGATGTACCATGCATCTATAGTAAAATTATAGCACGAATTGTCGTATTCCTCGTTTTATACGTGGATGACATTCTCTTGATAGGAAATGACATTCCTATGCTACAATCTGTCAAAGGGTTCTTGTCACAAAGGTTCTCCATGAAAGATCTAGGTGATACCTCTTACATTCTGGGGATCCGGATCCATCGTGATAGGTCCAAGAGGATATTAGGACTTTCACAGTCCAGGTACATCGACACCATATTGAAAAGATTCAGTATTGATGATTCCAAGCGCGGTAATTTACCGGCTTGTCACGGGATCACCCTCTCCAAAGAGATGTCTCCCAAGACTGATTTGGAAAGGGATCGCATGTCTATTATACCCTACGCATCTGCGGTAGGCTTTATAATGTATGCGATGTTGTGTACCAGACCAGATGTAGCTTATGCACTAAATATGGTATGCCGATATCAGTCAAACCCTGGGAAGAAGCACTGGATAGCGGTAAAGAACATTCTGAAGTACCAGAGAAGGACTGAGGATATGTTTTTGGTTTACGGCGGAAATGACCTCCAGTTGGAGGCCTTTGCTGACTCCTGCTTCCAGAGTGACAAGGACGACTCCCAATCTATGTCTGGTTATGTCTTTACTCTCAATGGAGGGGCGGTGTGTTGGAAGAGTTCCAAACAAGAAACCGTTGCTGATTCAACGATGGAAGCGGAATATATCGCTACATCTGATACAGCAAAAGAAGCCGTCTGGATGAAGAAGTTCTTGACAGAACTTCAGGTGGTTCCGTCCATTGTTGATCCAATACCTCTGTATTGTGACAACAACGGGGCTATAGCTTTAGCGAAGGAACCCAGGTCCCATCAGAAGTCCAGACACATCTTGAGGCGGTATCACCTGATCAGGGAGATCGTGGATCGCCGGGAGATCGAGGTTTGGAGGGTTGCTACAGATGATAACACTGCAGATCCATTCACGAAGGCCATACCCCAGACTCAGTTCGAGCGGCTGATCGAGATGATAGGTCTTCGATATGCCAGTACATGGCCTTAGTGCAAGTGGGAGATTGTTAGTGTATATGCCCTAGAGGCCATTACTGTATCATACTAGTTTGTATATTACTTAATGGAAGCTCGGGATATTCACAGTTGTATAAACAATCTTGCTCGAAATAGTAGTATGGTACTTGGTTTGTTTCTACTTTAATGTGTGCATGTGTTTCTTTTAGCGTATTGCTTATACAAATTAGCGGAGCCTTATGGATCTTTCCTTGATTACCAGCGTTGTGATGGCAGTCACACTAGTGGAGGCTGGGTAATCTACAAGCACATCCTTATACAGGTCCCTAGTCGTAGGATTATCGATACAGGGCATCAATACTCCAGAGTAGACTAGTGTATACGCTTCTCATCCCAGGAGGGGAGATAGTCTGTCCCACAGCAATCAGTACGTCGTCCTGAAGATAGTATGCAGGTGCTCGTTAGGTTGCGAGTACACTGGATATGACTCACTGGGAACTATTGGTTTGGTAGTATACCTATCGTCAGTTATCAGTTCCAAGGTGATATGAGTACATGTAACATTTCAGAAAAATATAATATTATTTTTAGGAATCTTTATAATTTAATATTATTTATTGAATATTTTAATATTTCGGTATAATTAAATACCGATAAATGGGGAAAATTCTGAAGAAAAATTATGGAAATTCTAAAATATGTTTAATGTAGGGTTTTTGGTAAAAAGTTTACCAAAATTGGTTTCTGATGATTTATTTGGTTTTATCAATATTTTATCGGAATTTTTGTCTGGGCTGCACACATATGTGCAAGGTAACTAGGGTTGAGCCTAAGGTTGAACCATGCTTAGATGACCATGGTGGTCTAACCATTTGACTAGGATTAATTGAGCTTAATTAATGGTGATTAGGTTGGGGTTGACTTGTGGCTAGAGAGGGAGAGAGGAGGCATGATGGATGTGCCATGACTTGCATTTATTGATTGAGTGAAGATGATAGGAGTTAACCTCACTTCACTTCAAGTCTTTATACTTATCTCTCTCACAATTCTAGCTCTCATTCACCACACATCAGCCACATCAGCAACAATATTCAGCAGCCCTACACCAGCCCCTAGCTGACCAGCACACTCCCTTCATCACTTTTCTGCCCCCTCCCACAATAGCTTACTTCAGCCACCAGAACAGCCCCCTACATCAGCCAAAACATCAGCTGCAGCAACTACAGAACCAACTTCAGCTCAGCCCCTTCAGCACCAACCCACTTCTCCTTCTCTTCTCTTTCACCCTAGGACTTCTCTTGAGGTATAATCTTGCAACCAAACTCCTAAGTTGCCAAGTTCTGATATCAGCTGAAGTTTAGTGTTAGTTTTATGATATAGTGCTAGTTTTAGTGATTTTGAGTGAGATGTGGCAAAGTGATGGTTTTGATCGTTAGGGTAACCATATTAGGTGTATTTGAGACTAGTTTAACCCAGAATTTCCCCAGATTCCAGCAAATTTCCAGATTTGTTATACTTGGCGTAATTTAGCGATTTTGTCGACTTTTGGACCTTTCTGGAATCTGCTACGACCCGGGACCTCCTAAAATAAAATTGACTTGGCAGTGAGACGTGCAGGTAGATAAAAGCCAACACCCAAAGCCCCAACCCCTGGACCAACTTTCTGGCCGCAGATATACCCTTTCTGGCCGCAATTTGCGGCCAGAGCAGTGGGGAACTGCATCGTTTTGCGTGCACGACTCTTTTACCTGTAAACTTGACCCCTGGAATGTCTAGTTTTGACTGGTTCCAACCAGGATAGAATCTGGGTTGATTTTATTGACTTGGCACATGATTTACGACTTGTTTTCGTATGGATTTTGGTATTTGATGATTCGTCTCTGTCGGGTGGCGTTTGAACACAAACGGCAGAGGGTTATGGGTTGTGTTCACATGCGAGGCCACAGGTTTTTACCTAAGGGCGTAGCATGCACCATTTTGGCTTCCGACATGGTTTTTATGTATTTTAGCATGTGATATCCTTGTAGGTACCCCACGTGGCGTCGAAGCGTTGGAGATGCAAATGGCGACATCGGCACCAGCACACATAAGAAAAGGTGAGTAGATTTATATCTACGGGGAGAAGTCGGGTGGATGGCGTATAGCACCGCCGCAGTCCGATGTCTAGTATACCATATATACTGTACTTATATATGTTAGCTTACGTGTGACTTGATTGATTAATATGTGGTAGGTGTACTATACATAGATTAGGGTTTAAAGTAACTAGTGTAGTTCCTAGTCACGAACCCTAGAATAGTTTGCACCCACACGCACACACGTACTTATTTGCTATGTTCATACTGTGATGACAAGGATATTGGAGGACTTTGGATGTGAGTCGATGAGTTTGGGCCTGGTGCCATGATATCAGTGATGTGATGTGATTCGTATTTGGGATACGATATATGCTTTTTTAGCGGGCCTTTTGGCTTGTCTTCCGCACACCCATTCATACTTATGTAGATGGTATCGATTCATACTAGACTTAGATCGGTACCCCACATTATGTGATTTGATGATAAGGATACCAGATAATTGATGTGATGATTGTGATATTGACCCGCACCCAGCTATTGGGATGCCGTACGACGATTTACCGTACGAGCTTTATATTGATGATTGATCCGCACTCATAACTTGAGGGTGTCAGATGATTTACAGTATCGTATGTGATACTATTGATGCGGGATCACCGACTACTATCTTTATTTATATATATCGACTCAGACTTAGGTGGTTTTCTTACCCCTCCCGATTGACTTGATAGTTAGATCAGTAGTTAGTATAGTAGATGTTAGACTTGACCCGAGTCATACCTATTTCAAAACTAACGAATCGGGAGTATTTTAAAGACAGGCAAAAAGGGACTCTACGGATAATTTCAAAAGGGGCATCTTTTCTTAAAAACACCGTAGCCCTTATTTTACAAAAACCCCGATTCGTCTTATTTCAAAAAGGCAGAATTGCATGACACTTACTTATTAATGTAGACTCTTCACTATTGCGTTGATTATTTGATTCCGCATATTCATATTATTTGCATCGCATTACTTGTGTTTATTGAGATATTACTATCATGTTGTTAGGACACAAGCACCATTATAGATGATGCGTATGTTCCACGTACACTGTTTGCCGGCTCACACACTTCATCATCGATAATTGCCATGCCACTATACTGTAGTACCGTTGCATTCATGATATGATTCTTGCATGGCATTTTATACACCTATACCTGTACACATACATAGATGATTCCAGCTTGATTAGAGATTTGGGAACCACAAGATATTCTTTAAAACTGATTCATTTTAAATGGAGCGGTTTCCCTCGACATGTGCACATTACTATTCCATGCTGCACGACTTACTGATATGCTTACCTTTCTCTACATATCGCATACTTCATGTTTTGATTATACGCATGGAGATATGTTGTATCCATGATATTTCTGGATTTGGGGACCGCAGATATTTCAAAAGAAAATATATAATTTTTTTAAAAATCCGGTCACCCTTGATATGATATTTCAGTGCGTCCACCGTGAGTTTTCTCGGTTCGAGAGAGCTTATGTGTGTATACGCGATTCGAGGAGCGGTAAGTACCGATTGCGGGTACATGGTGGACCCGGTAAGGTACCCCGGGGCAAGAAGACTCGTAGATGCTAGACGGTGAGCCTAGCAGGGGAGTACTACCTACCGGTGATAGTACTCGGGACCCGTCGGTTATCAGGGGGATACCGACTGGATTCATGAGATGGATATGAGGGCCGACCAGGGTGTGCGGCGCCTGAGATACATGAGGATTTACGTGCCGATGCTAGGCACAGGTGTTCATGATGTTTTCGAGTGTCGATGCTAGGCACTCAGGTTCCTTGATTTGATTATATCCTCATATTTCCATGAATATGCTTTACGATATTTACATGCATGATTCTTGTTGTCATTGGGTGACACGTGGACGGGATCCACCGATTTACAGCTATTGATTACCTAGTTGGAGGACATCCACATACTACTAGATTCATGTTATAGCTGGCATTGATTCATATTACTCTATGCAGACATACCTCATATTTATGACATGTTATTACCTGAGGCATTGGCGAGTACTTGGCACTACATACATGTATAGATGTTACATTGCCACCTTAGCATGCTTCAGACTTATTCATTTGAGGTTTATTTATGTTGATCGTATGACCTAGGATTGCGTCATACATGCGATTTTTTGTTCATAGATGTTCTTCTATTCACGAGTTGGCAACTCACCCCCGTTGTGCCCCAGTTCTTGCAGGTGTTTGCCGTACAGGGATTCATTACAGCTTGCGGCACTGCTTCTTTCGGGTGACTTGCTAGTAGGTGGGTTTATTTGTATCGTACCCATCATTATACATTGTATATTATATTCAGTTGTATCTAGAAGTTCCATCAACCAAACATGTACTTATTTGAGATAGAGACCGGTGTTGATTATTCTTTCGACCTTAGAGTCGCACGTTATATTTCTCTGGGATTCTTGTTGTTGAGTTTCCTATCTGTTGTGATCCTCGCCTTTAGGCGTTGTATATTAAATGCAGACCAGTTGTTTTACTTATGGTTTTTCCTTCACTCCACTACTTTTCTTGGTTTGGATTTCTGGGCTCGGCTTACTTAGAGCACGTACGCCTTGAGACGTTCGTAGCCTAAGTGCCGGTCATGTTCCGTACTTTCGGGTCGTGACAAAGTTGGTAACAGAGCGTTAGGTTTTACCTTCGGAGCGTAGGATGACCCTTGGTTGATGGAATAGGTAACTAAAGTTGAGTGACGTACTGTGGGTATGTCCGCGGCGTATTTACGACACGCCACTCCACTTAAGAAGCCTTAGGATGTACATTTCCTTGTTTAGTATCATATTCATTCCTGATCTAGCCTCATCTGTACCCGTTATGTTTTACTGCCACGATTACGGGCAGGGAGAGCTACAGCTAGAGTTGCGGTCAGCATGAGCTCGTAGCGAACGAGGACTGTCCGGGGTGTAATTTCGGCGACACGCGATGGTAGAGATGTGTCTTTTGATTGTGTTTCCTGGTGACACGGGAACGACTCGAGTTAGTATTGTTGATTGTGAACTCTTGTGGAAGAGAGCTCTTGGTTTTACACCGGATGATCGAACCATTGTTAGAACTGCCAGTTGAGAGAGGACTGTCGATGTACAGCAAACCTCAGAGATTATGATGTTACCTACCGGGCAGGCAGATGAGCCAGCTATTGCTGAGATTGATAGGATGTCGCTTCCGGAGCTTACGAGCTGAGATCGCCAGGGCTTCTAGGCAGATATGAGACAGATGATAGCTAGTCTACCCGATTGAGAGACGAAGGTGGTTCGTCCGATTTAGGCGCCGGAGCAGGCCCGGTTGAGTTGAAGATTTCCAGTGTGGGGAGTCTTACTCAGATCTAGAGCAGTCCGATTTGAAGATGACCGCCAATGTATCGCCTTTCCTGGAGGATTGAGGCGCTGATCACCGTACAGATGAAGGAGCCAGTTGTCGCTACGAACGACGAGATATTGCCCCAGATGTTGGAGCTATTGCAGTACGGGTTGTACTAAGAGATTTTAGAAGGCCGCTAGTCACCGAGGATGAATGACTAGGACATGTGGATCGTCGCTACCCCGATGCGAGGTCATCAGATAGATTGATTCCAGCTGAGACGACTTCACGCGGAGACGTTGAGAGTCAGCACAGACGATCGAATGTCAGAAACCTACTATTCCAAGTTTAAAGTATTCGGAAGGACGTGCAGGCAATTCGATGGACCCTCTAGAAGAATGAAACCCTAACTCGACTTAATGGCCGTGTGAAAGCCTTGGAACCTTAAGGTTACGGCAGTTCTGCGGCGCCATTAGTGAAGATTGGGTTTGCCCTTCTACGGCTGGACCACCGATGCTGTGGTGTGTACTCAGTACTGTTAAACTATACCCAAGATGTTGAGCTCTTGGGGGATTATGAGGTCTGACGAGTCGATCGGATGGTTCTACATCATTCGGATATTATATGATGTGACACACTGCTTGGGAGACTCCAGATACGAGCATAGCCTTTGGAGCGCAGTCCAGCAGGCCAGAGTTCAGCATCGTCGACGAGATAGTTGACCAGGTTCGGATATAGGACCTCACCCAGATGTGTAGCGAGTTGATCGAGGACGGACGAGTATGGAGTATTCCTCCGATGGTTGGGACGCGATCCCGAGAACCTGTTCGGCCAGACGCCTTCTACAGAATGATGAAGCTACAGAGTACGTGATTTCGAGTCCGCGCGAGGGACTTCGGATTGGCCGTGGACAAGAACAGTGCAGTGCGTAGATAGCATGGCGTGACGTCATAATAGACGACGATAAAGACAAGCGAAACATGTTGTTCGTGCGAGACGCTGACGAGCTGTCATTACCTTCCGTCGAGAATAGAACCCTGATGTGCCTACTGAGGCGTTGAGATATGGCCAGTTTCCAAGGAAATGTGTGCGGGACACGCGGTTGTGCAGAAAACGAGAAAGGATTGTGTAAGAGTACCAGCCTCCGTACAGTTCGGCATAGGCAAGATCGGAAGAGACCCTGAGTAGGATTCCTTCCAGGACATGGCTGTAGTGGTAGCTGCACCAGGATCAGATGTTTGATGTGCATTCAGAAAGCCAGAGGCAGACGCCAGTGAGATGCTTCTTTACGAGTGGTCGTTGACCGAGTGATGACCAGAGGAGTGCCAATGGAATCATTTCCGTTAGCACACCTGACTGGGCCGATGAACCGATGGATGGCGAGATTGGTAAATCCACAGAGAAGATAAGGACCCCGAGACAGAGGACGCCAGACCGTGAGCAAGAGGCAAGTGAATATCTTGCGCTGCTAGTATTGGATGCACCGACACCTTCTCGATTTTGAAGGAGGGGCTACCGACGACGGTATTTATGATTTGTGATTTTGTGATTCGACTATCACGCATCCGTCATCTTGGATTTCGGTATTTTGGACGTTCGGTTTGCATGATTTAGTCTTGATGATTGAGTTTCATGACATTTGTTTTCATGTACCTTGGTTGCACCTATTGAGTATTTACGATTTTTGCACAGTTGTTGCATTTGATATCGTTTTCGTGCCTTGGTTTCACATGTTGGTGATTTTATGGGTTTTAGACATTTGAGATGATTTTGTGCGTATGCACGCACCCGATTTAGTTTTGCACTCTGTATAGTTTACATATGCTTGTAGTGCAGTGACTTGTATTTTGTGCACTTGGATGCACTGGACTTCGATTTCGATGGTGATGCTCGATATTTGTCTTGTGCACTTTACGCACCTGATTGGATTTGCGCGTGTTCGGCGCTTGATGTTAGATTTCATGATTTCGTGCATGATGGATGCACCGGATTTGGATTTTTAGCGCATGTTGGGCGCAAGTTATGAGATGAGATTTGGTGCACACCAGATGCACTAAATCGGGATTTTTCGTGCGTACCAGATGCACCTGATTTTGCTGTCAGGCACGCACGTTGCCTGTGACCGATGTTGTGTGCACACATGTTGCACCTGGATGTCATTTTGTGCACCTGCTTGGCACATCTATGGATTTTGATTTCCGTGCGCACCAGACGCACGTGGTTTTCATGTGCACTTTTCGGGATTAATTTCTTTATGGAGCAATACATTTTTATGATAGTGCGATTTGTTTTCGCACTGACCAGGACTAGTCAGAGGACAGTGCCTGGATATATTTTGCATGCATAGATAGATTTCAAGGGATTTCCAAAGGCGAGCTATAGTCTCATTATTTACATACGTGTCCGGTACGACACGAAACGTTTAAAAACAGGGAACCCTTCTAAATTGTTTTCAAACGGCGGATCATGCATACTAAACAAAAGATATATACGTATATGGCTATTTTCTTATAAAGACGTCCGCCACTGTGCAGTGTTTTGCGTATTGCACATCGATTTTAAGGAATTTTTGGCATGCATTTCCTTCATATATTTACATATATAGTTCCGATTTATGGCATATCGGTTTTGGCTTTGGATTTAGCCTTGGTGTTTTCGCCTTGACTCCGATGATTGCAGGATACTTGACGGAGTTTTGATTTTGAGTTATCTGCTCATTGCTCATGCGCTTGTATTGCGCTACGATGTGTTTTATGGATTGATGATTTCGGAGCCCCGTGGACTTGGACATTTTGTTGAAATGTTTTAGAATTTGGGAGTTTAAATTTAAATTCGGGGACCGAATTTCTTTAAGGGGGGAAGACTGTAACATTTCAGAAAAATATAATATTATTTTTGGGAATCTTTATAATTTAATATTATTTATTGAATATTTTAATATTTCGGTATAATTAAATACCGATAAATGGGGAAAATTCTGAACAAAAATTATGGAAATTCTAAAATATGTTTAATGTAGGGTTTTTGGTAAAAAGTTTACCAAAATTGGTTTCTGATGATTTATTTGGTTTTATGAATATTTTATCGGAATTTTTGTCTGGGCTACACACATATGTGCATGGTAACTGGGGTTGAGCCTAGGGTTGAACCATGCTTAGATGACCATGGTGGTCTAACCAATTGATTAGGATTAATTGAGCTTAATTAATGGTGATTAGGTTGGCGTTGACTTGTGGCTAGAGAGGGAGAGAGGAGGCATGATGGATGTGCCATGACTTGCATTTATTGATTGAGTGAAGATGATAGGAGTTAACCTCACTTCACTTCAAGTCTTTATACTTATCTCTCTCACATTTCTAGCTCTCATTCACCACACATCAGCCACATCAGCAATAATATTCAGCAGCCCTACACCAGCCCCTAGCTGACCTGCACACTCCCTTCATCACTTTTCAGCCCCCTCCCACAATAGCTTACTTCAGCCACCAGAACAGCCCCCTACATCAGCCAAAACATCAGCTGCAGCAGCTACAGAACCAACTTCTGCTCAGGCCCTTCAGCACCAACCCACTTCTCCTTCTCTTCTCCTTCACCCTAGGACTTTTCTTGAGGTATAATCTTGCAACCAAACTCCTAAGTTGCTAAGTTCTGATATTAGATGAAGTTTAGTGTTAGTTTTGTGATATAGTGCTAGTTTTAGTGATTTTGAGTGAGATGTGGCAAAGTGATGGTTTTGATCGTTAGGGTAACCTTATTAGGTGTATTTGAGACTAGTTTAACCCAGAATTTCCCCAGATTCCAGCAAATTACCAGATTTGTTATACTTGGCGTAATTTAGCGATTTTGTCGACTTTTGGACCTTTCTGGAATCTGCTACGACCCGGGACCTCCTAAAATAAAATTGACTTGGCAGTGAGACGTGCAGGTAGATAGAAGCCAACACCCAAAGCCCCAACCCC
Organism: Agapanthus africanus; assembly: GCA_030015575.1. Taxonomy (NCBI): domain Eukaryota; kingdom Viridiplantae; phylum Streptophyta; class Magnoliopsida; order Asparagales; family Amaryllidaceae; genus Agapanthus; species Agapanthus africanus. Next base: position 464,253,275 of record JASDDO010000014.1, on the reverse strand, counting down.
TGGACCAACTTTCTAGCCGCAGATATACCCTTTCTGGCCGCAATTTGCGGCCAGAGCAGTGGGGAACTGCCTCATTTTGCGTGCACGACTCTTTTACCTGTAAACTTGACCCCTGGAATGTCTAGTTTTGACTGGTTCCAACCAGGGTAGAATCTAGGTTGATTTTCTTGACTTGGCGCATGATTTACGACTTGTTTTCGTATGGATTTTGGTATTTGATGATTCTTCTCTGTCGGGTGGCGTTTGAACGCCAACGGCAGAGGGTTATTGTCTGTGTTTGCACGCGAGGCCACAGGTTTTTACCTAAGGGCGTAGCATGCACCATTTTGGCTTCCGACATGGTTTTTATGTGTTTTAGCGTGTGATATCCTTGTAGGTACCCCACGTGGCGTCGAAGCGATGGAGATGCAAATTACGACATCGGCACCGGCACACATAAGAAAAGGTGAGTAGATTTATATCTACGGGGAGAAGTCGGGTGGATGGCGTATAGCACCCCCGCAGTCCGATGTCTAGTATACCATATATACTGTACTTATATATGTTAGCTTACGTGTGACTTGATTGTTTAAGATGTGGTAGGTGTACTATACATAGATTAGGGTTTAAAGTAACTAGTGTAGTTCCTAGTCGCGAACCCTAGAATAGTTTGCACCCACATGCACACACGTACTTATTTGGTATGTTCATACTGTGATGACGAGGATATTGGAGGACTTTGGATGTGAGTCGATGAGTTTGGGCCTGGTGCCATGATATTAGTGATGTGATGTGATTCGTATTTGGGATACGATATATGCTTTTTTAGCGGGCCTTTGGGCGTGTCTTCCGCACACGCATCTATACTTATGTAGATGGTATCGATTCGTACTAGACTTAGATCAGTACCCCCCATTATGTGATTTGATGATAAGGATACCAGATAATTGATGTGATGATTGTGATATTGACCCGCACCCAGTTATTGAGATTCCATACGACGATTTACCGTACGAGCTTTATATTGATGATTGATCCACACTCATGACTTGAGGGTGTCAGATGATTTACAGTATCGTTTGTGATACTATTGATGCGGGATCACCGACTACTATCTTTATTTATATATATCGACTCAGACTTAGGTGGTTTTCTTACCCCTCCCGATTGACTTGATAGTTAGATCAGTAGTTAGTATAGTAGATGTTAGACTTGACCCGAGTCATACCTATTTCAAAACTAACGAATCGGGAGTATTTTAAAGACAGGCAAAAATGGACTCTACGGATAATTTCAAAAGGGGCATCTTTTCTTAAAAACACCGTAGCCCTTATTTTACAAAAACCCCGATTCGTCTTATTTCAAAAAGGCAGAACTGCATGACACTTACATATTGATGTAGACTCTTCACTATTGCGTTGATTATTTGATTCCGCATATTCATATTATTTGCATCGCATTACTTGTGTTTATTGAGATATTACCATCATGCTGTTTGGACACCAGCACCATTATCGATGATGCGTATGTTCCACGTACACTGTTTGTCGGCTCACACACTTCATCATCGATAATTGCCATGCCACTACACTGTAGTACCGTTGCATTCATGATATGATTCTTGCATGGCATTTTGTACACCTATACATGTATACATACATAGATGATTCCGGCTTGATTAGAGATTTGGGAACCGCAAGATATTCTTTAAAACTGATTTATTTTAAAGAGAGCGGTTTCCCTCGACATGTGCACATTACTATTCCATGTTGCACGACTTACCGATATGCTTACCTTTCTTTACATATCGCATACATCATGTTTTGATATACGCATTGAGATATGTTGTTTCCATGATATTTCTGGATTTAGGGACCGTGGATATTTCAAAAGAAAATTTATAATTGTTTTAAAAATCCGGTCATTCTTGATATCATAATTCAGTGCGTCCATCATGAGTTTTCTCGGTTCCAGAGAGCTTGTGTGTGTATACCCGATTCGAGGAGCGGTAGGCACCGATTGCGGGTACATGGTGGACCCGGTGAGGTACCCCGGGGCAAGAAGACTCGTAGATGCTAGACGGTGAGCCCGGCAGGGGAGTACTATCTACCGGTGATAGTACTTGGGACCCATCGGTTATCAGGGGGATAACGACTAGAGTCATGAGATAATTATGAGGGCCGACCAGGGTGTGCGGCGCCTGAGATACATGAGGATTTACGTGCCGATGCTAGGCACAGGTGTTCATGATGTTTTCAAGTGTCGATGCTAGGCACTCAGGTGCCATGATTTGATTATATCCTCATATTTCCATGCATATACTTTACGATCTTTACATGCATGATGCTTGTTATCATTGGGTGACACGTGGACGGGATCCACCGATTTACAGCTATTGGTTACCTAGTTGGAGGACATCCACATACTACTAGATTCATGTTATAGCTGGCATTGATTCATATTACTCTATGCAGACATACCTCATATTTATGACATGTTATTACCTGAGGCATTGGCAAGTACTTGGCATTACATTCATGTATAGATGTTACTTTGCCACCTTAGCATGCTTCAGACTTATTCATTTGAGCTTTATTTATGGTGATCGTATGACCTAGGATTGCGTCATACATGCGATTTTCTGTTCATAGATGTTCTTCTATTCATGAGTTGGCAACTCACCCCCGTTGTGCCCAAGTTCTTGCAGGTGTTTGCCGTACAGGGATTCATTACGGCTTGCGGCACTGCTTCTTTCGGATGACTTGCTAGTAGGTGAGTTTATTTGTATCGTACCCATCATTATACATTGTATATTATATTCAGTTGTATCTAGAAGTTCCATCAACCAAACATGTACTTATTTGAGATAGAGACCAGTGTTGATTATTCTTTCGACCTTAGAGTCGCACGTTATATTTCTCTGGGATTCTTGCTGTTGAGTTTCCTTTCTGTTGTGATCCTCGCCTTTAAGCGTTGTATATTAATTGCAGACCGGTTGTTTTACTTATGGTTTTTCCTTCACTCCACTACTTTTCTTGGTTTGGATTTCTGGGCTCGGCTTACTTAGAGCACGTACGCCTTGAGACGTTCGTATCCTAAGTGCCGGTCATGTTCCGTACTTTCGGGTCATGACAGTACAACATAGTCCGTTAACTTGACACTGTCACTTCGCCTCGAGTGTGTTCCCACTGTTCTTAGATTACTACCCTACCACGGCTCAAATGAGTCGTGCAAACAGGTAGTAGTTGGGTGCAGTCCCGAAGCACTTGGAGGTAGAGACGGTTAGAAAGGATTCGTCTATCCCGGTATTGGGGGTTGATATCGCACCGTGTCTAGGAGAGACATTACACAAAGTCCCTGGCCAGGGCTAGCGAGATATACTGGTAGCGTTATCTCAGGATGTTCTGGGCTACACTCCGACACGACTTGTACCGCTATTAGGGGACTGACGTTTACCGCCCCCCTAGGCCCGACTTGCGATACTCTTAGATGAACAGACCGGACTGTATGGAGATTGTCACATTCAGACTCAGTAGGAGTTCGGATGGGTTCACCTCATTAGTCTTCTTATCGCCATCTACCTGGGGACCGTTACGTACAGCTAGTACTGCTTGCGGCCTGTGGTTAAACCCACTTCCAGCGTAGTGTCGAGTCTTTAAAATCCCACACAGAAGGCTATTCGCCTTTGGGTAAAACAGAGTAGAGGTCGCATGGTTTTTGCTACGGGGTTCGTTCACATCCACGCACTGGTGCACGTTTGGTGTCCGGGCAGTTATTACTAGCGGGCTTTGGTTTAAGCCAGATCCTAGTATATGTTTTGTGGATTGGTTTTATCTCATTTTATTCTTGTTCCTCGGAACACGGATGCGGGTGTGTATGCACAATTGACAGAGGCAGAGGCAGAGGATTCTCATTGGGGTTGTTGACCGTTGAGTTTTTCTAAACCATAATGAGAATAAGAAATATGATTAATAATATTAATTAAGGATTATTGTGCCATGGTTGAGTTGAACATTTGACTTTTGTTGACTTGTTGACTTTGTTGACCGGTTGACCATTGTGGACTTGTTGACCATCATCATTTCATTTCTATGACTTTTGTTGACTTGTTGTTCTTTACAAAATGCATTAAATGCATGAAATGATAATGTTCATTGAAACTAACCATCACAATTCTTAATTATTATTATTGTCATCATTATTCTTTCCCTTGTGAGCATGGTTGTAAAAAAAGTAAAGCTCATTCTCACTTTCTCATTCTCTCTCATTCAAAGCTCACCCTCTTCCTCTCTCTCAAAGCTCTCATGTCTCATGTGTTGAGAAGCTTGAGCTATTAAGATAAAACCCTAAAAACTCTTCTCTACTCACTCTAGAGTTCTAGGTCTATCAAGCCAAGCACTTTAGTTGCCTCTCGGTTGAGGTAGGAGCTCAAGGTAGTGGTTTTCGGGTGGATCCTTCTTCCACAACAAGGAGACTATGAGGTGGAGCCGTTCCAACCACTCCAAGGAGCAAGAAGAGAAGGAGTTCAAGACCTAGGTATAACCCTCTAACATAGTAGTTAAACTTCTAGTTAGTTTGCTAGGTTTTTGTTTAGCAAAGATCCTTATTATCTAGTCCATGTTGCCTTGCCTTAAAAAAATCGTTTTTGCCGTTTCCGCCTTCCCGTAAGAACCGGGACGGGTAACATGGACTTACAAGGTCAACCTACGCGACGAAAGTTCGGGTCTAATACCCCCTCGACCAAGTCTAAGTTCCATAAGGTCAAGCCTAGGTTCCGAATATATATAAATGCCATAGACTTCGCATTGTCAAATATAGACTTGAACCAAGGTTAACCTAGCGCTCTGATACCAACTTTGTCACGACACAAAATAGCACGTGACTGGAACTTGAATCATATGAAGTCTATAGGACCCCATCTAATTCAAGTAAGCCAAAAATCCAAGAAATCTAAACCATTTGAAAGAAGGAAGTGAAGGAAAACTTGTTTTAAAGTTTGCATATAATCACTTTGAAAAGTTGTGGTAACCTTTTTAAAACATCAATTCTTTTCCAAAAATTTCGGCAGAGTCTCCTTAGTAAATACTGGCCCCAAACAGGTACAAACATGAATAAAGCATCCCCAAGCTGGAGCTTGCTCTTCGCCAATTAGTGGTCACAACCACGCAAGCAATATAATATACAATGCCTAAGGGCGAGGATCAAAACTCAAAAGGGAACCAATATCATCAAGAAAACCATAATAATACAGCGCGCGACTCTAAGGTCGAAAGAATATACAACTGCTCTTCTATGTCTAATAAATATACAAGTCTGGTTGATGGAGTTTCTAGATACAACTAAATATAAATAAAATACAATGGTGGTCACGATGAAAGTGAACCCACCTACCAAAGCAATCATCCGGAAAGAAACAGTGTGCCAGCAAAACCTCCAAGGAAAGCTGTACGACAAATCCTGCAAGAAACTGTGGCACAACGGGGGTGAGTTGCCAACTCATGAGTAGAAAACAACACCGAGCAGAAATCGCATGTATGACTCAATCTTAGGTCATACGATAATAATATATCCACAATACAATATCCTGAACCATCTACACATAAGTGTAATACCACGTGCTCGTGTCAGTGCCTTAGATAGCAACATATCATATATATGATGCATGAATGCCTGAAAACTGAATATATCTAAATGCGAAAACAGTTTTCTTTATTTAGTGAGATTTCTGTATATTTAAATCGAGGTATTGATTGGTAGAGTTTTTGGGTGCTTAGTTAATTACCGCAATCAAGACGGTTTCGCTTGTAGCTAGCCGGTTGACTACGGGTCGTCCGCAGGGAGATGGGAATCTTTTTCTATGTGTTTTAACGAGTTAAGTCCAAATGTCCAGGTTTGTTTTGAGATTAACTATGTGCTAAAATGATATATAAAGAGAGCTTGTTAGGGTTAGGATTAGGTTAGTTTTAGTTAGGAGTCGCTCACTTCTTTCGTTGCCACTCTTAATATCGGTGTTATGGTAATTGGCCACAACGGGGATTAGCACGACTAGGAAAGAACTTACAAGTATAAGCTAGGCTTTCCAAAGCATAAGTTCTTCCTTTTGGTGCTTGTCCGTCCGTTCTTGGCTCTTAGCCTTAACCTCCGGTTAATTCAACCACAACCGGTCTCACTAAGGAATCACCGCTATCATGTAGGATAGGGTGTCGTAGGGAGCGGATTGTGGTTCAATTAACGGGAGTCCGAATTAAGATGTTGGGCAAGAAAAGAGTGAGGGAGATTTCCTTCTCTCAAACTTTCCTTATCCTTCTCTAACAAGTATGAAAACTACTCACCCATTATAAGGAAAATAAAATAAAACAAAGGAGGAAGATAGAAAGGAAAAGATTAGAAGATTACAACTAGCTATTTGAGACCTCACCTTGGCAAGGATCAAGCTTAAGCATCATAGTTGTTTTAAGGATAAAGAAGAAGAGAACAAGAAAGAAACAAACAACAAATAACAACAACTAGATTAGCAAATGAAAAATACAAGCAAATATAATTAACAATTACAACAAGTTAAGCATGGTAAGAACAAGAACTCCTTTATTCATTTTTCACTCACAAAAGCTCACTACAAGTTTTTAATGGAGAAGAGACGAGAGGAGGAAGAAGAACAACACATGTATTCTAAAATCTAAATACAAGAATATGGACCCTTGGCTTTGGCAAGTTCTGGACTATTTATAGGAAGGAAACTGAAACACTAGGGTAATATTCAGAACCAAGATGGAATGGCCTAAATACCCCCAAAACAACTTCAGCAGACAAGGACGTACGGCCGCGATTTCGCGGCCTAAGCATGCTTAGGCCGCGGTTCCGCGGCCATAGTAGGGAGTTGGGCCTTCAGTTTTGGTGAGTTTCCCCCGTTTGTTGTTGTCTGCATTGTGGTATATATTTTTTCTCAGAAACTCTTCACAATTTTTCCAGAATTTCAGCAGATCAAAAGGTGATTTGATGTGGATCTTTTGCTATGATTTTCTCGAGCTCCGCGTTGATATGTTGGATCTTGTGTTGATATTGAGCTTTGTGCATGAAAATGGCATCGATTTGCTATTTTGTCCCTTAAACTGGTGTGCGACAACATACGGATAGAGAGCGGAGACCTGTGTTTTATCTGTGGTTGGCAGTAATCCGGAATTTGTCGTGCTTTTCCATCAATTTCACTTTTCAGAGCCGAGAACCTGTATCCTGTAATTGACTAGAAAACATGGCTCAAGAGTACCTACCGATAAGCAATGTGATAAAAATTGGGCGGTATAAAAATGCAAAAATCTGATATGAACAAATACCCCCAAACTTATCATTTGCTCGTCCCGAGCAAAGCCAATTTATTCACAAAAAATTTCCTAACCTCATTGTCGCAGGGAACGCGATTGCACTGAGCATGTGCAACAAGCCGTTAAACCTCTAGGTGTCCCTAGTAGGAGGAGTGTTCTCTCCTGAGGGTTTTTAGCGGATACTACCCACAAAATCCGGTCAAGCTAGTTTTGCAAAATAACTATGATTCAAACCCTGAAGTTTTGTTTCAGAAAATAACAATTCTATTATCCTAGGTCTAGACTATCGAACCTTCATTTTTCACATCTCGCTTCTTATTTAACTTAAGATTTTATATGTCTTTATGTGTAGTGCAAATAGTGTCGTTAAGTTCCAGAAGGGTCGAATAAAGTCATCATGTCACATAATAAAGCCCAGATAAGAATTTTGAAAGGATCACATATGTTTTAAAAAGAGTTAAGCATTTTTCAAGTTTCGTTTTCCAGTAAAGTTTCAACTTCAGAATTTCTATCTTCCTTAACAGGAAACTAGGTCTTATTTTTCACTCCACCTTTTTCTTGTTTTCATTTCATACACACCTCTGTGAACGTGAAATAGTCTTTATCATAGAATAAAACCTTCATATCTCCGCTAGAAATATTTTTTTATAAAAACCTGTCTTTTGTCAAGATTATTCTCACACAAAGAACCGTTAGGAATTTTAATTCGGAGAGAACACTTGCTTGACTTTGTTTTAATCTGGACTTTCTAGGCTTCTTAGCGAGCTTTGGGCCAATGCACCCAAACCAGTTGGCTTTAGGACATTAGGTGTAGAACACCCCAGCGGACTTAATTACTCAAGTTACCTAGGTCCAAAAACAAAAGACAATTTAGCGTGAAAATCATGATGATTCAATACGAACGGAGATATAACCGGGAGTTCGGTTTTTTTTTTTTTGGATAAAAGACGTGTTTAGTGGGTTAGGTGTGTAATCATTCCAATCAAGTTTCAGATGGGTTATTTTTCAGAATTAGTTCCAATTAAGGCATCAATAACATTCCTTCATATTCACTTCACTTCATAACTATTCTTGATATTACTTATTTCAGAACAAACCTATTTGATCCTCATAAAATCATTTATCCATTTAAAAGTTTTTAGACATAAAAGACTTGTCATCTAATTTCCAAAACTCACGACACGTGTAGTGTGATGTAAAGACGTATATCAGCTATAGTTAATTTCGAAGGAGAGTTATCTTTCAGGTTTTCAAAATCTAAAAAAACGATTTAGTTATTCTTATCTTATCAAACAAAACCGTCGAAATGTTGAATCAGAGTTCTCCCACTAGCTAACTTGACAGAAAAGTTTTTATGTTTTTTGAAAATTTTCTGATTTTTATGGATTTTAATATGCAGATGCAAAATATACATATGAATGCGAAGGTTAGAAATGCGTACCGAGCGTACCCCCAAACTTAAACTGGATAGTGTCCTCACTGTCATTGCATGAAGAGATTATTTGAAGGGTCAAAATTGTCGGTTAGATACACACAATTTTTTTTAATGTTTTTAAAGAGAAAAAATGGAAAAGAATATCCACAATTAAATAAAAAATGGTATATACATACCCCCAAACTTAATTGGAACAGTGTCCACTGTGCTTGGCTGGATAACCGAAGTTTGGTGGTAGGCAGAGGAAGATTATACAGGGTAAACCGGCTCCTGTAAGACCAGGAGCTCCTCTGTTGGTTCGGCGCTAAGGTACGGTTTAAGTCCATGTCCATTTACTTTGAAAAATAAACCGTCCTTTGGATTCTCCAAATCCACAGCGCCATGCGGATACACATTCCGCACAAAATACGGCCCTTTCCAGCGAGATCTGCGCTTTCCTGGATAGAAGTGTAGCCGGGTGTCGTAAAGCAGTACCTGTTGACCAGGTACGAAAGTTTTGCGCAAAAGGTGTTTATCGTGAAACACCTTCGTTCGGTTCTTAACGACAACCGCGTTTTCGTAAGCCTCATCCCTAAGCTCGCTCAATTCGTTCAACTGCAGCTTCCGATGGCTGCCCGCATCTTCGAGAGACAGATTCAGCTCCTTTATCGCCCAAAATGCGCGATGCTCTATTTCCACAGGGAGGTGGCAAGCCTTTCCGTACACAAGCCGATAGGGAGACATGCCAAGATCGGTCTTATAAGCCGTTCGAAATGCCCAAAGGGCGTCAGTGAGTTTCAACGACCAATCCTTACGGTTCTTGGAAACCGTCTTCTCCAGTATCTGCTTGATTTGACGATTTGAAACTTCGGCTTGCCTACAGGTTTGGGGGTGGTAGGGCGTAGATAGCTTATGATTAATGGAATATTTCTGCATCAAGGCCTCAAAAGTCTTATTGCAGAAATGAGTTCCTTTGTCGCTAATGATCGCTCGGGGGTGCCCAAAACGGGAGAAAATGTTTTCTTTAAGAAACCTAACGACAGCCTTGTTGTCGTTAGTCCGGATGGGCACAACCTCGACCCACATAGAGACGTAATCAACAGCGAGAAGGATGTACAGGTTCCCAAAAGAGCTGGGAAACGGCCCCATGAAATCTATCCCCCAAACGTCGAAAATCTCCACAACCAAGATTGGTTGGAGCGGCATCTCGTTCCTCCGCGATATCCGGCCGAAGTGTTGGCACCGGGAGCAAGTCTTGCAATAGTCATGAGCGTCTTTGAAGAGTTGTGGCCAGTAGAAACCACATTGCAAGATCTTCTCAGCTCTCTTTCTGGGGCCAAAATGCCCGCCACATGCTTGATCGTGGCAAAATGACAGCACACTCTTGAATTCATCGTCAGGGACACACCGACGAATAATCTAGTTGGGAAAGTACTTGAACAGATAGGGTTCGTCCCAGTAAAAGTGTTTTACTTGGGATAAGAATCGAAGTCTGACCTGACTTGACCATTCAGTCGGCAGTAACCCTGTGTCCAAATAGTTCACAATATCTGCGAACCAGGGTTCGTGAGATACTGTCAAGAGTTGTTCATCCGGAAAAACGTCGTTGATCGGAATTTGAGGCGACGGTGAAGAAGGAAGTCCTGAAAGATGGTCGGCGACCACGTTTTCACATCCTCTTTTGTCCTTAACGACAAGATCAAACTCTTGAAGCAAGAGGATCCAAAGTATTAGCCAAGATTTTGCATCTTTCTTCGCAAAAAGATGGCGCAGAGCAGAATGGTCTGTGTTGACAATGACTGGAGAGCCGATTAGGTAGGGCCTGAACTTTTCTAAAGCAAATACAACAGCTAAGAATTCCTTCTCAGTTGTTGTATAATTAAGTTGGGCGTCGTTCAGGGTTCGGCTAGCATAATAGATTACGTGCGGCATCTTGTTGATGTGTTGTCCAAGGACAGCACCAATGGCAAAGTCGGATGCATCGCACATAATCTCAAATGGGTGCGTCCAGTCAGGTGAAGAAAGAACGGGAGCAGAAGTGAGTGAGCTTTTTAATGACTCGAATGCAGTCACACAGCTCGAGTTGAAGTCGAATGGCGTGTCGTTGGCCAGTAGAAGAGTCAAGGACCTAGCAATCTTGCTAAAGTCCTTGATGAACCGTCTATAGAAACCGGCATGGCCAAGGAAGACTCGGATGTCTCGGACGCATCTGGGAGGATGGAGATTGGAAATGACCTCAATCTTCGCTTTGTCAACCTCTATGCCATTTTGCGAAATGATATGTCCTAAGACAATACCATCGCGCACCATGAAGTGCCACTTCTCCCAATTCAATGTAAGGTTCTTGTCCTTACATCGGGTAAGGACAGCGTCGAGATGCAGCAAACACTCGTTAAAGGAATCGCCGAAGATGGAGAAATCGTCCATAAAGATCTCCAGGAATTTCTCCACCATGTATGAGAAGATTCCCATCATACACAGCTGGAAGGTAGCGGGCGCATTGCATAACCCAAAGGGCTTGCGACGATATGCGAACGTGCCGAAAGGACAAGTGAATGTGGTCTTGTCCTGGTCTTTTTCGGCGATGGAAATCTGATTATAGCCGGAGTAGCCATCAAGAAAGCAGTAGTACTCGTGTCCGGCCAATCGTTCAAGCATTTGGTCACTGAAAGGTAGCGGAAAGTGGTCTTTCCGTGTTGCGGCGTTGAGTTTTCTGTAATCGATGCATACTCGCCACCCAGTTTGGGTGCGAGTAGGGATTAACACATTCGCCTCGTTAGTAATGACCGTTATGCCTGATTTTTTGGGGACAACGTGATTGGGGCTAACCCACTGGCTATCAGAGATAGGGTAAATGATACCACTATCCAGACACTTCACTATTTCCCTTTTCACAGCCTCCTTCATGACTGGGTTGAGTCGCCTTTGTAGATCCCTGGCTAGTTTGGCATCATCCATCAGATGAATGTGATCTTCAATGATCAGGGGACTAATCCCCTTGATGTCCGCCATGGACCAGCCAAAAGCTTGCCTATTGGTGTGCAAGACCGCAAGAAGGGCTTTCTCTTGCTCTGGAGCTAGAGAAACCGAGATGATAACAGGGAGGGTCTCGTTCTCACCCAAGTAAGCATACTTAAGGTGAGACGGCAAAGGATTGAGTTCGAGCGTTGGAGGTGAAACGATTGAAGGCAAGATTGGTGAGAAGGTCTCGAACTCAAAGGATTCCAGCAAAGGTTCGAAATGAGTGTAAGCGACCGAGTTGGATGGTTCAGTTAACTCATCTGAAAATTTGAAGGATTCAAACTCGGGTGGTGAGGGGCTACGATCGTTCGAGAAAGTAAAACACTCGTAGTCATTATCGGGAGCAGAAACAGCAGCAGGTTCGAAGAGGAACGCACTAGTGGCGTTAAGGTTATCGTGATCGAACAAAAACTCCTCGAATTCACACTCTTCTGGGGTGATCTCCTGGATTGAGCAAATGTCTAGTATATGTGCATTAGGATCGGTGGGATGATTCCCCAACCTAAAAATGTTGAGTTCAATTGTCATGTTTCCAAAAGATAGGTTCATCGAACCATTGCGACAATTGATCACAGCATTTGAGGTTGCAAGGAATGGGCGACCGAGTATCACCGGAATTTGATTCCGGGGGTTAGCTACAGGCTGTGTGTCTAATACAATGAAGTCAACAGGGAATATGAAGTCCCCAACCATTATTAACACATCCTCTAGCTCACCCCTAGGATGGGTGATCGATCGGTCGGCCATTTGGAGAGTGCAGTGTGTGGGTTTCAGCTCTCCTACACCTAGTTGCTCATATACTGAGTACGGAAGCAGGTTAACACTGGCACCAAGATCTAATATTGCGCGGTTGATGTTCTTATCCCCAATGGTAATAGAAATCGTAGGACAGCCAGGGTCCTTCCGTTTTTGCGGTAAAGATGGGGTAAGAGCATCACTCACAGCACTAGCCAAGAAAACTTTCTTGGGTACCTGAGACTTTCTCTTTTTCATGCACAAGTCCTTTAAGATTTTCGTGTAGGACGGGACTTGTTGGACAACATCTAAAAGGGGAATGTTGATGTTAACCTGCTTAAACAACTCCAGAATCTTCTCCATTTGTGGATTTTGTTTATTGGACCTCAACCGGTTTGGAAATGGGACGTTTTTAAAATTGGTTGAGTCCAATGCATGTGGAGGAGATTGTGGAGTTGGAACGGATCCCAGAGCTGGTGTTTTCGTGGAGTGAGAAGTGGGTCCGTTCAGAGCAGAAGAAGAAGAAGAAGAATAAGAAGAAGAAAAGCCTTTTGACGAATGGAGAATAGGCTCAGAAGACGAAGAAGAAGAAGAAGAAGAAGCGGCCGGGGTGTCATTATCCTCAATTGTTGTGCCGATGTTGTTGTGCAGCATCCTTCCCGATCTCAATGTAGTCACGGCACTCACATTATGGTTCTGTTGTTCAAGAGCAACATGTCCATTATGTGGGTGACCGGGATTTGGGAGTGGTTGAGATGGAAGCTTCCCTTTTTCTCGCTCGCTTAACGCCGCATTCAGCTGTGCAATCTGGGCTTCGATGGTCTTGATGCTTTGCCCGTGTGCAGCAGTGTGTTGCACCAAAGACTGAATAGACAATTGGATGTTGGCGGTGGATTGTGTCGATTGTTTAACGAACGCCTCCAGACTTCGTTCTAGCGAGGAAACCTTATCGTTGTTTGACGGAACAAAGTTGTTTTGTGGAAAAGAATTGCTGGGTGCAAAGTTGTTCGTCTGATTTTGAAAAGGTTGGGGTTGGAAGGGCTGCTGAAACTGATGTTGAGTTTGTTGTTGCGCTTGTTGTTGCGGAGGAGGGGGCCTCTGGAAATTGTTGCCTTGGAATTTTTGCTGATTCTGATTCCAGGAGAAATTGGGGTGGTTCCTCCAACCGGGATTGTAGGTGGAAGAGTATGGATCATTCCTCGGTCTTTACTGAAATGCAGCATTAACCTGATCATGTCCTTGAGATGGTGGATTATAAGGACACTCTTCGGTAAAGTGAGAAGGATCGGAACAACAAGCACAAATGGTACGAAGGGGAAGAACAGGGGCAGGAGCAGGAGATGAAAATTTGCTCTCTATCGCTTCGAGTTTTCTTGTTATTGCAGCTATTTCAGCTTTCATCGCAATAGAGATATCGAGTTGGTGAATTCCTACCCTAGACTGACCGGTAGAAGTGGAGGAAGAAGAAGAAGAAGTTGGTATGGTGCTCTCCCATTGAAGCGTTTGTTCCGCAAGGTCGTCGAAGAATTACCACGCTTCGTCGTCAGATTTCGATAGGAAGTGGCCCTGACAAATGGTTTCCAACAACTGCTTGGTTGCTGGGTTCAGGCCCTCGTATAAGGTTTGGCAAAGTTTCCATTTCTCGATACCATGGTGAGGGCACTGAACAAGAAGGTCTTTATACCGGTCAAAGCACTTCCAGAAGGGTTCAGTAGGAAGCTGAGAGAATTGGTTGATTTCGTTACGGATCCTTGCGGTTTTATGATTCGGATAGAATTTCTTGAGAAACGCTTTCACAAACTCGTCCCGACTGGTTATGGGGTGGGAAGCGGTGCTATACAGCCATTTTTTAGCAAGATCGCATAAAGTGAACGGAATGACCCGTAGCCGTATAGCATCGTCTGACAGCTGGGTAGATTTTATCAAGGCACAAACATTTTGGAACTTATTGATGAAGATATAGGCATCTTCAGATTAAGGCCCATGAAATTTCGGAAGCATGTTAATGAAGTGGGGCTTAATTTCAAAATTATCCCCATTGGCCGGTGGAAGTGAAAGACAGGTGGGAAGTGCAGAACGGGTGGGATAGAAACGATCCTGGAGCGCGATTCGCTGCGGCGCTACAACAGGCGGTGGTGGTGGGTTATTTGCCTCCATAGGAGGTGGAGTTATCACCAGGATCCCGGACTCTAGCGATGGTTTCGTCGGAGAAATGAGCGGGCTAGGTCGTTGACTTCGATGCCGAAGATGATCTACGTCGAGGCAACTCTAACTCAAGCTCCATCTTCACTTGGTCATGAAACTTGTGAAGATAACACACTCTACTACTTGGAAAGTGGTAGAGGATGAAGAAATAGGAAATGGGTTCACTTTGGATTTGGATTTCTCACTTGATTTCAACACTTGGAATTTTCTAGCAAGGTTTTCTTTTCTTCATGAAGAAGAAGAAGAAAAGAATGGAAAAAGAATTATATGAAAAGAATAATCAAGTGAAGTTATCATATTGCAACCATGGGTGAGATTAACCTTTGTAGAGACTAAACTCAAGTTTAACTTAAAGGTTAGGTTAAGGAAAATCTTATATAAAACAAAATTATGGACTTTGGCAAAGATGCTTGAAAGCTTCATGAAGCTTCAAGCAAAGACAAAGTAAGCCACCATTTTATTTTACATAAATCAAATAAATTAAATAAAAAACTAAACCTTTAACCTAAACATGGTATAATCCATACACACACCCAAGTTTGCATGTATCATCAAACATGATAAAAATAGTGCACAAAAATATATCACATATACAACTTGTGCACTTCAAGTGAGAAAATCAATCTTAAGTGAACACATACTAGTTAATGTAAAGTAATATATCAAATATATAATTATACATTAAATCATTAAATCAACACTTGATTTAATGATCCGGTCGTACTGCATATAACCGACTAATATCAAGTGTATCAATATATCGAATCAACACTTGATTCGGTAACCCGGCTATATCTCATATAACCGACCGATGATACATATCGCGAGAATAGAATTCAGTATCACATACTGGTATTATTCTCGGTCTCGTACATATCTCATATGCGCTCCTATTTCGTTTCGCATGAGCCAGGAAACCTCTGTGTAGGACTCTAAAGACTCGTCAATACGCCGGCAGTAGGTGATGATCATATCAAACACCCACAAGCCGCAAGTGGTCTGCTAAACGTAACGGCCACCCGGGTATTGAGCGATCAGAAGATCAACGAGCAAGCCCACTCACACTCCTGTGAATCCAACCAGTAACACTTACCGTACAGTCCGGTCTGTTCGTCTGATATGTCGTATATCTCGTCTAGGGGTGGTAAACGTCAGACCCCAATAACTCGATAAGTCGTGTCGATATGAGGCCCATAACGGGTCGAGGAACTACCGGTAACGCTTACCAGTAAATCTCTAAAGCAGCCTTGGCCAAGGACTTCCTGTTATAGCCAATCGAGCACAGCGCAACATCAACTCCCTATACCGGGAGAGACGAAACCCCTCCTATCGCTCATTGCCTCCATGTGATTCGGGACTGTACCCAAAAACCACTGATTTGCATGCCCTCTTGGACGTGGTAAGGTGGAAATCAAAGCATAGTGGGAATCACACAAGACTCTATGACGATCTCGGGTCTACAGACTAACCTGTACCAGTGTCACCAGAGAACTGCCATCTGACGTAAGGTATAATACCATCTGGGAGTTCTCGGCGAGTCCGTCCAGTGTACCTAGTCTCCACTGAGCACCCGTAT
Source organism: Agapanthus africanus (assembly GCA_030015575.1). NCBI lineage: Eukaryota > Viridiplantae > Streptophyta > Magnoliopsida > Asparagales > Amaryllidaceae > Agapanthus > Agapanthus africanus. The sequence goes on along the minus strand of JASDDO010000014.1, from coordinate 464,237,026 downwards.
ATCATCTCTGATGTCAAACACCAATGGATATGTGATCATCCATCGCCCATCTATATGGGTCGAGAAGCTACACGCTAGTCTACTCTGGTATATCGATGCCCCATCTCGATACACCCATGACTAGGGACCTTGAAGGATGTACTTATGGACTACCATGTCCCCACTAGTATGATCCGCATCATAGTCCAGGTAGTCAAGTACACATCCTAAGGGCTTTACCAACATGTAACAGAGAGACAATCAGTGTGCACGTTAAGGTAAAGAGTAACCAGATAGCATACTATCATATCGAGCAAGAAAGTCATCTCTATATATGTCCAAGCATCCACTACAATATACATCCTATGTATAGTAATGGACTCTAGGGCATACATATAACTAACAACCCTAGCCCTAGTTAATTCTTTACATGTGTTTGGTTGACCATGGTTGCATTATTCATCATAATTATTTATGCATTATTCATCACAAAAGGATTGATTCATTATTCATTCATCTTCTTCATTGAGTTCCTTCTTGAAAAGATTTCTAGCTTTGATTTTGTGATGAATTATGTGTGAGAAAAAGATTATAAATGAGAGCAAAAATCCTACTTCATCATCCTCATCTACCCTTGCCATTTAGATGAGGGTGTTCACTTCATTTAGTAAGTGTTAGCTTGTGTTAATGAAACTTCAAGGTAGATCATCTTTGTTATCGAAGATCGGAAGCAAGCTTGCACCTTTCTCTTCATGGAACCTCTCGAGAGTCCGGACACACGATGATCGCAGCGAAGGGACCTTAACACGAAGCTTAAGAAGTGAAGGACCGGATCTACAAATCTTGTAATCCCTCTCACTCAGTGTTAAAGGGTTTAACATGCTAGTTTTCGCCTAAACTCTAGTTTAAAGATCCGGCTTTGGGTTGTTCGGCACGGCTAAATTATAAATCGGGCATGGTTGATGCCTCGTAGACCCTTGTGCGTGTGCATAGCAACCCTACAGTGGTATCAGAGCCAAGCTAGAGCTTTAGGCGAAGTCTGAACGAAGTTTAAAGTCCGATCGAACACCGAAACCCTAGAAAATTAAGCAGGAAAAACTAAGAATTACTGTGAAGTACGGATGTCACGACCTAAAAGAGCATGTGACTGGCCCTTGAATCCTATGAAGTCTATAGGACTCCATCTGATCCAAGTAAGCCAAAAGCCCAGAAATCTAAAACCATTTAAGGAGAAAATAAAGGAACTGGTTTTTAATAAGTAAAGAAAGCATGTTTGAAATCAAAGTTTTCAAATAACCAAGCCGAAATGCATTTTCAAAATGTATAGCCTTTTCTGAAAATTTCGGCAGAGTTTCCTTTGTAAAAATTGTTAGTGTATATGCCCTAGAGGCCATTACTGTATCATACTAGTTTGTATATTACTTAATGGAAGCTTGGGATATTCACCTTGTATAGACAATCCTGCTCAATATAGTAGTATACTACTTGGTTTGTTTCTACTTTAATGAGTATATGTGTTTATTTTAGTTTATCACCTTTACACATTAGTGAAGCCCTTAGGATCTTTGCTTGATTATCAGCGTTGTGATGGCAGTCACACTCATGGGGGCTGGGTAATCTATAAGCACATCCTTATGCAAGTCCCTAGTCGTAGGACTATCGAGACAGGGCATCGATACTCCGGAGTAGACTAGCGTATGCGCTTCTCATCCCAGTATGGGAGACGGTCTGTCCCACAGCCGTCAGTACGTCGTACTTGAGATAGTATGCGGGTGCTCGTTAGGTTACGAGTACACTGGACAGGACTTTTCGGGAACTGTTGGTTGGTACTATACCTATCGTCAGTTATCAGTTCCCAGGTTACATGAGTACAGCTTACTCCGCTGACTTGACACTGTCACTTCGCCTCGAGTGTGTTCCCACTGTACTTTGATTACTACCCTACCACGGCTCAAAGGAGTCGTGCAAACAGGTATTTTTTGGGTGCAGACCCGAAGCACTTGGAGGCAGTGACGGTTAGACAGGATTCGTCTCTCCCGGTATTGTGGGTTGACATCGCGATGTGTCTAGGAGAGCCATTACATGAGTAGTTCCTGGCCAGGGCAAGCGAGATATACTGGTAGGTTTCCAGTGCTATCTCAGGGTGTTCTGGGCTACACTCCAACACGACTTGTACCGCTATTAGGGGACTGACGTTTACCGCCCCCTAGGCCTGCCATGCGATGTATCAGACGAACAGACCGGACTGTATGCAGATTGTCACATTCAGGCTCAGTAGGAGTTCAGATGGGTTTCACCTCGTCAGTCTTCTTGTCGGCATCTACCTGGGGACCGTTACGCACAGCTAGTGCCGCTTACGGTCTGTGGTTAAACCCACTGCCAGCGTAGTGTCGAGTCTTTAGAGTCCCACACAGAAATCTATTCGCCTTTAGGCAAAAGAGTAGAGGTCGCATGGTTTTGCGACAGGTCGCATGGTTTTGCGACAGTGTTCGGTCACATCCGTGCACTTGTGCATGATTGGTGTCCGGACAGTTAACACTAGCAGGCTTTGGTTTAAGCCAGATCCTAGTGTACATTTTGGGATTGGTTTTATCTCGTTTGTATTCGTGTTCCTCGGAACGCGGATGCGGGTGTGTATGCACAGTTGACAGAGGCAGAGGATTCTCATTGGGGTTGTTGACTGTTGACTTTTGGCTAAACCCTAATGAGAATAAAAAATATAATTAACAATAATATTAATTAAGTATTATGGTGACATGGTTGTTGAGGGGTTGACTTTGTTGACTTGTTGACTTTGTTGACCGGTTGACTATGTTGGACTAGTTGACCATCTTCATGACAATGGCTATCATTTCATGGCAAAGACTTTTGCTTGCTTGTTTGTTTTTGCAAAATGAGTGCATGAAATGATATAGCCATTTTGACTTGAACCATCACATAATACTTGATTACTATTTTGTTATGATGGTTTTGGATTATGAGAGCTTGGATGGCAAAAGAGTTACTCAATTCTCTCATTTCATTTCTCTCTCTTGCTTGAGCTCTCCCTCTTGCTCTCTCTATAGTTCAAGGCAACACCCTCTCATGAGTTGAGAAATATTGCCTTAGAGATAAAAGAAAACCCAAATCACTTCTCTACTCATCCTAATTCACAAGGTTTAGCAAACCATGTGTTCTAGTTTCTTCAAGTTCGAAGAAGAAGCCAAAGGTGGAAGCTTTCAGGTGGATCCATCTTCGGCGCGAGGAGACGACGAGGTGTGGCCGATCCATACACCGGAAAGAGTTGAAGACGAAGGAGTTCAAGAAAGGTATAGCCCCCTAACCGAGTAGGTAAAACTCTAGTTAGGTTGTTAGTTAGTTGTTTAACAAAGATCCGTATTTTGAGTCAATGTTACCACCTCTTGAAAAATCGTTTTTCATCATTTCCGTAAGCCCGTAAGTACCGGGAGAGATAACGTGGACTTACAGTGGTATCAGAGCCTAGTTAAACACTATCTAACATGTTAGCAAAGTAACTAGAAATTCGATCGGAGAAAAAAGTCACGAAACGAACCCGAAAAATCAAGTTTCTGTCTTCAAAAATTGAAAAATCATACATCAAAAATCGACTCAGGATTTTTACAAAATACCCAAGGAAATTGGTCCACTGGTACGGTCAAAGCGCCGCGGAATTGCTGTAGGAGCATGCTCCCGCCGCGGATCCGCGGCCGAGTTGACTCGACCGTGGTACAATTTTATTGCAGTGTATTTCTGGGGTTGTTTTGGGATTTTTACAATATGTCTTTTCAGCCCAGATTTTCCAGAAAACAAAATTTGTTTTGGGGCCTTGAAAATCCATATTTTGATCGAACTTCTAAAGACTTAAGCTGACGGCTATATATCTGTGATGTGTTATATGTATTGAACGTCCGCTAATCGCTATACGTCGATTAGTATGGGTTGTACATATCTGTGATCTGTAATGTTGATGGTATGTGTATATGAATTCATTGGATTGTCGCGGATGAATAGCCGGGGGTTGTGAGATGAGAGTTTTTCCTTTTATCTTTCAATTCATGTAATATGTAAATTGATGTAATATTATTTTTGGCCGCACAACCGGGTCGGGGTTGTAGCCGTCATTGTATAATTTCTTTTTACTGCTTTTTCTCCTAGGATAGACCCAAGGTGCGGTGCACAAACTACCGGGTATCTCGAAGTGCCGAGTGGCCTACTCACGTCGTTGAGTGAGGTTGCTCCGCTTTGAATATTTGGCGGGTAGTTTGCCGCACCCGTAGGGGTCTAGGGTGGGGTATTGGCTATTCATCGCGACCGTGTAATCCGCTTTTCGTTACAGGCTCGTACGAATTGCGGATTCCTAGTATATCCAATATATTCATCTGTGATATGAAATTGCTATCATTGCAATATATCTATGTATGATATTATTTAGGCGTTGCTTATGTTTTGCATCCGCGCTAGTCCAGCCCCCGCTCTGTCATTAGTTAAGTAACCTAACGGGTAATGACGGGGCCCCGTGGCGAATGTACGATTCCTAGGCACTCTTGTGAAGGTTCATAAGGCATCAAACATGCCCGGATAAAATTTTAGACGTGCCGAACAACCCAAAGACGGGATCTTTGCTAGATTATTAGGGTTTAGCATGCAAGATGATATCTTTAAAGCTAAGTGTGAGGGATTACAACCTTTGTAGTCCGCTCCTTCACTTCACAAGCTCCGAGTAATAGTCCCTTCGCCGCGATCCACGATCTCCCGGACTCAAGAGAGGCTCCACGACTCGAACGATCCATGCTAGCTTGAAGCGTTCCGAATCTCTGATGATCTACGTCGAAGTTGCAAAAACCCAAGCTTTCTCACTCTAAAGAGATGAACACCCTAAGCTCATGGGCTAGATGAGATGAGGATGAGGGAGTAGTATTTATGCTTTCTTTTTATTCACTTTCTCACAAGAAATCATCACACAAGAATTAACTAGTAAACATTTTCTTTTAGAACTCAAGAGAGAAGAAGATGATAATGGAAAAGATAATCCTTTTGTGATGAATAGAAAAGAAATCTATATGATTGATATATCAACCATGGTCAAGGATGATAGGCTAAGAGTTTGTAGAGAATAAACTAGGGTTAGGGTTTGGTTAGGTTAGAAATGAGTCATGGAAAAATATCAACCATAATATCTTAACCAAGACAAAAGTAAAGCTTCTAGAATGAACAAGAAGAAGCTAACCCTAATCAAACCCAAATCCCATTTAATCATCCTTAAACATGTTTAATAATAAATCATATCATGTCACAATAATATATATCACATATATATTATATATTTGCTACAAAAGAAAATAATACAATTAACATATATCGCATATATATCAATGTATCATCTAGTGAGAAAATGAAATAATAAAGCGAGCCAATATTAGATAATGTAATACAATATATCATATATATTATTATACATTAAATCATCGAATCAACACTTGATCCAACGATCCGGCTATATCGAATATAACCGGCTAATATATCATGTACCGATTCATCGAATCAACACTTGATCCGATGTCCCGATTCATATCAAAATATCGCGAGAATATAATACGGTATCTCATATCGCATTTTCCTCGGTCCTGCACATATCACATATGTGCCTCTACTCCGTTTCGCCTGAGCCAAGAAACCTCTATGTAGGACTCTAAAGAATCGTCAATACGCCGGTAGCAGGTGATGATCATATCAAACACCCACAAGCTGCAAGCGGTCAGCTAAACGTAACAGCCACCCAGGTATTGAGCGATCAGAAGATCAACAAGCTAGCCTGTGCGTTCTCCTGTGAATCCAATCAGTAACACTCCCGTACAGTCCGGTCTGTTCGTTTGATATGTCGCATATCAAGTCTAGGGATGGTAAACGTCAGACCCCAGTAACCGATAAGTCGTGTCGATGTGAGGCTCATAACAGGTCGAGAAATTACTAGTAATACTTACCAGTAAATCTCTATATCTGCCCTGGCCAGGGACTTCCAGTTATAGCCAATCGAACACAGCACAACATCAACTCCCTATACCGGGAGAGACGAATCCCCTCCTATCGCTCATTGCCTCCATGTGATTCGGGACTGTACCCAAAAGCCACCGTTTTGCACGCCCTCTTGGACGTGGTAAGGTGGAAATCAAAGCACAGTGGGAATTACACAAGACTCTATGACGATCTCGGGTCTACAGACTACCCTGTCCCAGTGTCACCGGAGAACTGCCATCTGACGTGTGGTATATCACCAACTGGGAGTTCTCGGCGAGTCCGTCCAGTGTACCCAGTCTCCATTGAGCACCGGTACACCATCCTTTATGTCAAACACCGATGGATATGGGATCATCCATCGCCCATCATATGGGTCAAGATGTGTATACGCTAGTCTACTCTGGTGTATCGATGCCCTGTCTCGATATACCCTCGACTAGGAACAGTTATAGGATGTACTCATCGACTACCATGGCCCCACTAGTATGATCTCATCATAGTCCCAGTAGTCGAGTACAGATCCTAAGGGCTTTATCAACATGTGAGAGAAAAACAGTAAACCAATACAAGTCAACATGTTAAGATAAAGTGAAACCAAATAGCATACTATCATGACGAGCAAGAAAGTCCTCTCTGTATATATCTAAGAATCCATCATAATATACATCAAATGTACAACAATGGCCTCTAGGGCATATACATAACTAACAATCTCCCACTTGCACTAAGGCCAGCTGCTGTAGTATCTCATACCTAGCATCCCGAATAATCTCTCAAACTGTATCTGGGGGATGGCCTTCATGAGTGGATCCGCAGTGTTGTCCTTCGTATCTACTCTCCTGACCTCGATCTCCCGGCGATCAACTATCTCCCTGATCAGGTGATACCGCCTCAGAATATGTCTGGATTTCTGATGGGATCTGGGTTCCTTGGCTAAAGCCACAGCTCCATTGTTATCGCAATACAGAGGTATTGGATGTTTAATGGATGGAACCACACCAAGTTCACTAATGAACTTCTTCATCCAGACAGCCTCTTTGGCAGCATCGTTGCCAGCGATGTATTCAGCCTCCATCGTCGAGTCTGCAACGATATCCTGTTTGGAACTCTTCCAACATACCGCCCCTCCATTGAGGGTAAAGACAAAACCCGAATGCGACTTAGAGTCGTCCTTATCACTCTGGAAGCTGGAATCGGTAAAGAACTCCACCCGGAGTTCTCCGTTACCATACACCAAGAACATGTCTCTAGTCCTTCGCAAGTACTTGAGAATGTTCTTCACAGCTGTCCAGTGACTCTCTCCAGGATCTGCTTGATACCGACTCACTACACTTAGTGAGTATGCTACATCGGGTCTGGTACATAGCATCGCATACATGATAGAGCCAACTGCCGAAGCATAGGGTATCCCTTGCATGCGAGCTCTCTCCAAATCAGTCTTGGGAGACATCTCATTGGAGAGAGTGAGTCCAGAGATCGTGGGTTGGTTCCCACGCTTGGATTCTTCCATACTAAACCTCTTTAGTATGGTGTCAATGTACCTGGATTGGGACAATCCCAGTATCCATTTGGATCTATCTCTATAGATCCTAATCCCTAATATGCATGAGGCATCACCTAGATCTTTCATTGAGAATCTTTGTGATAAGAAGAACGTGACTGATTGCAGCATATGAATATCATTTCCTATCAAGAGTATGTCATCCACGTACAATACGAGGAAGACAACCTTACTCTCTGCTACCTTCTTATAGATACAAGGTTCATCTATGTTTTTGATGAAGTCAAACTCTTTGACTACTACATCAAAACAGATGTTCCAACTCCGCGATGCTTGCTTTAACCCATAAATGGATTTAAGCAGCTTGCACACCTTTCCGCTGCTCCCACTATCTACGAAGCCCTCTGGCTGAGTCATGTAAACGCTTTCTTCTAAATCACCGTTTAGAAAGGCGGTCTTAACATCCATTTGCCAGATTTCATAGTCATGGTATGCAGCAATTGCAAGTAAGATCCGGATGGACTTAAGCATAGCCACTGGAGAAAAGGTTTCGTCATAATCCACACCTGGTCGTTGACGAAAACCCTTTGCTACAAGTCTAGCTTTGAAAGTCTCAACTTTTCCATCTACACCAAATTTCTTTTTAAAAATCCACTTGCTCCCAATGGGTTTTACCCCTTCAGGAGCATTTTCCAAAATCCATACTTTATTGGTGTACATGGATTCCATCTCAGATCGCATTGCATCCAGCCATTTCACAGAGTCACCACTCGTGATGGCCTGCTCGAAACTAGTCGGGTCATCATCTTCCATTATGCAATCCTCGCTTCCACCATTAATGAGAAAACCGTACTATCTCTCAGGCGGATGAGAAACTCTGCTAGATCGGCGGAGAGGCTCGGGTTCGTCGGGTACTACTGAATCCTCTGGTTCCACTAAATCTTCAGTTGTAGTTTGTGTTGCTGGAACCTCTTCCAGCTCTACCTCATCGCCACTAATTTCTTTTGTAAGAAATTCCTTTTCTAAAAAGGTGGCATGTTGAGCAACAAACAACTTTTGTTGTTCACTGTGGTAGAATAGATATCCATACGAATTGCTTGGATATCCTACAAACTTACAAAGAACTGATCGTGCCTCGAGTTTGTCCGGATTTTTCATTTTAACATAAGCCGGACAACCCCATATCTTAACTATTTTAAGAGATGGTCTCTTTCCATTCCATATCTCATATGGAGTGGTAGTCACAGATTTAGTTGGAACTCTATTCAATTGGTATATGGCTGTCTCCAGCGCATACCCCCAGAAGGAAATAGATAACTCAGCTGTACTCATCATAGAGCGCACCATATCTAATATGGTGCGATTCCTCCGCTCTGATACACCGTTGTGATGTGGTGTATATGGAGGAGTAAGCTGAGAGAGAATCCCATTCTCTTTTAGATAATCTAGGAACTCATTGCTTAAGTATTCACCTCCTCGATCAGATCGAAGAATCTTAATGCTTTTGCCCGTTTGATTCTCTACTTCGTGCTTATATTCTCTGAATTTCTCAAAAGCTTCAGAATTGTGTTTCATCAGGAACACATATCCGAATCTTGAGAGATCGTCAGTGAATGTAATGAAGTAGGAAGAACCGTTCCTGGCATGCGTAGACATGGAACCGCATACATTACTATGTACCAGTCCTATGAGTTCGGTAACTCTTTCTTCGTGTCCAATAAACGGAGCTTTGGTTATTTTTCCTTTGAGACATGAATGGCAAGTATCATAAGATGATAATTCGAACGGATTCAAATAACCATCTTTATGTAACTTAGCCAGTCGTGTCGCATTGATATGACCAAGTCTACAATGCCACAAGTAGGATTCGTTCATTTCTGAACATTTGCTCTTGTGTGTGTTTTGTATATTGAGGACTGTATTCTGATTTAGAATGAATATGCCATTATGTAACGAGCCTGATGCAATCAACTTTTGATTTAGGAATATGTTCATAACATTATCCTTTACTACAAAATTATATCATTTTTTACTTAATAAAGAAACTGATGTAATGTTGCACATCATGTTCGGTATATAATAACACTCATTTAGAATCAGTGTATTACGACTTGGCAATACAAGGTGATATTCGCCAACTGCTTTGGCTGCAATACTTGCACCGTTCCCTACTTGAACGGAATGATCACCTTTTCCCAGTTCTCTACCTTTACGTAGCCCATGTAACAATTTACATATGTGGGATCCTGATCCGGTATCTAATACTCAGGACGTAGGATGAACTGAAAAATAGTTCTTAATAACTAACACACCTGAAGAAGATGCATCAACATGCATGTTCTTTTGGGCGTCTTGAGAATCTAGATATTCTTCTATTCCCTGTTCAGTCTTATAACTCTTATAAGAAAGAACGGGTCCAACGTTCCCCTACTCAGTATAATAAGCGGGTTCAGTCAATACATCCATATTATTATCTTGATTATGGCCTGACATGGTCGCTACCTGGAGAGATAGAGAAGAAAACACTTTAGCGTATGCTCTTGCATGATTAGATTGGTTGTTATCTTATCTAATCAGGATGTCTCCCACTGTTTTTATCAAATCCACCTTCAAACCCTAAAAGGTAAGATTAGCCGGGATTAATTACACCCTACAATTTCGTCAATCTTTCAGCCAGATCAGTGTCGGTACTTTGAGGGTGGTTCCCCGTGCTTTCGCACGGACCTAATTAAAGTAAACCTCTTTTTCCCAGAGGCGTAACCCCGTTAACACTTTCTAGACACCTACTTGATCGACTAATTGTCCTGTGTAAAACTCTCCCAGGAGTAACTCTTACTCGCAGTGGGTATTGGGATCCAACTATCTCATTGGAGGTATGCAATCTCATTGCAAATTTCAACACTTGAAATTCCAGATAATGCTTTTACCCCTAGCAACTTATGACCTTGGCTAAGGTCAACAAATCATAAGCGCTAGTCAAGTTCAACCCGTCATTTCCTGATTGAATTAAACCCACCCGTACGACCCTTGGCTAAGGTCAACAAAGTCGCACGACTACCCTAACTCAATCACATCTCATGTTTTAGCAGATAAATACTAATTAGCTACCGTACACCACGCCTTGGCTAAGGTCAACAAACGCAGCACGAATACTAACTAGTCTCTATCTGAAATGACGGAGGGCTACGTAGGTTTTTCAGAAAACCCTGAGCGTAATGAACTTGATATCGTCGTAGAATCAAGTGTTTTTTGAAAAGGAGTGTTTTTTAGGCTTTTCTTAGTTTCGCTAAAGGGGTCACTCCCGGTGAAGAGATCGTCGGCCCTTTCCTCATCGAATAAGGTGCAGGATATATCATATATACCGCTGTACAAAGCAAAACACTAAAAGCATTCAAAAGACAAACCGCGTTTTGTAGCATCTGCCAGTTTCGCTAAAGAGGTCACTCCCGGTGAAGGGATCTCGGCTCTTTCCCCATCGAATAAGGTGCAGGATATATCATATATATCACTGTGCAAAGCAAAACTGTAGCTACCCTTTTTATAAAGTTTTGATTCTTCAACATCTTTAGGTTTCTTTTCTTTTTATTAATCTCATTAATAAAATCCCTTCAGCTTATGCTTCCTAAGCATCACAGATAAATACGACGTACACTTATGCCATCTACATTCGCCTTGATGTCCCCTCGTGCACCGTTAGGTTAGGTAACTAACGACAGAGCAGGGCAGGGCTAGTGCGGGTGTAAAACATAAGTAACATCTATATAATATATCATATATACTATATACTGTATCCATCACAACATATCAAATGATCACATCACAGATATCGCAGCAGAAACATAGATATAATGTGGGATATACTAGGACGTCTGTATTTAGTACTTAGCCAATAATAGAAAATACGGATTCCACAGTTGCGATGAATAGCCAAGCCCACACCCTGGACCCCTACGAGAGCGGCAAGCGACCCTACCAATTTTAGAGTTTAGGAGACCCGGTCTCGACTCCTCGAGATGGACTCCCACTGAACCCCAGAACCCGGTCACCTGTGCTCCCCTCCTTGGGTCCATCCTAATGCGGAAAAGTAAATAATATACAACACCGGTGGCATCAACCTCAACCTGGAAGTGCCCCAAATAAAAGAATATTACATTACAATTGAATTTACATGAATGAAAATATAAAACTCTCATCTCACATAAAACCCCCGGCTATTCAATCGCGACAATCCTGCACATCATATCTCAGCAACACATAATATCACATATCATCAACGTAAGTAAGTATGCATACACCGATCGTCGCCGATGTATAGCAACGAAGACCGGCAATACAACTACATACTACACTTACGGTCACAGAAAAGAAAGTGTAAAACTACAATATTTGGAATCCACAATCACTTTAGACATCGTAAATCCGAAATATCACATACTCCGCATTTCATGCCTAACTCTATGAATTCCATATATTGTATCACATTCAAGATAAATAGACAGTATTAAACTTTTCTAACAGATAATCAAATACCCAAAATTTTCCAAAGTGCTCAACACTTGAGCGGAGTTCAAATAATCCCAGAATATGTTATAGTACCAGTGATCCAGCCGTAGAAGGGTCAAGCCAACGCCTCCAATGTGGCACGCCGTACTGCCCCAAACCCGAAGGTTCAAAAGGCAGTTCAAGACGGTCACATAATCGAGTTAAGGTTTGTTGTCTTCTAGAGGGTCCACCGCTTAACTTGTACAATTTTTCTGAAAGATTTAAACCCAATAAAAATTCAACACTTGAAAGTTTGCCGTTCCGGGATAAAGTGGGTTAATGATATCCGTTCAAATAGTTTAACAGTTTCTAAATATCCGGAAAAAATAACGAATTTAAATATTCCGATTGAATCTACGATTACAAAATAAACCCCAGAATACTCAACATTTGAGTCAGATTAAAAATATCCATTAAATAGTAAACACAGAGACAAGAATTACTGTGCACAAAAGCGTACCTAATACTCTTATACTACCGCGGAATTGCCGCTAATTGTGCGTAATTGCCGCGGTTCCGCGGCCATGTAGTCGAATTGGAGGTACGAATTTCACCATAATTCTTGTATTATCCAGCTGTATTTTTTAGGTGTTTTTAATTCAGAAACATCCCAGTTTTTGAAAAATTTCCAGAGAGGGGGTAAATTTGGTCGGTTCGGGTTCGATCGGAGTTTTAATTTCGTAAACACGACGCCTAATGCTCTAGCTAGGTTCTGATACCACTGTAGTGTTCCTAGGCACTCTTGTGAAGGTTCATAAGGCATCAAACATGCCCGAATAAAATTTTAGACGTGCCGAACAACCCAAAGACGGGATCTTTGCTAGATTATTAGGGTTTAGCATGCAAGATGATATCTTTAAAGCTAAGAGTGAGGGATTACAACCTTTGTTGTCCGCTCCTTCGCTTCACAAGCTCCGAGTAGTAGTCCCTTCGCCGCGATCCACGATCTCCCGGACTCAAGAGAGGCTCCACGACTCGAACGATCCATGCTAGCTTGAAGTGTTCCGAATCTCCGATGATCTACGTCGAAGTTGCAAAAACCCAAGCTTTCTCACTCTAAAGAGATGAACACCCTAAGCACATGGGCTAGATGAGATGAGGATGAGGGAGTAGTATTTATGCTTTCTTTTTATTCACTTTCTCACAAGAAATCATCACACAAGAATTAACTAGTAAGCATTTTCTTTTAGAACTCAAGAGAGAAGAAGATGATAATGGAAAAGATAATCCTTTTGTGATGAATAGAAAAGAAATCTATATGATTGATATATCAACCATGGTCAAGGATGATAGGCTAAGAGTTTGTAGAGAATAAACTAGGGTTAGGGTTTGGTTAGCTTAGAAATGAGTCATGGAAAAATATCAACCATAATATCTTAACCAAGACAAATGTAAAGCTTCTAGAATGAACAAGAAGAAGCTAACCCTAATCAAACCCTAATCCCATTTAATCATCCTTAAACATGTTTAGTAATAAATCATATCATGTCACAATAATATATATCACATATATATTATATATTTGCAACAAAAGAAAATAATACAATTAACAAATATCGCATATATATCAATCTATCATCTAGTGAGAAAATGAAATAATAAAGCGAGCCAATATTAGATAATGTAATAAAATATATCATATATATTATTATACATTAAATCATCGAATCAACACTTGATCCAACGATCCGGCTATATCGAATATAACCGGCTAATATATCATGTACCGATTCATCGAATCAACACTTGATCCGATGTCCCGATTCATATCAAAATATCGCAAGAATATAATACGGTATCTCATATCGCATTATCCTCGGTCCTGCACATATCACATATGTGCCTCGACTCCGTTTCGCCTGAGCCAAGAAACCTCTATGTAGGACTCTAAAGAATCGTCAATACGCCGGTAGTAGGTGATGATCATATCAAACATCCACAAGCTGCAAGCGGTCAGCTAAACGTAACAGCCACCCAGGTATTGAGCGATCAGAAGATCAACAAGCTAGCCTGTGCGTTCTCCTGTGAATCCAATCAGTAACACTCCCGTACAGTCCGGTCTGTTCGTCTGATATGTCGCATATCAATTCTAGGGGTGGTAAACGTCAGACCCCAGTAACCGATAAGTCGTGTCGATGTGAGGCTCATAACAGGTCGAGAAACTACTAGTAACACTTACCAGTAAATCTTTATATCAGCCCTGGCCAGGGACTTCCGGTTATAGCCAATCGAACACAGCACAACATCAACTCCCTATACCGAGAGAGACGACTCCCCTCCTATCGTTCATTGCCTCCATGTGATTCGGGACTGTACCCAAAAGCCACCGTTTTGCACGCCCTCTTGGACGTGGTAAGGTGGAAATCAAAGCACTGTGGGAATTACACAAGACTCTATGACGATCTCGGGTCTACAGACTACCCTGTACCAGTGTCACCGGAGAACTGCCATCTGACGTGTGGTATATCACCAACTGGGAGTTCTCGGCGAGTCCGTCCAGTGTACCCAGTCTCCACTGAGCACCCGTACACCATCCTTGATGTCAAACACCGATGGATATGGGATCATCCATCGCCCATCAAATGGGTCAAGATGTGTATATGCTAGTCTACTCTGGTGTATCGATGCCCTGTCTCGATATACCCTCGACTAGGAACAGTTATAGGATGTACTCATCGACTACCAAGGCCCCACTAGTATGATCTCATCATAGTCCCAGTAGTCGAGTACAGATCCTAAGGGCTTTATCAACATGTGAGAGAAAAACAGTAAACCAATACAAGTCAACATGTTAAGATAAAGTGAAACCAAATAGCATACTATCAAGACGAGCAAGAAAGTCCTCTCTGTATATATCTAAGCATCCATCATAATATACATCAAATGTACAACAATGGCCTCTAGGGCATATACATAACTAACATCGAATGTGGTTGGCATAAGCGTAAGTCATATTTTGGTTGTTTTTTGCAATGGTAGGATTAAATGATGGGACACATTGGAATTAATGAAAGAAAAATAAACCAAGTAAAAGTCGTTGGAACACTTTCAAAACCACTCGGTTTCTTTTCAAAATAACTTTTAAACGCGGAGCTTAAGCCACTCCTTTTAAAACCTATCTCGTTCCATCGATTATATCAAGTTCACTACGTTCACGGTTCCGCCAAAACCATTCGTAGCCCTCCGCCATTTCATATGAATAGTCAATAGTATTCAAGCTATGTATGTTGGCCAAAGTCAAGGCATATTTATTGGTAGCTATTGGGTATTCATGTGCAGCATATATAGATGTGTTGGTTTGGGGCAGTCGTTCTACCATTTTGGCCAAAGTCAAGGGTATGTGCAGGTGGGCTCAAATTAACCTGGAGAATGACGGGTAGAACTTGACATGTGACTTATGATATTTTGGCCAAAGTCAAGGTCATAAGAGCATGGGGAAAAAATCCACATCGGGAGTTTCAAAAGAACTGAAACTTGCTAGCGCTGCATACCATTTGGAGTGTGATGATTCTGGTAGGATTCCTTCAATTTTGTCACGCGATGATATTTGGGTCCCGATCCTACTGTGAGTATATGCTACTCCTCGGGAAATTTCTCACTTAACGATCAATGCTATAAACCAAGTAGGTGTCTAGAAAGGTGTTAGCGGGGCTACACCCCCAGGGAAAAGAGGTTATTTAATTAAGGAACTTCGCGAAAGCGTTGGAAAACCTCCCTCGAAGTACCGACACCAGCCTGGCCGAACGGTTAAGCAAGTATTGTACGGAGAGATTGATCCTGACTAATTCTTCCTTTCTGGTTTGAGGAGGGATTCGAGAGACAGTGGGAGCCATCCTATTTAGACAAATTAAAAACCACTCTAAACTTGCAAGAGCATCATGCTAAAGTGTTTCTTCTCTCTCTCCAAATTGCAGCGACCAAACATCATGACCGGACTTAAGTTATTACTAGATAAAAACATACTGACAGGGCCAAACTACAAAGATTGGCTCAGGAATGTCAAAATGGCAATCACTTATGAAAAGTTGGGGTATCTCCTTACCACCAAAGCTCCTCCTGTCCCAGGTCCCACCTGCAGTGTCGCGGATAAGGAAATCCGTAAGACTTGGGAGATCGATTGCGCGAAGTCCAAGTGCCTCGTGCTTGCCTCTATGGACAACGAACATCAGAGGAGGCACGAGAATATGGACCTCGAATCCATATTTCTCTATACAAAAGACTGTATGGAGAGCAATCTCGTATCGCAAGATACGAAGTGTCGAAGAAGCTATTTTCGGCAAGGTTGGCCATCGGATCATCTGTAGCGGAACACGTGCTTAAGATGATTGGCTTCATTGAGGAGCTCACGGACCTTGGGACCATGTTGGAGAATGAGCTCTATACGGACTTGATTCTTCAGTCTCTTCTTTCCACTTACTCCCAGTTTATCTTGAACTTTAACTTACAAGAAAAACAAGTTGAACTTTCAGAACTCCTCAACATGCTGAGGAGTGCAGAGGGCACCCTACAGAAAGGTAGGGAAACATCCACTTTGTTTGTAGGAGGATCTTCCTCTTCTAGGTCCAAGGAGAAAGCCAAGGGAAAGAAGAAGAAAACCCCCGCAAAACCAAGGGGCGGTGTTAGTAAAGTGGATACGAAGGGAAAGGCAAAAGCAACAAAGAAAGCGGGGAAGCTTATAGGAAAGGAAGAGTGCTTTTTCTGTCATAAGAGTGGTCACTGGAAGAAAGATTGCAGGGCTTGGAAAGCCAGAACACAGGATCTGAAGCAAGTTGCGGCTTCAGCTTCAGGTGTGTATGTTATTGAAAACTGTCTATCAATAAACTCTACTTCCTGGGTATTGGATACCGGATCAGGATCTCATATCTGTAATTCTTTGCAGGCGTTGAGAAACCGTAGGTTTTTGAAGGCAGGTGACATGACCCTCAGAGTTGCGAACGGAGCTAGCATGGATGCTAAGCCCGTGGGGGACTATCACCTGGGAATGTCAGATAGACATGTTTTGGTTTAACGTAATTGCTTTTTTGTACCCAACGCAACTTGTAATATCATTTCTGTATCTTTGACTTCTAAAGAAGGTTATGAATTTGCGTTTGTAAGTAATGTTGTAAACATTCACCTTAATCAAGTTCTGATTGGGCCAGGTACATTAAGCAATGGTATATACGTATTAAACCAACCACAGATTTTCAATGTCCAGAATACACACAAAAGAAAGTCTCCGAAAATAAATCAGACTTTCTTATGGCATTGTAGACTGGGTCACATTAATGAGAGAAGGTTGACGAAGTTACATACAGAAGGATATTTTGATCCGTTCAAATATCAATCGTATGCCACTTGTCAATCCTGTCTTAAAGGAAAGATGACAAAGACTCCGTTCACTGGACACGGAGTAAGAGCGAGCGAGCTCTTGGGACTCGTATACAGCGACATGTGCGGTCCAATGTCTACACATGCGCGAAGCGGTTATTCTTACTTCACTTCTTTTATGGATGACTTTTCAAGGTACGGTTATGTCTTCTTAATGAAACATAAATCCGAAGCCTTTAGAAAATTCCAGGAATATAAGAATGAAGTAGAAAAACAAACCGGCAAAAGTATCAAGACACTGAGATCGGATCGAGGTGGTGAATACTTGAGTGCCGAGTTCCTGGATTACTTAAAAGAGAATGGAATTCTCTCTCAGCTTACTCCTCCATACACTCCGCAATATAACGGTGTATCGGAGAGACGGAACCGAACCCTATTGGATATGGTACGGTCCATAATGAGTAACGCTGAGTTACCGCGTTCATTCTGGGGATATACACTAGAATCAGCTGCATACCTTTTGAACCGAGTTCCAACTAAGACTGTGCCTACTAGACCATATCAGATGTGGTGTGGGAAGAGACCCTATCTTAATCACATTAAGACATGGGGAAGTCCAGCTTTTGTCAAAAAGCAGCATGCGGACAAGCTCGAGGCACGCTCAGTACAGTGCAAGTTTTTGGGATATCCAAAGAACTTCAAGGGATATTTCTTCTATTGCGAAGAGGAACAAAAGATTTATGTTTCTCGTCATGCCCACTTCTTGGAAACTGAGTTTTTGGAAAATCAGATAAGTGGGAGCGCAATAGAACTGGAAGAAATTCCAGAACCACGAGCTATTACTGAAAGCTTAGTAGAACCAGAAGGTTCAAAAGATCATGACATTCCTACGCCGCTCCGCAGGAGTAGTAGGCCGTCTCATCCGCCCGAGAGATACTACGGTTTTCTCATAGACGGGGATAGAGAAGATTGCATCATTGATTATGATGAGCCGACTAGCTTCCAGCAGGCCATTCAGAGCGTTGACTCGGTAAAATGGCTGGATGCAATGCGGACTGAAATGGAGTCCATGTACACCAACAAAGTATGGACGTTGGACGTTGCTCCAGATGGGGTAAAACCCGTAGGATGCAAGTGGATCTTCAAAAGGAAGATTGTTGTAGATGGACAGGTTGAGACCTATAAAGCTAGATTGGTTGCAAAGGGTTTTCGTCAAAGACCTGGTTTGGACTATGACGAGACCTTTTCTCCAGTAGCTATGCTGAATTCCATTCGGATCCTTCTTGCCATTGCTGCCTTCTACGATTATGAGATTTGGCAGATGGACGTAAAGACCGCTTTTCTAAATGAAAATTTAGAGGAGTGTGTTTATATGGACCAGCCAGAGGGTTTCATTCAGAGTGGGAGCAGCGGAAAGGTGTGCAAGTTGCTTAAGTCCATCCACGGACTAAAGCAGGCATCGCGGAGTTGGAACATCTGTTTTGATGAGACGGTCAAAGAATTTGGCTTTATCAAAAATCCAAATGAACCATGCATCTATAGTAGATTTTTAGCGAGAACTGTAGTATTCCTCATTTTATACGTGGATGACATTCTCTTAATAGGAAATGACATTCCTATGCTACAATCTGTCAAAGGTTTCTTGTTGTTAGTGTATATGCCCTAGAGGCCATTACTGTATCATACTAGTTTGTATATTACTTAATGGAAGCTTGGGATATTCACCTTGTATAAACAATCTTGCTCAAAATAGTAGTATGCTACTTGGTTTGTTTCTACTTCAATGTGTACTTGTGTTTATTTTTGTATATCACTTATACGCATTAGTGGAGCCCTTAGGATCTTTGCTTGATTACCAGCGTTGTGATGGCAGTCACACTAGTGGGGGCTGGGTAATCTATAAGCACATCCTTATACAGGTCCCTAGTCGCAGGACTATCGAGACAGAACATCGATACTCCGGAGTAGACTAGCGTATGCGCTTCTCATCCCAGTGTGGGAGATGGTCTGTCCCACAGCCATCAGTACGTCGTAGTGGAGATAGTATACGGGTGCTCGTTGGGTTACGAGTACACTGGACAGGACTCGTCGGGAACTGACAGGTTGGTATTATACCTATCGTCAGTTATCAGTTCCCAGGTGACATGAGTACAGCTTAGTTTGCTGACTTGACACTGGCACTTCGCCTCAAGTGTGTTCCCACTGCACTTTGATCACTACCCTACCACGGCTCAAAGGAGTCGTGCAAACAGGTGGTGGTTGGGTGCAGTCCCGAAGCACTTGGGGGCAGTGACGGTTAGACAGGATTCGTCTCTCCCGGTATTGGGGGTTGACATCGCGCTGTGTCTAGGAGAGCCATTACACGAGTAGTCCCTGGCCAGGGCAAGCGAGATATACTGGTAGGTTCCAGAGTTATCTCAGGGTGTTTTGGGCTTCACTCCGGCACGACTTGTACCGCTATTAGGGGACTGACATTTTACCGCCCCCTAGGCCCGACATGCGATGTATTAGACGAACAGACCGGACTGTACGGAGACTGTCACATTCAGACTCAGTAGGAGTTCAGATGGGGTTTCACCTCGTCAGCCTTCTTGTCGACATCTACCTGGGGACCGTTACGCACAGCTAGTGCCGCTTGCGGTCTGTGGTTAAACCCACTGCCAGCGTAGTGTCGAGTCTTTAGAGTCCCACACAGAGGGTATTCGCCTCTGGGCAAAACAGAGTAGAGGTCGCATGGTTTTGCGACAGGGTTCGTTCTCATCCGCGCACTTGTGCACGTTTGGAGTCCGGACGGATTTTACTGGTTGGCTCTGGTTTGAGTCAGATACCGGAATATGTTTTGGGGTTGCTTTTATCTCTCAGTATTCATGTTCCTCGGAACAAGAATGCAGGTGTGTATGCACAGTTATTTGAGGAGGAGGAAGATGACTTTCATTAGGGTTTCGGAACGGGTGCGTATGCACAATTGACAGTCGTCTTTTTCCAAACCCTAATGGATTTATGTTTTATCAATTAATAATATTAACAAAATGAAAAGTGTCATAGTTGGTTTTTTGTTGACTTGTTGACCATGGTTGGTTTTTGTTGACTTGTTGACCATGGTTGAAGATTTGACCATCATCATTACAAAAGCAAGATGCTTTTTGATTCTTGCAAAACCATTTAATGTTGGTAATGATAATGGTCATTCTAAAACATTCCATCAACCTTTTCATTATCATTATTATTATTATTTGATAATTCTTTTTCTTTTGCATTATGGTTGCAAAAGGAAAAAGAGAGCTCATTCTATCATAACTCTTCTCTCTCTTCATTTTCATCTTCTTCTTCCTCTAGCAAAAGAGAAACCTTCTCATGTGTTGGGAATCCTTCTCTTTTAAAAGAAAAGCATCCCTTAGACACTCTCTACTCTTTCTAGGTTTATGGTTTAGCAAGCCGGAAATCCTAGTTCACTCAAAGCACGAGGAAGAGCCCAAAGGTTGAACTCTCGAGGTGGATCCATCTTCGACGGAAGAAGGCGACAAGAAAGAGAACCATCAACCTCTACAAAGTTTGAAGAAGAAGGAGTTCAAGTTTAGGTATAACCATCTCCATCCGAGTAGCTAACTCTCTTTAGCATAGTATGCTAGTTTAGTTTAGACACGATCCCGACCTTGTTTAGTCCATGTTGTCTCTTGCGATAAAAATTTGTTTTTTTTATACCGTTTCCGCCTCCCCGTAAGAACCGGGGGTCGCAATATGGACTTACAGTGGTATCAGAGCCTAACTAAACTTAAACTAGCTTGGTAGTGAAGTGTAACGAAGTTCGGAACCGAAAAAATCCAAAAACCAAACTTTTTCAAAATCCTAGTTTCTGTTAAAATTTTTTCTGCTCTAAATGAAAAACTTTATACTTGTAAATTCGGCTCAGGGTTTTGTGTGAACACCCAAGAAAAACGATACCCTAATTCATTCAAACCGCCGCCCTTCCGCCGCACGAGGTAGGCATGTGCCGCGGAAGCGCCGCGGTTTGTCGTCTTCTGTGCATCGTTTTTCGTGCAGTGTGTGTCTGTGTTGGTTTTAGGATTTTTGAAATATATTATATGTGCCCAGATTTTCCAGAAAAGAAATTTACTTTTAGGGTCCTATAATTCCGTATTTTTTTTCCGAACTTCACTGCACTTTGACTATGATGGTTATATCTGTGATGCTTGCATGTATTGAACGTCGGCTAATCGCTATAAGTCGATTAGTCGGGGTTATACATGATCTGTGTTTGATATTGGAATGTGTATATGAATGTGTTGGACTATCGCGGGTGAATAGCCGGGGTGGATGTGAGATGAGCTTTTGTTTTTCTTTCATTCATTTGTAAATGTAAATTGATGTAATATTATTATTTGTTTGGCCGCACAACCGGGTCGGGGTTGTAGCCGTCATTGTATAATTCTTTTTACTGTTTTTACTCCTAGGATAGACCCATGGAGGGGGTGCACAAACTGCCGAGTACTTGGCGGGTAGTTTGCCGCACCCGTAGGGGTCTTGGGTGGGGTTTTGGCTATTCACCGCGACCGTGTAATCCGCTTTTCGTTACAGGCTCGAACGGATTGCGGATTCCTAGTATATCCAATGCATTCATCTGTGATCTGTAATGTTTACTATTTCTATATCTATAACTATTTAGGCGTTGCTTATGTTTTACAGCCGCGCTAGCCCAGCCCCCGCTCTGTCGTTAGTTAAGTAACCTAACGGGTGATGACGGGGCCCCGTGGCGAATGCATATGGCATAAGCGTACGTCATATTTTGGTTGTTTTCTGCAATGGTAGGATTAATTGATGGGACGCATTAAAAGAACTAATGCAAGAATATCACGCATTAAAAGAACTAATGCAAGATAATAAACCAAGTTGAAGTCGTTGGAACACTTTCGAAAAACCACTCGGTTCTTTTCAAAACTAACTTTTAAATGCGGAGATTGAGCCACTCCTTCTAAAAGCTATCTCGTTCCATCAATTAAATCAAGTTCACTACGTTCACGGTTTCGCCAAAACCATTCGTAGCCCTCCGTCGTTTCGTATGAATATTCAATAGTATTCAAGCTATGTTTGTTGACCTTCGTCAAGACATAGAGATTGGTAGCTGTTGGGTGTTCATATGTAGCATAGATAGATGCGTTGGTTTGGGACAGTCGTATTGCCTTGTTGACCTTCGTCAAGGGTATATACGGGTGGGTTCAAATTAACCTGGATAATGACGGGCAGAACTTGACATATGACTTATGATTTTTTGACCTTCGTCAAGGTCATAAGAGCATGGGGAAAAAATCCACATCGGGAGTTTCATAAGTACTGAAACTTGCTAGATTTGCATACCATTTGGAGTGTGGTGATTCTGGTAGGATTCCTTCAGTTTCGTCACGCGATGATATTTGGATCCCGATCCTACTGTGAGTATATGCTACTCCTCGGGAAATTTCTCACTAAACGATCAATGCTATAAACCTAGTAGGTGCCTAGAAAGGTGTTAGCGGGGCTACGCCCCCAGGGAAAAGAGGTTCTCTAATTAAGGAACTTCGCGAAAGCGTTGGAAAACCTCCCTCGAAGTACCGACACTGGCCTGGCTGAACGGTTAAGCAAGTATTGTGCGGTGGGATTGATCCCGACTAATTCTTCCTTTATGGTTTGAGGAGGGATTCGAGAGACAGTGGGAGCCATCCTGTTTAGACAAATTAAAAACCATTCTAAACTTGCAAGAGCATCGTGCTAAAGTGTTTCTTCTCTCTCCCCTGCAGCGACCAAATCGAAATGACTGGACTTAAGTTACTTCTAGATAAAAATATACTGACAGGGCCAAACTACAAAGATTGGCTCAGGAATGTCAAAATGGCAATCACTTACGACAAGCTGGGGTATCTTCTTACCACCAAAGCTCCCCCCGTCCCAGGTCCCACCTCCAGCGTCGCGGATAAGGAAATCCGTAAGACTTGGGAGATTGATTGCGCGAAGGCCAAATGCCTCGTGCTTGCCTCTATGGACAACGAACACCAGAGGAGGCACGAGAATATGGATTTGGAATCCATATTTCTTCATACGAAAGAACTGTATGGAGAGCAGTCTCGTATCGCAAGATACGAATTGTCGAAGAAGTTATTTTCGGCAAGGTTGGCCGTCGGATCATCGGTAGCGGACCACGTGCTTAAGATGATTGGCTACATTGAGGAGCTCGCGGAACTTGGGACCACGTTGGAAAGTGAACTCTATACGGATTTAATCCTCCAGTCCCTTCCATCCACTTACGCCCAGTTTATACTGAACTTCAACTTACAAGAAAAGGAAGTTGAACTTTCAGAACTCCTAAACTTGCTGAAAAGCGCAGAGGGCACCCTACAGAAAGGTAGGGAAACACCCGCTTTGTTTGTAGGAGGATCTTCTTCCTCTAAGTCCAAGGCGAAAGCCAAGGGAAAGAGGAAGAAAGCCCCCGCCAAACCAAGAGGCGGTGTTAGTAAAGTGGGTACGAAGGGAAAGGAAAAGGCAACAAAGATTGCGGGGAAGCTTGTGGGAAAGGAGGAATGCTTCTATTGTCATAAGAGTGGACACTGGAAGAAAGATTGCAGGGCCTGGAAGGCCAGGACACAGGAACTGAAGCAGGTTGCGGCTTCAGCTTCAGGTGTGTATGTTATTGAAAACTGTCTTTCTATAATCTCTACTTCCTGGGTATTGGATACCGGATCAGGATCTCATATCTGTAATTCTTTGCAGGCGTTGAGAAACCGTAGGTTTTTGAAGGCAGGTGACATGACCCTCAGAGTTGCGAACGGAGCTAGCATGGATGCTAAAGCCGTGGGGGACTATCACCTGGGAATGACAGATGGGCATGTTTTGGTTTTGCGTAATTGTTTTTTTGTACCCAACGCAACTTGTAATATCATTTCTGTATCTTTAGTTTCTAAAGAAGGTTATGAATTTGCGTTTGTAAGTAATGTTGTAAACATTCACCTTAATCAAGTTCTGATTGGGTCAGGTACTCTGAGCAATGGTATATACGTGTTAAACCAACCACAAATTTTCAATGTCTAGAATACACACAAAAGAAAGTCTCCAGATATCAATCAGGCTTTCTTATGGCATTGTAGACTGGGTCACATCAATGAGACACGGTTGACTAAGTTACATAAAGAGGGATACTTGGATCCGTTCGAGTATCAGTCTTATGCCACTTGTGAATCTTGTCTCATGGGAAAGATGACAAAGACTCCGTTCACTGGACACGGAGAAAGAGCGAGCGAGCTCTTGGGACTCATACACAGTGACGTGTGTGGTCCAATGTCTACACATGCGCGAAGCGGTTATTCATACTTCATTACTTTCACAGACGATTTCTCTAGGTATGGACATGTCTTCTTAATGAAGCACAAATCCGAGGCCTTTGAGAAATTTCGGGATTACAAGAATGAAGTTGAAAAACAAACAGGCAAAAGTATTAAGATTCGAAGATCGGATCGAGATGGAGAATACTTGAGTGCCGAGTTCCTGGACTATTTAAAAGAGAATGGAATTCTCTCTCACCGTACTCCTCCATACACTCCGCAACATAACGGTGTATCGGAAAGGAGGAATCGAACCCTATTGGATATGGTTCGTTCCATGATGAGTAAGGCTGAGTTACGGCGATCTTTCTGGGGCTATGCACTAGAAGCAGCTACATATCTCTTGAACAAGGCTCCCACCAAGACTGTGCCTACCACTCCATATCAGATGTGGAGTGGGAAGAAACCCTGTCTTAAGTACCTTAAGATATGGGGATGTCCAGCTTTTGTAAAAAAGCAGCATGCGGACAAGCTCGAGGCACGCTCAGTACAGTGCAAGTTTGTAGGATACCCAAAGAACTCCAGGGGGTATCTGTTCTATTCCGCTGAGGAACAAAAGGTTTTTGTTTCTCAACATGCCCGCTTCTTGGAAACTGAGTTTTTGGAAACTCAGATAAGTGGGAACGCAATAGAACTGGAAGAAATTCCAGAACCACAAGCTATTACTGAAAGCTTGGAAGAGCCAGAAAGTTCAAAAGAACAGGACATTCTTATGCCACTCCGCAGGAGTAGTAGGCAGTCTCATCCGCCCGAGAGATACTACGGTTTTCTCATAGACGGGGATAGAGAGGATTGCATCATAGATTATGATGAGCCTACTAGCTTCCAGCAGGCCGTTCAGAGCGTTGACTCGGTAAAATGGCTGGATGCAATGCGGACCGAAATGGAGTCCATGTACACCAACAAAGTATGGACGTTGGACATTGCTCCAGACGGGGTAAAACCCGTAGGATGCAAGTGGATCTTCAAAAGGAAGATTGGTGTAGATGGACAGGTTGAGACCTATAAAGCTAGACTTGTAGCAAAGGGTTTCCGTCAAGACCTGGCTTGGACTATGACGAAACCTTTTCTCCAGTGGCTATGCTGAAATCCATTCGGATCCTTCTTGCCATTGCTGCCTTCCACGATTATGAGATTTGGCAGATGGACGTAAAGACCGCTTTTCTAAATGGAAATTTAGAGGAGTGTGTCTATATGGATCAGCCAGAGGGTTTCATTCAGAGTGGGAGCAGCGGAAAGGTGTGCAAGTTGCTTAAGTCCATCTATGGACTAAAGCAGGCATCGCGGAGTTGGAACATCTGTTTTGATGAGACGGTCAAGGAATTTGGCTTTATCAAAAATCCAGATGAACCATGCATCTATAGTAGATTTGTAGCGAGAACTGTAGTATTCCTCGTTTTATACGTGGATGACATTCTCTTAATAGGAAATGACATTCCTATACTACAATCTGTCAAGGGGTTCTTGTCACACAGGTTCTCCATGAAAGACCTGGGTGATGCCTCATACATCCTGGGGATCCGGATCCATCGTGATAGATCCAAGAGGATATTGGGACTTTCTCAGTCCAGGTACATCGACACCATAGTGAAGAGATTCAGTATGGAAGATTTCAAGCGCTGTAACCTACCGGCTTGTCACGGGATCACCCTCTCTAAAGAGATGTCTCCCAAGACTGATTTGGAGAGGAATCGCATGTCTATTATACCCTACGCTTCTGCGGGGCTCTATAATGTATGCGATGTTGTGTACCAGACCGGATGTAGCTTATGCACTCAGTGTGGTAAGCCGGTATCAGTCAAACCCTTGGGAGAAACACTGGATAGCGGAAAAGAACATTCTCAAGTACCTGAGAAGGACTAAGGAGATGTTCTTGGTGTATGGCGGAAAAGACCTCCAGATCGAGGCCTTTGCTGACTCCAACTTCCAGAGTGACAAGGATGATTCCAAGTCCATGTCGGGTTTTGTCTTTACCCTCAATGGAGGGGCGGTGTGTTGGAAGAGCTCCAAACAGGAAACCGTTGCAGACTCGACTATGGAAGCGGAATACATTGCTGCATCTGATGCCGCAAAAGAAGCTGTCTGGATGAGGAAGTTCTTGAAAGAACTTCA
This sequence comes from Agapanthus africanus, assembly GCA_030015575.1. Taxonomy (NCBI): domain Eukaryota; kingdom Viridiplantae; phylum Streptophyta; class Magnoliopsida; order Asparagales; family Amaryllidaceae; genus Agapanthus; species Agapanthus africanus. The sequence continues at coordinate 464,210,221 of JASDDO010000014.1, read as the reverse complement.
GGTGGTTCCGTCCATTGTTGATCCAATACCTCTGTATTGCGACAACAACGGGGCTATAGCTTTAGCAAAGGAACCCAGGTCCCATCAGAGATCCAGGCACATCTTGAGGCGGTATCACCTGATCAGGGAGATCGTGGATCGCAAGGAGATCGAGGTTCGGAGGGTTGCTTCAGAAGAAAACACTGCAGATCCATTCACCAAGGCCTTACCCCAGACTCAGTTCGAGCGGCTGATCGAGATGATAGGTCTTCGATACGCCAGTACATGGCCTTAGTGCAAGTGGGAGATTGTTAGTGTATATGCCCTAGAGGCCATTACAGTATCATACTAGTTTGTATATTACTTAATGGAAGCTTGGGATATTCACCTTGTATAAACAATCTTGCTCAAAATAATAGTATGCTACTTGGTTTGTTTCTACTTCAATGTGTACTTGTGTTTATTTTTGTATATCACTTATACGCATTAGTGGAGCCCTTAGGATCTTTGCTTGATTACCAGCGTTGTGATGGCAGTCACACTAGTGGGGGCTGGGTAATCTATAAGCACATCCTTATACAGGTCCCTAGTCGCAGGACTATCGAGACAGGGCATCGATACTCCGGAGTAGACTAGCGTATGCGCTTCTCATCCCAGTGTGGGAGATGGTCTGTCCCACAGCCATCAGTACGTCGTACTGGAGATAGTATACAGGTGCTCGTTGGGTTACGAGTACACTGGACAGGACTCGTCGGGAACTGACAGGTTGGTATTATACCTATCGTCAGTTATCAGTTCCCAGGTGACATGAGTACAGCTTAGTCCGCTGACTTGACACTGGCACTTCGCCTCAAGTGTGTTACCACTGCACTTTGATCACTACCCTACCACGGCTCAAAGGAGTCATGCAAACAGGTGGTGGTTGGGTGCAGTCCCGAAGCACTTGGAGGCAGTGACGGTTAGACAGGATTCGTCTCTCCCGGTATTGGGGGTTGACATCGCGCTGTGTCTAGGAGAGCCATTACACGAGTAGTCCCTGGCCAGGGCAAGCGAGATATACTGGTAGGTTCCAGAGTTATCTCAGGGTGTTTTGGGCTTCACTCCGGCACGACTTGTACCGCTATTAGGGGACTGACGTTTTACCGCCCCCTAGGCCCGACATGCGATGTATTAGACGAACAGACAGGACTGTACGGAGACTGTCACATTCAGACTCAGTAGGAGTTCAGATGGGGTTTCACCTCGTCAGCCTTCTTGTCGACATCTACCTGGGGACCGTTACGTACAGCTAGTGCCGCTTGCGGTCTGTGGTTAAACCCACTGCCAGCGTAGTGTCGAGTCTTTAGAGTCCCACACAGAGGGTATTCGCCTCTGGGAAAAACAGAGTAGAGGTCGCATGGTTTTGCGACAGGGTTCGTTCTCATCCGCGCACTTGTGCACGTTTGGAGTCCGGACGGATTTTACTGGTTGGCTCTGGTTTGAGTCAGATACCGGTATATGTTTTGGGGTTGCTTTTATCTCTCAGTATTCATGTTCCTCGGAACAAGAATGCAGGTGTGTATGCACAGTTATTTGAGGAGGAGGAAGATGACTTTCATTAGGGTTTCGGAACGGGTGCGTATGCACAATTGACAGTCGTCTTTTTCCAAACCCTAATGGATTTATGTTTTATCAATTAATAATATTAATAAAATGAAAAGTGTCATGGTTGGTTTTTTGTTGACTTGTTGACCATGGTTGGTTTTTGTTGACTTGTTGACCATGGTTGACTTGTTGACCATGGTTGAAGATTTGACCATCATCATTACAAAAGCAAGATGCTTTTTGATTCTTGCAAAACCATTTAATGTTGGTAATGATAATGGTCATTCTAAAACTTTCCATCAACCTTTTCATTATCATTATTATTATTATTTGATAATTCTTTTTCTTTTGCATTATGGTTGCAAAAGGAAAAAGATAGCTCATTCTATCATAACTCTTCTCTCTCTTCATTTTCATCTTCTTCTTCCTCTAGCAAAAGAGAAACCTTCTCATGTGTTGAGAATCCTTCTCTTTTAAAAGAAAAGCATCCCTTAGACACTCTCTACTCTTTCTAGGTTTATGGTTTAGCAAGCCGGAAACCCTAGTTTACTCAAAGCACGAGGAAGAGCCCAAAGGTTGAACTCTCGAGGTGGATCCATCTTCGACGGAAGAAGGCGAAAAGAAAGAGAACCATCAACCTCTACAAAGTTTGAAGAAGAAGGAGTTCAAGTTTAGGTATAACCATCTCCATCCGAGTAGCTAACTCTCTTTAGCATAGTATGCTAGTTTAGTTTAGACACGATCCCGACCTTGTTTAGTCCATATTGCCTCTTGCGATAAAAATTTGTTTTTTTTATACCGTTAACGCCTCCCCGTAAGAACCGGGGGTCGCAATATGGACTTACACTTGTCACACAGGTTCTCCATGAAAGACCTGGGCGATGACTCATACATTTTGGGGATCCGGATCTATCGTGACATATCCAAGATGATAATGGGACTCTGACAGTCCAGGTACATCGACACCATACTGAAAAGATTCAGTATGGAAAATTCCAAGCGCGGTAATCTACCGGCTTGTCACGGGATCACCCTCTCCAAAGAGATGTCTCCCAAGACCGATTTGGAAAGGGATCGCATGTCTATTATACCCTACGCTTCTGCGGTAGGCTCTATAATGTATGCGATGTTGTGTACCAGACCAGATGTAGCTTATGCACTGAGTGTGGTAAGCCGGTATCAGTCAAACCCTGGGGAGAAACACTGGATAGCGGTAAAGAACATTCTCAAGTACCTGAGAAGGACTAAGGAGATGTTCTTGGTGTATGGCGGAAAAGACCTCCAGATCGAGGCCTTTGCTGACTCCAGCTTCCAGAGTGACAAGGATGATTCCAAGTCCATGTCGGGTTATGTCTTTACCCTCAATGGAGGGACGGTGTGTTGGAAGAGTTCCAAACAGGAAACCGTTGCTGACTCGACGATGGAAGCGGAATATATCGCTGCTGCAGATGCCGCAAAAGAAGCCGTCTGGATAAGGAAGTTCTTAACTGAACTTCAGGTGGTTCCGTCCATTGTTGATCCAATACCTCTGTATTGCGATAACAACGGGGCTATAGCTTTAGCAAAGGAACCCAGGTCCCATCAGAGATCCAGACACATCTTGAGGCGGTATCACCTGATCAGGGAGATCGTGGGTCGCCAGGAGATCGAGGTTCGGAGAGTTTCTACGGAAGATAACACTGCTGATCCACTCACAAAGGCCTTACCCCAGACTCAGTTCGAGCGGCTGATCGAGATGATAGGTCTTCGATACGCCAGTACATGGCCTTAGTGCAAGTGGGAGATTGTTAGTGTATATTGTAAGTGCACGGCGGCGCCCCGGCCGTCGATCCGACGCCAGAATGCGGAAACGATGCTAAAATTTAACTTTTCAAACCGGCACCACCGCGCACTATAAATCCGGATCGTGCCATTAAACTAGTCCTAGCTAACTACAAGATGGGGAAGAGTGATATACCGAGCGATCCGTGTCCTCCGGTCTTCTCGTCGTCGTCCCGATCTCCTGCGGAATCTCCGGTCTCCATCATGTCGCCGGAAGGGCACCACGTCGCCTGCTTCTTTTACGAGCTCCCACCTCTGGACCGAGGCAACTCGGGCACGAAGTTGGCGAGTCGACGTGCCCAAGATTTGCTGTAGAATGTAGTGTAGAACCATGTCTCATTTTGGGGTTCATGGAGGTTGCCTTTTGAGATGGTGGAGGAATGAAGTTTTGGAGATGGAGCTAAAAGGATTTTGTGCAATGCCAATGAACAAAAATCCCCCACCCAAAAATATTGGGCAGCCCTCTCATATCAATGGCCGGCCATGTAGGAATGGAGAGGAGAGAGTGAATGATGGAGTGTATGGATCAATAATGCAAGATGAGTAAGGAGTGATCATGAGAGAATAAAATGATCACAAGCCAAAGTCTACACTCAACAACCATCTCTCATTAACAAGTCCAAAAGTCAAGCAATCATGAAGCATAATCATGAAGCAAGAAGGTCAAGGGATGGTGCTCCATCATGAAACCATCATGATACAAAAGTATGCAAAGACAACCCTCCAAATAGCTAATTTGCACAAATGCAAATAAGCCCTCCTCCACCAAACTTTGGCCAATGAAAGATACAAAGAAATATGGCCGAAACGGAAAGCAAACTGGCAACTCCAGAAAACTTGTCCCGTAATAAATTACAGGAAAACCCCGAAACTGTGTATACACACCCGCATTTGTCTTCCGACCGAATACAAATGCAATGAGATAAAATCTACACTGTACTATACTAGGATCCGGCTTAAACCAAAGCCGGCTAGTATTATCTTTCTGATCCTGATCCGTGCAATACCGCACGTATCTGATCGAACCCTGCCATATATCCATACGGCATCTAGTACTAACCGTCTGATCCTGATCCATGCAATACCGCACATATCTGATCGAACCCTGTCATATCTCCATACGGCCTCTACAGCGTTTCGCCCGAAACTTGAGTAACTGAATGTGGGGGACTCTAAAGACTTGTCAATACTATGGCTGTGGATTTAACCACTAGCACGTCAGAGGTATTAGCCATACGTGACGGGCCACCAGCTATTGACCGAAAGGGACGTCGATGAGCCAACTCATCCTGACACCCTACTGAGCCTGTCAGTGACAATATCCATACAGTCCGGTCAGTTCGTCTATGAGCATCGCTTGGCGGGCCTAGGGGGTTGGTAAAAGTCAGACCCCCAAAAGTGGTACAAGTCGTTTCGGAGTATAGCCCAGAACACCCTGAGATACTACTGGAATAGCTACCAGTAAACCTCCTGCCTTGGCAAAGGACTTTTCATGTTCCGGCTCTCCTAGACACAGCGCGACCTCACCCCCAATACCGGGAGAGATGAACCCCTGAAGATCCGCTCACTGCCTCCATGTGGCTCGGGACTGTACCCAACTAAAACCTGTTTGCACGTCTCCTTTGAGCGTGGTAGGGTAGTAATCAAAGTACAGTGGGAACTCACACGAGACAAATGACGATCCCCAGGTCGATGAACTAACCTGTACACATGTCACCTGGGAACTACTATCTGACGTCAGGTATAAGACCAACTAGCATTTTCCCGGCGAGTCCTGTCTGGTGTACTCATAACCCAATGAGCACCTGTATATATCTTAGCTGAACCAACTGACACCAGTGGCTTGTGAGACCGGCCACCGCCCCTCGTCGGGGTCTCGACTATATACACTAGTCTACTCTGGAATATCGATGCCCTGTCTCGAAACTCCCACGACTAGGGACCTTTTAAGGATATGCTTATAGACTACCAGCTCCTACGTATATGATCGCCCTCATACTGCTGGCAGTCAAGCATGAATCCTAGGGGCTCTATCAACGTGCAATAGTGACCTGTAAGGTCACCTAAAGTAGTACACGATGATAAAGGTAAACCAGATAGCATACTATCATCTCGAGTAAGACTGTCCTACCGTGATATGTCCTCCCTCAATTATTGCAATCACGTGCATGTGATCGAATAATTGACTCTGAGGGCACTATCTCCAACAATCTCCCACTTGCACTCAAGGCTAATTATTGCGATATCGCATACTCACAGCCCTTGTGATACCGAACACCCAACTCCTCTACTAGTCAGTCTCACAAAGCTCGTTTGCGAAACTATTGCGTTCGAGGAATAGCCTCAGTGAGTGGATCCGCCTTGATGTTTCTTTCTATGTCTCTCTATATCTCAAGTTCGCGGAGAAAGCCATCTCCCAAAATGAGAAATACCTGTTTTAGAATGTGTCTGGATGTCTGATGTGATCTAGCTCATAAATGAACTCCAAATCCAAACTTCTTAGACTGTATCGTCAACTGAACTTAATCAGTATCCTGCGCCATGCCTCCCTCAGTATTGCCTTGGACCACCTGTCCAAAATACTTCCCCTCGTTAGAAGGAAAAACTGTAACTCTGATAACCACCTTGTCGTCCAGGGCACCTTGGAAGCCTGGAATGATAACTGTCTCCCGAATGAGGCTGTCGTTATAATATCCCTAGAACATCCACTTATGTTCTAAAACTGCTTCCGACTGTTTCTCCAGGATTGGATCAATGTCAACTTAGTGCATCTAGTGCAAGAACAACATCTGGTGTGGTACTTGGCATCTCATGATTGACTCAATTGCCTGAGCAAGTGATCTGCCAATCATGCACATCCCTCTCCCCTTTAGTCTGTAAGACACCTTTAGAGAGGGTGACTCCATTACCTGCAGGTACACTATCGTGCCAGGAGTCGTCCGTTCTAAATAATCTTAGAATGCTGTCTAAGTACCCAGATTAGGAAACCACCCAAATCTAGATCTAAAACCATAGATTTAGTAACCAGTATGTCTGATATAATGTCCAAGTCCCATGTGGAGAAACCACTGTGTGACGACCAAAGTGTAACCGATCGTAGTATAGGAATATCACTTCCTACTCTGTGTATGTCATCCAAATACCATGACATCACACCCTACTACCTTCTCAACAGATCCATCCCCTATTCAGACGAAGTCAAACCTATGACTGTCACATCAGAAATTGATGATCTATCTCCGCTATATCTGCTTTAGTCTATAAATAGACATAAGCCACCTGTCCACCAATGCTTCCGCCTCTCCCACTGACTACGATAACCCTCTGGCAGAGTCATATAAACATACACTTCTAAAGCAAGTTTAGAACGACACTATACTCATCCTCCTACCGGGTCTCACAGTCTGGAACAACAGCAATGGCAAGTGTGGGTAAACAAGAACCTCCCTGTCACCGTCCTTGAGGCTACCGGAGTACTTCTCGGGTGCCTGAGGTTACCCACCTTATCTGCGGAGTGGCCAATGGAATGTCAAGCCAGATTGAATCTTTAGGTTCCTATGAAATCTTCAGTAATCGTTTGTGGTTCTGGAATCACTTCCAGTTATACCATACTCCCACTACTGTTTTTTGAAAAAATCCATTTTTATTAAAACTGTGGCGAGTCTAGAACAATATTACTATTGATCTCCTAGATGGTCGAAAGTCAACCCTCGTCATAGCCTGGGTCAACCCACAAACAGCCATTACAGAAACATGCCTTGAGTTATCCAGAGTCTGGTTTTAAGCATAAGCCAGACAACTCCCCGTACCTTAACATCATTAAGATATGAACTGTTCTATATCCAATATAGAACCAGAGGCACTGATTTAATTGAATCAGATTCAAATCATGCAGCAGTCTCCAGTGCATGTCTACTAAATGGAAAGAGGCCGATCAGCGTTACTCAACTTAGGAATGCGTCCAATTATGAGTAGCTTGAAAGAGAAGCAAGTTCTCTTAAACATTACTATCAACTGAACACCATACACAAGTATCTACATCTTCGATCACATTGAAGAATCCCGATACTTGCATTACCTGGTTCTCTACTTTATTCAAATACCTATAACTTCTCAAAATTCGGACCCTGTGTTTCCACGAAACACCTGTCTAAAAACTAGAGAAGTCATAAGTAAACCGAATATAGTACGAGGACCAACCCCTCTGTCCTGATGGACCCTGGACAACATACAATACTCTGTATAAGTCCCTTGAGTCTGATAACTCATTCACTGTGCGTCGTAGGTTGAAAACGGTATTTATGGTTATGAAGAATTACACCGCTGTTTAATGCTCCTTACCTAACCATCCACTGATATAGGTAAATGTCACAGACATAATTTCAAAAAGGTATATCTCACTTTATGAAAATAGAAGTACAGATACATCGATTTGAAATTGGTGCATAACAGCGGATATTCAAAACCAAACATTTGCCGACCGGCAAACAACCCAGGTGATTTCCTCAAATATCACAAATTACAACGAATCCTGATATAATGAGGATGATCACCCAATTCCCAATAACTTACTCCCACTCATCATCTGTAAAACCATACAGATGTGAGAATCATACCTGGTAAATACATACCCTGGAGCAAGTGTCCAATTGGGAAATCAGTTTTCCTTTAACAGTACACAGTGAAACTGAAATATTGAAATGTTTCGATGGGGTATCCCGGTATTCCTAGTAATGCCTCTTCCATTATCCAGATTCACAACTGTAACCGTGTAATTCTTTGCCACCTCTCCAAATCCCTTTATATATCTTTAGTCATTACCTTATGTACACCCCTTTAGGCCAAATGGTTTTCTTCCTTCCCTACCGTTCGGCACCAGCCTATGGTTTGGAAGAAGACTATCCAATAAGCATAATGGGTGTACTGTCCTAATCCTAGGAACACTCGCAACACGAGAGAAGGAGAAGATAAAAAAAACACCTGAATGAACTTTATTCCTATTTCTCCTGAACCAGGATCCATCCCCGAACTGGAACAAGTTCCTTTCGAGTTCGTATATAACCATACGATGGATTATCCAATAAACTTGGGATCTTCGTAGTGATACGGAGTGTTCTGGAGAAATACAAAGGTGATTTTAGGATTGGCGAAGAAATACTTGGTTTGGTCGTGAATAGCAGTCGCGGTTTACTTTGCCCTCTTACTAATCCCTTGCTTTGTCTTAACTTAATACCTTCTGCACACCATCGTTATGCTAATTGGTTTTCTTCATTCCCCACCGTTCGGCACCAGCCTAAGGTTTGGAAGAAGACTATCCAATTTGCGTAATAGGTGCACTATCTCCTAAACCAAGGAGTGCCCGCAACCAGAGAGAAGGTAAAAGGAAAAGACAACTGAATAGTCCTATTCGTTTTCTCCAGAACCGGAAACCATCCTCGTATAAATTCCTTCGAGTTCGTATATAACCATACGATGATTTTGTCCAATGGAAGTGGACGTTCGTAGTAATACGGGGTGTCCTGGAGAAAAGGGTAAAACTAGGAGTAGCAATGAGGTTAGCAACTCTGACAATCCAAAAGCCAGTGTTTAAGAAGGTTCGGTCAACTTGGTCACTGAGTCATAGTCTTAGGGTCGGGTCAATGGTCGCTGCCAAAGAGAGAGAGAAAAAAACACTCAGCGTGCACTCTAACCTAGATCAGATTGGTTACTAATTTATCTAATCTGGATACCTCCCACTGTACCATCAAATTCTCCTCCAAACCTAAAAGATGAATTAGTCGGGAACACCCGAGGAGTAAACCAACTAATCAGTGGGAATCGGGATCCAACTATCATTGCAAGATAACGTGACGGAATCCGCTCATGCCATTACACTCCAGAAGGTATGCGCATATCTGGAAACTTTCAGTTTCTTTAGAAACACCCGATGTGATTTTTGCCCCATGCTCTTATGACCTTGACTTTGGCCAACATATCATAAGTCACATGTCAAGTTCTACCCGTCATTCTCCAGGTTAATTCGAGCACACCCATACATACCCTTGACTTTGGCCAAAATAGTAGTACGACTGCCCCAAGCCAACGCATCTATCTATGCTGCATATGAATACCCCAATAGCTACCAATCATTGTGCCTTGACTTTGGCCAACATACACAGCTTGAATACTATTGACCACCCATATGAAACGACGGAGGGCAACGAATGGTTTCTGGCGAAAACCTTTAACGTAATGAACTTGATATCGTTGAAGGAACCGGATAGCTTTTTGAAAATATAGTGACGAAAACCTTTGCTAAAGAGGTCACTCCCGGTGAAGGGATCTCGGCTCTTTCCCCGTAGAATGAGTTGCAGGATATTCCAACTGAATACCACGATGCAAAGCAAAAGTATTCGGCTATAGTGAAGTTATTGCCCAGACGCAAACTTCTGTCCAAGGGGTCACTCCCGGTGAAGGGATCTCGGCCCTTACCTCGTTGACTGAGGTGCTGGATATTCATAACTGAACATCACTGTGCAAAACAAAAGAGAACGCCCTTGCAATAACAGCTTTTTGAAAAGTTGTTCCAACAACATCAGATTAGCTTTGTTTTTAACTTGCATTGATCCGAATCAACGCAGTCCCATCAATTGATCACACCATAAAGAACGAAAATATACTGATGTACGTATATGCCATCCGCATTCGCCACTGGGTCCCGTCATTACCTGTTAGGTTAGCTAACTAACGACAGAGCGGGGACTGGACTAGCGCGGATGCAAAACATATACAACATCTACTAGTGTATATACCAGTATATAATATTTCGCTCATGGCGTGATAAAATGCAACATCACAGAAATGTACAGCATCACAGAACAATACAGATATCTGGGATCCCCGGGTTTCACAGAGCCACTACTGAAACCCGACGTTCCCCTGGTCGTGTGGATAGCCTGTGCAATGAAATCCTAGACCCCTACGGACGCGGCAAGTTACCCGCCAAAACCTGAAGCGAGGAAGCCCCCTTCAGCAACGTGAATGGACCACCCGACACTTCACGGAATCCGGTAACTTGGGCACCCCTCCTGGGTCAACCTGTACCCCCTACGAGTGCGGCGAATAGCCCACCAATTCTAGAGTAAAGCCCCCTCTGTCTCAATGCCATGAGATGCGGGCTTGTTTCCCTCTAGAACCCGGCTATCCGTGCACCCCTCTGCGGGGTAATCCTAGTACATAAAGTAAAATATACATACAACGGGTACATCGACCGCAACCTGGTCGTGCCCCAAAAGAATAATACAAACAGGCAGTGACGACAGTCCACATGTCAGACGCTCACCCCGCAATATCAAATGTACATAATACAACAAAACTGTACTAGCATTGCATCCAGGCTATCCCCCACGACCAATCTGCAACGTCACAGCATAACACATAACATCAACGTGAAAGTCACGTTCGCAAATCCGTCTAACCGGGCTATGGCAGTTAGACAGGATTTACCGATAAAGTGACATTCACGGTCGCAGATATAATGTAAATACTGTGAATTAACATGTTTAAAATATCCGATCGAGCAAATTTTACCAAGTGGGCCCCCAAGTACTACTGTAGCACATCAAGAAATTCTGGGCCCAAATAAAGTATACCAAAATCCCTATTTTCAGTCCAGAGACCCTCTGTAAAAATTATATCCACTGAACTGCAAATACTACGGCTGAACCGCGGCCCAAGCATGGGTTTGGCCGCGGTTCCGCGGTCGTATAGAGTGATCACATGATCAAATTTCTACAGAAGTCTTATAATTCCCTGCACATCATTCTGCAATGTACTGAAAAAAAATTCGAGCCAGAAAAAAATCGACAGAAACTGATGCTAGGAAAAATACGGGTTTTGGAATTTTGTTCGATCAGAAACGTAAACACATTAGACAAAGTTAGACTATGTTAATGGCGAGGCTCTGATACCACTGTAAGTGCACGGCGGCGTCCCGGCCGTCGATCCGACGCCGGAATGCGGAAGCGATGCTGAACCTTAACTTTTCAAACCGGCACCACCACGCACTATAAATCCGAATCGTGCCATTAAACTAGTCCTAGCTTACTACAAGATGGGGAAGAGAGATATACTGAGCGATCCGTGTCCTCTGGTCTTCTCGTCGTCGTCCCGATCTCCTACGGAATCTTCGGTCTCCATCATGTCGCCGGTAGGGCACTACGTTGCCTGCTTCTTTTACGGGCTCCCACCTCTGGACCGAGGCAACTCGGGCACGAAGTTGGCGAGTCGACGTGCCCAAGATTTGCTGTAGAATGTAGTGTAGAACCATGTCTCATTTTGGGGTTCATGGAGGTTGCCTTTTGAGATGGTAGAGGAATGAAGTTTTGGAGATGGAGCTAAAAGGATTTTGTGCAATGCCAATGAAAAAAAATCCCCCACCCAAAAATATTGGGCAGCCCTCTCATATCATTGGCCGGCCATGTAGGAATGGAGAGGAGAGAGTGAATGAGGGAGTGTATGGATCAATAATGAAAGAAGAGTAAGGAGTGATCATGAGAGAATAAAATGATCACAAGCCAAAGTTTACACTCAACAACCATCTCTCATCAACAAGTCAAAAAGTCAAGCAATCATGAAGCATAATCATGAAGCAAGAAGGTCAAGGGATGGTGCTCCATCATGAAACCATCATGATACAAAAGTATGCAAAGACAACCCTCCAAATAGCTAATTTGCACAAATGCAAATAAGCCCTCCTCCACCAAACTTCGGCCAATGAAATATACAAAGAAATATAGCCGAAACGGAAAGCAAACTGGCAACTCCAGAAAACTGGTCCCGTAATAAATTACAGGAAAACCCCGAAACTGTGTATACACACCCGCATTTGTATTCCGACCGAATACAAATGTAATGAGACAAAATCTACACTATACTATACTAGGATCCGGCTTAAACCAAAGCCGGCTAGTATTATCCGTCTGATCCTGATCCGTGCAATACCGCACGTATCCGATCGAACCCTGCCATATATCCATACGGCCTCTAGTACTAACCGTCCAATCCTGATCCGTGCAATACCGCACGTATCTGATCGAACCCTGCCATATCTCCATACGGCATCTACAGCGTTTCGCCCGAAACTGGAGTAACTGAATGTGGGGGACTCTAAAGACTCGTCAATACTATGGCTGTGGATTTAACCACTAGCACGTCAGAGGTATTAGCCATACGTGACGGGCCACCAGCTATTGACCGAAGGGGACGTCGATGAGCCAACTCATCCTGACACCCTACTGAGCCTGTCAGTGACAATATCCGTACAGTCCGGTCCGTTCGTCTATGAGAATCGCATGGCAGGCCTAGGGGGTTGGTAAAAGTCAGACCCCCAAAAGCGGTACAAGTCGTGTCGGAGTGTAGCCCAGAACACCCTGAGATACTACTGGAATACCTACCAGTAAACCTCCTGCCTTGGCCAAGGACTTTTCATGTTCTGGCTCTCCTAGACACAGCGCGACCTCACCCCCAATACCGGGAGAGACGAACCCCTGATCCGCTCACTGCCTCCATGTGGCTCGGGACTGTACCCAACTAAAACCTGTTTGCACGTCTCCTTTGAGCGTGGTAGGGTAGTAATCAAAGTACAGTGGGAACTCACACGAGACAAATGACGATCCCCAGGTCGATGAACTAACATGTACACATGTCACCAGGGAACTGCTATCTGACGTCAGGTATAAGACCAACTAGCATGTTCCCGGCTAGTCCTGTCCGGTGTACTCATAACCCAATGAGCATCTGTATACATCTTAGGTGAACCAACTGACACCAGTGGCTTATGAGACCGGCTACCGCCCCTCGTCGGGGTCTCGACTATATACACTAGTCTACTCTGGAGTATCGATGCCCTGTCTCGAAACTCCCACGACTAGGGACCTTTTAAGGATATGCTTATAGACTACCAGCTCCCACATATATGATCTCCCTCATACTGCTGGCAGTCACGCATGAATCCTAGGGGCTCTATCAACGTGCAATAGTGACATGTAAGGTCACCTAATGCAGTATACGATGATAAAGGTAAACCAGATAGCATACTATCATCTCGAGTAAGACTGTCCTACCGGGATAGGTCCTCCCTCAATCATTGCAATCACGTGCCTGTGATCCAATAATTGACTCTGAGGGCACTATCTCTAACATATATGCCCTAGAGGCCATTTCTGTATCATACTAGTTTGTATATTACTTAATGGAAGCTTGGGATATTCACCTTGTATAGACAATCTTGCTCAATATAGTAGTATGCTACTTGGTTTGTTTCTACTTTAATGTGTACATGTGTTTATTTTAGTATATCACCTTTACACATTAGTGGAGCCCTTAGGATATTTGCCTGATTACCAGCGTTGTGATGGCAGTCACACTCGTGGGGGCTGGGTAATCTATAAGCACATCCTTATGCAGGTCCCTAGTCGTAGGACAATCGAGACAGGGCATCGATACTCCGGAGTAGACTAGCGTATGCGCTTCTCATCCCAGTGTGGGAGATGGTCTGTCCTACAGTCGTCAGTACGTCGTACTTGAGATAGTATGCTGGTGCTTGTTAGGTTACGAGTACACTGGACATGATTCATCGGGAACTGTTGGTTGGTGCTATACCTATCGTCAGTTAT